>CM059219.1:4565755-5818255 GCA_030347435.1 Clarias fuscus | reverse complement strand
GTGAATATAAGAGCTGTGCCTTTAACACCACAGGAAGCAGCTGCGTGGAGTTTAGTGCTCACTTTGTATCCTAGCCAGCGTGTACGCTTGCAAATCACATCGAGTGAAAACAAAGGAGCTGTTGTGAGGCGCTGGCTGAGGACACGGGGGATAATCCCGATAGCGTGGAGCCGTTTGGGAGGTATGAAGCGGAAGAGGCATCCCCGTGGTCTCTGAATGCTTATCTGTGCTCCTTAAAGACCAGAAAAGATCTTATCTGTACCTCGCACGAGTCATTCGCAAGCCTTTAGAAATCATTTAAGGAAAAATTTTAAATAAAATAAATATATTAGAGAGAGAATTTCCGTTCATGTATTTATTAGTTTTCCAAATCTTGTTCCAAATGTTTGCTCAAAGACGTCTTTCTTTTTTTGCCTCCATTGTATATGAATGGATGATTGAAATATTGTCCCGCAAGAGAATGAGTTCACATACCATATATATTTTACATTTAGGCTAAAGGATGTCCTGTAAGTTCTGAATCACAGAGTTTACTTGATATTTTAAGATTTTTACAGACCATGATGCATCTGAGCCATGAAAGCACAAATCCAAATACTAAGTAAAAGTAAACGAGAACATACTGAGCATGCTTCTTTTTTTTTTTTTTTTTATCCCACTGATGCTGGGACCCTCGGCACCCTGTATTACGTTATTACAGTATTACAGGTTGTCCGGTGCGCCTGGGTGGCGATGGCACAGGTGCTTGGGCCCGCTCATCGTTGCTTGCAACTATATTTTTAACTTCTCCTTCTTCCTCCAATCTGTCAGTGCCTCTGCAGGCTATTATTTTTTATAGTATTGAATTAATTAATTAGGTTTATGCACACTATGATATTATGGCTAACAAACCTTCCACAAAAGAGTTTTTGAAGAGTTTCTCACTTTAGATTTGAATATTTCTGAAGCTTCATCTTATCCTAGTCTTGTGTTCGACAATTAAATGCTCCCTACGATTAAGATTTGGTGAAATGTATTCTTTGAGGAGAATAACACTGACCATAATGCTTTAAGTTGATTGTTTTAGGTGGACAGTTTAAATAAATACATAGATTAATCGTCATTTTTAGCTTATTCTGTCAAAGAGCCAATAATTCTCAAGTTCCACCTCTGACACTTGCTTCGATGTCGTATATAAGTTAAGTTTACAGAGTGAAACATGAGCGAGCTATATACCGCTTGCCTACAGTTTAAACAGTGAATGCCTCTCAGTTCGGGTCTTTTAACCTGACCTTCTGCTCACTTGCGCAGTTTCTGGCTCCTCCTAAACGTGAACATGAATAAAAATAATGTCCATGTGTAGGTTGTGAATACTGATATGGCCAGAATGAGAAGCGCGGGGTGTGATGTTAAATTCGCTGTATGCAGGACTCTGCACTGAGGTCTTACCGGTAGGAGCGCTCGTTGTTGCTGCCCTGCAGGTCTGAGAGCGGAGTGCGGGGAGTCCTCCGGCTCACACCTGCGAGAAAAACAAAAGAAAACACACAGCACGACTCTTACACACTGCCATCATCTCTCTTTACAAAACAAACGCAGCAGGCAGATAAGTGGGAGTGTAAGCTTTATGAATTAATGAACGGGTGGATTAGAAATTATCATTCTTAGTGCTGATGAGACGGTTTTACAAAACATGCTTTAAAGTGCAGTGAAAGAATTCGCACAGATCTGTGTCGGCTGTAGCTGGGTAGGGAGAAGAAAATGATGCAAACTCATAAAACAGTAAAAAAAAAAAAAAAAAAAACATTTTGAAAAAAAAAAATAAGCAGGGATAATGTGATATTATTTATTATTTTTTTTTAATCTAAAGAATTTAAAGAATACTTTAATAATTTTAAACTAATTTCGCTCATGTTTATGATGTTTATTTCACAGGAAACTGGTAATTACACAAATGTTATACAAAACAAACAAGAAACAAATGTACCAAAAAGTATTTCTATAAAATCTGCTTCTGTCAAAACGATTTCATTCCAATTTATAACCATCATATCTGGAAGGACTAAAACATAAGGTGTGTTTGGATGGTCCTGAAGTACCCTGTGAAGTATACTTCGTAGGATGTTCGGCCATGTTAAGTGTGATTCCAATCAGCAGGGAGCGAAACTGTTCAGTTCAAAGTGAACTGCGAATGGTGTAGGGAACATCTCTTCACTTTACCAGGAAAGAGAATTAAAATTTTCTCACAAGTCATTGCGTCTCGCTGTAGCATAAAAAAAAAAAAACTAAAGCTCGAAAAATAATTCATATATTTATTATCGATATTATCAAGGGCGACATCATATTAATAGGACACAATAATTAAAAATGTAATTCAATCAAGAAATCCATTAGTATTATACTGGCTTTTAATCTGTATATATAATTTATATACAAGTATACATGTTTTATAAATGGTATCATTTTTTTTTTTTTTTTTTTTTTTTAAATGTCCGTAGCGTGAAATATCCTCAGCGGCAGCGACAGGAATCCGAGGTGCTTATGTTACCATACAGCTACAATGTTTTCTCAGCTCCCAGCACACCCGATTTAACTAATCATCTAATTAACAGCCTTGGCAGAGGGTGTGACGGAGCAGGGAAAGCAGTAACAGGTGCAAGGCAGGGGCTCCTCCACTGGTTTCCAACACTGGTCCTGGAGATCCACCTGCTCTTTAGTGCACATTTTAAACTATTTATTTATTAACACACCTGATTTAACTAATCACCTCGTGTCAGCTTTTCAATCGAGCCATTATGATCATTTCAGTATGTTGAAAGTGTGAACGTCCTCTATGTATGGAGATGATTGGGACACCCTGTATAACAGCAGAAGGGCCAGATTCAAATCACACGACCACTGATGTGGAGGATGTTTCATTAAGTAAGTTACATTTTGCTAACACCTTGTAAAAATCTATTCACACCATCTGACCATCTGGAATCGAGAATACCGTACGACTCTCTCTCTCTTTTTTTTCTTTTTCGAAATCTACCCTAAAACATCTGGTGAATAAATGAAATATTCATGAAAAATTCATCAATACAAATGAATGTGCTATTATTATTTATGAATAAAAGTGGCTGAAATTGTGACAAAGTATGAGAGCAGTGCTGCTCAAGCAGGAGATGAGCTCTCGCACTGTGCCCTGGAGCTGCAGAGGTAAGCGAAGTGCCACTTCATAAGCTTGCAGGCCATGCTGAACCCAGTCGCACATTTGCGCCCACACACTCGCACATACCCACATGCACGCGCAAACAGCTGTTAGTTAGTGAAAGAGAGAGAGAGGGAGAGAGAAAGAGGAAAAACACATGCGGGCACGGATCTGACATCATGCAAGAAAGAATGCGGACTGACACAAAGACAGGTGCAGAACCAAAGGGCTTAGACAGGAAGGGGGAAGACCAGCTAAATGAGAACTGTAATAAAGTAGAGCGTCGCTTGCTGTTTGACTCGCATCAGAGCACATGAAAAAATAAAAAATAAAAAATAACAATGCGGCTGGATGACTGACGGTATTTAAATATAATTATTTCGCAAAATGTATTTATTTCACTCTAGCTGATTAAGCAGCTGACGAAGATAATAAACAGTCTTTATGTCTTTAATACTTTCAAATCCGACATCTTTTATAGTTTGGCTTAGTTTTAGCTGGTGCCCCCTTCATCGCCTTCGCCCCTGGGTGCAATGGAGTGAGGAGACGGAATAGTGGAAAGGCAGGCTTACTGTACTTCTCCTCCTTGCACCTCTGTAGGATCTCTAAGCTTCTCTGATGCACAGGGTGATGCAGAAAGCTAAAACTATCCACACTTTTCAAAACTGCACATGGAGTGGCAGCGTCATGCCCTTGGGAAGCACAAAAAAGAGAGAGAGAGAGAGAGAGAAGAGATGGAGAGATACAGAAAAGACAGATTAAACAGGAAGGAATGAGATGTGCACTCAATTTACTAGAGAATCAACTACAAAGCTTCAAACAGAGAAAGAGAGAGACGGAGAGAGACAGGCACTTTAACTGAGACACCTAAGCATTCAGGCATCGAGTGTCTTCTCACTGGTGCGCTCACTCCCTAATCTCCATTTCAGTAAAAATTGTATCACCTGTAATGTTCTCTCTTTCCTCCAGCAAGATGAAATATCATCTTTAAGAATAGTTTCATTCAATTAAAATTAATTAAATGAAGAATCTTTTTTTTATTCCCCCTGCATCTTTCGAGAAACACACAGCTCGTTCATAAAGCAGCGATGATGGTGGAGTTGTGTGTGTGTATATAGTTTAAGGTGAAAGGCTGTGTCTGATTAGGGCATAAGAAGGGTTACTCATTACTTAAACCAAAGCCTGATGACCTTTGTGTGATGTATACCTCAATGAAGCGACAGGATCAAAGCTGACTGTGCTACTTGCAGAACAGTTAAAGTACAAGGAAAAAGATGCTAAAGTACAGTAGATAGCTAAAGTGCAGAAGCTAAGCTGGCTCGCAAACACACACACTTATGACAAAGAATAACAATAAAATCCATTACTGAGCCACACGTACCATGAAGACAAACTGAAGGCTCTTACTTAGAAATCTAAATATAACAAGCTTTACTACTGTACAATAAACCCAATGATTCAAATTAATAAAGAAATAATCTACATTTAAATACAATTCTTCGTCAGTATTATAAGAATATCTATAAATGGGGAAAAAAGGGCATATATAGACAGTGATTATATAGAGTGCTTGTGTCTCGAGTCCCCGTTCATTTCTTCATATTTTGCTTCCAAAGACCCCGAATTTTTTTTTATGTAGTCTTGAGAAATAGTTCTCCAGTCGTGTCCAATTTAGTCGTGTTCAATTCCTCCCCATCAGTAGGTGGCTCCCACATTAAGGCTACTACTACCACTCAGCCGGGAGGGCCGAAGACCATCACGTGTTTCCTCCGAACCACGTGACGCCAGCCGACCGCATCTTTTCGAACTGCTCGCTCACGCATCGGTGGGGGCGGCGTAACACACTCGGAGGACAGCGCTATCCGCTCCTTCCGCTTGCGTGAGCTCACAGACGCCCCTGATTGGCTGTAGAGCCGTGATTAATGTGGGAGCACTAAGTACCTCTCATCCCTCCCCTCTGAGAGAGCTCGGCCAATCAGCTCTCTCTAGACCTCCTGAAAAAATGCTTATACCCATTTTTATGTATCCAAAAAAAAAAAAAAAAAAAAAAAAAACCTTTTACTGATTAAACAAAATTTTTTTTTTTTTTTTTTTAACCTTTCAAGCTTCTGTTATCACTTTGTGGCTATAATCAGCTATTCAGATTATTACTAAAGCTGGTCGAAGCAGCCGCAATGCTCCAACTCCTCTGTACTGAAGACTTCCCTGTGCACTAAAATACTGTTTCATTGTATTCTAACAGTCGTGCAGATTTTAGGGAAACAACAAAAAGCCCACTATGAAACAGCTGTGCGAAGGTAAATACTGATGCATCGACCCACACATTACTCTGACACAATGAAGCCTGTGAATCTGAGAGACACGCAGTCACTTTTATTGAAAGTGCTGCCTAATTCATTTTTTTTTTCTTTCCTGACTGGCTCAATGCTGAAAACAGCCGAACGCCCCACGTGCTGCCTGTTCGTACCTGCTCACAGCGTGTCCACTAAAAACAAAGACTCACCAGTCTTCTTCTCTGTGTGTCTCCTCCCCGCCTCCCTGAAGGCCACCACGGCTCTGCAGTACGCCCGCAGCACGGCCCAGCGGAACGTGGCCACCGGGTCGATGCCGATCAGGCCGCAGATGAAGGCGTTTCTGCTGCTCTTCAGCAGGGCTACGATGTCAGGCCGCATGTGGTCCGTGTTCTTCTCCCTGAAGTCCTGAATGTGCAAGAAGAGAGACGAATGCAAAATTTATTAGCTTAAGGAAAGCTAAAGTGATTTCCTCTTCTTCTGCATAAAGATTTATTGGCACAGTTGGTTTAGAACACATTAAAAAAAAAACCTTACACTTCCATTACAGGAAATGTCATGGGCATTTTGAAGGGGGATGAAGAGAATTAAATATGAAGCAAAGTGCAAAAGTGCTGTTAAAGGGAAAAACGAATGAGGTTATAACATGATTTTCTTTCCCTCTTATACCACAGCTTGTTCTTTAAATTTACCTGTATATCAGTTGGATTTTCTTTCTACATTTGCATGAACCTTAAAAAATAATATATATATATATACATAAAACATCTTTCTTAAAATCTGTGTCGGTCACCTAAAGCCTAAAGGTCCCTAAAGGGTGACCGAAAGGTCCCTGTATTAATTAAAACATTTTGTTTTAAATTAATAATCGACAAATTAATGGAAGTATGAAATGAAATCCTTGACCATGAAGAGGAATCCCAGGCATGTTATACCCTTGTGCATTTATAATTATTCTGTATAATTCTTTATAAATATTAACATTTAGGATCCGAGTAACCGTGAAGACTTGAATCTACTGCTACTAGCTCAGCCCAACTCATGTGAATCTAATAACGTGATTACGAGATAAAACAGTACCCAAAAACAGCATGCGCAGTTTCCTCTAATCTCTCTTCGGAGAGCTGTTAAATTTTAACTATGTTTCTTTTTCACCAAAAAACAAAACCAAAAAAAAAAAAAAAAAAACAAGAATGCTGCTGAAATTTTAACAAGTCATCATTAATGATTGCAGCTCACTAAAGACCTGAACGTCTGCACGTGTGCATTAAGCCCCAAATCGTGATTTAATTAATAAGACGTGTTCCAGCGGGGTGATTAAGCTCCCTGAACAGAGACGGGCCATTTATCTTCGGCTTGAAGCGAACGACTGAAGCTTTCTCAGGATACCTAATGGCTGGCCGTTTGTTTTCAAAATCCTGATTTGTGAGTAAGCATAAAAATGACTTCCCACAGCCTTCAGAAACTCAGAGCACGGGACAACAAAATTGCTTACAGAAACGCCAACATACAATCTAATGCAGTGATGTAATATTTTCCAGCAGGGCTTGTTATTTCTACTCGACCTTATGGATCTGGGTAAAGAATAAGAACGTGTGTGATCTCCTTACACGTCTGGGATTACTTTACTGCTCCTTTGAGCTTCTTTGAGCATTATGAAGAGTTATGATATGCTTTGCATACTCTTTGAAATTTTGGTGATTATTTCCTTAAGTGCATCCTGGATATAAGCACCCAGGACAATGAACGATGAGAGTTGATCTTGGTTTGTCCAGAACATTACAGGTAGCTGTTAAGATGGAATAAGATTCGTTTTAAAAACTAGGCAAGTGCAAAATGGCTGGTACGTGATCTGAGGCTGCTTAGAACATTGATCGTGAATGCTCTCTGATATTAATGCTATATTACAGGCAGTACAAACTAAACAAAATAGTTTTCTGGACAGTTCTGGAACGTTATTGAGTACTGTTTCGAAGACGATTTTCTTAGATTACTGAATAGTTTTGTAATGTAATGTTAGATGTGAGACTTTTTCCATCTTTGGAAACCAGGAGAAGAAAGATCTTTATCTTATGTCCAACGTGGACGTTATGTTTAACCCTTTGTACGTACAAAAGACATGCAGGTGAGCATATGAACAAAGTTAATGATTATGGAAGTGTAAAGTCCTCTAGAATCCATTCTTTGCCATATGCAAGGTATTGCCAGCTATATTCTACTTATAATTACTTTAAATAAACAAACAAACTGCCCAGTGAACCTCCTGCTGTACAGTAAATGAGCGCGGCTCTCACCTTCACGCCATACTTGACCTTTCCGGCGTAGTGTCTGATAATGAACGCTGGCTCCATGACGGCAGGAAACTCGATGTAGCTGTTCCCCTCGTGCTGCCGCTTGAACTTGTCCAGCAGCGTCTGGTTGGTGGCCTGCGGGAAGCTGAACATGGAACAGACAAAATAAATGAAATAAGCAGACAGAAATTCACAATGCCTTTAATGTGGACGACTTTTCTGGAGCACGACGATACTTATAGGAAACTAACACAAACTGAAAACACAAGACGCAGCACAGTGTTCAGTGTACTGGGATTTTTAAAAAGTGCCAGTCGGGATTATGCGAATCTGCCCCTTGTAAAAAATAAATAAATAAATAAATAAATAAATAATAAAATGTGAGTCTTACAAGAAAGACGAGATGAGTAATAGAACACGTCAAGAGGGTTTTTGGAACTTTTGTCTATTTGTTTGTGCACACATCACGAATTTTAAAAGGGTTTTCATATATGCATTTGGCCGATCTTGAGGTAACATACAGGCTTTTGTTTCATAGCAATTGACATTTAAATGGAATAATGTCATTAAAAAAAGAGAGAGAAAAAAAAGATCTTAAAATTCAACAGATGGCGCTGTACATTTTCAGGCATATATAGAAATAAATAAATAAATAAATAAATACATAAATAACCTATGTAAAAGACCAAAATGAGGCTTATCTTTGCTTTAAAGTTCTTGGTTAGTTTCAAAGCTTGAAGCATTTTGACTGAAACTACTGTAACTCCTGCAATGAACTCGTGGCCAGAGACCGATCAATGAATCAATGAATTACCAATAAGTGCAGCTTCATTATAAAATAAAGCAAAGAAACAGAATGATCAACACAGCAAGAAAAACAACAACGCAAAAGAAAAAAAACATTAAATCAGCTTGGTGTTATGAAAGGAGTGAAAATCAAGAAGCAACATCAGATAGTTTCATATGAATATGGCTGAGCTGAGTGTTAGGACACTGATTCTTAGTAACTTTACACAGTGAGGCTCATTGTGAAAGGAGACTGAAGGTCAGAGAGAGAGAGAGAGAGAGAGAGAAAGAGAGAGAGAGAAAGAAAGAAAGAAAGAAAGAAAGAAAGAAAGAAAATGCAGGAATATGATAAACATGCCGTGTTCCTTTAGCCTTAATGGGAATGAGAGCTGCTGCCAACACAACGTGCCAGGAGAGCTGAACTATCAAAACCACCGGGTCTGATTTTCAAGCTATTTCAGGAGTTTTCCTTGATCGTGGAACAATCAAAAATAGTTTTGCAAAAAAACAACACTTTCTGTACTTATTAATGAGCGAACCGTTGGCTTAGCTTTCAAAATATAACTGGTGTGAAACAGGAGCATGTCGGGTCCTGACGTGCATCATGGACTACCCATGTTCAGAAGAATGAAGAAGCTCTCTCTCGGTCACTCACTTGCACTCCTCGTCCAGTAGGTGGAGCAGCGCTGTGGGTTTCTTGCTGATGAGGTTGATGCAGCCCGTGTTGTCAATGTAATCTATGTTATGCCAGGTGATGCCCTCTGCCCTGTACTCTTCCTGAGGAGAGACACACGATAACATTAACACGCCTTTTAAACACTGAACTGAACAGTGTCGCACAAAAATCACACTGCGCTGTCCCGCTAGTTTTTCATTTTCTTCTTCACGTAAACAGATTATTTCATACAAACGAAGAGTTATGCTGTTTTTATTACAATGTGGTATGTTATGCTTCTAGGTGACCCCACCCGGGCAGAGGAATTTCTTTCATCTCTGGACAGCAGCCAGAGCAACAAAACAACAGGCCACCAAAGTGTTTTCATGACCGTGAATGAAGACGCGCTCCCAGAGTCTGACCGTGGTCTCTGCAGTTTAATAATATGAGAGGCAACATGCTTAACATTATGCTTTTCCCCCCTTTCTATGGATTTCAGAGAATGTAAACGCGTACGCGCAAGAGTAGGCAGATGGAGTTTCTTAAAAATCAGTAGCATCTTTCAGCCTTGCAAAGAAAATTGTTAATTGCTTTGGCAGAAATTAACAATCAATCAATCAATCAATCAATCAACCAAAACAAAGAAAATAACTACAATCCTTTCCACTGAAAAATGTTAAGAAAATACTATGAAAACACCACGACTAATGATGCTACTACAGAACACAGCCACTAATGATCCAATGCAACTCAAACCAGTGGTACTTTCCTTTTCTTGAACAGCCTTCTTTTGGCTTACGAGAGGAATGAGCCTGAACGGCTTCCAAATGAAAGCAAATAAAACCCCATTTACAACATGCCCATAAATGGTGCAGTGAAAAAAAAAAAAAAAGAAGTTTAAAAACTGCCATTAATGGTATAATGAGAGCGTGTGCGGCATGTCCGCCTTTTCCAAGAGCCACTCCAGTGTGTTTGGATTTATGGGCGGCAGATGGTACGCATGCCAGGCGTAGCGGAGGAACAGGCGAGAACCCGAGCGTTAGCGATTCAGGCAGCATGCGGCAGGATCATTATTACTAATACTACTGACGCATCTATTAAACCATTACTGCTTCCACTCATGCTACTACTATTTTATTTATTTTTTTCTCTCTTTTTTTTTTTTTTTTTAAATGCACAAGGCATGCTACATCCTGAGGTAACACTAGGACAGTTTTTAAACCTCTGAGATGGAAAAAGCTCATAACCCTTTGAGTTCAGCAGGCACTCAGACGCCAACTCATTCCTGACACTTGAATCCACTATTTTTCATGTCTTTGTGCAATTAAAGTGTGGAACTTGGCAGAGGATGTCACATGCCCAAGTGTTTGTCTAACAAATGGGTGGTGCACCATGAGGTACTTTTCCCCTTCCCAGGACGTTCAAATAAACTTTTCCTAAACTAACCAAGAACTTGTGCATGAGACAAATATAACGAACGGATACTTGTTTAACGCCAAATTTATTCGGACTAATTACAAAACAATAGAGTTTATATAAAGCATGCACATGAATAACGTCCATCTGCGGAGTGAGCCATGGGATTGTGAGTCACGTGATTGGTCGAACTTGTCATAGTACTTCCTTCAGTTTCAGCGCAGAAGCATGTTGTGGTCTTAAGATAAAAACAAAGATCTTCAAATACAAACAAAAAAAAATGTGGTTTTATTAAATTTCATAATTTATCTGGCAAATAATTGTATACTTATTTCATGGTCATCATCTTGTGTACCAACTCTGACGACTCTCAAAAGTGGCTGAAAAGTCTGATTTATTCTGGCTGATATTGGCTCTTTGGGGGATTTATTTGAACAATCAATCAAGACCCTAGTCCTGACCTTTTTTTCAATTTTTTTTTTGGATGATCACTCTTTTATATTACTGGTTATTGTTACAGATTATTGCTTCTATTTAAATGTATGCCCTGGTTGTCGATTGTATATTAATAAACTCTACTTTTTTTGGTCTGTGTATAAATCATAAAGCTCAGATTGTCCCTGACAATCTGACACACTGATGTGTATCAAGCAGAAGAAAATCAAGCACTAAGCAAAAATAAATAAATAACCTAAATGAAATAAACATTAATCATAATGTTTATGGATATTTAATGGATATTATCTTTCATATCTATACGCAAAAAAAAAAAAAAAAAAAAAAAAAAAAGTCTGATTCACCAGTGTGGAAAAACAAATCTGCGATACTTTCCAAAAATCAGTCCTGAGGTAATTGTGCCAAGTGTGAAACCAGCCCAGGCCTCATTAGCCCACAGATAGACTAAATTTGTGCTTTTTCAGGGAAAACACACCTTTAAACATAATGTGATTTGGAATTGCCGCGTCCTAAATGTGTCTTTGTATTAGAACTGTAAAAGCGGGCCATTAGTGTAATCTAATCTAATCGCAATCAGATCCCTCGCCTTTTGATGCCAGCCGACTGTGGCTCGTAATAGGATGGCACCTTGCATAAGAGAGCTGCTCTTTTGTGGACTGCTAGCGGCGATTTCTGCTGCTTGATCAAATAATGGAAGCAACCAGTGAGGCGAGGTGAATCTGATCTGGCACTTAAACGAGAAATGCGCACTTCAGAAGACTAAAAGACTCACTCCGATGTCTCCAGAGCAGCGGCAGCGCGAGACTCAACATCACTTTAGTCCAAAACGAATGCCGCATTAGGAGTGAAGTACACTTAAAGATGGACATATTTAAACAGCTTTACTAAAAGATGAGTTATAATAACACTGTGGTCAGTATACTGTAAGTACTCGGCTTTGCACTGTCAGTATCATCCTCGGGATCTAAGCTTGTGATTTCTGAAACCATTAACTTCCTTATTTAAAAATACAACACTATTAAACTCGCCATGCCCTAAAAAAAACCTAAATATCAAGCACCATGGAAATGTCTCAATATTTTAGTAATCATGTCAGCCACCCCAAAATGGTTCGCCAATGTCTTACTCAAAAAGAGACAATGTTCTTGTTAAATATTAGATTCTGAGAGTTCTCCAGGAAGTGCACTACATCTTGTTCCTTAATCCACTCCAGCTTGTGTTCATGTTCATCCGCTTCCCTTTTAACCATCACTAAATGTTGTTTATATTTATATACACTTATATATTTAGTGATAGTTAACAGAGAGTAAGTCCATGTATGAAAGAAATATAAACTTATATGCTACAAATCATTAAAGGGAATATATTCTCAACATTGTATATATAATATTAATACATAATCAGAATTTAAACCTGTTAAAAGTTTTTTGTAAGATATCGCTTTTAAAAAAAGCTGCACCAAAAGCTCCATTTGTGATCAAAACTTCTAGACCAGGTCAGCGTGCAGAAATAATATCAGGTTGTGACAGTAATGTGTCCCCTTTCTCTCGGTCTAAATAAAAACCTGAACCTTACAAGGACATCAAAAGGTGAGTCACAAAGGCAGCACTCTGACAGCCGGTGATTAAAATGATGAGCTGTGGGGGCTGTAGGTACCGCAGGCAAACACAGAGCAAATGAATGTTGATCCACAGAGCTACAATATAGCCTTTCTTTTTCTTTATTTAAAAGTGTCTTTGTATGAGACTGGTTTATTTAGTCATCTCACTACAGTCAGTCAGTTTGTTTACTGTAACAATCCCTGTAATAAAGACAAACCACGAGGTAAACCATTCAGCACATACAGTATCACCATTCATAGCAGAAAAAAAAAAAAAAAAGGTTTGGGGGGGGGGGGGGGGGACGACTCCAGACAAATAATACTTTTACTTACTATACTTTATAATATACTTCTTGGCCAAAAAAAAAATGTAAAAAAAAATTGCCATGCACTATAGTATAATACAATATTTAATTTGAACACTGTTGACCTTGATTACGGTGCATAACACAAGTGGCCAGTTCATGTGTAAAAATGATTCCTCATGAGTTCTGGAATATGGCCGTGCCATCAGAGAAGAAAAACTTCATAACCCGGTCATTCAGTACATTCAGGTCGTCAGCTGACTTCATTTTATTGCCACATAACGTTGCTGAGTCTAGACCTGAGCGACTGAAACAACCCCAAATCATAACCCCGCCTCCAGAGGCTTGTACAATGGACACTATGCATGATGGGTGCATCGCTTTATGTACTTCCCTTTCCACCATCGCTCTGGAATAGGCTCAATCTGAACTCATCAGACCACATGAGCTTATTCTACTGAAGTCCAATCTTTATGCTCACAATCAAATTGAATCTTTCTTCCTTATGCATTTTACTAACAAGTGGTTTTCTTATGAACATACAGATGTTCAGTCCTAGTCCTGAGAGTTCTTAACACATTGTGTGTGTGTGTGTGTGTGTGTGTGTGTGTGTGCATGGAAATGCTCTTAATTTTACTATTAAACATGGCTGTGATCTTTACTGTAGATTTTTTTTATGACGCAACCTCAAGCATTTACGTGATCTTCTTGATTTTGTTTTATTAATGTTTTGAAGAGTTATTAACCCATATGTATCATGTTTACACTACTACGTTGGGTTTGTAGGCAAAAACATTTTGGGTACTACACTACTGTAACTACAGCTAACACTTGCCTTGTGAGTACCTGGTTAGTACATTTCTAATTAGTTTTCTAGTCTGTAAATATACACATTTATATAAACTTACAGTATGAAGCTCTTCTCTCAGTAGCGGGAAACGGTAAAATCCTTGTACATGGTATTTAATGAGTACATATATGGTGTAAATATATTATAAAAGCTTTTAAACCCAAATGTTTACTGACGTAATTATACAGTAAGCAACTATGCATTTTAGGAAACAAACACTGTTCATAGAACGGTACCAGTCAAAAGTTTGGACACACCTTCTCATTCAATGTTTTTTGTTAAGTGATTTATTTTCTACATCCTAGAGCAATACTGGAGATTTCGTTAACTAATTAAGGTAATTAACTAACTATCTAACAACAAATGTCAGTTGTTATTTTAAGACACGACGGTCAGCTGATCTGGAATAGTTCCTGCAAGAACAGTATTGTCAAGTGCACTTGTAAAAGCACCATGATGAAACTCATTAAGACCATTACATCTCAACATAAACTATTCAAAGGAGATTACTGTATATTTTGGACGCCTTCAGCAGTGTTTTACAGTGCAGAAAGCCATAAAAAACAGGAAAGCCAATGGGATTAGAAGGCGTGTCCAAACTTTTGACTGGTTGTGTTTAGCTTGCTCTGTTTGCAGCCAAAACAACTCGCGCTGTAATTACTGGCAATGAATTCACTATTAGACTGTAACGTTGACTTGTGTGAGGGTGGACTTGCTGATGAGAAAGATCTTTCACCTGCTCCAGCTTAAAGATGTGCTGGTTGAAGTAATGCTGCAGTCTCTCGTTGGCGAAGTTGATGCAGAACTGTTCGAAGCTGTTATTCTCGTAGTCTTCGAAGCCAAAGATGTCGAGGACGCCGATGGATAATATCTGAGAAGAAAGTGAGTCATATTTCCCCTGAAATATCTGTACTCCGAGCATGGAAGAATATATCCCTTACATAATGCCTGCATCTATTATTTACAGAATAACCCAGCACTCTCCAGTAAACAGCACTGCAGAGTGACACAGCAGATGAATCCAGATCGAGATCCATTAGTGCTGGAATATTTCCGATAATCGTCCCTCTAATCGTCTGAATGAAACCGGTCTCACCTTGGTTGACTCCTCTAGCTCCCGGTGGTTGAGCAGAGCGTGATTGATTCTGAACACGATCCAGTCGAACAGAGCGCTGTACAGAGATTTAGCCATGGAGTCACGGACAGTTCCGGCCTGAAACACAACAGCATACGGACACGAGTTTAAAAAGCTGCCGGTAAAACGGTGTATGATGGTGTCTGATTCATCCTGGGATTACTTTAGCAAAAAAAAAACCATAACATTCATACTAAGCACACATGCCCAAGGACCTGTTTGTTGTAGTTGACGGTTGTAGATGAAATGTGTGTATAACCTCAGACACACTGACAGATTCTCAATGAAAGATATCTTGTCCCTTTCAAACGAAAGGCGCATGGTTTTTAAAGATGTTTTACAGTGAAAATAAAAAAGTATTTGCCCCTTTCCTTTCCTGTTTTTTTTTTTTTTTTTTGCATCTGTCTGACACGTAATTGAGATCAATTTTTTTTTTATTACACAAAAGATAACCCTAATAAATACAAACTGCTGTTTACCAAATTAATATTTCATTTATTAGAGGGGGAAAAGCTGTCTAAATCTAAAATCCCGTAAACCTAATAACCAATTGTGCCACCCTTTGCAAGCGTTTGTAATAACTGGCATTAAGTCTTTCACATCACTGTGGAGGTATTTTGGCACACACTGCTGCAGAATTGTTTCGATTCAGCCGCATTTGAGAGGTTTTGAGCATGAATGGCCTGTTTAAGGATCTCAATCGGATTTAAGTTCCTTTGACTAGGCCACAGCAAAACCTTCATTTTGTCATTTTTGAACCATTCAGAAGTGGACTTGCTGGTGTGTTTCGGATCATTGTTCTGTGGCATAAACCAATTAAGATGTTTTTTTTTTTGGCAAATGTGAAACGAGTCTTTTTTTTTTTTTTTTTTTTTCAGCAGTGGCTTTCGCTGGAACTCTCCCATTGATGCCATTTTTGCCCAGTCTCATTTTTATTGTTGAATCATGAATGCTGACCTTAACTAAAGGCAAGTGGGGCCCTGCAGTTCTTTCACTTCTTTTTGGTCCCTAGTCATTCCCACCACTAATAGCAACTTCATGGAAACTGTCCACTTGCTTTAATGTACATTAGTAATGTGTGTCCGTGTTTCTCACTTCGACTGACTTAATTAATGCTGAATGTATTTTTAATACTAACTTTAACTGAACTTGTACTAAGATGAAAAAAAAAAGGAGAACGCACAAAATGTAGGTGATTGTGAGAAGAGGTTAATTTAACGTCGGCACTGGGTGTGATCCATCATGTCTGTGCTCTTCCCTGAGGCATGATCAACATTATTAGGGGCATTAATGCTCTTCAACGTGGCACAGATTCTGCCAATCCAATCTGGTGCGAGCACACGGCTGCGGCAGGCAGGGACCTGACTTGTGTAAATGATTTATTTGCACCGTTGGCATGTGCTCATTTCCCTGAAGATGAGTCGATGCAAAATCTGCGGCTTTAGTCAACAGTCACTACAGCAGCAACTGTGAGGAGTGCTGGAGCTTTTGCATTTTTTTTTACTTATTACATGCAAAGTCTAACAGGCCCTGTAAAGAACTGTATCTTTCCACAAAAAAAAAAAAAAATACAATCAAATTTATATATATACACATACATATATATATTTGCAGTTTTTGACTATTATCTATTTCAATTAAAATAAATATATGAATTTTAATAAATTTTAAGTAAAAACATTTACAGCCCTCGCTCTGACAGCAATTAAACAGCAACAAAGAACGTTAGAGCATTGACATTTGTGTCAAGTCTGAAAAGCAGACCTTTAAAATTTATTTAAAAAATTGGAAAAAGCATTTCCTAAATATATTTCCACTGGCATACTTTTTATTATTGGAAAAAGAATTCATTCTAAACCTCTGAAATCTTTAAGATTAAATTTGCATGTTGTCCTATACATAAATTCCAACAAGAAGATATTTTTTGATCAATCTCCAAGAACACACACACACACACACACACACACACACACACACACACACACACACACACACACACAGAGACAAAATTGTTGGTAACCTTCGGTCAATAAAAGAAAAACTCATAATGGTCACAGAAATAACTTTAATCTGACAAAAGTAATAATAAATAAAAATTCTATGAATGTTAACCAATGAAAGTCAGACATTGCTTTTCAACCATGCTTCAACAGAATTATTTAAAAAAATTAACTCATGGAACAGGCCTGGACAAAAATGATGGTACCACTAGAAAATAATGAAAATAATGTGACCAAAGGGACATGTTAATTCAAGGTGTGTCCACTAATTAGCATCACAGGTGTCTACAATCTTGTAATCAGTCAGTGGGCCTATATATAGGGCTCCAGGTAGTCACTGTGTTGTTTGGTGACATGGTATGTACCACACTCAACATGGACCAGAGGAAGCGAAGGAAAGAGTTGTCTCAGGAGATTCGAAAGAAAATTATAGACAAGCATGTTAAAGGTAAAGGCTATAAGACCATTTCCAAGCAGCTAGATGTTCCTGTGACTACAGTTGCACATATTATTCAGAAATTTAAGATCCATGGGACTGTAGCCAACCTCCCTGGACGTGGCCACAGGCGAAAAAATTTATGACAAATCAAAGAGACGGATAATCCGAATGGTAACAAAAGAGCCCAGAAAGACTTCTAAAGAGATCCAAGGTGAACTTCATGCTCAAGGAACATCAGTGTCAGATCGCACCATCCGTCGTTGTTTGAGCCAAAGTGGACTAAATGGGAGACGACCAAGGAGGACACCATTGTTGAAAACAAATCATAAAAAAGCCAGACTGGAATATGCCAAACTACATGTTAACAAGCCACAAAGCTTCTGGGAGAATGTCCTATGGACAGGTGAGACAAAAATGGAACTTTTTGCCAAGGCACATCAGCTCTATGTTCACAGACGGGAAAATGAAGCATATGAAGAAAAGAACACTGTCCCTACTGTGAAACATGGAGGAGGCTCTGTTATGTTCTGGGGCTGCTTTGCTGCATCTGGCACAGGGTGTCTTGAATCTGTGCAGGGTACAATGAAATCTCAAGACTATCAAGGGATTCTAGAGAGAAATGTGCTGGCCAGTGTCAGAAAGCTGGGTCTCAGTCGCAGGTCATGGGTCTTGCAACAGGACAATGACCCAAAACTCACAGCTAAAAACACCCAAGAATGGCTAAGAGGAAAACATTGGACTATTCTAAAGTGGCCTTCTATGAGCCCTGACCTCAATCCTATTGAGCATCTTTGGAAGGAGCTGAAACATGCCGTCTGGAAAAGGCACCCTTCAAACCGGAAACAAGTGGAGCAGCTTGCTCATGAGGAGTGGGCCAAAATACCTGCAGAGAGGTGCAGAAGTCTCATTGACAGTTACAGGAATCGTTTGATTGCAGTGCTTGCCTCAAAAGGTTGTGCAACAAACTATTAAGTTAGGGGTACCATCATTTTTGTCCAGGTCTGTTCCATGAGTTCATTTTTTTTTTAAATAATTCTGTTGAAGCATGGTTGAAAAGCAATGTCTGACTTTCATTGGTTAACATTCATAGAATTCTTATTTATTATTACTTTTGTCAGATTAAAGTTATTTCTGTGACCATTGTGAGTTTTTCTTTCATTGACCGAAGGGTACCAACAATTTTGTCCACGTATATATATTGCCTTTCCTTTTATACATTTAATTATTTTATCCATTTTTACCATAAAAGTACCATTTTACTTTTACAGACATTTCATCATACTTCATCAATAAACCTATTGCTTTCCAAAACGTCCACCCTTTTTCACCACACCTAAGAACTTGCCTTATGAAACACATCAGCAATATTTTTGGCACATACTGTATGGACTCCTCTTTGGGATTATTTAATTTTGATCTGGTGAAAACATTTACTTCATACATCAATTAAAAACAGAACGCAATCAGATCATCGCATTTTATGGCTCTTACATATTTCTCCTTCACTTTAACCAGCTTTATACTAGACAAGTAATCATCCATACATGCAAAAAATGCGATTCCTCACAATGAATTTACTCTACAATTTAATACTCTATAATGTTTTATTTCATGTATTACATTGCACAGACAACTATTATTTAATCGTTTTTTTTTTTTTTTTTTTTTTTACTGTAAAACACAATTGCCAAGCCACAAGAACGACTGATTTTAAGAGAAAGCACTGATTGGAAGATAAAGCTGTGTCGATTAAAGAGTGTTTAACGGCCCTGGTGTCAGGTTCCTGATGGAAAGTGTGCATAAGGCAGGAAGTCAGCCATCTGTGATTTTACATGTGTGTGTGTCTACATTAACTGGAATGTGCCATTTGTTTATTTTAATAGCAGCACTAATTAAAATGGTTTTAACTTGTTCTAGAGAATCCCAGTTAGAAGATAAAACCAAACATACTTTGAGGTAGTCCTAATTATTCTGTTACGGTGCATCGGAAGGAATAAAGTGCTTGAGTGTACAGTGTTGAAAACGATCAATGATGAGAGAGGGTGATGCCGGACGATGCACCGCCCTCCAATTTCCTCTAACTACAATACATCCTGAAGTGTTATATTCCTTATATACTGTACATTATAACAGTATATAATATACATACTTTATAAGACTTGTGCTTTTTTTTTTAAAGAATGACAATATTCGTCAACCCATTTATAGTGATTTAACAGTGTGGAACATTTGTTATCACTTACGTTAAAGCAGTGGAGGCTCAAACACTTAGGGCTCTGTAACAGACAGAGAGGCAGCACTACCAAGCCACCAAGTTGGCTCCATTTAATTTACACAACTTATCTGCCACTTTGAAGGCTGTATTGTGGAATTAAGACAAAATTCTCGCACTCTCCTGACGCACTCAGCTTTCTGCTCAAGAATCTTGACTGCTTTGCTTAGCCCATTACATTTAAAAGTTTACAAAACATTAAAAAAAAAAAAAACAAGGAAAAAGAAGAAAAGAAATCCAACTTAATTCAAGGCAACGATGCAACAAAGCAGTAAAAACAACAAGGGGCATAAATGCTTATGCAAGACACTGTACATGAAATCATTCATTCACCAGTCTACTTGCTTCCTACTGACTGTTACAAAGTGCTGACACTGGAGACTCCTTCTAGAAACAGCACCTCCTCAGAAAATAAATAAATAAATAAAAACCTTTTTATTTCATATTGAGGAGCCTTCACTACTCACAGATTTATATAGCTTACTAAATGTTACTATAGAAACAATAATGACTACTACACTGCAAATACACTATTATTATGATCTAGAGTTCCTTCAGTTGGTCGGATTTAGTTTCACAATAAAATAAAGTCAGCTGACGACCTGAATGTACCTAACGACCCGGGTATCATATCTATGGAGTTTTTCTTCATATTCCAGGACTCAACACTGTGAAAGAGTGGGAGCATGAGGAATCATTGTCGCACGTGAACTGGCCACCACACTGTGCGCTGTAATCAAAGCTAAGTTGACAGAGTGTGAGACTCCTAAACATGTGCCAAGCAGCGTGTTCTGGAGCTAAACCTAGTGGCAGAGGTTCTGTTATTGAAAAATTAATCAATCTCTGACTAATCAAATCAGCACTGACAGAACAACCTTGTAATAAACTGTGTAGAACAGCTTACTGCATGGCATATTTTACCTTACGGGAAAACCGTCAACCATTATTCGAAAAACCTTAGAGAATGTACATTAAGACTACAAAAGACTGAATACTGAATAGGATAACATGGCCAAAAAACAACAAAAAACACACACACACTAAAGAATGTGTGTACGACTCCACAAGTTAATTTATGTGGCTGATCGACACATTTTATAGCAAAACAACAGACTTGTGCATAGTGAGAACACAACCTGTCTAAACAGTGGAAAGTGGGAGCTTTTACACAACTCGTACACACTGTCCATTCTTTGCTTATTATTCATCTGGATGGAAAGTTGTCCTTGTATAAGCATTCCTTCATCTCTGTATACATTGAAGCACCTCGGAGGAGGTCACTTACGCATTACGCAGACATCTTCATAATTACGCACTTCTCTTTAAGTTCATAATGTCAGTCTCATCTAGCATTTTTACCCAAGCGATGCACACAGTTAATAAACAACCTGTCAGAAATCAGGAATAATTGCTGGTCTCTTAGAATAATAGTTGAAATAACGCTGCAGCTGTTACGCATTGAATGCATTTCAGCAGCTGTGTGTAAAAGTCACGGTCACGGCTGGTTACGACGGAGTTGCATCACGAAAACACGGAGAGAAAGGAGAATTCCTAAATAAGGAATGAGATCTGTATTTGGCGCGTATGACGAGATCTGATCCTGATGCTAATACGCTGTGACTCTGAGCTTGGCTGTGCTTTGGATGAGAAAGGGGTTGTAAAAACCGCCAAGTGTACAATTTTATGATGACGAATTCAGCTGCATGCACACATGGATGAATTTGTAGGTACCCTTCCATTACAGAAAGGAAAAACAACCCACAGTGGTCACTGGAATAACTTGAAACTGACAAAAGTAATACATAATAATTCAATGAATAAGGACTAATTCAAATCAGACATTGCTGATTCAACTGAATAATTTCAAAAAAAGCACATCCACGAAATGGTCCTGGACAAGTTTCACAACCTTCTGAGGCAATCACTGCAATCAAACGGTTTCTGTATCTCTCAATGAGACTTCTGCACCTGTCCACAGGTATTTTGGACCACTTCTCATGAGCCAATTGCTCCAGCTGTCTCAGGTTTGAAGGCTACCTTCTCCAGACTGCATGTTTCCACACATGTTCATGAGGATTTAGATCAGGGCTCATCTTCAGAATAGTCCATTTATTTTGTGTTTATCCATTCTTGGATGTTCTTAGTTGTTCTGTTTATCGGGTGTTGATTCTGTTGGAGGACACATGACGAGCAACTGAGACTGAGCAAAGCAGGCCCGGAACAACGTCCGACAAGTTTCACAGTTGGTGTAATGTCCTTTTCGGTAAAAGCTTGATTTTTGTGCCTGTGACCAAACAGCTAATGTGACTTGCCAAAAAGCTCCAGTTTGTCTCATCTTTCTGAAGTGTCAATATGCACTTTGATAAATTCTAGCCTGGCTACGTTTTTTTTTTAATGATTCGCCTTCAACAGTGGAGTCCTCCTGGGTCATCTTCCATTAAGACCACAAGATGTATTGTGACCTTGGAGTTCACCTTGAATCTCTTTGGTTAGCACTTATATTATCCTTCTGTTCAATTCGACATTAGTTGCCCCTCTTTGCGGCCACGTCCAGGGAGGTTGGCTACAACCCACAGACCCTAATCCCCTAAATAATATTTGCAACTATAGTCAGAGGAGTATTAATCTGCTTGCAGGATGGTCTTACAGCCTTTATCTTTCTCATGCTTGTACAGAACTTTCTTTGGTCCATGCTCAGTGTGGTGCCATCATACTGTACCAAACAGCAGAGTGACCGCTTTTCACCATTTTAACAGGCTGTTGCTAATTATAGGACACACTTTAACTACTTTTAAATTGGGAAACTGTGTCTGAGCCCCGAACAATAGCCTTCCTGACAGTGTTCGGGGCTCAGACACAGTTTCCCAATTTAAAAGTAGACTCAAAACGCATCTCTTTAATCTGGCATACACATACAGTAATTAATTTCTTTACCTCATACTCCAGTACATCTATCGTGAATGGCAACCATGCTAATTCTTTTCACCTGCTCTTTATTTTTCCACCCATCCCGAGGCATCTGGAGATTGTGCCAACCCTGCGAGGTTCCTGAGGCATCCAGAGAAGGACCTGCTCCAGCTGAATTTTTCTTCATGTTGGTTTGGATCTACACATGCTGCTCCTGAGCTCCCAGTGATCCAGACCCCCATCTGCACTCTGCACCTGCTGACTCATCCCTGAGCTGAACTGGACTTTGTGTTAATTTAAATAACTTCTGTTATATCGAACTTTCATCTGCATAACACACATGATGTTCTACAATTTCTGTTATCTGTCATCACCCAGATGAGGATGGGTTCCCTGTTGAGTCTGGTTCCTCTCATCTCAGGGAGTTTTTCCTTGCCACTGTCGCCGTCACCCTTGGCTTGCTCATCAGGGACAATCTCATTATCTAGACACATTTTTCTTACACATATATACATTTCCATAAGTCTTCTTTTCATTTTCTTTTCATTTCTGTGAAGCTGCTTTGAGACAATGACCATTGTTAAAAGCGCTATAGAAATAAAATTGAATTGAATTGAATTGAACTTTAGTTTAACGTGTGACTACGGTCAAATTATTTTCACATCTTTTCTTGGGTAATAACTGATTTGTCCAGACCAGTTTCATGTTCTGTTTTTTTAGCCACTCTACTGAATCACAGTTCCAAAAGCAAAGTCTGATTTACGATAGCCGTTGTTCATTAAATTATTATATTTTATTATTACTTTTATTTAAGGAACAATTGTGGGTTTTTCCTTTCTTAAATAAAAGGGTAGCAACAAATGTGTCGATGTATGTAAATGCCAGCGCCGGTTTGGTCCTTACCTCGGCCAGTTTGTAGGGCACGATGAGCTTTTCTCCCACCGTCACCGTCTTGCGTGTCGTCAGGGCTTCAAATAACATTTCCTCTTTCACCTGGAATGCAGAGCATCATTATTATCTATGTATTTAAATTAATGCACAGTAAGCGGTTGTTTAAACATCATAAATGTACAGCGAGACCTGTGTATTTCTATTGGATGCGTGGGTCAGAGGTTCGGGTTCTGACCCCAGCTTCCTGACAGTGATTTCACTGTACACTGTGCCTGCTTATGTCACAGACACCTTTGTGTTGTAAGTGTAAAAAAATATAAAAAAAACTTCTAATGTTAAGCTGTCTGTCTTTTTTCAAGCTGCACTTGTAGTCTTGTACTTTTACATGGCAGTAAACAGCACACTGGGGATTTCATTAAATTCACACTTACTGTAACTGGCAGTCAGACATAATGTAATAAGAACAAGTTTATTATTATTTGACACTTTAGAAAACACCTTCCTCCTGCCAAACGTTATATTCCATTTAATGTCACCCTGAACCTGTAAACAGTCTTACCAATTGGACACAAAAGTCAAGTGAGGTAGCATGCATCAGCATTTCTTTTCCCCTGGCTGTACTGAAATATATCCTACACTCGGATATGAGATGCACAAGCTGCTGGTTGGGATGTTTTTTGCCATTAAATCGTATGTCCTCGTGTTTAATTATCACATCACTCATCACAAATGCACCGTTCTGCTGACTTACAAAAGCAGTAGAACATTCCTACAGGCCTAATAAATGAGATTCAAATATCAGTGAGATTATCATTTGAACGCAGCACTGATCTGGATTTCTGTTTTAATGGCTCCCAAAAACGATCTGACCTCCATCTTTTACAAAAGCGGAGTACGTCATCTTTAAATACTCCAGGTGTTGTCAGCTTTATCTTTACAGAGTGCATTTGTAACATACAGGGCAAATAACGGACACAAGATTCGGCATATTTTCCTGACCTGAGAAAGAACAGGAACGGTTTTACGGCGGAATCTTAGTAATGAGCACAGGGTCAATAAATATGTGGAAACATATCATTTTTAAATAATTTTCAAGAATTCTATAAAAAAAGAAAAGGTTTGTGTAAACTAAGCTCTATCTCCATATTATTTTCCTTTTATGGTGGTCTGCTTTTTTTTCTGAGGAGATCACGTGTTGTCTCTGGTTTTGACTTGGTGCTGCCTGAAAACCACACATGGAACTACATGGAAAATGTAAGTAATGAGTTTCTGTGTGCAGGACAATTTATGAGCTTTTGGGAGCGTTAAGCGACACTTTACTCTGGGCGCAGCTTTCACTAAATCATGGTACTCAATATGCATGAATGAACAGAAGTAAAATGTTCCATAATCTTTGATGACCCGACAGTCAACATGGATTTGTCAGACCTCCATCAACTTAACATGTATTAGCCCGTTTATCTCAATTAATATATATATTTTTTTTTTATTTAGATACTAGCTAGTTAATCGATCTTTAAGCTTTTTCCACTTGAACCACATCAAAGACAGTGGACGAACTGATTAAATCTGATTTACTAGCATAAATGTCTTTCTGGGCCATTTCTCCTTTCCTGGCTCCGGACAGATGTGACGGCAGCAGGATGGAGCAGTAGTTACCACTGTTGCCTCGCATCGCCAGAGTTTGGGGGTTTAAGTCCTGCTGCTGGTCCGTGTGTGTGCAGTTTGCATATTCAGCCGGTGCTTTGTGGGTTTCCTCTAGGTACTCGGTTACCTCCCACACTCCAAAAGACATGCAAAGTAGGCTGATTGGTGCCTTCATAGTCCAACTTTCCTTTTGTTGGAGTAAGCCATGCTGTGTCGCATTTTCTGTATCTTCTGTGCACTCCATCTGTATGCTGTAACCTACCACGTTAACTGGCTCTGTTGAGTGACGCATATAGCCACGCCTACCTCAATGATAAATAAATAAATAAATAAATAAATAAATAAAACCCTCTAGATTACCGGTAGATTAATCTCGTTTATCAGAAAAGCACCGGAAAGAACCGTCACTCGGTCCGGGTGCAGACTGTGGTCTGCTATTTAATGATGCCCTCTATAGATCGTGGATAGATATGAACACTTCATGATCGCTGCTAGGTCATCTTCTTTAGTGTTTGTTACTCAGTTTAGCAACATAAACTGCAATTTTTGTTTGACCTGATAGTAAGGTCTGCTTTATATTTCCCTGCTAATTTAAATAAATAAATAAATAAATAGGTTACGAGGCCGCCTGCTGATGCCATTTATAACACTTCTTGCAAGAAACAATTCCATCTGTTTTGCTATGGCTATAACACTAGAAAAAAAAGTGCTTAGGTTAACTTCCAGCTTCTCCTTTTCCGCAAATGACAAAATTTTGATATAATTAAAGTAGCAGTATTAGCAGAAGTATGTTTAGGACAGAGCTCCAAAAGCTTAAAAAGAAATGGCACTTTCTGTAATGTTTAGAAGCTTAACCAAGCCATAAAAATCTTTTAAAGAGGAGGGAAAAAAGATTCCCAATATTGCAGTGCAAAGAATTTGGCCAGGTTTTTTTTTTCTTTTTCATTTAGAGTTGATCATAGCAACATTCTCATTATATCTGTGATTCAGTTATTTCCAGTTCTCATTCTTCAGACGTTCTCTCAGAGGCGCTCCTAATTCCACGATTTCTTAGAGCATTTAAAATAATAATCAACCCAACCGACTCTTCATGTTTTTCCCCTTATTTCTCTTTTGTCTTCTTTCCATACACAGTAGTGACCGAGCCACAATGTCACATGATATCTAGAGCTTAATTTTTTATTGAAACAGATGGATTCTTGAGATGCGCTTTTACGAAGATCTCTCCAGGTGAAAATTTTTGTCTGGTGTGTGAGTTATGAGATTCGTCTGTGATCGCTCATGCAGTGTGAGCTCTCTAATCTTCTCTAAACAAGTGATCAGAAATCTGCAGAATGAGTGTTTCTCGGTGATTCTGGACACGTGCATTACTGCGAGTCTGTCTCGAGTGCCAACAGTTCTGAGAAAGGCTGAAAGACCATCAGGTTCGACTCCATGCTGAAATAAGCATGAGTGACTGAGTGAGTGAGTGAGTGAGTGAGTGAGTGTAATGGCTCACCACCAAAGCTTCTCTGTCAGCTTTAATGAAACTTAGGAGTCGGCGCAGCACTGATGGAGTGCGAGTGTGTGTGTGCAGAAAAAGAACCGTGTACACTGCAAGCAGGTGATAAACGGCCCGGTCTCAGGTTTGCTTCAGAGGATCATTTTGTCTTGATGCTGTGAAAACATACTCTATGAACACTTCGGTCTTTATACCTCTAGCAGCTCTGAGACGATGGGCAGGACGTCGGGATTGCAGATATCGATGGAGTCGTCCCGGTACGTCTTCTTCTTATACCGGATGTTGCCTAAATGAAGAATGGCTGACAGCAGGGAGAAGATTCTGCCAGAAAGAGAAGAAAGAGAAACGGGACAAGCAGTTTAGGTCCAATCTATATAGATCTGAATAAAATGACGACTGTGAGCTTGATGGTGAGACGTGAGCGACTGACTGTTTTCGTGTTGCCGGCAGGAACCCCACCATCTCCATGGCCAGCTGCAGCCGCTCAAAGTCGTGCTTCAGATCCTCTCCTTCCACTGTGAAGCAGTCCTGCTGGTTTCAAGAAGCAAAACGTCACCGGTTATTAAACACTTTGCCACAGTGTGAGGTCTCTCGCCCCGAAGGAGCAGTTGCACGGCACACATTACACACGGCTGCATTCCAACTCGAGCATGCACAACACGCTGCATTTGTGTACACAGCAGGGCCTCCCACACCAACGCACAACATTCCACCCAAATGTTTTTATTTTATTTTATTTATTTACGCAAATGCCCAGAGATTTACAACTGCTGTAAATTCCAGAAGTGGGAATGTGTTCATCCGCTATGGATACCGGAATATTATTGCGGACAAACGAAATGTTACACAATCGTGGAGAGACTGGAACATGCTTTGGAATCATTTGATCAATTTAATTCTATTTAAATGTAAAGTCTTTCTTGAAAATCTAATACCTAGGGTGTGTCTCTGCATTTTGCCAAGCTCTCTATTAACATTGGGGTTTCAAGTGATATCACTATTAGCCAGTTTAAAAAAAATAAATAAATAAATGAAAAAGGACCACTTTTTTAAGTTTGAAAATGAGTAAATTAGAAGAATGTCACTAGTTTCATGGTTTTCATACAAAACCAGTGTTTAGAATATGAGACCATTAGGCGCAGTAAAACATTTGAATGGTGTAAAGGTAAAATAATAATAATAATATTAGTAAAGTGAATGACGATTCTGGCCAAGGTAGCTCTGCGCCCACTGCAGTTTGATCACGGCTCCGGCATACTGAGAAATATTTCTTCCCTGATGGTATCTATGTACTAGTAAAACACTGGGTAAGTGTGTTAATATAGCAGGGAATATAGAGTGAAATAAAGCTACTTTTTACTCTCATACTGTAACTGTTACTTTATTCTGCACAATCAAAAGTCCCCTCATACAAGGAAGTAAAAACCTTTTTGTCTTTTGGGTAAATGCTTCCAGTTTGTTTTTAGAACCTTTTTTTTTTTTTTTTAGAGTAATGTGTTATTTGCATTTTCTTATTTTCAACTTTGTATTTGTAAGCTTTGTGTTTTTTTTTTTTGCAGGTAATGCAAAAATCATAATTACTTTAAGAGTATCGACTCAGTTAGTAAATATTTAGGTTCCCAATGAAACATTTGCCAAAAAAAAAAACAAAAAAAAAACAGATGGATGGAAACTCTACTACTGATAGAAACCACCCAGTGAAAAACAGTAATATTCACACGTATGAATGTGAAGCTGCTTGATGTCTTTCTTAGCAATGTTGTGGATTTTAGCCGAGTGACTCGGAAATTTGGTTGAAACCGTGCATTTTCCTGGGCTGGAAATAAGGAGCCTGGTGAATGGTAGCACATGTATGTTCTGCTCATGCAGTGGAAAATTTTCAGTGCTTCAGTGGGAAATCTTCGTGTAAAACGAAATACGGAAAGCAGCAATTTATTACTTTAATCCACTGAATGAATCGGAGCTGAGCAGCAACGTGATGCATGCTGGGCCTACGGCAAAAAGAAGCAGGTAATCTAAATAAGAAATTAGTATAAATTCAGGGCCATTTTAGAAGGAGCACATGTTTAGCAGAGTTCGAAATGTAATGGCTCAAAGCCCAGACATAGCAGAAATTCAAGTTTGTAGGAGTCGCCGAATGGAGATTGGTTCTTGTTAAGATACACCTCTGGTATTTTTTTTTGTTGAATGTCTGTAAGCGCTCCCTTTCCTCCCGGTTTTGATAGTAAACGGTGTGGGAGGTATTGAGCCTTAGGCGGGAGAGAGGGGAGAAGTGTCGCTGACAGCAGAATTCCTGCGCTGGCATGGAGAGAATCTACCTGCTCATGAAAAACACGAGCGCACTTGTAATGAGAAAGAGTCTCCTTCTCCTCCATCTCCCACCACGGCCATCGATCTCATAATTACAGCATACCAGAGCGAAGGAAAAACGCAAATAGCCTTGAAATATAAATCAGTGCCATTTTTAGCCCTGGATCCAGCCTGTTAGTGTTCACGTCTCCAGAGTAGGACCTGCACGAGGGGTAATTTCTCGTGTTAACCGTCACTGAGCTTTCCAAGCACAACATGCTCATGGATGTAGGGAGGTGTTTTAGGTTTTCAGCTCGAAGTGGCATGACGGCTATTACAGAATTGCTTGCGATTCAGGGGACTAATGTTTTGGCGTGGAGGAGAAAAAAATTCACCAGGGTCCTTATTTCCACTGACATTAATAACACTCGAGGACACACACGGCGCGCTTTTCTCCAGACGGCAAATGAAAGTTGAAGGGTGATGGAATCACTTACCTGTTACTGAAAAACTGATTAAAATAAACATTCCGCGTCTGCATTCACAAGTGTGAAATTACTGAACGACTGAAAACAGACAAACTCACACCAACACAAACCTTTCTTTTTTTTTTTTTTCAGTCACTGTTTGTGCGCAGAACTTAGCACAGACTCAGTGGTCTCATTATTACCAAAAGCTGACATGCAGTTTAACCTTCAGCAGAGCAGATACTCAGTCTGAGGTCAGAGGTCAAGTTCAGGAGCAAGTCAATGCTATCATGACAGTTCAAACAGCTGGCAAAAAGTGGCTTTGAGGCTGAGTCAACAAGTGGAGCTGGCAAAAAAAAAAAAAAAAAAAACCCAGCTCTCAATGTAAATAAGAGCGTGTTTGTATTCTTACTTATCAAGCACTCGTTCAGTCTTGTCAGTGTTTGCCACCAGATAGCCTAGAATCTGACCCAGAGTAAACCCTCTGCAGCTACACTAGATATGCAGCTTATACTTGGTTTGGGTTTTTACATGTATCCAGTTTGAAACAAATCTACAAAAACACAGTGACCAAAAAAAAAAAAAAAAAAAAAGGGGGCCCAAATCACACAGAGTGAGGGAGATGACTGGTGCAAAATAACAGCTATGCAAAAGGAAAAAGGAGGGTGAGGAAGCCAGTGATCCACAACCCTATATCACCAACAGACACGATGATCAACACACAAATACTGACCAGTTCACTCTCATAGTAATTATCCCAGTGCAGTTTCTGTGGTTTCTTTGTCATCTGGAAGTAAGGCACATGAGATTAGGCAACATTCAGACATTCCACACTCTCTACATGCAGTATTAGTGAGGCATTTAACTTGGACGCATGACACAGGATTATACAAATAGCTACACATCTGTTAGGAAGGTCAGACATCTACAACAATCATTCATTTTAATGAGGAGTAGCAGAGACACACACATGATAAGCAGGAATGAAAAAAGGAAGAGAAAGTATAAATATTAAATGAAACAGAATTAGCCATGCTCCACATTTCTTTCTCAGTAGAAATACTTGATTAGTGATACTGAGGAAAGTAAGTGGTGTGCTTCTACACTTGCGCTACTCTGCTGGTTCATTATCTGGCACCGCTACCGACCTGAGACTCGGCTGTCGCATTTTTCTTCAAAAACACTTAATCTTCAATTAAAGATAACTAATTAATAGCAGAACGGACATTTTTTTCCTCAGTTCGTCCACAATCCCAGTGTGCAAGGCAAATTAAACAAGCCCGAACAAGGCCACAAAAAATTACAAATGTCCAATATTTTGTATCGCCTGAAGTGCAAGTGCGACGTCTTGTGGTGTAAGTGCTATGGAGAAATATTATGCAAAACATAACAAGTGGCCCAAACATGAGGAAATGGCTTGTAGTGAAGTCAGGACTGTGCAGGGGAATGTGGCAGTTGAGTTGCTGTAATGTACAAGTGGTGCACATTGTTTGTGGATACAGAAGAGCCTCTTCCTAAAGTTGTCGACAAGTTATCAGTCAATTTTCAAAGACCGGGCATCAAGGATTGTAAATGAATTCTCTTAATTGTAACAATGTTCATTTCCCGAGATGCAAAATAATGAAGTCAGTTAATTGACTTTAGTGAGGTGACTCTTGCTGCACAAATGTATACATTTTATATTAATATTACAAATATTAAGTACAAGTTTTTTTTTTTTTTTTTTAAAGTATTTTTTTATTTTTTTAAGTACAAGTATTTTAACCTATTTGTCACTTAAATGACACTTTTTATGTGAAAGTATTGAACTGAGATTCACAACAATTTTGGGAAAGCCGAGTTAAATTTCACTTTCCACACCCAGGCCTGATTACTGCCAGACCTGTTAAATCAAGAAATCACCTAAATATAACCAAAGTGACAAAGTGACGCATGATAAAAGATCTCGAATTGCAACACCTCATGCCACGATCTAAAGAAATTCAAGAACAAAGTTATTGATGCATCAATAATTGAAGGCTCATTTATAAAGCTTTTGGACTCCAGCCAACCACGGTGAGAGGCATTATTCACAAATGGAGAAAACTTTAGTGTGACAAATAGGCGAAAAAACCCAAAACATTTTAATCAGAAAGAAGCAAACACGTTTTCACAGCATTGTATTTACAGTATACTCGAGTATACCAACATTACAGATGAACAGAAGTCTATTAAAAATGCAGATTATTTAAAAAATATTTCAGACATGTCAACCTTTTTTTTTTAGCTTAAATCTTCAGAGATGCGAGACCCAGATGGTACATTTTGACTTTCTTCATGCTATGAACTTGTGCACTGGACAGCTGTCACACACTTGTCACTTAAATACCTCTTGTGAATTTACTGTAAAATTCAGTGGAAGTAGGTTTTTTTTTTTTTTTTGACCGAGATGCCTATACTTTAAATAAACAGAAAACTGACACAACTCGTCCAGGTTGAAGTGTATGTGAAGAATTCTGGACGTGACTTATGAAATTCTCGACATTTCTGCTCGGTCCTAGGAGTGTCGTTTGAGAAAGAGTGGAACTGTGACAGCGCTCAGGAAAAAGTGCCTGGAATTCGCTACAAGCACACACTGGCTACTCTGTGGACAGCTGGTAATCTCGGACATAAATATTCTTGTGATTATTTTCCATGTATAGCCTAAAAAGCTGGGGGAAAAAAAACATTTACAGGAGTATGAAAGCCAGGCGTCTGTCTGAATGGAAATGGAAAGCTGAGAAACGGTCGAGTGGGGACATGAAAGCATGGCCTGTTGGTGGAGTTCACACTCGAGCCTTTAGGGCTGCCAACTGACCATCACATGGTTGTGTGTGTGTGTGTGTGTGTGTGTGTGTGTGTGTGTGTGTGTGTGTGTGTGTGTGTGTGTGTGTGTGCTCCTGATGAGTGTGAGTGTATTTGTTTCAAGTATAAACTAATATTTGTCACTGCACTAACGAGTGTATTTCAAATACAGCCATCACTTTAAAATCTCCAGCCACCACACAGCTAGCAAACAGGGTGAAGCCAAGTGTCTCTCACATGTTTCCTTTACGACAAGTGAGGCCAAGCGACTGACACTTTATCCACCGTTTTTTTTTTTTTTTTTTTACAAACATGAGCTCACAGATGCACATGAGTGTCACCGTGATGGACGGGGAGACAGAGTAACGCCATCGCTCCCTCCCAGGCCATGACCGGTTCTGTTCTTTCTAACTCCGGGCTGCAGCATTCTTAAGAATTCAACTCAACAGCATATTATTATTATTATGGGTAACAGCTGAGGAAAAGTAGATAAGAAAATCGAAATGTTATGATCTTAAATAGATCTGCTTATCGTGATTACTGATTACTGTGGTTGTCCGGTTAAGGGGGTCTGTGTGCACCCAGTCTAACTCTTTTGCTTGCCACAAATTTAAAAGCACACAAGTGTACAGAATATCCTTTAATGTTGTTGTTTTATCATTTTCCTTCACTGGAACCAAGAGGACCAAACCTGCTCCAGCACGACGAAACACCCATGTACAAAGTGTGCTCCATAAATATGTGCTCGGACATTGATGGAGTAAATAAAACTCAACTGTCCTAACACACTGCTTTTGAATTAACTGGAACATCGGGAGCACCCGCGGATCATCCTTTAAGTTTTTTTTTTTTTTTTTTTTTACCGCCCACAGGTTTGGGATCACTTTCTAACTCCATGGTCATTCCGGATTTTTTTTTTTTTCCCTTCCTACACTATAAAACAATATTAAAGGCGTCCAAACTATACAATAATCTCCTTTGAACAGTTTATATTGAGACGTGTCTGCTACACATGCTCTGTAAAGCCTTCATATGGCTCTAATCCGAGGTGCTGTTTGTTAACTGGTGATTTCTGAGGCTGGTGACTCTAAATGAACTTCTCCTCTGCAGCAGAAGGTGAGTTTTGTTCTTGCTTTCCTGGGAAGGTCATCATGAGAGTCAGTTTCATCATGGAGCTTGATGAGTTTTGCAAACGCCCTTGACAATAATGTTCTTGCAAAAACTATTCCAGAACAGCTGACCTCCGTGTCTTAAAACAACTGACTGTTGTTGTTACATAATTACCTAATTCCATGTGTGTTATTCCATAGTTTTGAAATCCTCAGTATTGTTGTAGAATGTAGAAAATAAATCACTAAACAAAAACAAAGAAATTTGCAAGCGATCCCAATCTTTTGAGCGGTAGAGTACGTCATTTTGGTCCTAACAACAAGATTACGCTTCTACGTGACTAGTGGTGTAAAGGTATGCATTCCCTCAGACATACAGAAAGGTTAAAATAGTCTTAGCTGTGCTTAATGTGTATGATATACGTTTTAATGATCATTATTGCACAAAATAAATCTGACTAAATTAAAAACACTGGTACTAAGAATTACAGCCGATGTTTTTTTTGTTTTTCCATGTTGTTCCAGCATCACAGCTGAACAGATTTGGTCACGAGCACTCGTCAGATTGTCGTCCTGGAACATGAGAGCACCATGGTTGTGTCCGGATTTCTGTAAAACTACTTTTCTGATGCTGTCTATTGTTAATCGTTTATTGAACTTAAAATTGTACTGTGGATAGATGGTGGATTTATTGTCTGGGAAGTTTAATTTACTTTTAAGTGTTGTGTTACGTCCTGTGTATGAATGCTGTTTGTGGTAACTATTGTGCAGTCTTCATTGTACGGTCCTTGCTAAATAGAGCAATTTATTCAGTAACTGTAGTAATATCCTGTAAACCCGGCCTGCTTTACAGACTGTTCAAAATGTCATTCGATAATGGAGGGTTTTTTTTTTGTTGTTGTTTTTTGGCAGAGTGGCAAGTTACGCCTCCATTTCTGAACTAGGACACAGAGAATCCTCTGCATTGTCGTGATCTCTTAGGAATGATATTCCCTCTCAGTCTGGAGGTGTGACGAGGAGCCGCACCATACGTAAAAAATCATGAGCAGTACACACGCACGCATGTAGACAAAGGTAAACATGGGACACATGGGACAACAAAACAGCACATGCACGGAAGAGAGAAAGTGGTGTGTTAGGGAAATGACAGCATGGGATGAGAGCTGCTTTTCTGTGGCTGCACCAGGAACAATGGAACGAGTTTCCTCTGCACATGGGTTTCACTTCCATCCGGTTTGGGCCACGGTGAGCAGGACACGGATGCATGCGCACACACACACACACACACACACACACACACACACACACACACATACACACACCCTCTCCCCTAGTTTACACTTCAGAGATAATCAGATGTTCAGGGCTCCTGTGAGCGTGTGGTTACCTGACTGAGGTAATGGTATTCTTCAGGCTTGAGGAGGTGGAATGCCGCCCTCTCCTCCTCGCTCGCTCCCGCCAGCAGGTAGTAAAACACATGGTAGTTCCTGTGAGGGGAAAAAAAGAAAAAACATCTGGAGTCAGGAGCAACAAACCTAACAATTTCCACCGGTAGAAAGATATACTGGTGATCGAGAGAGAGAGAGAGAGAGAGAGAGAGAGCGAGCGAGCACGGGGTCAGTGAGCAGGGTGTGCTGCTGGAGGTCAAGGGTCACAGAGCAGCTGGAGGGAGCCCTCACTAAGCAGTGGGAGTTTGAGGTCAGCAATCTGTCTCAATAAGTGACGATCACAACAGGACCAACACAGATTCATAACACACTTAATCATTCTCGCACCTATTGTCCAGCCACCTACTAACACACACACAGACAGATGCTCACTTTCACTCACACACACACTTACTCGTCTTCTCACTCTCTCTCTCTCTCTCTCTCTCTCTAGCTGTGTACGTATAGCCGTGTGCTACGGTATTTCTGATCCGTGCGGTCTCTTCTTGCATCATGTCACATCTGATACAAACCGAACCCTAGACCTTTAGGAAATGTTGGTCTGGTGCTCAGAAGCTACTGGTTCCTTTACACACCATCAATGTTAAAAACCAGAGAGATTATCTGAAATTTCCAGTCACTGTGGGCTGCATGGAGGGCGAGTTTTGTAGTACATGTGACTGGGAGGCGGCTGTACACGGCTTTGACGGCGCAGCCTGGGTGGCGCAATCGTTCCCACATGTGACCTTTTCGACACAAAAGTGGATTTATTCACACACTGCTGCCACTGGGGTCAGAGCTGAAGCTAAAATGCAGGATTTAATTTGGGTCACGCGGGCTAATCGACAAACATCGTGTCCGGTGCTACCACGCGCTGCTAGAGACACAAAACATGCTTTAAATGAAATATACAAAAATAAACAAATAAATCAATAAAACAGGGTTCTTACCTCTCATTGTGCTCCTGATAGACAAGCCGAGACTTCTCAAGCAGGTACTTTTCCACGTAGGCGCTGAAACAGAAGTGATAAAAAAAATTATTTTACAATTCCGATCTGTTCAATTTCTCTGATCTGATTGGTCAGATCAGAATGTGCTTGCTCTAATATGTTATCATTTCTATACTTGTAGAACTTAAGAATTTTGTATGGCATAGACTTTACATAACCTAAAATAAACTAGTTATAAACTAGTAGAGAAGTGGAACATTTTACATTAACGGTATTTGGCAGATGCCCTTATCCAGGGCGACTTACATTTTGTCTCTTTATATACAGTATCTGAGCAGTTGGGGATTAAGGGCCTTGTCGAGGGGACCAACAGTGGCAACTTAGTGGTCCTGGGGTTTGAACCAAAAACCTTCCGAAGAAAAATTTCATGACTGGAATTGAGTTAAGAAACCTCCAGTGCATTATTAGAACCAGGATGTATAGCAAGAACCGTCAACTTTGTCGAAGAAATGGGTTTGGAAAAATTTATGAATGAAGATCACTTAAACGCTTTTGTAAAGCTGCATGATTTAAAAAAAAAAAAAAGAAGAAGAAGAAAAAAAAATCAGAATTATGTTTAATAGTAAGAACATTTCCTCACAGGAGTGTGATGAGACTAAACAGCCGTGTAGCTGTAAAAAAAAAAAAAAAAAAAACCTCACTATTGCTTTAGTTTGCTTGGGAGTGCAAATATTGGACCTTGGAGCGATAGAAAAAGGTCATGTGGTCAGATAAGTCCAGACTGATCCAATTCCAGAGCGATGGGGGCGTCAGGGTAAGTAGGGAAGTGCATGAACGATGCATAGTGTCCACTGTACAAGCCTCTGGAGACAGTGTTATGATCTGGGGTCGCTTCAGTTGCTCAGGTCTAGGCTCAGCAACGTTATGTGGCAATAAAATGAAGTCCGCTGACGATGTGAATGAACTGAATGACCGGGTCTCACCATATTCCTGTACTCGGACAGGTAGAGAGAGGTTCTGGGAACATGAAGAATCATTTTTAATTGTCCAGGGAAAGACACTTATTATTACTATTATTATTTTAAAAAGATCAACATTTTCAAAAGATCAACAGCTCTGATTCTCATTGATCTCATCACCACCTTGGTGTACACTAGTTTTCAATAAACAGCACGCCATGCTGTCTTTTATTCCTTACCTAATATCCAGACTATTGTGAAGGTTCAGACAAAATCAAAGCAATTAAATAATGAAATCTAAATCCTTGTAGAACCGCTGGCTCTTGGACTCTATTCCTACTCTAATGAGTGCTTTATTGAGGTCTGACGCAATTCTACAACACTACATTATACACTCAGTAATTTAAACAAAAATACTGAAATAAGGGCTTTGTTAGAAAAAAATAAATAAAACAAAAAAAACAAAAAAAAAAAACAAGGTGTTTTATTTAGCTGATTGCATTAAGTACATTTACATCTACATGGAGCTACCGAGGTCAGGAGGAAACGGTTACACACTCCGCTCTTCCCGTCAACTGGGAGGCGAATCAAAGGATCCAGACATCAAAAGCAGTTGCTGATGTCCATTTTTATCTCGGCATAATTCAGCAGAAAACCACCCGCTGCTGGAGTCTGAACGCTGATTAGGATGCGGTTTTATCTGGGCCGCGGGTTAATGTGTGCGCTAGTAGGATACTGGCTTTGCTAATGCATCGATAATGGCAGCACGGGGATGTATTTGTGCCTGGAGAGGTGGAAAACTTTTATAGATTTAATGCAATCTTACAGAAAGGAGTGTGAACAGCTCAAATTTCTTCTTGGAGCATTTTCCTATAAAATGAAAAAATACTTTGGAGTGGCTCATCGCTAAATAATTACTACTATTTGTATATACTTCAATCAGCCATAGCATTAAAACCACTCATCATTAAAATCAGTTCTTTTTTTAAATAAAAAATAATAATAATTGGGCTTGCACAGTTGGGCTGTGGTATATCTGGTGTATATTTGGTGATCGTGTGTTGTTAACATCAACTGTCAGTGGTCATAGTACTATGTTTGCTCAGTGTATAGACTTTTTTGTCCACGTTGCTAGAGTGTAGAGCAAGACTTGCCTCAGGAGTTGGAATACATTTGGTTGTAGAAAGCAATTTGATTAAAATTAAGCATGCATAAATAAATAAATAACCTGAAGCCAAAAGCTGCAAAATAAAAAGCTTTCCAAGATGTGTAGCATTCATGTTCATGTACAGAGCGCATGTAAGTACAGAGACACAAAGCTCTGAAACGCCCGTTTTGATTTTAGAGCACTTTATAGCCACAAGAACACCAGAATAGCCTATTGGGCTACAAATGATTCATTCGAGGCTGGGAAATGGTCATATAATGAATCTTCAGTGTTCATGTCGAGCCGGTACAGAGCTGATGAGATCATCCAGACTAAAGTGTAGGTAAGAAAGACACGATGGAACAGCAGAATGTTTAGAAATATAAAATCAACAGGCATCAACAGAATTCCTCTGATTTCTTATTTACAGCGTCACCTGAAGCTGTGTGATCATTAGGGGGGGGGGGGGGGGGGGGGGGGGGGGGGGGACGACGACTGTGTGTGGCTTCACCTGTTCATATTCACTACACTACTGATAAATATGTCAAAAACAAGTATTAGAATATTCTGCTATAAAGTGAAAGACGTGGTTCAGTGTGACTGATACGTTGCTGTTCGGCGGCAGGACAGAAGCGCTCTCTTACCCTCTGACGGTGCCGCTCTCCTGATAGTTGACTTGGATGAACTTCCCGAAGCGGCTCGAGTTGTTATTGTGGGCCGTCTTCGCGTTGCCAAAGGCCTGGGAAGGGAAGAACAGAAGGCGATTGTTGTTAAACGGTGCGGCGGTTTCAATTTGCAAGAATAACGACATACAATAACAACAACCGCATGTACAGAAACCGGGGCCAAACGCCGGGTGAACAATAACGGTTTGAAGAGACTGGGACGCTGCATTTCCTGTGTGTGGATAAAAATAATACAGCCGATGTCAGCAGCTCTTGTTAAGACACACTCGTGCTTATTGGAAGATAACGAGCAGCACTTTGTTCTCTGCAATAACTTTATTTCTTCTTTTCCCCCCACGGAGCATTGGTTTGGTTATTTTTAAAAAATGTATTTATTGAATACTTGCTCATCATGTGGTTTCTGGTTTATTGTTGGAAAGTTTGTGCGCATCTTGGCGCTTACGGCAAACGGCACACCACGTGCAGTTGTTTGTTTTCATTCATATAAAAGACAAATTGTCAAAAAGGACATCAAACTTGAAAGGTTATTTTTTATTATAAATGTATTAATTATTACACGTTTTATTTGTCACGTACACAAACATACGCAGTTGACATGCAGTGAAACGGTTATATGACTCTTCGTGACCTAAAAAGGAAAGATAGGACAGAATAGAAAGGTTTCACTACAATAAAAGAAAAATTACACTAAAAGAATACAATTTAACTAAAGATAAGAAAAGAAAAATAATAAACATTCCAAAAAAAAACAAAAAAAAGGGATAAAATGTCCAACTCTACAAATTAACAATACAGTAAGTTGAAACACTCAAACAAGTTAGGTTCCGAGAGCTCGTTCGTAAGTCCAATTTGTTAGCAAGTCCAACGAACACTGTCTAAGTACTAGGATACTAAACCAATTAGCTATACACAATATAGAACCAGCATGTTCAATCATCTTCTCCTTGTTCTTTAGAATCCTTTCAGTGGTTGAACGATTTGTGTTAAAAGAACGAGGAACGTCTTCTTAGAAGTACCAGCTTCATCGACGCTGCTTTTACGCTTGCTTCCTGGGATGTACGCTCTGTACGCATGCGACAATGTACGCCGGACATCTGATCGAACTTCCCTGATTGAACATGAGCGAACACATATTCGTATATTTAAAAGTTTGCAACTTGAAATGTTTGTATGTAGTTTGTATGTAATCTGAAAAGGCTTACACTGGACAACCTGAATTGGAAGCCAAAGTGTTATATTTTCATCTCAAATGTGATCAACAAATATCTGTTTTGCGAAAACTTATTTACCAATCTGTTCTCGTTCTTGTGCCCCTGGTGGAACACCTGACCCCTAACACCCATATGAGGTTCTTCCCCAAATAGTTACAATTGTACAGAAAAAATTATGTGCTATAGAATAACAATTTCCCTTCACTGGAAGTAGCTCAAAACACGACAATACTATAATGCACAAACAAGCTTAATGAAGAAATGCTGTGAGGCAGTGGTGGCTCAGACGGTCTGAGGTGATGATCGGAAGGTCAGGGTTCGAGCCCTAGCACCGCCACTCTGTCACAAATCTGCCCTTGAGCAAGGCCCTTAACCCCTTCTCTGGTTCAGGGGGGTTGTATCCTGGCTGGTCCTGCGTTCCGACCCCAACTTCCTAACTAGCTTTCACAGCGAGTGCTGTAAGATAGATGTGACAAATAACAAAGAACCTGAGTGTCCTCAACCATAATGAACACTTCTGGGACAAATTGGAATCGCAGCCTCCACACCAACATCGTAATTGTGATTTGTCTGACAAAGTGAGTCTTGTACGCCTTTGGCACAAATACACAATGTAAAGTAAAGCATACCAATCCACTTTCCCTACACTGCAATCGTGGGGCCAAAAACTGTAACCACACGTAAGGAAATGAATCTCACAGTGAAATGTAACAGTGTCGTCTCTGAGCCTTTAAATCGTGAGGGGAATCCTAGACGCAATTTTATTTCAGAGCAGTTTTCTACTGTATTGGACTGTGAACCTGTAATGTAAACACATGTGTGTGTTTGTTATCTGTGTTCGGCAAAAAAAAAATGTTTTGAAATGTACAACATTTTTACTCCTCTATCTGTTTATTTAAAACATAAATCTAGCAGGCACAGAAGGGGGAGGAGGGGGGCGGGGGGTCAACCCACAAAAACATCTCCATTCTACCAACACAAATCCTAATAGCACATTCTACTCTGAGACAGCAGACCACAGCTCAATCTCCTGTTTTATAAACCCAAGGCTTTAGACAGAACTGCAAGAATGCACCTTTCATGGCCTTTCCCCCCCTTTTTTTTTTAGGCAGGCGAATTTTATTTGAATCGCTCCTCTATAGCTTAAAATTACTGTGTGCACTTTCTAACTTTTTGTATTCTATATTATTGTAGCAAGGGATGAAAAACATTAAAATGATTACAGATTTCTTTTGATGTTTGTGAGAGCTTTTAGTAAAAAATGTACCGTTTTATTTATTTATTTTTTTCAAAATAAGTTACAGGGGAAAAAACAAACAAACAAAAAAAACAACAACCCTGTGGTCAAACGCCATCTGATGATGACTGGACCACCGAAATATGAACTGCGATTCCACCACGCCTTCCTCTTCGGCCTGTTTGTGTTGTACAGCTGCCTGGAATGAGAAGCAGTCCTTCTGTGTATAAACGCCACAGTTATTTGTAGCTGCACCGCAAGTAAACAAATTCCTCCACGGGTCGCTTTGGGCTGCCTCTGTCCGTCTGGAGAATGGCCGGTCCACTCCCTCTCCTCTCAGCAACACTCACTGATGCAATGGATCACACACAAGGGATTTCCAACACCCAGTTCTGATTCCAGATCCAGGGTTTTGTGGCTCGACTAAAGCAGACACACACACACACACACAAACACAGACACACACACACACACACACTCTCTCTCTCTCTCTCTCCCTCCACACACACTGACGCAGCTGAAAAAAAAAAAAAACTGTCTTAGGTTAGTCATCTCCTCCAGCAGAGGAATGATGTCCAGAAAAGGTTACGTCAAACACAGATTACAGTACAGATGGCTGCCGGATTTAGCCTGACAAACTGAATATATGGCGTTCTCGCTGGAAAGGGGCTGGAGGAGCCAAATATCAAGTAGATGTTACACAGCTCCTTGCGTGACATATTAATAGAGGCTTGAAGACTTTGTCATGTTGGACACAGCTTGGCAGCCACCTCCGGTGTGGAAACGGGTCACATGAGGACAGCCAATTCAGCAATTAAGATGTCAACCTCAGCGTTTAAGCAAGCAGACGACAGAAGAAGAAGAAGTGCGTTCTCTCCATCACAACCCTGATTAGAATTCAGAGGGCTTTGGGACTTTAAATAAAATGATCACTGAGTCACTCAAGGTGGTCCTTGGCTCAACAGTCATCTTTTTTTTCTCCCTCATGTGGCAGCCGGTGATTTATTGTGCGCAAATCCACTTAAAGGAATATGCACGAACACATCCTAAGCTGGATCAAAAGTTTTTTCGGAGTTGGGTGGGTGGGGGGTTTGACTACATATGCAGACAGCTCTGTCTTGGCCGGCTTTGTATTTGTGATCGTGAATCTAAAAAATCACATCAGAGTGTGACATCAGCTGCAGGTCTAGTGCAGGTTAAAAGGTGTTTAACACACATGAAGTTGGCAGTGAGTCATTTTGTCAAGGACAAACATGACAGGGTGGGCGTGGGCAGGGAGCAAACAAAATGCAAAAACACGATTGTCTATGAGAGACTAAGAGAGTGTTTAGCAGAAGGTCTTTTAATGGTAAGGAGACCAGAAAACTGGCCATCACTCCCACAAACCCGATAATCTGCAACAGCTCACCGGAGCTGTTAAAAATTTTTTTTTTTTTAAAAGGCAGTCCAGCGCTAACTGTGTAACCATCTTCATGTGTGAGGAGTGTGTCATGGAAAGCTCCACACAAAGTCTCCCGATCTGGCCTCGTTGTCCTCGTGTCTTTTGGGGAACATGGATGAAGGTTGAAGTCATCAGCATCCTGCCTGTCTACTCGCTGCATCTCGGATGCGAGTTGCTGAAAAATGGGAGACAAGCTATAGGCGTGTGAACCACGAGGGAGGACTGCATTCCCACAGTACTTTACCATTACTCATGCACTGCTCCTATAAACGGCCCCTGAATTTTTTATTTTTTTTTGGTAAATGCTTTTCTTGGATTTGTGTCAACATACCTTCAGACCAAGTTAAAGCATTACAAGAGTCTGAACCTGGCTGAATACCAGCATTGGATGATAACGTACTTAACGGTAACTAATAATTTTGCTCCATTAGTTAAATTTTACCCGTAAATGCAACAGTACGAGAGATAGAGAGAGAGAGAGAGAGAGAGAGAGAGAGAGAGAGAGAGAGAGAGAGAAAAAACCATCCCTGATGGGAATACACCCTGTCCATCAAGAGAACATGTGAAACCCAGAAATCCCAAAATACAAAGCAACTTGAGATCAGGATCTTGTGCAGGTGCTGCACGACCGTCACCTACACTAGGTAGATTCAACAATACTATGAGAGGAAGTTCAAGTCAAACCAGAACTCGAGAAGTTTCTTGTGATCGAAGATGTAAAAACATTTGAAAGAATTCTGCTCAGAGCCAGCTGTTGTTGCTTCCATGAACACTTAGCAGGTGGAACGCTCTCAGGAGAAAAGAGCCTGGTTTGATCACCAAAGGCATTCTGACCTCATACTGACTGGTTAGGAGTTATTGCCACATCCCGGCACATTCCTGACCTCGCTCCAAGCTGTTTCCACAAAAATGGGTCTTTAAAGGAGTTCCTGGGAGGCCAGCGTTTCAGACGTGATGCAGGCAGTCCGGTCATGACGCAGGCATTCTGAGAAAACTTTTCAACCTCGATAGGATCCAAGCATTAGTGAAAGTGCATTAGTGTAGCAGAGGATCATATAGAGAAATAAAGGGAGTTTTAACTCTCGTGACTGTGTGCTGTTATTCTGTTAATCGAAAGTCCTGCTTTGACTTGATCTATAGAATGTTATAACTGATGTGATGAGCACAAGTAATGTACAGCAGAAATCCGTTTTCTTCTTGGTCTAACCAGCCATTAAACATGCTGTTATGATTTTGATACTTTTGTTGATATGTTCCATGATTACATGTCCAGAGGTTGCACTACTATAATTATTACAATAAATCAGTGAAAGCTCAAGCACAGATGTTTGCAGCATTCCTAAACGCAAAAATAATTCTCGCACTGATAGCAAGTGATCTACTCTGCAAAGCAGAAGTTTTGAAACACAACTGAATGAGCGAGTGCAAAAGGTCGTGCCGCCATTAGACATATCAGATCAGCTGGGACAGGCCTGATGTTTTATGGCTGAAGATGAAGACTACCACATACCTACAAAACTGAATGCCTTATTTTTGCAAAATGCATTTGTTAAAATGACCGTGCCCGAAAATACCGAAGACCGTTTGTGTTTGAGATTCAGCACAGAAAATTCTCGGGGTTAACGTAAACCCTGCTCAAGTAGCCTGAGAAATCAGGTTCATTTACCTTCCTTACTATAGGAGTGAGAATTCCATCCAAGTTATATTTTGACGCATAATAAATAATAAAACAGCAGCAGCTCCAGCATGAATCCATTCTATACTTCAGTAAAAATGTATACCAAGACTCACTTGCTATATATTTTTCAATATAAACTCCATTTAAAGTATTTAAGAAAGATTTTAAACAGCTGGAAAAAAAAATAATGCAGAAAGCAACAAAGGTAGAAAGTAGAAATCTTTAAAACAGCAGCACAATCAGTGTCTACAACTGTGTAATTAAACAAATTACATAAAGGGAAAAAAACTTCCAGCTGGAGCACCAGACTCTGGATGTAATTAAAACCTTAACCCAGAATAAATAATAATAACTTTTTTTTTTTTTTTTTTAAACCCACATGCGATATAGTTCGGCGTTAAGAAGTTATCCACTGGTTTTTGCGCACAAACAACGTCCATAACCAAAGCAAATTTCCACAATTACTGGACAACGCCAGGAGCTACGGATGTGGCCCAATTAGGATTCACACAGCGCCACAACATGCTCTGAACGATTAACTGATTATTTCTGCTTCACATTAGGGTCAGCTAACAACTCCTGACCTAATGAGCAAAGATCTAGAACAAGATGAAATGATGTGAGGCAGAGGGGAAACGGCTTCAAGGTCTTGAAAGCTCAGGCTCGAGTTTGAACAGAGCTTCATGTTTAAGCTGCGGCGCCTCGAAGCAATTAGTCACAGATCCAAAAAGGAAAGTCGGTCTCGGGGGAGGGGAGAGAAAGTAATCATTTACCCTGTAAACTGTCTAGATGAGCTGGATATGAGAGCCAGCCTTCATTTTATGTTCGCCCTTCAGTATTAAAGCGGACGGGGAGGAGAGTCAGATTGCTGTCTGCGAGACGAGGGTGAATCGCTCAGACGCAGGGGAAAATAAATAACAGGATCAAACGTGGAACAGGAAGTTATTTATAACAAATTCATACATGTTTACAATTGGTTTCAAACATTTTAAATGTCATAGAAAAATAAATAAGTGAACAAAAACAGGTTTGCTACAAAGTTCAAAACTTCAAAAGCTTCTTAGAGTGATTTCGGCTTCTAATCCGCCAGCTCCACCTCTGGACGAGACCCTTTTGCGTAATCGTGATTAAAAGTGTGCAGGATGTGACTTTAGGAAACATCCTCTGCCTTGCCCCGCTCTAGCCACTTATCCGTCCCTGGTTTCATTGAGAAAGCTGTACATGTGATGAGAAGGCTTTGGCCATGAGTCAGTGCCTGGTCCCACCCCGCCATCCGTGACATATCCTTCCTGACCATCACTACATTTTTTCGCTTCCTCTGACTCGAATCTTTACACATTCCTGGCGTCTCATGCGGGTGCTTGGTGTGTCTCACTTGCATGTGATTCTGATCTAATCCTTTTATTTATTTATTTATTTATCGTTTTTGCCCATGATACGAGCTTGAGAGTGTAAACCCCTATGTCTCAATCTGATTAGTTTAACATTCCCATAATATGTGCTGATAAAATGTATGTGCTTTGGATACAAATACACTGATGATAAGAAGAGACCCACATGATTTGTCACCCGCATTAATACTGTATATTAAATAATTGTATTATCCATTAAAAAGCCATGTTTTGTTTTGTTTTTTGCACAGAGAAAGCAGCATCTTAGAGTGCGAGTTTGAGAGTTTGTGAATACGATCGTGATTAATTTAATTATGATTAAAATTATACAGTTAAATGCGTAGCAGATGAGTGCTCTGTTTGAGTGCTTGAACTGCCAGCACACAGTCTCATTATTTCCATTAATTCAAAAATTCCAAGTAGTCAGTTAAGGGTGTGTTCACACTTCACATGTTTGGTTCGATTAGAATGAACTCTGGTGCAGTTGCTCTGTTAATGAAGTTTACTTGAACAAGTGGGAACGCTGCCATCTAAAACTCTGTTTGCACGGAAGTCCACTTCCAAAGGTGCGGTTCAATTAAAATGTGACAAAATATACGTAAAGCGAGATGTAATGATGAATGTACTTCGTATCTGAAATTTGATGTAGAGGAGGCAGCGTTTGGACAAGGCAGGGAGTGAGAGGCACTGGACGAGTTTCAAAAGCCGAGAATTAAAAAAAGAAAAAATATATATATCTCTAACATAATAAGACGCAACACATCCAACTTAACAGTTACATATAACGAGCACGGGCGCACAGGAGCGCATGTGATAAGCCAGCGAGGCTGCGTTCAATAAACATACGACAGAAGGGTCTGATGAAAGGCCATGCGTTTTTTAGCGCTCTCGTTATCGAGCGCAGCCCTGCAATACTATCGTGTGCTCATGTGCTCTTGTACCAGACAGGCAGACGGACGCAGGAGTCCATCAAAGGATTAAGGATCAGTGCTTGCCATGAATTCGTTTATTCATTTATTCATTCGTTTATTTATTGTCGGGGACTGTTGCCACTGGTGACTCTCTGGATAAAAGCGAGACACAAATAAAAACATTAGGCGCATTAGCGAGTATTTTATTCATCATCTGGATCCATGACTGTTTTCGGTTTCAATGTATAACATTACATTTTATAAACTCTTCATGAAATGTTCGGCTGGCTGGTTAAGATATCACTATGTCTGATGTTAAAAACACTAATAAGCAAACCAGAACTTTATGCTACTGAATCAAAACTCGTGCATCATTTTATATTGTGGTCTTAACCAAGAGTGAACACACCCTAAAACTGTGCTAAAATACCTTACATCCATTTTTTCATAACCTCAGTTTAGCATCTCATTGCTTCATATACAAAAAAGCAAAATATTAAGATAAATTTTATAAACTGCTAAAAACAGGGATCGATTTAGACAGAACATTCTACAGAAACGGGTCATTCATGATGCAGGAAGGAAATCCGTCCTGGAAATTATCCAAGGTGACGGAAAGCTGTGTGCTTTTCTTTTTTATGCTAATATTTGTGTACTGTAGTAATCAATTGACCCGACGTCAGTAATTTCTTCAGTTTAATTGTTTTTTTGAGCTACAACATTGAAGACAGCTGGGCAAAATAAAGATCTTTTTTATTTCTTAACAGAACATCAGATTAATTAGCATCAATGTTAGTTTCTGTATCACTTTACTTTCTGCAAAAGCTGTGCCGCACGCATTTAAGTCACTCAATATGATGTCACACATTAACAAAGTTACTAACCACTTTGTTTTGGCCTCCAAAAAGCCCTGGGTGCTGGGAAAAAAAGCATCACAATGTGATGTTATTTGATTTGATGTCACTCGATATGATGTCATTAGAGGAAGTTATTAGGCATTTTCGGTACAAGGCATCATCAAGACTGACCATCCGCAATTTTGCATCCTCAATGTCCTGAGATCACAGAAGCCCAGTCTGGTGACAATCGTACAAATCCTCTAGGAGGAAGAGTGCCACGCCCCGGGTCCAGCCGCTCAGGCGTCCTAATGGCAGCAGCTTTCAACCCGTCTGCCAATTCTCATGACTTTTTGAGCATTTTAAGACCCCAAAAAGTCCCGGATGCCAGGCAAAAAAAAAAAAAAAAAAAACCTTAGAAGAACAAAAGGGCCCTCGCGTACTGTGATGACATGGGTCTGATCTCATAGTGCTTGGGCCCTAAAAACTTGTTTTTAAACTATGAAAAAAAATGTAGAATAGTTGATATGGTGGTATGTCTAAAACTTAAAAACTTTTTTTTTTTTTTTTGCAAGATTCACCATAAACACACAAATTTATGTTTCAAACAAGAAAGTATTCAGAGTTGTGGTTTTCTTCTAATTGTCTAAGAGCCCAGATACGATGTGTTTAATGAAGTATTGACCATGGTGACATCATCTATACTGTACACTTTATGGACAAAAGTCTGTGCACCCCTGAACAGTGTGATCCTTTTACGAACTTTTGCCACAAAGTTGTACATATTTGCACATAATTGTAAAGAATGCCTTTGTATACTGGAGGTGTACAAATTCACGAAACCTGTTTGCCCGAACCAGTTCCGGCATGACAATGCCCCTGTGCACACTGCGAGCTCCATGAAGACATGAAAGGTCAGTGTCTGCACTGAGCGCTGACCTCAACCCCACTGCTCACTTTTTATGAAGAAATTTAAATATGTAATAACACACCCACCTCTCTAATCGCACATCAGTGCAGCGCTTTTTGTGGGGGGGAAAAATCTAGTGGAAAGAGTGATTGTCAGGTGTCTACAAACCTGTAGCTATACATGTCGATGCGTTCATTATCGACTGCTGGTGTTCTTTTATGATGTCACATTAGGAGCTGAGGGATTAGAATACGTTTTATAATGCTTTGTACATATTTGCACCTCAGCACTACCGGTGTGCGTGCATGCGTGTGTGTGTGTGTGTGAACCCACAAGCACAAAGAGCTGAGATACAGATCATCACATCGTCAACAGGTGACATTTCCAGTCCCAGTAAAAGTATCTGATTCAGAAAGCTCTCTAGTTGCAGGATAAGCTGTCAGGATAACTACTGTATACCTGGAACGGGTTTCTATTTTTTTTCTCGCTATACAATGATTTGTTTGCAGGCTCGGGTTGCAAAGTTTCAACTGAACCATGTGACCGAAAACAAAACAATAAAGGTCTTCGATGCAGGTGTGAACTCTTGATTCTTGTTATGTAAGGGTGTTAAATGAATGAGAGGCGTCATCTACAAGAGTCATTAAAGCGGCAGACTTTCAACACACACACACACACACACACACACACACACACACACACACACACACACACACACACACACACACACACACACACACACACACACGACAAAGTCCGACAAAGAGAATTAAGCTTGACGAAATGAAAAGGGAGGGAATAATAAACAACGATGGAGTCAAAATCAAGCAGAGGCTCTTTTTTTTTTTGGGCCTAAATTTGCAAGTGCATTCCACAGCACACAATGGTGTAGTGTTTCCTCGAGGCGCTGTAACTAGAGCAAACTTAGGACTTTCTCTTTTCTCTGGAGAGAGCTAGAGAGAGAGAGAGAGAGAGCAGAGGAAGAGCAGTTTTCCGAGCCCACTCAGAGGAACAGGCTGGTCTTCTCGAAAAACTTGAACGTATTTGGCGAGCTTGAGGTAACACACAGGCTTTGTTTCACTGCAGTTGGCCCACGGGAAGAGAAAAGAAGAGAAGAGATGTGCCGCTTTCAAATTTACATGGAAAACGCAGCAAAACATTAGTTCATCGCAAAATTAAATGCACTTATGAGTGTGCAATTGAAATCTACTTAATAAACGCTATTTCACACCTCCATGGTAACACGTGCGATTAAATTCCACACTTGTCCAAAGTTGTTTAGTGATGATAAAATCAGTGGGGAAAAGTCAGGAAACGTTTTGAAACTTCCAGGAAAAGTTAATCCATCAGCCGAGACAAGATTTTAAGATCTTCATATTTGTACCTCACCTCGTCCACATCTTTGGGATTAGGTCTTACTAAATATGGTCTTCGTCTCAAATAAGCATTTGCAAAAAATAATCCTTGTTTTCTTTCCATGTTCACGTGGTTTCACGAGAAATACTTCCGTAGTAATTAGTCATTTCTTGAAAAACGGCCTAATCTTTGGTGCTATGCACAGATGAAGCCAACTTGCTGAGGTAAAAATCCTCTGCACCCGATCTTGACTCGACCTCGAGTTCATTTGACTTGGCCTCCCGTTTCAGCTACTCCTGCTCTTGGATTTGGGAACGGCAGTCTAAACCTGGAGCCGTACGCTGATTCAATGATAATGTAGGAAATGTTAGCGGTATGTTTAGTTGAATATGAACATAAATAAACTTTACCACGGGTGACGATCATGTCCAGACATACAGAGCAACCTGTTTTTCTCTTGCGATATTAAATCGAGAAAATCGACATATCTAATATTAATGTTACACTAACCAGAATAAGTTCTCCATCACAAGTGACGCACAGCTGTGCACTCCTCCTCCTCTGTTCTCTAGTTCCAGAATTTTCACATGACCAGCGCTAATGGCTCGCTCACATATTCTTTGATTTGAGCTAGAACTGCTGATAGGAACTTGAGCGGATATCTGCGCTGACTTCATGGCCGTGTTTGCGAGATGAGTTCATACTGTAAGACATGTCTTGACACTCTTCATACTGCATGCATCACTTTCTGTGTATTCTGAATGAGGTTAAAATGCAGAGCTCCTAAACAATGTGCGTGTGACAGAACTTTGGCAGCTCTTGTCCCGCGCATGAATTCCCGGTCCGCTCGCGATAACGTGCATCGTCCGCACTTGTCCTGCGCGGTTCCGTTATGCAGCTGTGGTGCAGCTGTTGGACCTGACGTCTGGAATATGTAGAGGGACCTGCACGAGCAGATGCGACCGACACGTGCAGGAAGTGGGAGCGGAGGACATAGCTGAATAGTGATCTAGCACTTACTCTGCGCTGAGAGTCATAAAGCGCTGAGAAGAATGGAGCCCATTCAGATGATTCATGAGGCTCCCAGCTAATGAGAACCTCTGCACGCTTTCATACACACCAACCTGACCAACACACACACAAAGAGCATTGTGTGACACGACAGTCGTGGCGGCTTGTCTTTGGATAAAAGCGGAGAGGGTACCGGCGCTGGAGAGAATTTCAATGAGGCGTCTCGGAGTCATCGCTCCGTCATGCTCAGAGCATTTGCGAGATAGTTCTTGATTATTATTAGTTCCAGCAGAAGAGAGGGGTTTTTCTTTCCCTCCGTATGGTAAAGATTGACTGATTTCCCACTCAGTTACAAAATGTGAAATGAGATAGCTGACATGAAAACCGTTTTATGCTAGTTCTGGAGACATTTCTCCACACTATATCAAAATAATGGGCAGGAAATAAAAATAATCAGAGCAATCACAGAGGGGCCTGAAGGAAAAGAGAAAAAAAAAGTAAAATAACTGTCAGTGTATATTTCATGTTCTGTGTATTTAGACACACGTTCAAACCTTAGTGTTAAGATTTGAACACTGAAATATATTATTTCGCTATCTGGTTTCCTTATTAATTGTGATTCCATTTCTGGGAAAACTAGGTCCGAAAGGAAAAAATATACCATATAATGTACGTGGACAAAATTGTTGGTACCCTTCAGTCAATGAAAGAAAAACTCACAATGGTCACAGAAATAACTTTAATCTGACAAAAGTAATAATAAATAAGAATTCTCTGAATGTTAACCAATGAAAGTCAGACATTGCTTTTCAACCATGCTTCAACGGAATTATTTTAAAAAAATTAACTCATAGCCTTATCGCCTTTACCTTTAACATGCTTGTCTATAATTTTCTTTCGAATCTCCTGAGACAACTCTTTCCTTCGCTTCCTCTGGTCCATGTTGAGTGTGGTGCATACCATGTCACCAAACCACACAGTGATTACCTGGAGCCCTATATATAGGCCCACTGACTGATTACAAGATTGTAGACACCTGTGATGCTAATTAGTGGACACACCTTGAATTAACATGTCCCTTTGGTCACATTATTTTCATTATTTTCTAGGGGTACCATCATTTTTGTCCAGGCCTGTTCCATGAGTTTATTTTTTTTTTTATAATTCTGTTGAAGCATGGTTGAAAAGCAATGTCTGACTTTCATTGGTTAACATTCAGAGAATTTTTTTTAATTATTACTTTTGTCAGATTAAAGTTATTTCTGTGACCATTGTGAGTTTTTCTTTCATTGACCGAAGGGTACCAACAATTTTGTCCATGTGTGTGGACATATATCAAATCATGGCTGCACTATAGAACAAAAGCAAACCACAGTCAAACTAAAAGTATATACTGTAGTAGGCTTTATATATATATCATACTTTATTAATATACAGTAAAAACCCTCCTCTGATTGCTGTAGTGACAATGTCTTGAAGTCAGGAGTCAGAAACGAGACTTGTTACTCAATAAAAGACACAAAAAAAATCTACAGCGTATTAGTATAGCATTTAATAGATATGAGCTTCTGCTCCCATCGTTTACTCACAATGCAAAGTGGCTCTTCAGTTACTTTACAGATGCTTTTTGCTCAATCCGGAGCGTTGAGTTTCTGTCTTCATGGAACTGTGTGTTCCTTCAATCGAATAGAAATTTGTAATTCCGACCTAGGAGCTGTGGGAAAAAGCAGGCTGTGTGCGGACACGGGACGGACACGGCCACACGGATGAGCTGACGAACAGCAGGCATGTCAACACTGGTGCTGGTGTTACACGGGACTGCTTTACAAAGTCCAGACACACCAGGAGTCTTCACGGCACTTCCTTCTGCACCGTTCTCAAGATCATTTATTTTTCTTGAAAATATGAGATAAGAAAATTGGCTTTCAATTTTTCAGTTGCTAGTAGCACATTTCCACATAATGGTATTAAAGAGACTCTTAAGCAACACTTATTTCTGAAGATTAGGGGACATGTTTCTTTACTGTGCATATGACAATAAAACTTGAAACTTGAAACAGTACCTCTCTGACATCGTGTGATTACTGTGGAGAACGTTGAAGGACTGCAGTTACTAAGTGACTGTACAGTTGTAGATTCTCTAGCCACATTTAAAACAGATTTGAAAAGAGTTCTGCACTGAAACACATACAGCGATCAGACAGAATTTTAACTCTTTACATACCATTAAACTGACGACAGGACCATGGGCGCCTAACGCAAAGGCCAGGCCCATTGATCCAATCCCACAGCCTAAGGTCACTTAGATTCTCCAGGTAGCACTTCATGTAAAAACACTACTCGATCTTTTTTTTTATTCATTATCAGGTTGACGCGTCATTTAACAGTTTAATGACCGACATCTGATTAAAGCCCAGGTCTAATACCTTTCTAAAGCCCGGTGTCCACCTTGCCAATAACTAGGAGATGAATGATGATGAACCTTGAGAGTAATCCTTCATACCTTGAATGTTATAACTGCGTATGTTCCTACAATACTCTATTTAAAGTGTTGCTAGAATTAATCAGTGCTTTGCAGTTGGCAGCACAGTGACCTGAATCACGGCTGCCCTCTGGGTGACAAAACACTGGTCTGTGTCAGACTTTGCTATGAAAGACATTTGGACTGTACATGAAAAGTTTCCAGTGTTCCTCCTGTGTGAGCGATGCTCAGGACTGGGCTTATCAGCTTCCAGGTGTGTGAGTGTGTGTGTGTGTGTGTGTGTGTGTGTGTGTGCATGCATATATGAGAGAGAGAGAGAGAGAGAGAGAGTGTTAAGAAAACTTGTCTTGGGGCAGGCTTGGGCAAAGCTAAACCACTGAACCAATCACATACACTGCAGGTTAACAGCAGCCTTTGTGCTCACACACACTTTCAGAAAGAGGGCAGATGGAAGATGACGTGGAGTTACGTCCCATTTTCTGCTCAAGTACCAAAATGTAAAACGTTTCTTTAAAAGAGCAGCTTATGATGCAACACCATCTAATCTAACAGAGGTCATGTTTGCTCAGTGGGTTTCGATGAAAGCAGGAAAGAACACTCGCACAAACACCCAGACTGCGTGTCTTCAGGCCATCCACCACAGGAAGGCAGGAAGAGGGGGGAAAAAAAAAAAAAAACGAGGCCAGACTTGGGAGGAAGCGTGAGGCGTCCCAAAACCAATGTAGGAATGAGATACAACCACTGAAACTGGGGAAGAGCAGAGAGGAAGAACAGCAAACACCGCTGTAGATAACCCGCTCTGACCGTTATCACACCGACACGAGCACGGACATTCAGCTGTAAACTGAGATCTGGGGGGGAGGAGATTGGGGGTCTTGAATGCACGATAATGAAATCACAATCCTGCAACATGATCCTGCAACTAGAGTCAAGATCAGCATCTCTGTTGCACTGTTAAGTAGCTTTCTGAGAAACACAAAATGTGCTAAATCCAGAATAAGACTAAGTGTCTTATAGGTCACATGGTTGCTGTTACTGGGTATTCGAAAAAAATCTAATCGAATAAAAAAAAATTTTTTAAAAAGGAGGGGTGGGGGGGCCTGTCCCAGAAGACTTTGGCACCCTGTCCAGGGTGTATCCTGCCTCGTGCCCCATCAATCGCAAGGCACACACTCACGGCAATTTGGGAATGCCTATTAGCCTAATCCACATGTCTTTGTACTGGGTAGGGAAACCTGAGCAAACTGACCAAGCATGAGGAGAACATGCAAATTATAAAATATTCAAATAAGAATAACATATAGAAATTTTTTACACTATGTACAAGTAATAAAAATAGAATTGAGATGGAATAGAAATGGAAAAGCAAACATCAGGTCATGAGCAGAACAGTGTGCAAAGTTTCCGATGTGCAAAGTTTTAGGCGTGCAGATGCTAATCTGTCCATGCAATAGGAAAGAAAGAAAAAATACCGAAACACTAACTGAAAATAAATGGTTAAATCTCACTTTTCTCCAGATTAACAGCGTGCCATTTTGAGAAGAGAGAATGCTACACAACAAATCCTCAATTTGCCTGAAGAAGAGTCACATACCAGAGCTGTTGGAGATTGGACAAGTCACAAAAAAACAGATGTCTGATAACGTCTGATTGTTGCCGACATGCTTTACTGGTTTAAAGTGAAGCGCTAATACTACTAAAGGAAAAACATTTTAAAACCTACAACAACGACTGTACCTGCTTTCTGTCAAAACCAGAAAATCATTTGTGGGTCCAGTGCTGTTTGAAGAACGAATCAGGGTAAAAAAAAATTTTTTTTAAAAAAACAAAGGAAAAAAAAAAAGGGGAGTGTCCTGAACCTGCCGGAATGAAAACCACGCTCTCGGCGTGTATTTGGAAGGCCGTGAGTCTCGCGGGGGAAAATGGTGCAGCAATATTGATCGTTATTATTGTAGATCAGTGTGTGTTAAACAGAGCAGCGTTCCCACAGTGGCTCTGTATCATGAGAGAGAGAGAGAGAGAAAGAACCCTGAGCTTCCTGCTGTCAGCTCAGGGCGAGGGGATGAAGTTACACACGTTCACATGCTCATGAAACATCAGTGGAAGGAGGGGGCTCGATAAGAATAATATATTTAAAAAAAAAAAAGAATTAGGATTAGTATTACATGATAATAGAATTATGCCATGTTTGGCTGACCATGGAAGTGGGAAGTCGGAATTACAGGTTTCTGAAAACATCCGACACCTTTGTGTCATTTATAAACAAGGCAAGAAAGACACTTCTTCGTTTACTGTTGATGTTTTAAGAAGACGGTTTAATTTGATGTCACTTGTTGCTGAACTTGTGAAGGAAAGTGAGAGCAGAGTAACAACTACGAGTTAAGTGTGGGTTTTTTTTATATTGCCCCTCCCCCCCCCCCCCCGTCATAATCATACTTATTATTATTTACTACAGTATATTTTACAGTATATTTTGCACCAGCCACAACACCTATGATTTGAGATACAGTTATTTATGACAGGATAAGGTGAAAACGTGGATTAAATTTTTTATTTCATTTTCTTTAATGAGGCCGGAACTAATTAGTTATCATACTAATTAATATCATAAAATGCGATTTGTTTATCATTATACCACATGAGCTGTAGGAGTTGTCATTTAAGAAATAATTCGCAGTACAAATTGGTCACTTTTTCTAATGAACCCAAGAAAACTCACGAGACATCTTTTCCCAACCGACCGCACTCTTGCATCAGCATACTGTGTCTTCATGTTTGCCAGCGGGTTAATTCCTTGAAAATCTGAGATGTTTTTTCACTCAGGAGGAAAGAATTTGGGCATCATTGCCAAATCTGGTGCACTTTATCAGCCCACGTAATTTTTCTCTTGAGATTTGCTGTGCAGCTGCTGAAATTAGGAGGCTCGTCCTGGCTTTCTGACTTTATCGGCTATGACTTATCTTCATTCATCCTTAATAGTGCATTAAGGAGTCAGAATGAGACGAGACACGGCATCATGATGGAGGGCTTGGACCTGTTGTGATTGAAATTATTCAAGATCTCTCGGACTAGCTGCTTCATAGGTTTACTCTGGAGCGTTTTTAGTGTGTATCCCAACCCTACAATTTTACCAGCATTCCTAGGAGGTGGGTAGAAGCTAATCTATGGCCAAACCATAAATATTTCACAACACCAGTCATTTCCAGCTTCATAAACATCATACACTGCCAGGACTGGCTTTCGCAATGCAAACAGTTGGCTTTTACTATTATTGGTGTAGGAATGAGGTGCGTGCTCGGCTATTGTTTTAGACGGACAGTATGAACGAAAAATTAAATAACACGTGCTTGAGGGGGGAGGGGGGGGACGTCCCACTTGTAGCTCGTAGAAAAGGAGGCCAATCTGATTAGCTCAGGGATTCCCTCCCCTCCCTCTCATCTCCTGCTGCGCGCTATAGATACTTACCCGCTGCACTTTTGACCTAGGGCTGCAAAAAAGGCAAGGACGCAAGACCTGGAACCACCCTGCTAAGGAATGAAATCCAACCTATAAACGAGTGCCCTATTAGTGCAGAGTGCGGCTTAAGAGTTGCGATCTGATAAATGAAGCCCATTGATGAGGACGAGTGTGATGTAAATCCTTCTCTATCAGCTGTTTTGATCTGTGGATGGGGGCGGAGTCACCTGGGAAAGACTACACCCATCAAACAATGTAGACGATCGATGTGCTCTGGAGGCGTGCCAACCAAGCACATCATCTCCACTTGGCATATTAAAATCACATGCCGCAGTTCACCAACAGGAAGGAATTAACTAACGAGAGTCACAGAGTGCATAAAAGCTCTAGTGCTCAAAAGGGAAGAGCAGATCCAAGAAGAAGTGACTGTATCGCCACGGCCGCTTTCCTTTCAGGTTTTTTTTGGGGGGTTTTTTTGGTTGTGTACAGTTCATAAGTCATTTACTATGCCACAGGCAACATTCCAGAGAGACAAGGGCTTTATTCTTAGCGTGGCTGCGATGCTACTCGTCTTTCAGGCCCCGGTATCACAGCACAGTTCAAACACTCGCATGCCAGAATGAGGCAGGGACGTACACTGGGGTTGGGAGCGAGGAGGGGGGGTTTCAGTGTCCATCTTGAGACCAAACTGAACAAAATAAGCGGGGGGGGGGGGGGGGGGACAGTTTCTCCATCTCCCACATAAACTTTTTTTTTTTTTTTACATCTTTGTATAGACAAGTTTCAAGAATCAACCTATTAGGCTGTCCATCTATTTATCAATTTGTCCATCAGTCGGTCAATCAATCAGTCCAGAGATTATTCTACTAACCAACTATATCAACCAAGAAATCTATCCATTTATAAATCCATAAACATCAATCCATCCATCCATCCGGTCATGTAACTATCTGTCCATATCCATCAATCCAGCCTTCTAATCAATCTTTCTATCCACACATCCACCCAGATATCTGTCCATATATCAACTCATCTATTCCTCCAGCCTTCCATCCATCCATATATCCATCCATATCAATCCACTCGTACCCATCCATCAATATATCCCTCCATTTATTATATACTGTAGCTATCCGTTATATACAGCTACCCATTACACATGCATCCATGTATTTATCAAACCATTCATACATGCATCTATCCATCATCTCAAATTCAAATTTTATTTGTCACATACACAATCCTACACAGTACGATATGCAGTGAAATGCTTAGGCAACTGCCCTGACCTAAGAGAATAAAATAAAATAAAATATAGAATATAAAATGTAAAATGTAAGAATATAAATCTATACAGTATCTCCATCCATTCATTCACTTATTCAATTAGCCATCAATACGTTCATATATCCATCCATATAACTTTCGACTTTTTTTAGGCTGACAAACACCAACCAAATTACAGATTACTGTAATGCAGGAAGCCCACCGTACCAGAGACTGATAACATGGGTCAAATATATTTGAACCATTTTTCATTTAACCACACTGTTTTTATTGTAATTCTTATTTTCTTAATCAGACAAAAGCTGAATGGTAAGAAAAGTAAGCGTTTGCATTTTACGTGAGATAAAAAATTTATGTATTTCCTATGCGAGTCTTTGGAGCCGGTCAAATGTGATGTTCTTTAAATTGAATTAGTTAACAACTCAACAGTTAAGCTTTAAAAGATAACTGCTGCTGCTATTTAGTCGTTCAAGTTTTTATCAGGACTTTATGAAACTCCAAAGTTTAGTTCCTGGAATAAGGCCGTTATTTAGTGTATAATGTAACAAATCAAACAGAGCAAACTGAGAACAACATGTGACTGAACAGAAAACTGAAAAGGCTTAGCTTAGCGCTTGAATATATGGCATTATCTTTTAAAAACAACACCAGACCACTTTAAATGAAAGATATAATGAAAGAATTTGGAGAAACATTATAATTGTTCAAAAATAGATCATGTGTTTTCATTCACTCATTTTTTCATCCATCAATTTATTATGAATTAAAACTAAAACCATACCTTATTTCACCCCAAACAGCACTTCTGTACCCCTTACCTGCTGCTCTGTAGTGAGCATAATCTCAATATAATCTCTCAAATCGCTGCGATGAGCGGTAATTACAGCATTATTGCTACAACACACAAAGCACAGCAATAAAACGCACGCTAATCTTAGGCTCGTCTTGCGTTATAATAAAAACATGATGCAACTGAATCCAATCAAATCTACAATAGCAAAGTAAATCTGAGATTAGGATGTAAAACGATAAAACAGCTGGTTGTAAACTTGCAATTAACGTATTTAAGGCTTTGCTTAAAACACATAGATCCTAAATCCGAAAAACATCAGCTCGTTATATAAATTCCGTATTGTTAATTTAATACTCATTTTGATTCGTCAGTATGAAGACATTCAATATACTAGTATTTACTGTGCTGTTTCTGAGTTTTATACTTAAATGTTGTTGAATTCTCAAATCTGATCAATTAGATAATGTTGAAAAACTTCCAGGAGTAACTTAATTCTCAAAAGCTTTATATTCAGTTGTCTTACGGAGTCCATAGAAACAGGACTTGAAAGGGACTTCAGATAATTCACACAAATTGATGAGGTAAAAAAAAAAAAGGGGGGGAAACAAAATGCACAAATGAAAGTTTCAGATCTAAGGAGAATTTTTCTGTGAGGGCACTTTTATTTTACCATTTGCAGAAGAAGACTACAGCATCAGCATTTTATAATGGTCGAAGAAAAAACAAAGTTACATTTTTGTGTGAAAACTTATTGACTAATAAGACAGTAAGAAAAAAAAAAGAAAAGAAAAAAACAAGAAGCGAGGCGGGTCAGATAACTAAAGAACAGTACCTGCTTTGAATTGGGTGACATCACACTGTCCTATAACAGCACACCTCAATTTATTACAACTTCTACTGCATCACAAAGCCAACTTATAACCAACTTCCCACCCATCCACTATCTATCCATCTGTCCGTCGAACTGTCCATCCATCCATCCACCTAGACAATTTAACCACCTCAAATGCAAAATATACATATTATATAAAAAATATATATTTTAGCCAATACAAAATTTGCCATACAAAAGATCACGATATGTAACTGAATCGACTATTGCACATCTCTCTACTATCTATCTACCTCTAGTTATTTAACAATAAACCAGCTGCCTAGTCATGACAGAAAAGTGCATCATCCAAAAATCTTGCGTGCTTGGGTGGGGATGGGACGACTACATATTCTGCTCCATGTCGATCACAGAAACACTTGCCAATCATGTGTGTCTGTGTGGTCTTTAACATGGAAGACCTCTGCTGCAGCTGGCGAGCTTCATGTGGCTTATCAGAATCATGTATTACTCCTGGACTGGTACAATCTGAAAAATGTTTCGGCGCATCTTTCTGGAGTTTACGCTTTGTGTGCGCGCTTGTGGTGAGACAGAAGAGGTTGCATGTGCAGACAAACACAAGACTGAACGTTCACTGTGGACTGAGCGTGTCTAAACACAGTAATTAATATTCACTCCATCAACGCGTCCTCCTTTTAGCCCTGCACCAGGCTTCGTTTCTGTCCCCTTGTGCTTTGAAGAAATGAGAACAGGATTTACTTTGTAATGCTGCTGCCAGCTGAAACGACATGATTCACGAGGACCCGATGTCGCACACAAAAATGTTCATGCCAGGAATCGTGTGAACGGTTATACAGTTAGTCCTATTATTAATACGATTTTAAAAAGCCACACTAGCAAACAAAGAGGCTTGTGACGCAGCGATTCACAAAATCATGTGAGAGTCACAGTGCTCTGTGTGAATTTCGGACTTGCTCTATGGTCTTTAAATGGTTCAATGGTGCTCTATACACAGCGCTGTGTGAATGCTGTGTGGTGTTAAAAAATAATAATTAGACAAAAGGTCTGGAGCAACACCAAGAACACAAGGAATTTCAGTCTGGATGAGGAGGACAGCATGAACTCTTCTGACCAGATAAAAGCTTTCTAATGATTCTGCAGAGCAAGCGCTACAGCAAGCGTTCATAATTTACCTAAAGTAAAAAATAATCCAACAGCACTGGTTATAAAAGGTATGATATTAAGTACGCTGAGGATTTTTCATAAATGATAGAAGACTGTTATGGTGAAGCAATAGGTGACTCTGATTATTGTCATGTCCACTCCCTAGGTCAGATGATACTCATTATCTTTTTTTTTTTTGCCATCAACTGATTTCCAAACCAAGCTGCTTTTCATGTACAGTACATCCTCTGGTCAACGTTGTCCTGGCCAGCACTGGCAGAAAATCCACATCTGTCTGATAGACCATTAGAACCAACAAGAGGCAGAGTTAAAACTCCATGAGCAGCTATGAACCTTGCTATAAAACCTTCAGGTCTGTAAGTGAAACCGGAAGATTTCCGGTGTTGTTTTTTTCAGATATAGTTAAACCTTGGATTATGGGCCTAATTCCTTATGGAAACATGCTTGTACATAGCAAAGCACTTGTATATCAACGCACTCGTATATCGAAGAGAATTTCCCAAAATGTTCATCAAAATGTATTAATACAAAAATATAAAGTAAAATTTAACTAATTAACCTGCACATTATTTGTTACAAGAATCGTGGCTGGTGTAGGACGACTTTCTCGTACACATGCACATACGCAAATCACCGCTGTCTGGCTCACACGTATGGCGCTATATTCCTGCCACAAAAAGTTGTATTTATTTATAAATATCAAAAAAATATAGTATACAATTTTTATTCAATGAAGTATTAGTATATACCAGTTTCGTTTGTCCATTGTGTGTTTATTTACTTATCCAATTATCCATATAGCTCATCGTTAGACTACATTGACTAAAATTCAAATGGGACAACTCTGTCCCTTCACTTATAAACCTTTATTTACACCGTTTTCGTTATACGGTGCATAGTGCCAGCTGATAGAGAAGGAACAGCCGATCATAAGATGGGGGGGGGAGATCTGTGATTGGCTGGTTTTGTGGTACTTTTGTAACACTGGAAAAAGTTGAGAGCGCGTACAGGCAGAGTCTAGCGCGCACTGCAGGGGAGACACTGCACGCGCAGAATCGAGCTGTTGAGCACGCAGTGGAGGCACTGCGCGCGTATAGAGTGCTTTGTCTGCTCTCAAAATGTCAAACCGCGCGCTCAGAATTGTGGCAGGAATATAACCATATAACCACCGCCATACACACGAAACATTTTTTTTGTGCGAATAACAAGGAACCTCTCCAATCATACTTGCTTTGTCTCCTTTTGAGGATTTGAACGGAAATGAGACATTGCATTGTTGTGGACAGAAATTTGTAAACGAAAAAATGCTTTGTGGTCACAACGCTTTACAGAACTTACACAACTTATCACAGTATAGTTCAAATTCAAATTCAAATTTTATTTGTCACATACACAACCCTACACAGTACAATATGCAGTGAAATGCTTAGGCAACTGACCTGACCTTAGAACAAGAAAGAAAAACAAAAACAGTTACTTATCTAAGAAGGAATAAGAAAGAATATCTATAAAGGAAATAAATATTTGAACAAAAAAGTAAATTTGAGAAAAATATATATAAGTAAAAAGTAAAAATAAACAGTTAGTTTACAGACTACAACATACAATGTATACTTGTTTTTGCTCGCTCAAACTTGTGTGCGCACGCTATGATGCTGAGCGAGCAGGTGAGAAAGTTTGAGCCAAGAATAATAATTTATGCACAGAAATAGAGTTTCTTCAGGAATGAGGGATAAATAAATCCATTTATAAACTGTATCTATATCATCCACCATAACACATCAGACTGAGTACAAAAACAGACTTTGCAGATGGAGCTCCTGTCAGAGCTGATGTTAATTCATCGACTCAATCAGAATAGAGAATTCAGCAACATAACCTAAAATTGGAGAAAAAAAAATCCTTCAACTGTTATGCAAGCAATACTACATAGCGTTTGCCACAGCACCCGTCCCACTAATAAACTTTCCATAACCCTCGCTTCATGCCACGCCAAAGTGTCACCTAATTTCATACAGTATAGCAAACATTCCATCATGCTAACCTTTAACAAGCTAGCCCTACTCTTGTGCTACAGGCACGTTTCGTTCCTTATCTATTACTCAAGCAATGAAACTGACAACGTTTATCAGGAATTTTCAGTGAAGATATTTTTCACTTTCTTTCAAGTGACAATAGCTGAGGATCAGCACACATGCTCTATCTCTTAAAGCTTCATTCTGCACGTAATAAATACAAACCCAGGTTACTTGTCATGAAATATTTTCACTACTTACTCACTTATCAGTAACAACACGGTTATGAGTAACTGGTATGAGAAACGTAACCCTCCACTGCACACATGCTCTCCAAACACTGAATCACACGAATAACTCAAGGTAATTGAGTAAGACTCAAGACCTATTATTTATCGCTGTGACTTAATAAAGTGCAAAAAAATAAAAAAGTCAGTTATCACAGCTACTGAACAGGCACAGGTCCATGAAAGACTTCAGAAATTTGGGTGGAAAAAAAAAAAAAAAAAAAAACCCTTTCAGGGTCATGCCACACACACACAAACGCACATGAGCGTGCATACACAGACAAGATATGTGCTGGAGGTTGCTATTGTGTCCATGTTCCTTTAATAGCAGGGTTGTCCGGATATGAGAAAGTACTTAAGTTAAAGCCTTTACCCTTTGTACAACTCCAAAAATAAAAAACAGCGAAGCATAATACAACTGCTCCGCCTATGAACATGTAAACAAAGCAGCATTAGAGTGTGAAACTTTTCACCAGTGTGACATCTATATCACATCTGTCCAGGTCATTTTAGACTTTAAATTATTAAAAAAAAAAAAAAAAAAACTGGACTGTGAACAGAACGCAAACCCAGTGAACTGCAGCAGAATGAACCGAGACCTTTAGCTGAACTAATTATCATATGAAACAATATAGTCACCATTCAGTTAAACATAAACAGGTTGCATAACACATAGGATCCCAAAATGTCCACTTAATATATTTCTTTTAACTCCAGATTATAGAAAAAGTCTTGAGCCAGGCCTTACTTCTTCATATTTTGCTTCCATAAGAGCCAGACGTTCTTGTATTTTAATGTAGTCTTGAGCAACAGTTCTCCATGCTTCCTGAAAGATTTTTTTTGGCAAGTAAGCTGCACAGTGACCTATGAATCATTCAAGTATAAAAACATCCACCTTAAGGCATGAACCAGTGAGAAACAGGTGCAGATGATGACAGATGATCAGGCCGGTGATTAGTATACTGGTGATGCTGAATTCTAAGTGGTTAAAACAGTCAAGAGGGGAAATGAGGTCGCTCCCAATGCATTAATTTAATTTAATCAACATATATAATTAATTTCATTCATTCATCATCTATAGTGCTTATCCCAGGAGACCTATCACAGGACACACACAAACTACAGGCAATTTGGGAATGACCAATTAACCTAATCTGCATGTCTTTGGAATGTGTGAGGAACCCAAAGTACCCAGAGGAAACCCACCCAGCACGGGGAGAAAATGCCGTCTCCACACACAGACCCGAGGCGGGAATCGAACCCTCGACTCTGGACGTGCAAGTGCGGAACCACTACGCCACAGTGCCACCCACTATGTAAATTAATTTAATCTGAAGAAACGACGAGTGACTCAAGAGTTTACTAATATGATTGATGACTCTAAATAAATATAGGACAACTAAAGGTTTGTGGCCGTCTGACCCGTGCGCTCATACATAGTCCTTTTCAAAACTGTCGCCACAAAGAACAATTCTTTTAATGGCAAAGTTAATAAATAAAAATAAAGTTGAATAAAAAAAATTATTTGTTAAATTCAATGGAATCAAGGGGCCGAAACCTGTTCCAGCATGACGATGCCTCTGAACACAAAGCGAGCTCCAGATTTTGGTGAATGAACTTAAAAAGACATGCATAGAGCCTTTGGGATGAAATTAAACACAGGCGGCATTCTCAGACCTCCGCGCCAAACATCGATGTGTGATCTCTCGGACGCTCTTGTGGCTAAATTCACAAATTCCCTTAACTACAGGGAAGGCCTTGCTTCTTCCACCAGGCTCTAAATGCATTAAACACACAACCTCATCAATAACTAATATATTTAGCACACAGTTGCACGGGCACAGTCACTATTCCTCAGTCATTTAGAAGAGTATAAACATTCTCTTCTCAACAGTCCTTCTCAAACGTAACAGACGTACACCTTGGAATGACGTGCTTTTGACACGTCTTTGTTAGTCGCTCCTGCACTGTGAGCTAATCAGCGCGTGCTGTAGACTTTGGCAGGGTGGAGTGACTATTCAGTCACCTGCTGTGTGAGTGAAAAAGAGCAAGAGCTACCGGCGAAACTTCAGCCTCCGTGTTACGCCCCTCCACATGCCGCATTAATCTGTAACGCACAGATACGCAATCTCGCTGTGCAAACAATTAAAGCCGGTTCTCTGCACTTGAAAAGCACTCGACAGCGCCGGGAAGTTGGTGATTAACCCTGGCGATTAAACATTAGCTTTCTGACAAAGCAGGTTAATTGCTGGAAGAGTTCCAACGCTCAGGCTTCACGTCGCGCGGGTTCCGGATCTGCCGTGTCATATTTGTTAGCGATGTTCTTTTCAAAGTTCTTTTAAAGTTAAATTACTTAGACAGAAATTGATTGACTGATGTTTACATGAAACACATGAAACAATTTTCATGAGACTTCATCTCCATCACATGCTGTATTGTTTCAGATGTTACAGTATATAACAGAGGTCAATCATTGTTATTTTTCCAGCTTGATTGAAACAGCAATGTTTCTTTGGTGCTGGACTTTTAATTTTTGATTAAAGAAAAAAAAAAAAAATCAATCACTGCAATCAAACGAAAGCAATAAATCCCATTCATAATGCACATCAAGTATGATTAGATGGTTTTGAGTTACAGGCTTGAAATTTCAATCTGATGTAAACTTGCAGCTATGAGACATAATGATCCTCCTGCTCTTACCTCCAGCACTGGTCCAGCTCCGAGAATGATCTGCTCGACCCCGCTGGCGAAGCCCTTCTGACTGAGCGCCGTCAGATGATGGATGAGAAAGTTGGTGCTCTGCGTCTTCCCCGAGCCGCTCTCTCCCGAGATGACGACGCACTGGTTGCGCTTGCGTCTCAGCATGGCGTGGTAGGCCACGTCGGCCACGGCGTAGATGTGCGGTTCCAGCTTCCCGAGTTCATGGTTGTCGTACATCTTGACGTATTTGGGGTTGTAGACGGGCAGGAACTTGAAGGGGTTGATGGCGACGAGGATGCTACTCACGTACGTGTAGATCTTCTCCTGCATGAAGCGGGCACGCAGGTTCTCCAGCAGAGTCTTTTCGCTCAGGTCAGGAAGCTTGCAAAGGTCGTCGTGGTCCTGGATCTGCGGCGGAGGCAGCAGTCCGCGTTCCACCATGCGACGGCGGTCCTCCGTCAGCTGCAGCCACATGGCCACGTTGCCATAGTGGATGGAACCGTCGACGTTCTTCTCGCGCAGGAGGAAGCGATAGTCCTCACTTCCCGAGCGGTTCTCCAGTGCGGCGCGCGGCCACAGCATCATGCGCTGAGCCGGGCAGTCGCTCGGGTTCAGGATCCATTCCTCCCCGCCGAACTCCTTTACCTCCGCCAAGACGTAGCATTTGGTGCGGTCCAGCCGCAGCCGAGCGATCACCTGCTCGATGACCTCGGCGGCCGTGGTTCTCTTACGGGCCAACACGGGGCAGTAGATGGTGCCCACGGCGATTGCCCCGGGGTAGACACGCAGTGAGAGCTCGGCATCCTCGAAGCAGCGGCGCCGCCCGCCAACATCGCGAATGCTCATGTTGGAGCCGCACGGCCCATCAGCTCTCGGCGTGTGCGCTTCAGAAAAGGCCCAGAGATTGCTTCAAGACATCACAACTGCTAAAAAAAAAAATACATGGAAAGAAAAAAGAAAAAAAAGATTAACAGGAGGTTTGTCGTGACGAGCACAAGACTGGAACAGATTATACTTATAAAATACTTATAATAACAATAATAAAACCGTCAGACAACTTTACACCACACTAGGCTTACGTGATACAACAGCGCTCCTTTATGATTTTACATAGCCATATGTTGTGATATTTATGCCAATTATATTATCGCCAGACCTTCCAAACTGAGAGTACGCTAGTGTTGTTGTAAAATGATTAGGTGAACTGCATTACAGATCGTGCGTCACTGGGTGTGGTTTGAGGCGATAAGTGTGTGAGCTGGGCAATGGAAATGGTCGGGCAGCTGTAGTTTATACTTAGACATTTGTAATAATTATCTGTTGAAAAATGTTACTTTTACATAGACGTTAATAGACAAACTTTATTAAGCTAAAAGCAACAGTCTGAATTCTTTAGATGTGGACAAACATGTTGACTGCTCTTCATCTCAATAGCGTGTGCTAATACAAATCCACACTGCATATGTTGCTGAGAATCATGGAAGCTTTTGACTGAAGTGAAAAACTGCAGACCATTCCTGAACAAACTACCCGATCCGTCTCCACGACCGGATGATTTTACAGCCTAAAGGTAGATTTTCACCTTCCAGACTTCGCCAGTTCATGTTAATCATTCAACTGTTTCCTACTGCAAGTTCAATTCATAACAGATAAATAAGGTAATAATTATGGGAAGGGACTGTAGATCAAATCAAGATTATCAGTACACAGACAGACACACAGACAGACGCGCACACAGAGACAGACACAGACAGACGGACGTACACATGCACAGAGTAGGGCTGTAGCTATCGAATATTCTACCAAAAATGTAATCGATTAATCGAGTAATCGGATAAAATTTACTTTTGTTGAATTAAACAGCAATGTAAACTGTATAAGAGAAACAAAGATTAATTGTTTTTCTTTTTAGAAAAATCTACTTTTTTTTTCTTAAATGCAGCATTTTATCAAAAATAAACATTGTCATTATCCACAATACAAGGACCAGCTTAAAGTTGAATTAAGTGCATTACAGCCATACATTCTTATTTTAAAGCCTTTTCTAAGATGCAAAAACTAAATAAAAAAAAGAAGATATTTCAAATGACTTTAGATATCAAAAAAACTAGGGCACACTTTAAAATAAAATTTTATATATTTTTATTGCTCCCTTCCATTTTGCAGCCCACAACAGAAAGTTCCCTCAAATCAATACACAGCTAACTGTTTGCATCGCCTTCTGCTTTGTTGGTGACGTAAGCGCTTCTTCTCTGTCTGTGTTTACTGACGGCTTGCATCCGGAAGCGTGCTGTGTCAAATAAACAAATGATTGCGCAAAAACATAAAGCTTTTTTAAATTAATTTTAAAAGCTTGCGTTGAAGATTTTGCCTCGATCATTTTTTGTAATCGAATTACTCAAGGAATCGTTTCAGCCCTAGCACAGAGACAGACGCACACAAACGGACGGACGCATGCACAAAGACAAACGCAGCCAGACGGACGGATGCACGCACAGAGACAGACACAGGCCGACACGCGCACAAACAGACGGACGGACTGACGGACGCACAGAGACAGACATACGGACAAACAGACAGGCAGACAGACAGACAGGGGTACTCGCACACAGAGACCGATATATGCATACAGAGACAGACAGACACAAAACACAGACAGGCAAGCACAGACGAGGAGACAAAAACAATAGCCAGATTTTGGCTTTAAGCACGCACACTGGCTTACTATCTGTCCTGAACTTAACACAGCAAATCAGCTGACTGCCAAGATAACCAGCTGCCGCCTTCTTCTTCTTTTACACACACATACACACACACACACACACACACACACACACACACACGAGCATTGTATCTTAAATAAAGACTGAGCTGGCTCTGCGGGTTACTGCACAGCACAAAAGTGAAACAATGACATCACGAGCTCCTAAATCCCTCAATAATCTATAATCCACTAAGCAATGGATACATTTGGAACAATAAACACAAGGCAAAAAACACAAACTGATAATCCATCTGGTTATTTTTGTAAAATCTACCTACAAATGTGAAGAAGCTCCTTTTCAAACAGTGACTCAATGGCAGGAAAAAAATTTGCTGTGTAATTGAAATGGCGACGTAACAGAGCACATCATTTGTGTCTCTGGAGTTAAGAGCTACGTTTACTTAAGGATGATGCTGCAGCTGAGACTGGAGTCGAGCCACAGAGTTGGTTCAGGTGTATAAGCATGTGTGCGCGTGTGCATACACACATGTACACAAAGTCACACACTCACTAAATATGAGTTTACAGATGGTTTAAATAAACCGTCATGGGGGGAGTGTAACAGGTGTCGAGGATCCTCGCAAAACTTTGATTGTGCTCCATATTGTTTCTATAGTAACAGCTTATTCACAGACGCTTGTACAGCAGACGATCTACATCATCTAAAACTAGCAATAAACTGATTTTAAAGAAACATGTGCTTTGACAAAGAAAAATCACGACCGGTGACACGCTGAAGCTTTCTGTTAAGAAAACATTTTATTTAATGGAAGGAGTATCCAGTGTCAGGGCTTTGTAACAGTCCTGAGGTTTTCTTCCATGGCAAAGTCCTTAGGACAGATATTTTTCTTCTAAGCCTCTTATTATTGTTGAGAGGGTGGAGGGGGTAATGGTGAGGGACCACATGTTAATAATGTAATGATAACAGGAACTAGCCTTTTCCCTTGGACTTTCTAAAAAAAAAAAAAAATCGAACAAAACGATAAAAAGCTAAATTCTAAAATGTAATGGTTGGCAAATTATATAAGAAGAGGAGAACACTTCATTATATCCCTTGATACGAAATACTCCTATTTATAACCAGGGCTGCACGATTAATCAAAATAAGAGACGAACTCGATTCATGCTCTCCACGCACGCACGCACGCACGCACCCTACTTTCACAAGAGATGGACATGTACATTTCTAATTGTGATACAACTTACTATAATATATAATTAAATATGGCTCGTTGATTCAAGCTGTTAAACAGAAGCCCAACATGAAATATACAAGCGTGTTAAGATTGAGAGAAATAAGACCTTCATTCAATTTGAAACTACCTAACAAACTGACATTAACTTTATGCTGATAAAAATATATAAGATATAAACTAATGCATGTGAAGATAAAGTACTGTAGTTGGCAGAGTTTCCAAAATCCACAGATGCTATTTATTAGTTGTTGTTTTTTTTGTTTTTTTTAGTGTTAACATAATATTTTTGTTCAACAGTTTTGAGCACGCCACCTGCAGAATTCTAGGGGAATTGAAACATTTTAATCAGGTCAACTGCAAACATATATAAATTGAAACGAACGTAATATAAAAAAAAAAAAAAAAAAACTGAACGATTTCACCTAATCTTTATTATATACAACAAGTTTTATCCTTGCGTTATGTACTTTGTTTACCGATGATGATGTCCTTTAGTCATAAAGTCATTAGGTAGTCATTAGAAAAAAAAACACGACAGTGCGCTGCTATATCAGCGATTGTACAGTGATACGACTCTAACCAGATTAAACACCGAGTATTAGCGCTGAACTCTCAGAGGATTTGGACACCTCAAGGCTGAGCAGATGGTCTGCGTTCTGCTTAAAGCTTAATAGCACAAGATTTAGAGGATGGCGCATGCAAAGAATCTGACAAAAATACAGAACCTAAAATTAGAGAAACGCGTTTAATTATATCAATGATATAATTATAAAATCCTGTAAATCTCCGGCCACTTTGTCAACTCATGTGACTGACTGCATGAACAGAGCGTTAACAGTAACAATTCTGACACTGTTTTGTCTTTATCTGTAGAGCATGCTGCTAACCTGAACACCACAGATCAAACAATAAGGAAGAGCCCGTCTCCGCTACTACTAGGCCTATATTTGCTTCACCAACTGAAAGAGACAATCATTTATAAGCAGAACAGCACAGGTTTTTTTTTTAAAACCCATTTTCTATTTTACCGAAACTAAGAATATGCAGTTAAAAATAACAATATATTGTACAATTATTTGGAATTTATCTCTCTTAAGTTCCTGAACTTAAAGCCTGTTCAGACACGGCAAGTACAAAGTAAAATGAAATAACATCATAAAACACAACGCAATTATGTTTTAACCCATAGACCTTTAAAATCAGTGAACGTCTGAGCGTTTATCTGAAGCACTATATTACAGAGTTGCTGTTATCTGGCAGGAGGACAAAAACCCCATTAGCAGTGCATCCTTTAAGGAGAAAGGAGTGGGTGAGTGATGTCATGGTGCCAACGGTGTCTCTTGAGATGCTGATAAAACTGCGTTGGATCTGAAGTCAAACTCCTGACGCCCTCCCACTGGACTGCGGATACTGACTCATTTACTCCGCAATGAGAGACAGAGAAGCATTCATGCACAATGGCTACATCTCATCTGTGGCAGCAGGGGTGTAAAACTGTGAGTCAATCTCAGAAACAGGGTCATTGTTGAGATATGGGACTGCCACTCACCCCCACCAGTGTGCGCTTCTGAGCAGCTCTGTCGAATTATGCTCGTCACTCTGTTGGAAAACACAGTGCTCAACAATGATTCAGTAGTGCTAATGATGCGAAATGGCTGACGTAAATTAGGTGTTGCTGGGGTGGAACACCGCTTTTCATTGAACTCAGTTCATTTTATGATGATTTGAAACGCATCTTTGAAAGTCACTAATGGCCTGTTGTTTTATTTTCATTACCCTTTTCTCTTAAGGAAATTTAGTTTGAGCTGACAGAAGTTTTCAGGCAAAGTTTTTGCAAGGGGTGAAAATCAATAAACTATAGATGTTGTGAATTTTACCCTTTTAGAACAAAGATGCATCATTCAGAAATGGTTTGAGGAACAAGACTAGAGTTCAGAGTGTTGACTGCATCTAAGGGATGTGCTGGAATAAAAAGTCAGCTCCACGGAGGCTCGGACTTGCAACTTGCACAACTTAAAGGTTCTGTCGCCAACATCAATGTCTTTTTTCCCACCAAAACCAGGTCCAGGTTCTAGCTCATGCCTGATGCTAGTGCTGGTTCGGATCCGGTACAGTAGTGAACCTAAGTAAGAACTGGCTTTATTTTTCCTTGGGCTAGAGAGTCACTTCATTACGTCACTGTATACCTCCCTGTACGTCTCTACTTTCCAAATAATGCTGGTGGCAAAATAAAAATAAATGAATAAAAACTTGGCAAGTCTATTTTGGGATTAAACCATCATTATTAGAAAGGATTTATGCTTCCCATTACGTTTTGAATCCATTTTCTTTATCTTTTGTATTAGATACAACTCTACACATAACATCACTCCGATGTAAAGACGGCGATCTCAAACATTTAGTTTGTCGTTATAATTTAGCAAGTGGTTCTTTGCACAGCAAAATATTGGAGCCGCAATGGAACCGTTTCTTTTTTATCTTCTTTTTGTCTTGAGGTAACGGTGCTTTGGCTGTCTAAAAACAAATAACCAATTCCAAATTGGGCTCTGGCTCCAAAATAGCTCCGGAGTCAAAGCTCTATTGGTGGCACGTGAAGGACCAACAGTGTATTATGGTTATGTGGTTGGTGGGTATGGTGTCTTGGCTCCTCAATATTTGATCAAATGTTTTTTACCCAGTGCCTAATTCAAAGATTTCTTTGAAGCAGTCAAAATAACAACTTGCTCTACACCAGGCAGGGTAAAAACCTAAAGCTTTTGAGAGATGCAGGAGTGAGGCTCGGAGTCTGGGAGAGCAGCAGTGTGGAGGCCCAGCCTGGCTCTGAGATAAAGCAGGCCTGTAGGAGCAAGATAATTACAAAGATAATGAGCTCTCTGGAAGCCAGGCCTCTGATTGATTTCAGAGTTGAAGGGGTACAAGAGCGTTTGGAGAACATACCAGCTCAGGCTCCGACATGCCCCCGTTGAGACGGGTCGTCTAATTACAGCGCAGACGTGCCCCCTCACCATCACTCTCTCACACCCATACAGAGATGATGATTTCATGAAGAAGCGGAGACTGATCAGGAAAGGTAGGTACTGGTCTGGTGATTTATGTTCTCCACACACTAATGTGGCCACCGCCTGCAACTTGGTTGGTGTGTTATTGGCTTTCATGGCCCTGATTTATGCTTCAACGAAAACAGGCTTTTGATGCATTCGGGGTATCATTAAAACATGGTTGCTCTAAAACCCTCCGGTGCATTGCAAGGTAGAGGTGAGCGGATGAATGACGGGTGGAAACTGACAGGAAATGCATTCGTTACAGCTGATGTACCTGTTCAATCACCTGTTGTAATTGTTCCTTTATAATCAAATTAAAATGATTTTATTGACTAAGTAACAGAGATAAAGGTGATGTTGCATCACTCGTACAATCTTAAGGAAGATACACAGTTTACCATCTTAGGGAAGATACGTTTTCCTCCCCCCACCTTACAGCTTGAATGAAAGGAGATAAAAATTCCATATTATGACATAATTCCCATGTTCCAACTTCCCACTTCTAAGGGAACTTTAATGTCGCATTATCGCTTTCGATTCAACACAGTAGCGCTGTGTTTTCAGTGCTTAGGGATGGTTCAGACGGACTTATCTAACCTCCATTTTTGCATCTCCTGACTGCAAAGTGTAGGCAACACATAGGGATCACTATCTGTCAGCGTCCGTCATCACACTTTCTCCTATCTCCAGCTCCTGCTAATCCATTCATGAGAATTTGACCAAACCTTTATTAGGAAGGGTGATGTGCATGTGCTGTAGCTCATCTTTCTCACCCACTATAATGTTTATCCTGCTTATCCTCTATAGGGTCTCAGGAGGCCTACACCCTGCACGAGGTGCCAATGTAACACAAGACACGCATGCATACATTCACCAAAGACATCATGAAGAATTTAGAAATGGGAATCAAGTTAACCTGCATGTTTTTGGACTGTGGGAGGAAACCCATCAAGCACATTCAAAATCCACATTACGCACAGACCTGAGGCACGAATCCAACCATCCACTCTAAAGATGCGAGGCTACGGTGCTAACCACTATGCCACCTTGCCCTGATGAACATTTAAGATCCTCAATCAAGAATCAAATCCACTAAAGGAAATCCTTGATTTTATTTTTTTAACAATCTTGTTTACTGTCAAAAGCTAGTTAATTTCATCTAACAAATTATCTAAGAAGGTAAAACAGCCACTGAACAGCAGTCAGCCTTGTGTGTTTGCTTGGCTTTATCCCGAACCTTATGTGACTACACTACATGAAACATCACTACAGCACTGATCCTGGTAAGTGGTTTGAAATGCCACTTTTAAATGCATGATTTTACATTTAGGGATTTTTTCCCCCCAGTGATCCAGAATCAGTCCTTGGTTTGTCTACAGGAAAAAGATCTTGGTATGGATGACTGCTTCCTTCCGAACACATACACAGAAATTATGTTTCTAATTCTACTTTTTTTTTTGTTGGAGACATGTGATGGTCGTGAAAAGGGTTTGTTTTTTTCTGTGTCAGCTTAAAAGAGAGCCTGTTTTACAAGTCACCACAGAGCTTGTTTATGCTTTAAGACTGCAGAAAGGATGGAAAGCGTATCAGATGACATGAGCCTGGAAATCTGTGCATAGCTATACGGAGAGATAAAACCGGCTTAGATGGAAGAATAAAAGTATGACAATGTGTGAAAAACTAATGCATTTCCCTCTTTATCATCTTTTTAATTATATAAATGATTAAGATTTTCCATGATATGGTGCTGTTGCATAGTTAGCACATATGAGTACATAAGAACAGGATTTACACGACATATCAGAGTTTTGTAATCTTTTCATGCAATCTCATCTCTGAAGAATGCACCATTTGCATTAGAGCTACGATTCTTTTTTAATAAGTGTACCAGTTATTTCGTTAAGTCATCTCTGTTAAACCAGAAACGGGCGTCGACTTTGCCACGCACACCTAAAGAATGTCGTCTAGTCAGTAATGCAGAAAGCTCGGAGGCTTGTTACTGAAGCGCGATTAAAATTGTGTGACACTGCGATTCACCTGTGAAGCCGTCTCTCCTCGGGGCTCGTTCGTGACTTGATATTCGACAATGCAACAGGTGTAGGTATTTAGCCACCATGACCGGGATCTGTGCTAATTTATATACAGACACTAAAAAAGTAACAGGTTTGTTTTCATTCTTGAGCGAGTCTTCAAAACATTCATTCAAAGGGAAAGCTCGGTCACGTGAGCTGTATTAAGGGCAGAGCACCGGTGTACAGCAACAACTGATGAAGTGGAAACATCGATTCGGTTGTTATTCCTGAAATTACGGCACACGTAACAAGCATAATCTAAATCGCACACCATCAACGCTCACAAGGAAATTTTTTTTTTTTTTTTTTTTTTTTTTTAAGTGTGTTATAGCTACACTATATTGGCAAAAGTATTCGCTCACCTGCCTACACATGCATATGAACTTGAGTAACATGCAAATCTTAATTCATAGGGTTTAATATGATGTTGGTCCTGAACCCTTTTCAGTTATAAACAGCTTCAACTCTTCTGGGATGGTTTAAAGAAGTTTACCAAAGTTTATGGAAGGCTTTCCACAAGGTTGGTGCGCAGCCATGTTGGAGTGCGGTGTGGGGTTGTTTTTCAGTCATTGGGCTCGGCCCCTTACGTCCAGTGAAAGGAACTGTTACTGCTTCAGCATACCAAGACATTTTGGACAATTTCATGTTCCCATCTTTGTGGGAACAATTTGGTTGTTTCCAAATTGTTCCAACATGACTGTGCACCAGTGCACAAAGCAAGATCCATAAAGACATGGATGAGTGAGTATGATGTGGAAGAACTTGGATCCTGACCTCAATTCGATAGAACACCTTTGGGATGAATTAGATCGGAAACTGCGAGGCAGGTCTCATCACCTAGGGCAGGGGTAGCTCAGTGGTTAAGGCATTGGACTACGGTTCAGAAGATCCCAGGTTCAAACCTCATAACCACCAAGTTGCCACTGTTGGGCCCTTGAGCAAGGCCCTTAACCCTCAATTGCTCAGATGTAATGAGATAAAAAATGTAAGTCGCTCTGGATAAGAGCGTCTGCCAAATGCCTAGATGTAGATCACCTCACAATTGCACTTCCGGAAGAATGTTCAAAAATTTCCATAAAAACACTCCTAAACCTTGTGGAAAGCATTTCCAGAAGAGGTGAAAGCGTTTTAGCAGCAGAGGGGACGGGGCCAACATCATATTAAACCCTATGAATTAAGACTTGGATGTTACTAAAGTTCATATTCACGTGAAGGCAGACGAGCACATACTTTTGGCACTATAGTGTATGTCGGGACCGTAGCAGCCATCGTTTAAAAACATAAATCACAAGTAGTTTTATTACATTTTGAAGTAAGACCATAAAACATTATGGGCATGATGTTATTAGGACATAATCGACAGTCCCTATATGCAATGTTGCCTAATGTACAGCAACCCCCCGCCATTTTATTTACAATAAAATGTTAAAAGTAAAATCTTATTGTAAATATAAATGTTATATTTACAATAACGTTCTTATAAATAAGTCTATTATCAGGCTTGGATCATGTGAAGCATGTGCTATACAAGCTGTTCCTATGGGAACGATCATGTCAAAGCACCATCATCATCACTGCTGTGACAGGAAATTACACAGAGTACCCCCTGAACAGTGTGACAGTCCATCGCAGGCATAAGTGCGCACACACAATCACAACCTACGAGTAATTTGGGAACACCAATTAGCCTACCCTGAGTGTTTTTGGAATGTAGGGGGAAACCAGAGTATTTGGAGGAAACCCACCAAGCATGGAGAGAACATGCAAACTCTACGCACACAGACCCGAGATAGGAACTCTAAACCATAGAGATGTGAAGACACGCGCTGCAGTGTAAACTGGAAATGAAATACCCCTTCGATTAAAGCATTTTTTAAAACTTCGACCTCCCTAATGCACAGTTTCGGTGTTTACTGTAAATGAGCTCATGCTGAGCATGGCTGGATTGCTGGCATCAGATGGGTTGTGTGGTGGCTTAATGGTTAGCACTGTTGCCTCTCACCTCCAAAGTCAGTCTGTGTATGGTGTTTGATTGAAATCCACTAAACCTAGGCAGAACATGCAGTTTCCTCCCACAGTGCGCTGACTGGTGTTTTCAAAGTGTATGATCGTTTATGTGTTGTCACGTGTGCCGATCATTTGTGTGTTGTGTATGTGAAATTTAAATTAAAAAAAATTAAATTAAATTAAATAAATTTAAATTGTAAATTTTTTAAAAGCACACCTAGTAAGACTACAAGTCTTATGTCTGCAGACTTACATAAAAACCAAACGGGAATTTTACTGATTCAGGGACGATCACTCGGATCACACTGCCATTGTGATGAGCTCTAATTAAGCAGGAGATGTACAGCACATCTGCCAGTAGGCCACTAATAATCTGACAAACATGGAGTGCGCATCCGTGTGTGTGTGTGTGTGTGTGTGTGTGTGTGTGTGTGTGTGTGTGTGTGTGCGTGCGTGCGTGCGCGTGCGTACGGCGTGCGTGCGTGGTGATTACAGACAGGATAGTATTTCGGAAGGCCTTGAGGGCTAGGGATTGTTGATTAAGAACTTGTCTCTGTACTGAAAATTAAAAACAAAATCTAATTTCCGTGAGACACACATTCTTCAACCTTTATCTCTACAAACCTAATCTCTGACTTAAACTGCAAAGCACCAAAGTGAAGCACGTATTGAAAAAAATTCTCAATGCTTCTCACACACAATCCATGACTAAGTAAAGCCTCGAAAGCGGATTAAAGAGTGGCATAAACATTCTCCGACATTACAACATTCTTCTCACCTCACAATAAGCACCAAGTCTCCTATAATGAATAATATGAAAATGGCAGAAATGGACAGAGTTCAAACTGAAAATTAAGGTGGAACACTACAGGGTCAAACAAACACCTTTCACCATAACTGTACACTTAAAGTTTGTTCACCTATGATGGTACGCTAGCTTCAACCACAAGTCTAAGGTCAATCTGAACCTGGTTTCTGACCGGTAGGGGACGACTGGACGACGCACAGATGAGACGAGCTCCACCCATCAAGAACCGAATGCATTTTTGTCTCTTTCAACCTCTGCATTTCAGCTACAAAGTGAGCATAAAAATATGTAGCTTGTGTTTGGAATATGCTAGCCAGCTAACTTTAAGTGCTGAACATTTATTTCTGCTGAAGAAGGAAAAAACATATTCTAGCCGATATACATCACAAAACTTTAAAACTAAGCAGGTTTTTAAAAAAATAGATATTCTGATGTGTGCGGTTTTCCAGGCTTAGTGCTCATCTACACAACCAGGAACTATAACAAAAGAAACCAACATGAACTTTACAGCAAGAATAATTTAGTTTGTAACCATGAACCTCTGAACTGAAATTTTATAACAACGCAACAGATTTCTCTGACCAGAATGAAGCTCGCTTCGTTATAGCTTGGAGTAGAAAGTCCAGGGTTAATCTCAATCACTTCGGCATTCGAAGCACACTCGAGGGTTTCACTTAGTGCACCGAGTTAACCGCAGCCTGTTTCTGTGACATTTCACTTCAGTGATTTTCACTTTCAGACCCTCAGGCCTCGTGGAGGACCTCGCCAGGTCCATTATGAGGGGCGAGGTGGACTGACTCATCAACTAGATCTGCATCGATACCATCGTTAGACTGAGAACATGTTTTCTGGTTTTCATCACTTTCTCTACTTATATTGAAACAAAACCTGGCTAGAATTAATCAATCAATCTGGACATGCGAGCATAGAACATTTTATTTAGCTTTGTTTATATTTCCCCGGTTTATATAACAGCCATGAGAAGCAGCACGTTCATGTATGTTCATATACTCGCCCTTGTTCTTTACAAAAATTCTATCTTACAGTATTTACAGTCTCCAAGGTAGCCAAACGTTTCACATTTTATTATGTCCAAAAAAACATTTTTACTGCCACCATTAAACTTATTCTCGGTTTTCTATTTAAGATGTTTCACCAGGTCTCCTCTATTATGATTTCAGAAGATCCTATAGTTCCTCCCTTTTTCTATATTGCTCATCCAGACTACATACATTTCATTAGCATGACAATGTACATTGTGTGTGACGAGGTATCGCAACATGTTTGCATCGGACGCTTCTTATGAAAAAGGGGTATTGCACTGATACAGCTGTAGTTTGAACACAGAAGGAAGCAGACACGTAGGCGGGGCATGGTATTTCAAGGGGGAGGCTAAAGAATCTTGGAGAGAGATCGCTTCCTGAAATCAAAGGGAAATGAGGAGAGAGGAAAAATAGAGAGAGGTGGGTGGGGGGGGGGAGAGAGAGAGAGAGAGAGAGAGAGAGAGAGAGAGAGATGGAATTCAGGATCTGTCTCAGGTCAGTCAGCGCCATGTCAAAGACTGAGTGGTCAGCGTGCGCACACACACACACACACACGGGGAGTAATGACGTTACTCAGCCGAGCTTCTCCTCCCTCTGCCACACAGATTCGCAAATCTGCTCTTGGATTCTGACAGATCTGATGCAGTTATTGCTCATGAAAAGCCCTTTGTGGCACTCTTCCCCCACCCCCACCAAAGTCCAGGGGTTCACCCAGCTCTCCTGAACAGCCTGGTGCTGCAGGACCATCGCACATAAACAAAATATATTCTCTGTACAAGTAATGACAAAAACACACTATTCCCTCTCATATTCCCTTTTTTCAGGGATATATTGGGTGATCTTTATACTTTTATCCAGATCTTTTCATTTACATTTGCATAATCTATTGATTTTGATTTTCTTTAAATATCAAACATTAAAAAGCAAGTAGTTTGTGGATGAGTGAAAAAAGTGTTTAAAGTCAAAAATTAAATACATTTAAAGCGAATTTTAAAATGGAAAATGTCATTCCTGAGTGGCAGCACGGTGGCTTAGCGGTTAGCGCTTGTCACCTCGCATCCACCTTTGAGTCCGTGGAGTTTGCATGTTCCCGCCATGCTTGGTGGCTTTCCTCCGCGTACTCCGGTTTTCTTCCCACAGTCCAGAGATATGTAGATTAAGCTAATTGGTGTTCCCAATTTGTCCGTAGCATGTGAATGAGATAGAGAGACTCTGCATAAAGCGGTATAGACGATGAGTGAGTGAGTAATGCATACAAATTTGAAACATTTTAGGACTTTTGTCGTTTAGTCGAATTTGACAAAAGAAATGTCACTTAAATTTATATTATATAACAAATTTATGTTCTGCATAACTTGAAAAGATTGATTACATTTTTTGTAATCGAATTACTCGAGTTACTCAAGGAATTGTTTCAGCCCGATCTACATTTACAGTATAATGGTAAAAAAATGGTTTTAAAAAAATGACCTACAAAAATTCACACAAACGGCAAACCAAGATGATGAAAAAAAAACATCTGACCGAGAGAACGCCATCACAGCACCAACCGCAGACGGGCCGGAAGTCTCCCTGGACCTCTCCACCCATCATTAGACTAAACGCACCTTTAGGTGTCCATGTGTGTATGTATACATACAGACAGACAGAGTCTACCTCGACAGACAGAGAGCTCTGTACTTGAGTGACTGTCACTTATTGATCATGTTATTAAACCACAGCATGAGCCTAGACTGCTGCTTCAGGCTTCTTTACCGCTACAGAGACATTTTATTTATTTATTTACATCAATGGAAGCCATCTGTTTTGAAGACATTCTGGACGGTTGGGTTGGCTATCGATTGGACTGGCTCTGTGCACGCTCCAGCATCCATCATAAAAGCTGTACAAAGCATTTTTATTTTATTACATGACACCAGACTCCACGCCGAGGACGGGAATCAGACTCCAGAAGGGAATAGATGAGTCATCCTGCAACAAGCTCTAAAGCAGCTTTTGCTATTCCTTATACTGTAATATGTCCCACATCAGAGAAATACACACAACGGGATGAATTTGATGCTAAAAACAGCTAGCTACAAATGTGAGATCCTTTTACTGTAACACGAGAATGTGTACACACGAGGCCCTTAAAACAGATTTGTCTTTATCCAAGCTTTCTATGCATGTTCCTTACGCTAATACAATACAACAACGTAAGAAATGTATGATGATTCACATGTAGCAAAAGTTCATGGGGCTCGTTCTAGGACATTTTTCCTGAGTGTTGCTTGATTAAGTTTATCTGAGGCATAGCTTCCTCGTCTCGTCAGAACGTACCCAAGATTTCATTCGATCATCGTTAGCTTTGATTATAGCACAAAACGTTGTGGCTGGTTCAGTTGTGAAAATGATGCCTCATGCTCCCAGAGACACTCTTTCACAATTTTAGTCCTGGAATACGTCTGTACCATCAGCGAAGAAAAACTCCACAGATGTGATCACCTGGTCATTCAGTGCATTACGGGGCATCATTTTATTGCCACCTAATTTTGCTGAGCCTAGACCTGAGCAACATAACATAACAGCGCCTACAGATCACAACACCGCCTCCAGAGGTTTGTACAGAAGACACAATGCATGGCGGGTGCTTCGCTTCATGCTCTTCTCATCTTACCCAAACGCAGCAGTCGCTCTGGCCTACGGTCAACCTGAACTCATCAGACCACATGGCCTTTTTCGATTGCGCCAACATCCATTCTTTAAGCTCATTAAGAACCTGAAGCTTTTTTTCTAATTAGCATCTCTCACAAGTGGCAACACAGCTGTTTAGACCCAATCCTGAGAGTTCATCACATTGTGGTGTATAGAAATGCTATTCCTTTTTCTAGTTAACACTGGTCTCATATTTAAATCAGCTAGTTGTTGTGCGATGACTTGCATTACATGGCAAAAACTTTGTTACAACATGCCTGCGTATGCTGTATCCCTCCACTTGAACTGAGGAGGCTCAAACACTGGACCTGTGCATAAATCCAAGCTCCAAGAAAACAATATGTTACGGGTGGTGTAAAAGAACTCAAGCCTCCTGCACATTTGGGATGAACTGAAACCTTGACAGGACTCAACCTCACTAATGCGTCATGAAGCTGAATGACCACAACTCCCATGATCCAATATCTACTTCAAAGCCTTCGCAGGAGAGTGCAACAGTATTATATTTCATGTTATATATCAAAATAAATGTGATAAACCTGATAATTGAACCTCCTTGCATTTGACACCCGAGTTTGACGGTAACTGCAGCGTTTCCTGGCTGTGCTTCTGATTTTGTTCCATCACTTCTTTAACTACAAAAGTAACTCAGGATTCATAGGATTTCAGCTTTACTGCAGGAATACAACTTTAATGCATACAATCATATCTTGTTTACTTATAAAAAATAAAAAAAAAACTGAATTTCTCATCTTTCTTCTCGTTTTTTCCACTTGCACATCAGATTCAGCTTGAGTAGATATTATTTATAACTTGTTTTTGAGGCACTTGAGGTTTGGATTCATTTAATCCTGGTAAATTCCAGGGATTGGTCACACTCTGAGAACTATAATATAATAATATCCACTACTGTAACGATATTTAAAAAAAAAAAAAACAGACCCCTCAACACTACGAGAACAGCTTTCACCATGTTTACTCCGAAGTGCTACACGTGATGTAAAAGTCACGTCAGAAGATGTGAAATTTTTACATGTGAACAACATGAAGGGCTAAGAAATCTGACCTGCCGAGTCAACATACCATAAATGTTCGTGTTGTCACAGCACCATCAGAAAATGACAGCAGTGTGTTGCTCGAGCTGTGGGATGTCCCAGAGGCGGGTAGTGTGTCAGAGCAACGCCGAAGGGCAGATACGCTGTGCTGTGCCGCACTGCAGACTTCCCTGCGCGTGCTAGAGTCTGGCAGAGATCCAGCCCAGCTCGGCTTCAATCTCACGCTGCTTAATTAAAGAGGGCTGGAGTGGTAGAGTCATGCCTCACACACACACACACACACACACACACACACACACACGTAAATAACCACAGTCCTGTTCCTGAAAAAAGCCTAAATACAGCACACACACAGCTTCCATGTTCCCTGCTATAAGGGATAGTGTCTGCTTCGTGCTAAACACTGACAGGTGGGAGCGACAAATGGGTATGCAAACATGCCTTGTCTAAGATGGAGCATGTTAGCATCTGTGAAAGAGAAGAAAATATTTTACTGACTATTTGCTTAGGAATCTAACGCGTTATATGGATTTTTAACTCTGTGTCGACCTTTTCAGGCTAAATGTTTTATCTGATGCGGAAACATTTACAAATAACTGTTTGTTTTTCTGTAGGACATAAAAATTACCACGAGTCTAGAAAGCACTAAACAATCATCCAAAGAAGTGTTGAGAGGAAACAGAGAGAACCCACCTTATTACTATCCTCTGTATACAGCATTATAAGGGTGTATAAGGGAGGTGTGTTAAAAAAAAAAAAAAAGGACTTCATGACAAACATCACAGAGACAGATCCGCTTTTACGGCCTCATAAACACCGTGTCTAAAAGTAACATCCAGGTCTTTTCACGAATACAAGTCACGACAGACTGCTGAGAGTGAATGTGAGAACATGCTGATGCACCGACAACTCAGCGTTATATATTACACTAAACAGAGTCCAAAAACACAAGAGAGCGCTGGCCCTGAGCTCAGAGCACGCTGTTATTATTAGCACACGGCCTGCCCGAAAGAGAGAGAGAGGTGGAGACGGGCAGAATCAGCAGCCATCGCCCCTCAGTCCTGTTTTTGGCGGGAGATTTTTCTCCACCTGCTGTCTGGACAATGACCCTGACGTGGGCCAAACAGGATACACTTTTCCACAACACATAATATAGAGCTCTCGAATAGTGGAGTTTATTTAGAGAAGCCTGATTGTTTTGCGAAAAGACAAACTGTACACTTGAACAGTAAATGAGGTGAATAAACAGGCGAAATCATCATTTGCTATTACAATACTGATTCATTTGGGTCCGATATTAGGTCCTAATGACACCTATAAAAGTTAAATCAACAGGTGTCCAATCTCCCTGGCAAAGAACCAACCAATAAGGAGCCATCAAGGTCAAGATCAACAAAATAAAACACCAAATGTGCTCTTGAAAAAAATCAAGCAACCATGGTCAGTCCCTTCAGCGTTCCTACCTTTTGCAATAGAATAAAAGAGATAAAATTTGGAGGAAAAAAAACATTAGAAATAATAATTTTAAAAAATAAGAATCACTTATATGTAGCATTTATCTCACAGACAATAGCTTTCCAATTTAATAACAAAAAGTACTAAACCTAAACAGAAAACACATGTTCACATAAACGCTTTACACATCAAAAACAGAAATACAAATACAAACTGGTCAGTTAAACCCCATGCAAAATTAAAGCTGTAAATAATGGTTAGATCCTGAGATCCGGTTCAGGGGTAGCTCGGTGGTTAAGGCATTGGATCACTGATTGGAAAGTCCCAGGTTCAAACCCCACCACCACCAAGTTGCCACAGTTGGGCTTTTGAGCCCTTAAACCCTCAAATGCTCAAAACATGAGATGAAGATGGGTCAGGGTAGCTCAGTGGTTAAGGCATTGGACTACGGTTCGGAAGGTCCCAGGTTCAAGTCCCACCACCACCAAGTAGTCCCTGTTGGGCCCTTGAGCAAGGCCCTTAACCCCAACTGCTCAGATGTATAATGAGATAAAAAAAATAATAATTGTAAGCCGCTCTGGATAAGGGCGTCTGCCAAATGCCTAGATGTAGATGTAGAAATCTAGCTTAAATTATTGGAATGTGACATACGAGAAACCACCTTGTTCACGCTGGTGCTCCGTATAATTTTTTTTCTTCTGATGCTACAAAGTTTGGGATGCAATAAAGTTTTTTTCTTTTTTATATGTTTTACTGGACTGAAAGCAAGAAAGAATAACTATTCCAAATATTACAAAAACGTAAAAACCACTGACCACATCTTTACGCCCTAGAAAAATACAAAACACAAGCTCTCTATGACCCGAGCTGTTCTTAGCAGTTGAGAAGCATAACCATGCACATAATTAAATAACTGTAAGAGGAGGGTGAGATGATGTGAGGCTGGAGTGTAGGTTCACTGGATCGTAATATTGGCCAGGGCTGTTAAATGACAAACTTAACAGCACTGAGGAAGTAAAGCAAGCGGAAGATGTACAACAATGATAATGTCCGTTTTTGTCTCATGTTATACTCCACATGCTGGATCTCAGAGAGCACAGAAGTGATAAACCAAACATGACCCTGCAATGTGAGCATGCTCACAATCCGTTATCCGATATGTTGTAACATTCGTGTTTAAACCGCCTTTCGGGTGGTGTTCGCACTCCCAAAATAAAGGCTGTTCCCATTCATGAGGCAGCTCTCGGACAGCTGTTTTCTGAAGTCCCTTATTTTACCCACAACTGAAGCCAGCGTTGCATGCATCCTTCTCAGAAGGCAAACCCATAATTTTCTTTACTAGATTAAATCCCGTTAAAAGGCTGTACACATTCTTCACTAGAACAGCATTTTTCAAAATGCATAAATAATAAAAAACATAAAAGAATTTGAACAAGTTAAAACAGCACAGAAAAAAAATCAGAAAAACAGAAAAAAAAAAATCTGCAGTTTAGCCGTGCTTGCCTCATGAGGTCAGGCCACAATGGTGTTTACAACATAGGCTCAAATCCAAAAGAAATACATAATGGTCATATTCAAGGCATAATGCACACTTAACTCAGAGAAGTTTGTACTTGGGTTCCCTTCCCGAGAGCATTATGAAACCGCTGGATGTCGGACTTCAATGAATAACAAAACTGGCATGGCTTGGCGCTCAAGACAGAGTCTCTGGTAACTCACGAAAAACCTGTAACCAGAAACATCTGACGTGCGTTATTGAGTGTTCAATGGTGCTGAAAATCCAAGTAGCTCATACTCCACAGGTCAGCAAATCACAAACCTTTACCTGCTATCTTGAGTCTCATGTCTATAGACAGAGAGTACATGCAAAGATTTGCAACGTGAAATGACCATAACTGTTCACACAACAGGGAAACCATAATGCAGAATTTTCAGACATTAGGCTGAAATTATCATGTCTGAAACTCGAAAGGACAGACAACCAAAGAAAGGAGAGGACGCGTTAGTTTATTTCAGGCACCTGTGCTCCTTCTCACTGACAGAAGAAGGCCACAGGAGTCCAGGATTCCTAGTTACAAACCTGCATTTTTAACCTGATTCTCTAAATTAGCAGTGAACCTTAAATGAAAACATAAAAACCACATCACACATTGGTGATGTATTTTAGATACACAAGGACAAATCTAATCATGGAGAAAAATCACCATCAGCAACCAAGCATTTGGTCCACGAGTAAAAAGTCAAAAGACCACAGGACATTTTAAGCAGATCTCACAACAAATACTTCCGCACCAGGCCTAATTTAGCAGGCTAAAAGGGTTCGGCTTGTAGGGTTCTTTCTCAAGTACGCAAGTTACGCATGAGTATGAAGACAGTTTTTATTAAAAGAATAAATCTGAAAGTTTCTGTCTTCCATAACATTTACACAACATCTTACTATTTATAAACAAAGCTCATTACACATCAACAAACCGGTCTCAGAGGCTAAAAAAGCAGGGCTAATATCTTTTCAAATGACATGTCTGGGGAATAAAACAGACGTCGGGGCAGACGGTTGTCTGATGTAAAGAGAAAGGGAAAAAAGGATGCTAATGACATCACCAGGCCTCTTGTTCCATTGACAACACAATCGGGAAGCACCAAGCGCATGTTTAAAAAAAGAAACAGACTAGAACAACGCAAGTGTGCTAATGTCATGGACGTGAAGGTGCTATTTTCTAACTATTTAAACAAGCACAGTGGTGAGAAAAGCTCATCTGCATATAATGACTCAGCGTTTAAACGGAATATGTGAAGGTCTCACGTCTGTGTGCAAATGTGGGCTACCTGCCATCTCCCATGGGAAACAGAAATATTTATCTGGAATTGTCTCAAACAACTGACTGGAATGTGCATACAACGTCACGCTGGGGAACGATTACAAGAAACGATGGCAAATGTTTTCACTGACTTAAATAGTCACATGATTAAATATCTATTAATCATGTGATATCATCACATACGATAACATAGTGAGAGACTATATAGACTAAGGGATTCTATTCTACATATAGAATAAGGGAAGCCCCCCCCCCCCCAAAAAAAAAAGAATTCAATAATAATAATAAAAACCCTGCAAGTTCATTCATTTGGTTCAGTTATAATAGGAAGGTTCGAGTCCCGCTTCGAGTCTGTGTGTGGAGTTTATATGTTCTCCCTGTGTTTGGTGGGTTTCCCCTCACAGACCAAGGCAACAATACCGACAGCTGAAAAAAGTTTCACACATCTACCAGTGGATCCTGAATTGCTTGGCTTGTAAAAGGATGCATTTCTGAACTCAAGCTAAAAATAGCATTGTCTAAAATAGCAACTAGTAAATCCATGTCATTGCAATGTTATCTTAAAAAAGATAAAAAATAAAAAATAAAAAAATAGGCATCCCACAATGCACATTATTAGACTTCACATGAAACATGACTCGAGTATCAAATCAGTGTTTCCAGTTAAAGGCTCCGTGTTCATCTCATCTCATTTTAGCTACAAGCTCTACAAGGTCATGTTCTGCTTTCAGATACAAAAGGCACTCAACATTCACTCTTCGGGTGATGATTAAACAATACAACTACAGCATGTAGGGCCGGGTAAGGCGACCGATTGAGACCTACAGTTGTACTAGAGACACTGAAAAACACAACTGCCTTGTAGCTCTCTATCTGATTCCAGCCCAGCACCATCTCTCCTTAGTAAACATAAATATTTAGTCTACGGCCACTTGCACTCCTACAAAACAAAAGAGAGAAATAACATTCCAGACGGAATGATTTTTCCAGGTTTGGGCCAAAACCCCATATTACTGAATCAAACATCTGTCAAAACTGTATTATTAGAGGATTTTGAGTGATGCCAGCTACTGCTTGTTAAACATTATATTAAAAGTAATACAGCCTTAAGTTTAGATTAATGGGTTGTATGCAACATTTTAAAGAATTCCACCATCATTCAGAAATGTGTGTACTTTGATTTTTTTCATATCCAAAACGCAAGCTGATTTACAATCAATTAAGATTATGAGGTTTTAATCAAGGTTTAAGTTATCCTTAAAAAAAATAAAAACCTTCTTCAATCATAACGTGCTAAGTAAGTAAATAAATAAATAAGGTTTCTTTTTAGATACTTAATGGGGCAGCAACTTATTTCTGGTCCATGTTAATATTTAATGGTTATTTTATACTTAAAATCAAGCTCAGATAAATCCGAGGCAGGTCGGGCAAGCTGAGTGAAAGACACGGAGATACTGGAGACTAGCGGTCATGATAGATGAGAATATAAATCCAAGATCTGTTAGTAAAGCACTACATTAAAGAAACATACCTCTAACTGTCACTGCTTGCATACGCCCCTGTTTTAGATAAGCACAAGGCCAGACGAGTGCAAGTGCTGCTCTAGGAATAAGAATAAATGCGGATTCACATGGGGCATTTTGTTGTTTCTCGGGTGTTGGGTGTCAGAATGGGGCAGTTGTCCTCTGCTTGCAGCTCCCCCTCGCCCTGTCCACACAAACAGCTGAGACAGACATTCCTCTGATCACCTGTGGAGCAGGACTGGCACAGGACAGGTGCTTCCTTACTCCTCTATGCAGCATACACTCTGTCAATTAAATTCAACTCTGCTCCATCACTCTCTTAAAGTCTTGTACTAAATAACACAACCATGACAGGAGCGATAAATATGGACCTCTAGTGCAATAAAATATACAGAACAACAAGTGCAGAACTGTTAAGGAATAAAACATCGGAATGTGATGTTAAAGAAAAAGTATCTATAATAAGACACTCTGAAGTACATTACTCTTTTTACACAAAGTCTCTCCAGCAACAACAATTTTCATTTATTAAACCGCATTAAAGTGACTCAAACAACAAACCGTGTCCATAGGCCAAAATAAATAAATAAATAAATAAATTTTTTAATGCATGCCACGTCAAATCTTTAACCAACTACTACAGCATGTAAAACCAAAATACTTTAGTTTCTGTTTTATTCCTTGTATACTACAGTAATTTACCCATGACTGCATCAGTATCAATTAAAAAGATATCTGATTATAATCGTATTTTAAAAATGAAAGGGGTCTTATTTCAGCTTTAGGTCAGGCATCAGAATTACAGCCGACACTGCCGTTTGAGCTCCAGGTTCAGAAAATGTATCAACAGCGCTGTAGTGCAAGTGTTGATCAGACAGTATAACTGAAGACAACTCGCTGAATGTATGATGTAATGGTCAACCGTTCATACACACATTTAGTTATACACACACTTGGCATGAGAGTTCACCTCCAAAGCACAAACATGTGCTGAAGCTGAAAGCCTCCATTTGTCCCTGTCAAGTAGTCATGTCCCAAATAAGGTAGAAACCATCCCCTAGAGGCCAAGGATTAAAACAGAACAAGAGAGCCCTAGACATCTAAAGGGGAGATACTGTACATTCACATGATGCAAAGAAGGAAAAAAAAACAAGAACATTTCAACCTTAAAATAGAGCCATGGTCCCCAACCACCGCGTCGTGGACTGATACCGAGCCTGCACAAAATGCTTAAAAATACTTTTTCTTTTATTTCCATTTTATTGGATGAGTTTGCAGAATGTTTTATTTTGAAAAATGAGCAGATGATCTCCCATTCGCTTTCGTCTGTAACCCCTTTTCCACACTTCTCTACGTATCGGTTTTGATGCCTGATAAAATTAATCTGATGCAGAGATTAATGATGGAGCGCTTCTTTGAAAAAGTTAAATATTTTATGATGTGACAGCAGATGAGATGCTGAGACTACTAACAAAAAGAAAGCTGGGTTTAAAATGAAATACCAAGAGTCCAAACAGGTGATCAACACACTCGGTATAATAGATTTGGCCTTAAAAGTGTTTTGAAGCAACTTCGTCTTTGCCAACTTTCTGGTTTAAAAATCGAGGAGGAATATCCTGAGATCGTCACAAATGCACTGAAATTCCTGCTTACATTATTTACAACAACCCATCTTTGTGACGCATGATCGGAGCAGACTGGACATAAGGGATACACCTCCGGTGTGATTGTCTCCCATTACTCCCAGATGGGACCGTCTCAGCAAAGTGTAACTGTCATACATAAAACTGCAAAAAAGGTTGACGACCACTTCTTTAGAGACACATCGCTATCGTCTCTGCCTTTTGCTGGATTGACATCAGTAAACTCGTGTCCTTTGTGGGCGTGGCCTGTTCAAGATTTACATGGCTATTTAAAAAGTTATTGTAACTTCGTATTTGTTTCTCTACTTGATTACCAAACACTCAGTAGAGACGATGACGATCTCTGTGACCTGCTTCCATGCTTTAGTTCTTCTTTTTAAATTGTATATTTAAAAAAAAAAAACGGAAAAAGACAAATTGGGTTTATAAGCTGTTCTTTGGGAAATTGAAGAAACATTAGACCACACACATCGGACGCACATTGTTCTAGCCAATTGTTTGGGTTGGTTAAGGTTTTATTTTTTTTTGAGACAATATTCACTGTCTAGAGAATGGAAATATTCATTTCACCTTATATACTGCTTATCTTGTACAGGATCACGGGGTGGGCCTGGAGCCTATCCCAAGAGACTTTGGGATACACCCTGGAAGAAACCCACCAAGAACATGCAAACTCCACACATACACACTGGGGCAGGAATCAAACCCTTGACCCTGGAGGTGCGAGACCACAGAGCTAATCGATATGCCTGAAAGATTTATTTATTTATTTATTTTTATGATACGAGTAGGGTCAGTAAGGCCGGGTGCTCCTCATAGGCTAGCTATATCGGATAGCATGGTGAGGCACGGGGCAGCAGGGACAAATCTGACCTCAAATCACATCTCTAGGAAGATCCTGAAATCTGTACCTTTTTTTTTTTTAACAATTAATATCATCAAACCACACTCATCCAGATTTACTACGAAACAGATAGGCACTACGTAACCTATAGAGAAGAACGTTTTTGACCACCCTGGCCACCCCCAGTGTCCTCATGTCCACATTTCACAACACAGTAAAGACTAGTTACAGGCTGTGGGACTGTTAAACACATCATACGTCAAAAGACAAAAAAAAAAGGAACATTAAATGAATAAGACTGAAAGAAGAAATGGGGGAAAAACAGAGTTAAGAAGCACAAGGGTGAAGAAGAAGAAGAAAGAAGAAGAAGAAAACAAACACGACAAATGTCCCTAGCAACTCGTAAAGGAAAAATTAATGAACTTTAAAATCAAGACTCACCTTCTGGAGGGAAAAATGAGCAAAATTACAAAGAATTCCTGTTTGTATTCCGTGTGTTAGTGCAGCAGCGTCCTGATCGCAGTGAAATCAGCAGCGCGCGCGAGACTCTCCTATTTAAATATCCGAACGGATTTTTTTTTCCTCACAAATTCTCCCTCGCGCGAACTTCCAACTGACAAAACCGAAACGGCTCGTGACACACAGCCATTCTTAATTCACCACACAGCACCATTATCACTTCTTCTTCATAGCCTCCTTGTCACTTAACATAATAAACATGACGAGCTTCTTTTCCTTTTTTTTCCCCTCTCTCCCCTTCTCTCTCCGACTAATCACTGCTGCTCCTCATCTTCAGCGTATACAGACGCGCGCGCGGTGCGGGCTGCGCGTGCCCGCCGCTTAAACGCGTTCTCTTCACGTTTCCCACCCACATTCCTACACATCCCGCCCTCTTCGACCGGATTGGCTGAGACTTCTCATTTCCCCCAAACGGGTCCCCGCTTTTTGATTCGTTACTCTCGGATGCGCGCGGGGCGAGCTGCGCGTGCCCGCCGCCTGAACGCGTTTTCCCACCCACATTCTTAGAAATCCCGCCTTCTGCAACAGGATTGGCTGAAACTTTTCAACGTGAAACCGATCTCCGCCTTTTGTTTGGTTATTCTCCTACGTCTAGAGAAGGCAGATGTGAGTTTTTAATATATAATACAGGTGGAGGAGAGAAAATAACACAAAAGGCGTGGTTTACAAATAATCCCTGGAGATCATTGGTCGAAGCCCGGGAATAGTAGAGGTAAGCATTAAGGGGCGTGATAATGAAGATTTAAAAAAAAGTGGAATTGCTGTCGTAAAACGTGTTTTTTTACGACAGTTTTTCTTTTCTGGTCGTTTCCGGCTGTCAGTGGTACATTGGTAGGTAGCAACGGTTGCTGTTATGAGTCGAGATTTTGGTGAATGTTTCGTCTATAAGGTAAAAAATACTTCATAAATTCTCAAGGTTTAAGGTTTTTAACACAGTTTATGTGAATATTCTATGTCGGATAAATATATATATTTTTAAAGTCTTTGCTGCCTTACTACCTAACGATTTCTTAATGGTTTCCTATTCTTTAATTGTTGATTTTTAGAAACATAATCCTATGCAGTAGCGGATGTTTTGTAAATAAGGAATGCAGTGAGCAAAAAGGTATTCAGCAGCCGAGTTTCACACATCGTACTAGATTAACCCCAGGTGTGAATGAGTGTGAGGGTGTGCATGGTGTCCTATTCAGGCTCTATTCCCATCCACCAAACTCCCCAACTTTCCACCTCAATCCTGACCAGAAAAAAAAAAAAAACTTACTGAAGATTGATTGTGTGCTAAGATCAAAAAGCCTCCGTTTGTCCCTGTCTAGCAGTCATGTCCCAAATATGGCAACCTACATCTTTTGCATGTAAATAAAGAACTTTGTAGTTTGTACTGGAGTTCTATATGAAGTTCCTTTCCCGTCTAAAGTCAATTATGCAACAGTTAGTTCCAATCCAGAGATCTGATTGGACGAGAGATCTGATTACACAAGTGCTGATGTGATCAATCCCACAGGTGTTCTACAGTTGTTAATTACACTAACTGTCGGTCGCATGTGTGGGTGAAAGCAGGTCTGTAAGGAGTGCAGTGCTATGGAGAGAGCAGTTATATGTTCAACGTTGTAACCTGTATCTAAAATTCATGTTCAAAGTTTGTGTTTTATTTGTGATACACAACCCAAAATCAGATGTTCTCCTGCTCGCATTGTTTTGCAGTAACCCCGCCTTGCTGGTGTCGCATCCTCAGAGATGGACCCGGTGGTGCTGAGTTATCAGGACAGCTTGCTGAGGCGCTCGGATGTCTCCCTGCTGCAAGGCCCTCACTGGCTCAACGACCAGGTGATCGGCTTCGCCTTCGAGTACTTCGCCGCCGAGCGCTTCAAGAGCCTGGGCGACACCGTGTGCTTCATCAGCCCCGAGGTCACCCAGTTCATCAAGTGCGCGTCATGTCAGGAAGAGCTGGCGGTCTTCTTAGAGCCACTGAGGCTAGAGTCACGTCGATGGGTCTTTCTAGCGGTCAATGATAATTCCAACCAGGTGGCCGGCGGCTCACACTGGAGCCTGCTGCTTTACCAACGTGACTCTGGTCATTTCTCCCACTACGACTCGCAGAGCCGAGGCAACGCCTTGCACGCTCGGCGCATCGCCACCAAGCTCCAGGATTTCCTGGGCACCGGGACTGACGTGCCCATAGTGGAAGAGGCGTCTCCCTTGCAGCAGAACAGCTACGACTGCGGCATGTACGTGATCTGTAACGCAGAGGCGCTGTGCGAGAGCGTTCAAGCCAAAGGCTGCGCCCGGCTCCCGACGAACACCATCACACCTGCGTACATTACCAGGAAGCGGACAGAATGGTACTCGCTGATTCAAAAACTCGCAAAGGACTAGTACACAGGGACATCGTTCAACATGTTGCAAGCAAACGGTCAGTCCTTACAGAGGTTCCATCAGCATGTGTTGCTAATTAGAAGAAACTCAACTACAACTACGCATGTGCTTCGCTAATACTCAGACCTTTTATCAGGGTTCACGATTTTATATTTATGTAAGGAATAACACACTTCGGGCCATGCTGTTATCACTAGAGGTTACTCGCGTTACATCCACCTAATGAGAGGCAATCAAATGAGATCTATTATTACCTCATGGTATGACAAAAGTTGATGATGCTGATTCTGTTGCATTCTTTCAGAATCGTCTGTGACACACACACACCCCAGTGACAAGCCAGATAGAATTTCTGTGTATACAGTTTATACAGTCAGGCAGAAAATGTATACACACATCAGGAAAAGAAAAATACTATGATGTATATTAATATATATCGTATACATTATTCAAATAATTAAATACATTGAGCATTAAAACATTTATACAGGTTCTTCGATTCCTGAAATACATTTTTTGGCTGGTGTGTATACTGTATATATGTACACACACACATACACACAGTGTCTCTCACATATATACTGTGTGTGTGTGTATATATATATATATTCATTATATGTGAGTGTGTACTTACTTTTGAGAGAGACACTGTGTGTGTGCATACACACTATATATATACATATATATATACATACATATACACACACACACACAGTGTCTCTCACAAAAGGTGAGTGTAAAAAATATATATACACGCACACAGTATTTCACAAAAGTAAGTACGCCCCTCACATTTCAGCAACCATATTATTACATGTCCTCATGGGACAATACTATAGAAATGAAACTTGTATACACTAGTCATTACATGTATATGCTATATACTTTAGAGTAGTCAGTGTGCAGCTTGTATAGCCGTACAGATTTACTGTCCTCTAAAAATAACTCAACATGCAGACTTTACTGTCTATATAACCGGCAATGAAAATGAGTATACCCTACGTGAACACGTCAAAACTGTGTCCAAAGTGTCAATATTGTGTGTGAGCACCATCGTTATCTAGCACGGCCTTAATCCTCCTGGGCATGGATTTCACCAGAGCTGCTGCTGGGATCCTCTTCCACTCCTCCATAATGATATCACGGAGGTACTGGATGTTAGACATGTGGCGCTTCGCCAACTTCCTCTTCAGGACGTCCCCACTGGTGATCAATAGGGTTCAGGACTGGAGACGTAACACATGAACATAATGAATAGGACATGTGATTTGCATGGTTAAAGATGTACAGCTGTTATCACTCAGTTTTGTTGCCAGCTATTTTGACAAAAATGGCTGTATGATGTTATTATGTATGTGTAGATTTAGGACAGTAAATCTATACTGTTATACAAGCTGCACATTGACTACTCTAAAATATATCCAAGTTTCATTTCTATAGTAATGTCCTTTGAGAAGATGTACTAAAATGTGTAATCACTTTTTTTTATTTTTATACCCATGTTCACAGCCGTTCGTGTGTTATTCCTCACTTAAACCGTATATCGTGACGGCTAAAAACAACCTAAAATCAACCTTTTAAAGGGTTCTACTTGTCATCATAGGGAACCTTCTGTTATTGTTTTTGACATAAAACCTAAGGGTTCTTCCATCAGAAGAACCAGAGCGTAGAGCACATGTGACGTTTGTTTTCTAACAACACTCGCTAGGTTTTTAGACAATGGGACACGAAGGTGCCTAATGTGTGTCAAGTCTAATCGTCAGAAGACACACAGTTTTTCTATTCACACATCCACACTACGGGGGAAACTTGAAATAAAGTCAGCACAAGTGAATGTAGGAGACAAACGGGCTGAATGTGACGAGGCTTGTTTACGAGACTTTTTCTCTCAGGGTTATTCGAAGCTGAAAATAGTACAGAAGAACGTGCAGCATTTCAGTTTTTTTGTATTGCCCATGCGTTTATTCTTTATGATGGTTTCTTTACAGAGAGAAGGAAAAAAAAAACGAGTTCTCATTTTCAAAGCAGTTCTCTTGCTCTTATTAAGTGTGTGTGTTGTGAATGTCATGAATGTTGTCCAAGCACGGGCGTGATCACGTTCAGAGCAGGCACAACATCCAGCCAGTGCGCGACGTTTGGACTTACTCATGACTTTTATTTGAAATGAGACAAATAAGAATGTGCTTTTGGAGCCCATATATTATAATAAAGCATCTTTTGCATGTAAAGAAAGATCTTTGTATGTCACTTTCCTGTCTAAAGTCAATTAAACAACAATTAGTTCTGACGGAGCGACCCGAGTGGAGGAGAGGCATTGATAATGGATGGTAACAGCACTGGGGCATTTAACTAGATCCATCACTCAGCATTCCAGGTGTTCTACAGTTGGTAATTACACTATCGGTCACAGCGTGGGTGAAAGCAGTTCGGTACAGAGTGCAGTTCTAAGGAGAGAGCAGTTACCTGCCAAAAATCCCATCACTTTTTGGGTTCGCCGCATACTTCATTCTGTCTAACTGAGACCTGTTGTCCGCATTATTAGACACTTTATAGCATCATTTAATGGTAGCAAAAGCACAATACACTAATTAGTAGAAACACAAGTGGGTGTCAGACTTGCTTAGATTTTATACTAATTACAAATATCTTAATAATTACAGTGGAACCTTAGATTACGAGCATAATTTGTTCAGGAAGTAAACCAAATCAAACCTTCCCATAAGAAATAATGAAAACTCAAATAATTCGTTCCACAGCCCAAAAAAATACAGAAAAATTATTAACACAATATATAAAGTAAAAATAAAACAAATTAACCTGCACTTTACCTTTAAAAAAAGTTAAAATAAATCCCAACAGATAAGTGTTACCGTTTGTGCGCGCAGACGCCGTGTATTTGTGTGTGTGGAATTGGCCCCTTCCCTCGCCTCGTCTTACACAGTAAAACTCCTCCTCCCAACTCGCTTTTTAAGTTTCACAAAAAACACACACAACGGAAACACTGTTTTAACGGGAAAAAAAGAAATCTCTCTAATGACACTCGCGTGAATGGAGTCACTGCTGTAAAGTAAAAAAAAAAATTAAAAAAAAATGAACCAGCACCTTACCTTTGAAAAGAATGGCGACAGAGCAGAGTTTCTGTGTAGAGCAGAGTGTGTGTGTCTGTGTGAAGCCGGGGAGGGGGGGTGTAAAGGCGAGAGAGAGTGTGTGTGTGTGTGTGTGTCAAAAAACTCGGCACTCGTAAACCAAGACATACTCGAGTTACTCGCAATCCGAGGTTCCACTGTACTTCTAAGTCTAAATAAATGCCCGTGTGCGGTTTTATTCATGTGGAACCTGGTCTATGTAACCACCTTCTGGCTACATAGAACCAGTAAGTAAATTTAAAACTACTTGCATCCCTGTTAATTACACTAACTGTTGGGCGTGTCGGTCGGAAGGATGTGTCTTGGTGGAGCTGCCTTGGCAACATCATGACCTGGAGTGTGATCTTGCTTTTGTATCAAGTGATTGTACATGGTCATTCTTTAAATGATTTGTACATTTTTGCACATGAAACAAGATACATAAAATGCTTTTTTACTGTACAAATACCAAATTAAACATGATGCAGATATATAAAATTTACATTTGTGTTTCAAAACAGGCAATTGCACAATTTACAATTTATTTAAATGAAATCTAAATGTAAAAAAAGAGAAGCATGATGATGTTGTAATGATACTGCATTCATACTGCATCGCCGGCTCTCGCTGTGGATCTGACATGAAGCTGAAGTTTGACTGAGGTTGTTGGAATGATGTAATGGATATTAGAAAATGATTTGTTCACAAAAAAATAATATCAATGGAGATTCAGTGTAGGTACAGTAAGATACCTTAATATCTTTAATAGCAGCTACTGTGTGTGTGTGTTAAACTCTCTCTCTCACTCACGCATGCTCGAATTGTATTTTGGATCGTTTCCTGTTTCCTTGCCAATCAGAACCGGACGTCTTCCAGCCTCTGATTGTTCTGGCTTTGTATCACGCTGTCAGGCTGCACGAGCTCGTCTGAGATTTTGAGAGATTTTGACTGAGCAAAAACAATTAGTTAATTAAACAAAAACATTCTGTTTAATAAAGAGGCACTAATATACCACCTTATGATTTGATTATTTCAGATTTCATATACATATACACACGTGGACAAAATTATTGGTACCCTTCGGTCAATGAAAGAAAAACTCAATGGTCACAGAAATAACTTTAATCTGACAAAAGTAATAATAAATAAGAATTCTATGAATGTTAACCAATGAAAGTCAGACATTGCTTTTCAACCATGCTTCAACGGAATTATTTACAAAAATGAACTCATGGAACAGGCCTGGACAAAAATGACCCCTAACTTAATAGTTTGTTGCACAACCTTTTGAGGCAGTCACTGCAATCAAACAATTCCTGTAACTGTCAATGAGACTTCTGCACCTCTCTGCAGGTATTTTGGCCCACTCCTCATGAGCAAGCAGCTCCAGTTGTTTTCGGTTTGAAGGGTGCCTTTTCCAGACGGCATGTTTCAGCTCCTTCCAAAGATGCTCAATAGGATTGAGGTCAGGGCTCATAGAAGGCCACTTTAGAATAGTCCAATGTTTTCCTCTTAGCCATTCTTGGGTGTTTTTAGCTGTGTTTTGGGTCATTGTCCTGTTGCAAGACCCATGACCTGCGACTGAGACCCAGCTTTCTGACACTGGCCAGCACATTTCTCTCTAGAATCCCTTGATAGTCTTGAGATTTCATTGTACCCTGCACAGATTCAAGACACCCTGTGCCAGATGCAGCAAAGCAGCCCTAGAACATAACAGAGCCTCCTCCATGTTTCACAGTAGGGACAGTGTTCTTTTCTTGATATGCTTCATTTTTCCGTCTCTGAACATAGAGCTGATGTGCCTTGGCAAAAAGTTCCATTTTTGTCTCATCTGTCCATAGGACATTCTCCCAGAAGCTTTGTGGCTTGTCAACATGTAGTTTGGCATATTCCAGTCTGGCTTTTTTATGATTTGTTTTCAACAATGGTGTCCTCCTTGGTCGTCTCCCATGTAGTCCACTTTGGCTCAAACAACGACGGATGGTGCGATCTGACACTGATGTTCCTTGAGCATGAAGTTCACCTCGGATCTCTTTAGAAGTCTTTCTGGGCTCTTTTGTTACCATTCGGATTATCCGTCTCTTTGATTCGTCATCAATTTTCCTCCTGTGGCCACGTCCAGGGAGGTTGGCTACAGTCCCATGGATCTTAAATTTCTGAATAATATGTGCAACTGTAGTCACAGGAACATCTAGCTACTTGGAAATGGTCTTATAGCCTTTACCTTTAACATGCTTGTCTATAATTTTCTTTCGAATCTCCTGAGACAACTCTTTCCTTCGCTTCCTCTGGTCCATGTTGAGTGTGGTACATACCATGTCACCAAACAACACAGTGACTACCTGGAGCCCTATATATAGGCCCACTGACTGATTACAAGATTGTAGACACCTGTGATGCTAATTAGTGGACACACCTTGAATTAACATGTCCCTTTTGTTCACATTATTTTCAGTATTTTCTAGGGGTACCATCATTTTTGTCCAGGCCTGTTCCATGAGTTTCTTTTTTTAAATAATTCTGTTGAAGCATGGTTGAAAAGCAATGTCTGACTTTCATTGGTTAACATTCATAGAATTTTTTTTAATTATTACTTTTGTCAGATTAAAGTTATTTATGTGACCATTGTGAGTTTTTCTTTCATTGACCGAAGGTTACCAACAATTTTGTCCACGTGTGTATATTCAAAGATCTAATATATAATGACATAATGACAATTATTAGTCATCATCAGCTTCACTTGTTACTAGGAAGAAAAGTTACCAAGAAAAGTTGACAGATTTGTGTCTGGGGGTTAGAGATTGTCTGTCTGCATTATGAGGGGGGGGGGTTGACACCACAGTTCTCAGAGTTTAATACTGTCCAAAATTGCATACTTATACACAATCGTTCAATTATAAACGGCCAAAAGAAGAAAACAGACCTGGGGAAAAAAAAAAAAAAAAAACACACACACGCACTCCTATATTTGTCCAACTCGGCACTGACAGTGTGTCAGTAACATGATGTGGAATAAAGGAAATGGGGTCAATTGTGATCACACCAAAATCTGACCTCACAAACAAACGTATCATGAAGCACAATCCTGCAGATATTGCTGGCGTCACCCCAGTATTCAATTCAATACTGAAAGCAGGAGCTCCATTTTTTCCTGTTAAAAAAAAAGGATAAGCCTGCAGGGAGATCTTGCAGTGAATGATGCTGTCCAACAGAGGGCGCCAAATGTCCCTAATCCACGTACAGTACTATTCCGTCACAGATTCCACCTGAAAGCACATACTGTACTGTACATACCTTCAGTGGTGGACATTTTTCAGTGTGCTAGTCCAAACAGATGGTCAATACTGGTTTCTCTTTTGATTAGATTAGATTAGATTCAACTTTGTCATTGTTCAAAGTGCAACAGAAGTGCATACATGGCTTATTTACAATTTACAATAAATAATAATGTGGTACTGTAAATGAGGGTATGAGTCCATTGTACAAGGGGTGAGAGTGATTAAATGTAGGTGGAGTATGTATATACAGTGCCCTCCATAATTATTGGCACCCCTGGTTAAGATGTGTTAAAAGCCTTAAAATAAATTCAGTTTTTATTGCAGAAGCATATTGTCACACTGAAAATTGTAGAAAAATATGACATGAATATAAAGTGAATTTTAAGGGGAAATAAAAATCCCTGACTAACAAATTATTATTTTTCATAAAATAACCTGTTCCACAATTACTGGCACCCCTAATAATTCCTAGAAAATAAATGTAATTGAAGTATTTCTGTCATTTCTACTGTAGTTTACAAAGTTGATCAGCATATCTAGGAACATCTAATTAGTAATTTATCACTTCCTGCTTCCCTGGGGTATAAATATGACGTGACACAGAGGCCATTCCTCTTATCCACTCTTCAACATGGAAAAGACAAAGGAGCACACCGTTCTAGTAAGGCAGATGTGTGTCGACCTTCACAAGTCAGGCAATGGGTACAAGAAAATAGCCACCCGCCTGCACCTGCCCATATCTACTGTGAGAGGAATCATTAAGAAGTTGAAAAAAAAAACTGGAACAGTAGTAAACAAGCCTGGACGAGGACGCATGTTTATTTTGCCTCCACGCACAGTGAGGAGGATGGTAAGAGAAATAAAAAATTCTCCAAAGCTCACTGTTAAAGAACTGCAACAAATGAGAGCATCTTGGGGTCACAAAGTCTCCAAAACAACCACCAGACGTTATCTACATGCCAACAAGCTCTTTGTGAGGCATGCAAGGAAAAAACCTTTTCTCAGTCACAATCATAAGCACAAACGTTTGGAGTTTGCTAAGCGGTACTGGGGCTTCAACTGGGACCGTGTTCTTTGGACAGATGAGACCAAGATAGAGCTTTTTGGCAACAAAAAGTGGAACACAAAAGATGAGTATGCAGAAAAGCACCTCATTCCCACTGTGAAGTACGGGGGAGGATTGGTGATGCTGTGGGGCTGTTTCTCTTCCAGAGGCCCTGGGAACCTTGTTAGGGCGCATGGCATCATGAATGCTTTGAAATACCAGGACATTTTAAAGCAAAATCTGGTGCCCCGAAAGCTGAAGATGGGTCGTCACTGGGTCTTTCAGCAAGATAATGACCCAAAACATGTGGCCAAATCTACGCAGAATCAAGCTCCTCCCATGGCCATCTCAGTCCCCAGACCTCAACCCCATTGAAAACCTCTTGAGTGAGTTGAAGAGGAGAGTGCAGAGGAGAGGAGTCAGGTCACTGGATGATTTAGAGACATTGTGCAAAGAGGAATGGTCGAAGATCCCTCTTTCTGTGTTCCCTAATCTTGTGAAACATTATAGGAGAAGATTAGGTGCTATTTTGTTGGCAAAAGGGGTTGTGCAAAGTATTAAACATCAGGGGTGCTAATAATTGTGGCACCCATGATTTGATGAAAAAGAATTATTTCTTAATGTGGGATTTTTTTTCCCACTGAATAAATGCACTTGAATTAAAGGTTGGAATTTCCTCTTTTTTCCCCATTGTGGTCCTACGTTATTTAGAACAAAACTGATTTTATTATAAGCTAAAGAACACATTTTAACCATGGGTGCCAATAATTATGGAGGGCACTATATATATATATATATATATATATATAAAACTTGCTAATAATAATAATAATATTTTTTTTTTGTCAAATGTACCTTATAGCACATTATTATTTGTCACCCTTACAGTTCGGTGAAATTATTTTTCATTTCTCATTTGTTAAGAAGCTGGGGTCAGAGTGCAGGATTAGTCAGGAGCAGAAGGGCTTTGCTCAAGGGCTCAACAGTGGACTTGAACCACCAACCTTCTGATCAGTAATCCAGTAACCCACAGCCTTTGAGCCACCACTGTCCCTTGATGACGTTCTAATTGCTGCTCTCACTCGAGAACTATGTGAAGTCATCTGCGTGGCACTGATAAAACATTTAGCATCAGAAGGAGACATGGTCATAATTGTACAGTTTATGCAAACACAGGTTAAGTTATTTCTAAACAGGGAAAAGGCTTATATAAAAGCAGACCTGAAGCGATTCCCAAGGCTGTGACAAACAGCTAATGTGCTCCTGCTGCAGAAGGTTTATTCCAAACTATGCGGTCTTCGAGGCGGACCTAAGCTCTGCTGCACATGAGAGGGGCCTACAGGCCCACGATGCACTTAGCTGGACACCTGAAACAGTCCAGATTTTACTCGTTTATCTTAAACTGGCACTGCAGGCAGCTCCACTGTAAGGCATTCCAGACCCGTCTAGGCATTTTACTCAAACAGGTGATGAAAAGGGAGGATATACATGCCATCAGTCCTCCTTCACCATCATGTGGGCAAACTCAGTCCAGTAGCAATATTTTTCCTACAAACACAGATCCAGTAGCAGCAGGTCTCCGTAACTGCCTTTGTGCTGTTGCTGCCAAAGAAAAAGCTCTACTGGCATCACATGACACTGTGGGATATTCAGATTTGATATTACTTGTGCCACATGCTGTCTCGGTGATTCTTTTGGAACAAAACGCATCACGTTTATCTGCTGCACGCTGGTTATGATACAGTGCAATCCTTTTAGAGATGCCTAACGTCAGAGTAGGCGGCACAGTGGTGTAGCGGTTAGCACTATCGCCTTGCATCTCCAGAGTCTGGGTTCGATTCCCACCTCTGTGTGCATGGAGTTTACATGTTCTCCCCGTGCTTGGTGGGTTTCCTCCGGATACTCAAGTTTCCTCCCACAGTCCAAAGCCATGTAGGTTAGGTTAACTGGTGTTCCCAAATTGCCTGTAGTGTGTGAATGAATGAGTGTGTGTGTACCCTGTGATGGATTGGCACCCTGTCCAGGCTGTACCCCGCCTTGTGCCTTAAGTCTCCTGGGATAGGCTCCAGGCTCCCTGTGCATTAAGCGGTATAGATGATTAGTGAGTGAGTGAACATCATCTTCTTACAGAAAACTCCGCTGCATCACTTGACTCCAAGACAAGTATAAAACTTAGGAACTAATTACACTGACATGTATGCTTGCAGATTGTCTGAGGGAGAAAACTGATACAATCTACTCACACAGTTATTTTTTTTTTAATTGTAGATGACTTTTGAACGGGCATTTTGGGAACACCAATGTAATAAAACCTAATCTACACGTCTTCGGACTGTGAGAGGAAACCCCAAGCATGGGGAGAACATGCAAACTCCATGCATACAGAGACGGGAAACGAACCGGGCCAGAAACTGAACCAGGACCCTGGTGGTGCAATGAAGTGGCGCAGTGGTAAAGTGCTCGCCCTATTGCGAGTTCGCAACCTCTCGCAGCCGGAGGTCTAGAGAGAGCTGATTGGCCGAGCTCTCTCAGAGGGGAGGGATGAGAAGTACTTAGTGCTCCCACATTAATCACGGCTCTACAGCCAATCAGGGGTGTCGGTGAGCTCACGCAAGTGTCCTCCGAGTGCGTCACGCAGCCCCCAATGGTGCGTGAGCGAGCAGTTAGAAAGGATGTGGTCGGCTGGCGTCACGTGGTACAGAGGAAACACGTGATAGTCTTTAGCCCCCTGTAGGCTGAAGTAGTAGTAGCCTTAATGTGGGAGCCCCCTAGTGACGGGGAGGAATTGGACATGACTAAAATTAGAGGAAAAATATATATAAACGATTTTCGAAGTTGCTAGCAAAAGGATTGGATCTTCAGAAAAAATGTAATGAAAACATGAGAAGTACATTATTTCTGTTAATAATAAAGCATACACAGATCTACACTGTTCACATACTTTGCAATTATGAAATTACCTATTACATATTTTTTAACTGACGCACTCTTTTTCGCCGTCAGGTTTACCCGAGTGCAGATCATGAAACCTAAATGCTACCATTACCAGGAAATGGAGTGTACGGTCAACTCGCTCACACTCCTCATGCTGCTCCAATCCTTTGCCACATTTACATTGTGACATAAAAGCTGCCTGCCGTATACAGCCACTATATGACATAAAAGCTAATAATCGTAAATACAATTATTACTATATACAGGCTGCTTTTATATGTACTATATATATTATATTATTTGATTTTTAAAAAAGCTTTGCGCAGTGGCAGTATCATAGCCTATGAGGTTTATCCGAGGCGCGATTATTACTAATTGAAATAATGGCTGAACCAATAAGGTAATACGTGTGGTGTGTTCTGGTGTGCTGGGAATGCCCCTGCACCCTCTGGTGTACACTGCTGGAGCTGCAGCCACTTTTGTTGTTGTTGTTGTTGTTGTTGTTAGGCCCAGCGTGTGACCAGGCCATGGATCCGGCTCTGGTACAACCCAAAAAGTTTCCTCAGGACCAGGAACCAGTAAGTTTGTTCTGCTCAAGGCATGTGGCAGGGTACACCCTGGACAGGGTGCCAATCCATCTCAGGGCGCACACACACACACACTACAGGCAATTTTGGAACACCAATTAACCTAACCTACAAGTCTTTGGAGTGTGGAAGGAAACCGGAGTACCTGGAGGAAAGACACCAAGCACGGGGAGAACATGCAAACTCCACACACGCATAGACGGGAATCGAGTCTGGACAGGAATCGAACCCGGACCTTGGAGGTGCAAGGCGACAGTGCTAACCACTACACCACTGTGCCGCCCCCAAAGGCAACATAAAATGCTAATTTTATTGACTAATATAGTATTAAATTATTCAACCCCTTGATGAGACACATCTTCAGTACTTAGTAGAGCCCCCTTTAGCTATTATGACCTGCTGCAAATGTAATGTTTAGCCAGACACTAGCTTCTGGCAGTGTCTCTGAGGGATCCTCCTAGCCCATTCCTCATGAGCAATGGCCTCTAGTTCAATAAGGTTCTTCGGTTTACATGCTGCAACTGCTTTTTCTCAAATGCCACCAACGATTTTCTATTTGATTCAAGTCAGGCAACTGTGATGGCCATCTGAAACCCTGTGTTTCAGGGTCAATAGTTGGGTACATCTTGGGGTGAGTTGTTTTTGATTGACATAATTTTTACCAAAGTAACTGTGCCTTGCTTTCCGGGACGCAAATTAGTCCAGTACAGATATGAAATGGATCTTTACAACTCAAAAACGGTGTGGAGACACAGCCGAAGGTTGTGATATGAGTTTTATGAGGGCGTGTGCAAAATTCGGGGCAATAGGGGCACCTAGTGCCAAATCAGGATAAATGGGAATTTATCACGGCCAATTCCCTCCACCAATACAACCCAACTCTGGGGTATCTCAGTGGTTAAGGCATTGGACTACAGTTCGGAAGATCCCAGATTCAAATCCTACAACCACCAAGTAGCCACTGTTGGGCCCTTGAGCGAGGCCCTTAACCATCAACTGCTCAGATATATAATGAGATGAAAAGATGTAATTGTAATGTAAACCCACACTAATCACCAAAGTTTTTGCACTTCCAAGAATTTAACAATAATAGTAATTCTACTCAATTATAGTTAAATTGATAATTTCTTTCAGATATAAGTATAAGGGGACTTTAAGATTTAGATATAAGGGCACACAATGGCTTTTCGTGAGTCTCCTGCGTGTTGAGGTTCATTGACCCCAAATGAAAACTGCTAACTAATTTATCATATGTGATAGTAATACGTTTAAGATATAGTTTTTTTCTGAATAGAAGTCAACCACTGGAAGAGTTTCACAGTATGTTTAAGCTATTTTTATCACTGTGTGAATGTGTAGAAGTAAATCAAGCCAATAATCCTCAACTGTTGTACTTTCAGGACTCCCTGGCTGAGGCAGAGGAGAAACACCAGAAGGCTGTTAGGATCATTGCTCTGCTCGAGGCTGAGATGTCGGACCTGATGGACCAGGTGGAGACCCTGCAAGAATCAGTGCAGGAGCTGGCGAGCCTGCTATCTAAGATGCAGTGTGAGCTTGGTCAGCTAAAAAAAGTAATAATAATAATAATAATAATAATAAAAAGAAAAACACACACATTCTGCCAAAAACATGGTGTCGGTGCTAAAAAATTTCCTACCTACGTGAAAAAGTTAATTTTCAGATAGGATCGTAGAACATCATTTTTTATAATACTTAATGCTTCGTATCTCCTGATCCATGTCTTTTTTTTTTAAATATGCGTTCACATTTATATTTTTATCAGATAGAAAGAAACATTTTTCTAAGTACAATTTCCAGCCCCTTTTATAGTGTCCATAACTTTTTTTTAAATTTAACACTCTATTAACAATCTTAATTGCCATTTAGATGAAACTTGGCCAATTTGAAAAGACATAAACCTGAAGAAGTGTATTAATCTAAAATGCAAAATTGTTAAGCTATTGCAACACGAATTTGACATGGTTACGGACACTACATATTTTTTGCTTTTTAAGCTTTTTATCCAAAAAAAAAAAAAAAACTATTTAAGCAACTATTTTTACAGGTCATATGCTTCTAGAAGCTTACACCAAGTTTACCATCATAATGAAATATAAATAATCTGCATTTTAAATGATTATTGTTTAGAGCGAGACAGTATAATGCTGAAAATTGCCATTTTTGGAACACATATAAAATCATCTCCCCAAAACGGCTGAAATTAGCAAATTTTAATATTTAGGGCAAGACTAGTCACTTCCATGTTGCATAAACCCCAGAAGTAACTTATTTGGCTCACACATTTTCTGTATTATATCTATAACATAAAAATAAATAAAACCAGCACAAGTGCTGTTTTGGCCGATAACATTAAGCAGTTGTGTGGACTGATAAGAGGACTTCATATGGTTCAGCTGTTACTGAGTTACATTTAACACAAATCATACTTATATTATCATTGTTCAGGTTTGTTTTTTGAATTGAAGCAATCCCATGGCACATGTGAGCTGTGAGCTTTGGCTCTGATCCTGCTTTCAACCATGTGTGTGTTTAAGGAGCAGGAAGAAGAGCAGGAGTCTCACCGCCTGCAGCAGCTCAAGTATAATGAGATGATGGAAAAGTCCTGCGAGTCTATAACTGACCTTACAGTACGCTTTCCCTTTTAGAGCATGTGTGTGTGTGTGTGTGTGTGTGTGTGTGTGTGTGTGTATAGATGTAAATAAAGCTAATAATCCTTAATTGTTGTACTTTCAGGACTCCCTGGCTGAAGCAGAGGAGAAACACCGGAAGGCTGTGAGGATCATTGCTCTGCTCGAGGCTGAGAAGTCTGACCGGATGGACCAGGTGGAGACCCTGCAAGGACAATTGCAGAAGATGGAGAATCTTCTATCTGAGAGCGATCAGAAGTGTGACGAGTTAATGACAGTAAGCAAAAAAAAAAAAAAAAAAAAAAAAACACCCTTGTCTAACAATTTGTCTTTAAATTTAAGAGGATGTTTCTTATTTCTGCTGCATGATGAGGTTCATTTAACACATGTGATAGTAATACAGTGGGATACGAACTTGAGATGTTTCGGAGGCGAGCTCCTAAGGCGAAATTTTGTATTGCGAAAAAATTTTGTATTGCGGAACGTGCGCTGTATGTATCATATATGTTTTATCCCGAATAGAAGTCACCCCCTGGATACGTGAACATTAAGTACTAGAGTTTTAACATTATATTTATCTTGCTCATGTTTTAGGACTATAAGCGACAGCAGGAAGCCCACAGTCACCTAAAGATCGAGTATAAGAAAATGAAGACTGAACAAGGTACTGAGGGGAAACACGGGTAGTCTGAGGAAGAGAACAATAAGATGAAGACTGATACACAACGAAGATTTACTGAAGGTGAACTTTCTTTTCAGGAAACTACCACTGCAACAGCTATTATAAACTGTGTGTGCATAAGTTTCGGTCTTGCTTTCCTGGGAAGCTCTTCATGAGAGACAGGTTCATCATGGTGCTTGATGGGTTTTGCAAATGCACTTGACAACACTGTCGTTGCAAGAACTGTTCCAGAAGAGACGACCTTCAGGTCTTAAACTAACAGCTCGTTGTTGCTGTTATTACTTAATTACCTAAAGCTCAGTGTAGGGGTGTAACGATGTGCCCAGGTCACGATACGATATGTATCACGATATTTTGAACAAAATAAAAAAATTAAACTGAAATTCAAATAACAGATTTTTTTTTTCAAAAACATAAAATTTCAATAACTTTCTTTCTTTGTTGTACATAAAATACACATTTCAAGGTTTAATTAAAAAAAAAACATTCTGTATTCAAAATAACTGAATACTGTATAACTGTTCTAGCAATTTCTGCTACTGCGATGAAGGCACACGTGACGTTGTTGCACAGTAGGTCACGTCGGCAGCTCAACCAATAGGATTCAACTGCCGTCATATCATAAATGTATCGCGAAATATCGTACTGTGATATATCGTTACACCCCTAGCTCTGTGTATAATTTCACAGTTTTGACAAACAAAACCCCACTGCCGCACTATCAGCAGGGTTATGGCCAGTGGCGGCTGGTGCAATAAAAAAAAAGGGGGGTGGGGAGGGGGAGGGCTTGCAAACAAAATTAAAATTACATGTTTAATAATACTCGCCTGTAAATAGGCATTTATCAGGTGATTAAGCATCATTACTACTAGTATAAAATAAAGGCATGACTCACATCGCATGCATCCAGTCAGCAGCTCCGCTTGCCATAAGAAGTGCTGGAAAAGACTCGTCGAGAATGGTCCAATCACATGAGCCCAACTATTTAAAAACGTAATTTGATTCGCTCAAAACAAACGTGGGAGGGTTCGGGGCGCACAGTGCTCCGCCCCAAGGATGATTTGAAAAGATCCAATCAGAGCTCAGCCTCAAGTCACATGCTTTTCAAACGTTTATGACACTCGTTTGTCCGGCGCCCCGCGTACACGAAAGTAATACGGTTTCGATTTTTTTTTTTTTTTTAAATAGCAAATAAATTACATTAAGAAATACGGCGGAATATTGTGACTAAATGACTTTATTTCATTATTTAAATACATAATTATTGTGTTAAAGCATTACAAGCTAAAGTAGCATTCTTCTCTGCCTAACTTTAAAGGGGGGCGGCGACTATGTTCATACCTCCAAAAAGGCCCAGGTGATTAAAAAAAAAAAACAAGAAAAAAAAAACCACAGTCCTTCTCACACTATGATGTCATAGTGCTTGGGTCATAAAAAAAAGTCTTAGTCACATGTCATTGAAGATCACGTGTTCATTATAAACGTCAATATGCAAGTGCTTGAGGCTGGATTTCTCCTCCATGAATGGGCAAACACAACAAAATGTAAAGAACTCAAGCATGAGACATTTTCCACCACAGTGCACTTACAATGCCAGATCAAATGCAAAGGATTAAGGTGAGCTGAGAGAAATCGCCTCCCTGAAGGAGAAGAAGGAGAACCCCAGAGGCTCGTTCAGGTGTTTCACTTTATCTCATCTGAAGGAGCGTTAACCGTATTTCTCAGCCGTCAATCTAAACCACCCCGCTTTAAACACATCCTCCTGAGCCGCACTGTAATACGCTGCAGGTTCCTCCAAAGTGCAAACATATTTACAGCCTCTGAATGTAACCGCAGGCCTCCAGCAAACTCTCCACAACGCTGATGTGCACATCTGAAACCCACTACGTCCATTTTGCAGCCATTTCCAATCTACTTACTATACTACTGGAAGCAATGATAATCAATGTAACTGGACTAGGCTTGCTGAAAGAAGCCATAACTCATTCACGCTGGCTCGGTGACTAAAGAAATGCGAAAATGCGTCTGTGTAACACACACCCTGCCTATGAAGCATTAGGGTTTGAAGTGTGTAACGCGCGAACGTGAGCTGCTCAGGGTGAAGACACTCTTGGGCATTCCTCTCCCTCTCTTCCTCTCTCTCTGTGGTGCTTTAAAAATGCAGGTCACTTACCTGATCGCTTTTGATGAAGTGTAAAGTGGTCATGTGACATGACTGTGGGGGATTAGATAAAAACCTCATAGCCACATTAACACTCTCTTGTGGTCTTCAGGTCAGAAATAGACTACAGAAGAGCTGCAAAGAACAAATCCAAATACTTGATTCTAAGTGATAAATATATATATATATATATAGTATTTAGCATCAGATGACAAGAATTAGATTTTATTTACGGCATCCGTTTCTTTTTAATATCACGTAAAATCTTAATGTTGAGAACTTACAAAAAAAAAAAAAGTAGCTAAAGCAAGCTAAAATAAAATCTTAAATAAAATGGATTCATTTATTCATTCATGCATTCACCTTCTATACTGCTTATCCTGTACAGGGTCTCAGGAAGCCTGAAGCCTTTCCCAGGAAACTTCAGGCACAAGGTGGGGTACACCCTGGACAGGATGCCAAGCCATCGCAGCACACACTACCAAGAACACCAATTAGCCTAATCTGCATGTCTTTGGGCTGTGGGGAAAAAAACAGAGTACCCTGAGAAAACCCACCAACCACAGGGAGAACATGCGAACTCCATACACACATGGAATCATGGGAATCAAACCCAGACCCTGGTGGTGCAAAGCGACAGCGCTAACCACTACGCCACCGTGTCACCTCTTAAACATGTTTTTTTTTTTTTTTTTAACTTTGTTGGATTTCTCAGCGTTATGACGCTGACCGTGACACCTGGCTGGAAAATGGTGAGTAAAAATGCGAGCTCTTGCTCTTTTCCATGATTTAACAGTGAAAAAAACTGACTGAGATTTAAAAAAAAAAAAAAAATTGTCCACCTTTACATATGCACTAGCAATAACCGTGTCCTCTTATGACATCAGAGCAGCAGACAACCAATATGTTTTTCAGGAAATGCAAAATGTCTCTTTGCACCTCCAGGGTTTGGGTTTGAGTCCCGCCTCGGGGTTGTGTTCATGGAGTTTGCATGTTCTACCCGTGCTTGGTTGGTTTCCTCCGGGTAAAGACATGTAGAGTGTGTGATTCGCACCCCATCCACTGCTCCGCACCCTGGCCCCGGGAGAGGCTCCAGTCCCCCCGTGACGCTGTATACAGGATAAAGAGGTATAGGTGATGAGTGAGTGATATCTAGTATTACATGGGGAAGGTTTCCTTTAAAATAGATGAATGGTGTTTGTCTCCTCCTGCTGTCTGTGAGCGGAACTGCAGACTTGGCACACCTTTTTTCTTTTCTCAGATTATTCCTGGAAAATGCAGCAAATCCTCCTACTCCGCCTCTTACTATTACATTTATAGGATTTACATTTATGGCATTTGGTAGATGCCCTCATGGAGAGGAATATATATTTAGCAAATCTTATACAAGCAGGGGAAAGAGAAAGCAAAAATGGCCTTCTGAAACCGCCTGTAATTGGTTTTGTCCATCGCTAATCCACAAGCAGCTGGGCACAGAGCTCAACCGAAGATCCCCTGAGCTTCATGGATCAATGAGCACAGAGCGGTCTAGACTCCAAACGATCGAAACGCAACCTGCTGCCGCTTTTATACAGTAACTACACTACAGACACAGAACAAGACAGGATGAGTAAAGATCATTTTGGACCGTCATTCCTACTGCGCCAGACGCTCAGCCGGAAACTCTCTAAAAGCAAATCTCTCTACCTTTAAAAAACACTTGAACCCTTCTGAGATATTTCCTGAAGATAACGAGTGTTTCCCGAAGCTCCTTTAGAAGACGGAACAATTACGTATCATTTATAAATAATTCATCCAGACTCACTAAGTCCATTAAGTTAAGTGAGGCCTGGATGCAGCGAGCGTCCCGAGGGAAACGGTCCGTCCTGCGTGAGCCAGAGAGCAGTGTAAAGGGAAGCAGAGAGTAACAGCACTGGATTTAGAGACATGTGGACAACAGATTTCACAAACCTCCTACACACACGAAACACTGCCTATAGACTATATATAAGATCCTACAAAGATGCCGTAGGAGGTTACTAAGTCACACAGACCAAAAAAAGAGCAATTAAGCCCTCATTATGCATAGAAAAGCATGCTTTTTAACCAATTTATTTCATTGAATCTATGAAAACATGCATCTTGTTTTTATTAATTAAAATGATGTTTCTTTGCTGACAGAAGCTGCAATTTGACCTCAACACTTATTCAGGTGTAAAATTACAAATGGTAGTATGTATAAACACCTCCAGGGTCTGGGTTCGATTCCCGCCTTGAGAGTCTGTGTGCATGGAGTTTGCATCTTCTCCCAATGTTTGGTGGGTTTCCTCAGGGTACTCTGGTTTCCTCCCACAGTTGAAAGACATGCAGATTAGGTTAACTGGTGATCCCAAATTGCCCATAGTGTGTAAGTGTGTGTGCTGTACTGTATACATGTACACTAATCATAAAAATGTATACACACATACTTTTTGGAAAAATTATTACCCTAGATGGACAAACAAAAAAAAAAACATTTATAGTAACTTCATAGCCCTTGATTTTTTTACGACATAAAAATGACAATTAATTTGGGAGAAAAAAAATTCATGAAAGTGAAAAAAGTTATTTTTTAACTTTTTAATTCAAGTACAGTTTTGACTCACCATTCACCAGCCACCATTACTACATTACTGCAAATGAACACACAGTGCTGTGAAAAAGTATTTGCCCTGCCCTGATTCTTTTTTTTTTTTGCTTGTTTTTTTGCACATATGAGATCTTCAAACAAATGTTAATATTACACAAAGAAAACCCGAGTGAATTTAAAATGCATTTTTTAAGTGATTTCATTTATTAAGGGAACACAGCTGTCCAAAGGTGTGAAAAAGTAATTGCCCCCTAAACCTAATAACTGGTAGTGTGGCAACAACGGCAATTAAGCATTTGCGATAAACGGCAAGAAGTCTTTCAGAATCTTTTGCTTTTTTTAAAAAAAAGAAAAGAAAAGAAAATGCATCCAGTGAGCTGCAGTTCTCGTGGTGCTGGTTTAACTGGTTCGCGCTGATAGAAACTCAACATTAACACGAACAACTTGTCGTTATCTCTGATATCTCTGAACAGCAGCTTGTGGGCTCCAGCAGCACAAGACCTCACCAGGTGTGACTCCTGTCGACTAAGAACAGGAAACTGAGGCTACACTTCGAATGAGCTCTTCACACCTGGTCAACAGAAGATGAGAAAAACATTGCCTGCTCTGATGAGTCTAGATTTCCACTGAGTCATTCGGACGGTCAGAATTAGGTATGAAAAGCATGAACGCATGGTTCCATCCTGCCTCGTGTAAATGCGTCAGGCTGGTGATGGTGCCGATGTTATGGTGTGGGGGAGATTTTCTTGGCACACTTTGGGCCGCTTAGTACCGACTGAGCACGGTTTAAATGCCATCGCTTACCTGAGTGTTGTTGCTGAGAATGTCCATCTCTGATAACACGCCATGTCAGAGAACTAAAATCATTTTAAATTGGTTTCTTGAACATGACGATGAGGTGACGGAACTCCAATGTCCTCCACAGTCACCAGATCTCACTCCAGTAGAGCAGCTTTGGGATGTGGTGGAACGAGAGATTCACATCATGGACGTGCAGCAGAAAAATCTGCAGCGACCAACATCTCTAAGATAACGTCTCTATTCGGTCGTGTTGAATTTATTCCATGAAGAAGTGCATTAGTTCTGAAGGCAAAAGGTGGTGCAAATGGTGTCAGGTGCCGGTGAGTGTATATAATCAATTTAGACATTAATGTGGTACCTCGGCATTCTTAAGAATTTTCACCTTAAAAACTGAAATTTTTCCTCTGCAAAATTTTTCCTCCATATTTTCGGCATACGTCGGCTTGTGCCTATGTTGCGCATAAGTTGCTAGTACGTCCGGGGGGGGGGGGGGGGGGGGGAGGGGGGGGGGTGGTTAGGGTTTTTGTGCAAGAAGCATGCAAAAAGAAATCGGAGCCACTTTCAGTTTCTGAATTTTTTGCAAAATTTAGTCAAGACATAGCACCATGGGTCCCGAGAATGTTAGCAAGGACGATAGCAACAAGAAAACAGAGCTACTTACAGTTTGGTTTTTAAAGCAGCCGGTGCCAAGAGGAGTCATGAATTAAGGTTATGTTGGGTTTCATGTCTATTTCATATTTCACTTTATTTTTATCATGTGTTTTCTAAATGTTTTGACTGCTTTTATAGGAAAAAATATGATTAGTGTTGTAAATTGGTAATATTTTTTTGGTGGCTAGAACAGATCATCCGCATTTACATTATTTGCTATGGGAAAATGCGTTTCACAATATGAGAGTTTGCCTTAAGAACGGAACGGAGTAAGTTTGTATCCCAAGGTATGTGTAATTTATCTTTCTGTAAATCCGCTTTGTGAGAATGTCCGTTGTTGAAAGTGCTATACACATCAAACTGAATCGAGAAAAAAATGGCAAGTGAAAAACCTTTCTGAAAAATATCAGTTTTAATAAAAATGAAACACTGCTTTTGCATTAGTTCCTAATTTTCAGTTCACAGAGATGAGGATTAAGCAGTTAAGTGAAATCCTGCTCCGACTATTGTATTCATTACAGCTCATGGCTTGTCTCCTTAATTAAATTAAATATATTTATTTAATACAAAAAAACCTGATCATCACATTACAGTCTGGAGTTCTTTAATAATAATAATAATTCATTGCAGTTTCCCCTTTTAATCCCTCAAAACTCTTTCTTGTCAGATAGTCAGAACATCCAGCCCTGATTCCCACACGGTAGTGCTTCAGTGTGTCATTTAAATAGATTCTGCTTATGTAAAAGAAACGCATTCACAGTTCACATAATATTCAGGTTCAGATAACAGGCTACCGATAAACATATAAATAGAAACACGGTTATATTTCCTCCAGAACAGGAACGAGTACAGAAGGAAGATGCATTAGAAAGTTTTTTTTTTTTTTCCTGCTACCATAAACATAACCCTAATGCACTGACTTGATCAGGTGATCCGGCTTCACATTATTGCCTTCTATAAAACACATCATTTGAAAGAAATAAAAAGTTCCTGCTGCGTTTATGTGCAGTGAGTGCCATGTCTGTCCTGAGTGCAACAGAAAGAGGCTACAGCTTGAGGAAATAAATACACACAGTTGTTTTTTAAAGCTGGTAAACTCCGGGAACGCTTGTCAGTCAGGAGCGGTTATGAATTATTTAGTAGCAATTCAAGTGAAACTATTGGAAATGTGCAGAATCACGTAGATTAGTCCAGGTCCTGGGAGTTTTAACGGGTTAGAAAGTGCAAGTCGTATTTGCATAATTAGAACACTCGTGTGTTTCGACTTCTCGCTATTCCTACAGTCTTACCTGTACATTTCCTTAATGACTTGAGACAGCAATCGTGACAGGCAATGAATCATGACTGACTGAGGAGCTCATACCAGCCTTCACCCATCGTGCTGCGTGCTTCAAGAGGTCAAAGCATGCACACTTTTCAATCCTAGACACTAAGAGCCGACTAAAGGTCGATCGGTATCAAGTACTTTCTCGAGCAGCCGTTACTGTTCCAGCAATAAGTGCTCGATACTTGTCCTGCGGTTCACTTCTTCCTCGATCCAGCCGCACTGCAGTGTCTTCATTTAGTCCCTCTATGCAAAAAAAAAAAAAAAAAGTCGTTATGAAACAGACCGGTGTTGCTCGTTGATAAACAAGTGGGTCGGCCTGCATCGTGTTCCGGAGCTGTCCAGACACCATACAAACGCAGTGATGTGATTGTGATGTGTTTTTATTTCATTTATCGCCATCTCAACAATGTAACAACATCATTATCATGCATAGCGTAAGGATACAGGTCGTCCCCGACTTACGAACGAGTCCTGCGCCAGAAGCATGTTCGTAAGTCGGATTTGTTCTTAAGTCCGACAAAGTGAGTCTTGTACACCTTTGACACGAATATACAATGTAAAGGATATCGATCCGCTTGACTAAATCTGTCCTCTTTTCCCACACTGCCATCATGTGGCCAAAAAACATAACTGCATCTAAGGAAATAAATCTTAGACACACGTCAAATGTAACAGTGTTGTCTCTGCGCCCTTTATATCGAGAGGGGAAACCCGGACGATATTTTGTCTCAGAGCTGTTTGTTCTCCACTGTATTGGACTGTGAACTTTTTTGAGGATTTGACAGGACAGCAGTTTTCTATCATCGTGCTTCCGTCTGATTCATTGAAACCGCACACACATACAATATACTGGACCTTTGTACATTTTATACATTCATTTACACACTGAAAATATTCTATATAATCTTAAATATTGGTATCTGGTGCACTGCACCGTCTATTTTTTGTACAATACACGTGAGCTACTTCTGTAATTTGTTCACCTCTAAGAAACCGCGATCCGTTCATATCTGCGGAAATTCATAACTAGAATGTTTCTAAGTCGGGGACAACCTGTATAAGTGTATGACCAGTACTATTACATTAGAGACAGTACAGCGACCCACCACTAAAGCGGAGCTTCTAAGGTGGAACACGTTGATGCTACAGTACGTGGGACAGATGATGACTTGGCACAATAACGCTGGAGATAACAACAATTACTTGTTCTCTAACAGCAGATCAGATATGTCAACACGTCCAGCTATAATACATATCACAGGATTACTGTAACGCACCCTTTTTAATGGTTTCTATAGTAACAAGGCTGTGTACAGAGGTTGTTCAGCAATAATATGAGGTTGTTTTCACACCTGTAAGGTTTTATTATGTGATGTGAACTTTCCCATGCCTCTATTCTCATAAAACAACTGCCTTATTGTACTTCCTGATTCCTTATGTGCTAACTCTTCCTACAGAATAGTCAGACAAATATATATCCAAACAGCTCGTGTCTGCTTGAACTCTTTTGTTTTACCCCAAGCATGGTGGCGTGCATTAATCCCAGTTCTGTCAGAGACTCTGCGGTGCTTTGTGTGGTTTCAGTACTATATGTACGAGGGTCTACAAGGAGGAACGTCTCACTCACCTGTCCTCCAGGGGGAGCGCCGCTTTGCTGCTGAGGAACGAGAGCTGCTGCTCCAGACTACAGACACGAAACGCCAGGTAACACGAGGACAGGATGAGGAGGATAATTCTGCACGACAGAGCAGCACAACAACCAAGGATAAGGCACTTAAGACTATAAGACTATTCTAGGGTTTGTTCCATCACTTATTTTTAACTTTCTGGACAAACAAGTTGATGGAGAATGAATCTGTAATACATTACGCAGATATAGCTTAGGAAAGATCTAAAAAATATATATATATCAGGTGATCAGTGCCGTGGGAGGAAACACCAGGACAGAGGAGAATTTAATCCGTGATATCTCTTCCGCTTCATTTCATTCAGCCTCCATCTCTTCCTTCCTTCTTCCCTTTCTTTTAAACCATCCTATCTCCTCCTTTCTTCCTTCCTTCCTTCAATCCATCTGATCCCTTCCTCCTTAATTGCTTTCTTCAATTCATCCCGTCTCTTCCCCCCCTCCTCTTCTGTCCCACCACTTCCTTCCCCTTCAACACATTCTATCTCTTCCTTCATTCCCTCCTTCCCTCATTAGCCTTTCTATGAATCCCTTCTATCCCTCCTTCATTCATTCCTTTCTCCCTTTAATCCATCCAGCTGCTTCCTTTCTTCTTTCATTCCCCATTCCCTTCATCCTGCCTCTTCCTTAAGTCCATTTCTTCTTTCTTAAATCTATACTGACTCTTCCTTCACTCCTCATGTCCTTTAATTCAATCTATCCCTCCCTTCCTTCATTCCTTCCTTCCTTCCTTTAATCTACCCAATTCTTTCGTTATTTTACTTCCTTTCCTTCACATCCTTTAACCAATTCCATCGCTTCATTCTTTCCTTTAATCCTACCTTCCTCCCTGCCAGGGTTGCCAGATTGAACAGATCATTTTTTCTTCCACCCCGAGCGCAGTTCAATCCTGACCGAGTTCACTAATAACAAGTTCGGACTGTAACCGAGTCTGATTTACACACACACCCTGCCGCCATCTGGCACTTTATAATCAATAGTGCCGCAACAAATAATTACTGTTCATTTACAAAACACCACACCTCCTCCAAGGCAGAACGTGTAGTCAGAGGTTTAGGAAGTGATTTATATCTGTGAGAATGGACGATGAAGCGGGGCGATCATCCCGAGCGGACATAAGGATTTGCAGAGAACGAGCCAAACTCACAGCAGGATGAAGATCTTCAGCAGCTGGTACTCCATCTGGCCCAGTTCTGGTACAGGCTCTGTGAGGAGGATCTTCTCTGACTCTAAAGCTCTCTCTGCATACACACACACACACACACACACACACACACACACACACACAGAGACCGAGCATGAGCTACACAAATACATGTGTTGGTATAATGTGTGTAATTGTAGAGGATTACTGTAACTACAAAACCCAGGCATTTAATGAACTATATTTTATTTTCCAAAAAGCAACAAATGAATCAACAGCCATCCATCTTCTCTTCTTTTAATCCACATCATCTCTATCCTTTTAATCTCTCCCCCTTTCCCTTTCTTCTTCTAATCCAGTCAATCCTTTCTGTAATCCACTGTACCAACCATTATTCCTTCCTTTGTTTCTTTAATCTTTTATTGAATCGCTCCTTTCTTCCTTAAATCCTTTGTACCATGAATGTTCTCTTGATTTAATCCTTCTTTCCTTCCGTTAGTCATTTACTGCTTCCTTCCTTCCCTCGATCATTTCTTTCTTCCTTCCTTCCTCCCTTATCTCCTTTGATCTCCAGACTTTACTTCAATTCTTCCCTCTTTCCCTCTTCCTTTCCTGTGTTCCGTCTCCCTCGTTCACTCTTTGTGTCTCCAGTTTTCTTTTTCGCATCTTTTTTTCCCTTCCCATCTCATCTTAAAATACATTAAAATGTTCTGCATACCTGAAGTCATGTACTGTACGATTATTTATTTATTGTTATATTTTCCGCAGGCATTGTGACCATGATCATCTTCCCCTCATCACATATTTCACCTCATTTCACATGTAAACACGCATTTACAGTAAATTCACATCCAGTGTCTCCTGATCGGTGAATAAATACAAAGAACGGATGATAGTTTTTTTCCCAGGCTTTAATTCAACATTACATAAGGACCGGCCCCAGTGCATGCTGGGAATTGTAATGGGTTGAGGTATGAATTCAGCCATAGACTAATGACTGAATTAATTTATAAATACATCCTGCTGTGAGCCATCGATCAACTTTGTCATTATGGAACTTGGATTTAGAAGTGTGTGTGTGTATGTGTGCGCGCGTGTGTGTGTGCGCTTTTATTTCGAATGCTAACAGACTAAAATTCTGGGTTTCTATTTTAGACAACTAAAGCAGAACTTATGGTTAGATATTAAAGATATATAATATAATATAATATAATATAATATAATATAATATCCCAAGTATTTCTCTCTTTAATCCATATTATCCCTTACATCACTAATTCTTTCTTTCCATCCTTTCATCCCTACGTTTCTATCCGCCATCCATCCTACAATCCCTCCTCCCATTTATAATGGTCCCCCATTTAACCTTATACCATGGTACATCACATTTCCACATCATTACCTTTTATGTGTAGACCAGGACAGAATATAACAGAACTGCATGACTCATTTAAACCATGTCAGCTACATTTGGGCCTGAGAGTAGAAAACAAAATTCCAGCTGATTTGTAGTCTGATGTTAACATACGCCATTTATGACTATTTTTTTTTTTTTTTTTTAATTTTTCCCCGATTTTCTCCCCGTCACTAGGGGGCTCCAATGTGGGAGCACTAAGTACCTCTCATCCCTCCCCTCTGAGAGAGCTCGGCCAATCAGCTCTCTCTAGACCTCCGGCTGCGAGAGGTTACAGCACCACCCGGGATTCGAACTAGCGATCTCCGGATGATAGGGCGAGCGCTTTAACCACTGCGCCACTCGGAGGCCATTTATGAGTATTTTAAGTTATAGGCTATTTTAACTATTATTATTTTTCAAGACGTATAGACTTAATAAAAAATGCATCTGTAAACGTCTGGCCCTTTGATCACGTCTTCAGGCAGTATTACTCGGCGACGCTCTGATTGCTGATTCAGCTTCACTCTGCTTCAGCAGGTGTGTAGCGGCGAGCCCGTCCTGAGGCAATGCTAATGAGCTGCATGTCTGATCGGCACTCGCTCGCCGGTGTTGTGTTCCCGACTGACAGCCGTTTAAAATTTAAACACGTGGAACAAAACAATACGCCATCTGCTAGCGCGTTAACGTTAACACGGCCCATTTCCTCACTAACCCTGTAAACTTAAAGAGCCTTGATGTGATTTTCTGCAGATGAAATATCCTCACAATCATGTAGTGTGTTTGGTTTCTGCTCACCCTGGAGAGGTTCGCTGGGCTGAAACGGGGGGTCGACGGCGCTCAGGCTGCTGGTGGAGTTTCCCAGGAGGTCGGGCAGGGACGAAGAGACGGACGCCACCGATGGCTTCCTCCTCCACTTCAGCACTGGAGTGAACTCATTCACGGCCACTGGGTACGCATCAGGGACGGGGAACTCATCCTGCCAGGAGAATATGGTTTTATTTTCATCTCAGCAGGCTAATGAAACCACAGCTAAAAAGAACGATAAACTACAATAAACCTTATTTAAAACTACAATAAAACTTATTTCAAAAAACAAAACTGATTTACAGATTAAGCACAGAAATGATTATGATTACTCCATATCTCTGCTGAATTCTCCATACTGATTGGTTTAAATTCCTATTATATGGTTCATTCTCTATAACAGCATGATGGAACTCAAATCACCGATCACAGGTTCATATGAACATTTTAAACATTCTGATATTTTCTTGTAAAGCACATTTAGACATTTTGAATGATTACATCTTTCTGAAAAATGTGTTGACATTGATCGAGCTTTGTGCATCTCTACCACTCGGTTGAGGTATGTTATGCTTAAAAAAAATCTGCAAGATGTCAGGTGTGTTTTTTTTTTTTATATTATAACATGAGAAATGAAAGTCACCATTTAAAACGCTGGCTCTTAATGTGCCTTCTTCTAAAAATGTATTTTCAGTTATTGGAGATATTTTTAAACGTATGAAGACTTTTACCTTTAAGAAACATCTCAACCATTTGGAAGAGGCCTATAAAAAATACATGATGCCAGCCAACAGCATCTTATTAAACCGCTTTCTCACACACCCAGCAAATGGAGTGGCATAAAGGAGATCGACTTTGTGAGCTCACAAATTTTATTTTTAGTTATTGGGGATATTTTAAACGTATTAGTACTTTTACCTTTAAGAAACATCTCAACCATTTGGAAGAGGCCTACATTTTTATGCTCTTTTTTTTTCCTTGTTTGATTTTTTCCTCCAGATTTTACAGATTTTCTCCCCTAGTTCGGTCATAGTCAGTTGTCAAGATTGATGTGAGTGTCAAACCCAACCAATAAAGAGAGAGCTCGAAGAATCAGCTCTCTCTAGCAATTCCCCTGGCTACAGCATCACCTGAGATTCTCTGCATGATAGTGATGAGCTCATTAGCGTTGCGCCACACAGGAGCCAAAAATTATTATTCGTTTTTTCGTTAATGAGGATGCTAATCTATTAATAAAGCTCCGCACGGTTACTATAGTAACAGCTTTAGTATGAACTTACTGTATGTGTTATTGTATAATGTAACAATCAATACGGTGTGTGTAGAGGTCTATTCCAGCATTCATGGAAGGTAAGGAGTCTCCAGTGTCAGCATGCTGTAATAAACAGAAACTAGCTGTACTGGGAAAACCTTTGAATCTTTGATGGAGAGGGGGAGGAGCTGCTGAGAAAAGTACTGTTTACAGTGAGGACAGGAACTAACTTGTTGCGTATATGTTCCGCAACCCATACAGGATGTGCTGTTCTAGAAGACTAGTCAGCATTCCTCTGCTACATCATGAAGTATTTACCCATAACAGCATGCCCTGCGGGGTGTTTTATTCCCTACTTACTTAGCGACCCTGAGATTGAGATTAGAACGAAAAGCGAGGAACGAGGCGGCGGTGCTGAGATGAGGGCTTACCAGAGACAAAGACGTCGGCTGCTCCATGTACTGCTTGAAACTGAGACTCTTCTTGCCGTTGACCTTAAGCACGAATGTTGAAATGCAAAACAAGCAAACCGGACGTTATTCAGCGCGCACACCGTAAATACTAAACAGTCAGCGTTGGAGACAGGAGAGGTGTGTGTTCTCTCACCTGTAGGTGCGTGCAGATCTGTCTCAGCACATCATACACACTGTCTCTGGACAACAGAGACACGAAGACATACTGAGAGAAAAAGAGAACGACAAGAGGAAACGTCAAAAAAACACCCCCCACACACACACACACACACATCATCCAAAAACACTCCTGAGTCACATGTGGGTTGCGTATGGTTCTCAGGAAGTGGAGGACGATAATGTGACATTAATGTCAGACAGAAACTTCACGGTAATTGGTGTTTTTTTTTTGGTCAATATTCACTGCTAGAAAACTTCTCACTGACCTTTTTTCTTTTTTTTTTTTTAACTGGAAACAAAAGTATCTCTAGAAATGTACACGCATTTACTGATACGCCCTTTTAATGTACAGATTTTGTAGAGATGTTTTGACACACTCACTCACACACCTTTTGACTGCTGTCTGTGGTGATGGCCAGGCCATTGGGGACGAGGCCTGCTGTCTTGTGTTTCTTTACCAGCCGTACAGACACTATTGGGATGCAGACCTGGACACAGAGAGCCAGAACGAGATGATGAGAGACGGAAAAGATGGAAAGAAAGAATGATAAAAAGAAAGAAAGAAAGAAAAAAAGAAAGAGACAAAGACACAAAGAAACAGAGTGCAGTCAGAAACAGAGTTCCAAGCAAAAACAGACATGAGACAAGGGCAGGAGACAGAGCGAGAAAAAGACGGAGAGATAGACAGAAAAAGAGACAGAGAGAGAAATTAGACAGAGAAATAGTAAAAAAAAAAAAAAAAAGAGGGACAGAGAGAAAGATATGAGAGAGGGATATGAAGAGAGATGGTGAGAGACAGGGAAAGACAAGGATTGAGACAGAGAGAGTAGACACTAAGGAAGTGGATTAAGAATCTTAGTGGAACTCCCACTCGTCCTCACATGGTCTTACTTTGAGAAAAAAACAAAAAACAGAAACTTTGTTCGGTGAAAGTAAGAGCTGGATTACGCAGGTTAAAAACCCCTGTTTAATAACACCTACATCGCCTCATTACCATCATATGTGACCCAGAATGTGCGCGTGTTTATACAGTATGTGTGCAAAAGATATTTGGCAGGCAGAGCCAGGGGAAGTGGGCAGCGCCTGGGTAAAGATGGCAGAGGTGATGATGTGGGACAGGGGCAGCGCAGTGGTTAAAGTGTTAGACTACTGAGTGCAAGGTTCAAACCTCAGCACCGCCAAGTTGCTGCCGATAGTGAGCCTTTGAGCAAAGCCGTTAAACCTCAACTGTTCAGATATGAGATGAGATAAAAATGTACGTCGCTCTGGATAAGACTGTCTCTCAGATGCTTAAATGATGATGATGATGATGATGATTATCAGAGTTTCATCACCTTAATGTCCTTCCCAAAGAGGTTTGCGTAGAAACACAGCCAGTTTCTGGAGATGTAGAGCCGGCCTTGTAGCAGGATGTCTCGCAGCAGAGCACAGGAGTACACTAAACACACACACATATAGAGACAGGGATTAAGAGAAAGGGACAAAGGCAGACGGGCAGAGAGAGAGAACATGTTTGGTAAGCACAGTTCTGTCCTGTAACACTTATACAAGGAGTTCGGCTTGTTAATCTGAGCTGAGAGAGGAGGAGGTTGTGATTAAAAGCAAACCGAGCAGCAGTTAGAAGAACTTCCTGAAGCGCAGATTTAAAGCTCTGATAGTTACAGATTTATCTGCAGCTCAACAGTGTGCATCTCCAGGCTCCGGATCTCTGCTCTCATGCCGTTTCACTGCAGAAATGACAAATACTGAGCATGTGACCACGGCTTGTTTTTCTGCAGATGATCTGTTTGTCCTAAAGCGGCTCTGTGTCCAAAAAAGGTGACGGATAAATTTAATTCAAACTTACTATAATTAGTCAGGTATAAAGAGTGACGGTTCTAGTCCTAGTCAGTATGAGAGCATGTGTGGGGCCTGGTGACAGTGACGTCTCTGACCACAAACAACTGCTACTGAAAAGTCTCGTTACTCCTAAAAATAATAAAGAAGATTTAAAGACACCACTGAAAGACATCTATTTGTACATCACTGATATTTTGTCATCTGATCCTTGAATATCAAAAGCTAAACAGAATTGTAAAAACTAAATATACCAGGTAATCATCTGTTTCTGAAATATTAAAACCAGAGCATCTGATTGGCTCACTGGTTAAAATACCCAAAATGCTACATGCTACATGACTGAATCGTTTAGAGTATTTACATGCTCCCCAACATGCAATTAATATGACTAACCTTAACTACACCAAACTACACTACACTATACTACATTACACCAAACTATGCTACTGTACTACACTACAACAAACTACAGCATACTACACTACTCCAAACTACACCATATTACTACACTACTCCAAACTACACCATATTACTACATTACACCAAACTACACTACTGTACACTACACTACATCATACTATACTACACTACACCAAACTACACTACACTATATTACACCAAACTACACTACACTATACTACACTACACCATACTATACTACACTACACTACACCAAACTACACTACTGTACACTACACTACACCATACTATACTACACCAAACTACACTACACTATATTACACCAAACTACACTACACTATACTAGACTACGCCAAACTACACTACACTATATTACACCAAACTACACTACACTATACTACACTACACCATACTATACTACACTACACTACACCAAACCACACTACACTATACTACACCAAACTACACTATATTACACTAACCCAACTACACTACACTATACTACACTACACTATACTACGCCATACTACACTACACTACACTATACCAAACTACACTATACTATACTACACTATACCAAACTACACTATACTATACTACACTATACCAAACTACACTACAGTACACCATACTATACTAGACTACACCAAACTACACTACACTCTACTACACCAAACCACACTGTACTACACCAAACTACACTACACCATACTATACTACACTACACTAAACAAAACTACACTACACTATACTACACTACACCATACTATACTACACCATGCTACACCAACCTACAGTACACTATACTACACTACACCAACCTACACTACACTCATTAAACCATACTACACTACACCATACTACACTACATCAAACTACACCATACTACACTACACTATACTACACCAACCTACACCATATTACTACACTACACCAAACTACACTACTGTACACTACACTACACCATACTATACTATACTACACCAACCTACACTATACCAAACTACATTACACTCAATAAACCATACTAAACTACACCAAACTACAATACATCAACCTACACTACACTCATACACTATATCAAATTACACTACCCTGCACCAAACTACACTACAACAAACTATACTACACTATACTACACTACAATATACCAAACTACACTACACTCACTAAACTATACCAAAATACAGCAAACCACACTACACTATAATACACCACACCCAACTACGCTACACCATACTATACTACATCAAACTACACTACAATACACTGACCTAGACCAAACTAACAACATTACACCAAACTACACTACATCACACAACACTACACCATACTATACTACACTACACCAAACTACACTACACTATATTACACCAAACTACACTACACTATACTACACTACACCATACTATACTACACTACACCAAACCACACTACACTATACTACACCAAACTACACTATACTACACTAACCCAACTACACTACACTATACTATACAACACTACACCAAACTACACTATACTATACTACACCATACTATACTACACTACACCAAACCACACTATACTATACTATACCAAACTACACTACAGTACACCATACTATACTACACTACACCAAACTACACTACACTATACTACACCAAACTACACTACACCATACTATACTACACTAAACCAAACTACACTACACTATACTACACTACACCATACTACACTACACTACACCATACTACACTACACTACACTACACCATACTACACTACACTACACCATGCTACACCAACCTACAGTACACTATACTACACTACACCAACCTACACTACACTCACTAAACCATACTACACTACACCATACTACACTACATCAAACTACACCATACTACACTACACTATACTACACCAACCTACACTATACTACACCAACCTACACTATACCAAACTACATTACACTCAATAAACCATACTACACTACACCATACTACATTACATCAAACTACACCGTACTGCACAACACTATACTACACCAACCTACACCATATTACTACACTACACCAAACTACACTACTGTACACTACACTACACCATACTATACTATACTACACCAACCTACACTATACCAAACTACATTACACTCAATAAACCATACTAAACTACACCAAACTACACTACATCAACCTACACTACACTCACACACTATATCAAATTACACTACCCTGCACCAAACTACACTACAACAAACTACACTACACTTATTAAACCATACTACACTACAGTATACCAAACTACACTACACTCACTAAACTATACCAAAATACAGCAAACCACACTACACTATAATACACCACACCCAACTACGCTACACCATACGATACTACATCAAACTACACTACAATACACTGCACTAGACCAACCTAACAACATTACACCAAACTACACCACATCACACTACACTACACCATACTATACTACACTACACCAAACTACACTACACTATACTACACTACACCATACTATACAAGACTACACCAAACCACACTACACTATACTACACCAAACTACACTATACTACACTAACCCAACTACACTACACTATACTATACAACACTACACCAAACTACACTATACTATACTACACCATACTATACTACACTACACCAAACCACACTATACTATACTACACTATACCAAACTACACTACAGTACACCAAACTATACTACACTACACCAAACTACACTACACTATTCCATACTAAACTATAGTAATATTACTGATATTTTAGAGAACGTGCCTACAGTAGGGTGATGTTCAGCCATGCCTGTGGAGTTTAGAGGATGACACTGCCACATGCTTGTGCATATACAGTATTTACAGAGAAGTCCGATGGCGATGAAGTCAGATGTGATGACAACATCACATTCTAAACAGTGGTCCACGTTTGTGTTCACATACTGTTGGGTTTCTTATTTGATTTAAACCGTACGGTACGGAGTGTTCAAATTAGGTAAATGTACTGGACTTTGGGGTCGAGTGTGTGACTCCCCTATGAGAAGGCAAACCGCCAAGAAAGTGTACGCTCTAATTTAGACATTAGAGTCAATTGAATTTAACTTTAATGTGTTTATTTAAAGAATTAGGTAAAAAATGCACTTTACATTCCATGAATGACGGATTCCTAATTTAGTTTACTTAAAAGAAATGGCTATAATATCTAATTAGTACTGAAACTGAGAGAATGACAGAACAGGAAAACAACACCAGTAACTAAAACGTCAAGATTTTGATTTATATGTTCACAATGATAGAAAAAAAATAAATAGTGAGAGCATAAGTTTGCATCCCCCATTGATTTGTGGTGGAAATAAAGAAATCTGTAAAATGACCAATGAACAACAGAAAGACATTTTGGAATAGGCATTGTGAAGTGATATGAGATATGCGACTTCGGAGTTATAAAGATACGTCAATACACATTATGAGATCATAATCAACATTGACAAAAGTTCAAGAAAGCAATCAGACATTTTATTCATACATTCTTTACAATATCTTTAGTTGAAACAACACAATACTGCACTAAACGTCTTTAACGGTGTACATGGTGCTTTCCGTTTTTGTCCCGCGGGGATGTAAACTTTTGTACCGACTCACAATGACACAGAGCTGAATGAAAACGAAAGTGAACTGTGTCATTATATATACAAAAAAAAGTATTAAATCCTCCCGGGTAAGGAATGTGAATACAATGCAGATGCGTGACTGACACACACACACACACACACACACACTCAGACTCACCCTTCATGAGGTTCTCGTCCTTGGGGACGCCGTGGAAGAGTTTGTGGTACTGTGAGTTGTACTTGCTGACGGTCTGGGACGAGGACGCGGCCGGAGCGAGAGAGATGAGCTCGTGTACGCAGCTTCCCTGCAGCCGGTTTTTGTCTCTCAGCGGCCGGGAGCTCTGCACCAAATTCAGCATGCTGACTACACTGACACCGACACACACACACATACATACACACACACACACACACACACACACACACACACACACACACACACACACTGTGTCTCTCTGCCTCAGGGAGAGAGTGAGAGAGTGTGTGTGAGAATGTGTGAGTGTGTCCGTGTGTGTGCGCGTGTGTGTGTGTGTGTGTGTGTGGTCAGTGTGTCGCAGGAACCCAGTATCTCTTTCTCTTCTGTCCCGGGCCTGTGAACTGATCCTGCCTCCACTTACTCTGGTTTCACAAGCCCTTCACGTACTCTCTGTCTCTCTCTCTCTCTCTCTCTCACCCTTTCTCAAATTCTTCCTCTCTTCATCTCTACCTCTCCCGCCCTATCCCTCACCTCACTCTTTCTTTCTCACATTTCCTCCAACTGTCTCTCGAGTTCTCTCTCTTTAACCCTCCTTCTCTGTTTTCTCCCTCCCTCCCTCCCTCCCTCCCTCCCTCCACCTGATTTAATTTTCTCCCTCTATCTCTCTCGCTATCCCCTTTTAAATCTCTCCCTTTCTGTCCTTCTCGCTGCCTCTCTATTTATTTATTCACTTCCTTTCCGTCTTTCACTAGAGCTTTATATCTTACTCTATAGACCTCCCTTCTCTCTCTGACTGCAGTCTCATCTCTCTCTCTCTCTCTCTCTCTCTCCTGCTCGAGACCTGCTGCAGATACTCCCACTGCACCTCAGCGGAAAAAGCTTGCAGGCTTGCACTAGCATTTGAACTCTTTACCACACTGGTGCTTCCTGTCTCACTATAGACACACACACTTTTACTCACACTCACACACACACACACACACACACACACTAATCAGAAGACGGGCTGAGTGAGAGTCAGACAGTTCGGTAATATTCGTGTTAACGTTTAACCAGACGTTTTATATCTTAAGCTTATCGAGGATTAAGGTCAACACACAACACACGCATCACACTTCTGCCTGGAGGTCATGTGATGTTTAACCCCCTGTAGCCTTGACCCACAGCTTGATAACACCATTCCGGGTCATGCTGCTGTGCAAGAGTTGATTTGTTCATTTCTGACGTGACTACAAGGTCAGGACGATGTGAACACACTGATGTAGGACACATCGGATCGAACTTGGCTTCGATTAGAGTCGGATCATTTAGATTAACAAATGCAATATTTACAGTCAGTTATTTCGAAAGATTTAACCCCTTTCACAACATCATGATCACATACTAGTTTTCTCTGGGAGCAACCCGTGCATCTAGCCAAAGTCTGTAAGGATCTCACGATATATGGGGCTATGGGGTAGCTCGGTGAACTAGTCATCAGAAGCTCCCAGGTACAAACCACACCACCATGTTGCCACTTTTGGGCCCTTGAACCCTCAACTGCTCAGATGTAGAACAATAACTATGTAAGTCACTCTGGATGAGGGCGTCGGCCCGATGCTGTAATAGAAAAAGCTCTGCAATATAATCGCAACACTGTTCCAATAAATCTCCGGTGAAACCGATTGACGTTTACAGACTTCGAGCACAGTACGGTGATGAGACTCGTAGGAGCCCACTGCAGGCGTTCAATGGAACTCCTGATCCTTGAAAGCCGATGTAGAAAAGATGTAGAGACGCATCTGTCTACGGGAACTGTGCAACACACAATCATTCACCAACACCACCTGTACGTTACAGCAACTCGGCTGGGAGTTTCTGCCACATCAGGGCAGGGTATTCCCATATGTTTAGGGAAATTAAAGAAGTTCCCAGGGGGGGCAGCGTTTCAGACAGAGGAAACTTTCTACCTTGATGGTGTCCAAGCCCTAGTGAAGCGCATTAGTGTATCAGGGGTTTATATAAAGAAATAAAGGGAGGTTTTACAGTAAGTGTGTGGTTATTCTGCACAATCATAAGTCCCAGTTTGATTTAAAAGCCCCCACAACCCACCTGTACACACACACACACACACACACACACACACACACACACTGTACATATACTCACCGAGGTTCTGGTGCACTTCTTGACGTCCTCACGGGACAGCTCGTCAAACAGATGCACCCTGGTATGAGAGGAGAGCAGTAGAGAATGTTGAAGGATACGATGTGTTATAGTCGCTCAACTCCAATAAAACGACCAATAAAAGGAAGTCATTGATTCAATTAGTCTAATAATTGGGAAGTTATTCCGTACCTGACCTGTTAAGCTTTTAACGAGGCCGTTTTAAGATATCAAGTGAAGAGCAGATTCTGCAGCGTGTGAGGTGCACGCAGTGGGCATGAAAATACCCGTACCCGACTCGTCCTCGGTTCTGAACAGCCCTCATTATTACACTGGCTTAGTGAAAGAATTATCTTACCGAACATCGCCCAGCAGAATGAATCATTTTGGTGGGAAATTACCACTTAATATGCCATACGAGGGGATTTCTGGAGCTTCAAAGGAATTCTGAATACTATTATATCTAATGAGAAAATAATAATAATAATAATAAAGCAGTGGTGGCTCAGAGGTTCAAGCCCTGGGTTACTGATTTAAGCCCCGGCACTGTCAAGCTGCCGCTGCTGGGCCCCTAAGCAAGGCCCCGAAACCCTCTCCGCTCCAGGGACACAAACAAAAACAAACAAAAAGCTTAACCCATAAGGTAACGTCCACGTGATAACATGAAGACTTCTTCTCTTCTCCCAACGTTACATCTCTATCGCCAGCCATGTTGTGACATCAATTGGAGGGTAAAGCTCTTACCACTTACATTTCAGGAGTTTGGACCAGTTTAAACCGAAAGGCTTATCACTACCAGTGAAATGAAAAGAAGAAGTTCAAGCCACTTCTTTCTTACAGCTTGGACCAGACGAATGCAAGGAAATGTAAACCGCCTACAGTGACCATGAACGAAAAAGCAAAAGAAAACGATACTGATTGTAAGGATTAAAGTGCAAAACAGTGAATTATACACTGAACCACGCTATGTTACAGTCCGACAGCTATCTGGTATTTAATATATAACTATATGATGCATTGGCAAGTAATCTCCTGCATTTCCTCTTTTGAAACTTCCTGATTATAAATGAGTCACTCTTACGTAATGCTTTACCATAATACTTAAGAACTGTTATCATCCTGATCTAAAGTTAGTAAGCTTGGGTTGTTTGTACAAGCCGCGCTACATACTGTATATGAAAACAATTGTTTTGGTTGTTGTTCTTGTTGATAATCCATCTACAGTACTGTGCAAAAGTCTTGGGAACATCCAAACAAAAAAACATTTGAAAAACATTTCTACAGTAAAAGAAACTTCTATAAAAAGCACTGAGTAATAACGTAAACAATAGACGGTCAATATTTGGTGTGGAAACTCTTGGCGTGAACATAAGCGGTAATGTTTCGATACAGATGTGTGCAGTATTCTAAGTAAAACAGCTGTTAGGTTTTACTGAGCATGCTGGAGATTATGAGTTCTTTTGGTAACTTTCTATTTTCATGCCAAACCCAGGAGTCTCTACATTATTGATTATTTTTTTTCCCATCTGAAAACTGGTCTGTCGTGTAATATGTCACTTTCTTTACAGGCCTGCAACTATTCTTCTGCAATGTTATTCATTCATTCATTTTAGTGTATCTTTGTAGGGAATGGTCTTATACATGATAATGCAGACATAATAAACTTATATAACAAAATTTGTACTATAGATCATATGGCGCCTAAGACTTTTGCACAGTATTGTATACATCATCAAAACCTGCAAGGAACTGAGATCACTTAAACGTTGCATGGTCAAATAAATCAACAGTAAAAACCAGAGCTGTATTTAATAGTGAAAGTAAGAGCAATGTGATGAGAAGTCACAGGACTGGGACTAAACAGCTGCGTAGCCGTAAGAAGACCGCTTGTTTAGGCAGACGTTTGAGAAAATTGCTTCAATTTGTTAAGGAGCATAAATGTTAGCCTTTGAATTAATGGAAAAAGGTCACATGGTCTGCTGAGTCGAGATCGACGCCCATTCCAGAGCGATCGATCATGCATGTTTTGTCTAAAGCAATAATCGTTCGCCCCACACTCCAGTCCAGTAGGTGGCAGAGTCATTGCACCAGAGTCGAAAGAAGTAGAAGCAAAAATCTCGCAATTTAGGAAATGGAATGTTAAAGATCAATCGAACTGATTGATATTCGATTAAATTGGACGGCTGTAGTAACTAATGTGGGGGAAAATGCTTGAAGTATATAAGAAAAATACCCGCTGTTAATATAGAGATTTGCCATAGAAGCATTTACTTTACAATTTCAATGATTACACAACTTTATACATTATTACACATTTATAAGAAGCAACATAGTGCCTTATTACAATGTAATGCTGTTACAGGAGATTAATCAACAACACCATAGTTAATATTTTAACCACCACAAACCCTGATCAATGATTACAATTAAAGTAATCAAAGTAGTTAAAGACTTTTTATATATATATATATATATATATATATATATATATATAAATCTATACATAAGTATCACTAACATTATATCACTTTTCTCATTGGTTATTCTTTTTTTTTTAAGTAGGTAAAGTTACATCTTTACCTCTGAGTGCTGACACTGGAGACTCCTTCCACCATCACATAATAAACATCTCCTCATGGAAACCCCCCCTATATCAACGTTTACTCGCGTTTATACGAAGCATTCAACAGTGTTGGAGTTTAAGTAGATATACTGTATATTGTGATGTTTTATTTCGACTAACTGAAGCGGTTTAGTTTTTTTAAAAATGAGTTAGCAGTACTGGAGAAAGATTCCCAACCAAATCATCAGAAGCTCCGTCCTCCAAATTCACACCTTATACGCTGTACGTATCTACTTTACCTTTACACTGCAGTAAAACGCCTGTATGTTATGTTGCATGCAATAATCAGATCCTGTCCGCATGCACGTCGTTCTCTTTCTGACTCGGATCCTTAACGGTATTACATTTCTTCTAGATGGCATCAGTCAGCGTGTCCTTGCACCGTCTCAGAAAGCCCGTCAGAGATGACTTGGAGGACAGGAGGCGCTGGAGGCGAGCCAAGAGAGCAGCAGCTCGTCTACTGCCTGAAAGAGCGCTTCACTGTCTATCACCTTCCTCTCTATATGACCTTACTTTAGCTGACAGGAAGCAAGTGCAGCTGGCAAGGTCTTGCTCCATTAGTCATCCTCTTTCAGCAATCTAATACAGCTTTCCACCGACAGCCGCAGGGGTTATTTTATGTAATAGAGCGCTGACAGCAGGGGAGATGTGCCGACGTATTTGAGAGCCAGTCTGATGCGGGAGTTTTTATTAGACGGATGGATTGTGCCAGAGTGTATGCAGTTAATGAACGTTTAATGAAAAGCACAATGGCATCCGAAAGCATATGTTCTCTCGTGAGGGGAGGGCCTGGTAACTTGTGAGGGCAGCTAATAACCACAAGGTTGTGAGGTCAAATCCCAGGACGGCCAGAACACCACTGTGGGGTTTTAAACCTGTTAGTGAATTAGGTAATTTGAATACAAGATCCTAAAAGACCTTTCAAGATTCAGAGACAGGTGATCGCCGCTCAATGGTATACACGGCAGTTCTCAACCCTGGTCCCGAAAGACACCCCTGAAGGACTCGTGCAATCACCAGAACCATGGGAATGAACCTAACCTTTTGAACACCTCCCATTTTTTTTCCAATCGCAAGCTCATTTTCACAAAAGGAACAAGTTCCTAGGGTACATCATTGATCTTCTTGAACTGGTTCTGAATCTTGAATATGCTCCTTCAGATGGTTACATTCCACTCAGTAGGTTCTACCTAGAATCTTAACTAAAAGGAAATCCCCTTGCCTCAATATACACTACCTGTCTGAAGTTTGGACACACCTTCCATCTCCATGGCCGTCCTGAGTTTTATTTCTCTTCACTTTGTAAAATAATGCTGAAGGCATCCAAAATATGCAATAATCTCCTATGATCAGTTGATATTGAGATGTATATCTGCTACTTATGCTCTGTATATCCTTCATAACGGCTCTAATCTGTGGTGCTGTTTGTTAATTGGTGATTTCTGAGGCTGGTGACTCTAAATGAACTTCTCCTCTGCAGCAGATGCAAGTTTTGCTCTTGCTTTCCTGGGAAGGTCTTCATGAGAGCCGGTTTCATCATGGAGCAAACGCTGCTGTATTCGGCACCTCATTCAGGAACTCTCACGTACAAAGTGTTCTCGTGGAACGCTTCTACGAAAACCTTTGTAGAAGGATAGTAGTTTCACAAAAGGTTCAGGAACCTCAAACAAAACGCACAATCATACCAAGACCTTAAAAGTACAGTTTTAGAGCGAGACTTTATCAGAAGGTCAGCAGATTGGGACTCGTTTTATTCTGCGCTCCCTGCTGTTTAGGCTCCCATCCGACCCGCTAGGCACTTCTTTGTTTTGGGGACGAATCTTGTGACAGCTGATGAGCTACACAGGCTACGTAAGAAAGCGAGATCTGTCCTTGAGGCCGTGAGCAAACAGCATGTTGTCAATAATTCATCAAACCAGCAGATTCCTAAGTGAAACCGAACCCAGTGCTGCTGAAACGGGCCTCGAGCGAGGCTCTCTGTGAAGGTGACTGCCGCCGTCGGCAAGAACACTGCGCTCGGAGGAGAGAGCCAGCAGCATGCTGTCCGGCCAAATCCGGAGCTGAAACATGGTTAGCCAGATTGCTTGAAACGCCCTGTGGCTGGATAATATGTACAGTACTCACACATACAGGCTACAGTACGTCATGAGACAATGTGAGCAGAGCATTTAGTCAGAACACTCAGATCATCAGGGCAGGGTGAGATTCAGGAAGCTTCTTACTAAGACGGTCAGGTACGAGATCATTAAATAGGTTGTTATGAAGTAATTAATGTACTTGAGAATGGGGAGGATGCCATGCATGGTGGTGTAGTGGATAGCACTGTCGCCTTGCACCTCCAGGGTCCAGGCTCGATTCCCGTCTCTGTGTGCATGGAGTTTGCACGTTCTCCCCGTGCTTGTTGGGCTTCCTCAGGGTTCTCCGGTTTCCTCCCCCAGTCCAAAGACGTGCAGATTAGGCTAACTGGCGTTTCTCAAATTGCCCGTAGTGTGTGAATGAATGTGTGTGTACGTGTGTGCATAAGTAAATACGTTAACCACATCAACGATTGTGCATCTTTGTCAAATAATGTTTATTCATTTGACTGTGCTGTATATCTTCCACAGAAATGCCTATAAATAATAAATCTCACTAAATATAAAATAAACAATTAGAAAATACTAGGACTACTGTCAGACATGCTATTATAGAAAATAAATCAACCCTTTCTGACAGATAAACCCGATGGATGATTCTGTAGAACTCCACGCTAAATAAGAAGGACAATCAACTTCGGAATTATTGGCACCCTTTATTGAAATGAGCGGAAATCAGACATAAGACAGGAATGAATCATACTTTGAGCTAAACCATATTGCGACACTCTATTTAAAAAAAATTAAAATCCTCATCATGTTTCCTTTAGTAGAGCAATTTATTGCTGGTAAAGAAAAGAATAAACAATGTACGTATAATTATTGGCACCCCTAAAATTAGTATTTGACTCAATCATGGTCTCACTTTCTCATCTTTATCCTGTATACAGGGTGCCTATCTCCGGAGAATACATCACAGGGCAAACACACACACACACACACACACACACACACACACATTTACGGTAAATTTGGGAATGCCAATTAGCCTAATTGGACTGTGGGAGGAAACCGGAGAACTCAGAGGAGAACATGCTCCACACACACACACACACACACACACACACACACACACACACACACACACACACACACAGAGACTTGAGGCAGGAATCGAAACCGGTCTTTGAAGGTGACAAGGCGACAGTGCTGACCACTAAACTACCGCGCCGCCTATGTAACTGAACCAACATGCAGTATTATATGAACTATTATTATATGTTTTAGAGCCATACCCAAAGGGTGCTAATACATTTTGTGTTGCTGTAAATGTACAAGAGACAAGCTATCATTTCTACAGTATAAAGGTACTGATTGAGAGATGTGTTCGCGTCAAGGAAAAACAACACACGGACGCTTTTTAAAAATAATAATTCAGTTTAACAAAATGAAGAGCAGCAGCGCCGGATAAAAGCGCTCAACCTCTCCTTCACTTCCTGTATTAAAGTACGGCAGCATCGAACAAAATCTAAATCTGTTCCAACACTAAAGAAGCATTAGTTTCGACTTGCCTGAAGTGTGGAGCGCTGCGTGTGTCCTCGTCCTTCGGGGCCTCTGACGCATCCTGTGGCGTTAATGAGCCGACATCCTCGGCTTGGTCACTCATGGTCCTGGACCTGCATCATAACCAGTGCGAGACAGATTTGGACAATGTGTGCGCACTCAACACATGCAGCTTTTCTCACAACCTCTTCTTCAACCTCTCTCACTTCCACAAGCTGTTTCCCCTGTTCATCACACAGGGCATTAGGATTTTTGTCATTCTTTTTTTTTTTTAAATGTTTAAAAAAAGAATAAAAATCAGGCATCAGTCAGGCGTCATGAAGGCTGCACTTATGAACTCGTGTGCTTATTAGCTATTAACAGCGTGTCCTCGACCTTCTTTTCCCTTCCTGCCTCTAATTGGACACCTTCATTAAAGTAACATCGAGTCGCTGCTGCGTGCAATGACGGGCCGCTTCCTGTTTTTGAGTCACTGCTTAATTCTCCCGAGAGACTCCCCACACGCTGCTGCATAATAAACAGCACTCGAGCATCAGGAGAGAGACACGGCTCGCCCGCGGAACGAGCGCTCAGAGGCTGTGTTCCAGCAGCTCGCTTCTATTCATATTAGAAACACGCAGGCTGGCGATATTCTAAAGAGACTCGAGAGGAGGGCGCAGGAAGAGGTGCTAACAAATCCTCAAAGGTCAGCCTCAGGTTCTGAGTAAGGGAGGTTATGGAAGGCCAAAGGTGGCAAAAAATTTTAAATGCTTTTTTTTTTTTTTATGTAGAAACTTTTTTTTTTTAAGACATCCTTGCTATACTGTAGTTATTTACATGTAGTTAAGTCAACTTTCGATCATAAATTTCATACAAGGTTCGAGTTGTTGTTGGTGGTGGTGGTGGTGGTTGTTCGGCTGCTCCCGTCAATGGGAACATGCAGTTCCTTAAATAACCACTAGGTTCGACAAAGTGAGTCAATCCCATAGAGCCAAATGTAAAAAAAATAAACAAGTTTGCAGCCTGGTACAAAAACACACAGTTTTGTTCCCATTCAGGTCAACTGTACGTAAGTTAATGTGGTTACGTAGGTAAACACATTGAATTATTGTTGTTTGAAATTTTTTGGAAGCTCTCGTCGAGGGGTCGCCACAGCGGACCACCCGATCCATCTAAAACTTGGCACAGGTTTTATGCCGGATGCCCTTCCTAACCCCATCCATATATATATTTTTTTTTTTTCATCCTGCCTTGGGACCAACACTTCATCCAGTGCCTGTGGTTTGAGCATTGAACCCAGGCTCTCCACATGGCAGGCGCAAAACCTACCACTGATACACCAATGCTGCGGGTCAAGTCGTGAGTGGGGGACTGAAAAAAGATCAGACCAGCAATCAGACCGCTTGTTACTGTGATCAAGAATAATTAACTATTCATTACAACTCCTACAACCCAAGTCTATGCAATGTCAATGACCTCAACATGAACTACGGGCGTGGCTTATGTGACTGACAAAGTCGTCAGAATTTATACTTGTACTCATTTATCGACACTCACTAGAGAAAGAAAGAAAGAAAGAAAAGAATCAGGTCTTACAAATCAGTTGTTTTAAAGAGATGAAATGTAATATGTAATATTCTAACACAGCCTTAAGAATAAGAAAGGACCAAATGAGACCGAAATTTTTGACTACAAATGGGTCGCTAAACATTTGATCTAGCATCGCCAAACCAAGTACAGAAACCCCTGATGCATTTAATGGTCGGTCCTCAGGCTACGATGACGGTAAGTCGGTTACCTGGCGGCACAGAATAAGGTTAATGCGTGGTGAGTGAAACAAAACCAATTTACGTCAATGGAAAGCTCTTTATGTCATACCCAACGTTAAAGTGTCACTAAGCGCTCCATTCAGCATTAAATACCCGGGCTGCAACTGTTTACTCAGTATGAATGGAGCCATTAGCGTCTCACTGTATAGCGGCTGCACAAAGGACCGATCCCTTTACTCATGTATGGAACGTGAATTCTAAACGCGTTTGTCCATGTTTGTGTACGCGTGGGTTCACATTCGATGTTCACATTTATATGAATTCATTTTGTGAATCAAAAAAAAAAAGTCCAAACATGAATGTGTAAAAGGAGCCAAGAGTGACGTAACTGCAACAAGACTTCACCGACTGAGTATACAGTCACAGCACACTGTCGGGTTTCAGTTCTTTTTTCAGTTCCACTAAATGAGAAGAAAAGTCCTGGAGAACCTTTGAAGGATCTGTGTTGTAGAGCCACACAAGCCGGCTTTCACTTGTAGAGAAAAGGTTCATTTAACGCTGAAATGGTAAGAAGTTAGAGCTGTTTCCCATCTGAAGGATGCTTGAGGAACCTTAGTGCAATCGAGGAATTTAGGATTCATTAGAAAGTGTGCTGTTATACAAAAAGAATCAATGACGGATGGCGTGATGTAGCCCCACTTCAAAGCCTTTATTTTCCTATAACTGTTTTTCCCCCTCTTTTACCACAATTCACTCTTTATCTATTTGATTTGGGTCAAGCATCGATGCTTGATTTGTCCCAGTCAGCCATGCGCATTTCGTACAGGTTCTAAAATATCAAAAATTTCTAATGTATGTTGAAATGCCGAGTAACATGTATTGTTGATTGTTTAAATGCCATCCATTCATAGGATACCACTTTATCCTGTGAACAGGATCACAGACGGCCTGGAGCCTATTCTGGGAGATGTTGGGCCCGAGGCGTGGTACACCCTGGACAGGGTTCCAATCCATCGCAGGGCACACATGCACACACACACACACCACACTCTTATTCACACACTACAGACAATTTGGAAACGCCAGTTAACCTAATCTGCGAAATGTGAGTATTTGAAATGTAAAAGGTTTTTATTTTCCATAAAAGCTGTGGTATATATGTAAAGAATGCATCAATTTTCTTTTTTTAAAGAGCAAGTATTGAAGCTCAGCTGTGGGCGCTCTGGTCGTCTCCCCGTCATGGCAGGAACTGACTCCGCCTCCACCCCGGTTAATCCATAAACGAGCAAACGGCTGGAGTGACCAGCGTCTGACTATTGGTCGGACCCACCTACTTATCTCAGTTACGGCAGGCTAGCTACTTAAACCTTAGTTTAGCTAAAGGTTAATTTATATGCTATCATGACTATGGATTTGATTCATCTAGATCAGGAAACTTACAATAGAATTTGACTCAGAATTCTTAGGTTAGTACAATCAAGCCCGTAGCAAGCCATGTTATCTCTACAATAAGAAAAACTCAACACAGCTGAGAAGCAAAGTGATGCAAAGCTTGCAGTTTGACACTTGCAATGTATCTGTTGCTCAAATCTGGCTCTTCAATCATTTTTTTTTTATCATTTTAAGGCTTAATGTAAGTATACATGATGGTCATTGGTGGCTCAGTGGTAGTTTCTCGCCTGGCATGCGGAAGGCTCGAGTTCGGTTCCGACCCAAACCCCAGTCACTGAACCGGTCCCAAGCCCGGATAAAATGGGAGAGTTGCATCAGTAAGGGTGCTATGGGATTGTTTCACTTTTGGAGTCAGCTCCTAGTGGTTATTTGAGGAACTGCATGATCTTTCCAACTTCCTCACTGGACTTATTTTTCAGAATCGAAGGTCGCGTCTTGGTTTTGGATCAATGAGAAGACGGAACTAAACAGTCTTGCGGTAATTTAGCTAATGATACTTTAAGTACCCCTTCTGCAAAAGTGTTCAGGGGTATGAAACATCATCGCTAATTATTAAGAGCGCGCCACAAAAATTCTATAACAGCACTTAAGCAAAAATTCTGTAACTTCATTATTATAGTAACCGTATCTCAATTTCTCATTAGCCTCTTTAGACCTCTTACTTTTATTTGACTTGATTCATTTAGAATGTTGTTGAGGTGTTTATTGTTACGTCCTGTATCGAGGATCATTTCCACATCCATTGTTTTGCCAACACAGTAGTGACGAAAAACAATGGCCTCACATGATTCATTCAGTTCCTCTATCCAGACGTTGTTTAGTCTAATTCTGAAAGCAGACACAACATAAATAAAATCAAAGAAACTGAACCTCCTCCTCTCCCCTCCTGGGTCATGTCTGTGCCTCGTGACCGGGTTCGGCCCACTTCCAGTGCAAACTGTGGGTGTGTCGTGTGTTTCGGGGACAGCGCAAAGTTGATTAGGCTAAACGGATTAGCCGTGGTCGTGTGATGCCGCGGCCTGGTGATGCAGACGCTTAGCCCACAGACTGACCTTCACCTTTTTCAGGACGGATCCGTTTACGTCATCAGGAAGGAGCTAATAACCCGCGTGAGGTTTAGATCTTGAGTCCACGTGCTTATTACAGGGCTTGTGGAGCACGAGGGGGGCAAGCAGGTGGACGTATTTGCTCACTACGATGGGTCTTGTTTCCATGAGGGCTTTGTTGTGCCAGGTGGTGGGGAAAAACACACTCCCCCACACTCTCACTCTCAATCTCTCTCTCTCACACACAGACACACAAAGGACTTTGTTCTTTGAGATGTCAACAGCCCTTTGTTCAATTGTATAAATGCTGGAGAGACTTCAAAAGGTCCTTGTAATGCTGTCAATGCCAGATTACAGTTAAGATACAGTTTTTTTTTAGACAGTTATTAAAGTATTATTATGAAAAGCCTCAAAAAGTTGATAGAGAAATAGATAGAGAGAGAAGTAGACAGATAGATGGAAAGATAGATAGATATAGAAATTTGATATATACACACAGAGGTTGGACAATGAAACTGAAACGCCTGGTTTTAGACCACAATAATTCATTAGTATGGTGTCTGGCCTCCTTTTGCGGCCAATACATCAATTCGTCTTGGGAATGACAGATACAAGTCCCGCACGGTGGCCAGAGGGATTTTGAGCCGTTCTTCTTGCAGAATAATGTCCAGGTCACTACATGATGCTGGTGGAGGAAAACGTTTCCTGACTCGCTCCTCCAAAACACCTCAAAGTGGCTCAATAATATTTAGATCTGGTGACTGTGCAGGCCATGAGAGATGTTCAACTTCACGTTCATGTTCCTCAAACCTCTCTGTCACCCGTCTCCGAAACTCTCCCGGATGTGGGAAAGACAATGAAGGTGGACTCATCAGAGAACTATACATCTTTCACATTCTCCACAGCCCAAGACATTCACTGCTGGCACCATTGAAACAGTCGTTTGGCATTGGCACAAGTCACCAAAGGTTTGTCTATAGCAGCACGGCCATGTACATCGACCCTGTGGAGCTCCAGACGAACAGTTTTGGTGGAAACAGGAGAGTTGAGGTGCACATTTAATTCTATAGTGAGGTGGGCAGCTGTGGGTTTATGTTTTTTGGATACAATGCGGGTTAGCACCCGGACATCCCTTTCAGACATCTTCTTCTTGCGTCTACAGTTACTCCTGTTGAATGTGGTTCGTCCTTCTTGGTGGTATGCTGACATTACTCTGGATACCGTGGCTCTTGATACATCACAAGGACTTGCTGTCTTGGTCACAGACTTGGTCACTCTGATATGTCACCCATAATGTTGTGTCCATTGCAATATTTTAAGCAAAACTGTGCTATTACTCTGCTAATTAAACCTTCACACTCTGCTCTTACTGCTGAAAAGTGCAATCAATAAAGACTGGCAACCAGGCTGGTCAAATTTAGCCATGAAACCTCCAACACTAAACTGGCCAGTGTTTCAGTTTCATTGTCCAACCCCTGTGTATATATATATATATGGGTGGCTACGTCACTGTGTCTGAGCAATATGACATTATATAAAACACTAGTAGTATACGTACACTATTTAAAGTGTAATACACCTAGCATTATAATAACACCAGGAGTTTTTTTGTTTTTTGGGGGGGGGGGGGGGGGGGGGGGGGTAATATTTTGATCTACACAGGATTTTATTTTACTTCAACCAACAAACCAGCAAAAAAATGCTGTTTTTTTTGCTCAACACTCTCTTGAATATCATGATATATGGCCTATATTGTAGGGACGGGAATCACCAGGGATGTCCTGACACAATCGATTATCACGATACCCGATTCAATTTGCATTGCAATTCTGTTAGTATCATGATTTTATAAATGTCACAATTTTATAAATATTTTTGGCATTTTGTTACAATTCTAAACAAACAGCAAATAATTTGCTTCTACCACACAGGATGCTCTGCTGCCTGACAATGTGTGAATACATTAGCGTGCCCCCCCTGTAGGATCATAGTGGAACTGCAACATGCTGCCACTTTCAAATACACTCGCTCGCTCGCTCATCGTCTATACCGCTTTATCCTGTATACTGTATGCACCTAATATACGAACAAATTTAAAGAAAAAAATTATTTTAAGAAAAAAATTATTTTGAAATCAGTGTGGCGATATGCAACTGAAGCGATCCCCCCCCCCCCTCTACTATATTGTGTATTGTCAGTATATTTATTTATTTTCATTTTTAAAAATTGCCCCTCCCCATTGTTAGCATTTAACCTTGGCCTTCCTACACGTCCTTACCTTTCATGATGGTGGACGGTACTCCACTTTCACTCCTTAATCCTGTTTTCTATGTCGCCTAATGACTGGACAATAATGTAAAGGTTTTTTTTTTTTTTTTTTTAAAGATTAAGTGCTGGGATACAGGACCAAGCAACATCATTATGATCACAACAACTCACTGCTCTAGGATCTTAGTTCACCTGGAATTTGGTGCAAAACTATTAAATAAATATGATTAGACTCATACACAAGTTCAGAAAAAGAAAAGAAAATCAATCCTGAAGTGCATATTTAAGTCAGTGTGATGGGGACCTTTAATCCACATGATGCATTGAGGTTTTAAAGGTTCAGTGAGGATGATCTCTAGGTTACAGACTCAAACACAAGGAGTTTGGCTTCTGAGAACTCCAGCAACAGTCTTAAGGTTCAGTCTGCCACCAGTATTTATTTACTTATGTATTGCCTAAAAGTTTGAATGATTCCATTTGACTTGGAGTTTAACGCATGGACTTTCAAAAACACACATCAGTCCCACTTCAGCACTGCACACACACACACACACACACACACACACTAGTGAAACCTGTCTCTCATATGAAGTATCCCAGGAGATCAGTTAAAGCAGAGTGTAAAATGAGGCTGAACGTCTCTACACACACACACACACACACACATCAGTCCTGGGTGAGACACACGGACCTGCGCACGTACCTGCACGAGTTCTACAGCTAGTCACGTCCTGAGCGCAGACATCGCATCACATCACATCACATCACGGGACATAAAACTCCACTTGTTAGCGAAGACACGAGCCGCGCGCGCGCGCGTCTGTTACTTACGGCGCGTTAGTACTGAGCGCGAGCGGAGTGACGCGGAGGCGCGCGCATAGTCTCCAGGCGCACGGGAGATCTGGGCTGTGTGGAAATGTGGAAAGCCAACGGTGTCAACACCTCCCCTATTACCGATGAATGGACACTGACATCCAGCTAGATCTGAGCAGATAAACCACTAGCATGGAAACTGCTACTGAACCTCATCAGGTCATTTTACTTAAAAAAATTCCTGATTGATTTTTTTTTTGGTTGATTTGCATTAATACTATTATTTTTGTTTGTTTGTTTGTTTGTTCTTTACCATACAGTGGTACACAAACTCACAAATGTTCATCTGACGAAATGGAATTTTGCCTGGGCGCGCGAAGCATTTTCAGCGTACGAGTGAACGAACCGAGTCGAACTAAACGGCGACTAAGTTGCGCGTACGTCAGGGAGCTGCTCAAAACCTGCTAAACCTGTCAGTGGAAAGCCAAGCGAAGCAAGTTGACTTTTTTGGGGGGGGGTATTTTTTTTTTTTGGGGGGGGGGGGGGGGGGGGGGGGGTATTTTTTTGTACAAGACATAAGAATCCTAACATAAGAGTCCTAAGAATGTTATCAAGAAGAAAAGTGAGGTTTAATGTCCATTTATTCCGTATTTTTACTAAACGTTTTGATTGCTTTTATGTGCAAAATTATGATTATAGTGTCGGAAATCGGTAATATTTGTTGGGAGAGCTAAATCAAACGGTTTGATTCACTGACAGGAGACGGACTTCCCGTTACAACATCGGGAATGCTTTAACAGGCTGTACGTATTAGCATCATCACTGGTAAACAATGCAACAAACGTCAAAAATGTTAACAGACAAATTTATAGTTAAACACAGAACACAATGGAAAAAAAAAAAAAACGCGTTCTAGTTCAAGTGAAAATTTTTTAATATTTTCTTTGATGCTTCCAAAATGTACACATATACTTAATTTTTCAAAAAGTTCAGTCTTTAACCACTGTGTTGTTTGGAATAGATATAACCAATAAATACAGAAATAAATACACTAATTGGATTAAAGTGTGTGTACATGTTCACCCCAGCCCTGCCATGAATGCAGGTGGCATGAAAAACACACCTGAAGTGCAATCTCATCCCAAGCTGTACTACGATCCAAGATCAACTTCTGCTTCTTCTTGTGAACGATGATGTCTAGAAGACGAGGTCTACAAGGATTCCTTCGTCTTTTAGTCGAACAATCCGTTGCGTACGGATCTCGGACCTGCCACGCATACACACGTCAGTAGAATGCTACGTAGTTGGACTTGTACATCAATAAAATATAAAGCCTACAAAATTCGTAGGTTACTAATGAAGTGATGTAAAAAAAATAAATAAATAAAATAAAAAGTCTAATATTTCATCAGCCTGCTTTTTGCTTGGATTACAGCCACAGCATGGTTTCGTTAAGCTTATGCATGTCATTTTATTTCCATCCAGTCGCATTAATTTCTCTCCGAGATGATGGAAGAGTCGGACCAGTCGGTGTTAAAAGTCTTCTCCACCACTTTCATCCCAAAGATTCTCAGTGGGGTTGAAAAAGATTTTTTTTTTTCCCCCCTCAGATGCAAATCCGAAAAAAAAAATTTTCTATTGCATTACAGACCGATATGAAGCAAAACACAGTGCAAATCAAACCTGTTGCAGGCGAGTCAAGTTAAGCTCAGAGGTGTTCGGCCCCCTCAGACCTCGGCGTACATCCGGTATGTCGTGCCTCCCATGAAACACAGAACATCATCATGTCATGGCGGTGAAGCGTCCCGGGGGGATTGCGAGTGGAAATCCATGACCTCAGCACATCTCCCTGCCTCCCTGCCCTCCACATAGAAACATAATCAGATTTCATACTCACTCTCCACAAATCCGCCTGACATCATCTCCAGTGCTGCAGGCATAGAGTTATTCACATTATACAACTCAACCAGGCTAAACAGCTCCTGCTGCGTGTTACGACACACACACACACACACACACACACACACACACACACACACACACAGATTTTTTTGGTTCCCTTTTTGTTTTTGTTTTCTCTATTAGGTCAGATGAACTGGGTTTGAAAGATGATGGATTATAATGTTAGCTTTAAGATTTGGAAATCGGGTCACGTGTCAGTAATAGTACATCCCCTTCAACTTTCATTAGCTCACATCCCTGCTCATTTACACACAATATAATCAGTATCACTTGCAACCAGTCTTGGCACACTAACGGAAATTTGGTGCTGTTTAAATGACTGTATATTGCCTGGCCAGGAGATCGGGGTGATGACGCTCTCCAACACGTCATTAAAACCTGGAAGGGTAGTGAACCACTGAACCGTCCGTCCACTTGATTTGAAGAAATTTGATCAAAGATTTTTATTTAATTTATTTATTTTTTATGATAAGTCTGGTCAGGGATCACTTAAATGTTTGATGAAGTTGCATCATTAAAAAAAAAAAAAAATCAACAGCAGAAATCTTAATTATCGTAAGAGCACAGTGCGATGAGAACTCACAGGACTGGGACTAAACAGCTGTGTGTCCATGAGAAAGCCACTTGTTAGTGAGACTCATCAGAAAAAGGCTCCAATTTGCTATGGAGCATGAAGTTTGGACTTTGGAGCGATGGGAAAAGGTCATTCCACTCCAGTAAAGGCCATAGCAAGAGGAGAAGAGCGTGAAGCGATGAACCCATCATGCATGGTGTCGACTGTACGAGCACATGGAGACAGTGTTATGATGTTCTGGGGTTGTTTCAGTCGGTCAGGTCCAGACTCAACAACGTTATGTGGCAATACGACCTGAATGTACTGAATGACCGGGTTATCACGTCTATGGAGTTTTTCTATACTCCAGGACTTAAAATGTGAAGGTTTTTCTGGGAGCACGATGAATCATTTTCATCAGTAAAACAAAATGTGAAACGGTGCCAGATAAGCCGTCCCAGTGGTGTCCCGGGATGTTTTGCGGCCGAAAACGACAAAAACATCTACCAAGCAGCAGTTATCCTAATCAAAGTCATAACTGACGAGATGAGACGTCTACTGTAAATCCAATAAGAATTCTTTACAATGGTTTCTGTGCCGAGTGGAAAAGCATTTCAGAACGCACATCACACCTTCAGGATGACGGGCCACAACAGCAGATCAACGGGTTTCACGCCAGTTAGCAGCCAGTAATGGGACCCTGAGGGACAGTGGGGACAGGGACGGAGAAATCTGAAGACAACTCAAGACACATCTGTTCAGTGGTTGTGATTAAAGACAGAAACTGTACAAGACGCGCTAGAGTATAGAGAGCGTTAGTACACAAACGTCAATAATGTAGGTGTGTACTGTTTCCTATTGTGTATTTAATAAATGTTTTAAGTGTGACGTTTAAGGAAAAATATCACTTCGATTTTAAAGGATACACTGAATTTTATACGAAAAAAAAATACCAATAATTATATTGATTTAATAATAACAGGGCCAAAAAAAAAAAAGAAAAAAAAAAAGATCCCCTGTAATATTTTGTTCGACACCTTGAACGTTTATTACAGCACACAGTGTGTTGGCAGATTCCTATATGAAAATGATTCCTCGTGCTGACAAATCGATGAGATGCTGGAACGTGGCCGCGCCACCAGGGAAGATAAACTCCTTCGACTTGATAACCTGGTCATTCAGTAACATTCAGGACGTCAGTCAGCTGAGTTCATTTTATGAGCAACTGAAGCAACGACCCAAAAAATATGAAAATATATAAAAAAATAAAATAAAAAAAATCCCATTCCCAGCTGCATTTGACTGATGGCACTTATTAACCCAGTGTAAGTATCGATCCAGTGACGGAGACTTCAAAGCACATTTTGAAAGTCACTCTGGATGAGAGCGTCTGCCAAATGCCTGAATGTAAATGACACGCATGTCGCTCAATCAGGACCACATGTCCTTTTTCCATCGCACCAAAATCCAATCTTTATACTCTCTAACAAACTGAAGCCTTTTGTTCTGATGAGTCTCACCGATAAGTGGCTTCCTTATGGCCTCACAGCTGTTTAGTCCCAATCCTTTGAGTTCTCTTCACATTGTGTGTGTGTGTGTGGAAATGCTCTTACTTTTACTATTAAACATCTATTTTTCAAGTGATCTCTTGTGTGATCAGAATCATTCATAATTTTTTCTCCCCACATTTCCTCCACGAAACTGACGGTTCAGCGTGGCATCGCTTCCCGGTGTTAATAACACATTGGAAAGTTCTTAACCCAATTCCAGCAATTTGAATGTTTCCTTCATTAGAAATAGGGCAACGATTTGCTCCTTCTGAAACAGTGATTTTTTTTTTTTTTTTACTGGTCAGACACTGTATATACAGTAATAATATGACGCAGCAGCTTTCAAATGAAATCAGTTACATAATATTACAAATATTAAGTATGAAGTATATACTGTACATTTCAATTCTATTTTCAAAAGTTTCCATTCTTTAATAATTTGTCTTTTTTCCCCCCGAACTACATCTGATCCATCATTTTTGGACGCTGTCAAAGAAGTTACATTTGTAGTTATTAGAAGTTGAATATTTTTAAAATGTCAGCATATTTAATTGTATAAACATTTACAGCATCTTATCCAGAGCGATTTACATTTTCTCTCATTATATACTTGAGCAGCTGAGTGTTAAGGGCCTTGATCAAGAGACCAACAGTGGCAATTCGGTGGTCCTGGGGTTTGAACCCTGGATGCCTTAACCACCGTACTACCCCTGCCTTGAAACATTTGTTACTGCACTTGACTCAAGAAACCTGTTTTCTTCTCCACTCATGCTGGCGAACGTCTGTGCAAGTTTTCATCACGTTTCTTAGCAAGAGAAGAAGAGAGCCACACGAGGACAGATGTGATTGTCTCATAAAAAGATTTATTTTTTTGCCTAAATGTACAAAGGCATGTTGCAGTATTGTATAAAAAAAAGAAACATGGTAATGTACACTTTACATATAAGAGGACAGTCCAGGAGGAAGCTGGAGGATCTGAGCGACACAGCCGAGGAATTATTTAAAACGCAACCGTTTAAAAAAAAATGTAAACATCCTTTTAGTACCAGTGACTGATACTTTGTAGAAACGGGCTCGTCGGATCCAGAGACCGGTGGGTGGGGCGGGGCTCGGGGGCGGGGCTCGGGTTACGGAGGAAAAGCGGGAGTCCAGTGTGAAGAATGATGCGAACCATGCAAAAGTGCACAGCTTCCACAGACAGAGATAATTAAAGGTCGAGCACCATTCGAGAGGTTTTACAGAGGACAGGAGACAAGGAGGCCAAAATCAGAGCTGACTTTCAGTAAACCTTATTGCATTCGGAACTCAACGCACCCGATGATCTGTTTTTAGGGTGGATATGAAACGCATTTCGCCTTGTAGCCGGATGTCAGCTGACAGTGTTTCGTTGCAGAGGATGAACAAGAACATTTCGTTGCTGGATAATTTCACAAGGTTGAGGAAATGAAAATACAGAAAAGAAATGCTTTTATTAGTCAACCTGGATGTGCATGTGGCTTAGTCAGGTTAGAACCTCTCAGATAAAACCCACAACAAAAAAGACCTTGCTGTTACGTCCACAAAGACGATTATAATAATATTTTTGGGTGTGAATAGCGCCTGGAGTCCTGAATTAAAATTTATTTTATTTTTTTTGCATTAACAGGAATGGGCCTTGATGAAATTTCTATTAAAAAAAATATATAGTGTTACGACATCAGTCGAGAGGAGGAAGAGGAAGAGGGACGAAAGAAAAAAAAAAAAAAAAAAAGAGAGACCTCAAAGTTTTAGAACATCTTATAAAGCACTGAACACCATAAAAACTGATGGTTCCCCAGTCGCATTTTTAAAATAATTCCTCTGTACATCATATACAGACACCATATTGTGTGTGCAGAGCAAGACAGCAATTAAAACAGGCAAAAAACAAACAAAAAAATAAGTTGAGGAACAAAAAACGAAAAGCTTTGCCTGAGAAGACACCGTAACATTTCTAGTGCTAGAGTTACACACCATGCTGAGCCACGACATGACAAAAAAAAAGTTAAAGGGTTAATGTAAATAAAATATTTTTTGTTTGGGGGGGGGGGATCAAGCTCTGACACTTTTGCAACACGGTAGAGCAGCACATCACGTCAACGACACGGATGCCTAACTAAACTTCCCTTCGAAAGGCGTCACACACTGCGTCGCAAAAAAAACAACAAAAAAAAAAAACACGTTACGTGTCGTCACATCACTGACTAGCTAACAGTTAGTACGTCTGACAGTGCACACAGAGAGAGAGAGAGAGAGAGAGAGAGAGAGAGAGAGAGAGAGGGATGGAAAACCGAAATGCAAGAGATAAAGAGATCTCTAAAAATATAGCAGCTTAGCGACGTCTGGTTGAGTTGAGCACGTGGCGAGGTGGGTTTCGTCTGATTCTGCATGACCTCCATGTCTACACGGTCAACACTGTTTTCTCTGCAGGACTGGCCGCCACCAGCCTGACGCTTTAATAAATACTTATGCGAAATAAAAAAATTCCACCCTGATCCGTGAACTTAAAACTGAAAGCGATTAGGACGACGACGGACACTGGCGTTTCCTCTGCATGGAAGCGTGAGCTGTAATCGGGATGGAGGGGTGAGGGCAAAACAAACAAACAAACAAACAACACACACCGAGCCTCCTGAAAACGAAATAAAAATACAAAGCAGTCTTGAGGCGTGTGGTGATGAGAACTACGCGAGAACCGCCACCCATGAGAAAATATTTCAGAACACAACCGTTGTGAAAAGTCACAGATGCTTCAGCGAGGAGGAAGAGGAGGATGTGCACTCAAAAACAAAACAAAACAACTTCAACCATTTCAACATGATGATAATAAACGTTCAGTCTTTTTTTTTTTTCTTTCTTGTTTGACCCACCGGTCTGTCTGTGCCTCTTCGACCCGACCACAACCCGCACGCACGTGGGAGCGCTTCGTCCAGTCCAACATTCTCACGAGTAGAGGTTTACGTATTGTTTCGGTCCGGGTTGTTTATCGCCTCCCCTAAACGACTCCTCGCTAGTTCACAGAGAGAGTTCAGTAGCCGGCTGGGCGAGGTGGGGCAGCAGGATGGCTTTGAACCTGGTCTCACAGTCCTCAGTGGGGTAACGAGGTACGGATGCTAAGAAAACGTCACTCTGCCACAACATTCTGGCAGGAAAAGAAAACAAAAAACAAAAAAACAAACAAAAACAAAAAACTAAAAAATATAGAAACACCATTCAACTGATGTCTAAAATGAACTCCATATACTTCCTCATGTGATCCAGTCACATGTCGTATTTGTAGAGATGAGGTCGAGTCAGTCACTGTTTCCTAGAAAGAAAGAAAGAAAGACACATAAGCATAGTTCTCCACTGGAGGGATTTAATCAAATATGAATTAAATAAACAAGTACATATAAAATATAGGGGGGAAAAAAGATTGCTAAGTATTTTCACAGCACACGTAGTTCAGGTTTGACTCTTTTTAAAAGCTTATTATATTTGAAAATATTTTTTTTCTTCTTTATTTTCATTTGTTTTTAAAAGCTCATTATAAAAAACGTCCTATGAAAAAATTCACTGTGGTCATTTTTAAACATTCAGGCAGGTCTCTGGTGTGTGTGAACTCACAAAACATGAGGGGGACGACGACACTAAACCCTCCTGTTTGTCCTTTTTTTCCGTTATTGTATTAGCAAATCAGAAACGCCCACTTTACCCTCCACCCGCTTGTAACCTCACAAATCAAGAGATCGATGCTCGGCTTCGTTCAGCACCTTTCTCGCTTGCCAGAGTATAAAAAGCCTGACATCATGTGGGAAACGTTTGATAAGGGCTGTGAAAAAGCGGTTCGTTTAACCCCACAGACACGGCGCATTTGGAAAAGGAGTGAAACGGAAAGATGATCAAGCAGCCAGAATGCAGGATGAGAGTTGTACTGGGGAAAATGAAGAGAGATTTTGAAGAGTCTTAGTAGTAGCCATCCTTATTAACTACCTGAACTATATTAGGCTAATGGTTCATTTAAAATTTTGGAAATATGGCCAAATGCATTTGCTAGGGGGGTACAAAGAAAAATACAATGAAATTCAGTCCAGTTAAGTCTAGGTTTATACACCACGCTGACAGTAATGATATCCCCAACTCGGTTTCTTTTCCAATGTTTTCTGAGGTATAGACTTCAGTTTTTATTATTGATGATATTAATAACGATAATGCCCTGACATTCTATTGCACTCCTTCTCTATCCGAAACGATTTAAGGGACAATTCCGTAATTAACCACCAGGTGTCAGCGCAAGACCTTCTTTCCAGGAAACCATTTCCACTCCAGCAACCCTAACCACACACACCAGCCTGAGACTGAGTACCTTTAAATAATCATGATGATTCAGGGTTGTAAGGTGCTCTGTGTGGCAAACCTTTTTAAACAGACGGCACTTAGACTCGTACAGAGCGGTTCTGAGAAAATGCTGCTCAGCGTTAAAGCAGGACGAGCAGGTTTGCTAGTTCTAAGGCTGTAATCGAAGGAAAACCTCCCTTACATTTCACACGAGCCTTTCCTGTTATGGGAGCTGTGTGTATGTGTGTGTGTGTTATTCAGCTGACAGTCTTACCGTTCTCACCTCCGTGCTGGTGGGTAGAGGGAGGGGGCTGCAGCTTGCTGACTAGCAACAATAGCTGACGAGGGTAGGCCTGTACAAATAAACAGGAGGAGGAGAAAAGAAAAAGAAAAGAGCAATGACACATTACTAGAGAGATCCTGGAATCGTGGACGTAAAATGTTTAAAACACTTCGGAAGGAATTAAATCGCATGTTTATTGGTAAAGACACCAAATCATACGACCAGTGCGACACCATAACTAACATGGTAACATACTAAAACGTTTACATTTCTACGAAACTGCTGAAACGAGATCAAGTGAAGCCGTTCCAGTATGTTAGATAAGTTCCATGAATCTCTAATCATACTGAGCTTAAATGCTAACAGCAGTCTAACTCTCTACCTTAAGTCATGGGAAATCGATGATGTAATAAGACCACTAAAAATGACTTGTGAAACACTAGACACTCCAGACGTTTGCGGTCTCCCTTCTATGCAGCGATAGGAGAGGAGTCCGTCAGGGCCGGCTGTGGTTTGAAACTTGCTAAACATCGCGGACTGCTGAAGCAAGCGTGCTGCTACGCCACGGACACGAATTAGCAGTAATTTCAAACGAGACATTTCTGAGTTCTAAAATAAGCATTTTGCAATGAAGCCTGTTTTGGCAGCTGAGTGACATTATGATGTTATTTGCATTTAGGAGAGTGTAGTGCAGCACTGGAGTGAGGGGGGCTGTGGAAAACTGAGGAGAGGCGCTAACCTGTGGTATAGGACAGGTCGTACTGGCCAGGTACGAGTGGGTAGCCCAGGTGGTGGTGAGACTGCATGATTCGCTGTGAGGGAGACGAACGCGGTCGATCCATTTCTCGGTCTCGCTCTCTTTCTCTCTCCCGTTCCCTTTCTCTTTCCCTCTCTGCCGCTGCTCGGTCCCGCTCGTGTGCTGCCTTCTCGCTGACTGTGGGCGATTTACTCTTGTACTGGTTGGCGTGTTGGTGCAGGATGTCCAGGGCTTTGGCCTCAGAGGACGACTTGCTGCTGACTGTAGGGCTCGAGCGGGATTTCTCGCCTTCCTCGCCTCCACCCATCTTACCGCCGTACGGCGAGAACGGATAACCGGCAGGTAGATAGGAACCTGAAGGGGGACGGGAAAGATGGTTTGAAATCTAAAAAGTGGACTTTTAAGGTCTCAGAATAGGATAGAATTTCGATTCACAAATTAAAGCTTTGCGTGTAATATAACTAAGAATGTTCAAGTACTCCCCATATCCAAAAATATGATTTAAAAAAGATGGGAATCACCAGGGGCAACCTGATACAATATTATCACGATACCTACAGTAGCTGCCGATTCGGATTTGTATTGCGATTTACTAAGCATCACGAGTGTATAACGATCCCGGTTTTAAATGAGTTTAAAAAAAGATTATGTTACAAGTCTAAACAAACTTATGCACAGAATGCTGTATGAATAGTTTAGAGTGTGCCACCTGGAGGATGATAATGGAACAGCAACATTTTAACTCAAATGCAAAAGTTTTAAAGTTACAAACGTATTTAAACAGATAAAACAATCACATCACTGATTTGACCCCCCCCCCCCCCTCCCCATCCCTAACGATCAATATTAAAAATAATGTTAGATTCAGATCCGAAAACCAAAATTTAACTGCCTACATCACTGCCAATGTATTAGTACTAAAACACAAAGTGAGCCTGGCACGAGATCTGACAGGAAAATAAGCATCACGAAGCATTTTTTTTTTCTTTTTTCAAACGTTAATAGCTTTGCTTCAACATTTCTTGTTTGCAAACAATAAAACTAAAACCATCTTATAAATTTGGCCCATGACGAGTGAAGAGAGAATGTTTCTAGCAGCTATGAGTTATGGACACAAGCAGCGTTAATGTCAATATATGATAAAGTCAATGGAAACAACAATGCACAGTATGTGGCCCCGATCCAACGCCTAGTAAATGTGTTGCTATAAAGCTATTTTTGCTGGCTTGCATTCACACCCTGCTTTGCTGCCAAATGCTTTACAGTGCAAAAATATAGAAGAGAGAGAGAGAGAGAGAGAGAGAGAGAGAGAGAGAAAACTGAGTTGCTACAGCATGAAAAATAGCTGTTAGATGGTGATTAGTCCTTGTCCTTATAAGCACTGGTGTTGTGCAATGCTTGCTATCCTAAGTATGGTATTTCTTAATCTTAATTTATACAACTCTGCACATGCTTCTGATGACTACTTCATACCTGGGTAGTTCTGCATCATGACTGACGGCATTCCTCGGTATCCAGGATGGTTGGGGTCATAGCCTTGCCCATAGGGATATCCATGCATGTAGTGCATGTAGGGTTGCTGCTGAGTTAGTGCAGAGGAAAAAGGCATGTGAGCGTTCGACCGAGGGTCTTTCGCTGAACCTCGATAGTCCTCAGAGGTAGGAGCGGATGAACGGTCGCTGCTCTCCTTGCTCTCCTCCTTGGCACTCGACTCCTTAGTCCTTGATCTCTCGTCTTTGCTTTTCCTTTCTCGATCGCGTTCTCGCTCGTCCTCGACATGCCGCTGGTTCTCAGGGTACTAGGAAATACAGTCACACGTTTCTTTGAGACAAATCCCAGCAAATTCAAAACCTGTTATTACAAATTAAGCAGCAAGATTCTCCTTACCTGTCTGTACCACACCGACTGTTCCATGCTTGGTCTGGCCAACTCTACTCCCGGTTTATTGGCGTCGTCTTTGCCGTGATGGCCACCTTCGCTGAGCTTCACCTTTAAGCCTTCAGCCTGCTGGGGCTGGAGCTTAGCCTCCTCCCCTTTGGGGATGATGACAGACTTGACTGGTTCAGAAGACGAGTCCCTCTGCTTGCTGGGCACCTGTTGCTTTCCCAGGTCAGACAGACTGGGGGCTTTTGTGAGTCCAGGTTGAACAGGACCCTTTTGTTTCCAGTCATCCTTCATAGAGGCTTCTCTTTCTTTTATGCCTGCCTCGGTTTTGGCTGCTCTGTGCTGCTCTGCCATCACTCTCTGCCTCTCTTCACACTGCTGCCTATAGGTTGGATTAGTGTTCATGAGATGGTTGTGATACATCTGGTCATGGTAACCATAAGGGGGAACATAGTATTGACTGTAGTAAATAGGCTGCATATACATGTTGGGTCGTTGCTGGATGACCGAGGCTTGTTGTTGCTGCTGTTGCTGCTGTTGTTGTTGCGGCTGGCTGGAGGCAGCATCTGGTTTACGTTCCTCTGGGAACTCTGGCTTTGCCTTGTCTTCAATTAAATCTTGCTCTTCCTCTTTCTTTACCTTTACGGTTTGGGCATCTGGCAGTGTACCACCAGTACTAGCAACACCAGGGCTAGGGTGAGTGTAGTTCGGAGAGTAGTAATTGTCATAGTTAGCATAATAAGGTGACTCTTTATTGGCTGCCTGAGATGGAAAGAGGGCCTTTTTGGCTCCTTCCCTCACAGACTGATCTTCTACCTTGGTCTTTACACCCTCTACTTTTCCCTCACCATCCTCTCCAGCATCAGAGATATCCGAATACGCAGGACTGTTCGTCTTCACCGAAGAGCTATCAGCCCCATTCTGAGTAACAACATGGAGAGGAGTGAGAGGCTGCCCACTACTGTCCATACGACTAGCCACACCAATCGATGGACTGGGAGCGTTGTCTGTAAAGCTGTAGATCTTGTCTGCCTCAGCCTTAATGCTAGCTAAACGACTCTGGTGAAGATCGGAGGAACCATTGAGATGACCATCACTTCTGCTGCCCGGATCAGAGGATTCAGAGTAAGGGCTTTTCCCTTCCTCTGCTTTCCCGCTTTTCCCTGGAGGTTTGGGACTGTCTCCCTCTTTACCAGATTCCTTCTTTTTCTTGTCCTTTTTCTTTTTGTCCTTGGAGCTCCCTAGAACCTGGTTCATAGGGGACGAGTCTCCAGGCACACCTGGCTTTGGCTGAATACCTTTGAGCTGGGGGCTTTTGGGAATGCCTTGAATCATCGAACTCATTCCTGGGGGATGGTTGGGACTCCCAGAACTGAACGGTGTTGGCTGTAGAGAGTACATTTGCTGCGACGGCATGCCTGGGGCCATTGGCCTGGAGGGTTTCATGCTCTTCTGGGCCAGCTTATCAGGTTTGGTGCTGGACTTTTTGGACTTCTTGTCCTCCATGCCATCGTTACTGGCATCATCAGTGAGGGAAGGTCCATCCTCACAGCCATCCATGGGAATGCCGCAAGCCTCTGCATCAGCTTCTCCATTCTTCTTCTTAGGCTTGGAGCCAAATTTCCCTGGTGAAGGAGAAGAACTATGCGCATCAAAACCTCTTCCTTTCGGAGTGACTGAGCGTGCTGGTGAAAGAGACCCTTTCTGGGAAACTGAGGCCCCATTACAGCTAGCTGGCTCAGGGTGGAGAGAGGACTCCTCTCCATACTCACTGTCCCCATCCATGTCCAGCTTAATATCGTCGTCGTTATGAGCACGGGCCTGATGATACTTCAGCCCATTAATGTGCTTGTACTTCTTGTTACAGTTGGGATAAGGGCAGTCTATAAGTACTGGTGAGGGGCAATTACGGTCTAAGGGAGGCGGAAGACACTCTGACTTAACGGTGGGGATCGAAAGTCCAGAGGTTACTACGCTGTTGGAGTTGGTGCGCATACGCTTGTTGCCTTTTGTGTCCTCGGAACTAGAGTTGGGCTCCATGTCGGAAACCGGCTTGTTCTTTCGCTTGCTGGCCGAGGAAGGGCTGGCTTTGACATCCTCTGTGTTGCTATTGGGTGGCGTCCTTCGCTCCGAGGAGTTCTGACTGCCGCGTCGAGCCTTGCTATTAGAGCCGGCTCTGGTTTTGCTACTGTTGCTACCCTTGTTGTCAGAGGAGTTGCTGTTCTCATTGACTGGGGTGTTGCTGTTGGGACGCATCCTCTTTCCTCGACCACGCCCAGGCCTAATCTCCAAGTCGCTTGTGGGGGATTCACAGAACCTAAAGATTAGTCGAAAAAGGTGCGAGCTATAAAACGTGTGCATAGCTAGAAAAACAATTGGTGTAATCTTAATGTTGAACTGGCAAAATAATTTCCCATCCTAGCATAGATGATCAAACTATCAAACGAACAAAAACAAAAAACCTCTTTATAATTGCTTTAAGAATTTAACAGTTTCTAAAACCTGGGTATTTTTGTTCTGTTTATTTAGATACGCTCATTCTCTTAGCAGATACTAACACAGTTTAAGGCCAGTGATTGATGTGCTCATTTTTGTTGCCGTGCATGTTTTATGTATTTTTACAACTTGCAAAGCAAAGCTTGTTCAAATGAATAAATCATCATAAACGATTTTGATGTCAAGCAATTACTGAGTACACTATCAACACGATGTTAATGTGCCTCATCACTGGAGGGTGAAAACAGATTGGTGACATATTTGGATTTCTGTCTCTTGCTAGAAAGATTGTGTCTATTCTTATCCTTTGCAGCTCGTCTCTGAGCAGAGTGTCTGGTCTCCTCCCTGAGGCTTAAGATGAAGTGTGTGGGATACACCTGGCTTACTCGGGCTCCAGTGGAGGGAGGGACCCGTGTCTAAGGAGAGCTGACAGACAGGCACTGGTTGTGCTTTTCAGAGCTGATTGGGAGTGGTTAAGCAAAGCCGTTGACTCGACCGTCGTTCTCATCGCGGTCAGCTCGGATTAACCGGAGGTTAGATGGATAGACGGATTAGTGTTAGAAAATATTGTACCTATTTAGAGCATTCTGCGTAGGTAATCAAACATCATGAGACCTCATTAAGGAGTGAAGAAGCTGTGTTGCTTTGCTGTACCTTTCAGATACGCTTTTTCCATTTGTATTCGAACCCTTGAGTACATACCTCGGTGGAGCCCAGTCGTGGCGCGTACAGTCCAGCAGCGTTCCAACATACGTTTTGTTCCGCCATGTCACGTTAACCACCAGCATCCCTGAAAAGATTGAGAGAAGATACTCAATTATAGTTGGAGAGTAATTCGACCGTCTCTGTCATTCCTACGGAGACTCGATGCCGCAATTATACGGTAGGCTTCTTCCTTCGACCTTGTGACTCGTTCGTGAGCAGCCGCGCTCTCGCTCGCCCATCTCAGCATTTCACGTACAGCTGTGGCAGATGTGCTGTTGCCATTTAGACAGATCAAACGGAGGTTTCTGAGGGCTGTGCTCTCAAAGAGACCCTCTTATTTTTATTGCCTGCTTTATGATTACAGCGGGGTAAGAGCGGCAAGGTGGAGAGGGAGTCATTTCAACTGCTTGATGGTGTCCTACGTCTGACTTTGCAGCAGTGCACAGCTTTGCTTCTACTGCGGCTCTGGGTAGCACTGGGGTTATTGTGAGAAAAACAGCTGAGACGAATAAAAGAACAGGATCAAAGGGCTTGAATAGACAGGCCTGCCTGGGTGACACAACAGCGTTGCTATGATTGCACGCTTCCGTTTGAGCGCTAATAATCAGCATGGCTCTGACATTATATTTATGCTCCGTTAGCGATTTGGGTATCGGTGCGGGTGAAAATGTTGTCTCAGGATTTCTACAAAAATTATAATGGCTTTTATTTATATATATATATATATATATATATATATATATATATATATTCTACATCTGGCAAATGATCAGGGGTACATTATTCATGCTAGTGTATTAAGTGAAACTCGCATTCGGTCACCGCCTATTTAATCTTTCACAAGGAATGAAGTGATGAAAGGTTTATACAAAAAGTCAGAGAGATGAAATCCAGCAGATGAGCAAGTTCCTCCTGTTAAATCACGCACAGCCGTTTTTTCCGCACTTTACACTCGCTCCAAGCTCCACTGGCTGCCAAATGTACCAAAATGCAGTCATTCCTGGCTAACTCTGATAAACACCCTGCACTAATGTCATCATGAGTAAAATATCCTAAAACATTCCACATGGAACTGTTTTCCCACATGTCGCACACATACATACACAGAGGTTTCCAGAGTGCAAGAGCACACTGACGTCTCCTATGAAGAAAAAAAAAAAAGAAAAAAGAAAAAAAAAAAAAGCGTCAATGGGGGTCAGTGGAGGAGCACATTAGCAGTGCGCCCCGGCCTTTCCTCCCAGAATCATTAGCGGCGCTCCTCCGACCACCTGTCTGTGCCCCGGGGCTGATTTGGGAGGGTGGGGGGTTGGGGGGTTGTTGGGTGGTGAACGGCCAATCGTTTCACCTCTTGCGCCCTTCAAAGGGCTTGGCGGAGGAAACAGAAGCTTGCCGTGTGCCCTTCTGGACTCTTACACTCCATTAATAAATACCTCTGAAGCAGTTAAACATACGAGCTCTGGTCCTTCATGGATGAGCGGCTCTGCAGTGCATCACGGGGAACATTCACAGTCTCTCCTAAACCATTTACAGTTTTAGACACGGCAATGCTGGACGAACTTGCGCTTTTCTGATTTTGTTTAACTTTATTAATTATATAGAAGAAACGGTATTCAGTAAGCAGAAAAAGGTAAAGGATTATCAACGTGAAAGTTGTACATGTGCTCTTCTGGTAGGGGTTACTCTCGCATCGTGCCAAGTTTCTCCAGGTGACCTATGGACTCGCAAGCCTCGGATCTCCGGGCCAACACGGATCAGGTTTCCTGGACCGCTGTCTCCTTGGACAACAAACTAGCAGAGGCTGCTTATTATTAAACCGCAGTCACGCCAAACGTCTGTCTTGCTGTTTTCTTACTATCGGAAAAACAAAACAAAACAAAAAAAAGCAGCCATGCTGCAGACGAACATTAAAATTTTTCTTGCGAAACTCAGTTTTCTTTCTCCCGCTGTCTGCCAGGATTGCGTTCTGAGAAACGATGGTTCACATCAATCACATTTAACACACCTGATGGGCTAATAAAGTCTACAGCTAATCAGTGAAGGCAAGGAATGAGCTGAGAAAGGAAAGGTTTTGTGCGCTGAATTAAAAAAGAAAAACAAAGCCTGGTGCTGAAGAATAAAAAGAATAAGAAGATGAAAAAAAGCAAAACAAAAAAACAACAACAACCCTGAGTTATTAACCAAGAAACAGTGAGGCGTAATGATGAAGCTCAAATGGCTGTAAGAACTGCAGGGAAAGGCGCAGTGTGTAAAGCTGGGCCTGACATCAGTATACTGGCATAAGTATTCATGGCGCGTCTGTGTTCCCTGGCGCTGAGCCGTTTCTGGGCTCCTCTTCAAGAGCAATAAAGTTTGTAAAGATTTAGGGCTGACACTTGGAGGCATCAGCATGCACGGGTGGATGAGACACCAGCATGACCCTGGTGCGCCTCCAGCTTCCTGCCAAGGGGATTTGTGTCATGGTGATGGCTTGAAACATTGCCCTGATCTGTCTCTCTGTATACAATCAGGAGCCGAAAGCCATCTAACCCAGAGTCTCCTTCATTTCATAAACGCAAGTGAGTCAGTGAAGAGCAAATAGACGCTGCTAAGCTATTAATCCGGGAGGTATTCAGAGAAAAATGTTAAGACAAGGGAACCGGGTCGTCTTCCTTTTTTTTTTTTTTTCCTTTCACATGGAATTAGTAACAACGCTATTCACCATGATGTGGATGAGCTGAACTGAAGGGTGTGACTCATTTCGTCTAGCGCCAATTAAACATGCTTACATTTAAGCCTTAGAGATGTGCACGGCACTGTACTTCATTACATTTTGGAATGCTAACGCTTCTTTCGCTGAATGTTTATACGCAATTCTCCTTCTAGGACATTTATTGGTTTATAACAGAACATAACCAGAAAGCTGGTACTGTGTAAACTTTATTTACATCCTGAATCTTTAGAGGTTAACTTTAGCCAGGTCTGATGATAACGAGCAAGGCAGAAATAGATGTTATGAAAAGGTGTTTTTACAAACTTTCAGAGGTATTACGGGATGATACGGGATGATATTCTTACGATGATACAATATTATTATGATACCTCGGTGCTGACTCGATTAAAGTTGTGATTCTTAGAATAAAGTTGTATTGTAAGTATCACGGTTTTAGCGAAAATGGACGCCGCGCTTGATTTGAGTGGTCCGAGGGTGTACCTGCTGCCAAAACAACTCGCGGAAGAGCATAAACAGAAGCGTTTGAAAAAAATCAGCGAGCAAAATTTGGAGCGATACTAAAAAAGCTAAAAGCTACTTAAAGAGAATCGTTACTCTGGAATCCTCAATCACAGACCGGGGAAAAAGTTTAAAAGTCGGCCATCAGCTGGAAAATTCCTCGGTGCTTACAGTTTTCTGGAACATTCTCACGGGCCAGAAGTATTGGAACATCATCATCATCATCATCATCAGGAAAAAGGTTTAACAATCCACAGTGCTCGTTACAGTGAGACGCTTATTGAAGAGCTGAAGCGTAAAACTTCGGATTAAACACAGGACTGATATCCAAGAGTGTCGTGATCTTGCATGATGATTCACGTCCGTACACTTCTGCCCACACTGTCGACACTCTGCAAAAACTTTACTTTCTTTCTCGCTTTGTGTTAAAGCATCCTCCCTTCAGTCCTGATCTCACTCCATCGTCCTGATCTTTCAGCCGTTCGGTCCCCTGAAAGCAGCCGCACGAGGACACGGAGATTCACTTCTGATGAAGATAGCGATGCATTCGTGGTTCGCGCTTCAGCTTAAGATATTTTTAAATGAGGCGACACGAGAGCATGTTGACAGATGGACAAAGTGTATTTGAAAAGCGAGGTCGTCATGTCGAAAAATCATGTATTCGCCTTTTCTAAAAGTTCATTAAAATGATCAATAAAAAAATCTACAGCCAGAATGTGAGTATATTTTGACTTTTTAATAGCCTGAACTGAATCTGAATCAGAAATCAAAGGTAATAAAAAATAAACCTTTCAGACGAAGAAAAAAAAAAAAAAAAGGATTTGAATTCAATACCCGTTCTGTTTAAGAAATCGTTTCTAAGTGTTCAGAGTGTGAATAAGACCGAGGATGATCAAACGATAATCTTTATGATTAACGCAAAGGGTTTAAATTCGATGAAATGTAAACGAGAGTTTAATATTTCCAGATGACAGATGATACGAGGATAAACCCGTCTTCTTAAGAGAGCATTAACAAAGGACAAGCGCGAGACAGTTAGCTCCTGGCATGGCTGACATTTACAGAAACGTCGCTGGAAGCACAGAGACACGAGATCGCCAGTGATGTGGGCAGACCCGCGGCGAGTCCTTAAAGGAGCCGAGCACAATGGTAAGCCATATCAAAGTGCCCGAGCGATACCCTGCCACCGGATCTCGCTGCTCCACTTTCCACCCCCAACACACACGGAGTCACGGAGATACAGATCTGCCTGCTTCCGCAGTGAGAGGAAAAAAAAAAAACCCACAAACTTCAAACACGCAGAGACATCCTGGTGGACCCGGCGCTGGCTCAGCTGGAGAAAGACGATCAAATGGAGCACATGCCGAGCAGACGGCCTCCTCCTTCTCAGTCATGTTTTCCAGAGGAGGAACAGATGAGAGGAGGCTGGAAGCAGCAGGCCATAACTACCTCCCTTAAGCAGACTAAAGCAGGTGGAGGCCCTCGGTGCCCGAACACGCCTGAGGCTGGAAATATGTACGACCTTCTCTTTGTGTGTCCCTCCTGAAACGCACTGAGGCAGGGATAGTGAACACACACTTGAGTGTAAGGGGGGGGGGGGGGGGGGGGGGGGTGTGAATCAGAGGCAGTGTGTGTGTGTGTGTGTGTGTGTGTGTGTGTGTGTGTGTGTGTGTGGGGCGAGCAAATACTTCAGGAAGGTATGAGCTGTGAATGCTGATGAGGCTCCTTTATAAGGACATAGCGGTGGGCATATTGAGGGTGACTCATTTAAAATACCAAGGATCATTTAACATCGCTATTAAATGTTGTAATTAAAAGCTCAAACGTAGCTTAAAAAAAAACAACATAAATAAACCAGTGCAATGTTTTAACCCAAACTGGAGATGAACGTACACCAAATCTGACATCGCACTCGTCACCTGTTCTTAGTGCAAAAAACGCTCTCCAAGTTGCAAGGTCCAATACCGTGTGATATTACGTGATGTACGCGTCGTGTAGAAGATAAACGAGAAGAAAAAGAATCCTTTGAGCGAGCATCTACATAACGACGCGGTTAATTAAAGGCGGAGTAATTGATTCTTTTTATCTCCTTACTTCTACAAAGAACCTGGAGAAAGTCAAGCCATAGAAAAAGCTTTCCTAACGCCGCCGAGACGCGCAGTGGTAAAGCGCTCGCCCATTCTAGGTCTCGAGAGAGCTGATTGGCCGAGCTCTCTCGGAGGGGAGGGATGAGAGGTACATAGTGCTCCCACAATAATCACGTCTCTACAGCCAATCAGGGGCGTCTGTGAGCTCGCGCAAGCGGAAGGAGCGGATAGCGCTGTCCTCCGAGTGTCTTACTCCGCCCCCGACGGTGTGTGAGCGAGCAGTTTGAAAAGATGCAGCCTTAATGTGGGAGCCTCCTAGTGACAGGGGGGGAATTGGACACGACTAAATTAGGGAGAAAATCAGGGAAAAATCCCCCCCCCAAAGCAGTTTCCGTGCTCTTAATCCTTTTTCCCATATTTCCATTCCACCAGCTGATTAGATTTCCCTGTTGTGACATCATATAAGATGATACCCTCCCCCAGCTCATTCACATTGTATGCTCGAATACCCACCGTTGTTGAACAGCGAGGGTTCGAGCGCAGGACTGACCATGTGATGATCCCAAACCCACCCAGTGGCAGTGTTGGGGTTTGATCCCCGAGGCTTCTGATCATTACTGCAGTAACATAACGACTGAGCCCAACACTGCAGCAGCTAAACTGTGACGCCAAAGACCTGACGACAAAAATCGATGCTAACCATCAGAGCGACTGTAAACTTTGGAAATGTATAATATTATATAATAATATAATAGAACTTGACAGAACACAACACTGGTCGCCGACATCCACGACGCTAAACACGATGTTCCACCATGATGTAGGTCACTCATTCAGGTATCAGGACTGGTACTGATGCATATATACACACACACACACGAAAGAATAAAAAAAGAATAGAAAACACCATGCATAAGACAACAGTAATATATATGTGCTGCTTTTCCACGGCAGCGTCCTCACCATCCTCGGTTTCTTGCCACACGATGCCCTCCAGGTTGACGCTCGTTCCCGGCTCGCAGGGGCCCAGGCACTCGGGCTCCGTGCTCAGGGCCACGTCGGTCGTGTTGACGGCGACCGAGCGCGTCCGCACCATCAGCTGCTCACACGGCGAGGCGATGTCGCTGTTTCCCACCGAGGCTAAAAGGTGGAGCGGGGGAGGAGCCGGCGTAGAGACCGGAGACTCCATCTGGGGAAGCACACAGGAGGCAAAATAAAAACAACTAGTTAGTTAGTCAAAGGCAGTAAGAAAATATTAATTAAAAAAAAATAATAAAAAGAAGCTCAATCATGTGGAAAAGCTAAAACTATCTCAACGTCCGTAAGAGGAAATGAGACAAACAGCATCTGCGAGCCAAACGGAGAAACAGACCAGACCAGACCGTTTAATGCTGCAGACTTGAACATGAACCACAGAAAAAGGAATAAAACAAAACGACTTAAGCACAAATCCATCACGGTTTAAAAAGACATTTAGGTGAGTTAATGTCTCCGGGGTCGAGTGGAATTCTGGCTCCGATAACAGGAAAATCCACAGAGAGAGAGAGAGACACAGAGAGAGACAGAAGAACGGCATCGTTCACCCTTGGAGAAGTGCGACGGCTTAATTATCACGTCGGAGTGAGATCATAAGGGGCTCAAAGTTTCCCTGACTTTCCTTCGAGCCTCGGTGCGAAACGTGACGCCGAGGCGAAAATCTGACGTCGTCCTGACCGCTCTGTGATTTATGATCGCCGCGACTTGCCAAAGCAGTGGCTGGTGTGTGAACAACACACTCGCGACGTCATCCAACTGTCAGATCCTTCAGCACGCGCGGAGAAGACAAAAAAAAAAAAAAAAACCCGCTCCGCCTCCCTCGAGCACTTTCGGCCCGCGTCACACCCGAGCGGCTTCACCCTGGAACTGAGAAAGGTTTAACGCGTTTGCGTTTAACACGTGAGGCCGGCTCTCAGTCAGGCAGTTAACACGCCTAATCTGTTCCACACACCAGGTGCGACGGTACAACCGTGAATTCGCGTAAGTCACGGATAACGAGTCAGAAAGCTGATTAATAGCGCAACACGACCATGCGGTGGAAAGAAGAGTGTTTTCATTTTTTAATGAATGCAAAGAACAAACAGCTGTCTGTTATTAACTTTAATCCTTCCAGGTTGTAGATAGACCTGGTGCTAACAAGCTTATATCAGGGGAAAAAAGTTTGGAGATAAACGAGGAGGTATTTATCACAAGGTATGAAATGAAGAAAATCACCACATCTTACAGTTTTATTTTACCAAATGAATTTTTTTGTCATGAGCTACAAACTAAGCTAACAAAGCGCAAAAAAAAAAAAAAAAAAAAAAACATTCATAATGAAAAGAATTATGAAAGGATAAGATTTTTTTTTCCTTTTAGTTTTTTTTATATTCATTTAAAAAAGTAAAAAGATAAAACAGCTTGTTTTCCGTACATAAAAAAGAAAAAATGAAAGAAAAAAAAACAATTTGTGGACATGTGTAGTGTGACCTTTTTACTTGTTTATTTACATGTTGGGCTGGACAGCTTATTGTTATTATAATTATATTATATATATTATTATATTATATTATTATATTATTATATTATATATTATAATAATAAAGCGAGGTTAATCCGCCAAACCGGGCTTTTAGGGGCATAGCTTTTGTACATTTTGCTTTAACAGTGCTGAGAACAGAAAATAAATAAATAAATAAATAAATAAAAATGTATCTACACAAGCATGAAAAACAAAAAACAAAATCATAAATATATTAATAAGGTAAAATCCTTCTTGTCACTTCGGTTTTGAAAACTTATAATGAACTCCTCTTTTTTGGATTTTATTTTTTATTTTAAATTTTTTAATAATCCACGGATTATAAAACTAAAGAAGCAACAGTACAAAGTTCATTATAAATGCATGTGTGGTACAGAATTTCTCTTTTTAGGGGGAAATACAGAATTTAGAGCAAAGTGAAAATCACTGTATTATCTGGATTTAAAGAGGCGCTATTATTCAAGACTTTCAGACACCCAGACGTCTCTGTGTAAGTTCTGTGTAACAAACAAACAAACAAAAGAAATCATCAATAACACCCTGCCTTTTGTCCTTTATCCAAGTTTATTTTTGGCTGGGGATTAAACAAGCCATATAGATTTTCCCCTTATTGTGACCTCACATAATAAGACCCTCCCCCTCTCTGTTCAGTCACTCCGCAGTAGGCCATACACAGACGCTGAAACGGTGTGCGCGGACGAGAAGTGCATCAGGCGGAGCTGGTGTGATTACAATTATTTTAAAAAGTCAAACTAATACAACCGGTTAAACTGGTCTAAGTGAGTGCTGAGTGTGTGTAGAAATGAGCTACGCTGAGCTTTGAGTCTTACAACAGCAGAGCAGCAGAGTGGAGCGACAAGCCAGGGGAAGGCGTCGTCTTATATGATGTCACAATAGGGGAAATCTAATTGGCTAGTTTAATTAAAGAACAATACAAAAAATACAAAAAAAAAAAAAAAGGAAAAAAAACACACACACACACACACACAGACACACACATCTGAATGTCTAACAATGACTAGAAAGCGAGTTTTACATAAAAGGTCACCTTTAAACTCCCTACCCTCTCTCTCAGATGTGCCATGTGGGCTTCTCAGCTTAAAATCATTATCAGATGTCGCCCCTTGCTTCGGAAAATATGCTTTTCGTCATCAATGGATCATCGGCTCTTGTTCCGACTCCAGCTTTGACTGTGCTTGGAACATGGGTGAAACCAAACCGCTTTGTTCAATAATAAACCAAATGAAACCACATCTGAGGTCTTCAGTCAGACGAGTTTGTGGTGTTCGGATCCCCGCCTCTTCCTGATCGCGTTTATTGACTGTTTTTTTGTTGCCTATGACGTCATCACGCATCACAACTCTGCCAAGTAACCTGCAATAAGTAATGACTGCAAAAACACAATGTCATGATGTCAACAATAATGTCATCGTTTAGCACAAATCCAATCGTGCTTAATACAATTTAATCGCAACTTTGTACAGACAACGTCTTATTGAATGATTTTTATTCAGGGTGGCGATCGGCGCAAAGTTCTCAGAGGACCACGCAAATGAGATCCAACCTCTCGCCGTGTCAACATGTGGTAGGAAACAGAACAACCCCCACACACACAGGAAAATCAGATTACACTCTGTACTGCCCTTGCAGGATTCCGGCAGCTTCATTTCCCGAGCAAAATGCGTAGCGTAGCTGCTCGACGGCGTGAGCGGGACGCAGTTCTTCAGGGCGGCCGTGAAACACAAGGACAGGAGATACAGAAAAGCGCCCTGTAGATCACACACGGCAGCTGTGCCCGCATACACTTAACACTTCAAAGGCCGACTCGTTTTTCCCTCGCCGTGTAACTTACAATGTGTCGAGAAGGATGTAAAGCAATCTGTCCTCAGGAGGAGGAAAAGAAAAAAAAAAAACCCACACACACACACAAGCTCACGGCCCAGCAATGGCTACTGATCCGTCAAACGATGACATCTGTGCAGTCCATTTCTTTTTAAAGACTTACTGCTTTAAGCAGAAACACGCGCGCCTGGCGACGTCTACGTGCTTCATGTTTATCGCCCGGATTCAGACGATTTTCCATTTCAGCAAAATGTTTATATAGAAAAGGTACATTATTAAATCGCCAATTCACGTTTTAGCTTCATAAATAAATCTTGCCGAGCAGAAAGCGTTTTATCAGACAGACACTCTTTTGGCTCTTTTCTTCGAGCACAAGGTAAAAAAAAAAAAAAAAAACAAGTGGAAAAACGTGCACTTAGAAATCGAATCGGATCGGAGCGCCGTGCTTCAGTTTCGGGACGCGTGCGGAGACAACGCTTCGACGTGCCGGGTGTGAGAATGTGACGGGAGGAGGGTGAGAGGTGTGACGAAGCCACGAGTGAGCGAGAGCCAATATTTTTCTGGAACATTCAAAGATTAAAACCGAGTCTGTCTAAACAACATGAGCATCAGTAGCCCAGGATGAGTACGAGGAGTATGGAGGTTTTTTTTTTTTTTTTAAGACAGAAAACATTTTCATGTACTTTCAAATGTTTTCTTTTGATTGAACACAAAAGTCACGACAATGTTATAAATTGATATATATATATATAACAATATTATGATATGATGTACATCAAACTATTTTTCCTTTCCTGAAGTGTGTATACATTTTCTTGGCTGACTCTGTGTATATGAATTTGAATGTGTGTATCGTTACACCTCCTGTAGCTACAGTTCCAGTCAAAAGTTTGGACACAAGTTTGGATTTATTTCCTACATTCATGAACAATCCTGGAGATTTCCAGACTATAAAATAAAACGTTTACCTGGAATTACGGAATTATGTAACAACAACAGTCAGCAATTACGAGACATAAGACATGATGGTCAGACAGAAGGCAAGCAAAGTCGTTAGAGAACTTTTTAGCTGCATCATAAATAAATACAGAAAATAATAATAAAGACATCAAAACCGTGTGAAATTTGTTTCAACAGATACCGATATGCTGGGGACGTGCTACCTTCTCAAACACGAACAAAGATTTACTAATAAACTTGTTTCTTAATCAGTGTCTAGGTATCATAATATCATATGGGCCGGTCCCTGAGATTTCTGTCCCTTATTACTATTATCATCATCATCATCATTATAATCATACACTAGCTAATGTAATGTCTAGGCATACGACTGAGCATCACACACACACACACACACACACACACACACACACACACACACACACACACACACACACACACACACACACACACAAGGTTTCACTCACCCAGCGTGTTAACTAATGGATTCACAATTTGTCCTGGAGTTACTCTGTAGTCTCACGTGTGCTCTTCAGTCACACGATTCTCATTTCACAAACAGCAGCTCATAACCAATCCCAAGTGGAACTGAACGCAGCGGCACCGATTTATAACCGACTGACACAAAGACCAGAGCGTCTGTAACGTCCTACAAACCAAAAATCAGTTTTCACGCCCCCCCCTCCATCCTGTTGCTAATCCAGCGCTCACACTCGACCTCTTTACAGGAAGTAATATCGAGGAAAGAAAATGACAATAATCAGACTAAAGCGTCTAAAGCTGGACCAATCAATCTGTGAAGGAGCGCCGCGGCCGGGGCCGAGATACGCCGACGCAATCGATGATGCTTAATAAGCAGGGGGGGGGGGGGGTGTTATTATCGTACTTTCTTCCTGCACATAATAATAATAATGTCTAATAATGCTCCTCGTTTAAGATAAGTACACTGTTTCAGGGTTATAACTCACACGGTCACGCTGTACAAGGTTTGGTACTGTTTACTTTATAATAGGTGCAGATATAATGCTGAGATTTTAATTCTTTTTTTTTTTTTTAAGAAATGATCTAGAGGTTTGTAAACACTGCTTGTTCTGATTTCGTCTGTTTGAAAACTTCCGCTCATAAAGCAGGCTAGCTTTTATACATCACTGTGTCTATTAACACCACCATTCAAGATTTTAAGGATGTTAACCAGCAGGATTAAAATAAATAAATAAATAAATAAATAAAAAGATTTCACCTGCCTTATTAACCAACACAAAGAAAGCGACCACACAAACCGTACAGTCGCCGTATACAGAGACGTGTTTCTGCTTAAAACTCCGATGCGGCGTCTTTCCAGCAGTGAGAATATCACTGTGCTAATCTGATCTGTATTACGGTTTTATAAAGATCCTGATTCGGTATCATTTGTTTTTAAAGATTTTGTACAGGCAAATAATTTGCTCCGACCACGAGGGATGCTGCTGTACTTCCTGCCAGTGCGTGCATAGTTTGTAGCACACCACCTGCAGGAATATGGAAGTATTGCAACTTTACACCACCTCAAACGCAAACGTATTTAATGTGGTTAAGGCATTGGACTTCGATCCAGAAGGTCCCAAGGTTCAAACCCCAGCATCGCCAAGTCTCTTGAGCAAGGCCCTTAACCCACAAGTGCTCGGATGTATAATGAGATAAAAATGTAAGTCGCTCTGATTAAGAAAGTCAAAAGCCAAATTCTGAAACGTAAATGAATTTCTTTCCCCCCATGTGGTGTCCAGCGTTGCTACATACATAACAGGTGATTTTCGACAAACCTAAAGTTGCTTCAAAAGTTTTGCTGATATAACCCCAAGACTGGCTTGATAACTAGCCAACATTAGCCGTGTCTGTTTATAAAACAGTTAAACAGACAATAACAGTTTGGAATCAGCAGCTAACAAACTGCAATGAAGTTTCACACCTGAACAAAAGTATAACAATTATACAACAGAATATTTACAGTTATATTAACAGAAAAAGTTTTTCCATTGATGATTCATCTGGTACAAATATACTTGGAAATGACAGAAATTCCAGTACTTCGGTATTGCAAGTTGAAAGAAAGCCGAGTGACTATAAACTGCAAAAGCATTTAATCGCATACAAATTGAAGTGGCAATACGGACCTGTGCAATTAACATACGCAGTCGGAAATTTACACAGAATTTGTGAATTTGTGATCTGGTGACTGAAGGCCATGTGAGTAGAGTCAACTCGGCGTGAGATGATTTTAGCTTTGTGCTAATGGAGGAAGTGGTCAGAAGTAGGGTCAGAAAAACAGTTCCGTCCACACGGTTACATCACCACCACCGACAGCTGACGCGAGACGGGACGGATCCATGCTTTGCTCCATGTTTTACGCCAAGTTCTGACCCAATCGGCCGAATCTCAAAGAAGAAATCGAGGTTCCTCAGACCAGAAGATCAATTAGGTGATAAATTCGGTGAGCAGATGTGAACTGTAGCCCCAGTTTCTTGTTCTTGGCTGACAGGAGCGACTCCCGGTGTGGTCGTCTGCTGCTGGTGGACAACTGCTTCACGGTTTGACGTGTTGTGTGTTCAGAGTTGCTCTTCATCAGGCCTCGGTTGTGACGAGATTCGAGTGGCGCCTTCGAAATGCCTTAAAATCACATTTCTTCCCCATTCTGATGCTCTCGGATCGTCTCTCGGCGGTGTCTACGTGGGCGGAGTTGTCGCCGTGCCATTGGTTGATTAGACATTTGCTTCAACGTGCTGATGAACAGGTTAAACAGGTACTTGCGTTATTTTGACTGTGAAATCGAGCCAAGATAAATCAAAAGAAAACAGAGAAAGGGATAATAGTTTTCCTCAGAAAAAGGTCATGTTTGTTTGTTTGGTGTAGTTAAGCAGCAGTAAACGTCTACACATGTTTGTCTGTCTATCTATCTATGTGAAACAGCTGAAACAGACAGATGAGTATAAGCGACAGTCTTGCAGAACCAAGCTGAATGTGTGCGTGTGTGCGCGCGGAAAGCTGTCGGGTCATGCCTTTAAGGAGTAATATGTCAGCTCTACTTCACTGCTCGTAGGCTCGCTAAGATAACCGAGCCGTGCTGATCAGATTACTCAGCTCGAGCGCTTAAAAAACTCCTGCACTCTTAAGCATACACTCTGCCCTCGCTCGTTTAACAAGAGGAGCTGCTAAGCCAAGCTGATATTCAATCAGACATGACGCCCTGATAGCTCCAGTCAATTCTGCTGCTCCATCTAACTCTCTCTCTGACTTACACACACACACACACACAATATACCACACGCTATCCGGTGTTCTCGGTGCTCTTTTTACTCTTCTTTAGAAAAGCAACAGAAAAGAAACCTAACCAGAGCTGCGTTGAGTCGGGACGTATGCAGAAGAGAGCAAACAGCTCCTTCCTATGTCGCCTCAAAGCATCATATTATAGCGGACATGGACAAAATACATTTTTGATGAAGTTCGGAAAAATTATTACGTTTTAATATGGTCATTCATGTCTCGCTCAAAAGGGAAAAATGTCAAGTAGCCTCTTAAAACAAATAATTTATAACAGACTGAATATTACATTCTTTAAAAAGCTACTGATAATTTTAAACTAAATATATGAGGGGGGAAAAAAAAAAAGACAAATTGGATCAGCGACTCATGGCCGAGCGCAACATCTCACTCCTAACAGGTTGTTTATCGAGGCAGATTTCCTCTCGCGATCTTGACCGGATAATAAACTTTTTAATTTCAATTAAAAATTAATTATTTATTTTGCTCATTAATGATTTCCCAGCAGTTTGGTGATGCTAGCAGGAGGGAAAAAATTAAATTCTTCAAAACTTAATGATGTATTGTCTGCACATGTCTATAAATGTAAATGTATCAAACATTAAAACTAAAGAAATGTTCAATGGCGTAAACTTGAATAAATAAAGATTTTTCAACTTTAACTTGTCCTGATAAGATACAGTACAGTCATATCGACCAGCACTACTGCGCGTTCAGACAACAATATACAATCAAAGTTCTACGCTAGGACTTGTATCTCAGAATTCCAGCAAAGTAAATGTGCAATAAGTCAACAAATAAAAACATGCGCACACAGCAAATCAGCTACAAAAATAAATAAATAAAAAATATCGCACAGAAAACGTATTTTATATTGTTTATTTTAAATAGGTGTTACGCAATAGATGCCATGTTTCGACATAATGTTACTTTTTCTCAAATTTCACAATCCATTATAAAGAAGCACAAACCATCTGCAAAAAATGCTACAATCCACTTTTGAGGAACATGTATCCTGCAACATTTGTTTTTTTTTTCATCGTTGGCATTATTTTTTTAAATTTCGACTGCAACAAAAACAAATTTTACTTTTCTTCCCTGAATTTCGACACGTGTGTGTGTTTTTGTTTTTTGTTTTTTAAGTCTGAAAAACTTCCTGAACGACTTGGAATGATTTTCTAACATCTCAAGATCGCACCAATTGAGGGTTAAATTCATGTGGAGAAAGTTGGCATAGAAACAATAACGTACTAGAAAAAGGGCTCATTCTGTATCTTAAAAATTGTAGAACAGTAAAATGATTAAAAACATGTTTGTTTATTTATTCATTTAGTAATGTTTTATCAGGCAATACTACTCATTTGCAGAGTGCATGTTAGCAAACCTGCAAACTATTTGGGAACATCCTGGTTTTTATAATGTGAATTTTACTCATGTTTGTATGTATTGGTCCTTAGAGAATTGTTAAAACTATTGGATTTTCATTTGCACTTGATTCAGTATCACATAGACTTGTGCGATATGGCGATAAACATCACAGGATGACAGAAAAATTATGATGCAAATGTCACAAAAGTCACTTGCCAAGTCAGCTGCTCAGTAATTTTAATGATTAGTTAATTAATTGGCGTAAAGCATTTAACTGATTAAAAATGTATTAAATTTTTGTTTTGCATAATAATACCCCGTAGCTCACATTCTTTTACACACGACAAGAGTGTGCAGTTGCAGTTTAAAAAAAAAAAGTTCGAAAGTTGTGGCATTTTGGAAAAGAATTTCTCTCGTCATGATGTGGCCATGTTGAGTGCGCAGTGTTGCCAGATTGGGCATTTTTCAGGTAACTGAGCTACCTTTTGATCATCGCTGGAAAAATGTGTCTTGGGCTTGTAATAAATGTTATAGTTATGTAAGAGTAACGATGTACTGTATATGCATAAACAGCTGAGCTACACGAATGAGCACTAGGTACTGATATTTACTCAGTTGTGTTAATTTTTTTAATTTTTATTAGAGTTGGCAGGTTTTCTAAGCCATTTATATCATATTGTGATCGAGCAACCTTGGAACAGAGAGAGAGAGAGAGAGAGAGAGAGAGAGAGAGATTGAGCAAGCAAAAATAAACTTAATAAAATCAACACGGTCAATATTTAATGTGGAGCCTCTGCACTTTAAAGTAAATCAGTGGTGTTGGATAAAGATTTGTGCAGCTTAATAAGTAAAACAGCTGGTAGGTTTTACTGAGCGTGCTGGAGAATATGAACATGTCAGAGTTCTTCTGGTTACTTAGTTACACTTTCTATTTTGATGCAAAAACCAAGTGTAAATCTTATTCTGCAATGTTATTTATTTATACATTTTTTATTACATTTTTGTTTTGAGATTTTTTTGCAGACCTGATAAACGAACACAACAGATATTGCACTACAAATATTTTGGCGCCTAAAACTTTTGCACACTTTCTGCAAAAAAAATAATAAAAATGTTTCAGTTAGGAGTGCCAAAAATGTATAAAACATTCACACGAATCACAGATTGGCTACAGTCAGTTACACCATGGGTCAGTATTATGGAATTCTTTTTCTCCTGTTAAACAAGTTAGGTGTCATTAATTGACTTGCACAAACAAATTGCTGGAAAATGTGTCTCATTATAATTAATGATGCTTAAAAATGTTTAACTATCAGCAAAGAAAAAAAGGAAAAGGAAAAAAAAAAAAAGTGGTCTGGGTGCAACTCTGCAGACACTGACCAGAGAAGAGTCGTCACTTGCGAGCTTCGTCTTTAGACCAGGCGCGGATGAAGATAATTGTCTGTAAGTGGCATCTAAAACCGGCAAAAGCTTCGAGACAAACTGAATCTTTTAAATGACTTATTATTCAAGACGCACAGTCGGAGAAGGGGAGGAAAGGCAGTGTGTTTTCCTTGAGAAAACATATCACTGAAACCAACGAGTACAAATAAGATCCTATATTAGGCACTACGCGATGTGTTCGTAAGATCAGGACGCGTCTCTCGACTGGATTCTGTAGTTAGTGAGGACGCTCTGGTTAAGGATTTTGGTCATGAAGAAATTTCATAGGAATAATAATAATAACTAGAGAAGTACATTTCCTGAAGAAAATGTGAGTGGTGCTTGCCGTGGCAAAACTTTGGAGTCATGCTAGCAACTTGCTAAGCACTCCAGCATCATGTTAGCAGCATTCTAATGATGTAGCTGCATGTATGTAATGATGTAATAATGCTAGCAACATGCTAATGAGCTAAACATCATGGTAGCAACATGCTAAGCACTCAAACTTCATGTTCGTGACATTCTATTCTATTCTATTCTATTGACATTCTATTATAGTTAGCATGAAGCTAGCAACATGCTCATAAGCTAAACGTCTTGCTTGCAACATGCTAGGCACTCTAGCATTATGCTAGCAACAAGCTAATCATGTTATTAGCGAAATGCTAATATAGTTAGCATAATGATAGCGCCATGCTAATATTGTTAGCATCATCCTGGCAACATGCTAATATAATTAGCATAATGCTAGCGAAATGCTAATTTTGTTAGCATAATGCTAGCAACGTGCTAATCGTGTTAGCAACACGCTAACTGCACGATAATGATTTTGCTAGGGGGCGTGGCTTATGAGCATCATGATAAATGCGAAAGAGTGATTGATTGCCCGAGTAAAATGAGCCCACCACCATGTCTCTACAACAGTGGGATCAACAGTTAAATTCAGTTGAAAAGTCATATCAAGCCCCCTTTCCCCGAATAAACCCACATAAAATAAATCCTGAATGAACCACACAATTTGCCATCTGTTTCATGGGTCTATGATGAACTGAAAGTGACGAGTCATCCACCAAATTTCCCATTATAAGTCAATGGGGCAAATTTGGGCACCTGTTTTTCCCCGGGGGTAAAACCTATACCCTCTTGCGGGGTATGTTCCAACACAGGTTGCAAGCCACTTCAGTATTTGGTAAATTTATACCAAAATTTATACTCTGCGCTTCAATCCGTCAAAGTTCGTCTCAAAGTTATGTCTATGGGATTTTTGGGGGAGATTAATTGCCCCCGATTAATTGCCCCCCCTGTGGGGCAATTAACCGCCCACCCCTTAGAAAAGTCATAGCACCCCATTCCCGACCAAGCCGCACGTTTTGATACCTCATTCATGGGTCTACAAACGGTGCGGGACTAGTTATGCGCCAAACTTTCATACGGAAGAAGAAGAAAAAGAAAAATAATAAGCCTGTGAGATTATAATAGTAGTGCTTCGCTTCGCAAGCACCACTAATTAGGGGGAGAGAGAGAGAGAGAGAGAGAGAGAGATGCTTCACTGGAAGGGAAAAATAAGCAGCTACAACGAGCACTTCTGGCATATTTACCCCCCCACCCGGTGCATGTTTGTGTGTGTGCAATAAATCTCCTAGAGACCATCACGTGTGGCGCAAAAACAGGCAATTGTTTTGAAAATGCTGTTAAATGAAAAAAGAAAAACTGATGCTTGTTCTTAAAGCCCATAAAGTGACACGCTCGGACAGTTAGATCAGCTTGTAAAACAGCACAGGGAAATTTCATGCGTGTTTGTCTTTGTGCAAATTCAAATCATAAACTAAGTATAATTTGAAATTGGCATTCGTTCAACAGGACACCAAAAACACCATACTGAATCCATGTGTAGAGTAGAGAGGTGTGTGTAGAGCCATGGGGGGTCCTGAGACACAGAGACAGCTCGACATTAACAAAAACGGAAACTCTCAGCAAGAGACAAGGGACACCTGGGACAGGGACGACGTGATCCAAAGAAATCGATTTGTTTTGCTTTTGCCTTATATGACTGACTGGAATAAAACTGCCCAGTTATAGTCAACGTTAATGCTGTAGCTTTTACAGAGATACAAACCACCGACTCTGGAGACACCTTCACACCAAATAAACATCTTTAACACTACATGAAGATCTCCTTCACCAGCTTGAACACACCATGTGAACCTTTACAATTACACGGTTTCCACAACATCCAAGAAAGAACTTGCTAAAAAAAACAACATATTTTTCCACTTTCATGCATATTTGCACCCCCACCCCCTCCCCCGGACATTTCTATTTAAATTCCCACTTCATTTCCACACATAAATATCTACTGTACATTTGTACAGCTAGGCTTTTCTTAAATTGTATTTTTTTTATATTATATAGATACATCATTATTTTCTACTTTATTTCTTTTTTTTATTCATATTTATTTCCTATTAATAATCTTTTATTTTAAAATCACGGGCGGTCGTTTAAGCATTTCACTGCTTATCGTACTGTGCATGTAATGAATAAAATTTTAATTTGATTTGATCCAATATTTCCATCCATCCATCTAGGAACCTCTGTCGTCCAACTAGTGACCGTAAAGGCCAATGGTGACCATCATATTTATTCCCATTTTATACAACTGTGGTAAGACCTCCTCCGGTCAACACTCCCAAACTCATTCACACACTATGGGAAATTTGCGAATGCCAATTAGCCTAATCTGCAGGTCTTTGGACTGTGGGAGGAAACTGAAGAACCTGGAGGAATCACACCAAGCACGAGGGGGGGGGGGGTACAAACTCCATGCACACAGACCCTGAGGTGGGAATCGAACCCAGGATCTGGTGGTGCAAGGCGACAGCACTCAAGTCGCCATGCCGCCATATTGTCCATTATACTTTGTTTATCTTTTAGTCACTTCAGTTGAAGCATGGTTTGACGATCTTGCTAATGCAACTATACTGTATGTCTATTGTATTAACACACTTACTACTGGATGTTTGTAATTTACTTCAGGGTCGAGAGAGTGAGTGAGTGAGTGAGTGAGGGAGTGCAGACCTACTTACCTACCCACAGAAAAGTCAAACCACTCAATATTCCCAAACATCACTTAAAAATGAATGAATAAATAAATAACATTACAGAAGAATATTTGCATGCCTTTAAAGAAAGCGACACACATCAGATCTAAAGTAGGCTCCCGAATTTGCAAGGAATATAGAAAGGAGCAAGTGTGACTAGAGTTAGTTACTAGAAGAAATTTGAATCATTTTGTCAGCTGTTTTATTTACAGTGCTGCGCAAAAGGCGTGGGAACACGCAAAAAATAAATAAATAAAAGAAGAAGAAGAAAAAGAAACTTTTATAAAGGGCACTAAAGAGTAATAAAATCAACACGGTCAATATTTGGTGTGGAAACTCTGCGCTTTAAAGTAAATCAGTGGTGTTGGATAAAGATTTGTGCAGCTTTATAAGTAAAACAGCTGGTAGGTTTTACTGAGTGTGCTGGAGAATATGAACATGACAGAGTTTCTTAGTTACACTTGCTATTTTGATGCAAAAGTCAAGTGCAAATCTTCTTCATGTATCAAATTGTAATTAAGTTTTGTTAATTAAAATAAAATACAAACACAACAGAATTTGTACTATGGATATTTTGGCGACTAAGACTTTTGCACAGTACTGTATGTACGTGTTGCGGTGCGACGACGATTCTCGCAATCGTTCCACCAGATAATCTTCCCAGTTCGGGACGAGCTCTGCGCATCATTTAACAACGTGACAAAAACCTTTCACAAGCGACGGACATAAAGAATAAAGAAAGCGATTAATTAATCCGTCATCCTCCGAACGGCGTTGGACGAATCCCAGATCCGGTACGCTGATGATCGTACACGCCGGTTTCATTAATATCCACACGCCGGATGAATAACACCAAATGGTCAGGTAAGAAATTAGTTTCATGATGAATGTTTTTTTATTTCCTCCACTCATTATTCACTTTCACAAATCTCGTGCCTTTTGATCGTCCTTGGTGCTTGAATTGTTTTTTCTTTCTTCTTCTACCTCCCGGGGTACTAAACGAACCATTATCACGTCAACTTCTCCAGAGCGTCCAACACATCGATCATCGAAACAAATGTCGAGTTTGTTTGTTGTGTACCTGAGGGGAATATTAATGGAGCTGACCTGGAGAGATCGCCAACGGATACGCTGTTTCTAATTTGCTAACTCGAACGGCTGTGAGGCGACTCGCGTGTTTCTTAAAGTCGGATCTTTTACAGCCCTGGCTTTCACCCAGCAGGTGCCTGAAGAGCCGCCCTCCATCTCAGTGCTGGTCTCTGACCCAACCCCCATCTCTCTCTCTCTCTGCAGCTGGCCGGCTTTCCCGGTATTGTTCGCCGCCTCGGGGAGGCAAGGCACGGGGGAAAGACTGAGGCCCCTGAACTACCCTCCTTCCCTCAGCCTAAAGAGGCGACCTGCATTCCTCATGGTTGCTGTCTGAGAATGAGAATGAAGGAGGGAGTGGGGAAGGGAGGAAAGAACGCTGCCAGATTTTTCGATCCCGAAACGAGCAGACAAACGAAGACTTGCTTGATGCCGTGTTATCTTGCGCACCGTGTGACTTGGTAAAACAAAAACAAAATCAAAACGCTGCGTCTGATTGAACTGGGATTTTTCCGTTTCCAAATCTCTCTCTTTTTGTTTTTCTGCGTTTTCTTAACATGAGAACGAGGACTCGAGGAAAACAAAAGACGAAGAAATGATCCAGATGTCAAGCTGAGCGCTGACGACATGCAGCTCGCACTATAGAGAGAGAGAGAGAGAGAGAGAGAGAGAGAAAGCAGATGTAGGCATGTATGTGAGAAAGGGCAGAGTCCTAACATAAGCCCCCGCTCTCGACTGTTGCTGCTCAGCGTGACTGCTACTCACTCAAACACAACCGTATCTATTACAATAATAATCCACCTTCCTGTCAAGGTCACCCTCGAGGAGAGAGAGAGCGCGAGAGAGAGAGGGAAGAGCAGGAGGCTGAGGGACTTGAGAGGAAATCCAGATAAGAGGCTAATAGGCGTGTGTGGTGGTGGTGGGGAGGGGGCGGGGGCGGGGTATCTCTCTCAATGCTTACGTTCATAGTCGATCCTACAGCAAACAGAGACACGCCGCAAATCTGAAGGCTTACCGCTCGACTGTGTGTAAACTGAACGAGATCCTCTTTAACTACAAACATGGAATCTAGACAAAAAAATAATCGCTTTCGGTGCGGACAGAAAAAAAGCAGGAATGAAAACTCAACCCGTCGCGCTCCATTACTGAGAATACGCTGAAGTGAGAAATCTCAGAATACAAACGTCTTCCCTGACACCAGAATAGATTTTTTTATTATCATATTACATTTATAATAGAGACGACCCGGTTGATCAGTGAGTGACCAGATTCTGCTGGTTTTCGGTTTGATTGGCCGTGACCGCTTATCGCCCGATCAACCTCTTCAACCACCAGATCAACCGCTCTGTACTGAGTGCAGCAGCTTCTGCGTCATGCAACAGAAACGGGTTTTTAAAAATCATGCGTGTTAAAACCTCTGATCTGACTCCCCCCCCCCCAGATATTTCTCATGTTGTGTATACATTTTTTGACTGACTTAGTGTGTACACACACTCTATATACTCACATATATACACATAGATATATATATAGAGAGTGGGCCATAAGTTTCCATACACAGGAAAATTTTTATATATATATATATGAAACATGTTTTTTTTTTTATGTTTCAGACACCCTAAAGAGATGCGTTTGTCAAAGTAGCAATGAACTGAAATCATACTGATGATAAGCAATCACCAGCGTCATAACACGCACATCTCCAGATGTTCTGATCCGATTCTGATGTTCATCAACGGTCATTTTTCAAAACTGTGTAAAGCACGTAGAGCATATTATATGAATATGCTCTTTTTTTAGTTTCTCATAAAAAAATTTTTTTGTTTGTTTGTTTGTTTCTTCTTTTGTATGGAAACTTATGGCCCATCCTGTATGTATGTATATACAGAGCGCTGTACACGGGCATGTAGCATGAATATCGTGCTGTGATATTTTTCTGTCAATAAATCCTTACATTTTTAGATATTTTTGCGTCCGGTTCCTGCCTGAAGATCTGGATGATCTCAAAGACAGGACCGCTGTTCATATTTAAACAGTTCATAGCACTACAGATGTATGTTGTACATTTATTGCACCCTCTGGCAGATTATTTATTTATTTGTTTATTTATTTTTGAGTGCATGTGAACAATCATTTTTTAGTTTTGGTGTGTGGGTTTTTCTTTTATATTTATTTTTTTAGGTACTGTGTTAAATGTGTAGTTATGTTTTCAAACTGTTGGTTGTTAATAAAATGTAAAATAATTAAATATAATAATAAATAAACAAACAAACAAAAAAAGCAGATAATCAATATTTTAGCCATTTTTATCAGAAAGCCAAAGACGCCATGTTGTTTTTCCCCTGGAGGTCAAGTTGATGTGAATAAAATAACAAAAACAAGAACTCGGCTAAATGTCTAGTAATCAATCTTAACAGGCTAATTATCACATGACTATGGAGATCTACTCAAGGTAAACTCTAGACGGAGATTTAATATAATCTGCTTGTCCTGATCATCTGCTGCAATTATTTAATTACTCTCAGTTCACATCCACTAACGAGAATCCACACGAGTGAAGGAATTACGCACAGTAACATCCAAGCTTTACAGCAAAATACATGGTGAAGAGTTTATAGTGACTCAACTAGGGCTGCAACAACTAATCGATAAAATCGATAATTATCGATAATGAAATTCGTTGTCAACGAATGCCGTTATCGATTAGTTGGACTGCTCATGTTACTGAGGAGCGCGACCACAAGATGCACAAATACACACAGATACACAGCCGCTCGTGCAATGGAGGTTACAGAAGCGTCTGCAGGAAAAAGCGCGCGCCTATGGCGTTATATTCCTGCCACAATTCTGAGCGCGCGGTTTGACATTTATTTATTTTTTTTTGGATTTCCCCCCGATTTTCACCCTAATTTAGTCGTGTCCAATTCCTCCCCGTCACTAGGGGGCTCCCACATTAAGGCTACTACTACCCCCGAACCACGTGACGCCAGCCGACCGCATCTTCTCGAACTGCTCGCTCGCGCACCGTTTGGGGTGGCGTAACACACTCGGAGGACAGCGCTATCCGCTCCCTCCGTTGCGCGAGCTCACAGACGCCCCTGATTGGCTGTAGAGCCGTGATTAATGTGGGAGCGGTTTGACATTTTGAGAGCAGACAAAGCACTCTATGCGCGTGCAGTGTCTGCGCGCTCAACAGCTCGATTCTGCGCGTGCAATGTCTCCCCTGCTCGCTTAACATGTTCTTCGCGTACGGGCAACTTCTCGATTCTGTGCGCTTCCCCCTGCGCGACTCTGCCTTCACGCGCAAGCAACATTTATTTTCTGTGCGCGCTCGACTCTGCCTGTACGCTCGCTCAATTTTGTCCAGTGTTACAAAACTGGCACAAAACCAGCCAATCACAGACTTCTGATTGGCTCTTCCTTCTCTATCCATTTTAAAAATATTTAGTTTAGTTTTATACATAACTAATACCCTGATTTATGGTTTTATATAGTTATAAACAAAACATCAAATTAAAGAAGCATTTAGTTTTTATCCGATTAATCGAAAAAATAATCGCCCAACTAATCGATTATCAAAATAATCGTTAGTTGCAGCCCTAGACTCAACTCACGGGGTTATCATTAAGAATAGATCAGCATACATGACTATTTATTTATTTAAAAAGCTGCTATTAACCATTCCTGAATAAACAGGCTCTTGTATTTCTAGCCGTCCCTCGAGCCCTGTGAACTATTTAAAGACGTCATGCGCTTTGCCGCTTCCTCTAAACAGAGGCACCTCCATGTGGGTGGTTCTACCTCCAACACACACACACACACACACACACACACACACACACACACACACACATTTCCCAACGTAATGAACCTCTCGTGTTTCCGACGCTCATTTCGAACGCTTAATAATGAATAAATAAACACACAAACAAACTCCTTAATCAGAGGAGCAGGAATAAAGTTTCGTCTTCTTGCGACACCGCACACCTTCGACTCGTACTGGCTTCCGTACAACCTTTTCCCATCATGAGATGAGATGAGATGAGAGTTGAGACGTCTGGACCGTGATCCGCCTCCACCTAGAGCGCTCGTTCCTTTACATCTCCGCTACGCTTTCGCAAATTCCATTTCAGCTTTTACGGACTCATCAGGGTGAGCGCCGGTCTAAAGGCCACATCTGTCCACTACGCGCACCAAGCCCACATTTGTTAGCCAGCTAATTTCACCAGACCACCCAGTAGCGCGAGCATCACCAACAAACCCGCCAACCACCCCCCCTTGTGAACCTTTAACAGGCGCTTGGATTTGTTTAGGATATACTTTTCCTGAAGTAATAAGCTTTCAAACCAGTCTAATAAACGATCCACAGCGGCTTCCACACGTAATAAAGAGCATTAGTGCATCGGTCCTTAAGGGGCGTCGTGTTTCGTTTTGTTTTTTGTTTTTTTTGCTCGGCTGCTTAAGCTCCTTTTGAAAAGCCTTTGTAGGATGAATTCAGGAGGCCCGGCGTTCAGAGAGCACAAGGGCCTGCTTGATGAGTATTATCATAGGAAATATAATCCTTTCATCCTGCTCTGTAAAGCTTTAAACAGCAATGAAAATCTCAACGCACATGTTTTAGGGATGTCATCAACAACTAATGGGGGGGGGGGGGGGGGAAAAAGGCAAACAGGTTAAACAAAAACAATACAAGAACAGTTTGTTCCAATCAGGATTTATTTCAACAGTTTAAATAGTGGAATGCCTGATTTAGGACATTTATAACACACAGTGTTCAAATATATTGACGGCCGCCCAGGAGCAGCAGTAGCACGAGAGTGTTGAGAGTTTAGGAAGGTTGTAGTGACGGTCAGGCTCTTCTCTTTAAAAACCACTCACAGGAGGATTAACCCTTAAAACTAAAGCAGCACGGATCCGTGAGGCAACACTGATTTTTTTTTTTTTTTTTAATTCATACAGAAGTCCTGCTTGTCAGACATTACAAGTGCATTTGGGTTTTCTGATGATGATGTATATAGAACCAAAGTTATCAATATAGTTGCAAGCAGCAATGAGTGGGCCCAAGCACAAAAATTGTTAATCAATATAATCAATATTCTGACATTTAAAGGGACGTACCAATACCATCATGACATCATTTCACAAAAGAAAGAAATCCCGGATGCTGGAAAAAAAAAGCGTCACTCAACGTTATTAACCACTTTTTTGGCACCGTCAGGAGTGTCAAAAAACCCACCACAGTTCTGCATCCTCAATGTCTTTAGATCACACGGGCCCGGTTTGTTGGCGATCGTATGAATTCCCTATGGTTTTGATTCAAAATCGTCTTGCAAACGACCAAAAATAACAAACTTCCTGTTGAGTCGAGCCCATGACATGCAGTGTGAAATGAGCTCAACATGTGTACCGGCTTTCGAGTGCATATGTCCAAGTGTGTATGAGCTATGCAGCAAAATCCTTTTTACCATCGTAATAAAAGATACAGTGCTGGAATGGATCACTATATTACTATCACATCCAGCTCTAGTCTAGTCGAACTCTCACGGACACCATCTTCGGAAGAACGTGTCCCTGTAAAGACGTGCTGAGTAAGCTTTCTGCCACTCTCCATCCGACCGTCAATCCATCAGTCCCAGCAGAACGACTCCTAACCCCTGCATGCTCGCTGCTTCCGCATCATCGTCCTGTTTTTAATTGGGACGAATTATGAAGAGAAAAAAAAGAAAAGAAAGAAAAAAAAACGCTGTAAAACCTGCGAGCCAAGCCTGAACGGAACGAGAGGAATCTTTCACAATACCGTCTAATCTTCTTAAAGCAATCTTTCCTGTGACACTAACCTCATTAGAGACAGAGTAATTCAATCCACTGCACACAGATGTCAAACACAACAGCGGACTTGTTAACCTCCGGGCCTTTTCACTGCTCAGGCATTTGAAAGCGAGAGAGAGAGAGAGAGAGAGAGAGAGAGACGGGGGCGGGGGCAGATTTGGAGAAGGACTGGAAAAAAAAGTTCCTTGAGTAAAAACGAGCCCATCTGTAAATTACCACATCTGATCTAAAGGTCAGAACGTTAGCTGATCAAACACAGGGAAAATAAATCTCTCTCTCTTTCTCTCCGTCTGTCCGAGAGCTCGGTGATGTGAAATGTTAACAAGCGCCTGAAGCTAAATCGCAAAAGCCTGAGAGATTTCAGCTTCTTGGCAAAGTTGGATAAATGGTGCTCGAGCCCCGTTCCAGGGTGATGACATCCCGCGTGCTGAGACTCGTCTGACAACGTGATTCGTTTTCTTCTCGTGACCTTCATCCTGCGCGCTGGCGAGCAACAACACGACGACTGGACGCGTGTGTAGAGGCACCGTGATATATGCGTTTCGATAATTTTGTGCTTTTTTTGAGACTCCACTCTGCACAGGTTTAAACATAAAGAAATCACATGACCACAGAAAACTTTGTTTAACCAAGATTTCCAGTATTGACCGCCCACTGCCACCAGTACACTTCCACCTGACCGGTTACTATAGAAACAAACCTGTGACATAAACTACAGCTCCGTTCACAAGATCTAATCGACACCTTCTGATCGAATCAGATCTCGGGAACAGTTTTACAACAATCTCTTCAAAGTACGAAGGCTAAAGCTAAAGCTAAACCTAGACTTTGCAACCTTTCATGAATTTCTGTGTGAGTTATTTTTAAAAGCTCCCTGTGTGAAGGTTTTTTTTTTTTTTTATGAGTGCTCCAGGAGTGGAATCTTCAATCTGACCAGAGCAACACTTAATAAAACAATAAATCTGGAAAACGGATAAAGTAATCCATCATGAAGCGCCACTAACTGCTTGAAAAGTCTACAAACCACAACAATCCACTATACTGTGTGTGTGTGTGTGTGTGTGTGTGCGCCATTACACCCATACCCCCCCCCCCCCCCCCCCCCGCAAGCAAGGTGGGGGGAGGGAGAAGGAGTTTTACTGTGTAAGACGAGGCGAAGGAATTTATATATTGTATGAATTATTTTTCTGTATTTATTTATTTGGGCTGTGGAATGAATTATTTGAGTTTTCTTTATTTCTTATGGGAAGATTTGATTTGGTTTACGAGTGTTTCGGAATATGAGCCTGCTTCTGGAATGAATTATGCTTGTAATCCAAGGTTCCACTGTACACACTTCAATATATTTATATTTTATTAATTAATTTTCTAAATTTATTAAGGCATCATGAGATTAACAAGTTACCTTTGACCTCTACAATCAAAAAATTAATTTAGTATTAAAATATTTTTTTAATAGTTTTTCGTTTTTCTAGAAGTGTGTACATATATTTTTTGGCCGAGTGTGCGTTTGCGTATATACATCTATCTATTTATCTCTCTCTCTCTCTCCATATATATATATATATATATATATATATATATATATATATATATATATATATATATATATATATATACACACACACACACACACACACAATACAGACCAAAAGTTTGGACACACCTTCTCATTCAAAGAGGTTTAATTTGTATTATGGCAAGAAAAAAGCAGCTAAGTGAAGAAAAAAACGCGTGGCCATCATTACTTTAAGAAATGAAGGTCAGTCAGTCCGAAAAATTGGGAAAACTTTGAAAGCGTCCCCAAGTGCAGTCACAAAAACCATCAAGCGCTACAAAGAAACTGGCTCACATGCGGACCGCCCCAGGAAAGGAAGACCGAGAGTCACCTCTGCTGCGGAGGATAAGTTCATCCGAGTCACCGGCCTCAGAAATGGCAGGTTAACAGCAGCTCAGATCAGAGAGCAGGTCAATGCCACACAGAGTTCTAGCAGCAGACACATCTCTAGAACAACTGTTAAGAGGAGACTGTGTGAATCAGGCCTTCATGGTAGAATAACTTTTGGTCTGTACTGTATATTTATTTATTTTTACGTGCAATTAAGTGTTTCTCTTGTCAGATTTAAGATTGCACTCCCGGAGTCCTCAAATAATAAAAATAAATAAATAAAAACCCTCATATACATACTGTATACATATACAAATCGTATATAAATGCCAACTTTTAATGACTGCTCTTTCGAACTCTGTAAAATTCCATAGAGGTTCAAGCTCAAATGTGTGTGAAAGAGACGAAGTTGAAGCAGCGAGACGGTATCAGATCGAGAGCTCTGTGAATCTGAACTTCATCCACAGATACTGTTACAGAACCCCAAACACCCTCTGACCAATCAGAAGCCTCTCTACAGGATCCTCACGTCACACTATCACACACCTCGCCGTGGACGCTGTGTTATGAGCCAATGCAAATGCGAGCACTTTTATTGTCCTGGTATCTAGGAAACCAAACGCTCGCCGAGATGATAATTACGGGCCCTTACAGGAACAGACCTCGACAGACCGACCCTGTACGAATTTACATTCCAGGTCAAGAGGTTTGCGCTCTTCCTCCTGCTCGTGCAGCAACACTCCGAGGTCTGTGCGCTGATTCTTAGCAGCAGTGAGACGACTGCATTGTATTTTTTTTGTATTGTATTGCTTTGCCATATTTAACAACTGCTCTGAGTGGAGTGGAGCCTCGGGGCTGTGTAGTGTCACCTTTAAACACTCACGACTGCTTTTCACACACACTCTGATTTTGTGGAGTTTGCTAGTGATGCAGCTCGAGTAGGTGATGCTGAGGTATTTAAAACGGTGCAGGGAGAATAAGCTGAAACTCAGATCTCTCACCACAGACTCTGTTTAAACCTGGCTTAGAGGTTAGCACTGTCGCCTTGCACCTTCAGGGTCCAGGTTCGATTCCTGTCTCCATGTGCTTGGTGGGTTTCTCCCACAGTTCAAAGACATGCAGATTAAGCCAACTGCTGTTCCCAAATTGCCCCAATAACCGTGTGTGCGCACGCACACGGATTGGCACCCCGTTCAGGGTGTACCCCGACTCTTGCTCTGGGATAAGCTCCAGGCCCCCTCACGACCCTGTAATACAGGATAAAGCGGAGATAGACGAGTTAGAAGGTGACTGATGGGAATGAAACTCAGCACCTCCAGTCGGTTAAACACAAACCAAACGTACACTGCACGAAACTAAACACTTCTGATACTATTGTTTTGGTGTATTTTTATTTCCAAAGACTAGATCGAGCGACGACAGAATTCACACTTGCTTCATTTCACTAGTGAGCCAGGAAACCCACAGATACAAACCACTGGCTTAGACCGTTCCACCGACCCAATCAGTTTGAACTTTTTAAACTGAATTCCTATCTGTGATTTCTTTGCATGAAACAGCAGATTGGAACAGAAGCAAGAAAAGCAAAACATACAAATGTGGTTTCACTTCATTACACCATCTATGATATTTTACGAAATATGCACTGAGACATTACAAAGTCAACAATAAAGCTTGGAATAAGATCGGTGATGCTTCTGGAGCTTGTGTGCGGGTTGTGAAACTCTTAAGCTAGCAAAATTAGTATGTAAGGGCGAGTAACTGAGAATGGGACGCAACTGAAGAGAGTTTTTACCTCCAATCTCTACTGATTATCAGATTGCTTTTGTGTTTAACTAGTTAGCTTTAAAAGCAGTCTGTAGCTACTACAGACTTAGCTACTAAACTGTTTGTTTAGAAACTAAGGGCAAACAAAACCCTTAAAGTAAGAGCAAACAAAAACACTGCAACATGGAAATGGATAAGAAAAAAAGTTCATAATCCATTTAAAAAGTCTTCATCCTCGAAACTTAAACTTCTTCTTAAAGAAAAAACTAAACCAATAATCCAGTGAAATGATGTACTATAGCTTGACACAACGAAAAAGCTACTGTTACTAACCCAACGCTAAATATTTTTGTCTTTTTTGTTCCTACCACAATAATTTGTTGTTGACACGTCACACATGCCTGATCATAGACGATCTGATCATTATGATTTAACCACATTAGTTCACTCCTCCCCTTATTTTTTCGATTCTGTAAAGCTGCTTTGTAACAATGACTAATTGTTAAAGCGCTATATAGTTCAAACAGAATTTTTATTAACTAGAGTTTCACATTTCACACATTTTTCTTAACTGATGCTTGAACAAATGAACAACTGTTTAAGTGGTAATAATTAATAATAATGAAGATGCACATTTCCCCCCCTATGTTTAAAGTTAATATAATTACGTAAAATAAAAATAATAATACTTAGACATTAAAAAAATGTAATTTTTTTAAAGCTGTTGATTAAAACAAGACTGCTTATTATGTCCAGTAGTACACCCTCATGCTGTACAAGTTACAAAAGCTATGGAGAAATATTATGCAAAAAAATTTTTTTTTTTAATCCAGTTAATACATTTTTAACTGGTCAAATTTTAAAGAAATAGTTGGTCTTTTACCAGCACCTCTTTGTTCTTTATATAGATGTTAATGAAGTGTAAAAAAAAAAAAAAAAAAAATTCTGATGTTACTTAAAACAATAAAAAAATTTCGCCTGGCTGAGAGATCTTCGGACCGAAGACAAAAAACGCTTAAATTTTACAAATTAATTTTAATTAAGGGCAGAAAAAAAATGTATACAAATGTGCATTGTTTTTGTGTTTTATTTGTTTATTTATTTTCTATCAGATTTGTTTCCGCTCATCCCCTCTCTCCAGCACTAGCAGTCACAATCCTCCAACCTGTGGTAAGAAAAATCAGCCGAGGGAAATCCCTTTAACCGTCCATGATTACATCTTCCAGACCCGGTGCTCAAATAGTTCCAGATTATTACAGATTTCTTCCGCGTCGTCTTTTCTCTCGTGAGGCGTCGCGGACCTCGGCTCCGTTTCGATTTTATTAGTAGAAGAGAGGCAGGGATGCATCCTTGTTCGGATTTGCGCCGCTGTACTTTGAGACTTTTTGTCTTCCTCGTTGCGTGTGACAAATTCCTGTAGAGTAACATACGTGATGAAATATCTCGATCTTAATCGGGAGCAAGTCACTCGGGTGTGTAGGAGGTTAAAGACTTCATCCTTTCATATCCAGTCCGAAATCGACCCTCCTCCTCCTCCTATTCGTCTGCCATTTCGTTTCTCCTGAAGTGCCCCCTCCCCACCGCTCTCTCTCAAACATCCCCTGAGGGAAAGAAACCACCCCCTCCTCCCCCCCTCTCGTCTTATTATTAACCCACTGACCGGACCGGCTGGACATCTCTCTCTCCGATTCCTATTTAAAGAACCTGTAGTGACTTGAGGCGTTCCGCAAGATCTTTAATTTATCAGGCTTTTGTTTGTTTATCCATCTCCTTCGCTTTTACCTCACACAACGTACCCCCCCCCCCCCACCACACCCGAGCGTTCTCGCTGTTCACCCTGAAAGGTGAAATGAGGCATGCTGGAAATCCGGCAACCGACAATAAGAGACAGCTGCCCCTCTCCCTCTCTCTCAGTGCGAGTTTTTCAGGAGCTGAATTAGCAGCGTAAGCTCAACCCTCTCCCCTCCCCCAACAGCACCACCAAGAGCAGCAACACTCCAGAAGCACTCGTCCTTGACTTACAAAGCAATCCATCTAAAAAGAAAAAAATAATAACACTGAGGTAAAAAGAAAGGCTTTGTTTGAAGATCCATGATCGTTTTAACTCAGAGGCTGAGACGTTTCGCTGCCTTGTATGGTTTTACCCACACACGTTTTTTTTTTATTTTGGTGGCCGACTGCCGAGGAAGGCTTTCTGTGTGAATGTAAAATCGTTCCATTATTACAACAGATCTTTCTTCCAGAGCTGAAAAGCACAGTGTGTGTGTGCTTTAATGCAGCAGGAAGATTTCACACACTGGGACGCTGGAATGCAGGTTGAAGAGTCACTCAGAGGTCAGCGGCAGCAACACGTCTCAAAATGGCAGCGCGAGCGTATATGACTCACGAGCCGAGACCTCGGACATCACCTTGTTACGGAAGAGTGTTTTATCAACGTGACATTTTTTCCGCTAACACGTCACCTCTGCGGGCGATCGTTTTACTAATCGGCTCGTCAGAAATCCCACGGAGACGTGTTATTTACAGGAGAAACGTTTAGTCTAAGAAACTCACCCTTATTACTATTATTACTACAACAACTCTAACAGCGTTTAGTTACAGAGCTGCTGATCTCTGGTTTAATATTAGCGCATTATGAGATCCTCCGCATCGATGTACAGTCGACCCGAGAAGAGTCGCGGTTCAGAGTTTGCGGCTTCAATCGTTCGCAGACTTTTCCTCAGAACCTTACCTAGTGTTCGCATAAACCTCAAATATCATTCGCGAGTATTTTTATGGGGTTTTTGTGGCAGTATATAATATATACGCTAGTAAGAACAATATACTTTACTAATTTTGTAACAAATATGAACAAAACCAGTTAAATTTCCATATATAATATAATACAGTGGAACCTCGGATTGCGAGTAGCGTGGTTCACGAGTGTTCCGCAAACCGAGCAAAGATTTTTAAGTAAGTATTAGTTTACGAGTGCCGAGTATCATGTATCACGCATGCGACTCTTATTTTGACACCGAGCGTCAAGTGATCACAACTGAGCCAATGATTTTTCTCTCTTGCCCTGCGGAATTGTGGGTAATCGTATCCCCTGCTCCACTGTTTTATCTCTTTTTGTTTTATTTATTTCACGCGAGTGTCAGACAGGTTTCTTTTTTCCCCCCGTTAAAACAGTGCTTCCGTTGTGTGTGTGTTTGTTGTGAAACTTAAAAAGCGAGGTGGGAGGAGGGAGGAGGAGTTTTACTGTGCAAGACGAGGCGAGCGAAGGGGCTAATTCCACACACACACACACACACACACACACACACACACACACGCACAAATACACGGCGCCTGTCCGCACAAACGGAAACATGTATCTGTCAGGTTTTATTTTTATTTTTTTTTAAAGGTAAAGTGCAGGTTAATTTTTTTTATTTTTACTTTATATGTCGTATTAATTATTTTTACGTATTTATTTTTAGGGCTGTGGAACAAATAATTTGGGTTTTCATTATTTCTTATGGGAAAATTAGATTTGGTTTACAAGTGTTTTGGAATACGAGCCCGCTTCCGAACAAATTATGCTCGTAATCCAAGGTTCCACGGTACTGTATAAATGTTTTAGCACTGTAGAGAGAACACAAAGCGATTTAGGATTTAAAATGATAAAAATACGCAGTTATAGGATTTTTTTTTTATTCGCGGTCTCTAGGAACGTAATTTTCAGGGGGTAGACTGGAGATTCCCTTAAAGAGACGATCAGCCTTCTTGGAAGGAGTCTCCAGTCTCAGAGCTCATCAGTCCAAACTATGTTTCTTTTCTCCACATTAACATGAGCTGTCCTAAACGTTAAAATATTGCGCGGTTTATGATCGCTATTGCATGACTGAACCTGTTTCATAGATTAAATGTAGCACAAACAGACTAAAATCGAGACGTGTTCCAGTTTAATTTACACACACACACACACACACACACACACACACACACACACACACACACACACACACACACAAAAAAAAAAACCCTCATTAGTGTAAGCACATTTCTGGAGTATAAAAGGAATAAAACACCTCAACACTGCCCTAACCGCAGAAATTAATTTTTTTTCAAGTTGATCTTTTAGGACGCTAAATCGAACCGAAACTTATTAAATGACATCGTATAGCAGATTCTGTCATATCTTGAAATACTGAATCTTTGGGCTGATGAATAAAAATTGCATTATATCATAATCAGTCTAATACCGAATCACAAATCCGAAACTGCATCCCATGTCGTTCTCATTGGTATCATCAGATATCAAATCGTTACCTCAGGTCATATACTGACTCTTGAATCGATAAAATAATTTAAAAAAAAAGAAATCACACAACTCACAATCAGTGGTACTGCCACTGAACACTGAATTACTTCTTAATGAATCATAATCACACAAATCTAAAATATTTCATCTTTGCTTAAATGATAAAAAAAAAAAAAAAAAAATTTAAATCATATGAATCAGCGCCATCTCAAAAAAAAAAAAAAAAAACTTTTATGAATCATAAATCATGCGAATCAGCGGTATCAAATACTTTGCTTAACGAATCAAAATCACAAATCACAATCAGCGTTACTCACAAGTACCGCATCTCACTGCTTTACGAATCAAAATCATACAAATCAGCGATATACTGAATAACAAACCATTGCTTACTAAATCAAAATCATATATGAATCAGCGCCAATAACAAGTCACTGCGTTACGAATAATAAATAAAGAAAATAAAAAAATTTAAAAATCATATGAATCGGAGACATCTTCCAAATTGAAACATAATCGTACTATCAAACACAGTCAAAAATCAAACGAATCAGAGATTTCTTAAATACTGAATCCTTGTTTAATGAAGAAGAAAAAAATCATACGAATCAGAGAAACACAGCATCATCGATTTCTGAATAAAGCCTGCACGCTATCGCATCAGATTCGGCGTCAACATCACATATCGACTCGTTGCGGATGTTGCTCGGATACATCATCGCAGATATCATCGCTCTGCCACAAATTACAAACACGAGCGCTAATTCAGCTAAAAGGGCATCTTGCCGCGCTCTAATGAGTAGCACATGGACCATGAAAATTCTCATTACTCATTTTTCTACATGGATAAGATCAAGCGGCGAGGCCCGTCCCGCACACTGTAACGATCTTAAAATAATAAACAGCACTGCTGCCGAGTGCCAAAGTTATTCCTCGAATCCCTTAAAGACGTCACACCAACACACGGCGTGTAAAGAAAGGGTTCTTCGTTTCAGCTCCCCCCCACCCTGCCTTTCAGATCTACAACCGCAGGAAGTCTGCGCTGACCAAAACAGCACACGTTTCTTGCTGTAAGGTTTCGGTTCTTTTTCACACTTCGAGCTTCACCGACTCAATTCCTCTCTCCAGTTCAAACCGCCATAACATCGTGAAGCTGAGCCGAGCACTCAGTTACATAAACAACCCAGGATTTCACACCGCCAAAATAAAAAATAAAATAAATAAATCTCAGACTTACCTTTTCGTTTTTCACTTTCTTTAGCGCTCGGCACTCGCCGTTATCCATGTCCTCGGGTTCTGATTTGATAGACAACGGTACTATTCCTACAGATTCCAGGGTGTTATTCCCATGCGGCTCGGTTACGGCCATGTCCACGTTCGGAGTACTGTCGAAGGGGGTGCTGCGCGTATTGTTCCCAAGTGCTTGAGCGTTAGCAGCTACCTCCTTCTCCATCGCGACCACGGCGACCGCTCCTTCGCTTTTCTCCTTCTTGCTTTTCCCGCTCGAAACCTCCTTGTCCTTTTTGCTGTTTGGTACGCCGCGCTGCGCTTTCCCGGCCTTTTCCATGCCTTTGCCAGGCGTGTTGTTCCCGGCGCCTCCTGAATTACCCGTGGTGCCAGTGATCTCCGCTTGGGTTCGTCCCTGGTGCTCTTTTTTCACGCCGTCTCCTGCCGGAGACTTGGTGCTACTGTCCTTGGAGTTCTTGTTGCGCTTCGATTTCGATTTGCTCTCTTTGCCTTGAGGGGCGCCGACGGGGCTCACGAACTTGATGTTGTCGGGCAGGGCGGCCACGGTGCTGGGCGGAGCCGCCATCCCTCCGGCGTCCTTGGAGCCTGACATCTCGAGTTTGTCCTTCTCTAAGTCAGCTTCGAGGTCGATGATCAGATTGCCGACGCCGATGTCCCACTCATCACCGCTGTCGTAAGGGTCCACCGCATTCGAGTCCACACCTTTCCCGCCTGCAGTGCCACCACTTAGGGACATTTTAGTGCCAGCACCCCGAGTCGGTCACTGTAACGTCTGATTGCTCAGACTTCCAGGGGGTGGGGAGGAGGGGAAACACGGGCCTCAACGTATCGATACCAATTTCACAAACACCCACATCTTGGCCTGAAGGGAAAAAACGATAACAGGTTTCAACAAGATTATAACCCTTTAACACAGCACAAAAGAAAAAAAAATGAGGGCCCTGGATGCTTGGGTCGTAATGAAAGGTAGAACACTTTTAAAGATGTAATAATGGCCCTCACAAATCATAGCTTGAGTGACAAGTGCTTAATCTTCCATTAATGCAGCTCAGCCACCGCAGCGAGTCAGGTACCATAAACACCCATCACATCTCCTTTTCTTTTTATAGGGTGCTATTACTTATTTCCTAATCCTTATTTCTTAAAGTCTGTAATATGGTTATAAATGATGTGCGACATATCTGTATCATAAAACGAAAAGAAACTGAATGAGAGCAGGTGGTTAGATCGTATTTTTTAATTATTTCAACATTTATTTATTTATTTAACTTATTTATAGTTCATTTGTTCATATTGAAGCTTACGTTTGTCATGATTACCGTATATCATGATACATATCATGTATCATATCGTGACGTGATATTTTTTGTTGTATCGTCCAGCCTTAAATAGTTAGATTTATGCTGCATTAAAATTCATAAAAATGAATTACATACATAACTCTGCTGCTCTTGTACGATTTCAAGATGATCGACTGAGGTTCAAGTAAAAATTTGGAAATGTATAATTTAAATTTTATTCGTCACGTGCGCCATCATACAGAGATGATATGCAGCGAAACATTCACTTTACTGTCCCTGACTTCAAAAAGAACGACAGAATAGAACAAAGATTTGCACAAAAAAAGGAAAATTTTACTACAAAAAAAAACCTAAACATACAGATAGAATTTTCAATTGAAAAATGTTAAATAGAAAAATTTGAGATGGAATATAGAAATTTATAAATTTACAGATTTTACAAAAATTACAAATAAAATAGAATTTAAATAGAAATATATAAAACTCTATACATTTCCAATTAAAATAAATAAATAAAATGTAGTAATGCAATGTACAAATTTACAAAAGTTACAAATAAAACAAAATTAAAACATTTATTTTTAAAAAATGTAAAAAAAAAAAAACTATTATATTGGAAATGTATAGGCTATAAAATTCTATTTTATTTGTAACATTTGTAAAATCTGTAAATTTGTATATTAAGACTTGTAATTATTATTTTAAATTTGTAAATAAAAAAATTTACAAATAAAACAAAATTAAACAAACCTAAAAAAAATCTTTAAATTTCCAATAAAAAATAATTTTTTTAAAAATAATGTAAAAAAAAATTCTATTTGAATTCTGTTTTATTTGTAACAAATGTAAATCTGTAAATTACATCAAACACTTTTAATTAAATTTAACTTTTGTAAATTTTCAGATTTACAAAAGTTACAAATAAAATAGGATTCAAATACATCAATATATAAAAGCCTATCAATTTATAATAAAAAAAATAATAATTACGTTTGGGATGTAATAAATTTACAAAATTTACAAATAAAATTGAATTAAAACACAAATATATAAAGGATATAAATGTTTTCCTGAGCGTACTACATTTCCCGAGATTTCCTCAGATGCATTGATGAATAAGTTTGTTCGCGTCCGGCGTGATAAATATGGTCCATCGATCTCAAAGTAAAGCGGGTCACGGCGGGAGATTAGCGGAGAATAAAAGACAGGAAAATAAAGCTACAGTTAGCACAAAGGCGGAGGAGGGGGCAGGGCTGTTAAATCCGGTGCGTGGTCAAAAGCTCGATGCCCGTAAACTAATTGAAGCAGCCGTGCTCCTTTTCACAGGCCACTAAGCTCGAAGAGGCTTAGCAGTCTAAAGCTTGAAAGGCTAACCCTAGTCAAAGGAGCACGCCCTTTGACCCCACTCGTTGTAAATAATTAACACTGACGTCTGCCGCATCTGTCCTGAGGAGATTGTAAAGGCAGATAACGGGAGACCAACAACAACAACAACCAAAAAGTGTGTTATCTGATTAATAATAAACACACAAACAGGTTCAGTTATATTCCCAAGCTGCGTCAGGACACACTTAGCAGCGAGGACGAGTCACACACTTTTTTGATCTTGCATCAGTCGCCTCAGACGTCAGCCAAGGAGTCGCGAAAGTCATCATTTATCACTCGTGGTGTCGTTACATACAGCTGTGTGTTCAGATTCACGATGAAGAGCTTGTCACGGTTAAAATCACAGCGTATGATTACTGTCGGTTCTTTACTCCAGTGAGTTTCTCTAGCTGTTCTTCTGAGACTGTGTACAATATGCGCTGTGACTTTGATGAAGGGGAAAAACAAAGGGGCGTGGCTAGATACACTGTGAATGCATTGTACATACAACACACTTCAGGCTCGTTGATCTTTAAGCTTCGGACACCGTGCTGCCTGAGAGATCTCAATGGTTGGAATGTGTGTATTTAAACCTAAATCTAAAAAAGAAAAAAAAAAAAATTCAACCTCGACTACAGCACATTCATTTTCCTTAGAGAGCGAAAATCTTTCCAGCTACGTTACGCTCCGTTGCGACTCCTAGCGTGTTTGTAACACTACGCCGCGGTGTTGTTGCCCAAAACTACACCAAACAAATATCTCTATTTTGTAACCATGGCACGGACCTGACGCCCAGCATGAGTACAGAGCTGATAGCAGTGGAAAAAATAGTGGATCAGGCTACAGGATACTGTTACAAATGGAAAATGTCTATTTGTATTTTTTTGGAACTGGAAATGTTCAGATGATAACGAGACTTGATTGGTTTTTACGTCAGTTAGGATCGATTTAATTTAATTTCATTTAATGTTCACACAACGCGGCAATGAACATAATACTCCAAAATCGATTATTTTATTTTATGGGTTTTTACAGGTTGTCAATATTAACTCGTTAACACGCGATGAATCTAGAACTAGAACTAACACCTTACTCTTTTTTTTTTTTAAACACTACCTAATCATATGACCAGTTTAAGATGAGGCAGAAGCGATTATTCCGTGTCTAACATTTTGTGTGTTCCTGTAAAAATCGTTCCCCTTGAACTTTGGTTTTTATCTTTTAACTCCTATGCTCGGGCTACCTTCAAGGGGAACTATTTTTACAAGAACACATTAAATTATAAGACACTGAATAATGCTATAAAAGTGAGGCAGTTGGGAGAAGCTACTTTTATTGCACTTACACTGGAGACCACTGGACATGAGTAAGTAACTGTAACTACCTCGTTGTAAGTTTATTTATCTAATCGATGACAAATGCCAACTGTAAGTCTATAAATGTGATTAACTAGATTACTTTTTTTTTTTTAATCGACTGACAGCACTAACAAAAAGTCATACAGTTTTAAATAAGTTTAAGTTATATACTTAATTGTATAAATTTACTATTATCCAAAGGGTCTCTGGCTGAGGAAAGAGATCTGATTGGTTCGCCATTTGATACGCAGTAAAGTCTCTAACCAATCACAGATGAAAGTGAATTCTTTTAACCAATAATAATGCAGAAGGAGGAATTTATGGGAGCCAGACCTAACCTCAAAGTATGACCTTCTATTTGGTGTAGAAGGTGGGGAGGAGAGAAATTAATTAATTAATAAATTGTTACATTTCAGGCAGATTAAACACTTCACAGAACATCAAGCAGAACAGCTTTCTGTACATCAAAAGAGTTTTTAATTGAGTGCTTTGATCATGTGACCAGCGCCCACATAAACCGGAATAGTTTCGATTGTATTGAAGAAATATTGGCCGTGTATAAACATAGCTAGCATTGGAAACCATTCAAACCCTGCCTTTCTTTCAGTTTACTACAACAAATAAATGATAAATACAGACAGTGAAAGTGATTTTGAAAATCATCCTGAGAAAGTGAAACAAATAGTGGATCTGAATTTGGATTTTTTTTTCCCCACTTTCTTTTGTTCTACAGACTGTATGATCCAGTGAAAAAGTCGAACCCTAACACACTAAAATTCAACCTTTCCGCTTCTTATAAGCCATCCTAACCCCTTCTTCCTCTTTCATTCTGAGAACAGAACAAAAAAATATATATATGATGAAAGAGACAGAGAACTCGGAGATGACATCTTTTCCTGGTCAGGGCATGAGGTCTACGACTAATTCATTAAACTAAACGCCACTGAGGAGCTGAGGAGTCTAATCTCTCGCAGATGTCTGAGCCCTCCGGCTTAAAAAAAAAAACCTGTAGCTGCCCTTCCTGCTAGAACGGGGCGGCGCAGGTCAGGGGTGAGTCTGTACCGTCTGGAGCTGCGATGCCGAGCACCCGGCACTTCTCCTGTCTCGTTATCGCTAAACCGACACTTGGGGAATCCCTCGAGCTTCTTTCTGAAATGTCAGGAAAGAGCAGAGTGTGTGAAAAAAAAAAAAAAAAAAACAGAAGGGAGTGAGACTTGTCACTGATAGCGACGTGGAGAAGGTGATTACGGAGAGACTGAGGAAAAGAGAAAGCTCAGAAGAGAGCGAATGTTTGAAGGGTGGAATGTCGGGTCTGTCTATCACTTATGACCTGCAGGATTTTATTCTTAATAAACAAGAAACTTTTGGCTTATTTTCGTTATTTCAAACGTACTACTAAAGTATGACTTTTAAAGTTGAACTAAAATTACCTTCAATAAAACCCTGATTCTCTGCTATTCATTATGTCACACAAGATCTAAAGATCAAACATTCACAGAGATAAATGCCTGGGTTCCGTTGTCATGGTAACTCTGACAGCTGGCTGTGATACACCGAGTGTCCTGGTGCCGATCTTTCATTGTCTCATTTCACCAATTTGTGCTTCACTGTGAGTGATTGGACCGTGTGACCCTGGGTCTCCATGATCCTGTCACCAGTTTGTGTGTACATAATTTAAAAATCAATGTATAATATATTTTAAAGTATATAATTTAAAAATCAATGTTATTCAACAGCCAGGGTTTGGGGGATTTGAGTATCTTTACCGGTCTGTGTGTTATTAAGCTTATTTCCAGTTAAATGTTACAGAAATTGTAAGCGACAAACGCCTTGGTTCTATTGCTGGATCATTTCGATAGTTTTTAGCAAAGAAGTACAATTATCTGCTAATAAGATATTTTTTCCTTTGCAAATTTTGTATCATTTGACTAGAACTAATCTTAATCTTTCAAAACATATAATAAAACTGTAAAGTCTGTACCTTAAAGATATTTACAAAAGAAATAATTTGGAGAATTACAAGATGAGTAATACAACAAACCAAGATGGTTTTTGGAAGTTTTGTCTGTTTGTGCACGCATCACGTAAAAACTACTGAACAAATTTGAAAGGGATTTTCACAGGTGTATCTGGCCGAGCTTTGGCCTTTGTTACATCACGATCGGCTTATGGGAAGAGAAGATATGCTACTTTTAAATTTAAACGAAAAACACCCTTATATCATAAAATTATAATGTACTTCCATTACCACAGGTGGCGCTGGACGTATTCTACAAAACTTGCTAATAACTGATACAGAATAAGAAATTATGTAAATAATAAAACAAAAAACAAACTTAATTTTTTCATCACAAAATTCAACAGATGGCGCTCTACATTTTTTTTTTTTTTTAAATATGCACTTGAAATCTACTTTATAAACGTGATCTCGCACCTTTGTTCCACACACTTCACTTTAACACGTAAACATATTAGTTCACTCCAAAATCCAACATATGAGGTCCAACACGCTTATGAGTGTGCAATTAAATTTCCACGCAAACACATCTAGTAATCTTATATTTAGTTTGCTGTGAACTTATTATTTAAGAAATGAATAAATAAATAGCTTTGATTCAAAGAGATTCAAGAATATTTCACTTTCACAATCAGTTTGTTGTTTCAGGGTCAGCTGCTTAGCATGATGCTAATAAAACTGAACAATAGGGCGTCCCGTTACCATTTCACGTCTGAGTCAAGCGGGTCAAGGTCTGAGGTCATTCCGACCGTTACATTAATGTTTATGATGCAACACTGCATTAGATTTAAAACAAACCAGTTTATCTGACAAATTCCACCTCCCTGAAGTGTTATTTCAATCATCTGCTATAGGACGAGTCCTCAGAGACGTGCTATTATTGTACTATTGTTGCATTATTGTAACCTAAACCAATTAATAAAGAAAATCTTACACGAGCTAAAGCAAGACAGCATTCACTCGGATCGCACCCCGCACCGAACATCCTGTACCACGCGGCCCCAATTCGAATACGCATATCGCTCTAGTTGGCACTAGGGCTGCAACGATTCGTCGACAAAAATCGATGATAGAAATAGTCGACGATGAATTTCATTGTCGAAGTTGTTGCCATACATTAGCGATAACATACAGAAATGGCGGCGTCCAACGGAGCAGCTGCATGTACCAAAACATCTAAATTCTGGGAGCATTTTAGCCTGGATACGGCGAATAAAGAGAGTGGTTTGCAAAGCAGTCCTTGCGTATCACGGCAGCACCTCGCTGATGCACGAACATTTAAAGAGAAAGCACTTCGGACAGTTGAATGAAACGGAGTTTGACTCACCTCGGTAAGATTTAAACAACATGGAAGCCAATACGTTTTGTTTTGGATGTACATTGTACATTTTATAAGCGTATTTTCGCTTTAAAAAAAAAAAAAAAAAAGAGAGAGATTTAACGTTACTCCCGACTGTGCCTTTTTATTTACTTTTAGTATGAATCGGCCTATCAGAGGCAAAGTTCAATAAAGTATGCATTTTTCATTGAAGTACCCCCTTCTTTCTTGTGGATGGATGGAGTTACCTACAATAACAAATAACCTGGAAACTATGCTGAACATGACTGTCGTTTCACAAACAACAGGAATCACTTGCTTATTTTCTACGGTTCCCGATTGCGGAACGATTGCATTCTCACTGATCAAAATAAAAAACAGACTTGGGGTCAAGTGTTCTTGGAAACAAACTTGAAAGGCAAAAAAACCCCCAGACAATTAGAACATCTGAAGTTTGTTTCCAATAACACTTGACCCCAAGTCTGTTTTTTATTTTGATCAGTGAGAATGCAATCGTTCCGCAATCGGGAACCGTTTCAAATAAGTAAGTGATTCCTGTTGTTTGCGAAGCAACAGTTTCAAGCACGGAAGAAAGCACGATCTGAGCATTGAGACATTTTGGAGGCGTCCAAGACAAGTTAAAAAGGAGTACAATGTGGCGCCTTTAAAACAATACACACATACAGAGCGCCGCACACTAACAGGAACCTGTTTTTGTGTGTCGGAGCATAAAATCATGCTCGAGTTCACATTACAAACAAAACAGAGGGAGGGTGGGGGAAAAAAAAAAAGTGATGTTGATGGTTCTATAGGTGTCAGACAGGCTGGGTTTAGATTTCCAGAACATTCTGAAGAGTTTGGATAAAATGTTAATGGACAAAAAAAATATTCAGCTGCAAATATCAGTGTTGTGAGAATAGACACTTTAGAGTAATCAATCTTTACAACTGTGATGAGCAGAAAATCATCTCCGAACGTATTGCAGACTTTACCGGCCGTTGGATGGATGAATTAAAATAAATAAATTGTCTCTGGTAAGATTGAGGTCTAAGGTTTAAAGCTGAGGCTTCAGGAGCAAGAGAGCGATTAATCATTTAATGGAGTGACGCTTGGCGCCGAGCTGGCCTCGCTAATTTGCTAATCAGAGCAGGTCACACACAGGTTAATGCTTTTCATTCAAGAGCTGTATTAAAAAAAAAAAATAAAAATCAGGCATAACTAATTAGAATGTGTTTTTGCTGAGCAAACGGCGCTCTAATGAAGTGCAGACGTTTTCGGATCGAGCGCGCTGGAACCACGCTGACCGGCAATCAGCGCTTCGCCCGGGACCGCCGCAGGTGGAGGCTGATTAGGAATTCGTCCGGCGACCAGAGACCCGAATCTGTGCCATCCGTCCATCGCCGGGTTAGATTTGATGAATTTAAACACGGAGGACGGGGACGAAGCTCAATTAGCGGGTCCACACTGGAGGAGCTGTTTGTAGTGGATTAAAGCTACACTGTGCTAATATTAGAAGAACGGTATGCAGCGCTAGAAGGGAAAATTTAGTCAGAGAGACTTTGAGACAGAGAGACAGGAAGGGAGTATATATTTAAAAAAAAAAAAAAATTTTTTAAGTACTTTTGCATTTATCTCTTAGAATGATCTGACTACAGAGAAAAACAACATCAATTTCACGACTGAAACATTCATCAAGAAAATAAATGTCAACAAAGCGTCCTCTCTCTCTCTCTCTCTCTCTCTGTGTGTGTGTGTGTGTGTGTGTGTGTAAGATTGTAGGATAAAACGGCTTCATTAGTGTCGATTAGCAAAATCAACTGTACATCAGTGAAAGTGAAACGAAGCGAAGCTGCTCTGAAATGCTGCTGTCTGTAGAATTAACCAAGCGTACCTCCCGAATCGTTGAAACCCTCATCTGATTTCAGTTCCTCGAAAAATAAATAAATAAATAAATAATCGTTTCTAAATCCGCTGGGTTTGTAATACTCAGACTGTCAGACTGTGAAATGCTTCGCTCTGCGCTGCGGGTGTCCTCGAAAACGAGAGCATCATTTTAGACCAGAAGAGTACGGAATTAAAAATTTTTTAAAAATCCGGTCTATAAAATGTTTTTTTTTTTTTTTTCAAATCGAGGTCCGAATTTCATGTTCGTGTTAGGATCCAGATCTCTCTCTCTCTATAGATAGATATGCAGTCATTGTAAGTCTATAAAAAAAATTAACAGTTTTCAATTTCCGTAGCATTTCAATAATATTGTAAATTTTCAGGAACTACTATAAACATGGACAGTTTGAACATTGTTGGCGAGTACATTTTCTTCGTACAGCGAGTCCTCGACTTACGAACGTTCTCTGTTCCGGGAGCACATCCGTAAGTCGGATTCGTTCAGAAGTCCGACAAAGTGAGTCTTATACATCGTTGACAAACAATGTAAAGCATACAAAATTTTTTTTTTTTAAACCCAGTTTGCTGTTTGCCCATTTTGGCTGTTTCGGACTGTGAACTCCGTTTTGTTGAGGATCTTCCGAAATTAGGATTATGCACCATCGGGACAGCTTTACAGGACAGATATTTTCTATCATCGTGCTTCCGGACTGATTCATTGAAACCGGTGAGGCCGAGTCATTTCTCCCGCGCCGTCCACACACATCCAATATACCGGACTTTAGACACTTTATACATTCACTTATACACTGAGAATACTGTATATAATTGTAAATATTGGTATCTGGTGCACTGCAGTGTCTATTTTCCGTACAAAACACGTGAGCTACTTGCGAGATTTGCTGGCTTTTACTAATGTACGTAGAACTGCGGTCCGTTCGTATATGAGGAAATTCGTAACTTGAATGTTGACTTACTGTATTTGTATAGAATACAAACAAGAATCTTTAATTGATCTTTAGTGAATCTCCATGTGCTCCCTGCTGGGTTGTGAATGAATGTAGATGGACTCGAGGTGCTCGGTCGTACTGGGCTCTCAGTTCTGGTATTTTACACGTCCTCACCTCGGACTGCTGCGCGATAACGACTCGTTTTATCTCACAGTGGTGCTTCACATTACCGTTTTTTATTCTTGCTACGATTTCTGAACATATGAGACAGCCATTAGAATAAAGAAGAATAAACAAATATCCATCTGTCCATTCATTTTGGAAGGGTTCGGGTTTGATGGCATAATTTTATTTATTTATAAAGTATAGTTTCTTCTGCACACTTCGTCTAGACACGGTAAACTATCACGTTGATTGACTCTATTGAGTGACCGGTATAGCCACGCCCACATAGAGGGGAAAAACCTGCAAGATTACCGGTATATAAATTATTCTTATTTATCAGAACAGCATCAGTTTTTCCGTCTGATCGGTAGCGTCTCCCACTAATAGCTGGTTCACTGAGTTCAGGGGAAAATCTTTGACCTTCAGAATGAGGCCAAGGTCAAAGAGACTGACGTTGAACTGGTGGAGGATCCATGGGAGAAATTCGACTAGAACAGCACAAGAAGAAAAAAATATTTTATATATTTAAAAATTCAAGTAAAAAATCTAAATCAAGGAAGCAAAACAGTAAAAAGGAAAATTAAAAACTTTAAAAAAAATTTTTTTTTTTACAAATCTTACATCATAATGTGTGTAAAAGTGAAGCAATTTAAAAAGAGACTAATGCATGTGCACTGAAACGCTTTTATCTTTGTTTTTAATATAAATCAGTGCGAGATGCAGCAGATCCTGATAAACATGTAACGCTAACGTGGTCACGTTATATTCTTCTCCCTCTCTCACGAGTCACCTCACGACTACACCACGGGCCTGACGCAAACGTATCTGGTTCTGACTCATAAAATCAGAATGGCAGGACGTGTTATGTGTGGGACACGTGCACAATAGAGAGAGAGAGAAAGAGAGAGAAAGACGACCACAAAGGGTTCATCTCGAAGCTCGAAACACCAATTAGCAAACGTAAAGGGCGGGACTAGCTTTCTCTAAAGAATTAAGGAGCCTGGGTGCTTCGGCTGGAGAAAGGTAGACGCGCTGCTGTGTACGTCATGATATCTGTGGAAAATCGGGTCCTGAATCCGAACAGAGAGCCGAAATGAAACAGGGGGACAAGTTAATCAATCATTTATGTAAATGCGTCCGGTCTGCTAAAATACAAAATACAAAATGTTCTCTGGTGGACAAAATAAACTGTTTGTTGTTTGCTGGAAGTAGCCATGCATCAATACCCGGACAAAGAACCAACACTACGGCTGTGTGATTTATAATCAAATAAGCATTTAATCCGACTTTTCTTTGGTCGATTCAATGCAGTGAATCATAGGGTCGGATTCTGAATCGATTCAGACGCCAAACCGACCCCTTTAGTGAAAAAAAAACAAAACACCACAAAAAAAAAAACGCCCTCATCTTCTGCACATATTTTTGCACATATTTTGTGAGAGTATCGCAGCTATCTCTTCTTTCAAGTTTAATCTTGTGGTCGGTGCAATATCGCCATCTACAGGACTGGAGCCGACGATCAGCAGGAGAAAAAGATTCTTGCCTTGTACAAGACATGACTTTTAAGCAACTGAACTGGATCTCGACGCACATTAGATACTTTTAGTAGTTTTGATTTAAAATGCTTGAAATAAATCAGACAGGAAACATTAGTGCTACTGAAAATCTCAAAGCAAAAAACTAAAACAAGAAGGAAAAAAAATAGTCTCCCTACGGAAGCAAAAATCTATGCACTGTCGTGCTTCTTTACTCTTTAAGAAAAAAAATGCTTTGTGATGCTATATGATGTGTAGACTGCCGTACAGAGCTGCTTAAATAAACAGAAAGCGATCTGGGCGTCCGGTGCGATTAATGATGCCATGCAAAACGAATAAGTAAGCAAATTCTGCTCCGTGAGAATGTCAGGTATCTGGGTTGAATCTTTCTACAATACAAAAGTATCTCAAGCGACAAACAAATAGCTAAGGCTACACTCAGTTACAGGTTACTTTGCTTAACCCTGGTAGCACCAGTGCTCTTATAGCACTGACCGGCTGTGTGTACCATTTTCTACATCCTTCCTTTTTTTTTTTTTTCCCTCTGGTAGGTCCGATTTTGTTGCTGGTAAGCGTTATGCTGCGTTCAAGGTGACGCTTCAACAAGAAATGAAAAAAATACAACCACGCAAAATAAACGTTCGACTCGTTAATCCGCGGCAGCCTTCGCAACTACAAGTTCCTTCAGCTTTATAAAATCATCATCGCGCTGTGAAAACAGTGAAGTCCACTTCTGCGCTTTTAATCAACTTTACAGCAGTATTGGCCCGAGATCAATCAGAGTACTTGGCTAAATCTACAAAACAGCCAGCACTAATCACAGTTTTAAAAAAGGTAATCATCGACAGTTTATCGCCGACGCTGTAGCTGGATGCCGGCTTTTATCTGCTGTGCTGCAGTTTTCACTCTGAACTACTGCATGCTTGTTTGAAGTGTGTTGGAGTAAAACACATCCAGCGGCCTTCTCGGGTATATATATTAACACAGTTAAAGTATAACTTTTATGAGACACATTTTCACTGCGGTGCCCGTGTACTCCGGACTACTGGATGTCCTGAGGTGGGACGTGACATGACCTTCATTACGTTACGTTATTCTGATCTGCAAACTCAGAATAAATCTCATGGTGCACATCATCCTTTGCGAGAAAGTGAAACATGACCAAATGGAGATCAGAAGTACAGGTTAGTGCTGGTCACATCCAAACATAGCAGCTTCCTGTTATTCCCCCCCTGCCCCCCCTTCATGCACTACTGTCTTTCAGTTTACCACAGAACAAGAATTATACTGACACGGTGCAGTGTTTATGAGTGATGTCCGATATAGCAACAGCTAAAGTTTTAAATTATCATCAATCTAATATTGGACTTAAAAATATTAAATATTAAAAATATAAAACGCCATTCAAGTTAAACCGGGACTTTTGTTCTTAGTCATGATTCACGTCTGAAACTTTGGCCTCTCTCCCAGGAACTCCTTTAAACACGTGGAAATACCCAGGAGTGAGGTCAGGACTGTTACAGGATGTGGCAATAACTCCCAGCCGAGTTCCTGTAACGTACTTGTGGTTTTGGTGAATGATCGTGTGCACAGTTCCCTCAGCCAGGTGCGTCTCTTCTGCAAGTTGGCAACAAATTATCCATCGATTTTCAAGGATCAGGTATTCCTCTCTTTGAGACGTGGGAACGACTGCAGTGTGCTCCGAGCCACCTTTCACTAACATACAGCCTTCTGTAAAACGTTCGCACCGTTCAAAAGTTTTACTCCGGCTAAGAGTCTCATCACCGTACTGCGCTTGAAGTCTTCTGTAAATGTCAAAAAAGGTAAAAGGACAAAGCAAAAGAAATAAAAAGGAACAAAACTATCCCACAATTTGTTTTAACCTTCAACTTACATTTTACGTTTGTGCCACACTCATTGCTCTCCATATTATAATCTGAAAAAACAAACAAACAAACCCCTAATGACTATGTATTAATATCTGTATTTCCATCCGCTACAATGAGCATTTAATTATCAGTCGTCATGTCGACCTATGAAACATAAAATGAGTGCTTCTCTAGATTATACTAGCATGTGGCTTTTCCATTTAGCCTCAAGCACAAAACTCCTTAAAATATATCAGGACAACTGCAGCTGTTCCTAGTAACAGGGTGCCATTAACAGGGAAAAAAAAAAAGTAACTTGTTTGTTTTTAATTCATGGCTCTATATATAATTATTATTTTAATTTTTTTATCAACCCATATCATAAACTGAAGTCAATAAATGATTTAAATTTGATGGTGTGATAATGTACATAAACGCAGCAAATTTAACTAAGCAACAACTTCGATGATTTAAAACCAAATCAACTAAAGTTCACACTAGAGTGTCTTCCTAAAGATACATGCACACAAAAGCAAACTAAAAACAAACAGATACAAAGGTTTTATTAATTAACTGCATTTTTATGAAGACAGCATACTGTCTAGCATAAATTCTCCTGAAAACAATTTATGATATAAAAGATTATAATAAAGCAAATATTCAGGGCTACTGTACAAGATTTATTTATTTAAAAAAATTTTAAACCCTAAAGGCATTTTTAAGGTTTTGTAAGACTTTTACGTGAAGATTTCAGAATAAATGTTTCATCTTTGTTTAATTTTCACCACAGACACTTGTGTCATTAAAGCTACACTAAGCTTTTAGTTTTCCTGAAAAAAATAAATAAATAAAAATTCCCAATAAATGCATAATTGCTTTTATGCCTGAATATTTAAAGAACAATTAGGCTATTTATTAGGTTTAAACTGTTTTGTATAACATGTCAAGATCACCCTAAAAAATTTATGCATACAAAAAAAATAAGAAAAACCTGGAAGGTGTTTGTCCTTATAAGTGTACTTAGTCACATGACCAGAGCTCATCATAATATCCGAGGAAGAAATATTGCTGACACAGAGTTGAAAAGAAAAACACGCAAATGAACAGTAACAGATACCGCAAAGAACAGAGGTTCAAGCTTACAACGATTTTTTTCACACACTTTGCATAAACTTGCATAAACTAATATCGGACCACAGTTCCAGGTTTGTGCAAATGCTCTAATTTGCACACATTTCAAAACAAAAATGTAACTTTGATACATGAGCATCAGATTTGTCCCCCTCCCGCACACTTTTACAGTATCAAAATTTATTTCTTATGAGATGTGTATATATACACACACACAGTAAAACCTTGCCATACAAATGCCCTACATTTTTTTTTTTACTTTTATCCATAAGAATTTTTATTTAGCAAGAAGTTCGTCATACGAAGCGTTTTCGGCATGCGAATAAGTAGCGCTTACATTCGCTCAAAACATCTTTGCATCGGTAGAAAGCCAGGTGAAGCAAATTTACAGTTTTTAAGATTTTTTTTCCCAGTCAGCGAAAGCTGTTGCCAAAGAGTCAACCCACGATACCAGCGTTTCCTTCCACATGCTTTTTCTTTCTCTCTCTCTCTTTTTTTTTTTACAATATTTTTGGGTGACTGGAACGAAACATCTACATTTACGTTATTTCTTATGGAAGAATTTGTATCCCAATATAAATTTTCACCTTAAGAACTTGCCTCGGGAATGAATCAACTTCGAGGTTCCACTGTATATGCTGCAAGTTTGATAAATATAGGCAAATTTGATAATAAGATCAAATGCCCTGTTATTTGGCGTTATCCCAGAGGAAATACGTTTGAATTCAATATGTTACATGTAATAGTTAAATATTGCGATTTAAATTGCAAATGAAATGTCAAAACAATCATGATTCATGATAATTGTTCAGCCCTAAGAATCTAAAATATTAGTTTTTAATCCCATGTGAATTGTCAGGTTAAACAAGGTTAGAGGAACCAGTTCAGTCTGGATCATCTTTCTGGGGTGTTTATCAAATCAGGTTTGGTTAATTGGTCACAGACTACTGAAGTAGTACTTAACCAGTACTTAAATGTGTTGAATGAAGGTTATTGCTGTAAAACAGTAGCACTTAAGGCTGAAAAGTGAGAAACAATAAAAGCAAGGATAACAAAGTGGGTTGTGTAACTTAACTAGCATGTAACTAGTCCTAACTGGTTAATATATATAAGCAGGCAAGGACAGAATTTATAATAATAAAAATTATAATCACTGACAAAACTCCGGCTTTTTTTCTATATTCCCAACCACCTAACATCATAATGTTCCACATATAACACGTCTAAGATTAATAAAGTTGATGAGCTAGCTCCTTTATTGTTGAGCTCCACAATGCTAGCAACCAGCTAGCTATCTTGCTAGACAAAAAAAAAAACAAAAAAAAAACAACCTGTGTTAAACTCAGTGATAAACTATAGGAGTCTCACGTAACCTTCGTAAACACCTTATTAATCTATATTCTGTTTACATAAGCGGGTTTCCCCCCTGAATTAAAAATAAAACAAAGCAAAGAAACAAAAAAAAAACAAAGAAACAAAACAAAGTGAAAGCTCTGCTAAGGCAGGCAACATGTGAGACGAGCGGCAGCACTGGTGGTGGAGTTAGCCGATACTTAGCTTCCTTGCTAAAGAGCTAACTAGCTAGCGTGCTAGCTCAGATAGAGGGAGCGTGCTAAGTGCTAAATGCTAAGCGCTAGCAGCTAGCCACAGTGTGAGAAATCCCTTCCAGGAGCACAAGGGAGGAAATAAAGCGACATTTCTGATGATTAGAGGCAGAAAGCGGACTCACCCCGGGCACAATCAGCTCCTATCCAGACTGTAACGCTTGTGTACATTCCATAAATGAGGGGACGGTGATAAAATGCAAGATTTAAATAATATTAACACTATTATTACTAATAAAATTATTAATAATAATAATTATGATGATGGTAGTTGTTGGTTAGAATCCTCCGGAGCAGCACGAGGCGCGGCGGCGGCGGCGGCGGCGGCGGTATCCCCCCCCCACACACACACACACACCCAGCACTCAGAGCTCAGAGCTGGGGAAGGCCTGCACCGGAGAGCCGCTGGACCGCAGCCATGGCGCTCGCGCTCTCTCTCTCGCTGCAGGATCACACGGAACGGGAAAACGGCGCCGCGCGAGCTCACACCGGAATCACGGCATTCCCTTTCATCATCCTCGAGGTTAATAAATCCCACATCGCGCCGAGTCGCTCGCTTTCCGTAATCAAACTAGATCATCGCTAGCTTTCTACACACACATATTTCTCTCTACATATATATATATATATGTATGTCTCTGTGTGTGTGTGTGTGTATATCTTCCTCGATGTGTTTCTCTGGAGCGCGCGCGCTGACTCCCGGTCTCCGTCCGTTCTCTCCTTCCCCTCTCTCTCTCTCTCTCTCTCTCTTGCACGCGCGCGCGAAAGCGCGCTCAGAGATACAATGTAACCCAAACGGCAGCGCGAGCGCCATGAAATCCAGGAAACGATTCCGCGCGGATCCTGGAGCGGGCGCGAGATAAGAACCGGAAACTGGATCTCGCGGACACGCGCCTGTTTCACACACCGTGGTGCGTCATGCAGGTGATGACGATGAAGAACAAGGATGATGGTGATGATGATTAAGAATGATGATGGTGATGATTATGATGATGAAGAACAAGAATGACTGTGATAATGATGGTGATGGTCAAGAATTATAATTGTGATGATGGTAATGATGAAGAATGATGATGGTGATGATGTGCAATTTCCATCGGGATAAATAAAGATTTATCTTATCTTATCTTCCTATTGCCATCTCAGGGAGGTTTCCCTCACCACCGTCGCCCTCGGCTTGCTCATCACGAACATAATGATCATATTGATTTACACATATATTATTTTCTCACACTTTTCATACTTTAAAAAAAAATAAAAAATTCTGTGAAGCTGCTTTGTGACAATGCCCATTGTTAAAAGCAGTATATATAAATAAAACTGAATTGAATTGAATGAAGATGAATATGACGATATGAAGATGATTCATGATGTTTATTACTTGTATATAGTGTACATTCTTAGAGCTAAAATATCTCTGTATTTTCTATATTTGTATAATTTTATTATATTACTATTTCATATTCTATATTCTTTATTGGAATATTTTTCTTTTTTATGTCATATTCTTATTCCATATTCTTTATTTGAATACTCTATTTTCTTGGTCACGGGTGGTAGTAAAAGCATTTCCCTGCATATCATACTGTGTATGTAACTAATAAAAAGAAAAGAAAAGAAAAGAATTGAATTTGATTAGTGTGAAACCATAAGTACTGATGCCAGGTGTCAAAAAGACAAAAGCTTTTTGTGGAACACGAACATTAAAGGAGGGCTTGTAGGCAGGGAAACTCCTTTGCCTAAAGACTGTTGCATGACTTTACAAAGCAGTGACACTGGAGACTCATTCCATCAAAGCTACACAAATGACTACAAAAAAAAAAAACTTCACCATATCAACCATGAAGATATATATTATAACATATAAGAATTATATATATATATATATATATATATATATATATATATATATATATATATACACTCACTCAGTCTTAACCTATACAGGGTCGCAGGGGGCCTGGAGCCAATCTCAGGGCACGATGCAGGGTACACACTGGACAGGGTGCCAATCCATCACAGGGCACAAGCACACATACACTCTCTCACACACTACAGGAAATTTGGAAACACCAATTAGCCGACTCTGCATGTCTTTGGACTGGAACCAGATTACCAGGAGGTACTCCCACCCAAACAAGCCCCAAAGCACACACACTTACAAACACACACACACACACACACTTTGGGCAATTAGCCTGCCCGGCATGTCTTTGGACTGTGGGAGGAAACCCACCAAGCACCAGGAGAACATGCAAATATCACGCACACAGACCCGAGGCGGGAATCGAACCCCTGACTCTGGAGGTGCGAGGTCACGGTGCTAAGCACTACGCCAACGTAAGCAGGTCTGTGAGGCAAATCACCTCTTTTACGCTAGATTAATGCACTTGCTTGAATAGTTTACTGTTTCTATTGTTACAACTCAGGCATAGATTTTTATAGGTTACAATGTACATAATCTTTATTGATTGATTGATTTCCCCCTGATTTTATTCATGTCTAGTTCCCCGCCTCATGTTAGTTCACACCCTCATCATCAATAGCTACCACACAGGGAGGACGGAGGCTAACGCATGCCTTAATGCACATGGATCCACACGATTATCAAATGTCGATTATCAAATGTCGCTATGATGGATGTGGGAGTGCGAGCATGCCGCCTTTGACTGTAGCAGCACCCGAAAATCTAATTTGCTATTTCCGAATATTAGTAGCAAGTGCACCACTCACGAGCCGATGTGCAAAATCTAAAAATAAAAATAAATAAAAAATACATTTTGTCGTTTAAGACAGAAAAAAAAAAACATTCATCTTTAATGTTTCGTTCCTGTAGAAAAGGAATAAAACCAGCAGAAATGTGAGGGGGTCCTGTGGCTGTGTCGTGCTTTTGGGGGCATTTAATGGTTGGGCTCGATTTCTCCCCTAAGAGGAATGCATCACTGCAAATCAATACACCATTCCTCTGACCGATCACCTTTATTCTACAATGAAACAGTTCTATCCTGATGGGAGTGTCGTCTGATTTGTGTGTGTGTGTGTGTGAGTACATGATTTATATCTTGGCTGGCTCTCTTGTTGCAGTTTACGCTTGTGCTTCATCTTTACCATTTTAATACACTTTTCCTTTGTACATGAGTAAGTTTGCACCAGACGACTCGGGACTACAAGTGTGTGCACCCGTAGGGCATGTTTCTCAAGGAGCCGTGCAGTGTAAAAGCTTACCTAAGCACGTCGGGTTTTTTCCCCTCAACGTTTATTTGCATTGCATAAGTGTAGGTAGTCCTGCTGGAAAGCCAGTCTTGGAAAACATACAGCGGTGGCCAAAAGTATCGAGACAAAAGACAATGTTTTAACGACATCCTCATTCACTCACTCACACATCGGCTATACCGGTCGATCCTGTACACAGGGTCACGGGGGCTGGGGGTGGAGCTTATTACAGGAGACTTAGGGCATGAGGCGGGGTACATCCTGGACAGTGCGCCGATCCATCGCAGGGCACACATATACACACACGCACTCCGGGAAATTTGGGAATGCCTATTAGCCTAATCTGCAGGACTGTGGGAGGAAACCGGAGCACCCGGAGGAAACCCCACGAAGCACAGGGTAGAGAACATGCGAACTCCGAATAATGGAAATCGAACCCGGATCCTGGAGGGGCGAGGCGACAGCGCTAACCACCGAGCCACCTTGCTGCCACCCAATGGCATTCCAGACTTTTAAATAATGACAATTAAGATAATAACAATAATTTATTTCGCATTGATATCGAGTTTGAATTCATTTATTCGTCAATCGAGTGCAAAAAAAAGACGTCACTCGCTCAAATCCATGCCTGCTTAACTGTTTCCTGAAGATCATGTACAGAAGACGGCTTCTTGACTTCTCCAGCCTCCTTCATCATCATCATCATCATCATCATCATTACCATTCAACAGTCCTCTATCAGGTTTAGGGTCTGGAGATGTCTCAGGCCATGTAGCTCCGGGAGCTGAACACCATTTTCAATTAAATTCATTAGCACTACTCTACAATCAGAACTATAACACATGGCATATGCCGTTTTAATACTTTTTTCTGTATACACCTCAAGTGCATTGAAAAAAATAATGATAATAACATCAGGAATATAGACAAGACACTCGTCGCCTACGCTGCTTCATAAATCGCTCTCTCAACTCACTGAAATAATTCCATCGTATGTCCCAGATTCCTGTGCTGCGAGAAACAAGCGGACAGAATTGTTCTGTAACACTCGATCCGAGAGCTTCCTCACGTCCTTTTCACACTCACTCACACACACACACACACACACACACATGAGCAGAGCGCAGGGGGGCAGGGCGTCAGGGCGTCAGCACGAATACAGTAACACAGGGACTTTACACCAACAGAGCGTTTCCAAGTTCTAACACCTCGCTGGTGAATTCTCAACTCAGACAGAAGCGTCAGCTCCAAATCACAGGTTGTTCTAATACCAGGGGCGTTCAAGTCAAACCGGGACTCGTGATGAAATTTCTCAGTAAAACCGGTACGGTGATGAGAAACATTTAAATGGTGCGAATGTTTTAAAGAAGGCTGTGAGTGATGAGGAGACTCTGAGAAGAGAGCTCTTTCAGAAGAGACGCACCTGTTTGAGGGAACTGTGCACACAATCGTTCACCAACACCACTTGCACGTTACAGGAACTCGACTGAGAGTTATTGCGACATCTGCCGTACAGTCCTGACCTCGCTCCAAGGCATTTGCACATGTTTGGGAGATGAAAGGAGTTCCTGGGAGGCCGGGGTTTCAGAAGTGAAGCAGGTAGCCCGATCTTGAGAAAGTTTTCTAGCTTGTTGGTGTCCAAGCACTACTGAAACGCTGGGATAAGAGCATTAGTGTCGCAGTGGATTATATAGAGAAATAAAACTAGCATTTAGTCACATAAATGCATTGCACAAACAAAAATCCTGGTTTGACTTGAACGCTCCTCTTAGTAACGGATGTTAAGTTTTTTTTTTTTAGATTTAGATGGAAGGAGTCTCCTGTTTCAGAGCTCCATAACAGTCAGAGACGAAGCTGTAACGTTGTTTTCCGACACGCCAAAGTCTCCAGTCTTCAGGACAGAGGTTCTGGTTTCTTGGAAACACGATAAGATAATCATCCTCCTCGTATTATCTTCAAGAGGAAGCCGTGAGATAACATGAGCTGGCTTGTATCAAAGCTGTATACATGTGTGTACACATAAAAAAAAAACATTTTTGAGACATGCTGTTATTTGGGGGGGGGGGGGGGGGGGGGGGGACAAGAAAAAAAAAACACATGATCACACTGCTCTGTGCATCTGTTGATTATTTTCCTATAACCGCACATTCAAGTCTAGGCTAAAAACCTATTTATTTAGCCAAGCATTTTTGTAAATAGATTAACGTTAGGTAAAGGAGCAGATCTGGGGGACTCATGGACGTAGAGTATTCTGGTGAACTGGTATGTTTAGATGCTGTCCTCCCCACTCTCATTGATCACTCAAGTTTGTTGACGGTGAAGTGATTGGTTGCTTTACATCACAGGGAGCCCTCATCATGTCTGTGTTTCCTTCTGGCTCTCCCTTTTAGTTATGCTGTTATAGTTAGTCCTGCCGGAGTCCCTGCTTGCACTTTGCACTAAATATACATTCACCTTATACATGTTGACTGTGACCAGACCTAACTACCATCTCTCCTTATCTTCTGCTCTCTCTCCCCCTCTCTCTCTCCTTTCCCTCTCTCTGTTGAGCTATACATGTCGCTCCTGAGTTGCCAGTGATCCAGACCCCTCTGCCCTCTGGACCTGTCTAACTCGTCCTGGAGTCCTGCTTCTGGTTGGAGATCTCGTTGCATGGATGCCGCGTGTGGTCTGCCTGGGATGCGCGTGGTGGCTGGGGATGGTTTCCACAAAGACTGTCCTGTCCTCGACTGATGCAGACAGCTGTTCTCTGGGGACCTGTGACGTCAGTTGTTCGATAGTTCAGCACTGGAATCTCCTACAGTCTACCTGAGCCTCCAGGAACAAAGTGGACTCCTTTTAATTTTAAATTTAAACACATCTCCTGTTATACTGAACTTCCAGTCTTACACATTATTATGCTGATCAATCCCTGCTATCCGTTATCACCCAGATGAGGATGGGTTCTCTGTTGAGTCTGGTTCCTCTCAAGGTTTCTTCCTATTACCATCTCAGGGAGTTTTTCCTCGCCGCCGTCGCCCTCGGCTTGCTCATCAGGGACAATCTTATCATTTTGATTCATATACATTGCATAAAAACTTACTTCTTTTTATTGTGTAAAGCTGCTTTGCGACAATGTCAATTGTTAAAAGCGCTATACAAATAAATTGACTTGACTTATTGTTGTTGTTGCTTGTTTACTGTGCATGTTCAAAATGTACAATGTTTCAAAAATGTAGAATGAATAAGAAGGCTGTAGAATTGATTTTAATTCACTTTTAGAAAAGACAAATGCATCATTTTTTTTTTTGTCGTGATCGATTTACTTTGTCCATCCGTCAATAAGCTTCCATATTTCATCGATCCACGAATGCACCGCTGTCTTCACGTCTTCATCGGAAGTGATCCTTCATCCTCGTGCGGCTGCTTTCAGGCGACCAAACGGGTGAGAAGATCCGGACTACAGGCCTTCAAGATCATGTGATCATGCGTTTAATCCGGAGTTTAGTCTTCGGCTCTTCAATAAGCGTCTCAGTGTATGTTCCAATACTTCTGGCCCGGGAGAATCCCAGAAAACTGTAAGCGGATTTTCCAGCTGTTGGTCGACTTTTGAGCTTTTTCTCGGTCTGTGATTGAGGATGTCTCCGTTCCGTACGCTGATGCCGTTTACTCTCAGCCTCGTAGTGATGAATCCGTGTCTGGATTCTCTTTAAGAAACGTTCACCTTCGTAAGAGCATCAGCCCACATTCTGTTTTTAGATATCCAAACGCTTCGGTTTGTTTCGGTACCAGGTACACCCTCAGACCACACACACACACACACACACACACACACACACACAAAAAAAACCACTAATCACTGCACGCCGCTAATCACAAGCAGGGCGTCTATTTTCGCTCGCATTAGAGTTCCAGATGAACCGATGTAAGACAGTAGCTCTGTAATACAACCGGATCATTTTTGATCGGCACCTGCATAACAGCCTGTAGAGTTAAAAGCAGTTTTAGTGGAGTAAATTTCTCCACTAAAACTGGAAATCAAGAGAGAGTGACATTTATTGCCTGTAATGTTGCCAGAGGGTTTGGGTCGTTTGGAAAAAAAAAAAAAAAAAGATTTATGCACTTCTGCTCAGCCACCGCGTGATCCTGACTACCGAGTCGATTGGGAGCGATAGCCCCAAAATAAATAAACAAATAAATAAATAAAATCAAAAGGTGTGTGGAATTTCTTCTGGCTCCACTCATGCGGTCTGCTCTCTCACTCAGAGAGGGAGGAAATGCTAAAGGGCTGCCGACTACCAACAGGAAGAGTGTCCGTCGGCGCTCCCGTTCCTGCCCTAACCTCGAGCTTTCTCTCAAACGGCCCTCTCATTGACATGCAAAGTGCCACCTATTCACAAGCTAGTTAGCTCCTTCACACAGCTGAATCGCGCATTTAATGGCCCACGCTGTTTGTTTAACCAAACCCAGGAATGCGTTAGTAAAGAAGAAGAAGAAGAAGAAGAAAAAAAAAAAGAGTCGAAGTCGATTTTAATACCTGGCCCGAGGATCACACGGCCGACCGCGGCGAAGCTGCACACCCACAGCTCCCGAAGCTCTTTGTGAAGTCGGTGTCTTTCTTTCTTTCACAAGTTCCTTTCAGGCCATCCTTAAAAAGAGCTTTTGTGTCGAGACAGAAGAAGTCTCCTGAGCTCCGTAGGTGGTGTGAGATGGCCGAGTCTGATTAGATGGCTCGAAGGAAAGACAGGGTTTTACCTTATTAAGGTGGAATTTTTTTTTTTAAAAATCAAGATTTCGGGAACTGATTTAAAACTTTTTTTTTTTTTTTTTCAGACGAGTTTCTATGTTTGCAATCTATGTATTGTGTTTTCATTGATGACCTCATGTTTGGATTCAATAAAAAGAGAGAGAAAGAAAGCGAGAGAGAGAGAGAAGCTCATCCTTGCTGCACGCCGCTGAATACACAACATACAGGACTTAACAAAAGCCTCGAGCCAGCCCTCATTTATTCATATTGTGCTTCCAAAAAGCCAGACTTTCTTGTATTATTATTATTATTCTTTTTTTTATGTAATCTTGAGGAACAGTTCTCCAGGCTTCCTAAAGGACCTTTGTGGCTCTCATTTTCAGTCCGGTTCCTGAGGAATGTTGTTTGTTTGCTAAGCCACACAGTGACTTATGAACCATTCAAGTAAAAACAAAAACAACAACAACATCTAACTGGAGGAATGAACCAGTGAGAAACATGTGCAGATGATGATGTCAGATGATCAGGACGGCGATTAGTATACTGGTGATGCTGAATGCTGAGAGGTTGAGACAGACGAGAGGGGAAATGAGCTCGCTGCTGAGGTTGTCACATAAACAATCGATTTTTAGATTGCTTCTCTTTACAGTAAAACATGGGGTTTAAATTTCTTTGAGTGAATCCACATCGTGTCATTTACACATAAATGAGGACTAGCTGCACTTTGGATCATGCGCTGCTCTCTCACACACACACACACACACACACACACACACACACATACATCAGTGCATATCAGTAATAGTGAACATATTCTTCCACAGAGTGTTTACAGTTCCTTTCTGTACGGTCTTGTAAATCCTGCATTTATACCCTTCTATTTGAATTCTATTTTATTTTTGTAACTTTTGAAAATATTGTAGATTTCCAGCCTAAATTTCTTTTTTTTAGATAATTTTAACAATTCTTATGCTTATTTTACTTTTATTGATAACTTCTATTTTTTTTATTTAATTGTACTCTCTAATGCCATGGATGTCTCCGCGGTTAAGCTGTTAGATTATAATTCGGAAGGTCCTAGGTTCAAAGCCCAGCACCACCAAGTTGCCACTGTTGGGCCCCTGAGCGAGGCCCCTAGCCTAGCTGCTCAGATGTAAAATGAGATAACATAATGTAAATCACATCAGTCTTAGTTTATAACATAAGAGAATATTAAGGGCAGCAAAAAGAATTTTTTTTTGAAAGATACTTTCATTTTCTAACGTGCCACAGGTAGATTTCATAAAGCTACACCTCGAACAATTAAAGCTTGGACTGCTGCTATAGAGATTTAGATTTTCTTTGATGATCCTTGTTTTTGTTTACATATTTATCCTGTGATTTTCTTATCATTTTGTCCCCCCCCCCCCCTTTTTGTTCCTCCCCAACTCCTGAAGCAATGGATTTGTTTGATTGTCTTTATAATTCAAGTAATAAAAATAAATAAATAAATATAGTCACTCTGGATAAGGGCGTCTCCCAAATGCTGTAAAAGTATTGCAATACGGTGAAATCTGTATTTTTAGGTCACGTGCAATTTCACAGCGCATCATATTGTGCATGGTTGTGTACGTGACAAATAAAATTAGATTTTTACTGGAATTTAATTTCTTATGACGAAACAAGGGACGGCTCAAGGCTTTTGCACAGCACTATAAATCCAGCTTTGATTAGTGCACGGCGTTAAGTGCAACTATAACTGGATAAAAAGTAGACGATTCAGCAACACGGTTTGAGTCAGAAAACCTTCACGAAGTTTCTTCAACATCACATCACTCCCTGTTGTGTTTAGTTTCTCCTTCATCAGACTCAAATCAAACAAGCTTAATTATTCTTTAAATAAAAAAAAAAAAAACGGTCCGTTTTTTAACTATTGCCTAACCGTGAGGTTACACAAGGTCATTTTGCAATATCGAGTTTAAACAAGTAGATTTTGTAACAGCACGTAAGACTACACACAGTACAAAGTCTAAAAAGCTCATGTGAACCAACAACAACAAAAACCCCCTCATTGTTGGTGTACGTTTTAAATAGGCTTTAACTTGTTTTGCAAAAAACTTCAGTGTATTAATACAGTATAATTATATACTACGTCCAACATGTATAGTAAAAGTTTTAAAAGTTTCAAACGGTGATCCTTGTGGACTTTTTTTGATGAGGAAAGAAAAAGCATGCAGTAATGCATGGGTGCATCACGCCATCACACCATGACCTCACTGATTAGCTTCCTGTATCATGCCATGAATCAGAGCCCATTAATCAGGTTCAAAAATTTTTTTTGTGAATTTTATTTATTGTCTCAAAGTGTAAAAAAACAGGATCATTTTTTTGTTTGTTTTAATTTCGATATTTTGATTAAGAAGTTTACCTTCATCCATCATCTGATCATTTTATTTCATACACATTCACATTTCATACAAACTCCCCAAATTTCTTTTGATTGTGTGTAAATCTGCGGTGCGACAATGACGATTGTAAAAAGCGCTATACAAATATTGAATTGAATACTCAGCGAAAGTTTACGCAGTGTAACACTAAAGTGCAAAACTCTAGACAAAGGCTAAAAGGTTGACACTATAACAGATCGACTGAACCGAAATCTACTGAAGTAAACCAGTGCTGTGATTTCAGAGTCCGGAGTTAATACGGCACATGAACCAAACTGTGGTTGAAAGGGGGAAAAATAAAACCTTAACAGCTTGTGCATTTGTGCCATTGTTCTGTTCCTGAAGGCAGACATTAAGGCAAGTCGTTTGGCCCAGTTGTTTGGTCTTTCTGGTGCCGAGGTGTTTGTGTCACCGAGAGGCTCCTCAATCAGTTTAAGAAGAACGGAGAGAGAGAGAGAGAGAGAGAGAAACCCTTTAAGTGTTTCTGACTGTGACAGGCATTGTGGCCTGGACGAGAAGGCCAGCTCCGACGCGGCCCTGCAGCACAATCGGCTCTTTGCTAAAGCAGGACATTCCGTGCTCAGCCGAGCGTCTCGCGTTGGCTCCACCCACCCGGAGGAATTTTTGGTGTACATTGTGGTGTAAAATAACTGCGACGAGATGAGCGACGAGGTCGTTTCAGGTCGTTTTTAATCAACAAGCCAAAGTTTTACAAGAGGAAATGCATAGTTTGTACAGAGACTGTGTACTTTTCTGTCCCACGTGTGGGGAACGGCGTCCCCTGAGGAATGGCACTGCAGTGTGACGCGGCCGGCTCCGCTCTCTCCCATTGGCTGGAAGCGCGGGTCCTCGCGGCCCTGTCGAGGTCACGCTGGCTGCATCAACCCCCGCTTGGCACTTTGGTGAATCTGACTCTCCAGCTTCCCTGTGGAAGAGACGAGACGGACAGGGGGAGGGAAAGGTTAGAGACCGATCGAGCTTCAGCGGCAAAGAAAAAAAAAAAGCTGCAGGAGTGAAGCAGTAGGTAGAACCAGAAATAAGGTGCCAGAGATGGAACAGAATGCCACCAGAGATTTCAAATAACCCATTGTTTTTTATGAATAAGCCTTCAACCTTGTACAATAAAAAAAAAAAGTTTTGAATAATGTTGTTTTGATTCCTTCACACACCGTCCTTAGCTCTTTTTAAGCAAAACGTTTTACAGTCAAGTACGACGTCCTCTCTAAAGCATACCTCACGCACCTTTTAAGTACAATAATACTGGACATAACACTTGATTTACAGGTTTTTCCTCCACAAGTGTCGTTTTGACTCGACTATAAATCTTGACTGCAAAATTTCAATCACGCTACCTGTAGCTAGCAAACAGTGAGTGGTACCAGGGATGATCAGGGTATCATTTTAACGCGAGTCCCTTCTTCAAATATTATTGAAGATGATAATAATGTACGTTAAAAAAGTTTGAGGATGTACCATAGCAGGAATGTGTTTGAACCTACATCTTGGTGGTATTTATTTTTAATCATGACATCGTTTATTTACATGCTTATGTGTTCTGTACTTCGCGAGCTAGCAAACTATTTTTACAGTAGATAACTTGAATGGTTCTTACTGTACGTATCTACCGAATTTTTAGTTTGTCCGATGGAGCTGACTTGAGCGTCATTTACTGAAAGCTGCTGAGACTAAAGGTGTGTCGTTTCACAAGGGGTGTCCCGACATTTGAAATCTTTTTATAGTGGACCCTCGAGCACCCATGAATTGTGAAAAAGCGTGAATTTCAGATATGCTTGAAAAAAATGCCTATTTTTATAGTTTAAAATATCAAAACACTTTCATTTAATTTGAAACAGTAAAGGTAAACTCATATACAGTACTGTACTGCTGTGTCTAGTATGTAAAATAGAATGTAGAATGCTAAAATGTAAAATAACGATGTTACCCCTTATGCCCCACACAAATTCATGCAAGAGTGTCGTTTCCTTTGGTTTAAGTACTGTAGGGTAAATATGGTAATAATTTACCGTTCCTAGCTGCGTGTTCTCTCTACAGTATTAAAAAAATTATGCAGTATTATATTTTATATGGAAATTTAGATGAAATTTAGTTAAAAATTTGTAAATTACCTCTTTCTTAATAGTTTAGTCTGCATGAAAAATTGAATTGTATATTGGCATGAAAAAAGGCATCAAGTACGGTTCTGAGGTAAAATCGGCGATCGACTGAGGCCATGAATCGTGAACTCTTCACAAGGGTCGACTGTATATAACACTTAGTTCCAACCGAACAATCTGATTGGACAAGAGCCATCCCATGAGTGATGATAGTGGACGGTAACAGCACTAGATGCATCACTGCATGTGCCAGGTGTTGTATCATTGTTAATTACACTGTCGATTGCAGCACGCATGAAAGTAGGACTGTATGGTCACAAAAACACATTCAAAACCAGTCACAAAAGCACTTTCAGAAAGAAAAAAGACATCCGATCACGTTTGGTCATGTTAAACAAAACACTTTGTTTACGTTGTTTCGTTTCACTGTGTACTGAACTGTATATGGTTTAAGTGACAATAAAAGCCTACTTGACTTGACGATCTCATTACAGCCATGCTATACAGAACTCACTCTCGTGTGATATTACTCAATAAACTACAATTCATAAATTGGTGTCTGTGGATATTTGTCAATGTATTTCAATGTTATGTTATTAATTAATACGTAAACATGCTCTGCGCTAAACTAGCGAAACATGGTGAAATGCTAAAAACACTAAAATACGTTTCAAGAACCTCTAATGTTTAGGAGTTACATAAAAGCTACATAAATAACTCTCTCACCATCATTATTATGCTGTCGAATGCTCTGTCTCAAAACTCTTTTACAAGCAGTCTCTTCACATTGTTAAAAACAAAATTAGCTTCTTTATTAGCCATGTGTCATGATGAATGATAATTATCATCATTAAAAAATTATCGATAAAAATTTTTCAAGTAGATAAATAAAAGAGGATGGCTTGGAGTAACTTTTACCAACCTGAAATTTCCCCAACACTGGAGACTCCTTCCCTAAACTTTAATTTACAGAGGTTCTCTTAGTTAAACAACACATTTTACAACTGTCACCTCGTGACCGCTCAGATTTGAGAGTCCGACATTTCTGTGGTCATGTAGCAATAAAATACAGAAACAGTGCCGTGAGGGCCGGGATACCATCATTGGCACTCGGTAATACAATAACAACAACAACAACAAGGCGCAAAATAATCAAGTGTTTACATGACGAGAGTCGATACACGGAGAATTGCAGCTTATAAGATATCACATCACGTGTCAAAGTAACAAGCAACAAATCTGACACGAGTATCAATCTTACCCGCGAGTTAAACGGTACCAGCCTGGGAAACTAATTTCCTCTGACAGAGAAACGTAAGATGCTATTACTGCCCAGATCGATCCTCGAGACAGATAAAGAGTTCCAATTTACCAATATCCAACCGTGTCGGGGAAAAACAAGCTCTCTGAGCATTTCGTTACTCTGACCAGATCCTGAATCCGCAATTAACCCAAGAAAAGCTCAGGGTTGTTATCTAGCTGTTAACCTTAAAGACCCTGGAGGCATTTCGGCTCCAGAGCACAAAAGGCCAGTTAATTTGATCCGAGCCAGGGATCCTCACGCGTCGTCAGGTGGCCGGCTCAGACTGAAAGCTGAAGGCTTTTTTTTTTTTTTTTCTCCCTTCACAGACTGGAAATGCGACATAATGGTGGCCTGAAGCATTCTGCACTGTCGAGAATCGATAACGTTATGGGATCACGAGCAAGCATCAGCATCCTGTTCGGATTTACAGTGAAAGGCTTTTAAGGAATACTATTACGGCTAAAATACAATAAAATGAATAAATAAATAAAAAATATATAAATAAAACCCTGTAAACAAGGGATATAACAAAATACGAGCACATCATATGGATTAAATGTTCTAAACAAATATCAATACAGATATGAATAGAAGGATCTTTATTATTATTTCTATTTTTATTAGAGAATGCTTGAGAAAAAGGCTCGCGTTGCATTTAGTTGACATTACAGGAGTGCATTGGGACAGAGAACCAAAAATAAAATATTAAAGTGTTGCCAGACTCTGGCTTTCTAGATTCATTTAGCACTGTGGCCTCGAACCTTCAGTTTGCATGGCTTTGTCGGTTTCCTCTGGGTCCTCCGGTTTCCTCCCGCAGTCTAAAGACATGCAGGGAACACTAACTGGCGTTTCCAAATTGTACAGTGTGTGCAAGTCTGTGTGTGTGCGGGTGTGGGTGTGCCCTGAGATAGGTTGGCACCCCATCCAAGGTGCACCCTGACAAGTTCTGGTTAAGATTTCGGGATTAATTCCCAATCTCCAAGCATAAAGTTTCAACTTTAATTCCGACTCTTTAATTCCAAGTCGTCCATATTTTTCTTACAATTTTTATTTTGTGTTGGAATTCTGGTGTTTGAAAACCAGAAAGGTTTTTTTTTTTTTTCCTGTACTGACTCAATAATAAAATCCCAAAAATAATAATAATAAAAAAAATAGAGTGCCTAGGGATTTTGCACAAGGATATACAAGTATTTGCATTCAGGCATTAATTTCTTAAATGATAAAAACTGACTATACAAGTGGCTGCTACCATTAGCAAGCTAGAATGTTGCCAACTTTGTACGTCAAATTCACGGGATCGAAAATGCTGCTATCGCGACCTCTCCGTAAACGCTTACGACAGACAAAAAACATACATAATCTATAATCTAAAAACAATCAAAAACATACAGTACATACTGTAAACATAGCATAATCTCAAAAGTGGGAAGTCTAAACTTGGAATGTCTTTTGCATTCAAACTACAACGTGGGGAAAATAACAGCTTCATGTAACTACTAGCTAATGTTAGTGAACTGAGTGAGGTATATTTACAGATTTAACAAAGTAAAATGTCTGTTTGTTGGTTGTTCGGAAGCGAATGCTAATATGTACAGTATTTAAACATTTACTGTTGATTCCGCGAGCAGCCATTTTAATTGCTGAGCCTTTTTAAATTTGCCTGTTTTTGTCTTGAACTTCCAAGTTAAAAACTTGTGTGAATCGCAGCCTCAATCTAAACCCTGTCCTTATGAGGTTTCTTGAAAGTGGATGTAAATAAAAAGGCTGATCTTTAACAATGGGGCTGCAACTGGGATTTATTTCTTACTATCTTGCTCTCTTGCTAATGCTGTTTCTGAGCGGTAAAAGAAGCTTCTTAACCTCAAGTGAGAATGCAAATAGCCTGTCCTCAAATACACTTTATTAGGGAGCATGAAGTACATCAGTGAAAAACATGACTCTCCCGATTAGGAATTTCTGTGCAAAAGCACGTAGAGCTAACGCACCCTGCCACCTCTGGCTCCACAAGCGAACGGTTTGGCGCTGACGGGCGTAATTACGCAGTCAGGCCCGGGAATCTGAGAGCGTGATGTAAGTTAAACGCAGCAGCTCTCGTCAGCTGTTTTCTTTTTATCTGTCTAGTCTCATTACGGCTCAGCTCGAGGGGAGACGGGAACGTAAACAAGCTGTCCGAGAGCACTCTCCTCCGTCAAAGGTTTTCAAAGCGTACTGGCAAAGACGAGAGGGAATCTTGTGCCGCCAGACGTGACAGAATAAGTCAGACATGTTCGCGGGGCAAACAAATCAGAGACACTGGGTCGAGGAATCCGTCTTTTCCGTGAGTGTGAGCGCTTCGCTGTTGATGCGGAGATGAAATCGTTCTTTTTAATATAGCTCGAGCCCTGGAGATGAAAGAGTACGCCAGCGGATGCAATAAGCATGCGATATTAAGAACGCGACAAGTGCGTATTACAGATGAGCGCTCGAGAAGTCGAGCTGAGTAAATGCCGAGTTCCGGCGTTCGGCATCCGTACAGGCTGCTGAGGCAACTTCTAAGAGCCTGGGATATCGATCCGGCCAGATAATTTCCCATTGATTGCTGCTCTGTTTGGGGGTCTGCTGCCGAGCAGTTTATTACCCACAGTGCAGCTAGGGAGTCGGGCCAATAACGGGCGCAGTGTGTCCACGGCACTGCTGCTACTTCATCATCAGCCTCGCCTTCCCATCCCCCTTCATCCCCCTCCCCCTCCCCCTCCTCGCATCCTGGCCTGCGGTTCACACGGAGCTCCAACAAGCGAGCAGCACACAATAGCGCTTTTAACGCAGGAGGGTGGGAGTGCGGGTGGTGCATGGCTGGATGGATGGATGTGGGGGTTTTTTTTGCATATGGAAATGGAGAGCCATCGAGACGCTTGTTCGCTGCGAGACGCCAATAAAATCTAACGATCCATAATTAGAGATGTCCCAGGAATATAAATGAGAAGCCTCAATAAAAGCAGCAACGCCATGGACAAAATGCGCAACGTACACCACGTACACCGTGTATATTAATTCTCTGGACATAAAATCAAATAAAGATTTAAAAAATAAATAAATAAAAACGACAAGATGTTCAGCATGGAGGTTCAGCATGCAGCTTAACACACCCTAAGGAAACATTCCCTTTTTCAAGTGCCGTGACTGAAGCGTTATTGCTCTTAAGGGAGATATTTTCAGAACAGATGAAAATATATAAAACAACAGACACTTAATAGATGATGCAACCATGTGTGTAATCTTACAATGTTCCCTTCAAAGATTTCTCACTTGCAGTGATGAAGAGACACTTGTCTGATGACACGTCTTGAAAGTGTCATCAGAAATATATATTTTTTTAAAAAAGGGAAAGTAACGAATGAGTTTTACTAGCTTGATTACTACCTGAATTCTGTTAACTGGAAACGCAGCATTGATCAATAACTGGTTTAAAAAAAAAAAAAAAGGGAAAAAAGGAACTGCTCACATGGCACATCAAACTGACTCACCAAAAATCTGTATTATTATTATTTTTGGTCTTAAAAACAACCAAAAACCTCTATAAAAACCGTGATCATATATACAGTACTATGCAAAAGTATTAGGCATCCTGTTTTTTTCCCTTATTCATTTGTAATACATGTTTATTTTATGACTTCATTATTAAGACACAAGTTATTCATTATTAAGTACAATTTCCTGATGTTAGTATTCCAGCAAAAAAAAGAAAAGATAAATGGGTAGATGGATAGATTTTTTAATTGATTCTGAAGGAAATTTCCAAATAATTTTCAATAAAAAAATTCCAATACAGTGGAACCTCGGATTGCGAGTAACTCGGTTTACGAGTGTTCCGCAAGACGAGCAAAGACTTTTAATAAATTTTGACTTGAAAAACGAGCATGTCTTGGTTTACGAGTGCCGAGTTTTTTGACACCGACACACACACAACGAGACACACACACACACACACTCTCTCGCCTTTACACCCCCCCTCCGCGGCTTCACACAGACACAGACACACACACACACACTGCTCTACACAGAAACTCTGCGCTGTCGCGATTCTTTTCAAAGGTAAGGTGCTGGTTCATTTGTTTTTTTTTTGTTTTTACTTTACAGCAGTGATTCAGTTAGTCTGCGGTCACGCGAATATCATTAAAGAGATTTCTTTTTTTCCCGTTAAAACAGTGTTTCCGATGTGTGTGTTTGTTGTGAAACTTAAAAAGCGATGTGGGGGGAGGGAGGAGTTTTACTGTGTAAGACGAGTCGAGGGTAGGGGCTAATTCCACACGCGCACACGCGCGCGCACACACACACACACACACACACACACACACACACACACACACACACACACACACACACAAATACACGGCGCCTGCGCGCACAAACGGAAACATTTATCTGTTGGGATTTATTTGAATTTTTTTAAAGGTAAAGTGCAGGTTAATTTGTTTTATTTTTACTTTATATATTGTATTCATTATTTTTCTGTATTTATTTTTTTGGGCTGTGGAACGAATTATTTGAATTTTCATTTTTTCTTATGGGAAGATTTGATTTGGTTTACAGAACAAATTATGTTCATAATCCAAGGTTCCACTGTATTCTTAAAGGAAAAAAATATGTAGGCAAGAAAAGAAAGTAGCATACTATGTAAAAGATTTATTTCTGCAGGATACTCGGTAAAACTACACAGCTCATTTTCTTTACAAATTATAATGTATTTTCTTATAAACTGTACCCTGAGTATATATTTTAAGCAAAGGATCGACACATTTGTTTTTGACTTTGTTTCATTAATTACTGTTTACTGCTTTTTACAGATTTTTTCTTTTAAATGTAGAAATTGTTTTTGAAGAGCCCCTTTCTCTACAGCAGTTGTGCAAGTTACTGTATCCGTTCTATTTCTTTGCCAATGTGTCTCATTTTTTCTAAATTTATTTGCTCAGTCATATTGGTTAAAATGAAATAAAATTAAATGCATCATATTGCCTAGGTTTGCTAAACAAAAGTATGTGTCACTCTCTATCGCACAATTACTAAAATGCTTTGGGTTTTTGGGGTTGACCTTAGCTAGAACATTAAATCATCCTTGCAATTTTGTGATATACCTTGCAAAAACATTATTTTGCATCCGACATCCAATGGAGAATATGCAGCTTTTCATACAAGACATGTGTCTCTATAAAGGGACAGAGAGGGAGAAACTTTCAGTTAAATAAATAAATAATACGTTCATACGTGATTAAACTCTGTTGCTGCACATATAATGCCAATTCAGGAAACGGAATGGAATATTATTAAAACATTAGAATATTATTAAACACTACATTTTTGATCATTTAATCGTATCATCATTTTAAAGAATACAGTGGAACCTTAGATTACGAGCATAATTCGTTCCGAAAGTGGGCTCGTATTCCAAACCACTCTTAAACCAAATCATCATTTCCCATAAGAAATAATGAAAACTCAAATTATTCGTTCCAGAAGGTGAGAGAGTGACGCTCGGTGTCAAAATAAGAGTCGCATGTGTGAAGCATGATACTCTGCGCTCGTAAACTAATACTTGCTCGGTTTCCGAATAAAAAATTATTAAAAATCTTTGCTCGGTTTGTGGAACACTCGTAAACCACGTTACTCGCAATCCGAGGTTCCACTGTATATAAATAATCAGTTTTCCTAATCACTAAATTCGTTCATCATTGCTCCGTCCATGAAACAGCTTGATTTTTTGTCGCTTAGCAAACAAAGTCTTCTTCTTAATAAGTAAGAGCACATGGCTGAAGGCTCGTTTATTGCAAATATTACTAATAATGAATTAAATGTATTATTTTATGAAAGCAATACAGCATTAAACATGGTACCTGGAATTAGCATGCTTTAAGGCACGACAAAACAAATTTAACAAAGAAACTTACAAATCTCCTAAAATACAGCAATTTACAATGCTTTCCTCTGGTCACTAAGAATTTTAACATAAAACTGTAAGCGTTCACTTTTTCATAGCAAACACATTCAATGATGTGTAACATAAGTGCGCCATTATTAAAGCTAGCTAGCACACTGGATGTTTTTATTAGCCTATACATTAAGTATGATAGTTTTTCTCACTGTCTTCCCAAATATCAAAGGAAGGAATAGTCATGTGGTAAATAAAATTCTTAATCTAAATTTTCCTAGTCAGAAAATTACACCATAGGTTCATAATTTTGGGCGCTAGTTCTTGCAGTGTAGCAGCGATCGTGAGCCACAGTTCCAAATAGTCTCCACAGTGTTCGTGGTACAAGTAACAAATGATTTCTTGCTGCTTTACATTAAACAGTTGCACCCGGCTGCTCGAAATCGATGTCTTGACATTTTGAATTTGTACCAAACAAATGAGCTAACAAACTCATTATAACGTGTAAAAATAAAACTATGTACAAAAAAAAAAAAAAAAACTAAATAAAAAAAAAAACACTGGTTCTTCATAACCATGACCTGACCGTATTTTGGTTTAAATCTTTGGTTCTTCTTGTCAGCTTGAATTTCCTCCTGTGTGACACTTAAAAGTGCTAGAGGAATGCTTACACTTCACTTTAGAGTAGCTGTACCAAGCCTGTGTGAGCTGTAGTGCCGGGGCACTGATGCGAGAAAACACAACAATACAAACTTCTGTCAAATTGCTGAGGCTGAGAGACACAGTGCTGCGCTACACAATATGACAAAGTGCCTGCTTTTTTTTATGCCCCTTTGAGCATCTGTAAGAATGAATATGTGTATCCACTGAGCGCTTGAACCTCATGACTCACGAGCTACATGCCTCACGGTACAACCATTTCGTATTATTTACTGTATAATATACAACTGTTTGTTGTGACGTTTAACTGGATGCATCATTTTGTATCCCGGGTGTCCTAATAACCGTTAATTGCACTAACTGTGTGAAAGCAGGTCTGTACGGTCTGTTATACTGAGGAGAGAGCAGCTGCCTGCCAAAACCCACATTCCCAACCAGTCACAGAAGCACTTTCAGTAAGAACACACATCTGATAACTTTACGTCATCTTAAACACCACTTTGACTCCTTAATAATCACAATGAGTAATGAATGAGTTTCAGAATAATGAGTTATTCTGAAACTTCTCTGAACAATCCATGTTCATGTATTTACGGCTACAAACCTAAATAGCTTCTAACACGAGACTGAATCCCAAATCTCTCTGATCAAGGGCGCTACTTGGTGTGTGCAACAATGGAGTGTAAACCCTAGATAGCGCACTAGCTTTCCATTTTAGGCAATTTGAGATTTAACCCCTGAACCAGGAAGTTAATTGAGATTATATTGTATTTCTAAAGTAGAATAAATGGAACCTCCATGGTTTATTCTCCTAAAGCATAGTACCAGTAAGAATTTAAAACTATTATTTCTATATCTTCTCTCTGCTGCTTTTTGCTCGCACTAAACGGCATGATTTCCACAGTATTGTCTGTTTGATATTTCAGTTCCATCTCACATTTTTAATGAACACTGAAAGCAATTAGCAAATGCACTATGACTGAGTTAATCAATCTACACAGAATGAAATAAAATGTTAGATAAAAATAAACGTGTTAGCTTGCCTACCTTTTTACATTGCTCATTACTCACGCTTGTTTGTATAATTACAGAGTTGAAATGGGGGGGGGGGGGGGGGGATTACCAAGAGTCGATCTAGCGCTAAGCCTTTAGAAGCCATGGGACCGTCCCCAGTTAAGTGAGAAGACTATGAAGCTCATGTCAAACCATTATATTATGATGCGGATCTTTCTTAAGCACCCTGTAATTAAATGCTCTGTGTATTTTTTCGAAACTAGCTTAAATTGAAATTCAGTATTCGAGAGCGCATCTTACCTGGCTTTACTTTTGTCCCACATCATCATGCTGCCGGAAATATGTGCCCATGATTTGTGGTTAAAAACAAAAACACACTTTTCAATCACTGGGACTGCAGAAAATGTTATCGCACAAACTTCTAGCAAAAAAAACAAACAAACAACTATAGAGGAATATTATTCACTCATCGGCCACTTTGTTAGGTACCCCTACTCAAATATCTAATCAGCCAATCACATGACGACAACTTGATGCATTTAGGGTCAAGACAAAGACTTCAGCTGAAGTTCAAACCGAGCATCAGTATGGGGAAGAAAGGCCATTTAAAACCAAAGGTGATTTTGAATGTGAAATGGCTGTTGGCGCTAAACGTGCTGGTCCGAGTATTTCCGAAATGGCCGAGCTACTGAGATTTTCACGCATAACTATCTCTAGGGTTTACAGAGAAAGGTCTGAAAATGAGAAAATCTCCTTGTACAATTCAATTCAATTCAATTTTATTTGTATAGCGTTTTTAACAATGGACATTGTCTAAACAATCAAAAGAATAATTTAAGTTTTATGAAATGTGAATGAGTGTGAATCAAAATGATAAGATTCTCCCTGATGAGAAGCAGAGGGCGACAGCGACAGTGGCAAGGAAAAACTCCCTGAACTGGCAGTAGGAAAAAACCTTGAGAGGAACCGGCCTCAACAGGGAACCCCTCCTCATTTGGGTGATAACAGACAGTAGGGACTGATCTAGAGCCATACTGTGTGTTAGGAGGCTGGAAGTTCAGTATAACAGGAGATGTGTTTAAGTTAATATAGAGTCCAATTTTTTTTTTGGAGAATCGGGTAGACTGTAGGTCCTTGTTGATGCCTTTCTATCAGCTCAAACCAGTCTGGCAAGTTTTCTTTGATTTCTGGCAACAGTAACTCAAATAATGTCTCGTTAGAACCCAAGGTATGCTCGAAAAGCATCTCTGAGCACACAACACGCTGAACCTTGAAGCAGATGGCCAACAGCAGCAGAAGGTGCTGCCATTGCCAGGTGCTGCCATTGTCAGCTAAGAACAAGAAACTGGGGCTACACTTTGTATGGGTTCATCACAACTAGACAACAGAAGATTGGAAAAATCTGTTCTGATGAAGGATGATCCTTAGGATGATGGGGTCAGAATTTGGAGGGAACAACATGAAAGCATGCATCTTTTATTGATTTAGGCTGGTGGTGGTGATGGTTTAATGGAGTGTGTATATTTTCTGGTTTCTTAACCATGACACTGTACTCACAGTCACCAGATCTCAGTGCAATAGAGCACCTTTGGGATTTGGTGGACCGGCAGATCAGAACACAAACCTGCAGCCACTGCGTGCATGGATAGACATGATAGTCTATCCATGTCATCCTGATGGATAGACATGGTCCATCATGTCTATATGGACCAAAATCTCTAAGGAAAGTTTCCAGCACGTTGTTCAATTAGACCACAGTTATGAAGACAAAACCCAGTACTAGCCATGTGTGGCGAATGAAGTGGCCGGTGAGGGTATATTTCTTAAATCTAGGATTGGGAAATGCTTACTCAATGACTCAACTTCAGTATCATGGTGTGTTTAAAAAAATAATAAATAAAAATAAAACAAATGGAAACTGTATTATCCTTCGAGCTCAGCGGTGTTGAGCGTTTGAACCTATTTAACATTGTGTAAAAACTGCATCACGGCATTCAGCCGGCGGTGGAGGGAAAAGCGAAAACATTCAGTATCCTACTGCTTTATTTCTAAGCCTCCGGTTCACCATTATGACACACTTATGCATAATTCAAGTCCACATTCACAATTTAAATGAGCAGTTGCATTCACACACAGGAAAGATCGGTTCCCTAGCATTATGACAGGCCTCAGAGTGACGGTATGAGGCTGAGCAGAGGTACGATGTGATAGCTGCGCTCGTACTCGTAAGGGGGGGAAGGGCACTGGCACTCGGCAGTTTTTATTACATTGTCACATCATGTCAGTTCGCTTAAGTCAGTTGCGGCAGACGCGAGCGGTGAAGGACAGAGGAAGGAGAGAGGCACTCAGTCTCTGGCTGTAATGCGCTCAGACAGCTGGAGCCCCCTGATTAGTTTGGAGTGGTATTAGCCACATTAATGAGTTAAGTTCGGCCAAATGACTGGTAATTATAATGTAATAAGAGCAGAAAGATTTAGTGAAGCTTGGACAAGAGATTTCGAGTGTGTTTGTACAACGCTACACCGCTAGCACTTCTACTCTATGGTTAATTTTAGTTGTAAATCCTGGTACGAACACAATCGCAAACAACGTACCATGTGCTGTCAGAATACAACAGCGTTCAAGTCAAACCGTGACATCTGATTGTGCAGCACAGATCTGAGAGTATAAATCTTTATTTCTCTACATAATTCACTGCTACACTAACGTACTTATCCTAGAGTTTCACTAGAGCTTGGGAACCATCAAGGTAGAAAGGTTTGTCAGTACCCGGATTCAATACCGTGATTCATGTCTGAAACGGTGGCCTCCCAGGAACTCCTTTAACGGACCAAACATGTGGAAATTATTTGAGGGAGGTCAGGACTGTATGGAAGATGTGACAATAACTCCCAGCTGAGTTCCTGTGATGTGCAAGTGGTGCTGGTGAACGATTGTGCATACAGTTCCCATACATTCAATCAGATGCGTCTCTTCCACAAAGGTATCTGTTCATTTTCAAACATCAGGTGATTCACTCTCTGAATGTTCACCATCTTGACCGGGATCGTCATTCACGGACGTACGGATTTTCTTTAAAACGTTTTCACCATGCAGATGTTTTACTGCGGCTAAGAGTCGCATCTCTGTACTGTGCTTGAAATCTTCAGTAAATGTTAATTGTTTTTTCTGCCTTCATTCATGAGAAATTTCATCACAAGTCCCAGTTTAGCTTGAATTCCCCATGTAGACTTATGAATGCTATTTCAAGTGCAAATATTCGAAAGTTCCACATTTGAATGTTCTGGTCTTCTATGTACAGACACCTCTCAGCCATATATTTTCGAATAAAAGGTATTTATAGGACTGAAAATTTCAGAATATATATGAAAGTTTGAGTTATTGTAGACATAACCCTCGTTGCTAAAAAAAGATCAGCAGCATGAGTAATAAATGAACATTATCTGCTCTTTAGCGTTGAGATAAAGATCAAAAAAGAAAACCAAAAAAAATATATATATATATTTCAGCAAGCCATAACTTGACAAATATGCAACTGTAGGTTTTCTGTTCGACTCCGTGAACAATCCATGAAAATTTCACATATTTAGCACGAATAGCTCAAACGTCATTGCTTGTCATTTTTGCACAGTTTTGCATTTTTTTAAATGTAAAATTAGGGCCATGTGTCATTATAAAAGCATCTAAAAGTAGAAAAACTAATGTACATAACAAGCCAGAAATGTTTCCACATTATCTATGGCCAATAGTGACATTATTTACAAAAAGTATAGAGGAAGTTGGTCTGGAACATTTTTTTTGTCGGTTGATTGATTCACAATCAAACAATACTAATACTATTTTTATTAACAGAACTACAAAAACGATTACCCAAAGTGTGTCCACGAACACACTTGCCCTTTATTCTGCCTCATGTTTGTTTGTTTGTACACATCATGTAAATGTTAAAAAATCTATTTTACATAATAGCATCCCTTTTAATTTGAAGGTAAACAGTAATTATTTTCCAAACATAACCTTAGAAAAGTACTGTTCAGAAAATGAGTATTTATTGTGAATAACAGGAATAACAGGAATTAACTTGTTTCGAGTTAGTTCTACTGCATTAAGTGAAACTAGAATTGGGTTACCATTAACTGTTATTCAACAAACCTTTACTGCACCTCTGCCTTTTGACCCTCACTACTTGTATTCCATCGTTAATATATTTATGTATTATATAATTCAGATTCATACATACATTGCATACATTGGATTCTACACTTTTTAAAACCAATGACTATTTGTATTTTTCATGGTACATGTGTAAGACTTGTATATATAAGACTAAAACATCTTCGCCATCATCATCATCATCATCATCAAGACTGCGGGTCCGATTCCCGCGTGACGCAACAGCCGTCTGTAGCTAGGAACCTAGAGAGCACATTGGCCACGCACTCTCTCTCATCTCATCAACACACCAATCAAAGTCAACGCTAAGCCCCTGTGAGCTCACGCAAGCGGTGGATAGCGCTTTCCTCCAAATGTGTTACACGGCTGAGCGGCAGTTTGAAAAGATGTGGTCAGCAGGTTTATGCAGGAAGCATGACTTAACAAGCCGGGTGTAAATTGGGACATGACTAAATTAGGGGGAGATTGTGGAAAAAATCCTTGCAGGTTGATGATGTTAAACACCTTTAGATACGTTGCTATAAGAAAAGTAATCATCTTCAGGGTCGTAATTGTGTCAGGCTATAACACACTATCTGCACAATTTTAGTCTTTACTTAATAGGAAACTAATTTTGAATGGAGCACCAGACCCGCATATTATAATAGGAACAAGCCCAGCCCTGAAGATTCACACAGCCAATCAGTAACAGTCGTGTCATATGATTACACCGCATGACACGCCCCCTAGATTAGCACTTCAATGAGGTAATTATAATCCGGCACATTACAGTTAATCAATAATTATTAACAGCAGTAGCAGGAGGATGAGAATTATTAGCATTATCATCACTAAGACCTCGATATAGATGGGTCAACACTAATAGGATAATTGTCAAGCTATTGATGGCTGCTAGATTTTATCTTCCATATCTATTAAGCCAATGCTTTATCTGATACTGTAGGATATTATTATTACTATTATTATATGTATTGTAGTTTCCACATCCAAGAGCTTCTTAAAGCAGGATTGCCTTTTTCTAAAGAAAATTGTGTTTCTATAATCCTATTTGCAAATGTTAAGGTGTGAGCAGATTTCCTGCTGTATTTGTGTATCTGCAGTTAATCATGCTGTGAATTTTTCATCCCGCTCTACCCCGCCCCCATCCCCAGGCGAACTGCAGACTCAGACGCGGATAACGCCTAGCCGTGCAAAAGCAGATCTGCTGACCCTTGAGGCTTGATTCAGCTTTTCTCCATCTAGCTCGCGAGTGCCTTAATGATTTGAGCACTTCATGCGAAGCCTTGCTGAATGCTTGCAGACGCGCCTCGCTCCCTCAACGCAGTCTGTTCAAATCTCCTGGTAGGAACTGAGAGTCCTGGCTGCTTTTAGTCAGACCAGATCCCTCTTGCTGCAGGGATGGACGGAAACCAAAGCTCTCAGGCTTCCCACAAGCTGTGTGGGTTTTCTTTTCTTTTTTAAACTGAAACTCCAACTCGACTCCATGGTACACTCTATGGTTTTTATACCGCCCTGTTGGAACAGGAGGGCACGGTGGGGTTACAGCCATATCCCTAATGCACTATGACACTAACCAATTCCACCTGCCATCCAAAGTTTGGGAGAGGTTGCTCAAACGGGGACTGAGGATTTGGAGAATTTGTCAGCGAGACTGAAAGGAGGCTCGGCGTGGCAGCCACCATGTGAGCCGTCTCTGCGATCTGAGTCAGGGTGGCCTGTTCTAATGGGCTAAACAGAGAAAATAGATTAATGCTGCAGCCATTAATAATTCCTGCAACTGCTCCCTGTGAGCATATTAATCACTCTGCTTCTCTGTCAGACAAAGAGCCTGGAGTGAAACAGCGTTACTGCGGGAGCAGCGGAAAGCTCTGGACTCAATCAGTACCATGCAGAGCAGCACATCTTACTCTAGAGAATCTAATAACCATCGACAGCTACAAACGCATCTCCCTGACTTAATCGGCTTTGCGATTTGCGGATTTCGAGCAATATCGCTTCTGGCCATGTGCTCAGTATAGTCCATTGTGATTTTCACTAACTAGTGTTAAATACGAGCTGTGAAGAAAAATCACCTTACTAGCTATAGAGCTAAATCACTATGTCAAGCTCCGTCTTGATATAAAGATATTCAAAATATGTCAAATAAATAAAATGTTATCTGATATTTCTCATTATGAGATTATGATATAACAAATCCAAGTTTCTTAACCCTACTTCTAAACATAAGCTTACAATGCACTTAAGATTATTTCAAGCTTGACATACACTACCAGTCAAAAGTCTGGACAGACCTTCTAACTCCATGGTTTTTATTTCTTTCTACACTGTAAAAAAAAAAAAAAAAGGATGAACACATCCAAAATATGTAGTAATCTCCTTTAATCACATGATACGGAGATGTATCTGCTACTCATCATCTGTAAATCCTTCATAACGGCTCTAATCTGAGGTGCTGTTTGTTAATTGGTGATTTCTGAGGTAACTGGTAACTCTAAATTAACTCCTCTGCAGCAGAGGTAAGTTTTGGACTCTTGTTTTCCTGGTATGGTCTTCATGAGAGACAGTTTCATCATGGTGCTTCATGGGTTTTGCAAATACACTTGACAATATTGTTCTTGGAAGTCTTATAATAACCACTGACTTGTTGTTGTTGTTGTTAATCACTTAATTCCATATGTGTGTTATGTCAGTTTTGAAATCTCCAATATTGATAAATCACTAAGCAAGAAAAACATCAAATTAGATATGTCCAAACATTTGACTTGAACTGTAAGTAAAACCACAGAAGTAGATTTAATAATCTAATCATTTTAAATGCTAGTTGTCCATCAGTTCTTACCATATTTTTATTTGCTTAGATATCAATTCCATCATTCAGAAGACAGGAAAGCTTACAAATGTTGAGAGGCAAATTTTTAAACTGCACCTTCATGTTTGATTGTTTTCTCTGATTTTCTCTCCTAATTAAGTCGTAGCCAATCTCCACCCGTCATAAGGAACTCCCTCATTAAGGCTACAACCACCAACCAGGGAAGGTAAAGACTATCACGTGTTTTCAATCTCTTGCTTTCGAATTGTTTGCTCACATATCACAAAGAAGCGGCATTACACACTCGGAGGAAAACGCTATCCGCTTCATGATTTGCTAGCATATCGAGAGATGTGCGAGAGCTCAGCCAAACAGCGCTCTCAAGGCCACCTTGTTGCAGGAGGCAACGGCATCAACCGGGATTTGAACTTTGCGATGCGATTTCATAGGGCAAGCTTGTCACCAATGCACCCACTGTGCAGGTCAACGATACCACTGATGCTGAAAAAGTCACACATTTTTAGTTAGACAAGCAGAACATGATGTCATACCCCCTTTAACCTTCTGACCAATCAGGTCAAGTTAAGATGCAAGTTAGAAAAACTAACAAGGAGGACAAAGTGTGGCAAAAAACGAGTCTTGGTGTTGAACGTATACAAGGAATATACAAACAACCTGAGACAGGTATGCGAAAAGAAGTCCCAGTTGAAACCTCTGAAACTCAAGCAAAGGCAGACGATCTCCTCATTGGAGTGACCCTAAACTTTGCCCTCATTTTTATTTGCATGGTAAAACCGTTGCCATGGTTACAGCATGGTCGCCTTGTAATTCGTCCCTGCAGTCTCCAGCGTCAATACTGATCTTTCTTAAACTGACAAGGGTGGGAGTGGCGAGCAGCGTGTCCTTTCAAGAACTGTTTGCAAGCTGGAAGTCTGGGTGAAAAGATCTTGCAGATGAACCGTTTCGTTGCGGCTCTGGAGTTTAGATTGTGCGGATCATCGGGTGAGAACGGCGACGCACAATTAGTCACAGTCCTCTATACACGAGATATGATGGCTCCATTATCGTTCATTAATGAGAACACTCGAGTACACGGCCATTCCCCCGCACTCACACACTGCTTAGCTCTTTATTCTATTCTTTTGCTGTAAAGACGGAGAGGCGGGAGGAGAAAATCTTCATTAGCGGCAGAGCTAGAAACACTGGAGGCTTCGCAGAGAAACGGAGAGGGGTGGGAGTGAGTGAGTGAGCGAGTGAGCAAGCGAGCGAGCGAGCGAGCAAGACGGCACAAGAGAGAGGCAGAGGAATAAATTGAGGCTGATCTAGTGTGCTGCATTTTGAAGAGGCCAGATTTGCATATCTGTGCAGCAGAGCAGAGGGAGAAATGTGTCAGTGCTGACAGCTCGCTGAGAATCTTAAAGCTCCACAGCCAGCGGCACTCTCTTTCACTCTCTCTCCTTGTCTGCCTGACTCCGGGTAACCCCTCTCCAGAGAGTCAGAGGTCACCAGGCGCTCCTGTGCGCTCGGTCCTCTCGAGGCAGCATTCGGTTAACGATCAGCTGCTGTCTAGGGGGAAGACCGGGCTCGAGCTTTCCTGCCGGAAGGGCAAACGGCGACATCTGCAAACGTGTTTGCGTGTGCGTATGAATGAACGAGCAAGCAGATTGTAGGGCGGAATGGGGGGGGGGGGTCCGGAAATGACAAGTCCGACACATCGCCGCATGCAAATGGAAATCGCAGAATGTAAATGTTGACGAGCAGGAAATTGAGCAGATTTTTTATTTTTTTCCCCCTGGTCTCTCAGGCAAGGAGTGGACTCGCACACACTTAGCATTCAGCAGCGGCAGCACTCTTTCACAGCTCAATCTCAGGAGAGAGCCTGTGATGTCTCGGAAAGCGGCGCGCAAAGCCCCGCCGGCTCTTAACTCATGAATCTTGCTGAACCCGTTGCAGTTTGATCCGCTGCTCTGGTTGGACGTGTCGGCGGGAAATCGCTCGTGGGATACCAGCTATCAGGGCCTCTCGATTGTATATGCAAACATGAATCAAACCCAGCAGGGAGAAGATTCCCGATTGCACGCTTCTGCTCTACCCTCCTCCTCCCTCCCTGCGCTCGCTGCTCCTTTGTGCTGAGATTTCTGCGAATTACATCTCGCAGAATAATAAGCTCGGCGTTAACGCGAAGGTTCTGAGAACAAACCGCTCCGAGCTCTAGCTCTTGGTCTAGCCGGGGAAAAAGAAACACACTCTCTACAGTGTAGCACTGACAAACACTGCTTTCGCTGGGATAAGGAGCATGGAAAGATAGCACACAGAAATCACTCAGTGTGTCACTCCCTCTGGGCAAAGCAGTGCAGGAAAGGGCAAGCAGCAGTTAAGCGTGCACTCACATACACATACACAATCTCTCTCTCCCTCACACACACACACACACACACACTGTGGCATGCTGCAGGGAAGAATGACATTGATCTGTCGGCCCCTGTCCATCCGTCTAGCTGAAAGAGGGAATGGGATTGTTAATAAAAATGGAAATTGAGCCGCACACGTGGCCAGAAGCCATGCACAGCTGGCTGGCTCTATCTGACATCTCGCTGTAGGAGCTCACAGTGGCTCTGTGCCTCTGATCTGGGCAAATACACATACACAAAAACTAATAACCCTGGTTGGAGGCAGCGGGTGAGGATAAACGGTTTGATGCCGTGATATGTGCTAAAACGTCAACGTTAACAATTCAACCCAAGTCTCAGCGAAGCGACAGGAAATTACCCGAGCGCTGGACTAGGCACTCCAAGACACGTTTGAGCAGTCATAAAGCCGGCATAACGGCCAAACAGGAGAGGCTACAAAGCGGGACTTCTTGAGCTCTCCACATTCTCAGGGCTGTTTGGAAACAGATTCACAAATCCTTTAAGGGCGTTTTTAGATTTTGCTTGCCTCCTTTGCTTGTCTGTCTCATTTTGATCAGTGAGAACACTGAATCGTCCTGCGCTCGTGGTACCATGCCCACGTTCGTCTCGAGAATGGAACAGCATACTCAGCCACAGATGGAATCAGATATGGAAGCCAATCGAACCTGAGCATGGAACTAGATCGCTGTTTACATGTGATGTCATCAGTCATCCTTCGAAATCTGTGTGCACGTAGCACGAGCAAATCTCATCCTCTGACCTCCACAACCATTGCTGCTACAGTAGGAAGGCATGCGAGAGCGTTGCTCCTGACATTTTTTCCTAAATATCAATAACATTAGGCATAGCGCGTAGGCTAACTTTCTTGTTCTCTTCTTAAATCTAAAAGTGCTCTGAAAATAATCCCCCCCCAACCCCCCTCCCCCCCATTGCCTAGGTGCTCAAAGAGCGATCGGCCTTACAGAACCAAGAAGTAAGCAGTTCGACTCCTGGAATCCATCATCTCTAAAAGCGGCTTGATGCTTAATCAATTATCCTGCCCTGCTTCCAATTTCCAGCTAAGAGCCACAAAGGGAACTACCCATCAGCCGTCAGGATAGATTGATTTTTTCCCCCCCTCCTTTCTTTATTATATGTAATGTTGTGACTGTTTCGGCCTTTTTACACAAGCTTGTGTCGTTATATGCGAGAAAGACATTATGCCGCGGGGGGAAAAATGTCCTTCAGAGGGAAGGGAAGTAAATGGATTTAAAAGCTGCTCCGACAGCGATCCTGTATTAGCCGTGCGCTGGGTATAACTCATAGAATTAAGCATTGTGGATCCGTGCCTTACAAGTGTGTGCGTTTGAGAGGCCATGTTGAAGAATCACAGTAAAAGCGAGACGGCTCTGGGCATGCTGATTTTATGGTATGTGTTAATCAGGTGCTAGGAGTGATGTATTCGCACCAAATTTAAGAAATTATCATGATCATTTCCAGTGTGTGTGGTCTTTATATTGTAATAGTCCTATGTATTATAATATGAGGGGTGTTCGAGTCAAGCTGGGACTTTTGATTGTCCAGAATACAGCTATTAAAGTTAAAAACTCCCCATTTTTTATATAATCCCCTGCTACACTAATGCACTTATTCCAGCGTTTCACTAGGGCTTGGATACCATTTTTTTCAGTACGGTGGACAAATACAAGTACTAATCTAACACACTGTAAATTAGCAATCTTCTGTGATGTCCGAAGGCAGAGAGCTCTCCTGGTACCCACCATGCACTCACCTTCCATAAATGCAGGTGTTTGTGAATGATCGCATGTACGGATCCCCAAGAGACCGATTCGTCCCTTCCACAAGTTGGCAATGATGGAAGTTATCTGTTTATTTTCAAGGTTGAGGTGGTCAACGGATGTACAACATTTTCGTCATGCAAATGTTTTGCTGTGGCTTAGGTCAATCGGTTTTACACTTTAACCTCCTGCCTGTGAGATGAAAGTCCCGGTTTGACTTGGATGCCCCTCGCGTAAAGATTACGAAAGGCTTGAACAATCAAGCTAGATCATCCTCTTCGAATCAGATCCCAAACAGAAAATGGAAATCTTAAAGATGTGCACAAGTTGAAACCAAATCCCTGCTCCTGATCGTCCTCACCACCTGGGGAGTTCATCTTTGATGTGGACATGCAGCAGTCAGTTCTCTGATAAGTTCATGCTAAGATGTTTTTAGCTTTGAACAAACATCAAGCCAAAATTTAAATTCAAAACTGTTCAAAGGATAATAGATACTGTATGCTTATTTCCATATTTCAAGTGATATTAATTAAATGTTTGCATAATCCCGTAATCCACCGACTCTACTATTTTAGATATTTATGGGGTTGACAAATACCTTGTACCTGAACTTGTGCTTGCAAAACAAAGGTTTTCTCAAAACATACTCGAGGCTGTAACTATAGAAATGCACAATTTTTTCTAAATCTCGCAACCTGCCGCACTACACACATCACCCAAGGCTGATCTAGATGGTGGAATGAACTTCCTGTAGATGTCTGTACAGCCGAGTCACTGGCAATCTTCTAGTGATGAATAAACACCTACCTATTTCTTATTTGGTCTTTGGTGTAACTCCCGCCTCCATCCCCCATCACACAAAATAATCCTTCCCAACAGTGTCTGACTGACGGTATTTCCAGTTAGTAACCTAGCGGACCAGTGTAAGGATATATCTAATAATGAAAACTTCAAAGCACTCTCTGAATAAGAGCGTCTGCCAAATGCCTAAGTGTAAATGTAAATGCATAAGCGATGCTTCTTACTAGCGATGGGAATCACCAGGGACCACCTGATACGATATGATCAAGATATCTAGGTGATGTTTTAATCTGTATTGCGATTCTGCTAGTATCAATTTCATAAACATTCAGACATTCAGTATTTGTTTTATTTTTATTATTATTATTATTTTTTTTAGATTTTGTTACATTTCTAAACAAACTTTGCAGATAATTTGCTCCTATCATACAGGACACTGTAGTGCCTGCCAGGGTGTGAACAGTTAAGAGCACCACATGTAGGATTTTAGAGACGTGGCAACATTTTACCACCTACACAATACAAACATATATAAATTAAAAATGATTGAAGCTTTGGCTGGAAGAAAACCACCATGTGGTACATTAGATACTAGTAAAAATCCTTCACAACAGTGTCTTACTGATGGTATTTCTAGTTAATAACCTAGTGAAGCAGTGTAAGAATATATCTAATAATGAAAACTTCGAAGCAATGCTTTGAAGTTTTCATCATGATGCTTCTTACTAGCGATGGGAATCACCAGGGACCATCCGATACGATATTATCGAATAGAAAGTAAAGTAAGTTGGAAGTAGCAAACACCATATGCTACGTTATAACCATGTCTGCTCTATGAAGCAGTTTTATGAACCTCGTCGTGCTTTCATGTGCTTTTTCTTGTAAACCCTTCCAAACAAACCGTACTTGTTTCTCACACTCAATGAGGCCTGTAGGGTCTGTAGTTTTTTTGTTGTTGTTGTTGTTTTGTTTTTTGTTGCACTGCACAGTCTGACGTTGGGGTGATTGAGCTGCGACGTCCACTCCTGAGAAGGATAGCAAACGTCTAGAATGCTTTCTACTCATAAATAATCTCTCACTGTTAAATGTTGAACTATAAATAGTTTGGGAATGGTTTTTAGATTGATGCTTGTCTGATCTTTTGCTATTATAGGAGGTCTGCACACATGCTGATGATCAGTTAACCAAGGACTGATGATTATGATCGTAAATACTTTGTACTTGGTATTGCCCACATTTTTTTTCTTTTTGGCTTCTGTTTTGCAAAATAACTAATGTCATGGTGAAAAAAAACGTACACGTCTGAGGATTCATTTGCCCAAAACTGAGATCTGCTATGATCAGATGTTTTTACACACAAACATCAAAAAGGTTGTACTAACTTTTACACATGACTGTCTGGCATAGATTAAATAAACAACGCTCTGCCTTTCAGCTCATCAGAGAAGCAATTGGTTGTTTGCTACCGAGGCATAACAAAGGCGCAGGAAACATGGTTTCAGCCTCGGTGAATGTGAGCTCACATGAAAACTAGGTCAGATCGGCTCCTCTAGGGCTCCTAGCGCTAAGAGCAGAATGAAAAGCTGCTCATGACAGTTAACGAAACGGGTAAGAAGGCTAAGTGTTATTTATTAAGGGGGGGGGGGGGCGTGGCATATTTGACAAAATAATGGATCCTCAAGCAAAGGAGAGTGGAGACTGGAGAGGATCAGCTGAAGTCGAGTGTTTTTTCCTTAAGCAAGCTCAGGTGCACTGCGGTGAAGAATAAACAGTGACGCGAGGCAGAGCCCATGGACGCCTGCCAATCTCACGCCACGTCGCATTAACGCTCATGGAGTCCATCTGTGGAGCACGGTGCTCACCTCAGAAGCAGCTGAGAGCAAACGCGCACTTCAGAGAGAGAGAGAGAGAGAGAGAGAGACTGTGCCGAAAGAAAGGGGTAGACGTGTTGCCATGGAGATTCGTTTCGCTCTTTATTAATCCTGTAAAAAAAAAATTTTTTTTTAATTGTCAGTGTAATTCGGCTGATCGGTTTGGCGTTTTTGAAGTACTTCCCAAAAAAAAAAACAAATAAAAAAATAATAAATCAAGAACCTGGCGTGTTTTCTGTACCGTCTGTACTTTGGATGGTAGAGCGTAAACACGAGCTCGACGGGCCTCTTGTGCAGCGGAGAGACGAGCCCATACATGGGGATGGGGTAGAGGAGTGCGAGCGAAGTGTTTATGAGAGCTCGGCTCATCCCATCCCCCCCCCCCAAGCCAAGTCCTCAGTCCACCATCCTCGCTCTCACAAAGACGGCAGAGCCGAGCGGATCAGGCTGAGGATTATCCCGCTGGGAGCTCTGACCCTCGACAGGGGTGGTTGCACTCGGAACTCCCGGTGTAAATAGTAAACATGGTTATTAGAGGGGTAAAAAAAAAAAAAAAAAAAAGAAAGAAAAACTGAGGGATTAAAAACAAACAAACAAAAAAAAAACACAGGCTAATAATTCACAGGCTTTGAGTTATCATTTATTCCATCTTAATATTCTCCTAGGAATTTTAAGTTGGAGATTAATATTGAATACAAGATAACCATGTGGACATGAAAGCACGTGTGTGTCTTTTGGAATACACTACAATCAATCACCGTGGGCACAAGTTACAGGATCACGTTATGGTGTATTAGTGGAGCACATACAGTACGAAGAATTAATCATGATGTGTCATGCTGTTATAGGAAACTAATTAACAAGAGAACAGTGTGTTTTGCAGCCTGACCTCAAATGGCATTGACAATATCACTTCAAGTGACTGCAGCGATTCACCGATGGTTGCAATTTATGTTCATCAGTAAACGCAACATTATGCTTTGAATTCCTTGTTTTTGTTTTGTCCCTCCTTAAAGGGGACGTCCCTCCTTAAAGGGGACGTGTTTTTTGATATTCAGATGGGCCTCCAGTGTTCTAAAAAAACGTGAGGGAAAAAAAATGTCCTTGAAACAAACCAATTAGATTTTCCACCTAAAGTGATCTCATAAGACCACCTCCTTTGTTCTGGTGAGGGGCGTGGCTCAGGAGTATCTCATTTACTGTACATAGAGACTGAAACAGCACATTTGGAGGAGGAGTGAAATAAAGTGAGTTTGAGGTACATCGGAGAGGTATTTCTGCTGTAGAGTTAATACACACACACTTTGAAGAAGCTCTGAGACCTGTGTTAATGTGATAAAAACAAAAAACAAAAAAACAGTCAAATATGGGACCTTTAAATGTCCAGTTGAAGCGAATCCGGGAGGATTTCCTCTCTAGGAGTCCAATTTAATTTTTTTGGATTGTTTCTGCTCTATGAACTGAGGTAAAGCCGGAGCAGCTTACATAGATCTTTATCTTTCGCTCAAAATGTGGTACGCTGTAACATTAAATGTGTGACAGTGCGAAACAAAACAGAAAAAAAAAATCTTTCGACAAAGCAAAAAACACTTTAGGCTCATCCTGGCAATTCAGCAGATTTGCCCTTCTTCACCTAATGGCGAGATGTGTCGTTCGGTCATTTGCTTGTTAAGCCTTTAAATAAAGATGATGCAATGAAACAGCTGATGTAGCTGCAGCAGACTTCCAGCTTCTCTCTCTCTCTCCAGCAACAAGCATTTCCAAATATAAACCCAACAGCTCTCTAATTACTGCAGTCACGATCGGGGGCTGCGTCTTCACGGATTCGTTGCTCAACTGGGAACGTGAGACCAGGCTCTGTGGCCGTGTTCAGATCGCGAGCGGCTGGAAGTGGATTCTCTTCGAGGGTGGGAGCTTAATTAAAGGCATGGGGCTGCCACGCTGGGACTGACGGCAGCAGACTTCAGGGGAAATTCCTGCCATAGCTGAAGCCTTGCACAAAGCAACACATCCCTTAACAGCCCGGGCTTCTGGCTGGCAGCCAAGCAACCAAAGACAGAGGAAAGTAGGAAAATCAGGACGGGACCTCGTCTAACCTTCAACGCTTCCCCCTTCTTTTATAGATGCTAGTTTTATAGCAGTTCCACAGAAATTGTGTTTAGAGTTTCGATAACTAGCATCTCGGTTGGTGTATTATATTCCTTACTGCCACCTCTTACGGGGGGGCGGGGGGGGGGGGGGGGGGGGGGGGGGGGGCATTGCTATTGCTGGCACACAGTTACGCCCTTATTTAATGTGAGAAAAATCTCAAAACATAAGAGATAGCAGTCAGGTTTTTGCAAAAAAACAAACAACAACATCAAAAAAAAAACAAGCGCTTGTTTAAAAGGTGACTCTAAGCTAGAAGTAGTGCGGATGTTGGCGCAAATGTTCACCGTTCCAGAACGGTGAAAAGAAAGGCAAAGTCAGCGGTCTAAATGATGATGGTGTTGAAGATGGTATAAGCATATAAGCTATGGAAGATGATCTGTTTAAGCAAACCGTACAAAGGTTGAGAGAAGTGGAACAACAAAACAACTAAAGTGCCGCAGCATTGCGTAGAGCATCTACTCTACTCTCCATAAGTAGAACTCAAACAAAGGCTAAATCCCATGAGCACCACTATCAAGCAGGAGGCGAACAAAATCGTGGAACGAAAATCATTATGTGGAAATAAACCGATGTGCCGATGAAAGATGTTTAAACAAAGAAATCCGTTTAAAAAAAAAAGAAAAGAAAAAAAAAGAACAAAATCTTGGACGGCGCTGAAGATCAGATGCGAGTCGTTCAGGGTGAAGATTCCCTTTGACTTTCCTCAGCCTCAGCTTGATTTCCTGCCAGGCACTGCGCATGACGAAACATGTCAAAAGAGATTACAACATAATAAACATACAGGCGGCAGAATCTACCCTGCTCGTCTGTCTCTCGAGGGGAAACACCACTTCTTCGTCTGCTGTCCGGGCTAGCAAGCGTCCAGTTCCTAGACAGAGCTACATGGCAGCTGAGTGCACAATATCACTGTTAATGGACAGAGAATTGCTGCAAAAAAAAAGAAAAAAAAAGGCAGCTTGTCGAAAGATAGGAGGAAGCCCAGAGGTGCTTGAATCTCAGAGTCGAGATCTGGACCTGCTAATGAGCGTAAAGCAATGAAAATCGATCGGCCCCCGTGCTGACGTCGCTCGACTCATTAATCAGGCTGAAGATCACCATCGTCTCATAAACGGGAGGAAAATAATGGAGCTCTCTATGTAGTATAGCATCGGCGGATTTCAGAGCAAATCATATCACCAGGGTTGATAAATGGCTGCACTGCTCCTGATTCCTGAGAGTTCTGTGAAATAAGAACGCACCTTTTGATCTCGGGAGAAGTCCAGAGCACTGATGCCTGGAAATCTGAGACCAACTTTCGCATCAAAGTGTGGAATCCATCAGCTCTCGTCATTGCATGCCAACTAACATGATTGGTTCCAACTTGTCAGGGTTCAGGTTTTGTGATGTGAAGAAAAGGCTGATGAAATGCCTTATTGATATTCACTGCCATGCCAAAAAAAAAAAAAAAAAAAAAAGTTCCGCACATACAGTACAGACCTTCTCATTGAAAGAGTTTTCTTTATTGTGTTCTTTAGCCCAAACACGTCTCTTCTGCTTGTTGCCGGTCCTTAGCAGTGGTTTCCTAGCAGATATTCTACCATGAAGGCCTGATTCACACAGTCTCCTCTTAACAGTTGTTCTAGATATGTGTCTGCTGCTAGAACTCTGTGTGGCATTGACCTGCTCTCTGATCTGAGCTGCTGTTAACCTGCCATTTCTGAAGCCGGTGACTCGGATGAACTTATCCTCCGCAGCAGAGGTGACTCTCGGTCTTCCTTTCCTGGGGCGGTCCACATGTGAGCCAGTTTCTTTGTAGCGCTTGATGGTTTTTGTGACTGCACTTGGGGACGCTTTCAAAGTTTTCCCAATTTTTCGGACTGACTGACCTTCATTTCTTAAAGTAATGATGGCCGCTCGTTTTTTTCTTCACTTAGCTGCTTTTTTCTTGCCATAATACAAATTCAAACTCTTTGAATGAGAAGGTGTGTCCAAACTTTTGGTCTGTACTGTACATTAAGATTTCATTCAGTCACCTTTAGCTTTAATTGCAGCACACAATGTGCTGTCCAGTTCATGTGTGAAAATGATTCCTCGTGCTCCCAGAAACACTTTCACAATTTTTTAAGAAAATTAAAGGAAAACTCCATGGATGTAAAAATCTGGTCGTTCAGTACATTCGAGTTGTCAGCCAACCTTAATTTTATTGCCAATTACCGTTGCCACGTCTAGACCTGAGCGACTGAAGCAACCCCAGATCATAACACTGCCTCCAGAGGCTTGTACAGTGGGCATGACGGTAGCATCACTTAATGTACTTCCCTTCTTACCCTGATGCGCCTTCGCTCTGGAATAAGGTCGACCTGAACTCATCAGACCACATGACCTGTTTCTATTCATCCAAAGTCCAATATTTATGGACTTTGGATGAATATTAATATTTACCTTTTTTAGTGGTTAGTCTCACTTTCTTAGGGCCATATAGCTGTTTAGTAACAATCCTCCGAGTTAAATACTCCAACACTATTAAACATGGCTGTGGTTTAACAGTTTTTTGTTGTTATTTTTTTGTACAATGCAACTTGAAGTTTAAGTGATCTCCAATCATGATTTTTTTTTTTCTTTTCGTCTTCAACGTTCTTCCACAAAGCTGGGAAACGGTTCAGCACTATCCTTCCAGTTTTTCATTTGAGTAATTTCAATTCCCTTTAGTTGTTTTCTTTGCTTGATGCAGCCCAATAATCTGACCCTTTTGAAATGGAAAATATTTTTTTGGGGGGGGGGGGGGGGGGGGGGGAGGCCGAAGTATAAACCTAGGCCGAAAGCTCATATTCTTGCATTGAGATTCCTGGGTAAATCTGAAGCTTGTTGCAGCCTGCTGGGGTAAAAAAAAGTCTTCATATTTGATAATGTCCACTTGAGTGTTGAACTGATGAGCCTACTGCTTACAAGTTGTCAAACCTGCATACAAAAGTGACATTGTATAACCGATCCATTATTAGGAGGAAACACGCAGACTTGCGATTACCAGCCTCTCTTCCAACCCAACCCGGAATCCGACCCGGACGCAGACGTCTGTATTCGCACATGAGGACACCCTGTGCATTTTTTTTTTCAACGTCAACAAAGGTCCTTCATTAACATAACAAGGTTTGAAATTTGTCCTCGTAACTTACTTCCACCCCCAGAGCAGCGTTCCTTCTCCTTTAAAGCTTCACTTCCTGTCACAAGCTTTAAGCATCACCTGGGGCACAGAGCAATATGTGGCGCGGTGTAAAATCAGTGCAATCTGCTAACACCACAGCATCCTGCCACAGTTAACAGACATTATATAGGCTTGTTGTTGCTGGCAGGTTACAAGCCTGGCGGCTGCTAAACGAGGCCCAGGCGCGGCGTGCGAAAGCCCCACGTTGCACGGCGAGCATGCTCGCAGCGGGAGAGAGAGCCTGTTCTGCCTGTATACGGCGGGGGAATGTGTTAATGCAATATTCATGGTGGGTATATAGAGAGAGAGAGAGAGAGAGAGAGAGAGCGCGAGAGAGGGGCGAGCACAACACAGCTTTGAGGACTCTCTAAAGGGCCTCTAAAAGGGCCTTTCACACCCACCGAAACAGGAAAAGTAGCGTAATGTGAACCCCCAACCCCCCCTCATTCACATTGGTGATTCATCCCAGTGACCCTGCACAATGCCACGGTTCACACGCATGCCGGGAAGCTTTTGCTACAGACGTGACCTCTGCCTCGCACATTTGGGCCCCATCAATGAGAGATGATTTGTTATTGAATTCTTTCTGAAGATGGTGTGTATGCGCGCTGGGGGGAGGGGGGATACAAAGTCCGATATTTCTTCTCGATTCTGCTTTTGTGGATCAGAACGAGGAGGGTTTTTTTTTTTAAGGCAAAGTCGAGGCTTTGATGTGTTTTGTTACAGAGCAAATGAGAATTGTTAGCAGAGCTGACTATTGTGTCCTAAATTTAAACACACACGATTCCCTGGATGTCGTGTTTGGTACTGACGTCGGACAGGCGACGGAAAATGTGTTTCCGAGCCAATCCCGATGACAGAAACGCTCTGTAATGTCATGTGTGCTGAACATCAGGAATGGTATCGCATGTCGCGTGATCATGCGATGTACTCCTTCAAAAGCCCACAGCGTAAACAGGCTTTAAGTGAAACCAGAGCCTTACAGCTAGGCTCCATGTGTTCTGCCGCCCTTCCCATCCTATAATCTCCACCTCCTCCCCCTCTCCTCCTCTGTTCTATCTGCTCTCTCTCTCTCTCTCTCTCTCTCTCGAGCATAAATTTTTAATCAGAGCTTAAGTGGCCATCTTGGCACAGGCTCAAGCCAGTGAGTCGAGAGCTCCTTGCTTCCAGTAACGAAGTTTTTCAAGAGCAATGAGCCTAAAAACAAATATAAACAGCAAAAAAAAAAAAAAAAAAAAAAACCTTCCGAACTAACGAAAACGAGCCACACGACCGCTAACGTCTCGTAATTGAAATTCAAACACTTGGCTTTGTGGGACACTGTTAGAATTTAGTGACGGATACTAAAAGAGGTAGAGTTGGCATCCGACAAACAGCCCCTGGCACGAGCGCTGCTTTCTCACACTCTTCTCAGTACATGGATATTCTGAGTCTCTCAGGAGCCCGGTTCTCCAAGTGTATCCCCTCATTACTGATAATGAATGGAGGGCCAGCTCGTGTCACGCCACACATCTGAGACTCGGCAGCGCTGGAGATGCCGCCACTCAAGATCTCCTTGCATTATTTATTTACATATACGCCGGTGGTCTGACCCGGACTTGTAATGAGGAGCTAAGTCACGGTCTGCTTCAGTTCGCAGCGAAACGTCGACAGCATACTTTGGGTCGCCGCTCGACCACACGGGACCTCCACAGCTTCGACTGGTTCGAGTTCCTTGACACTTCCTCAACCCCTTCCTTTTCTCAACGGTCTTTTCTTTTGCTTTTGGGGACAAATTATTAGTGGGAATCCCGGGACGTTACATGAAGCTATATGATTCGCCATTAGATTGTTTTCACAGTTGCCAGGCAGATGAGAAGCTTCAGGAGGCGAGCAGTCACCTGCAAAACCCTTTCACAAAAGAAAGCTTTTTATTCGGTTTGTATATTTGTGCCACAGCGTTGGTGAATTCACAACCCTGATTGGTCTACAGGTTTAGTCGTAGCGATAGCTCATTCATAGTGCTGAGACAAAGAAAGAAAGAAAGAAAGATTGATCTGGTGAAGGTTTCTAGAATGTAGCATTTATTTAAAATGTACAGCAGGAATTTACGGCGTGAAATTTGATTGATCAGCGCATACGTTTCTTTTCTAACCTGCCAACGGTTTTGGCAAAAATGACTGATTACATACGATGCGTCTTGGGACGTTTCACAATATTTAATGCAATTATAAAAGGTGTAAAAGCAAGACACTTCCACAGAAAGGAATAATGACTAGGAAGGATGATTCGTCCCTACGTGAGAAATTATATCTTATTCTTAACCCATGTATCGAGCTAACAAGCTCATAACTGCCTGACGCTAGCTACCATTTGTTATCCTGGGAAATGAGGTTTCCAGGCAACGAGTGCATGGACGTGTGCAGCACATTATAGCATTCACTTATCGGGGAGCCTAGCTTATACATCAATGTCAAATAAAAACCGCTTCTCTTAATACCTTTATCAAGGAGGGCGAATGCCTTGATAAAACCATTAAAAGAATCAGTTCGGTAGAGATCGGGGGAAAAGCGCTCAGCCGTTAAAGTCTTAAGGAGATGCCGATTGTGCTCTTTGGAAACGACGATGCCGTTTTCTTTAACGTACGGAATTAATCGGTTGTCTGATCCAGGGACGAAAACGTTAGACGGCGCATCCCCCGAACGCCTGAACAAATTCATCTGGAAAACCGATCCGAGATAACGTCGACGCCGGGATTTCATTTCACTCGCCACCTGCTTACTGTGTCATAAAAACCGGACGTTTAAAATTAATAAAAACGAGAATTTCCCCTCGCCGTGTTTGTTCTGGGATCAGTGTCAGCAGCGCTGGAGTAAAGGTCGAAATCAGGCAGGAAGCCCGTTCAATCCCTGCTCGCTGCTCTTCCACATTAGTGCACCAGCCTGCTCCTGGCTGCCCATTAGCTGTGTGACAGATCTCTAATAAACACAGCCTGTCACCTCTGAAGTCTGCCGCACATTTCCTGGGCAATATATAAAGCCCCGACTAACCCCCCCCCCCCCTCCCCTCCCCTCCCCTCCCCGTCCCCTGCCTTGCTCTGCCACGAGGCTCAATAGAGCTGAAACCTGATTTCTGTCTAGCAGCCTGGCAGCTGGTGGAGCTGAAAATTCCCCTGCACCCAGATAGCCCTGGAAAATACATGAATATAAAAAAGGAATCCATGAATAAATCAAAACCGTTCTCTCCCTTTCTCTCTCTTTTTTTATACTCTCCCTACGGATGAGTTCCAAGTCAGAAAAGGTAGAAGACAAGAAACATGGCCACTACGAAAGGAAAAAAAAAAAAAACCCACAAAAGTCCAAGCTGGTCAAAACGTTTTTACTCTTCAGCAGTCGTATTAAAAGATGAATTTTTCTTGTACTCGGAACGTCGATGCTTCTGCAGTTGTGACAAACGGACTTCCTTCAATCTCGCCTCCTTAAACAACATCCCAGCGGAGTTATTTCTAACAAACGTATTTTTCGGTACGAACATCGCTACTCTTTCCAGCTTACTGAGCACAGATACAATACGTGCTCAACAAAAAGCAGAAAGCTTTAACAAAATGCTACGCCTACACAACAACAACAACAACAACAAAAGCTTTTATCCGGAGTTTCCTGCTTTTCTGGAAAGCCAGGGTGGAATTAGCATAAAGAAATCCTTTTGACAAGAAGTTAAAAGCAGACGTTCGACTAAAACATTAAAACAGCTGGAAAACGCAGCATCGTATCAGCCTTGTAGATGGAAATGTGCCAGCTGTGCTCTAGACGTCAGGGACCTCCTTTAAAAGCGTCTATGTTGTATCACAGGGGCGTGTTCGATCAGACATGTGAGCAACAAATAAAAGAGCGAGGAAGGAAGGAAGGAAGAAAGAAAGAAACGCAGCTTTTGAATGGATAGAATGCAGCAGATCTGCTGACTTGAGCTTGTAATATTCACACATGGCTGGAGCCACTTGTCAGGATGTCTGCCGCGGTGGCGAACGGCCGGGGGTGACCTTCAGCTCGGTGGATGGGATGACAGAATAAAAGAGATATGGGAGCCTCGTAAGCGAAAGCCTGGTCGCTTGTGCAGCCTTTAATAAGCTCTTATTAGCCCGCTGAACGGGAATTTCATTTTCAGCGCGCGGTGCTTTTGCACTCCTAAATGTCAACAATTGAGGCAGCGAAGTGCTCCAGCGCCTGATGGATTTCCGCTCCGGACTTGCAGATGGGACTCTCATGTCGAACTCCTTTACTTAAAATCCCCCCTTCCCCCACATGCTTGATTGCCAATCCTGACTTCCTGCCTTCAATGTTTTTATGAGCTGAAGAGCCAGGCTCGGGTCAGACCGCCAGCATAGATAACATCCTGACCCTAATGTTGGCTAAACTGAAGAGGAGGCAGGACTGCACAGAGGGCAGGACACATGCATGACCGTAGCTGGCCTGCCAGCTTATCTCTGCACATCTCATTCTTCCCCGCGCAGCCTGGCCGAGGTTCCCGGGGGTCATGTCTCCGGGGAACGCAAGGGGCTTAGGAGAGAATGAGAATGAATGAGGTGAAGCGGGCGGCCTAGACACGAGGTCAAAATGGATAGAGAAATCCTTATTAGAGATATGAAAAGCAGGTGGAAAATGGAGAGCGCTTCCCGTGTCGAAGGGGTCGGATTGTTTTTTCTTTTCTTTTTTTCATCTGAGTGGTTGATGCTGGCTCATGTGGGCCTCCAGCAGGACTCTTTATAAATTAGATGGCTTTTACTGTAAAACCCGGTGACATGGGAACCATCAGGTCAACAAATAACAAACCTAAAATTACTCATTCACCGCATGGGGAGAACCTGGAAGCAGCTCTTAGATTACTGATTAGACAATTATAAAAATAAGTGTTTATTGTGTTGCATCCATAGTGTTTCTTGGTCCAAACACCCAGAACATTTAGGCAAGTTATTTAATACCATAGATACAGAAAGAACATTAGATAAATACTGAACATTTAAGCTCATTCCATGCATACAGACTTAACTGTGTTATGTTAAAGCATCCTAAAATAGTGAAATAGTAATGTATGGGGTAGTGTCAGCTCAGCTGGATAAGGCTCTGGGCTGATGGGTCACGGCTGACCCTGAGCTCTGACCCCAACTTCCTACCATGCTGGGATGGACATGTGAAGAAAGAATTTCACTGTGCTGTGATGTGCAGAACCTGTCAAAAGTTTGGACACACCTTATAATTCAATGTTGTTGTTTTTTTGTTCATTGATTCATTTTCTACATTCTAGACCAATACTGAAGATTTCAAAACTATGAAATAAGAAATATTAAGACCCTCCCAGGACAGCAAGACCAAAACTCACCTCTACTGCAGAGGAGAAGTTCATTTAAGTGTTACCCAGACACATGTCAAGATCAACCATTTAAAGTGAACTATTGCATATGTAGAAAAAAAAAAAAAAAAACATAAAATGAGGAAAGACCAGGGAATTAGAAGGTGTGTCCAAACTTTTGACTAGTTGTGTACATGTGACAAATAAAAGCTTTTTCTTCTATATTATACTGATGTAATGGCAATAATTCCATATAAGGAATACAAACAGATCAAGAGTCTGATAAAGAGAAATTTTCAGCACATGCAAACCAAACGGTTGATCTATTCCTATATCACACTCAGCAATCTCATGCAATCTCATGCCACCCCAATGTTTACCTACAACCAACTTGATTTAATGACATTGCTAAAAAAGAGCAAAGAATCTTAGCAACTTAACATTTTAGCAAGTAAAATATTCTTGAATCTAGCCAAACCTGTGTACAATCTCTTAAAATACATTTACATTAACGCATCTGGCAGATGCTCTTATCCGAGCGACTTAAAAAAATGCTATGAAGTTTCCATCATTGGATAGTTGACCTTACACTGAGTTGCTCTTTTAAGGTTACAACAAATTGAAAATAAGATTATTAAGCTTATTTCTAGTCAAACTTCACAAAAATTGCAAGTAAAAAATGTCTTGTTCTATTTGTAGATAATTTCGTTCTTAAACGAAGCAAAATCGTACATCAATAAAACAAGATTTGCTTAAAATTTTGGCAAAATTTTACTAAAAATAAGCTTAATTTTACTTTTGGCACGGCCCAATGCCCAAACCACAGCCACTGGATGCAGTGCCGGACCCAAGACCGGATAAAATGCAAAAAGATCAACAACAATCTTATTTTAGGTTTGTTGTAATCTTATTTTAAGAAATTATAGCTTGGTTTGGCTAGATTCAAGAATATTATTTCACTGGCTAAGACCACAAAAACTAGGCCGTACGCCAGAGGATGACAGCTCCCAGCTAAAAGCGCAAACTGAAGAGACCATAACTTAACGCTCAAGTTTTCAATTTGTCCACAAAACGGTTTAGTGGGGGGAAAAAAGTGCTTAAATTTCACTTCAGTAAAGTTGATGTGAAAGTGAAAGTAAGCACCAACAGAAACAAAAGTGCATCTTTCATGCCCTTAACCTTTTTCACTTCAGTGTGAACTGAATTTTTGTTTTTGTTTTCGCCATTAGGTCTGAAAAAGGAGAGAAAGAAAAAATCCCCACTTTCAGGTGTCTCCTGTTTGATGAGATCAAAACCTACAAATGCTACAACATAGACTTTGACACCACGGAGCATTAAATGAGACTGAAACCCCTTTTAAGATATACTTTATGAAAGAGTAATAAGCTTAATGAGCCTGCCATTAACGGAAACATCGTGCCAATAATTGGACTGTTCGGTGTAAACCGAGCGAAGCGGAAGAGCCAATAAAGCTCAGAACACTTTATAAATTAAATGTCAGAATTTGAGTCTTGACCATATTCCCATGAAAAAAGCTTAGCGTTTCTTTGAAGTCTCTCATTTACCTAATCGATTTCGGTATAATATACCACTCTGTGTATTATAATATCGTTTAGCTGACGCTTTTCACCCACAAATTGAATTACAGATGTCAGCTCCAAGCCCAGCCAACCAGCACCGGCTTTGGATTAAATGCCTTGCTGAAGGATGCCATGCCTCTAATAACTTGGTTCACAGCCAAGTTTCTCAATGCAGCAGCAGCAGCACCACCGTATCACCACCATCATCTCTGCTCTCCACAAAAAACACTCCAAAATACACACTTACATTTGTTTAACGCAATGTGAATACAATGTTCAGATATTTCAGCAGACCGGTACAGGAAACACAAGCGCATCAGTTTTTTGTAAATGATCCAACATAATTGTAAGGCCATTACTTCTAAATAGGTCTACAGTATATAGGAAATAACATTTAGCGACTGGCAAAGACAGCAATAAACTGCTTGATGAGTTTGGTAGTATGCAAAGCACCAGATTAGAATATTAGCATCAATGGTAGACCGTAGAACATAAGAAAGTATTTCTACATTATGCCTCGAGAACACTTATATTAAGTTGCCTTATGTTGAGATCACACAAACCAAGTAGTATAATGCATTTACACAAATACAAAAATGTCCGATTTTGTTTGGATAATGGGTTAGAAATAAAAAAAAATAATAATAATATATTTTTTTTAAATCACAAAAACAAATCTAATTAAAATTCAACCCAAAACAAAGCTTAAGCAATTTTATGAAATTAGCATCCCTACATAATATTTATTATTATTTACATTTATTATGATCATGTACAATAATTTATTTGCATTTTGTGTAGAAACCTGGTAACAGTTATTATAAAACATTTTGCAAGAATTTTTGAAAACTTTATCTTGTTACAGATAGATTCAGAGAGTAACAAAAAATGAGCACAAATTAATGTAGATTAACAGCAACTGTAAATTATTATTAAACAATTTATACAATATATATTACAATATATATAAGGGATCGTCCTAAAATTATTACTTAAAAAACAAATTCCTGTTTTTCTGATTCTGACTAGACAGCCGTATCTTCTTTTAATGCATGTTGCGCTTGTATTAAACACGTCTCCCGAGGGTTTGGTTTTGGAGTTATGACAATTTGTTTAGGACTCGTGCCAAACCCATTTGCCCCCTTGGCTCGCTCGCTTTTTTTGGTCCGATCGGGAAACAAGACACGTCATGAACAAAATTGAAAAAATCTTAACTACTAAAAATAAAAATTAATGGCGATTACTACAAATATTTAACCCCTTCACAAGCGGTTGTAACCTCGCTCCATTGAAAGTGAACGGGGATTTAGAGTGTAGAGACAGTAAGTCAGCACAAACCTCCTCAGATCCTAGACTGTCGGTTAACCTTCAATTTTGCACAAACTCCAACAAAACGTAGATTGAGACACTCATACTGGTCTCTTCTCTCAAACAATGCAAAACAAGCAACGCTCTAGCAGCGGTATATAAAATCTATAAATGCTTATATCTTGGGAACAGTGTGGGGTATGAATGCGCCATTTCACAATCATGCCTGGAAGACCGGTGCACCGTCTTTCAGTACCTACTTCACAATTTCTCATGGAACTGTCTCTAGTTATTATTATTATTATTATTATCATCATTATTGTTATTACAGAAGGCAGATATTTCAGTGGTCACTGATTAGGTGCTTCAGATTCATTGCGATCCTTGTGCGAATTCTCACCTCAGCAGGCTTGGCTTTCTCATTCCTACTGATGCAACTGTGTGAGAATCAAAATAACAGCCGTTGCCTAAGCGTATCCACTCCTGAATGTGTGTAACTGTCTTTTTTTTCAGCTGTTATGCAAGTTTCAGGTATTCACTTCCAAATTTTTTATGTAAAGGTAAAAGAGCTGTCACAGAATAATAAACACAGACACTGGGTTTTCCCTAAGGGGAGGATTAGGAGATCTGCCAATCAACTTGACATTCCCAAAACTAGTTGAAGTAAGTGCAATCCCATAAGAGCATACAGCATTGGCTTGTATATGGTGAAATGAAGAGTGTGACACCTACCCATGTTATGTTGTAAGTATGGTGTATAACATGTCTTATATATGCCTTGAAAATGAATTGCGCTAGATTTTTTATAGTAATTTTTTATTTAATTTAGGTAAAACAGCATTTCAGTAAAAAATTTAAACAAATTAAATTATCTTGACATATAGAGTTTGTGGGTAACATAGAGCAAGACTCATCCACACACATAACATAAATGTAGAAGACTATGCCGCATTTAGAAGAACAAGAATTAGATCCAATTTGGTCATTGGATTTGGGCTGATTGGGTACTCCCATGGGACTCCACAGGTTTTCACAGCTGATCTCAGTCATTATCACTCAAACATAAGCTGAAAGTCCATCCATGTAATATTCAGGGCTGATCTGCGACAGATGTTTCTTTAAAATCAACTTTACACTTCAGCGTAGCTCCGATTTCGCTTGACTCAATGGGCAGACATGGCTCTAAGGGATACTCATCCAAAGGTCTGGGGTTCAAGCCCCAGCATGGCTAAGCTGAGCAAGCCCTTGAGCAAGCCATTTAACCACAAGCTACTCCATGAGTACCATGCCCTGGTACCTTTCTTAAGGTTTAAAACAAACCAAATACCAAAAAGATTATTAAGGTTATTTCTAATCAAATTTTAACTTTCAAGCAAAATTTCTTTTTCCATTGGCAGATAACTTTGCTAGTTTTGGGAATTTATTTCTTGAAAGAAGCAAACTTATCTGCCAATAGAACAAGAAATGTGCACTTTCAATTTGAGTAATTTTTGATTAGACCCATTATTTAAATAATTATTGCTGAGAACTGCTCACTTTTAAACACTGCAGTTCTTCATGAAATATTTCTCTTCTTCTTTTATTCTCCAAAACCACCAAAACTTTTTGGAATGAAAGGTTTATTCCAAAATCTATGCACTCTTGCAATAGAGATCTGACAGGAGTAGTACTTAAGATTGTCTGGCTGAAATACAGGATTGCTTTCCTTAAGGCCACTTATTGAGATGCACATGTATATATACACACACTGTTTCCTATGGGTCCAATAAATAGTTGCATTTGCTGGCCTGTTTAATGTAATCATTAAATATGTATCACACGCTAGTCACTTATACATGTATATTCTTCAGAACATACACATTGCTACACAGTTCAAGTGTTCTTAAATCTAAGAGAACCTATCTATAATTTCTTAAAATAAGATTGAGAGTCATACAAGGTTAAAGTTTATTTCTAGTCAAATGTTACTAAAATTGCAAGCAAACATGCTTTAATCTATTAGCAGATAACTTTGCTAGTTTTTAGTGACTTATTTCTTGAAAGAATCAAAACTATCTGACAATAGAACAATCTGAACAATCTAGAACAATCAGAATTATATCCCATTTTTTGTTTGCAATTTTACTAACATTTAACTAAAAATAAGACTAATAACATTATATTTGGTTTGTTCTAAGCTTATTTTAAGAAATTATAGATTCAAGGTTTGGCTAGATTCAAGATTCAATGTACCCTGTGCATTGACCCGAACTTCTGAATAATCTGGGATAAACAAGGATGATTTTTTTTTTACTGTATTGCAATGTAAAGTTCATGTCACAAATAAAAGCTTCTTTCCAAAATAAATGCTTGACATCACTTCCTGTCAAGGTAAATTGAGAATGTTTATTAAAATTAATTGAAATCCACTAATGTACGGTTAAATTAGCTAACCTTAGACAAGTCCAGAGACGCCATTTACGATAGGAACGGTCAAACAGGATATTATCTGGTTTTGATAAATAACAAAAAGAAAGATGATGTTTGTAGGCCATTGTTTCTGAGCGATAATATTGTTTATTATGATAGTTCCAAATGGAAAACTGGCAAGAACACTGTAAACAAGGACATCTAGGCAGGCAAATTATTCTTTCATCTACCCGAAACTATAATTTCTTAAAATATTACTAAGCTTATTTTTAATTAAACGTTACCAAAATTGTAAGTGAAAATTTCTTATTTCAATCAGTAGAGAATTGTCCTTCTTTTAAGAAATACATTCCCAAAGATAGCAAAACGATATGGCAATAAAACAAGAAATATTTTGCTAAATTTTAGTAAATCATTTAGAAATAAGCTTAATAATCATATATTTGATTTGATTTGATTTGAAAGTGTAGCTAAATTTAACAATAGTCAATATATTTTTTCTAGCTACCATTTATTTTTTTGCTTTTGAGGTAAAATTCAAGCTTAGCTAAAGTATTTAATAGCATGAAAATCATTATAAAAGTTATCAAATTATGACGTTGCCATTGAAGTATTAATCTTATTAAAATTCATTATCAAACTGCATACATCTGCATAGCGGTGGAAAAATGTTGCTGTTCCTCTATAATCCTACAGGTGGTGCACTCTAAAATATTCACAGCCACAGCGTCCTGAGCAAACTACTTGTTTAGAAATGAAACAAAACCTGAAATTTTTTTAAAAATTAGGATATTTCTAAAATAGCGATGCTTACACAATCGCAAAACAAACGGAATAGTAATGAAGGTATTGTGATGATATGGTATCGGGTGGCCCCTGGTGATTCCTAGTGATCTTAAGCACACTACAGAAGATGAAGTGCTTTGGAATAATTTTCGCTCCACAGATTTGTCTAAGGTCAGCTTGCATGTGTAAGAGGGGGAATCAAATTCAGCATGGGTATATACAAATATGACACGGTGGAAACGGTGAAAAATTCTTTTCAGCAGAAAAAAAAAAAAAAGATGAACGCTGGGCGTGACTGAAACCGTTCCAGGGGCGCTAAAACTTACCTTAGGAGATCCACTGATATAAAAGAACCAGGAAGCACCAGCTGAAAAATCAGAGCTGTTAGCAGATGTAAAGGTGTGAATGACTCCCGTTCTGATCTACAACCACTTCACACCCCATCTGTTCTACGAGTGTTTGACTACAGCTAACACTCTCAGTCGGTACAATTAACCATGTACTTGTGAGCTGACAAAAAAATAATAATAATAATACAATAAACAAAGGAAGTGTAGGAAAAAAAAGAGCATGAGTGGAACGGACAGAGACACCACCTGTTTTTAAAGATAAAAGGCTTAATATTTGGAAATATATAGACGAATGTCAGATATGACATTTAAGATTTGTTAAAAAAATGTAATGAGATCTACGCACTCAAAATTAATTCAATACTCAGTAATATTCCGTCGTCTACCTTACAGATAACTATATAAAAGATCAAGTTTATAACAACGCCTTCTCTTTTAGCTGCAGTCCGTCCATTTAACACGTCATTCCTGAAGTGCTAGAATTTGAATTGCTTTCTCACTACTCGTAGTTTAGAGACTGCACCACTCTCTCTCTTGGACCTGCGTGTGACTGCTGTGTTTTAATCCACTACAGGACAGCACCAAGTAAACGTTCACTGCATGTGTCTACACAATGGATAGTAGAATCAGATTCGCATTTGAACGCAAGCTTTTGAATAAATAATTGTAAAAGAGACAAGATCTTTAGATGCTTTACGTTTGGAGTAATTCTAATCAATTCACGTGAGACTAATGATCTGTGTATGCATCACAGAGACGGGAGTGTCTTCACCGAGAGCGTTTTTACATTAGATTCGAATGATTTGCACCGTGGCCCAGGAACGGTTGCTCCCCCTTGCCCACTCCCCGATGGCCAGCAGTCACCTTGTCTTTTTTTTTTTTTTTTCATTCTCAGGCACTCTTGCGTATTTATACTCTATGAACCGTCGTTAAACACAAAAGAAGAAGAGAACTTAACGCGCTATGCAGACCATTTTTTTATTATTCCTACTTTACACAGAGATTTCAGAGGGGACCGACGGCACTGATGAGGTCATGTCTAAACAGTGATCTGCTTCTATGACTGATTTGATCCATGCCCGAGTACGCTGTACTGAGACCACCTCTTCAGGCGGACTTGGGCATGGTTCCCGAGCACGGAACGATTGTGTTCTCACTGAAAGTCATGAAAATGAACCGGACTTCGGGGTCGAGTGTTCTGGGAAACGATCTCAATGCCCTCATGTGAAAATGGCCTTATCAGAATGAAGACTAATCATTTTGACCTTTACCTGATGTGCTTGTTAAAAGTGCCTTGCTTGATGCTAGGAACGCATTAACTTATTAAACATCCTTGTGCCACTTCTGCAAGACGTCCTTTTTAAAACTTTTAACAGAAACGGTAAAAAATTAGCATCTCATGATGTGTCTTAATAATTAAGAAAAAGGACATGACATCTTTTTTTTCTGATTGGATGTAACACAGTCTTAAGCAAAACACCAATTCAGAACTGAGGTATAATGTATTAGGTGAGTTTCTTTTTCTTTCTTTCTTTATCTGTATGTTCACCACTCCATCCATCCATAATGATTTTCTCCCTAATTTAGTCGTAGCCGATTTCCACCAGTCTTTCCCTCTCTCTATTAGAGAACAATTCTATCAAAGCAACAACCATCATCCAAGGAGAGTTAATACCTTCACATGCTTCCTCTGAGACGCCAACCAAACACATCTTTTCGCTGGGGAACGACGTAACACACGGGGAGCAAAGCGCTATCCGCCCTTTTCCGCTTGTGTGAACTCATAGACGCACTGAGATTGGCTAGGGTCGCTATGATTGATGTGAGATTGTATGTATGCCATCCCTCTACTTCCTTACAGAGCTCGGTCAATCTGCTCTCTGGACTCACAGCTACTAATGGCTGTAGCATCAATCAGGAATCAAATAATTTTCCTAGATAAGCTTATACAAAGTCTATCAAAAATTTTCATAAATTTGGATTTGGATGAGACTAAAATCCTACTATAAAACTCTGTATGTAAAACTAATCCAAACCAAACGGACTCCTTTTTTTTTTTTTAATTACACAAGATTACCTAACTAGTGATAGACCTCGTCTTTGATTAAAACCCGTTCCTGGTGTCACACCGACCCTCTGCAGTCTTTTTACTGTATGTCAAATCGTTTGCGTATTAACAACTAATCCCTGACACGTTACAGAGAAGAAAAAAAAAAAAGCAACACATATGTGAAAACAGGCCTCGACACTCCAGGGTGTTTAATTTATTCAACACTAAAAGCGTGACGCTTCAATAACAGCTCTAATACGCTGCGCTGCGACGCGGCAAAGAGCTCATGTGAATTTCTCTCAAGGTGTTCGCTGGGGTTCCAATCCATCGTGAAAAGACTGCAGCTAAACCCTGCCTACTCCCCCTGGGTAGGAGCTCAGCAGTATCTTACATTAACAGATGGGCCTCGCAAATACTCCCGAGCTTGTGTGTGTGTGTGTGTGTGTGTGTGTATATATATATATGTTTGTGTGAGCACGAGTGCAAATGTGAACAGAGAATAATGGCTTCTAGGACTCGGGGTGAAACCGAACGAGTCATCGAGTGAAAGGCACAGGCGGGACTTACAGATCTTGTGTTTCCCTTTCATGGGGAATTTCACCAGGAGCTCCTGGGGGTTGGTGCAAATGAAGACGAATGGAGAGGCGGACTCGTCACTGCTGCGAGGATACTGGAGAGAGAGAGAGAGAGAGAGAGAGGGGGGAAACAATGAGGTTTAGGTTTAGGAAGGAAAGGCTTTTCAAAAGCATCGTAATTGATAGAAAGCACGAGCAAGAGTTCGGAATTGACTGACACTTTCATGAGAAAGGTGACATCTATCTAATCTGTCGGGGTAGCGCCGCGGGTCATCTTATTTCCTGGCTGCTATCAGATGGTGCTGTGATTGCATCTCAGCAGTCAGGAAACACAACACCTTCTCCCCCCCCCACGCTCTGCCTGTGGTCTTTTAAAAGGGAGCTGAAAAAAAAGAAAGGTTCAGGGTCGCTATACTTATAGATTAGCAGCAGAGCTGTACGTGCGGAAGTGAAGGCTTCTTATAGCTGAACAAACTGTTTTGGGATTGTTATACCGTTGCTTTTTTACAATGCACGGCTGAGGAAACAGACATCAGCTGCCAAACACATTTCACTCTTTAAAAAAAAAAAAAAAAGAGAGAGAGAGAGAGACATGGCAACCGTGCGAATTCCTGGTTAGTGAAATCTCTAGCTTATACGCTCTTGCCTGGCTGGTAGATAAGCAGCAAGCGTTTGGAATACTCCAGTGTTTGATAAGGTTAATCGGAGCTGGCAGAAATTCTGAGGAAAGACAGAACAAAAGCACATAGTGTGTGTGTGTGTAGGCTGAAGCCTATTTAAAGGGTGACAGACTGCTCGATGGCTCAGTGAGAATAATGGAGCATCAGGCTTTAACAACATAGGGATCGGCTACTCTTTTATAGCCTCCTTTTTACTGAACGCGGTGGCTCTGCTTCAATCCCCTCATTTGCAATAAACCGCCGACTTGATTGATACTGCATATTAATCTCAAATCAAGATGCAGTTAATGCTTAAGGAAGGGGGAATCGTGGTTAAAACCCAACTATGCAGGACTAAGTATTTGCCTAGGAATAAAGGACAAAAAAAATACTTTGAATAATTGGACAATTTGTCAGTTAAGGCTCTGCTTTCCGGCCTCGTCTGCGTCATTAGGATTTCAGGCTGTGGAATTTCATTTGCTCTAAATTTCTATCTCGGCACGATTGCTTTAATTACGTGATAATTGAAAAGAGAAAAAAAAAGGAGTAATATTTCGCTTTCACTTCAGGCACATTCTGTACATCAGTCATTAAGTAAAGTTGTGCATCAATGTTTTTTTTTTTCCCATAGGGTGTTTATAAAGTGATGCTGATCTTTTTCATGTACTGACCTGCACATTTTGATTACCGGACTAAAAGTTTGTGTACTTCCAATAATGCAGCTCAGCCACATCAGCTAACAGACACACGTGGAGAAACTCCTCCTCGCATGGGGGAACCATTACTTCTCTCCTGATTGAAAGGCTTGTGTTGTTTGTCTTCATCGATTCTTTCATGCTATTGATTGATGCTCATGTTTTCAATTGCTAGCTTTCATGGTATCAATTAACACAAAAATCAGTGCGTTTCGCAAAATATGGTTTTAATTTAATTTAACCCTGTGCGACTGAAATGACAACGTGATTAAAAAGTCTATTTAAGAATTTAGTTTTGAGTCATCATTAGAGATGTAAAAAAAAAAAAAAAAAAAAAAAAAAAACATGTGTGCTAGATCTTCCAAATAATACAGCTCAGCCACATTAGCTAGCACAGATGTAGAGAAACTTCTTGTATGGGAGTGCCATTACTTTTCTGCTTATTGAAAGGCTTGCATTGTTTGTCTTCATTCATGCTCATGTTTTCGATTCCATGCATGCTATTTATTCGAAACAAATGTGTTTTTGCAAATGAGCTTTAATTTGGTGTGGAATTGAAATTTCAATGTGATTAAAAAGTCTATTCGAGTTCTATTCGTATTGTCTATTCGAGTCATCATTAGAGACTAATGAAAAAAAAAAACAATTCAGTGATGTATTGCGGCAAGTATTGCGATCCATTTGTGAGGCAATTCATGTATCGCCATACTGAATCCAAAAATAGTTTTTTAGTATTATTAGTTTTCATTTATATACAGATATACCTTGGATTGCGAGCACAATTTGTTCCGGAAGCATGCTTATACATCAAAGCACTTGTACATCAAAGCACTTAAAAGGGTGACAGACTGCTCGATGGCTCAGTGAGAATAATGGAGCATCAGGCTTTAACAACATAGGGATCGGCTACGCTTTTAAAGCCTCCTTTTTACTGAACCCGGTGGCTCTGCTTCAATCCCCTTATTTGCCATAAACCGCCGACTTGATTGATACTGCATATTAATCTCAAATCAAGACGCAGTTAATGCTTAAGGAAGGGGGAATCGTTTATTTGAACATTATAAACAAATTTATTGAACATTTTTGCTTGTCTTGCAAAACATTCGCAGACTAAGGTTTTACAGTACGTTTGCATTTGTAATCCTACAGGTGGTGCTCTCTAAAAATATTCACACAACTGGCAGGCAGCACAGCAGGATATTTAAACAATCATGATGCGACTGTAAGTATCGCGATTTTATAAATATTCTGCTGTGACGCCTACTGAAAGATTGAATACAAATCGAATCTGCACCTAGGTATCGTGATGATATCGTATCGAATGATCCCTGGTGATTCAAAAAGAGCTATACAAATAAAATTTAATTGAATTTCATGTTTCTATTCGTCACAGAGAATCACATTAGTAAGTCTTCTTATAGATGGAGCAAAAGTTCTTGTAGAATAGATAATAAAAAAAAACTTTCCTATGAATAAATCTGATAAGCGAGGCCCAGTGAAAGCAGCATGGCAGGATAGTCAGGAGCTAAAGAGCGTTTCCCTCAGCCCACACACTTGGACACACACTGAAAAACAAGTCATGAAGCGAAAAAACAGGGATAAAAGGCAGCTCTAACAATCTGCTGACAAGGTGCCAGATAAGTGAAAGCACCTTTTTTTTTTCCCTTTCCTGTGGCCTGGCGCGTTGGCAGCATGTCCCGCCAATAAAGAACAGCGATGAGAGATTTGTATTGTCCATGCTGGAGTGTGGCAGGCTGAGAGAGCGACCCTTCTGCCAGAAACACCACGGGACCAGAGAACCACGGCCCACCCGTGTGTCTGCGAAAACAAAGGCGGCTCAGAACCTTAACCAGGCGGAGGAATGATGAATCCGAGGACGGCTGCCCTGTTCCCTGTGCCGAGCCACAGCTTTTCAGCTGCTGTCCACAATTAGGAGGCGAGACGAGCAATCTCCTCCTGCCGTGGCGCAGTGCTAATGGGGCTGTGTGGCAGCCGGGCCCGCTTGGCTGCACTCAATCTCGGCCAAATAAAAAGGGCTTCATTGGCACTAACTTCCTGAGTCAGAGGGAGCTCTGTCCATGTGGAGGGAGAAAAAAAAAAGGAGAGCAAACGAGTAAGAGTGCAAAAGGGGGGGGGTTAAGCTAGAAAACAAAAAGGGCTCAGTCAGTAAGTTGTTCGTAATGGGGGAAAAGAAAGCAGATCAGCTCCTCTTACACAAGCCTGTAGGAGGTTTCTCTTTCTTTTCTTCTCTGACCAAAAAAAAAAGAAGAAAAAAAAAGAGACAAAGTCCCGCGCTGACATACAGTCGAGATGAAGAGGTCTGTTTCCAAAATAACATGCCGCGACAATGTTCATTAAAGGAATTGCACGGTCTGCATGCAAATCGTTCATGTGTAAACACAAGAGAGCATGAATGAGGGTGGAGAAGAAAAAGAGAGCATTCGAGCAGGTGATATCCTGCAAACCAGAGGCCACATGGGAGTTACAGTGAAAACAAACGCCTGGCTGGCATTCCAGCTGGGACACTTAATAATGAAAAAGAAATTGCTCTTGGATATATGACCCCTCTCTCTCTCTCTCTCTCTGCTTCTATTCTACAGTAACAAAACTATTGGGGATGAAAAGGACAGACAGAAAAAGCACCTTGTTTCACTAAATGTATAAATCAAGCATTACACCAGTGTAGCACCAACAAACCAGTCTAGAATCTAGAGTCTGAATCGCTAATTAAATTCACAAAATAAATAAATCATCATGTTTTCATCATAAGTTTCATCATGGTGTTTGATGGGTTTTGCAAACACACTTGACAATACTGTTCTTGACGGAACTATTCCTGACCATGTTGTTGTTGTTACTTAATAACACAATTCCATACGTGTTCTTTTATACTCTGGAATTTGTTTTGTTTTGTTGTCAGTATTGTTTTAGAATGTAGAAAATAAATCTAAATGTCCAATCTTTAATTTTATATATACACACACATACAATATACACATACACACATACACATACACATATACACACAGATACATACACACACACACACACACACACCCACACACAATAAAAGAGAGGCTCCGATTTTCAGTCTGGTCCCTGTACTTGAGCAGTTTCAGAGGAATGCTTCTATTTGTTAAACCTCACAGTGACCTATGAATCATTCAAGCATAATAACCGCCTAACTTTTAGTCATAATCCAGTGAGAAACAGGTGCAGATGATGACAGATGATCAGGCCGGTGATTAGTATACTGGTGATGCTGAAGGCTGAGTGGTTAAAAAAAAAAAAAAAAGAGTGAGAAAATCCAGAGAGGCTGCTGAAATTTTTTTTTATTGTATCTTTAGGCACTTTGAAGCCTGTGAAACTAAAACATTTGTTCACATTTCGGTTTCCTCCTACAGTCCAAAGACATGCAGATTAGGCAAACTGTCGTTCCCAAATTGCCCGTAGTGTGCGTGTGTGCGTTTAGCGCCCTGCGATGGATCGGCACACTGTTCAGGGTGTACTCTGCCTCGTGCCCAATGTCTCTGGGGATAGGCTCAAGGTCCCGCGACCCTATAACAGGATAAGCGGTATAGAAGATGAACGAAGGTATAAATGAATATGAACATGAAGAGGGTTGTTTCAAGGCTTTGTGTTAACAGTACTGTGTATGCATTAGCAAAAAACACAGGGAGTCCCCGACTTATGGACGAGTTTCGTTCCGGGAGCACGTTCGTAACTCTGGTTTGTTCTTAAGTCAGACAAAGTGAATCTTGTACGCCTTTGAGACAAATATACAAATGTTAAGCATACTGATCGCTTTCCTCACACTGCCATCATGTAGCCAGAAACCGTAATGGTGCCTAAGGAAATGAATCTCACACATGTCAAATGTAACAGTGTCGTCTCTGCGCCCTTAAATCGCGAGGGGAATCCCGGACGCCATTTTGGTATAAGAGCTGTTTTCCACCGTATTGGACTGTGACCTTAGAATTATTCACCATCAGGACAGCTTTACAGCCATTTTCTATCATCATCCGTCTATCTTGTGTACAATACATCTGAGCTACTTCTGCGATTTGTTCTCATCTTCGAATGTTCGTATCTGTTCATATCTGCAGACATTTTTTACTTTAGGAGACTGCCTGCTCTTGTATTACAAGAATAAAACTTGACAGAATTGCCGGGGCATGACACCAACACCCACATTGGTTACTTTTTCTATAAACGCCACGATATGTTGCGTTCCTTCACCTATTTAATAAAATGTGAAATGTTTCTGATTCAGACAGTTAAGACTATGGGTTATTGATCAGAAGGTCAGGGGTTCAAGACCCGGCACCACCCAGCTGCCACTGTTGGGTGTCTGAGCGAGGCTCACGGCTGACCCCGTCCACACGCCATGTGCGGGGTGTGGGAGGAAAGAATTTCGTTGTGCTGTAAAGTGACAACTCTTCTTCTTCTACTACTATTAGGCACTACACTACCATGCTCATTTTTCCTCCATTATAAAAGCTCTGCCTTAATCAATATTTCAAGCATCTCCTTCATGTACAGAACGAACTGGTGTCAAGTTGGAGTGCGCATTAATTATACAACACTGTCCAACACTGGCACTGGTGACTTTACATAATTTATTCCTCAGTCACGAAGAAATACATGTCCAGCCATTAGAGCCTCACAGGCTGCCACTGTGTCAGTCAATCTGCCTGCAAAACCTTGGCTTAATGCATACTGAAGAGCTCCCATGTGCGCAGGGGCAACCATGCAAAACCTCCACGAGCAGCTAGGTGCTGGGTTCGATTTAAAAGAAAAAATAAATAAAAAAAAAGAGTGTGTGTGAGTGAGTCACTGAATCAACACCCTGCTGTAAAAACGAAATATGCCGAAAAAAAAAAAAAAGTTGAATTGTACGCTTCATATTCGGGTTTTCAGTCAGAAAGGATGGTGGTTAAAAAATTTTTTTTTAAAAAGGACGATTTCATGAGGTCATTTATTTTGGTGGTTGGAGTCGAATGTGCCGAATGTTTTCCTCGGTTCCAGCCAGTAGAGCTGTGTGCGTATGTATGACTTCACCTCTCGCCACAAACAAGACCTCCTCAGCGGTGTCCCGGGACAAACTTTAGACACAACAACCTACTGTGCTTTCTGGAACAGTTCTCACCTTCTCCCATCTGGTTCTGTCCGTCACGCCTGACGGTCGCTCTGTCAGAAATGGCTGTTAAAAGTTAATCTGGTGTTCAGCCGTGTACAAAAAAAACAGGGTTAACAGTCAATGAAAGCTGATGTGCCTGGCTAAGCCTCTTTGTGTAAAAAATTCTGAGTGGCTTTCTATTCGAGTGGATTATGAGATCACACTGAGTGAAACGAACATAATTGACAAAAATAACATCTTGACTTATTCTTGAAACAAGGCTGGCTGCGGCGACAAAGGGAACCGTCAGCCTTTTGAAGAGCTCCGTGCCGAAACTCAATGCAAAATCACAAACCCGCAGCGTTCCCCCCGGGGATTATCAAAGCCCGTGCGCTCCATCTGGATATCAAAGGCTTGACGGAAACCTTAGATTCGAACGTGCTGCGTGTTTTAAATAAAACTCGCATCAGCTGCGCGGATCTCACCTCGGATTTCCAGCACAGCCTGGGTCGATGGATATCGCGTTCAAAACCGAGGGGGCAATTTCAGGGCAACATTCGCAGTCTCTCTCTCTCTCCCTCTCTTTTTTCTTTAAACCCGGAATCCCTGACGTGAAATAAGAGCCATGTTTATGAGCGTGTCGGTGGGCCAGGGCGAATGTTTGCTTTGATTGTGGCCCTGGAACACGGCCCATCTGTGTTCATTCAGCTCGGCTGGAAGCCGTTGCCTCCCGGTGAACTGCTGGTCGCTCCCACAATGCCTCACACGAGAGAGAGTGAGAGAGAGAACCAGCGCTGGGGCAGGATGCTTTCTATCCACATCCCCCCCATCCCGCCCTTCTTCACCTCATTAACCAGAACAAGGCTAGAAGAAAGGAGCAAACACAAGAGGCGCCTGAGAGTTCGCATACAACAGTCGGAGAACCGAGGTGCGTCCGAGTCCGTGACCGCGGTACGGTCTTGCATACGGTGATATCTCCATCTCGAACGTCTTTAAAAAGCTATGTAAGCAAGCTCATATTCCAGACTTGGTGGCAGAGGGTGAAAGCCGAGCCTTCCGCGTCTGATCAGAGAGCGTGGACTTGGCTGAGAGGGACGTGTGGATCCAGAGAAGCACGATTGAGTTTGTACGCTCTGGCCCAGCAGGACTCTCTACTCAACCTGTCAGGAAGACGGATGCCGTGGTTGACGAGGTGAAACCTGCACAGCCTGTTCCGCGCTCTGACTGACAGCCCTCTGCTTTCTGCTTGCCTTGGAGGACGACACGCTCAGCCACGTTAGCAGTGGGAGTAAGAATACAGTGGGACTGCCACTAATGATGGAGTTGTGGAGTGGAGGACAGGGCCATGGAGAAAGAAAAAAAAAAAAAAAAAAAAAAAAACACTTCAGGAGTTCGCCAAGACTTTCCTAAGCACATCTGCTGGACTCTACCCTACTCTACTTTGCCCTGTTTAACTGGGTTGAAGGAAACAAAATGGTGGGAATGACATGGAGGGGCAAAGAGTGGTGAGATGAGGTCACTTAGGGCTTTGTCAGAGATTCCGCATGTCTAAGATGTTCCACAAGCATCACATTAAGTAACACAAGCAACCTGAGATAAACATCATGCAAGGTACACGTATAGACATCAATAACAACACTATAAAAAATAAGAGAATATTATAGCGTGAAGGTTTTGAAGCAAGAAGAGTGGAGGAGGATTTAGGTGGATTATCTTTATAAGACCTTCAAAAAAATAAAAGGTTTGAAACAAGACGCTTTGTGTAACATTCACAAATTAATATTTGTCCTACTGATGAAATCCCGCAATTTGGTCTAAAATATATATATATATATTAAATAAATAATAAGCACGGATCACATCTAAACTACCACTCAAAAGTTTGGGATCACTTGCGAATTTCTTTGTTTTTGTTTACTGGTTTATTTTTTACTTTCAAAACTATGAAATGACACATGGAATTTTGTAATTATGTAAAAACAATAACGCTCGCCCTATCATCCGGAGATCGCTAGTTTGAAACACGGGTGTTGCTGTAACCTCTCGCAGCCGGAGGTCTAGAGAGAGCTGATTGGCCGAGCTCTCTCAGAGGGGAGGGATGAGAGGTACTTAGTGCTCCCACATTAAATCACGGCTCTACAGCCAGTCAGGGGCGTCTGTGAGCTCGCGCAACGGAGGGAGCGGATAGCGCTGTCCTCCGAGTGTGTTACGCCGCCCCCAATGGTGCGCTAGCGAGCAGTTCGAAAAGATGCGGTCGGCTGGCGTCACGTGGTTCAGAGGAAACACGTGATAGTCTTCGGCCCTCCCGGCTGAGTGGTAGTAGTAGCCTTAATGTGGGAGCGCCCCCTAGTGACGGGGAGGAATTGGACACGACTAAATTAGGGAGAAAATCTGGGGAAAAAACAACAATAGTCAGCTGTTATTTTAAAACTGGGAGGTCAGACTTTCTGGAACGGTTCTTGCAAGACCAGTATTGTCAACTGCATTGCAAAATCCATCAAGCACCATGACGAAACTGGCTCTCATGAAGACCTTCTCAGAATCACCACTTAACAAACAGCACCTCAGATTAGAGCCGTTATGAAGGCTATACAGAGCATGAGTAGCAGATACATCTCAATATCAACTGTTTAAAGGAGTTTATTGCGTATTTTGGACACCTTTGGCACTCCTTTACAATGTAGAAAGAAATAAAAGTCAGGAATGACCATGGAGTTAGAACGTGATCCCTGACTTTTGAGCGGTAGTGAATTGTTCTGCATGTGAGAAACAGGTTACTGTCTCAAGTGTGAATGAATGAACAGATGTCTCTGTGCACGGTGCATCAAACATCATGGGGTCAAACACATTCCTGTCCATCTACTGCCCAGTTTTAGACCGGGGATACACCCTCGGGATTCACTGTGGTCCCGGCCAAGAGACTCCACTGTAGGGTTTGTTATATTGTGTTCAGCTGCCCTGATAATATGGTGCGCGAGTGCTGGAGAAAGCATGTGCTAGCCTGTAGCCTCCCTGAGCGCTAGCTATGACATCATGGAGAGAACTAGTAGTTAGCGTGTGGGAATTAGTTTTTGTATTATTATTATTGATTTTGCAATATGATTTATGTCAGAAGAGACATAACGTTTTCCTGCCGTGGAAACATAAACCATGTTAGCGTTCGATAAAAGAAGTTGGAAACAAATGAGTGAGTGTAATCAATCGACTCTAATTACTGCCTCGTCTTTTTTTTTTTTTTTTTTTTAAAGAAAACATCCAATAATAACAAGAATTCTAATCAATTTAATAACCTCCTTTGGTGACCTCCAGTGATTGGGGCTGCTTTAAAAACCCAGTTTCTTGCATATTTATACGAAGAAAACATCTAAACAAGAAGATTTGAAATGACTAAAATTGGATTAACATTTATACAACCTTTAACACATAATGAAAACCAGGAAGGATCGTGCTGATCTGTCAGCTTTTGAAAGAAATGCGGTTTGAAAAAGAAAGAAATGAAAAAAAAAAAAAAAAAAAAAAAACCTTGAATGGGGATCACTTTAAGGTTCATGATAAAAAATTTTTTTTAAATTATAAACAGTAAAAAAAAAAAAAAAAACAGCTGTGTTTAATAGTGAAAGTAAGAGCAACTCACAGGATTGGAACTAAACAGCTGTATCCATTATACAAAATAAAGTACATAAAAAAATAAAAAAAACTTTGCAACAGTGATTTATTGATGGTACTTAGTTAATAACTTAGTAAAACTTCAAAGCACTTTTGTAACTCGCTCTGGATAAAAGTCTTGTAATTTCTGCCAAATGCCTAAATGTATTAATCAGACAAAAAAAACTTCAACTTGCTAAAGAGATAGATTCCTAAGAGATTGCATAAAGATTGAAACTTTGGATTGATGGAAAAAGCTCACGTGGTCTAAGGGGTTCAGATTGAGCCTATTCCAGAGCGATGGGCGTGTCAGGGTGGGACGGGACGCGCATGAAGTGATGTACCCATCATGCACTGTGTCCACTGTACAAGCCTCTGGAGGCGGTGTTATGATGCAACAGCGTCATGTGGTAATACAATGACGACCTTATCATTTTGATTCATACACATTGCATACAAACTTACTTCTTTTATTGTGTAAAGCTGCTTTGCGACAATGTCAATTGTTAAAAGCGCTATATAAATAAAATTGACTTGACTTGACCTGAATGCATGATGAATGACCAGGCTATCACATCACATCAATGGAGTTTTTCTTCCCTGATGCCAGAGGAATATTCCAGAATTCAAATCGTCAAGAAGAGCATGAGGAAACCACCACATTGTGTGCTCTAATGAAGCCTAAAGGTGACTAAATGAAATCTTACAGTGTATAAAGGTGCTTTGAAGTTTCCGTCATTGGATCGATCCTTACACTGGGTTACTAAGTACCATCAGTCAAACACTGTGTGTATTGAAATGCTCCTACTTTCGCCCTTTTTTCTCTGCGTATCTAACGCATAGTGACAGCTGTAATGTTTGCTGATTATTACGATTATTAGCATCGATCAATGAGTGTCACCATAAAAAAAGAAAAAGAAACATAATGCTTATCATATGCAACCGATTGTAAATTAAACCCAAATTAAACCAACCTTGAAGCAGATCGTGACCCGATTTTAAGATCTTGCGTTCACATTCGTTTACTAAACGTCTGCCTGAGCTTGTAAGTTTGACTAAACGCAGGAGCTTCCTTTCGGAGCAAGCGGCAGCGTGCTCTCGGAAGAAAGTTATTATCAGAGAATGAATCTAGGTCGTAGAAAAGATGACCTTGATAAAAGATTTGATAAAGCGTTCCACTTGAAGGCACCAACAAGAAAGTGGAGAAGGCACTTGATAGAAAGTCAGCTGTAAATACAAGCTGTAAGTCTCTCACAGGGTAGAATTGTATGTGTGTGTGAGAAAGCGTAAATAGCATATGAAGCACTGTACATTCAGCTTGAATGAAGCAGTCAGAGGAGCGCTGTACTTCTGCCCTTATGTTAAGTGTTGAAACTAGCAAGTCTGAAAATCATCAGGTGCGACAGCTATGATTATGTTAAACGAAGGAGTTTGGCATTTCTGAGCTAAATATGTCTTTTAGGTTGTAATGTCATGCTGTCCGCGGGTCCCCGCAGACGTTTGATGAATGATTGCGTATTTAGTCATTTTGTAGAACCATCAGTCGACCCCAGAGGCTTGAGTGGAAATAACGCGAGCATGTAAAACGTCTGTTAGAAATCCAGACAGCTCCACGTGTTAATGATTAAATGCTCCATTTTCTAAGAAGTTCTATAAATACTGGAAACGAAGAAGAAAAGAAAAAAAAATCCGAACCTTGAGCTTGCCAGCTAACACGTTCCATAAAACTCGTTCCTTTTGTGGCTTTTATGTGATTTCTCTCAGTACAACCATGCAACCAGCATTCACCTCGCACAGAATACCCATCTATTACTGTAACATATTTAATCAGTAATGAAAGCAGTTCTACATCGTGAAACCTGGTGCAGTCGATTCACACCGTCTGTTAATGCTAACGTTTACAATAAAAACATGTGGCTTTACGATAAAGCAGAAATAATTACAAGACGAAACAGGACTCTGGGTTTATCCGTGGTGGCTGGTGCTTTCTAAAAGAGGAGACGAACAGGTGTGTGTTATTGAAGTACATTCTGTATCTATGTGTGGTGTGTGTGTTTTTTCTTATTAATTCTCAGTCATTCTTCATAAGTAAAAGGATCAAAGCTTTTATCAAAAAAAAAAAACAGACCGACATATTAGTAGCGCAGCAACCTAGCTACATTGCTTTGAATAAGGTTTGAGCTTTAACACTAGGCTTGATTGATTTGAACCGCGTTCAGGAATGTTGTTATTAATCTCCATACTCAGGTACGCTTGTGTATTTTCACTCTCCAATACAGCAGGTGACAGTGTGTACTTACTTGGTTTGCGAGCTGCCAAAAAAACAAAAACAAACTAAGAAGTCAAGTTTTCATGCTACACCCAATATTATTGACACAGTGGTACATTGGCAAACAAATTTAATCTGTTCTGTAGGCCAGTTCGTAAGGTGAGTATTTCAAATAATGTAAATACAGATAATTTGTTCCAGCCACCCAAGAATATTACCAATATTGCCAATTTCCAACACTATAATTACATTTTTTGTATATAAAAACAATCTAAACTTTAAGAAAAGACATGTAAATGCAAGAAAACATAAAATAAATAGACATTAAACTTCTCTTAATCTTAATTTATGATTCCTCCTAGGACTGGCTGCTGAAAAAACAAAACTGAAATTGGTTCCCTTCTCTTCTTGCTAACATTCTTGGGACACATTGTGCTATTTCCTCACTAAATATAAAAATATATATATGTAAACTTGCTTCGCTTGGCTTTCCACTGACGCAAAAATGTTGATCGGCTACCGGAATCAAAAAAGTACACGCAACCGGGTCGGTCGCTAGTATGCTGGAAATGCTTCGCATGCCGAAAAATGCTTCGCGTGACAAGGCAAATTCCTTGCAAAATTTTAGTTCTTAAGGCAAAAATTCCCAAGATGAGACATTTGTATGCCGAGTTACCACAGTAGTTTTGGGAAAAGATGTCATGAGCATTGATCTGGGAGATTTATAATATTGTGATACTTTCAGAACTTGCAAAACAAATTGAACTGGCACTTAAGCATCATGATAATATTCTATCTGGAGTTCTCTCCATCCTTCCTAAGCAACACATTCAGCAACAACACGTTGATTATTTAAAAATATATAACGACCGAGGACGCCTGGCCTCTTTACGGCTTTCTCAGTACTGCCAAATGTGTCGGATCGGCCGTACGCTACGGAAGGAGAAAACATGTAGGATGGAGACTAGTTGGGAAAAATAAACACCGTAGTGTTCCATTAAAGGTGCAAAATGTACACGTTGGTGCAAAGTGTGAAGAAACACAATGAGTAAATATTCATGGCTTTCGATGACCTCGATAAAACCATTTATAGTTCTCCATTCACCATTAGCAGAATGGCACTCACTATATTACTAAAGTGGCAGTAAGTGACCAATAAAAAACATGAAAGCACTCTTGGTAAGCTTCCCCTGCTACTTTTGCACCCACACACCTTCATTTCAGTCTTCGCTTGGCTTATTAGACTTATCGGGTTAAATCTTTTAGAACAAATTTCTTGAGCACGCTGTTATAATAAAAAAAACCTGAAAAGGTAAGAGTATATGAACCACCATGGAAACAGAAACCCGTTTCACATTAGCATGACCAAAGTATACGAGTCAAGTGCTTCGCTAATACAAAGGACTGACGACTGATTTATGCCCATTTATGCTGAAAAGAGCGTGTCGGATTCAGTGTTCCACGCCTGATGTGATTTACGGCCGCGTTCTAAGCCGCACTCTGATAAGGAGATTTATACTTCTGATTGGTTGATTAATTTTCCTATAACAGCAGCTCTGACTGTAGAACAGGCTGTAACTCAGATCACCGGTTAATATTAATGCGCCCGTTCTGGCACGTTATCGTTTCTGTGGTAACAGCTCGTTAAGACAGACTCGTCCGGAAGGCACTCCACTCTACTCTACTCGAGTGCAAATAACGAGTGGAATGAAAATGTGTGGCATATTTAACAAGTACAATCAGTGATATTTTGAAGCTTTCTATAAGGGATGGGAATCACCAGGGACCACCCGATCTGATATTATTTATCTGTATTGTGATTCTATAAGCACAGTAAGTTCCCGACTTACAAACGAGTTCCGTTCCGGGAGAACGTTCGTAAGTTGGTTTTGTTCTTAAGTCTGATAAAGTGAGTCTTATATACGCCTTTGACGCGACTATACAATGTAAAGCATACCATTCTACTTGACGAAATCTCTGTCCCCTTTCCCAACACTACCATCATGTGGCTAAAAACCTTAATCGTGCCTAAGGAAATGAATCTCATAGTGAAATGTCTCTGCGCCTTTAAATCCCGAGGGGAATCCAACAACATTTTGTCCCAGAGCTGTTTTCCACTGTATTGGACTGTGACCTCCGAAATAAGGATTATTCAACATCAGGACAGTTTTACAGTACAGCTTATTTTCTATCATCGTGCTCCCGGACTGATTCATTGAAACCGGTGAGGCGGACTCTCTCACAACCCCCCCCCCCGCCCCTCTCCCTCCCCACATGGACACATACAATATACCGGACTTTGGACTTTTTATACATTCACTTGCACACTGAAAATATTGTATATAATTGTAAATATTGGTATCTGGTGCTTATTTTTGGTATCAATGTTCATTTTTTGTAAAATACACATGAGCTACTTCCATGAATAAACCAGAAATAGAACTGCGGTCCATACGTTTCTGCAGAAATTCTTAACTCAAATGTTTGTAGGTCGGGGACTACCTGTACAGATTTTACAAATATCTCAATTATATATTAGATTTAACTACCATTTAAAATAAATTATTTAAGCATTTGCTTGTACCACACGGGATGACCTGTACAACGTGAGACCAGTTTAGAGAGCACCACCTGTAGGACTATAGAGGAATGGCAACATTTTTCTATCTCAAATGCAAAAATATATACAGTGGAACCTCGGATTGCGAGTAACGCGGTTTGCGAGTGTTTCGCAAGACAAAGATTTTTAGTAAATTTTGACTTGATATTCAGTACTCGTAAACAAAGACTTGTTCGTTTTTCATGTACCATGTATGCGCCGAGCGTCACATGATCACAACTGAGTTAATGGTTTTTCTCTCTTGCGCTGCGGAATTGTGAGTAATCGCCTCCCCTGCTCAGTCTTAGTGCTCGTCTCTCACTGGTATAATCAACATCCGTGCACAGTATTTTGTATTCACTATTTTTATGTATTTATTTTTTTTTGAGCTGTGGAATGAATAATCTGAGTTTCCATTATTTCGTATGGGAGAATTTGCTTTGATTTACGAGTGTTTTTTTTATATATGCTTTCTGAACTAATTATGCTCACAATCCAAGATTCCACTGTAAATGAATGAAAAAACTTTAACAATTTGATTCTGCAGTCTGTATCAACGATACATGTGATTACCATCACAAAATAATATATTCCTTCACATCACTTATCTATTACTCTAGATATAGATTACTAATCTATTCTCTACTCTCCATTCACTGCAGGATATGTTTGATGTTTATGAAAGGAAGACAATATTTCTGCAAACAGATTAAAATCAGTCTGTTTACATGGATGCTGATCTGATAAAATGTGAATTTACATGCTTAGAGCGTTTATTTATTCATTCATTCTCCTTATCCTGTTCAGGGAAGCTTGAGGTGCAAGGCCACGGTGCTAAACATTACTTGAAAGATTTAATGAGGTTCTTTTTTTTTGTCACCAGATGATGATGTTTATTTTTTTCCAAAATAAAGAATTAGAATTGGTTCTCATCCATGATTGGTTAGATGTTTTACTTCGTGTGAAATGTGAGCCGATCGATAGAAACTCATTTAGTTACCCTTACATGGGAAAATGTAACAGAAATAATCTATTTATTTCAACAAGTGAAACAATCAGATCTCTGGCTCTCATTCTGACTGAAAATTCATTCCGCTCGCGCAGGATCAAGTAAGACTCTTCACACGGAGTTGTTCATGTTTATTCCGATTAGAGTATTATTCCCAATTATTAGTGGAATATTAGTGTCAGTATAAAAACATGAACTTTTCCGTAACAGTGTAAAAAAAAGGGTGGTAGGAAAACAACTGTTTATATCTTAAGCTGCGTTCACATTACAGTCTGAAGTGGCTTGATTAATTTTTTTTTGCCCCTCATGTGACACAAATATGATTTTTGTTTTAGGGCTGTCTGAACACACAAATCCGATGTTTTTCAGATGAGAGTTAAGCCACTTTCATACACGGTTCCACATTGTATATACAGTATATCCGATACGCAGTCATGCGACTTGAATGAAAACGAGCACATCGAAATTTTATTTTTGCCTCCTTGCATGCGAAGGGCGCTCGCTGACGTCATCGGTCAGCACCGGCGACATGGGGATTTCATAGCAGTGGGAAGACATCTAAAGCGATATGTCTGGCTTTCTTCCTTCTCCTGGACGTCAGAAATCCCTGCGACTATCCGTCCTCAGGAGCAAAATCACAAGCAGATTTTTTTGGCTAAATCACATCCATCGTTTTAAACAAACGAGCCATCGCATGAAATCACCACGCGTTTTACCCTAGAAAACGTGAGCAAAGACGTATCGATGTGTCGTTTCAGAGGCCAGACGTGTCCACCTTAATTAGATAAGTGTCACTTTTTTCAGTTATGAATGTGAACCGCCACGCCACACGAATCCAATCTGATAAAAAAATAAAAATCTGAATTGAGCAACATGGCTTGTAATGTGAACGTAGCCTACAGCGACAACAGGAAAAAAAGAAAAGTGGTACAAGGTGGTAACTCGGCTTCACATGACAGGGCTGCGCCATGCTGCCGTGTCACTGATTATCTTCTATACCTGCATGCCCTCTCAAAGTGCTTCCCTCCATACCGACACTATATAGACGATGTCACACGCTACAGCCGTGCGCGGCTTGTTCCGCGAAACGAGTCCCTTGAAAACTTGAAAAGCACATGTTTAAACCATTTAAAGAGAAAAGTCAAAAACAGACGGCGGTCCGATGGTTTTTTTTTTTTTTTTTAAACATGAAACACACATTTGAATAATTGCACAGGATGTTTTCCTAGCCAAATAATTGAACTCTTACTGCTGCTTAAACACTGAAAAACATCGATACTGAAGTCTATACAGTAGTTTCTGTATGTTCCTTATCCATTCCTGCTAGTCACGCAGCCAGGAATTTTTTTTTTTCTTTCTTTCCTTCTTTCCTTCCCCCCCAAGCCCCTGGTGACATGTAGCTGGTTTGGCTTGACACTCTGTGACTGAGTCAGGACCCTGCCGGTTGTATTCTACGCAGTGCTGCAGAATCACATGCTGCCTGACCTCTCCACCGTGGCAAAACGCCCGGCAGGGAAAGCAATCCTGTGTGTATGTATGTATGGACGTGTCTGAGTGTGAAAGAGTCTGTGTGTGTGTGTGTGTGTGTGTGTGTGTGTGTGTGTGGAGTGGAATCTGTTTCATGCTTCGCATACATAGCCGGAGAGTGTGAGAAGATGCTTCGGGATGGGGGGTGGGGGGGAGAATAGGGCTATCTCAGCTTGGCGGGGCTCCAGTGTGGCAACTCGGTGTGCGTCTCTCTCTCTTTGGAGGGGATCTTTATTATATAAATATCACATTACCACACAAGGAAACACAGACATCAGCTGGGCCTTTAACCTGAACTAACACGGGCAGCCACCCTCCGCTAATCTTACCACTGGGTCTGAGGGAGACGGAAGCGTCCTGGATAGTCTGGTCTGTACAGAACTGAGTGGACAATTAATTAATAAGAGGCGCCTTAATTGATCGTCAAAGTCGGAGGAATGAAAGTACAGTTGTGTTGTCATTCTTTAAAAAAATTATTTGGCATGATCTTCTAAAATATGTCTACACTTGTTAGAACATGAACAGCTCTAAACAAGAATTAACACCGATCCTGAAAGCGTGGACGCTCACGATGTCGACGTGACGTCGCGGTCCGGCAGCCCGCCCACTCGGCTACAATCACGGGGAAATTACTTATTTCTATTTCTTTTTCTCCCCGATGCTGGCACAGAAAGAGCCGTGGTGACAGAAGAGCGGACGTGTCTGTAATCACCCGGACGCGGCAGGCTGCCGAACGACTTCGGACCGACAAAGATATGAAGGCTCCATTCTAGCTCGGGATCAATACAATCAGCTGTGACTGAACGGGTACGCCGAGAAACGAGCGGATGAATGGCGTTTGAATAGGAAAGAGGATGGAGAGGAGGGGAAAGCGGCGGCGGCGGTGGTGATATGGTTAGAGGACTGGATTATCTGCGGTTTGGCAGACAGGCAGCTTGTTTGCTTTGTGCTGGAGGGGTTGGACAGAAAACAATATCTCTTACTGCACTACATGTAGGGAGAAAGAAAAAAAAGAAAGAAAGCTTGGCAGCGGTTAATAGCGTAATTTACTTAAATCGTGGCCTTGAGTGTGACATTTACATTTCGACACCTATTAGAAGATTGTGTTTGCTTTCTGAGGTACACGTGAACGATAGAAGCGAACAACCTGAGCCGTTTGAAAAAAGAAAGAACGGGGCACGAGGACGGAGGACGAGGGCTTTTTCCGGACTAATCCGCGGTATGGTGGAGCGGATCAATATCTTAGCGCTCGGTAATAAACGCGGCACGACTCTTGAAGTACCTCTAAACAGATGGGATATGGTGTGTGTGTGTGTTTAAACCATCCTGAACCCCCCCCCTCTCTCTCTGAGGGGCTGTGCGCTGCTGTTCCCAGCTCAGCCAAGCTTTTCTTCTTTGAGTGGGTGGGGAAGAGAGCCTCTCATTCGCATTCGGGGTGGAGGACAGGATGGAGGGGATCCGTGCTTCTCGCAGGGGCTTTATTGGAGCCTTTATTTATGCCCTGGCTCTTCTGGTCCCCCCCCACCTTCACCGCACCTCACCCACCACCCCCAAACTCCATCTCTCTCTCTCCCTCCATCAGCCCCCCTTTCAGACTAGATTTAAGGCCGGCCTCTGAGCTGCTTGTGCTCTAGCTACGGATGAAAAGGCGCGCGGTACCCCGTACCTCCACGCCGGCTTTTATGACTCTCAGTGGAGAAAAAGATAGGGGGGGAGGAAAAAAAAGAAAAAAAGAAAAGAAAAACAAAAGCCAAGCACTGAACAAACAAGGCAAAACACAAGCAAAGAGCATTCCAGCTCAGATTCCAGCGTTATTACCAGAGCCAGACAGCAGGGCCCACGGGATGAAAAGCAGCTCAGTGAGGCATTTTTATCCAACCCGCTACACCCCCCCCCCCCCCCCCCCCCACCCCTCCTCCTCCTCCTCCTCCTCCTTCGTCCTCCTCTGCCTGAAAGAACAAGTGTAGCCAGGGAGAAAAAAAAAAAAGATAAAATCCAAAAAGCTCCTCTAATTCCTGTCATCGCATAATCACCCTCGGAGCGATAAAAAAAAGCGAGCAATTAGGTTTCATCAGTGCTATTTATACATCAGCAGAAAATGAGTGTACATAATTTAGACAACAGTGTCTATGTCAATATCTCATTAAAGCTAATGTGACTAAGAGGTTGTGGGAACGCTGGCAGTCGCACACACACACACACCCACACACACACACAGATGTTTGCGCTGCCGATCTCGGGTAAAACAAACAGACGGACAAAAGGGTCGTTCTTGTGCTTGGACACGGAGATTGCACATCCAACAAAAAAAAAAAAAAAAAAAGGAAATAAAGACAACCCTGCGATTGATCGCTCGTGATTTCATCGGTGTGAAAAGAAAACTTCCCTTTCAACCGAACGCAGATGAATTTCCCCATCTCGCTCTGAGCACACCGACACGGAATCCATCTGGCATTACAACGCGAGCGTGCACCTTTCTGACCGGCAGCAGATGTAGCATCAAATTGTCTGCACGAGCCTCAGTTTCAGCCCGAGAAGCTTTCCACAGCCGGAATACAAAGCCAGAGACATTTACTACAGATGAAAGGGGAAGACATTAGAGGCCTCGGAGCAGCGCTGGACTTCATTGATTTATAATTAATCAAGGACAAGCCTGGGTTGCCATTCTGCCCTGAGACATAATCTTCTTTAAAAAATAAAAAAATAAAAAAAATCCCTCTGCTGCATAGCAGGAGCACGAGGAACCTCTGCTGAAAAACTTCAAAATCAGGGGGAAAGAAAAAATAATAATAAATTAATAATAAAGTGAATGTAATGGGTTTGTGGTGAAATATTTCGATGGGTTTCTTCACCGTGACTGCAGTCAAAATGGCAGACGAGGTGTGTTTGAGACAGCTGAGGAGATGGTGCATTGTGCCCTCTGCTGGCCAGACTTGGAATAATAATAATCATAATCACAAATAATAATAGAAATAAATAAATAAATATATATATACCCATATGAGACAACGGTGAAACCCTGAGGGAACGCAAAAAACGAGCAGAGAATGTCAGAAATCGATATTTATTTCCACACCTCGAGTCGGCATGTTTTAACCCGAGCGAGGGGGAAAATAAAGAGAGATGGATAGACGGAGAGGGATAGAGACAGAGATGGCTGATACTGATGCCAAGCACAGGCATCGCGGCGGCGGCAGCAATTACACCTCCATTTCACAGAGGGGGAGCAGGAAATGAGGCAGGAAGTCCGCTGCAGGCTACACGAAGGGAGACAACAGGGAGAGAGCTCAGGCGCGGCTGAAGGGACGCTCATGTTCGTTCGTGTGCTGCTTCATATGAGCACGCTTACTGCTCAGGTTTAAAGCTTTGACCTTTCAAGAGAGGTATATTTGATAGACGGATAGATAGAGAGATATATATATAGAGAGAGAGAGAGAGAGAGAGAGAGAGAGAGGTTATGTGATGGATGGAGATGGAGATAATCAGAGAGCGCTAGATAGGCAGGGAAATGGAGCGAAAGTGAGATAGACAGACGGATGTGTCAATAAAAGAGAGTCATAGCAACAGAGGTGGAGAGAGAGAGAGAGAGAGAGAGAGAGAGAGAGAGAGAGAGAGAGGGTGAGCTGTAACCCAAATAAGCAATAGATAGATACAAAGAGAGCAGGAGAGCGATAGACAGAAAGGAAGACAGATTGAGAGATAGCACAAAAGCTAAAGATACACAGAGACAGAGAGCAAAATATATCAATAGTGATGGCGTATAGTAAGAGAGAGAGAGAGATAGTGTGATGGAAAGATAATGGAGAGCGATACCCAGACAGACGGACACTGTGCAGTGCAGAGTAACAGATAGACTATATAGAGAGATAGACAGAGAGATAGTGAGGTAAATAAACAGAGTAATAAACAGAGAGTGACAGACGAATAGACAAATATACAGATAGTGGAACAGTAACAGAAAGGAGAGCAACAGACATACAGAAGACAGATGAGAGCAATAAACAGACTGATAAATAGATAGATAGATAGATAGGAAAGTGGGACAGTGACAGACAGACAGAGGAGAACAACAGACAGAGACAGATGAGAGCAATAAACAGACAGACCAATTAAGGTAGCACATAATGTGAATCACAAAAGACAGACAGACAGACAGACGGACAGATAGACAGACAGATGAGAGCAAAAAGACAGATAAAAAGCTAGACAGACCGAGTGATTGATAGATAGATAAAAAGTGGGACAGAGACGGTTCCTCTATAGCACTATAGGTGGCGCTCTAGACTATTCACAACCTGACTGACAGTCAGCTCAGCATACTGTGTAATATGATTTGTAAAAATAGATATATAAATAAATAAGGGGGGGGGGGGGGTAAATAAATAAATCAAATCAAATAGTGATATAAACAGAATGGCGATACATATCGGATCGGAACCTAAGTATCATGATAGACAGACAGATAGACAGACATACAAATAACGGAGAGCAATCGATGGACAGAGACAGACAGGACAGACAGAGGGAGAGTAAGAGAGAGATCTATAGGCAGTTAAACAGATGTAGAGCAATAGGTAGATAAAAGGATGGACAAATATATTCACACATTTTCTATACTGCTTATCCTGTACAGGAGACTCCGGACATTAGATGGAGTACACTCTGGACAGAAAACATAGATGCCCCCCACACACACACACACACACACACAAAATAATTTGGAAACGTCACTTAACCCAGTCTGCATGTCTTTAGACTGTGGGAGGAAACCAGAGGAAACAGAAGAAACCCACCAAGCACGGGGGAAAAATGGGAATCGAACTCTTAACCCTGGAGTTGCGAGGTCACAGGGTGAGACGCTATGTCACCGTGCTGCCTTTGGATAAATATACTGTACACACCTGTACACACACTCACAGCTCTGGAAAATAATAAGACACCACTGCAAAATGACCAGTTTATTATTAGATGAACAGTTTTGTTTTATTTTTTTTGTGAACTGCTGACAATATTTCTCCTAAATTCAAAAACACTGTTAAAGTAACAAACTATTGTTATTTGAAGAGTATATTTAAAGGAAATGACATCACAAAACAACCCAAGATCATGCAGTATTTATTTTTTTGCAGAGCTTTAATAACTCAAATAAAAAAAGAAATGCAAATAATGTGTAAACAAATCGTGTTAACGCTTTGGCTGAATAACATTAAGAAATCAGTATTTGGTGTATTTTGGTGTAATCAGACCCTGGCATACTCTCCACCTGTTTTTCACATTGCTGTTGGGTAACTTTATACCACCCTTTTTGCAAAAAAAAAAAGCCGACAGCTCAGCTTTGATCATCCATCTTCCTCTTGATGACATTCCAGAAGTTTTCTAGAGTAAACTGCAGTGGTCTCTTATTTTTTTCCAGAGCTGTATATTTACACACACACACACACACAGACACACTAACCTGCTCCCTGAACTGCTCCTGTGAGAGGCAGTCGGTCATGTTGACGCAGCCGAGCAGGCAGCCTGTAGGATAGTCTTTAGGAAACTGCAGATCTGTGGAATTGAGTGGAAGAGTTTACTGAGCAAGACGTTTAAGTTTAGTGCATCACTAACAAATGCGAACAATTAAAAGTCGGACTGCACACAACCTGACTCAGGGTTACGATCGATAACCCTCAGCGAAGTTGTACGGTGTTACCGTATCCACTTAAAGTCCGAGCTCATCATCGTGCTGCCCTCCATTACAAACATTCACACCTTACGTGTGATCAGTGTGACGACGCACCTCGTTTATAGATTTGCCGATACGTCGCCTCCACCTGGGCGATCTCCTGAGGCGTGGGTCTTTTGGCAGCAGCGGCGATCCACAGGCGTCCTCTGTGCGAGGTGTACCACGTCCTGCCCTCCACTCTGCACATCACACACACACCAGTGAAAATAATAACCATTACACAAGGAAGATTCTGGACTTCCTGCACTCCAGGATTCAGTCAAGGATTCATGACTCAGGTGTAGTCTGAGTGCCAAATGGACTCAATTATTTTTTATATCATTTCCTAACAATGAAAACAATTCTGAATGAACAGGAGGATTTAGACATGAGACGTTTCAAATGATCCGATTGTTCCGGAAATAAAGAGGGTTTCTTAAAAGTGACACGGTTGCGTTCTAGCGAAGAATTACAGTATTAGCACACCTCATCAGTAGCTGAGTTAATGTTCGTTAATTTACTGCTCTATCTTGCCCCCTAGTGGAATAACTGAGACTAGCATTTCTTTACAAATCTTTCAATTCAGTTACCAACCACGAGGCGATTTTAGTTTATAATCAAGCTCTAGATTCAATTGTAAAGCCGGAAACTTGACAGTACTTCAAAAAAATGAATAAAAAAAAATAATAATAATAATTTTCATGTCATCAGAGAGGTTTACCAAGAAAGAGCAAGTTCCATGTCAAACTCTCTGCTTGTTTCTTCACACAAATGAAGAACAGAATGGATAGACGGAGAGTCGGATTTAGGTCAATCCCAAAACACTGAGTGTTGATACTCTACTGTACATCATGTAGGATAGATATTTAAGAATTTCGACTTTCTTTTTTCCTTTTGGGTAGAAGCTTTTATCCAAAGTAGATTACAGGGAATCCAATCTAAACACCCAGCTTTAGAGAGAATCGACATTACTCTTTAAACATCTGTTCAGAAACAAGACAAGACAAGAATGTGTTCGTACAAAGCTGCTGAGCTGACACGGTGGTTATTTTTCAGATATACATCTGGAAATCTATTTCAAAATATTGTAATATCAGCCTCTGCCCCGTACAATAATAATAATAATAATAATAATAATAATAATAGTGACCAATCAGATTCAAGCATTCAAATGATTGACTTTCAGAACGTCCTGGTGGTTAATTACCTCTTTATGCCGCAGGTGAGAAGCGAGGCCCAGGGCTGGTGCATGCTGAGACACCAGCCTCCGTCTGCCATTTCCTGCAACTCGCGGTCCTGAATCCTCAGTCTAGAGCGCTCTTCTTTCTGCGCGCTGCTCTGCGACTTAGACCTGCGGGAAGCGTCGTTGCCACCTACGTCCACCCACTGTACCACACATGCGCACGCACATAAAAAACAGCAGGAATGTAAATGATACATCATTAATTAATTAACTGCCATTTATAATTTAACAAATCAAAAGTTTATTGTCTTGCACAATATTTCTCTGTAGCTCATAGACTAGTACTCATAGTACACCACTAGAGGGCACTTTTTGCGATTCAGTTAGTGCTCCGTTCCAGACATTGAACTTCATGCAAGGGGCGATATGAACAAATTCTCTTTATTTTTGAAGATATTCACAATGTTTTTCATATTCTGTTTGTACTTGTTCATTTTTGGGATTCAACTAAAGGTTTTCTTATTTTTGCTCTTCTTTTAGGTAAAAGACAATGTTATGAGTGATCGAGACCACTCTTGCATCAGATAACAAAATTTTTATTCTGCTAATGTTTTTATAGAAATTATAACAACTGAATAATTTAATTTGTCTGCTGAAGTGATACTATTGGTCAAGCAGTATGAACACACAACTTAAATAAAAATCTCAACATGGGTAATGACTGTTATGCCCTCACTACACGTGCCGTCAAACCATATCATACCTTCATGGCATCTCTTTAATTTTTGAACCTGGTTTGCACTTGCTTAATATACACCTGCCCTTATATGGTGGTAAATGGGCGTTACTTATGCTAATTACATACAATGCCTATTTTCTCCTTTTTTTTTTTAAATTAAATTTGCTTTATGATTTGGATTATGTTTATCTAATTTGTATTTCACTGACAAAAATAGAATAAAATTATTAACCAGGTGAAATAAACATAGTGTACCTTTTGAGCACCAATATGTCTCTTATTTAAATTTCCAAAAAAAAAAAAAAACCTAAAATTTGCAACCCTAATACCAAACATCATTTATGATCTTCCAGGAATTTGTATATTCAGGTTCCATGAAAACATGCTCGAGGCCCGGAATATAAACCAACACTTGCCGAAGAAGTGATTCCCCTCAGGATCGCATAAAGCTAATCAGATTTGAAAAGGCACTGGGTAAATATTCTGCTCGATTTGAGACGCCACTCACCTGCGGCGCAGCCTGCTGAAGATTTGGGTTGACGAGCTCCCTGAGGCATCGCCGGCCAGCTGGAGCCGAGGTCTTCGGGTTTTGGATGAGTGTCCCGCTGTTGATGGCCTTGACGGTCTCGTCGTACCTAAAGCAGTCATGCGTAAACCTCGGTTCATCAATCAGGTTAGCGGCAGATCCCTGCTCGACCGCGCTTCTTTCAACGGTTCCTCTTGGCTAATCGTGATACTATAAATATTCCTGACTCGTAAACATTTAACAAGCTACGCATTAAAGCGGATGATATATTTAAATAATAATAATAATAAATAAATAAAACTGCCTTTTTACTAAGGCACTTCATATTACAGATAATATGAAAATTATGCAAACGTTTTATAAGATACAGTTTAATTTTACAAGGGGCATCGTAAGCGTTATGCTTAAGCACATTTTATGCGGATCAAAGAGAATGGTGTATGATGCATTAAAAATAATCCCACAGAATCATGACTTCAATTTAACCACATTACAAGCTGTGTGTTCATTTTAGCCGTCAGCGACAAAACCTGAGAGAAGAATTCAGCTGAAGTCAAATGTGATCTGTGATCTGTGATCGTTTTGTTGTTATTATTATTATTATTATTACTATTTTTAATTTAGGACAGGTAGTCCAAGACTTACGAACGCGTTCTGTTCCAAGAGCATGTTCGTAAGTCAGATTTGTTCTTAAGTCCAACAAAATGAGTCTTGTACGCCTTTGACACGAATATACAATGTAAAGCATACCAATCCACTTGACTAAATCTGTCCCCTTTCCCCACACTGCCATCATGTGGCCAAGAACCCATAATCGCGCCTAAGGAAATGAATCTCACACATGGAGACATCCACAGTGTTGTCTCTGTGCCTTTAAATCGCCTGGGGAATCCCGGACACCACTGTCCCAGAGCTGTTTTTAACTGTATTGTACAAAACTCTGTTTTGTTGAGGATTTTCCTAAATTAGGATTATTCACCATCAGGACAGCTTTACAGGACAGCCATTCCCGCACCCCCACACGCACAAACATACAATATACCGGACTTTAGACATTTTATACATTAATTCACTTACATACTGAAAATATTGTATATAATTGTAAATATTGGTATCTGGTGCACTGCAGTGTCTATTTTTTGTACAATACACGTGAGCTACTAGTGTGATTAGTTCACATCTATGTTTGTAAAACCTCGGTCCGTTTGTATCTGAGGAAATTCGTAACTCCTTCATAAACACACTCCCTGTAGTAGCCAATTCCCATCAGTAATTAGGACATTCCCACATCAAAGCTACAACTACCAATTAAGGAAGGACTGAAGATTACCACTTGTTTCCTCTGACACCAATCAACCGCATTTTTTCTAACTGCTCGCTTGTAAAGTGTCTACCAAACAAGTTCCTGTCTATTAGAGATTTTTTTTCTCTTCTTTTTTTCTTTTCTTTGGTGATTCACGTATCTCCACACTGACTCCAAAATCGATTTTTTAAATCCCATCACATTTATAATAGAGATGAACCAGATAAAACCAGCCATTTCTGGTCACTCAGTTTGATTGGCCGTGACCGATGATCGACCGATCACGATTCTGTACCGAGCGCAGGAGTTTCCATGTGCCGCAACAGAAACGCATTTATAGCATTACAATATCAAAAATTGTGCGCCTCTGATAAAAGCACCCGATCTGCCTTTTTCTCCAAACTCTGTTCAAATTAGCCTTAAACCCACTCATTACACTTACATACTTACACCAGTCCCCAAACACCGAGAGAAGTAAATATTCAAAAATCTCGTGTGAGAAGACATAGCTACTCGACCCGCGCACTCACTTTGAAGTTTTAAGGCATTAGAAGCAGTAAAACATTATGTTTGGATCCCTTGTAGTAGAAGAGAATTATTTGGCAAGTTCGAATTATTATTAGAAGTAATAGGCAGAAGACAGAGATACGAGCTGCTCAGTTAAACGTAAATTTTTGTATACAAGGTTTGTTTACAGAAAGTCCTTACTCGTTGTAGTACTGAGTCAGGTTCTCTCCTTCCTCCAGAACTCGTCTACCGGCAAAGTCAATTGTGATCTTGCGATCTTTCCGGGAGGCATGACGAAGTTCCCGGAGCTCCTCCTCCCGTTTGCGCAACTTTTCGCGCTCCACTGGAGACAGCCACTGGTTGGAGTCGGTCGCGAAATAATCGGACTCGTCGTCCAGCACCTGAGTTCGGCGGATACTGAGAAAGTGCATGACAGAAAGAACGTTAAGCAGAGTGGAGGAAATGTTCTGAACGTCAGCAAATAAATAAATAAATAAATAAATAAATAATAAAAAAAAGTCAACATGCATTTCCGTTAACGAGATCCTGACTGATCTACTGACCGGAGGAAATTGTGGTCTTAAGTCGTTATATGGAAAAGCGACATTAAAGTTACAATGTTTCGAAAATGTAACATTTGTGTTTTATTGCTACAGTACCCAACTGACATTAAAACAAGACAACATGCTGGACTGATCTGTTCAATCAACACACAAACTTTTCCACTTTAGCATCAAAAACAAACAGTGGGCTGAGGCAAGTCCACCTGTTCTTGTCAAACTCCAGCAGTTTATCCTTGTGCTGAATGGCTTTCTCCAAACCCGCCTTCATCCTGGCCTCGTGGTGCGGCAGGTAGTCTTTATCTCCCTCTGATACCATGTGATCTGTCGCGTTTAACAACATACACACGCAGCCTCGCTGGTTAATATCCAATGTGAATCAGAGACATGACTACTCTTCTTATTTATTTATCTTAATTATATTATATTACTATATTTTGATTACTCACCTCCCATGAGTTTCTTACGGAGTTTCTGACTTTTGTTCGAGTCCCTCTGCAAAATCTCTTGCTCTTCTGGGGTACACACCTGAATTTCACAATTCAGATTATTATATTGAAAAAAAAAATTAAACTGTATATAAAAAATAGAAACAAAGAGCACCCAATACCCCAGTGGTGTTTACTGTACGTACATACTGTATGACACTCAGCTTTGTGTAATATCAAACTTGAGAGTAAATTTCCCTGACCGTCAATATTTGCTTCTTGACCTTTTGAATTTCAAGCGACCATGATTTTGAGATACATCATGCCTTGCAGCTGTTATTAACGATAGAACAGTTCGTTCTGGCCCTTTAAGTAGAACTGTCCACGTTGGGACGTTTCGCTGTGTGTATCACACCGCTCATTTTTATTCGCTGAGCAAGCTTCCACTTCTGACTTTGAAACGGTCACTACAGTCGTGGCCAAAAGTTTTGAGAAAGACACAAATATTAGTTTTCACAAAGTTTGCTGCTAAACTGCTTTTAGATCTTTGTTTCAGTTGTTTCTGTGATGTACTGAAATATAATTACAAGCACTTCATACGTTTCAAAGGCTTTTATCGACAATTACATGACATTTATGCAAAGAGTCAGTATTTGCAGTGTTGGCCCTTCTTTTTCAGGACCTCTGCAATTCAACTGGGCTGCTCTCAATCAACTTCTGGGCCAAATCCTGACTGATAGCAACCCATTCTTTCATAATCACTTCTTGGAGTTTGTCAGAATTAGTGGGTTTTTGTTTGTCCACCCGCCTCTTGAGGATTGACCACAAGTTCTCAATGGGATTAAGATCTGGGGAGTTTCCAGGCCATGGACCCAAAATTTCAACGTTTTGGTCCCCGAGCCACTTAGTTATCACTTTTGCCTTATGGCACGGTGCTCCATCGTGCTGGAAAATGCATTGTTCTTCACCAAACTGTTGTTGGACTGTTGGAAGAAGGTGCTGTTGGAGGGTGTTTTGGTACCATTCTTTATTCATGGCTGTGTTTTTGGGCAAAATTGTGAGTGAGCCTACTCCCTTGGATGAGAAGCAACCCCACACATGAATGGTCTCAGGATGCTTTACTGTTGGCATGACACAGGACTGATGGTAGCGCTCACCTTTTCTTCTCCGGTCAAGCCTTTTTCCAGATGCCCCAAACAATCGGAAAGAGGCTTCACCCGAGAATATGACTTTGCCCCAGTCCTCAGCAGTCCATTCGCCATACTTTTTGCAGAAGATCAATCTGTCCCTGATTTTTTTTGGAGAGAAGTGGCTTCTTTGCTGCCCTTCTTGACACCAGGCCATCTTCCAAAAGTCTTGGCCTCACTGTGCGTGCAGATGCGCTCACACCTGCCTGCTGCCATTCCTGAGCAAGCTCTGCACTGGTGGCACTCCGATCCCGCAGCTGAATCCTCTTTAGGAGACGATCCTGGCGCTTGCTGGACTTTCTTGGACGCCCTGAAGCCTTCTTAACAAGAATTGAACCTCTTTCCTTGAATTTCTTGATGATCCTATAAATTGTTGATTTAGGTGAAATCTTAGTAGCCACAAGCCATTTTTATGCGTTTCTTTGCAGGTCACCATGGTTAACAATGAAAGAACAATGATTTCAAGCATCACCCTCCTTTTAACATGTCAAGTCTGCCATTCTAACCCAATCAGCCTGACATAATGATCTCCAGCCTTGTGCTCGTCAACATTCTCACCTGAGTTAACAAGACGATTACTGAAATGATCTCAGCAGGTCCTTTAATGACAGCAATGAAACGCAGTAGAAAGTTTTTTTTCGGGATGAAGTTAATTTTCATGGCAAAGAAGGACTATGCAATTCATCTGAACACTCTTCATAACATTCTGGAGTATATGCAAACTGCTATTATAAAAACTTAAGCAGCAACTTTTCCAATTTCCAATATTTATGTAATTCTCAAAACTTTTGGCCACGACTGTACAGTAAAGTTAGCAACATCTTCAGTAGACACGTCAAGTGAAACGTTTCAGGAAGATAACTAGGGACTTAGAAAAAGTGTTTTCAAAGTGCAAAGTGTTTCTGGCAGAGTCTAATCGGGTCTTTCTGTTCTTGAGTGTTACAAGTGCTTTGCACACTGTCGTGAAGCGTCTGTATTTACTTCATGAAGCCCTCTCTTGACTGTAGACTTTGGCATTGACACATCTACCTCCTCAAAAGTGTTCTTGACTTGGCTAAATGTTGTGAAAGGGTTCTTCTTCACCATGGACCATTCGCTGTCCATGGCCTTCCACGCATTATGCTGTTGCTGAGCTTGCCATTTAATTCCTTTTTTTAAAGAATTTTCCAACTGTTGTATTGACCACTGCCGATGTTTTTGCCATCTCTCTGATGGGTTTATTTATTTTTATTGCACTTGCATAGACAACTCATGATGAGCTCAAATGAACTGTGTTGCCAAATGCAAATGTAACACTCAGAACCACCCTCAGAACCTTTTATCTGCTTCATTAGCCACGGCGTAACAAGGGGACAGGCCACACATGGCCATGCAATATCAGCCATTTGTTCCATTATTTATGAACCCCTAAATTAAGATTGGAAGTAAGGTTTCTTCTTCTCAAGGTTTCTTCCTACTGCCATCTCAGGGAATTTACCCCTCAGCACCATCGTGGTGTTCAGTGTGGTGGTGTACAGAGGGCAAATGTCAAAAAAAAAAAATTTTGTTTCAACATGTACGGTCCTGACTGTATGTTAGTTTTAAAATGAAATTCATTTTTAAGATAACCCCTACTGACCTGTAAGTAAAAATTAGATTTACAGATTTGTAATGAGCCTTCAATCTCATCTGGAAATTAAAAACCAAATTTCCACAGTACGTTTTGCTACAAGAATCATACTTTCATAAGTATTTAAATGTGTCTTTTATCATCCCAAAAAAAAAAACAACAACTCATAAATATCCTGAGAGTAAAGCCCACCTCTGGTACAACAGTAATTGGTTTAGTCTGGAGAGCCAGTGAGTGAGTGAAGGCTATTAACAGGGCTGCACAATTGATTTGAGTTAAATACCAGTTGCACTGCAATGGATTTTGGCTTCCTCAATTAAACACTATTGACTGTGGTATTAGTCAGCTTAGCTAAGTGTAGCTAATAGACTTTCTCTTGGTTGGTTTAGGAAAGCTGATGCCAGATTACACTCTGTCTCACAAGGAGCAGCAATACAATATCATTGTTGCTACCTCAGAGTTTGCCTTTTATCTTCTAAAGTTGCATTTAGTGGATCTGTATAGCGCTTTGGTTGCGCTTATATTGAGTATATATTCCTTTGAAGCCTACTGAGGTCTCACTGGACGATAATTAACTGGCAGCTCTCTATAACTGGGGGTTCCCCAGGAGATAACCAGGTCTTGTGGTACAAGTTTAATGCCAGATTCACTTACTGACGCAAACCTCTCCAATTTTTCCGTGCTTGGAACCGGCACTTGGTGTGCACTGGTTTGGCTCGAGTTGATACTTGGGCTGGGAATCGAACCCAGGCAGCGGTGGCGAGAGTGCCACTTGCTAGCCACTATTCCCACAGGGCACCTGTCAGTAATTGACTAATGATTCAAAGTTGTTAGTTGTTGTTAAAAATTATTAGATTTTCCACTTATTTATATTTTAGACTTGTTTGTCAATGTATCCCAAGGAGCTCGATCAGATTGGGTTCTGGGGAGTTTGGAGGCCGGGTGATCAGCCGTGGCCTGCTGGGCCCATGCGCTGTGGGCTGTGGTGCACTGAGTGATGCCCTTCTATTGTTTTTCTTTTCAGCTTTTTGTGCTGCTTTGGCTTTTCTGAGGGATCAAACCGGAAGGGCTGGCCGGCATGGGTGGGCCTTGGGTGCCCGTGATTCTGTCACTCATACATTTGTTTGTGTATAACTGCTGGTCACCAATCATTGGTCATATTGTTTTGGCTGATTGATGTATTTAGATTCTTTAGATGTGGTATTATTAAATTGTATATACAGTGGAACCTCGGATTGCGAGTAACGTGGTTTACGAGTGTTCCGCAAACCGAGCAAAGATTTTAAATAATTCTTTATCCGGTAACCGAGCAAGTATTAGTTTACGAGCACCGAGTATCATGCTTCACACATGCGACTCTTATTTTGACACCGAGCGTCACTCTCTCACCTTCCCCCCCCCCTCCCCCCACGGCTTCGCAAACACAGAAACTCTGCTCGTGCGCGCGCAATTTGACACTGAAACACACACACACACGCACAGACTCTCTCTCCCCTTTTCACCCCTCCCGGCTTCACAAAGACACAGAAACTCTGCTCTGTCGCGATTCTTTTCAAAGGTAAGGTGTGCGTGCTGGTTAATTTGTTTTTTGTTTTTTACTTTACAGCAGTGATTCCGTTAGTATGCGCTAACGCCTGGTCAGAAAGATTTAATTTTTCCCTGTTAAAACGGTATTTCCGTGTTTGTGTGTGTGTCCGTTTGTTGTGAAACTTAAGTGATTCCTTCAGTATGCGCTCGTGCCAGTCTCGCTTTTTTCCGTTAAACCGGTGTTTCCACTGTGTTTATGCGCTTGTTGTAAAACTTAAAAAGTGTGTCTGTTAATATACGCTCATATCAGTCTCAGAGAGATTTCTTTTTTGCCTGTTAAAACGGTGTTTCCGTTGTGTGTGTGTGTGTGTGCGTGCGTGTATTTGTTGTGAAACTGTTGTGAAAAAGCGAGGTGGGGAGAGGGGGGAGGAATGCTACTGTGTAAAACGAGGCGAGGGAAGGGGCTAATTCCACACACACACACGGCGCGTGTGCGCACCAATGGAAACACTTATCTGTCAGGATTTATTTGTACTTTTTTTAAAGGTAAAGTGCAGATTAATTTGTTTTATTTTCATTTTATAGATTGTATTAATTATTTTTATGTATTTATTTTTGGGGGCTGTGGAACGAATAATTTGAGTTTTCATTATTTCTTATGGGAAATGATGATTTGGTTTAAGAGTGTTTTGGAATACAAGCCCACTTCCGGAACGAATTATGCTCGTAATCCAAGGTTCCACTGTATATATATATATATATATATATAATTATTTAACTATTAATTAACTTTTTTAAATATGTCTTATTAATGCTATTTTTTCCCCCAGTGTAAGTTCCCGGAGATCTTTTACAGCTACACAAAGATCCAGCGCGTGTCAATACGTACCAGACTGCCGCAAAACAAACACGGACCGGAGCCTTCCTGCTCACACACGATCCGGCCACAGGTCAAGCAGTTGTTAATCAGTTTGTGTCTCTGAGCCAAGCAGTCGCAGGTACTGCGTCCGGGCAGCAGGATAGCGAGTCTGTCCTGACCCTCTTTGGCGTACAAGTTCACAAACTTGTTCTTCTTCTTAGTGGAGGAAGAGACGCCGCTGTTCTCTTGCGCCTACACAAAATAAATAAAATCATAAATAGCGCCTTCGTGTCTGAGACCGAAAAAAAAAGCAGCGTTAAAAGTCACGACACACACCTTCACCAGATCGATGGGAGTTTTTACAACCTCCGGCTCGGGCTCAGCCTGACTGATGGAAACCACCTCCTGTTTGTTGCGACCTTTCCGTTTTTTCTTCTGAGTGTCTTTTGTTGCATCTGAACCCTCTGTAGAGAAAAAAAACAAAACAAATAAAACCGTTTATCAAAGAACAAAATAAAAGAGAGCGGTCGTCTCACTCACCAGTTCTCCTGAGGATCAGGTCCGGCTCTCTGTCCTGCTGCTTCTGACAGCGTCGCCATCTCTGCAGCAGCTCGTCAAGAAACTCCTTCTTCTTCCCCTCAGTTCCCTGCAGAAGATCACCGACATACTCCTCAATCTCATCCACGTTATTGATGGACAGGATGTATCTGTAACACACCAAACATCCAACAGGCAGTTACTCAAACAGATTAACATGCGAAGAAGGAGAACTGAATTTTAAAAGCATTTTATTTACAGTTATTTAAGATTCATTGTGAGCATTTTGTTCTAAAACTTAAGGTACAAGTAATAACTGTACTAAATAAATGTAATAAAAAAGCCTTTAAAATATTAATTAATTAATAAAAATTTTTAATTCATAGTTCGATTGTGACGATTTTGTTTCTTTGACTTGGATATACAGTGGAACCTCGGATTGAGAATAAGTCGGTTTACGTTTACACAAGACGAGCAAAGATTTTTAATACATTTTGACTTGAAAAACGAGCATGTCTTGGTTTACGAGTGCCAGGTTTTTTGACACTGACGCGCGCACGCGCACACACACACACACACACACACACTCTCTCGCCTTTACACCCCCCCCCCCCCCGGCTTCACACAGAGACACACACACTCTTCTCTACACAGAAACTCTGCTCTGTTGCGATTCTTTTCAAAGGTAAGGTGCTGGTCCATTTTTTTAGTTTGTTTTTTACTTTACAGCAGTGATTCCGTTAGTCTGCGCTCACGCGAGTGTCATTAGAGAGATTTTTTTTCCCCGTTAAAAGTGTTTCCGTTGCGTGTGTTTGTTGTGAGACTTAAAAAGCGAGGTGGGGGGAGGGAGGAGGAGTTTTACTGTGTAAGACGAGGCAAGGGAAGGGGCTAATTCCACACACACACACACACATACACGGCGCATGCGCGCACAAACGGAAACACTTATCTGTTGGGATTTATTTTAACTTTTTTGAAAGTTAAAGTGCAGGTTAATTTGTTTTATTTTTACTTTATATATTGCATTAATTACTTTTCTGTATTAATTTTTTTGGGCTGTGGAACGAATTATTTGAGTTTTCATTATTTCCTATGGGAAAATTTGATTTGGTTTACAAGTGTTTTGGAATACGAGCATGGAACGAATTATGCTCGTAATCCAAGGTTCCACTGTATACCCATTTTTGTTTTTTGGCCCACAATGTAGTTTAGCAGCTAACTTTTTTTCTTTTGTTTTCTGAGTATATTTTACCCCTAAGATAAAAGACTGTATTGAAATAAACTTGTTGAAATCAGTAAATAAAGCTATTAAAAAAGTAAAAAGTGGTTGAAGTCTGTATCACACTGCAAAGGCATGAAAGATGGTCCCTTTCTACGCACAAACAGGACATTTTTTTTGGTTAATGGGTGATTTTTACAGTTTAACACATTGTAACCAATCCTTTTTTTTACAAGTCTGACAGCTAGTTGCTTACAGCTGACAGGTGAAGCTAATGACGCTATGTCATTAGCGTCATTAGTAGGATCAGCTAAGCTAAGCTAGCATTTCACCAAATAGCTACTCACTGAATATTGTCATCACTGGCTATGGAACCGAGACAAAGAGACAAGCACACAGAGACGCAGCGGCAGAAAGAACCAGAGAGACAAGCACACAATGAATAGTGCAGAGACATGGAAAAAGAGGGATAAATAAATAGACAGAAACATATGGATGCAGAGGCAGACAGTTAAGGGAAAAACAGTGTGAGAGAGGTATGCAGAGAGAAAGAGAGAGAGACAGACATGTAAACAGTGAGTGAGACAGATAGAGACAGAGAGACAAACAGAAAAGTACACCTGAAAAGATGTACGGATGAAATGACAAACTGAGAGACAGACAAATGGAGACTGAGAGGCAGAAAGAGAGACAGAAGCAGACAGACAAAAAGAGAAAGACAAACAGAGAGACAGAGACAGATAGAGACAAAGAGAGAGAGAGACAAACAAAGAGACAGAGGCAGACAGAGACAAAGAGAGAAAGAGAGACAAACAAAGAGACAGAGGCAGACAGAGACAAAGAGAGAAAGAGAGACAAACAGAGAGACAGAGGTATACAGAGACAAAAAAGAGAGAGAGAGAGAGAGAGAGAGAGAGAGAGAGACAAAGAGAGAGACAGAGGTAGACAGAGGAAAACAGAGAAAGATGTAGACAGAGAGAGACAGAAGCAGACTAAGAAAAACAAAGAAGGACAAACAAATGAACAAAAAGAGAGAGAGAGAAAAACAGACAGAGAGAGGGATAAACAAACATAAAAAGAGCGACAGACACAGACAGACATTTTATTGATTCGTACAGAGAATAATAATTAAACTTCGTCACATGAAGCAGTAGACAGACAGACACACGCACACACAGACAGACACACGCACACACAGACACACAGACAGACACACAGACAGACACAGACACACAGACACACACAGACACACACAGACACAGGTACAGACCTGATCCACAACCCTAACACACCTCGCTTGACTATAACTCTCCTGGTTATAAAATATATAACACTCGTCTCATTTCTTTTACTACCAAAACAACAAGCTAACACACTATAACCAGAAGACCACAAACACACGTTTACACTTCTCTCTCTCTCTCTCTCTCTCTCTCACACACACACACACACACACATATATATATATATATATATATATATATATATATATATGCTAACCTGACAGCTAGCTACAGCTAACAGGTGAAGCTAACGATGCTAAGCCGGTTCCTGAGAGCAGCTAAGCTAAGCTTTACTAGCATGTCAGTGTAGAGCTACTCACTGGACGACATCATCACTGGCCTCCAGACCGAACTGTGTGTGTAACTCGTCCACACACCAGCGGTGCAGAGACTCCGACATCACCGGGCCTGCTGTACACAACTCACGGCGCGAGCTAACAGCTTCAACACTGCGTGACGTATGACTCCGGAGCTCGTGCACGAGCAGAGGGGGGCGGTACCCCTGAGTGTGACGTCACCGATCAACATCCTGTCTACAGCCCTAGTGATGAGCGTTATATCTAACAGTCAAAACTTTGGACACACCTCCTAATTACATGGTCTTTCCTGATTTTTAGTTTTTTGGTTTTTTTACATTCTCTCTCTCTCTCTATATATATATACATATGGGTCATTCTAGAATAGCGGGTACATTTCAACTAGAGGAAAAAAAATTAAAAACAGGATTTTTTTTGTTAAACTTTTTTTATTTTCATAGAACACCCTTCAAATTTAACATTTTCTATATTTGCTGAGCCTAAACTTGTAAGATTTAAAATATTTATTATAAAAATCAATGTACTAACCAAAAAATCTGTCAACTCTGTTATAGACAAAATGGGCCAAATATATACAGTTAACAAATGTGACACAAATTAAAACCCGGTCTTCCCTAAGAGAACATCTGACTTTTCATCCATTAATTCAACTTTAGGCCTAATAAGTTATAAACGTTTTGTTTGGGAGTAAAAGTATCAACGCTCGTTTGCATTTTCTCTAAGTAAAGCTTTAAAAATGTATGGAATTCTGTAATTTTTCACGTAGTAACAGTACTAGTTAGGCTGACCAACATCTAATCAATTTGCTAACAATAATACACAGATTTTTTAAAAAGCAAAACCTTAAACAGAGTTGACATTGATAATAACAGAGTTGATATCAATAACAGAGTTGACCACCCATAGTTAAAAGACCAACTTTAAGAGACCAGACTTTATATCTTCCTATCTTCTTTCGTGTTTTTGATTGAGGGGAATCAGACACAGAAGTCGGCCTCTGGAGGCGTTTTTTGATATTTTCGGACAGCGGTTGTTTTCTTTTTTAGCAAAATCTTTAATTTTTCAATTTCTCTGTATAATTTGGAGTTTTCCCGTATTCATTTTCTTCATCCTGACCGCATTTGTCTGAAACAAACAAAAAAAAAATCAGTTTAAGTTAATTTTAAATTATCTTATTTAAATTTATATCTTTTCTTTCCTAAAAAATAAATAAATAAAAAATATCAAAATATCAAAAAATTGCACTATGCAAGTTTTTATGGGCATATAAAACACAGAGCTCTTAATTCAAGCAATGGCAGTTTGCTATAATTTTAGATTTACTTTGAAGTCATATGTTTATGTTTGTATTTATAAACATTAGAGCAAAAAAAGCTTGTATTTTGAGTAATGGTGGGATGAGAACAAAAACCGCACATTTCCCCTAATGTCTATACAGTTCCAAAGTTGCATTGTGCATTATTAATTAAAATGTGTAAACAAAACATGCATGTACAAATTATAGAGGAGATGAAACATCTTTGATCTTCACTTGCATACTATAATGTTGACAATCCTAACAAAGAACTTAACTTTCCTCAATCTCTCTATGTCTTACCACACATACAGAACAGTAAATACAGGTTGGTTTTGTAAAAGTTTTGTAAAAGTCAATAAAGAGCAATTATACCTCTTGTTACCTGGATAGCTGTGGTTTAGGGTCTGGTTTAGGACTTTGTGGTGTCATCTCTACATGTTGTTGCCTTTTTGCTCTGCACCTCCACTGTGCCTCTCTCCAATACCTGTGCTTTACCTTTGCTCCCTTTCACCCAAATCAGCTACTCTTCTTGTCTGCCCTGCATTTTTCCTTTTGTGCCATCTCTCTCTGTCTTCTCTGCCTTCTTTACAGGGTCTGCATCTCGCCTTGCCCTGTATTGCCGTTGTCTTTCTGCTGCTGACAGCATCATTTACCCATCATTCAAATTTCTTCCTTCCTAATGATATACAACAAATGTATAAATATAATATAATAATAACAGTAAAATGACGCAGAATCTATTTTTTAAAAAAGATAGTGATGTAAAATGCTTAAGTGTGAATATTTAACTCTGTTACACATTGTCAACTACAGTATGTTATCATTAGACATTTTAAACCACTAACAGAGTTGACAATTTCCACCATTTTGTGCTTTTGCTCAGTATGCTAACCTCAAACCAGATACCACATAGCATGATTAAAAACAGAATTTTATGAATTTTCATGATATTATTGTTTTAAAAAAGTGAATGAGAGATTCACTACAATATCACAATAACAGATTTGACAAATAATTAATATACTATTGGTGTATCCTAAACATTTTGTACAAATTAGTGAGCGAAGAATAATGGCATACCTCAGTGCCTTCCAGAATTTTCCGCCAGAGGAAGTGACATCACTTGGTGCATTACATGCTTTTTCTTCGGATGCTTTAAAGATTTTTATGCATTTTTAATAGAGACAGACACAAAATTTATTTTTTATTACTGAAAATTTTATTTTTTTTACATAATTTTATTACATATGATACACAAAATAGATATTTGATCCAATTGTTTATGTAACATAATAGAGTAAACACACAAAAAAAGATTAAAGTTAAACCTTATTATTTCATGATAATTTAAGTTGAAAGTATGAATCAGCGGCGGCACGGTGGTGTAGTGGTTAGCACTGTCGCCTTGCACCGCCAGGGTCTGGGTTCGATCCCCGGCCAGGCTCGATTCCCGTCTCTGTCCCCCCGTGCTTGGTGGGTTTCCTCCCACAGTCCAAAGACATGTAGGTTAGGTTAATTGACGTTCTCAAATTGCCTGGAGTGTGTGTGTGTGTATGTCTGTGTGCCCTGCGATGGATTGGCACCCTGTCCAGGGTGTAAGTCTCCTGGGATAGGCTCCAGGCCCCCCGTGACCCTGAATACAGGATTAAGCGGTATAGATGATGAGTGAGTGAGTATGAATCAGGAGACAAAGACAGTCAATAATGGCTGAGATGGTTTGGGATGAGTTTTAGAAGCAGACAAAAAGTATGCAAGACTTGAAGGAGGGAACTTCTTCAAAATTTTTGGTGACTACCTTATGAGGATGCCTGAGAGAATGCCAAGAGTGTGCAAAAGCTGCCCTCAATGTGGCTACTTTGAAAAATTGCAATTATAAAACATATTCTGGGTTATTTAACACATTTTTGTTGATGACATACAGTAAGTCCATATTTGTTCTGACAAAAACCACTGAATAAAAAGCTGTGTCCAGACTTTTGAGTGGCACCACCCCTCACTCTAAAGAACCTTGCGAGAACCTCTTTGCTACACAACACTTGCCCACAAGATGTCAGCTCTTAAATTAATTAATTCCTAAAATTTATCTTTTGGTGAAACTATTGGCTGGAAGGCCTACCTGTGGCTTCATCTAGCCATCACTAACGCTCAGCAGCTAGCTAGGAGAGATAGACTAACTTTGGCCTTGTGCTTCAAATTAATATTTAAATAAAACTAACTGACTAAAAAACAATTATTAAAAAAACATTCACTCAGTTATCTTCTATACTGCTTATCCTGTACAGGAACAGGGGGGCCTGCAGCTTATCCCAGGAGACTTAAGGCACGAGGCAGGGTACACCATCGCAGAGCACACATATACACTCACACACTACGGCCAATTTGGGACCACCAGTTAGCCTAAACTTCACATCTTTGGGCTGTGGGAGGAAACCGGAATACCTGGAGGAAACCCACCAAGCACGGGGAGAACATGCAAACTCTATGCACATGGATCAGAGGTGGGAATCGAACCCACGACTCTCAATTAAAGGCACAGAGTCTGATGTCGCAGGCATGATTTCAGCCACCGGAGGCATAAACGCAGTCAGTGAGAGCAAAACTCAAATTTATCATATTGAGTACTGTTAACTTAAATAATTACAATTAGTTCAAATTAATAGACCTTGATGAGTATTTAGAACTTATTTGATATTTATAAGTTTGTAGAAATGACACTTTTCAAATTAGCTGAACAAGTTTGATATTTTAAGCCACAGTAACTGTCTTCCTAAAGTTCCACCAACTTAAAATCTTTCAGCCAAGAGGTTTTGCGTCTGACGTCGTCAATGGACACGTAAACTGCCCACATTGAATTGTTTTGATCAAGATGGAGGATTGGTCGGTCTTCGCATGATGCTGTAAGTATAATCCACAAATCTGAGGACCCTAAAGTTTATCATTCCATTATAAAACAACAGATTATGCTCAGTATTACAGTACGTAGCTTCCCCTGTGCCAACTGGGCAGCTCTGTCATGTGATTGTCGACAGTTTGGTGCTATCCTATTTATAGGATGTTACTGCAATGAATGTTGCATCTTATGCTGCAACTCATGTTAGATTTGTCAAGTCAAGTCAAGTAGGCTTTATTGTCATTCCAACCATATACAGTTCAGTACACAGTGAAACGAAACAACGTTCCTCCAGGACCAAGGTGCCACATACATGCAAACGGCATAAATGAACAACACAACATAAAATCAGCAACGCAGATGTTACATTTTTAAGTTAACCTAAGCTATCAATTTTTATACTAGAAGGGCCAACACTTCATCCGGAGATCGCTAGTTCGAATCCCGGGTGGTGCTGTAACCTCTCGCAGCCGGAGGTCTAGAGAGAGCTGATTGGCCGAGCTCTCTCAGAGGGGAGGGACGAGAGGTACTTAGTGCTCCCACATTAATCACGGCTCTACAGCCAGTCAGGGGCGTCTGTGAGCTCGCGCAACGGAGGGAGCGGATAGCGCCGTCCTCCGAGTGTGTTACGCCGCCCCCAACGGTGCGCTAGCGAGCAGTTCGAAAAGATGCGGTCGGCTGGCGTCACGTGGTTCGGAGGAAACACGTGATAGTCTTCGGCCCTCCCGGCTGAGTGGTAGTAGTAGCCTTAATGTGGGAGCCCCCTAGTGACGGGGAGGAATTGGACACGACTAAATTAGGGAGAAAATCGGGGAAAAATAAAAAAAAAAAAAAAAAAAAAGAACACTAACTAGACAACAGACAACAAAGTGCATGTGCAATTGTGCAAACAAGAGCTACATGATAACACAACAACAACGTAACACAACAATGTAACACGTTTCAGTACTGAAATGCCTTTTCTTTAGTGATGAGGTATGTGTTGAGGTAGTGAGAAAAACAGCAGTAAACAATTGACATTTGTCAAAAATGATTTTTGTGCAAATAGCAAATAGCAGACTGTATGATGAGGTGCGAGTTGAGGAAGTGGGGGGAAAAAACAAAACAAAAAAAACAGCAGTAGACAGTTTACATTGTGTCAAAATATTTTTATGCAAATAGCAGAGTGAGATAAATATTGTGCAAATATTGCAAGGTAGGTGGGTATGAATAAATGAAGATGGTTGTAGATCAGTGTGATTGTGCATGTGTGTGTTTATCAGTTCAGTCCGGATGATATTTAGATAATCAGAGAGATAAATGTGAACTAAATGTGTGTATGTGTGTGTGTGTGTGTGTGTTTATCAGTCCAGTCCTTTTGTGTTGAGGAGATGGATGGCTTGTGGGTAAAACCTGTTACACAGTCTGGATGTGAGTGGCCGAATGCTTCGGTACCTTTTTCCAGATTGCAGGAGGGTGAAGGGTGAGTGTGAGGGGTGTGTCCGGTCAGCCGCAATGCTGGTGGCTTTGCGGATGCAGCGTGTGGTGTAAATGTCTTCGATGGCTCCTCTGGCATGACTCCACAAGACCACTGGGGGTGTGTTGTGGTGTCTGGCATCGGGACGTTAGCGGTGCCTCCCTTTCGCTTGGGATTTGTGTGGCAAAGATTGAATAGGTAATGTAATGGTGTCCTGTCTGCTGATCCTGACCTAATTATAGACAAAAACATTCAAAGGAAGAGAATAGTCCCATTCACACACTGTTCAAGGTTGGAATATTGCATCGGCATCACACCTCACTGTTAATAGAAGTGGATTCGAGGTGCTAACCACAATGCCACCTTGCCACCTAATAATTACACACAAAAAAAAACAATGACAAGCAAATATGGAAGTAGGCTGAGGTCTGAGGTAAAGAGTGGAATACAGTGGGAGTAGGTTAAAACTAGCCATTTGGTGATGCTTGTCATCAGTAATAATTATGTTGTTGTTTTTTTCTCTCATAAATAAATGATTATAACAATACAAATGTCACATGGACTTATAACTAAACGGTCTACCAAACTGCAGACAATAAATATGTTGCGCTAGTCAGACAGTACATCACTTTTTTTAAAACATTATTTTTCAGATTTTCATTATAATCTGTCAGTTACATATTGAACCTAGTCATAGTCTGAAATGTACACTTCCTTTAATCTCAGTATTCATTTGTTTTTACTAACTGGTCAGAGTGGTTGGGAATCCAGAGTCTGTCCTGGGAATACTGGGACCTTAAAATACAGCCTGAATGGGTTGCCAGTCCATCACAGGCACCATACACACACACAGGTTCACACCCACAAATGATTAAAGTAAGTAAAGTAAAGCCTTTATTTTGTCACATATACATTACAGCACAGTGAAATTCCTTCTTCGCATATCCCAGCGTAACTGGGGTCAGAGCACAGGGTCAGCCATGGTGCAGCGCTCCTGGAGCAGTTAGGGTTAAGGGCCTTGCTCAAGGGCCCAACAATGGCAACCTGGCTGAGCTGGGAATCGAACCGCCGATCTTCCGATCAGTAACTCAGTGCCTTAGCCCTCTGAGCGACCACTGCCCTTAGCACACTGATCTGTTTTTGGGATGTGTTAGGAAACTGGAGAACAGGCAGGAAACTCATACAGACATGTTACCAGACAGTAACATGAGCTCAGGAGGATGCTGAGACAGGTAAGTGTCTTTTGTCCATGATTCAACTCTCCCTTTCTGCCCTATGATTCATCATGACCCGGAATTGTGTAAGCTGTTACAGACAAAAAATATAGCAACAAATTGTTATATGCACAGTTATAGTGCATCTTAAATACAAATCTGTATAATAAAATCCATGATTTATTATCACAGTCAGTCACCAGATGGCATAGTGGGATTGCTGGAAGCCTGTGAAATCAGTTTATTGAAATATTTTACTTCAACATATAATCGAAAGATTTTTAGTATTAAGGCCAGACTTCACTTTGTACTTTATGGGTACTTTTTATTTTTTTTAATGGTATAAAGAAACTCCTTGTTTTGAACCTCCAGCAAGTTTCAATTAACTCTGAGTGGATAAAAAAATATTCTTAAGGCTTTTGCATAGTTGTTAAATATTTTAACTATTATTAGATAACCTTTTCAGGGAAAATATTTTTGTGTGGAATTTTTCCCTGAAGCTAAAGTAGAACGTGTAATTAAAATAACACGAATACAGGTTGAACTTTACAGTAGCAGGTCCCAACTCACTGGTCCAGTAGGTAACTACGTGTGTGTATTGCAGAGGTGTGTAGTAACGAGTTACATTTACTTGAGTAACCTTTTTGGGGTAAATGACTTCTATGAGTAGTTCTACTGCACCATACTTTTTTACTTTTACTTGAGTAGATTTGTGAAGAAGAAACGCTACTCTTACTCTGCTACATTCGGCTCCACTCGACTCGTGACCTTTTTTTTTTTTTTTTTTTGGATTTTTCCACACACTCGGAGGACAGCGCTATCCGCTCCCTCCGTTGCGCGAGCTCACAGACGCCCCTGACTGGCTGTAGAGCCGTGATTAATGTGGGAGCACTAAGTACCTCTCATCCCTCCCCTCTGAGAGAGCTCGGCCAATCAGCTCTCTCTAGACCTTCGGCTGCGAGAGGTTACAGCACGACTCGTTACCTTTCTAACCGTTTGTTCTACACATACAGCTGGTGGATCTAGTGCTATATAAAAAAGCATTCATTTTGATGAACGAATCTTTTTTTTTTTTTTTAGTCATTTCGTTCTTTTGATCAGAAATAAAAAAAAAAAGTGTTACATTTTCAACAAACAGCCACGCAACACGTCCACATATAAAACTTTTGGCTATAGTTTAATGAATGAAACTATGACAATGCAGCTAAGGACATATTATGACAAACAGAATGAGCAGCTCACCTCTTGTATCTTCAAGTCTGAGTCGTTTGGTCTTTTGAATCTATTGCACTGGCTAGCGTCTATGGGAGTCACGTGACAAAAGAACAAACGACTCGGACTAGAAGAGTCATTGAGAAGAACGATTCATTTTCTGTTTCATATGTACTGCGTGGCATGGAGTCACGTGACAAAAGAACGAACGACTAGGACTTCAAGACTAGGACTTCAAGAACTCGTTGAGAACCGTTCAATTCTGTTCCCTGTGTACTGTACTGCACAGGACGCACACACATCTACTTGAGTAATATTATTTTGAAGTACAGCTACTCTTACTTGAGTACATTTTTTGTCTACCCTACCCACGTCTGGTATATTGCGTCTATTACATGTTATACATTTCTTGTTATACTTTCTACGGCTTCAATATCCCTTTATCTTAAAAAAAAAAAAACATGACCACAGACCGTTTTATTTTTCTAAGATATAGAAAAATATGTTTATTTGTCACTCTACATCATAAAGGCAACTTCAAAGTAATAAAAAAAAGAACAAGAAATCTCAGACCTATTCAGCTTAATGATGACTTATGTACACCGATCAGCTGTACCTTTAAATCTATTAACATCAAAAGCACCTACTGTAGGTTTTATATTCGCCTTTTGCCTCGGGTGTGACTCCGCAGGGCCACTGGCACATGAGCAGAGGATCCTTTGGATCCAATGGAGCCTCAGCGGATCAGACTTGTTTGTCTGGGTATCCCATAGGTGCTTGATTGGATTTAGAGAATTTTGAGGCCGGGTCAACAATCCTGAGCGCTAAGCGGCAGGCTTTGATGCATTGGGTGTTGTGATAACTTTCTATCGTGGCTTTGTTGTAGGATCGGCTCAGACGGACTGGACTTTGGTCCCCACAGACATAGAAGAGGCTTTGGGTGCCCATGATGCTGTCACCAGTTTACTGGTATATAATTAATAATCGATGTCATTAAACTCTCCTGGCGGTGGTGTTAATGTTGTGGCTGATCAGTGCATATCTTTTAGCAGATTTCGCTGACATCAAAGTTTAATAATGTGCGAAATTAAACACACCATCCACATCAGATACAAGACAACAGTGATCACATAAAATAAATTGAAACACTGCGGATTGTTTATTGTGCAAAATCTACTGTGATTATAATATAATTGATTATATGTATAACTAGTTATGAATATGCTGCACACTTACTGTACTGTAATTCACACCAATGCTTAACACCAAAATGTTACAGCTACAGTGCTGTATTTGTTAACTGATTTAAATTTTTGATTGAATAAATGCATGAATTTCATTTTGGCCAAACTGCACCTCTGACTCTGCAAGAAACTCTAAAAAAACATCTGCAGAAAACACCACCCGCACAGTGCTTAAGTGAAAAAGTCTTTGGAAATGGCTTCGATGAAATTAGGAGCCGACATGAGGATGCCGATGGTGCAGAGGACGGTGAACATTGAAAAGGCCATGAGGCACAAGCGGTCGATAACCGAGGCGGCGAATTTCCACTCGCTGCACAAAGACTCCTCTTCATCCTGGTCATGGAATCTCTTGGTAATATAGCGCACCTCATCCAGGATCTTGGACAGTTCTGTGTCTCCCTGACCGCTGCTCACTGACGGAGCCTCTTCGGACGTGCCCATGAGGCGGGTGCACACTACCCCTGAGTCAGGCGACGTGGCACAGGGCAGGCTCTCCATACCGCGCAGGCCCATGTAGAGAACGTTTCCATTGGACGGCTCCACGCTGGAGAGGCTGCTACGTGGACGTTTGTCGTGGCACGCTGAGCGCACTCGCTCCTCACCAGGCCTTTTCATCCGCAGGAACCACGCGCACCAGTTCACCAGGACAACCCGTGTCTAGAGAAGAGATAACAGGAGCAGCGTATTTTATTTTTTACATAATTCATTTAAGTTAAATATTTCCCAAATTGTTCATTTATATAATAATATAATATAATATAATATAATATAATATAATATATATAATAGATATGTTTTAATATATTATATTATATATATTATAATTTCCATCAAATTATTTATTTATTTATAAATAATAATTTATTAAGAAGATTTATATCACACATATCAAGTGTGATTCTCTCCCAAATTATTAATTTATTTTCATGCTTTTCTCTATATAATAATTTTTTTCCATGGATTTTTTCATATATCATTTATTTTCAAGTTTTCCTTTTTCAAATGATTTTTTTCTGATATTTTTCTCACATTATTAATTAATTATCACATTTATTTACCTCTGATTGTTTTTTACAATTAATTAATTTAATTGTTTTTCCCTGAATTATTCAGTTATTCATGCTATTTAAAGTTTGCTGCATTAATTTATTTTCACCAGTGATTTTTGACTTTAGCACTTTTTTGTTTTGTTAGATTTACAATCCCACTTTCCTACAAAGACATCTCTGTCTACTTATTGTTACTGTTATTATCATTATTAGCTGTTATTATTAATGATAATGTTGTTGTTCAGTCGCCACAGCGGACTATCCATACAAGCTTGGCACAAGTTTTATGCCGGATTACCTTCCTTACGCAACCCTCCCATTTTACCCGGGGTTAGGGACTGGCACTATATCCAGTGGCTGGGGTTTGGGCACTGGCTGGGAATCTAAACCGGGCCTTTCGCATGGCAGGTGAAACACACCTACCACTGAGCCAGCAGTGTCAAACGATAATAACAATGACATTATCATTAATAAATAATAATGTTATTATTATTATTATGTCTACAATAATTATGGTTGAAATAAACATCTCACCCATCTTGGCATTTTTCCTCCATCAGGATCATGGTAGTGGTACTGCAGAACCCAAACTGTTGCTATCACTGACAGCCCGACAATAACCATGGTAGTGGCAAAATACTGGGCTTGAGAGAAACAGCACAGAGGCACAATTTCAGAACCCTCCTTTCTGAAAAAACTGACTTTTGGTAGAGTGCATCCACTAATCTTGAACATCTCATAACCAAGATAACATTTAGGCAGATGCCCTCAGCCAGAACGACTTATATTTTATCTCATTACACATCTAAGCAGTTGATGGTCTTGCTCAAGCACCCAACAGTGGCAACTTGGTGATGCTGCGGTTTGAACCTAGGACTTTCTGATCAACAATCCAACTTCTTAATCACAGAGCTACCCACGTCATACTGTACTATCAGATCATTATTCAGTTGTTCATTGTAGATTTAATACATTTTGTTTCATATTAGCTAAATAGAGAAATGTACCTGACTTACCGATTAAAGGCACAGAGTCTGACGTTGCAGGCATGATTTCAGCCACCAGAAGCATAAACACAGTCAGTGAGAGCAAAACTGTGATTCCTGGGAAAGAGAAAGACTCTTTACTTATTACTGCATTATCTTATATCACATAGATGAGTTTATAAGGTCTGTGTTTGGTTGGGAAAAAATATACTAAGTAATAATTTATCTAATAAACAATTGAGAGAAGTCTATATACACCAGTCTTCAACAAGAAAACAAATCCAAATTCCATCAAGAAATAGCTTCTCCAATTCCAATAGAGAATCACCTCTCGCTGTTATGTGTGAAAGGCATAGAGATGGAATCGAGGGCTGTTGTCGCGACTTTATTGAGCTGGGAGCAGAGGCGAGATGAGATCTGCCCAAAAGGGATGAGCCCCCCCCCCAATCATCGTGGATGTTTTAAGATGCGTGATGTGTGTATGACGCCATGGGAAATTCAAGAAACATTAAACAACAGCTAATGCATTGAGATCTTAAGTCTACAGTATATACTAAATAGTGCTATCTATTGTGCATAAAAAACTTAACTATTAGCTAAGATTGAGACTGATCAGCACTGCAAGTTATTTAAAAAATGTCATTACAAATATAGTATAATGGGTATACAATTGAGAGCATTAAAAAAAAAAAAAATTTTTTTATTTTTTTTAATTCCTGCTTTTTGCATTATAATTGGTTGAGAGAATCCGGTCTTGTCTGTGATTGGTTAAATCATCACAGCCGTGACACAAGAGCCTAGAGCATGAAGGCAGCATGGGTTTAGCGTGGTTAAGCACCATATCAGTGGCAAATGGCATAGAATTAGGGAGACAGCGTCCTCTGAGCAGAGCACAGCGTTCGGTGAATGATGTAAATGCTAGCAAAAGCACCTCAGCACTCAGTTCTGCTGCCCTTGTTATTTTAAAAGCAATGGGATGCACGGTATTTCTATATGTGTTATATGTCACACTAGATGCCAACGCTGTTTTAATCACACTTATAATCTTTGTAAATTTCCAAATGCATGCAAAAGCAAGAGAGAGAGTGAGAGAGACAGAGTGAGAGAGTTGTAATTCTCTTTTTGACCACTAGGTGCACTAGTGGGCTACACTGCTTAATGAGGAAGCAAGCATACTACCTGCATACTACCTGTACCATACTAAGGTGCTGTATTGGCATGACAACTATTTACATTTGTATTGCCAAAGCTTAGAGATAAGGCACAAGAAAAAACAGAAATAGAGAGTAAAAAAAGTATAGAAAGAGTAATAATAAATAAAAGAGTACAGACGTTAGTCTACCACCACATCCAGAAAGGCACCCAGGGGCCATTGTAGAAAGAAAAGAAAAAAGTCTGCCAGCTTTTGTTAGGCTGTTTCTCCTTAAAATTTGTATTTATTTTCTTGACCAGATCCGTGGAACATTAAAAAAAAAGTCTTTCAAAAGAGATAATTACTACTTCATTGGAATCGATGGAGCTGTAAATGATTAACATTTAATTTAATGGTTGATAGAAATGCCCTTCCTACATCCTCCCCTTCCTACGTCTATAGACAATCCACAAGAACATTAACGAAAAAAAAAAAAAATCAACCCAGGCTTAAAATCAAAGAGTCACTGTAACACATAGATGCATTTAGGACAGATGAGGCCCCGAAAGCAGCAGACTATAAAGCTTTTGAAATTCTCCGTATTGATTCTGGAAGCCGCTGCCAATGAATTGCTCCGAGCACGACATCATTCTGGCGGACAGACCACCACACAAATACAATTTAAGGGTTGATAGAATGAAAGAAAAAAAAAAGAAAGAAAAACGAATTAGGCCTGACTGCGATTTCAGACTCCTGGAGTCTGCCCTGCAGGCATCTGTGCACCGGCTCTGTCTAAAATTACTCTGAAAATGAAGGTGTTTAGGAGGCAGAGCTATCTGCCTACATCGATCACAGAGATGTCTGACTCGACTATCAATCTCTCTGCCGGTCATTCGTCTCAGCTGGCGGGGACGACGGCATAAATTGTCATGTGCTGCGCTTGCTTCAGTGTCAGGTCCACATGTTTAGAGCGTTTGCCAACGTCAGCAAAAAAAAAAGAAAAAGAAGAGCAGCGGTGGTACATGGGCGAGGAGCAAATTATATATGAAGGGAGAAGATCTATAATACAAGTAGATTGATCCTGCGAGTAACCTTAAAGCTTAACAGCTCATTAGGTTTAAAAGTGCACTGGTCAATTTTATTGTCCTTAGTGTTGCAGGTCATCAGAGGTGGAAGCTTATGTTCCATTAGTTGAGTATATAGTGCAATGTATATTATGGGTACTTTTTCCCAATATGATTAAATACTAGTTATTATTATTATTACTATTACTCACTCTTACTTTTCATCCTGTATTCAGAATCGCAGGGGGCCTGGAGCCTATCCCAGGAAACTTAGAGCATGAGGCGGGGTACACCCTGGACAGGGTGCCAATCCATCACAGGGCATTTACACACTACGGGGCAATTTGGGAACACCAATTAGCGTGATCTGCATGTCTTTAGACTGTGGGAGGAAACCGGAGTACCCGGCGGAAACCCACCAAGCACGGAGAGAACATGCAAACTCCATGCACACAGAGACGGGAATCGAACCCAGACCCTGGAGGTGCAGGGCGACAGTGCTAACCACCACACCACCGTGCCTTATTATTATTATTATTATTATTATTATTATTGCAGCTTTTTTAAAGCTCCTGTATTTTAATATTTCTTTAACAACTGAACACAGGTCTGCGAGTTCCCATTAAGTGTGTCAATTAATGCATTAGCTAATATACTCTTCAGATAACGCATTTATTTAGACCTCAATCCCCTTTGGCTTTGCTCTTCTATCTACAGTGTGTACTGTAAATGAGCTACTGTGGCGTCATGCCATGCTATGCTATAAAACAGCAGTGCCGAGCAACAAGACTGGGGAGGGGGATCTTCCTGCTATACTCGCATTATGGGGAATCTAACCGGCTCGTTTAAGCCTGAGGCAAAACGGGGGGGGAAAAATGTGAAAAGGGCAAAAAACAGGAAATATTTTTCTAATTTTTCACTTTTGTTTTGTGTGTGCGTGCACATCGGAGACCCATCTGAATGTCTCAAATGTCTCAAAAGTGAATTTCGCATAATGGGTCCAATTTGAATAAAACGCCTTGGTGACATTTATTGGTGCCACAGCGAAGGGAAGAGAGGAACGTTAGTCATTTCATGAACCATAATTCCTTTTCAAGAGCCTGTCAAAGTATAGTCGAGTGAAAATCTACACTTCAGATACACCAGGCTTTTTTTTTTGAGTGTAAACAAGTGTGTATTCCTCGCCCAACTTACGTAGCAGCTAGCTTCATTTCTAGATGCTTCAAAGGAAGAAGCATGAAAATAAGATGCAAATCCGACAAAATATATCAGCATTTCACATTGTGTGCAAGCTTCTACAGATAAACTCTTAGCTGGGGGAACTAGACAAGCTGGTCTGTGTTCAAACTTTAGATGACAATGCGACGTTCTCCTAGGACAGTCCGCCTGCTCTGAGGCTATCTCGGGATGACTCGGTAATTTTCAGTCTCCGATTTAAATAAATGGAGAGAGAAAATCAGAAAGTAAAACTATATGAGAAGAGGTGGAGTTTCAAATAGGGACTCAAAATGACTGCCAAAATCTGGCAAAAAAGTATGAAAGATGTTCAAGTCAAACCGGGACTTGTTGTCTCATCAGCATAAGAAGAGAACAGAGGACATTCCTGTTAGCTGTCTCCTAACAGTCTCTTATTATAGCATGGTGGTGCTAATGTGGCAGGCTGCATGAGGTACAACAGTCTAAGTGCAAGGATGCAACAGCATGTTACGGTACGGTCATGAGACTCTTAGCCGCAGTAAAACACTTGAACAGTGCAAATGCTTGAAAGAAGGCCGTGCATCCATGATTGACAATCCTCAGAGCCTCTGCAACTGTTCCACCAAAGGCGTTCTGTTTTTGCAGGACAATGCACATGCTCATACTACCCACCCCCAAGTCCCTCCCCAACCCGCACTATTTCCACATTATAGGAACTCAGCTATTTATTAGTTATTGCCACATCCCAAAGCAGTGAGGTCAGAGTAGGCCTGATCTCACTGTACCCTATTTCCACAGGTTTGGAACATTAAAGGGGTTCCTGGGAGGCCAGTATTTCAGACATGGCACATTTTTTCTTTCTAGGAGCTTATGATTTTCTCTCACCGCAATGTAAATCTGCATAACTGAGCACAACAAGATGAGTATGCGAAGTGAACATACTTTTTTCTAAACTTAACTTATTTTGTCACAGCTGAACCCAACTTATTTACAGCTGCACCATAACAACTCCACTTTCATATATAGGTGCCATATTATCTGTAGTACAGATTTTGTTATATAAATTTATTACGTCTGCATTATTATGTACAAGACCATTCCATTACACTAAAATGAATGAATAAATAACATTACAGAAGAATATTTGCTTCATGCCTGTAAAGAAAGCGACATATTACATGACAGACCATGGGGGGAGGGGGGGTATTGATCAATAATGTAGGCTCCTGGGTTTTGCATGAAAATAGGAAGGAGCGAGTGTGACGAAGTTACCAAAAGAACTCCTATTCTCCAGCACGCTCAGTAAAACCTAACAGCTGTTTTATTTACAGTACTGTGCAAAAGTCTTGGGAACATCCAAACAAAAGCCGTATGCAATGATGCTTTTGAAAAAATGTTTACATTAAAAGAAAATTCTATAAAAAGCACTAAGTAATAACATAAACAATAAACGTTCAATATTTGGTGTGGAAACTCTTTGCTTGAACATAGGCGGTAGTGTTCGATACAGATGTGTGCAGTATTCTAAGTAAAACGGCTGTTAGGTTTTACTGAGCATGCTGGAGATTATGAAAGTATGGTAACTTCGTCACAATATAAATGTTAAATGTAAAACATGTTTTACATTTTTTTTTTGTTTTTACACTTCTCAGATCATTTGAATGAGAATTGGCTCTCTTGTGAGACTACCCATACTGTACCCTGTTTATACAGTACGTACAACAAATGTTGACCTTGAGCCCTCTCGACATTTCAGAAAAACACCTTGACATTTTGTGATGATTAGGATTAACATGGCCTTTTGCTTGTAAAAATTGCATTTGTGACATTAACATTTGCCACAATCTTATTATGAAGAGGATGTTGGGTCTTTCTGGATCACTAAGCGATAAGAAAGCATGCTCATAGTGCGCGGTTGTGATAAGGATGCAGGTTTCACTCACCGAGGGAGATCTTCTCGCCCGAATCTGCAGGTAAGAGGAAGACGAGTAGGGCCAGCGTAGAGATAAGAACACATGGGATGAGCAGGTTAAGACCGTAGTACAGCGTCCTTCTGCGCATCACCACGGTGAACGTCACATCCGGGTACGGTTCTTTACAGCAGTCGTAGAACCGTTCGTTCCTACGGCCTGGAACCTCTGAACAACATATAACAGTGTGTATTTTGTAAACTATCTTACGCAATGAGGGAAAACCAAGAGGCCGTGCTACGCTTTGCTGCCATTGATTGGCTCCAGTTGTTCTCTTAAAGAGAACAGTCATGGCAAATTAACTTAAAGTTCTTCTCACTGAGCACTTTTGTCCTGTTCTATACGGGTGGGTGTCGTCGGTTTCAAGATAATCCCATCTACAGGGTACAAGGGCTCACTGGAGCAACAAGGTGAAATAATTCCGCCCGTGATATTTCATTCATATTTCACTCTGGTCCAAGGGATGGTAATAAAAATGCCAAATTCTAACCTAATTTAGGAAATTTATACTCTTGCTCTGATTATCTGGAAGTTAATTAACTGGCCAGAATAAAGCCCTTACTGAAGATAATTAAACGAGACCATTTAATACCCTCCTGTGTTTAGCAATGTGGTCTTTTTTTGTTCCCCAAGCGTTATATCCCATAAGGATTCGAATAAAAACACCCGCCCCTGTGACTTTTTAATCGAAGTCCATAGTGGAGGTCAAATCACAAGCAGGCAGCAACAAAGAGAAAATCTATAAATCATGTCAGCTGACAGATATGGACAAAAACGCAAGTACTGTGTGTTTTATTGAGGGAGCGTGCAAAAAATCAAGAAATGAAAAAATACGCAAGGCAGGGAAGTCGAAGAACATATAAAGCAGGGAAACTCAATAACACTGGGGTTATACAACCTCTCTGCTCCTGAGAACCCCAGCTATAGATATTAGATACATAAAAAACTTCATATGCTTGGGCTCATGACTCTTACGGCAAGATAGGCCAATCTAGAACAATAATATATACGTATATACAGTATACTCATTGGAAAACCGATGATGAATATTTTCTATTTTTGCATTTTGAGTACATCAGGACAGAATTACCCACCTACAAGGTCCCATTCTCCATTGGCGATATAGCCTGTGATGTCAGCCTCGATCATCTGCAGGTCCAGAGACCAGCCGCCGTACGTCCATGAGCCGAACTTCAGGTCACACCTCTGAACGTCAAAGGGAAACCAGCGCACGTCAATATGACACGTGCTCTTAAAGATACCTGTGGAGACGGAGGCAAGGTGAATGCAGACACCATTTCTTTTGGAAAGCAATCTGAAAACTGACTCCAATCAGTAAAGAATGGATTTTATATGAACATTTTACCAACAAAATGAAATAACTTCCATCTTTGCAGGTTTGAATTAAATGAAGCAACAAATGCTGCAAAATGAGAGGATATTTTGTGTGTGTGTGTGCGTGTGTATGTGTGTGTGTGTGTTTTTCTTAGGCACAAGGGTGTTAAAAAGCACAACTGTCAAAATATTTTGTCAAAATGGTTTGGGTTATAAAAGTGTGATATGTTGGTTGGCGGGACGGTGGCTTCATGGTTGTCGCCTTGCACCGCCAGGTTCTGGGTTCGAGTCCCACCTTGTGTGGAGTTTGCGTGCCGAGGTTCCTACTGTACATGGATGGATGGAATATTGGTTAAGTACTGATTATGTAGAGTGCCCAAACTTTTGCACAATGTCTTAATAATGCTTTTATTTTTTTTATTTCTGTTCAATTTATAGCATAAGAAGTGACTATGCATCAATGTTTGCTGAACATATTTTCCATTTCCAAGAGAGACTGTGTTAACATCGTTCCAATTAAAAAAATCACTAAAATCTGTCATTTATCAAGGGGTGCCTAAACTTTTTTTAATAAGCCTATATATATATAGAGCAAACTCATGCATCTAAACAAGCTTAAACATACTTTCGATTCTTTTAGTAAGTAACTTAAAAGTTAAAGCAAACATGAGTCAATATACTGTCTAATAAATAAAATAAAATAAAATAAAAAGATGATTCAATTAACACAAATCAATTAACAGAGACCGATTTGCAGAGAGGAGAAATATCCCAAACGTGAATTAAACCTGACCAGAGACGCTCGTGAATTCGTTTTATTGATGGCGGTAAGCAGGCATAAATCCCACCTCGCTCAGACTCCAAGCTCTTTCTGTTTTTAAGCGAGGACGTCTGAGAAACCTCATACATACGCATGAAGGCCATTTCCGATCACGTAACCTAAAGAATGGCCCATTTCTGGAACATTAATTCTCACGGGCATTGATTTATCTCCAGGAGTTCAACTTGGCAGAAGAAGCATAGAGATGCAAGAACGAATGGTTTATTACCGGCACGGTCCGTCAGGGTCCGGCAGAACTGAGTGACAAATCAAAACAGCGCTCTGCCGAGACCACTGCATCTCCATGAAATTCCAGGAAAGTATCATTTGATGCTGTGACGTCACGCTAATCTGTAAGCTACAGTCACGCAGTCGATTCCTCACACCTCATAACTTTCTACTTATATTGCAGAAGCGATGTTGAATGAAAGCTAAATAAAGCTTTACAGTACCTGGTGGTAAGTATTGGCAGGCGCCGTTGGAACTGACTAGCACGTTGGTGTGAAAGGTGGCATCGAATCGCTCGTCAGCACTGTGGAAATGATGCACAAAGCGTGTGTGATTAGCATAAGAAGCCAATTTCAAAATGCACAAACGATAAGCAACTTATTGACCAGAGACAGTGGCTTGGACAGGAGGACAGGTTCTAATGTCTAGGAATAGATTATGGATGTGCAATGAATTAGGGAGAAAGGTTAAAGGGCCTGCATCAAGAACTCAGGGTTAAGGACTATCTGGTGTGTAAAACAGTTGTGTCCATAAGAAAGCCACTTGTTAATGAGACTCATCAGAATCTGGCTTCAATTGGTTAGAGAGAATAAAGATTGGAGTTTTGAGCGAGGTCGTGTGGTGTGATGACTCCAGATTGACCCTATACCAGAGCGATCAGGGTAAGAAGGGAAGCGCATGAGGCGATGCATCCATCATGCATAGTGGCCACTGTACAAGCCTCTGTTGTGGTCTGGGGTCTAGGCTCCTCCAAAGGCATTTTAAAAAAGCAAGAAGATTAAAGAGTAAATAACGCCCTTCATTTACCTTCTTTACACAATCACAGTTATATTCCGGAGATCCCAGTGAAGCAGGCTGGAAAATATCTAATCACCTGACATAACAGTGTGGGCTAGAAAGAAATCAGCCTCAATCTTTCTTCTTGTTTTTTCATACAAATGTTAGTGAATAACCTGATGTTTGGGTGGCATGGTGATTAGTGATTAGCACATCCAGGGTCAGGGATTTGAATCGAACGTCTGATGGGTGAGTTTTCATAGTTCCCCCACGTTTGGTAGGTTCTCTCCCACAGTCCAAAGACGTGTGCTGTAGGCTGGTTGGCATGTTCATATTGCCCATAGTGCGTGACAGAGTGTGTGAGAGTGTGTAGATGCTTGCGCTGAGTTGGCAACCCAAAGACATACCATGTCTTATGCCCTAAGTTCAGTGGGATAGGCTCCAGACTCCCTGTGCGCCTGCGGTATACAGTAGGTGATGGATGGATGGAAGTGATGTGGAAGCCAAAAGTGAAGTTGTATTTTTTTTCCCTTAAAGCTTATTTATACATGGCAGCAAAATATTTGTTTAAAAATAATGTTTTATTATTTTTATTTATTTTAAATTTGGAAGCAGACTATATATACGTAATCATATATATATATATATATATATATATATATATATTTATATATATATATATATATATATATATATTTATATTTATATATATATATATATATATATTTATATATATATATGTGTATGTTTATATATATATATATATATATATATATATATATATATATATATATATATATATACACACACACACACACACACACACACAGACACATGTGTATATTATATATTACATTACATACATTATAATATGTATTATACAATTTTTTTCCAGGGGGTACAAACTTTTGCACTTGACATACAGTATAATCCCTGAGAGTTTGCCCTTTTGATATTTTCCAGTTATTAGAATTAAAACACCTTGACATTTGGTGACATTTAGTCCTTAATGAAGGGTGTTCAAGTCAATCCGGTACTTTTGGTTCAGCAGAATAACGATGTCAGAAACATGATCAAGCTGCCTGCTTTACATCTGAAACGAACATCTGGAACTCTGTTAAAGGCTCAAACATGTGGAGACGGCTTGGAGCGAGGTCAGGACTGTACGGAGGAGGTGGCAGTAACTTAAAGCCGTGTTTCTGTAACATGCAAGTGGTGTTGGTGAATGAGTGTGTGTACAGACAGATGCGTCTCCTGTGCAATTTATTTGTTGATGTTCATGTGAAGATCATCATGGACGTACAACATTCTTTAACATTGTTATTGTGATTCACCTTCACTAACAAAATTTTTTGACTTGAACACCCCTTTATTAATCAGCACTAAGAGCAGAAACATGACTCGTAACAGAGTCAGAGATACTAACAAGGTCATAAAATATGATCTTATATTCGTGTGTATGTATAGTTACTCATCCTGTTTCACTGAGCCATGCAGTTACTTTCATTTTAATTAATTGGTAGGTGGAGGCGAGATCATCCTTAAGAAGAAATTCAATGCGCAGGAATACAATAAAACGTAATCAGCTCAGCTGGGGGAAGACTCCCTTCATAAGACAGAGACAAATGAGGCTAAACCTTGTTTCCTTCAGCTCAGAGCAGAGTCGTTGTGTCCTTGCACTTCTTTCCTGCTCATTTGGCAGTTTCCATTATAAACTCTGACACCGTTGTGTGTGTTCGTCCTCCAGTCTATAGCTATTCAGCTCTCTCGGATACAAAGATAAAGAGATAAAGGTCAGGACTTCTGGGAATGTAAAGACCTTTATGTTTTACAGACCTGTTATAAAGAAGGATGTCAGGTTTCCAAATCTGGCTATCGGGAAATCGGACGCTCGTCACACCGGGATACTCCGAGACGTTCCATTTAAGGTAATGATCGAACCAGTACTGTAAAAGTACAACATCAGGCTGAACAGAAGGATATGAAAGCTGCAGAAATCAGATTAATGTAGGGTAAAGAGGTAACGGTGATAAACTTTAATTTGTGTACAAAGCATCTTCCTTACAGTTTAAATACTGGTCAAAGTAGGACAAAAATAGAATAACGTGAAACATGATAAGTAGACAATGTGATGCATTTTCTATCTGCTACTGTACAATGTACAGTACCTAAACAGAGGGAATAAATTGTTTTATGGACGTTTAATATCATGATAACTTAAAATAATAAAGTAATACTAAACATTAGAGATTAGCGAAAAATCGATCCAGTGATGTATCACAAAATGTATCGCCACTCTGACATGTTCACAATTAAGATGGTATAATGTTGCAATTCCTCTATGATCCTGCAGGTGGTACGCTCTAAACTATTCACACATTACAGGCAGTAATAAACATTTACAAGAATCATTGTCTCAAGAGAGCACACAACATTATAAGTCTTCTCACACTGCCCATACAGTGGAACCTTGAATTACGAGCATAATTCGTTCCAGAAGCGGGCTCGTATTCCAAAACACTCGTAAACCAAATCAAATCATCCCATAAGAAATAATGAAAACTCGAATAATTCATTCCACAGCCCAAAAAATAAATACAGAAAAATAATTAATACAATATATAAAGTAAAAATAAAACAAATTAACCTGCACTTTACCTTTAAAAAAAGTTAAAATAAATCCCAACAGATAAGTGTTTCCGTTTGTGCGCGCAGGCATGGTGTATTTGTGTGTGTGAGTGCATGTGTGTGTGGAATTAGCCCCTTCCCTCGCCTTGTCTTACACAGTAAAACTCCTCCTCCTCCTCTGTGTGTCGTTATCAAAAAACTCGGCACTCGTAAACCAAGACATGTTCGATTTTCAAGTCAAAATGTATTAAAAATCTTTGCTCGTCTTGCGGAACACTCGTAATCCAAGTCACTCGCAATCCGAGGTTCCACTGTATATTCTTTGCCCTCCTGCCCTCTGGGAGGCGCTACAGGAGACTCTGGGCCACGGCAAGCAGGTTCAGCAACAACATCTAATCTAATCTAATCTAATCTTTATATAAAGCATTTAAAATGCGGTATAAGAGGACTAAAACACTATCGCTTGATAAAAGTGTCATTGGGTTGCATCGCACCACCCCAACATCAATTATTAATATATTAATAATTATATAAATTCTATGAATATATTAGCAATTATTAAACAGCTTACTGTTTTTCTTTTATTCTTTACATGTTGCCTGTCACTTACATTCACAGCTAACAGGCAGTAACTAATTCAACATCTTCATGTAAAATAACCATAAACATGACAAGCAGGTAAATAAAACGCTCTCTTTCTTGTTAGACTCTCAACTATGTACAGTATAAGATGGCGCCCTCTAAAGAAGATGCATGTGATGCTTTAAAAAGCAGCCAAATCCATTTTCTGACTGCGCAAGTCCAAGTGCAGTCACAGAGGCGGAGAAAGAAAATTACACCGCGTGCTCGGATAAAGGTCAAAGCCATCCACAAGGCCGGTTTGTTTCTTACTCCGGGGACCCACACCACTTAAAGTTGATGGATAGAGAACATACCAAATGTTGTACTGCATGCCCCAAGATGGTGAAGTAAACAGCTTCGACATTCATAATAGCAGCTTGTTTTGTCATTTGAGACTTTATTCTTTTCATTTCCACTGTATTTTTACTTTTACATCTGTTAAAGGGCACTAGGAGATTTATAAAACAGTGTAGTTTACTATTTATAATGTGATACAGTGAAAAATAACGCAGTGACGCTAACAGTAATTGTTTAACGCTCCAAATATTGATATATATCTGGATTTAAATCTGGAGTGGGTGTGGCTGAAACCTGGACCTTTTTTTTTTTTCTTTCGGTGAACGAATCGTTAACCCCAAAGAAAAACTAGAATGTACTGTACCGTCCCCCTAGAGGTAGAGTAGAAATGCTTCTGTTTTGTGCCAACATGACTCAAGTTCATAATAACTGGTCTTAAATACAATTATTCAACAGTTAGTTTCCAACAAAGTAATTTGATTGGACGAGGCATTCCATGAGTGCTGATATAGAGCAATAACAGCACTGGGATGTTTAAATAAATGCAGCATATCTTTCCGCTTCACGTGTGATCTGATAATGGTTAAACGAGCGCATTACTTGGTGTGTGGAACAAGGGATTCTCAACATTAGCTTTCCATTTTGTGCACTTTGGAATTTGAACAATGGGTTTGCTGAGGAATAAGGGGAGACATAAAGAGAAACGTATGAGATTTCTATTCAAATTCTATTTCAATTTCCTACTAAACTAAGGTTTTCTATATTTGTACAGCACAATTTTGCTATATTTGTACAGCTAAGTTTTTCTTATATTTTATATTTTGTTCTTATCTTCTATAGCTATGTTTTCTATAGCTAAAGTTTTTCTTATTTTATTCCATATTTATTTCTTATTCATAATCTTTTTTATGGTCGATATTATAAGCATTTCCCTGCATATTGTACGCTGTACGACTGTGTACAGTATGTGACAAATAAAATTTTTATTAGATTTTTTTTCTTCTTTGTAGTTTCTTCCACATGCTATTCTGCTTTATTTTTTTATGTTTTTCCTTTATGATTTGTCATTTCTCTCCTTTATATTCCTGTCTTTAAACTTTATATGTTGCTAACAAAGTCTTTACTGTCCTCTGAAGACAAGGGAGGTGGCGAGGTATAAAAAACATAATAAATGTGTGTTTTCTGCCAGATAAATTGTAAAAAAAAAAAAGTTGTCTCACCAGCTGCAGCCATATGTTTGTTGTGAGAACTTGATTCTTCTCATCCTGCACACATGGGCGTAGAAATAAAATGGTGAAATAAAGAAAATGAATGACTATCCTGAGGCAAATCCATGATATCCATTAGAACAGATAATGGTATAATTAAGAGCATACTGTTTGTAACAAGCTTAACATCTTGTTTAAATTACGACCCCTACAGTCCGGAGCTCTTATATGGTTAGGAAATGAAATGTGCAAGACATCAGGCTTCTTATCACTTAAACAATCAGACAGTGTTATTTTTAAACTCTAAATGCACTGATGTTGTCACTGAAGCATCTTAAAGTTCAGTGCAATGTTACACACACTTTCACTGTGCAGTATTGTTACAAAAACAAGACATTAACCCATTAACCCTATTTCAAATAAACTAATACAAATAATATTTGTATTATCAATAAATCACCATCAGTCTGAATATGATAATGTAATAATTATAATCTGATATAATAGGACTTTCAGTTTTATAATATAAAAGACATCACCATCAAAATTATTTCCTTAATTTTCAAAATTACAATTACCCTTGTACTGTACATTGGTGAGTCAAAAACGACGTTTTAATTTAACTTTTAGAAAAGACAAATACATACAGTAATTTTTCAAGATAATCTCCTAGTTTTCCAATACACTTTGTTCAACAAACGTTCGTATTCGCTTATTAAAAATATTTTCGGCTGAGCAAATGAATGCACCGCTGTGTTCACTTCTTCTTCATCAGAAGCTAATCTTCGTCCTCATTGGGCTGCTTTCAGTCAGGGGACAAAACAGGTGAAAGATCAGGACAACGGAGCGAGCTTTTGGATAGCAGTCCTCTGCGTTTAATCCGAAGTTTAGGCTTCAGCTCTTCAATAAGCATCTCGCTGTTTTCACGTAATGGATGTGACGTGTCTGAATCAGTCTTTCATAAACTATATAAAGAACATGATTGAATAGTCATATTTAACATGAATGATATTTAACATTTATCTTTTTTTTTGTTCCTCTTTGTGCTTTTTGACCCTCAGCACTGGACTTTACTCTTTAATTTACAAGTAAACATTTAGTCAGGATAATTACACTAGATGCAGTATTTCTAGTGTATCAGTATGGTTCGGTGGGAACAAGATGAATTAGACCTACTTTTTCCCCATGGTAAGGTTGACCTTCACATGGGATTTTTAGAGCTTTGTTTACAATGACTTTCCAAACCACTCCTGAGTTATTATTAAATATTAATTATTAATTATTTGACTATTTGACCAATCTTTTATTTGACCAAGACAAATCAGTTTTTTTTATTGTATATCATTCCCACTAGAGCATGGTCCTTCTATCTGCCTTGTTTTTATAATAAGGTTTTTATTATTATTATTATTATTATTATTATTATTATTATTATTATTGTTGTAGTTGTTTATTAATAACTGCTTTATTATATATTTTATTTATTCCTAATGTTTATGTTTTATTTATTATTATTATTATTATTATGATGATGATGATGATGATTATTATTATTATTATTGTTGTTGTTGTTGTTGTAGTTGTAGTTGTAGTTGTTAATTAATAACTGCCAGTTTTATTATATATTTTATTCCTAATGTTTATGTTTTCTTTTTTTTATTTATTTCTTTTTTTTATTATTATTTTTATTATTATTTATCTGCCAGTTTTATTATAGGTTTTATTCCCGATTGGTATGTTTTATTTTAACCTTTTAAAGTACTTTGGGCAACTGTCAGATGTTATAAAGTGCTATAAACAAAGTTTTTTTTTATTTTTATAATGATAATGAAGTAGGTTTTGATTTTTCATATTAAGATATAAACATGTTACAAGGAAATCCAGCAAAGCCTGATTATACTCTTACACTATACCTACTGTACAGTATATACAATACAGTACCTACAGTAATGGCACAAATTCGATTCTCGCCATCTGCTCTTACCACGTCCATGATCTGCATCAAGCTGAAGCTGAAGTTGACGGTGAGCGACTGGGTGTCGTTAAACACGGGTCTCTCCAGAGGGTTGTAATCTTTCATGAGGTCTCGATACAGCCTCCTCTGATGCTCTCCTTGAATGGATGCTGTGAGCACAACAGAGATAATCAGCTAACAAAGTGAAACGCACTTTTCTCCCAGCACTGTCAGTTTGGGGGAAGCAGTCTGTGCTGCACAAACGCTCGCTGAGGAAGTCTTCAGCCTCGGGAAGCAAATGAGAAGTGCTTGCAAATCAACTCGAAGGGCTTGAGCAGCTCATTCGGATGTAAGCGCATCGATTTGAGACTATCATCAGTGAGTTTCTGCTCAGTTTCAGTGCAGGAAGCTTAATCTGTCTTGGAGGAGACAACTCACTACCAGCTGTCACATAAGCACACTTTTTGTCTACTAGTAAACTTCAGCCAATTAAGAAAAATCAAACATAATGATCCACATTTTAACCATTCGAATTATGGTTACACATATAATACAGAAAATACTGTATATACAGTGTGTGCCAAAGAAGCTACTTCTGAAGTTTATGCAACATGGAAGTGACCAATCTTGTTTCCCTAAACATTGCCAAGTTGGTAAATTCTGCCGTTTTGCAGAGATGATTTTATATGTGCCCCCAAAAATGACCATTTTCCAGTGTTATTCTGACTCCCTTCAAACAATAATCATTTAAAATGCAGATTATTGATATTTCCTCATGAAAACAAAAAGAAACTAAAGTTGGTGATAGACTTCAAAGAAGCATATGACCTGTAAAAATTGTTGCCTAAATTGATTTTTGGTAAAAGTTTAAAAAGGATAAAAATCTGTAGTGTAGTGTCCGTAACCATGTCAAATTCATGTTGCAAGATCTTAACAATTTTGCATTTTAGAAGAATACACTTTTTCAGGTTTATGCCTTTTTATGTGAAATCTAAATCGTCCAAGTTTCATCTGAGTGACAGTTAAGGTCGTTGAAAGGTTTGAATTCAAAAATGTTATTGACACTATATGAAAGGGCATGAGATTGTATTTAGCAAATGTGCTATGTGAGATAAATCTAAATGTTCATGCATATTTACAAATAATACAAGCATGGATTGGATGATAAGAAGTATTATGAAAAACTGTGTTATTGGATCCTATCTGAAGATTCACTTTTTCACCTAGACGAGACAGCCTTCAGCATGAATGAATAATTCTGGCTGTTAGTGTTTGAGATGAACATCTATATACAGTATACAGCAGCACCATCCCATTACTCTCACTTATTAAGATGACAGATCATACCACAAATCCCATGATCAAACTAGCATCTATCAACATTACTCTGCAAAACCTTTTTTTTTCCCCCCCTCTAAATGCTCTTGTAATTAAATACTTCCACCTTTTCCCCCCCAAAAGTTCAAGAGGCCATGTAGTTCTCATGAGTTCTTTTACACTCGGCCACATTTGTAGTCAAAATTCAGCAGAGATAAAGGCTTGCTTTGTGTCAGGATATATTCCCAGAAGAATTTAACCTTTCATAATCAACTTTCACTCCCAACCTGCTGTGAGATTAGATCAGGCTTTTTAATGTATTATGCCTCCGTGATTCATCCAACGACAGAGAGAGAGAGAGAGAGAGAGAGAGATGGTAAGATAGATGTGATGCGTTGAGAGAAGCGCAGGCTCCGTATACAGAGACAAAGCATGAGCTGTAATTGCAAATTTAATTTAAGGTTAGTCAGATGAACAAAAATGGAATGGAGCGCCATCCGTAATACTCCCTGCACGCTGTGATTAAAGACCTACAGCAAACTCTTCCACTGAGAAGAAACGCAATTACCAACAAGGAAATGAGAGCAAATATGTGTTTCCAAAAAGAAGAACTTCCTGGCTGTATTTAAGTATGGAACTGTCAATTGTGTTCTTTTTCTTCTATATATTTGATAAGAAATTCACAAATTTTTAGCCGAAGGTCGAAGTTTTGCATTGAATCCTGAAAACATCATTTTTCATTTGAACAGTGGCGGATCTAGAAAATGATTCATGTTTTTGTGGATTCAAGGAACGCTATTCTTATTCGGTGCATACACTAGGGTGCACATTTTTACATTGTCCTATAAAAATGAAATAAAGGCTGATGTGTGGTTGACCTGAACCTGATATCTGGATTGGGACGTCAGATGAATAAAAAAAAAAACTCTTTTATTTTTAGAACACTAGGACACTAGTGCGGGGGTGGCGAATGGGGCCCGTGCCACCCCGGTAGATCCGCCCCTGCATTTGAATAATATTTCAAGCTCAAATCTTTTGACACGCCAAGAAAGCAAACTGAAATGTCAAAGACGTGCCAGGGATACAAAGAGGCGTCAACCAGTTTGGAGCTCTTGCACGGATTTGATTGAAAAGATTTTGATACGCAAATAAGACAAACTTCGAGGTGTATACGAATGTATTTACAGTACATTACTCTCCTTATAGCATAAAACCGGTTCATGATTTTCATATGTGTACGCACTTATGCATGTTGAGTGCAAAAGTTAGCACACCCCTTTAACCGGACGCTATACTGTAAATGCAAGCTTTTGGTGTGTTAATTTAAAAAAAAAATATGATCATGAAATAATAGCTTATTTCAGCATATCGGTTTAAATCGGTTTCCTTTTCTTACACCGATTCCTTCAGATCAGATCTAGGAGGCTTGTCTGATGAGTTTGCCATTGGCTTGGGGTTATAGTTTTTGTCACACAGTTTTGCCCACATGCTTTATTATTATTTTCTTGCAATCATTTTTGGATGACTGCCATTTAACATGGCAAGAATAAAATCTTTTGCAATTATTAAAAAAGCATACAGACTTTTGCTCTTAGTTAAATAAACACAGCCACAATCCAAAATTGCTCGTCCTGTAGGAACTGTGTGGCAATGTGTATGTTCTGAAGTATATACTGTACATGTACAGTATAAGTGACTAGGGTGTGATATAGTGTACATGCCTTGATTACATTAAACACAGCAGCAAATGCAAAATTCCCTAGACCCATAGAAAATTGTATTTATTTATTTATTTTTCACTGAATTTGGTACATTTAATGCAGAAACAATGCAATCAGCCTTAAGTGCATCTCAATATGCGGTCTTAATGAAAAGCAATCCTGTATTCCAGACAGACAGTCTTGAGTACTACTCTTGTCATATCTCAATAAATAATATAAATAACAAATAAGACTTAAGTCTATTATTGCATAATAAGTTTTATTCAAACAAAGTTTTTGTGGTTTTGGTGAATAAAAGAAGAGCAGAAATATTTCATGCAAGACTGCAGTGTTTAAAACGAGCAGTTCTCAGCAATAATTATGGATTATGCATTGCATTTAATTGTTTAATTAGTTTAATTATAGTGCAGTTATGTACCCTTCATATGCATTTCACAGTGTAATATTTAACTCAACATGCATTTTATTACTCACCCTTCCACAAACATGTAGTGATGACTAGACAAAGCACAAAACCGCAAATTTCCATTTTAGCCTGAAGAATGGGAATGAAATCAGGACTGGGTCCGAGTCAGACCTGCTTCTCCTCCTTCAGCGATGGAATGAAAGCCCTGGAAGTGCACTGTGTAAAGGGAGATGAAAGAGCATGAGGTTGCCAGATTGGGCCTTTCAACTCCATAACAATCAGCCTTAAAACTGGTCCTAATTCACTATAAACTGATGGAGTCTACATATAAAATTTACTTCTTCTATGTTATGCATTGTTTATGTTTATTGAGCCACAATGTGATTTATTCCAAACTAACTAAATAGACAAAAAGTGCAAATCCGGCAACCGAGCAGAATCCCCTTCAGCATCAGTCCCATCCACTATCAGTAAGTACAAGCCAAGCCAAGTCAACCTCCTGATTACTGATTAGACTATTAGATATTGGCAAGAAAGCCAAAAAAAAAAAACCCTTCCTAAAAACATCTGTATATTATTCGCTATATTTAACACAATATTTTATTATGTCAAGAATTCAAGAGTTCTGAGTTCTGATATTTCGACTACTGATCTTCTCATATCTATGTATCTATCTATCTATCTATCTATCTATCTATCTATCTATCTATCTATCTATATATATTGGTGGGTTTTCTCTGGGTACTACAAAGGTTCTCCGGTTTCCACCCTTTTATAGTGCATCTGCCAAATTGCCAAATGCCATAAATGGAAATGTAGTTTTGAGTCTGTTTTCACTTTGGGTAGGGGTGTCTTTGGTAAATTTCACAAATCCATTCATCTAGGAACCTTTGTAGTCCAACTAAGGATCTTGGAGGGCAATGATGATTTTCATTGTATTTAGTCCTATTCAAAGTTTGCGGTAGGATCTCTGGTCAAGATTCACACACTCATTCACCACTATAAGCAAATTGGTAGGGTACCATCTGCATGTCTGTGGACTGAGGGTGGAAACCGGAGTACCCAGAGAAACCCACCAAGCATGTGGAGGACATGCAAACTTCATGCACACAGACTAGAGGCTGGAATTGAACCCAGATCCTGGAGGTGCAAGGTGACAGTGCTAACCACTAAGTCAGTGTACTGCAAAATTACCCACAATGCCCCTTGAATAGCATTGAATTTTGATGCCAAAACAGATGATGCAGCAGAGCTTTAGTCTCTTTAACCTTGTCCAGCCTTACTCACCTCCTCATCTTTACACTCTGCTCAGCTTTCAAAGCTCATCATTCAAACAAACAAACAAACAAACAAACAAACAAACAAACAAACAAAAACAGCACAACCTTAAACTCATATCGAAACTGCTTTCCTAATGTAGAAGTATATTCCTCTAAAAAACAGATACATTTTGAATTTTCTTGTCTTCATCATCTCTAGTTAATATAATCGATACCATCTACTGCAGACATATGGACATATATTTTGTCTTTGATTCCTTTATACGATTTTGCATACTGTAGTTACATTCGTGCTTAAAAAGTCCAGAATATGGTTTGGTGCTTTGTTTCCAGAAATCTAAAAACATGAACCATCCAAAAAGGACCATTTTCCCTAACAGTGCGTAAAATAAACGACTGGTATTTTATTTATGTTCATTTCGTGCAACAGCTTTAACAACCTTTTATTTATTAGCATCAGAGGTCATTACTTTCGGCATGGCTCCCTAGACTTTAATTTATCTACACAGCTGGAGAGTTTTGTGTAAATGTGTGGCGTCTACACAAACCCCACAACGACACTCGCATTATCAGCCCTCAGGAGCAGCCCATATGGAGAAAACTATGAGCACTCTCCTCACACAAACACTATTTTATATCCTTCACAGCACGGATAATGAGACGCCCTGGCTCAGCGCTTTGCTGCCCTCCCGGTGTGTTTTGCAGTGATGTTGTTGGCTCTCTTGCCTTTCATGTCCTGTGTGATTGAAAGCAATGTGGCAGAGACTTGGCACCTAGCCCGCTCGCACTGCTTGGCTTTCTCAGCTAAAGCTCCATATTGAGTCGATTCACGTGCTCCCGGAGAACGAGAGAGCGCATATCTGCGTACCGGGGCGTTTACAGGTCCCTACAGCTGTACCGGGTAATAAACACTCTCACAGATGGACCAAGCATGGACCAAGCAATCAGCACATACAGTACAAGATCACCACCTGAGGACAGCTGCTGGAAAAACACATACGGTTTATGTTTATGGGAATGAGATGGGAAAGATTTTTAGATTGCTCCCATACTGTTCCCTAATATGCACTGATCATCATCATCATCATCATCATCATCATCATCATCATGCCTCCTACTTGTTTCTTTAGAAATCATTTAGTTTATTTTGAATTCTATACACAGATTACATCACGTGCAAATGTTTACGATTAATTTTCTTTATTTCAACAATAGACAGAATTTTTGACATTTTAGTCATAGTCTTAATCGCGTCATCTTTTTCTTATGATCATGTACAGTACACACTCACACTCAGCACAATCGCCTTGCACCTCCAGGGTCCAGGTTCGATTCCCGTCTCTGTGTGCACGGAGTTTGCATGTTCTCCCCGTGCTTGGTGGGTTTCATCCGGGTACTCTGGTTTCCTCCCACAGTCCAAAGTTATGCAGGTTAGGCTAATTGGTGTTCCTAAATTCCTTGTATCGTGTGATTGGATGTGTGCGTGTGTGTGTACTGTATGTGTGTGCCCTGCAATGGATTGGCACCCTATCCAGGGTGTCTCCTGGGAGAGTCTCCGATGTGGGGGTGCAAGGCCATGGTGCTAATGACTACACCACTGTGCTGCCTTCTATTCTATTCTATTCTTTTCTATTTTATTCTAGACCACACCTTGTTTTTTTGTGTTTGTATTTTACTCTAGACTATTTTCCTTTATCATCTGATCTATGCTATTCTATGCTATTCTATGCTATTCTATTCTATTTTCACTCACTCACCCCTTTTCTATACTGCATAACTCTGTACAGGGTCACTGGAGGCCTGGAGACTATCCCAGGGGACTCATCACATAAGGCAGGATAAACCTTGGAAACTCTATTGCAGAGTCCAGCACTTACCAGTTAGCCTAATATACATGGCTTTGGGCAGTGGGGGGGGGGGGGGGGGGGGATCAGAGTTTGTGGAGGAAACCCACCCAGCACTTGCACACACACACACACACACTAACGGAATCTCTTAGTTTTGATCACGTGACGCTTGGCAGACAAAGCGCATGCGTACTACAGTACTCGTATATTAAGACCTTGCTCGTTTATCAAGTTAACATCGATTAAAAATGTATCTCATCTTGCAAAACGCTCGCAGGTTCCACTGTATACTCAAGTCAACGAAGTAAAAATGAATGAATAAATAAATATAATAAATCGATAGCTTGCATGAAGTTAACAGTAGTGCCGGCAAAAGTAGCAAACACTCAGTTATTGTCTTTACTAACTAAGAGATCGCAAGCATACAGTAACTGTCATTATAACACAACACACAGCAGTTTCTCTTCCTGTCCCAATGCACATCATACGCAAGCTTATAAAGCCAGACAAATGCCTTCTGCAGCAAGATATCAGAGAGTCCTAGTGCTAGACATTGCATTACTTATTACTTAGTGTTGTTTACTGGAGCTTGTAGGAAGATTTATTTATGAAATCTGCTGCTTTTGACTTTATCATCGATAAACTCAGCCAGCTTCTGCCTCATAATTCTGCACAGGCAGTGTGTAATGAGGCAGCTTAATGTCCTGCTGCAGTTAAAATACAATGTGCCATCTGGTGGCTGATGGAGGGAAAAAAAAAAGAAAGACCTGCATGGGTTACACGGCCTCAAAACAAATGATGAAAATTACATTTAAAGTCTTGATGTACAGCTTCCTGGCTGGTTTTATAGATTAAAAAGACAATGTGTTATAATGTTAGTGTTTTTTTTTTTTTAAGGGAGTTTTATGGCAGATGCTCAACGATGCTGCACAAAAAAATATTTTGTAAATATCCTGGAATTATTGCCGGTTTGAGTCACAATTTCACTTTTAACAGCAATGAGCTGTTAATGCAAGAGATTCGGTTTATTAAAGCTCGTTTTTCAACAGTCAGCTATAGAACAGATGGATTGCTTAGGCATCCCGGCAGACATGCAATTAAAAAAATGATTCAAGTTAACAGGCAATGTCTTAATGAGCTACAGATTGAATTAGAAGATTTGAAAGCATCAATACCAAGCTGCCACTTTTAGGTCATAGAGCAAAGGGCCTTAACCCTATCTGCTCCAGGGACGCCTGATCATGCTCTGACTCCAACGTCCTATCAAAATAAATAAATAATGAAATAATGAAATAAATAAATAATGAAATAATCACTATGTTGTAATGTACAGTGTAGGTGACTGTAATAAAGGTTGCATTTGTTAATAAAACAGTTACAGCTTTCCACAAGGAGGAGCTCTTTCACTTGCTTGAAAACCTTGAAATCTGTATTAGAATTCATGATGACAGATCAGGTAGGGTTTCAAACTGCAAATGATCTTGAACAAAATGGTGCCCTTGAATTAACTGTTACATTTTTTTTTTTTTAACCAAATGTGCACTGCTAATGAGGTTGGCTGGAGATTTAACATCAAAAGATCACTAAGCACAGTTGCATCAAAGAAACCTGTCCTGAGTTTTTGAACACCATCCGCATGTTTCATTAAACCATAAGGTTCATTCCCAAAGCTTGGTGGGGATCTGACCATCACACCTACTGCATATGCGGTTTTCTTTATTGTGTTCTTGAGCCCAAACGCGTCTCTTCTGCTTGTTGCCGGTCCTTAGCAGTGGTTTCCTAGCAGATATTCTACCATGAAGGCCTGATTCACACGGTCTCCTCTTAACAGTTGTTCTAGAGATGTGTCTGCTGCTAGAACTCTGTGTGGCATTGACCTGCTCTCTGATCTGAGCTGCTGTTAACCTGTGATTTCTGAGGTTGGTGACTCGGATGAACTTATCCTCCGCAGCAGAGGCGACTCTCGGTCTTCCTTTCCTGGGGCGGTCCGCATGTGAGCCAGTTTCTTTGTAGCGCTTGATGGTTTTTGTGACTGCACTTGAGGACACTTTCAAAGTTTTCCCAATTTTTCGGCCTGACTGACCTTCATTTCTTAAAGTAATGATGGCCACTCGTTTTTTCCTTCACTTAGCTGCTTGTTTCTTGCCATAATACAAATTCAACCTCTTTGCTCTGTACGGTATATAAAAATCATTATGATCAGATTGTCCCTGATGAGCAAGCTGAGGGTGACGGTGGCAAAAGAAAAAATGTGCCAGACTCAACCGGGAACCCATCCTCATTTGGGTGATATCAGAGAGCAGGAGATCTATTTAAGTCATTATGGAGTCCACTTTCATTATGATAGGCTCGGGGACATTAAAATTTCCCTACAAACTGTACCGCATCACTGTGTGCACAATGCCAGTGCCATAAATACATGGTGAGGCAAGTTTGGAGTGGAACAACCTGAGTGTCCTACAGTACATAGAACGTGGAGTTTTGGGATGAACTGGAACTCTTGCATGGAAATAAATGTAAAAGATGTGAGAAAATGTACCGTATAAATAATATCCTGTACAGTATATGTCACTCATCATTTATAGCGCTTAATCGACAGGAATCGAACCCAGACCCTGGAGGTGCAAGGCGATAGTGCTGACCACCACACCACCGTGCAGTCTGTATATATTATAACTGTATAATATTATTCAGTTTGTTCCTGATGACCAATAGTGGCAAGGACCCTGAGACTCATCAGGGAACACATCATTATCTGGGTGGTATCAGACAGATATACTGTAGCAGGGATTGATGTGCACTCATGCTGTGTGTTATGAGGCTGAAAGTTCTTTGTAATGTTAAAGGTGTGTAATTTAATATGAAGTCCAATTTCATTGTTGGAGGTTCAGGAATTTCGGTCCTAAACTTTTGTGAGGCTGCAGTCGAAGAAGTTTGGTCGGAAATGCATTAATAGACTTCAATGACACTTGTGTTGCTCAGCTGTTACACAACGAGCTTCACATCCTTTCCAAAGATCCATTCAGGGATTTAATGTTATCCAACATTCCTAATGGTTCTCACAGATGTGTTCCCTGAGCGTTTTCTTATTAATGCTTTATATTGAATATCAGTAATGTAAGTTGGGACTCGGTGTGACCCTGACTCCCGGATAAAGTGACTCCAGAAGATGAATGAATGTTGGATGGAATTAGAAGGCCTATAGATTGGGATAAACAGGATAACTACTAAAGTTTGACTTCAACCCAGATAATAATTCGTCAAGCTTGGCTTTAAATGCGGCAGGTAACTTGGTTCAAATGGTGATTTTAAAAGGTAAGGAAAGAGAAAAGAGTAAATGGCAAGAATCTTTCATTTTTTGAGAACTGTTTAAATCAAAATTATACAAAAATACAATACTGGCTGTTATTAAAAAGAACAAAAAGGAAAAACTGCAGTCGTGTGCTTTTTATACAGGCAAATGAAATTCAAAGTGTAGATGACAAAAAGTTCAACAATTAGTTTGTAGCAAAAAAAAAAAAAAAAAAAGGAAAAAAAAAAGATGTGCATTATTTAGAGGTCAGCGTTAGCATATTTATTAACCAAACATTTTCTTGAATAAGCACAGTTAATAAAAAGGGAGGGGGGTGGGGGGGCTCCAGCCACAGCATCGAGCAGGGGGATGAACCAAATGTTTCCTTCTAACTTTAAGAAATCATTAGTGGTTTTTCCTTAAGGCTGAACTTCTTTCTTTAGATGATCTGAGTGCCGGAACAGCAGGAGCAAAAAGACTTTGAAGCTGATAAGGCCATGAGATGGAATCGAAAGGTCAGGCTAAACTGTGGACTAAAACCTGACACATTCCAATTTAAAGGTATAAAAATACAGTATGAAGCTGAGTTATAATTAGCAACCGTAGATAGTGATTAAGATGCTAAGTGCTTTGGTAGTGTGTGTCATGTGTGTGTGTTAATAGTTCTCACTGGTTATGAGGCGTTCAGGTCTCAGCACCTCCCTCATGAATAAAACAAAAACTTAACAACGGTGTGATAATTACACAGCAAGCATAATGACAATTCAAAGCTGAGATGAAAAAAAAAAAACATACAGACAACCAGACAAACAAACAAAATGCACACACATCAGGGACACAATCGTGCTGCAGATATATATATATATATATATATATATATATATATATATATATATATATAAAGGAAAAATTGACCATATTAAAGGGAAGACACTACAGATGATTTTTTCAAAATGCAAACAACAGACAGAGTTTCTTGCCGAGAGATTCTTTCAAATTTAGTTCTGCAACATTTTGCAGAATTCTGCAACAATGAAAGTGATGCTTCTTCTAATTATACATTTGCATACTTTATAAAACCCAATATCTCATCTTGTTATTATTATCACAGACTGTTAAAATATTTTTTATTGCTAAATCAAGAAAATAATGTATGCATTAGAATTTTACAATATAATTTGTATTAAAATTACAATGTGAGTATATCACTAATAAATCCACCAGGAAATCCACCAATTATCAGCAATTATCATTTTGGGAAAATCCTCTGTAATGCTTTTTTAATTAGGATTAGAAATGAACAAATACAATTTCATAAATGCAGATCATCTATAATTATAGTAATTTTTGATTATTTGGTCCGGAATATAAAACTAATACCTATGAAAAAAAAAAAGAAGTAAATTTGAAATGTGATTTCATGTATTTCCACAGTAGAATTTATCTGTCATAAAGTGAATTATAAGAAAACAAGCTCTTCTAGCGTATAAAGTTGCTGATTTCATAAGGCACATTAGTGTTCTGAATCCAGCGAAGAAAATAACATTATGTAAGAACTGTCTAACACATTATTAAACCTGGAGGGATAAAGTAAGGTTTTAACTTAGAGGTGAAACGTGGTACAAATCATGAATGAACATAACTGGAGATCACCTAAAACATGTGTTGAAGTTGCATTTTAAAACTCAACAGTAGGAATCACAGCGATGTTTAATAGTGAACGTAAGAGCATTTCTAAATAAGCTATGACTTGCAGTGGAACCTCAGCATATGAATGCCCTCCCTTATGAATTTTTGCAAAAACATTTGGCACAAAATTTCTATCATTCAAACCATTATTATTGTTCCTCTAATATTTCATGAAGACATAGCCCCATGGGTCCGATGAAAGTTCTCAAGGATGGTAGCAAGAAGAAAAGGGAGCACCAGCCAGTGCCAAGAGGAATCATACATTAAAGTAAAGTGAGATTTAATGTCAATTTATTTCATATTTTACATTAATTACGTCTTTTGACTGTTTTTAGATGACAACATATGATTATTGGTAATGTGTTGGAAAATTGGTAGTATTAGTAATATTTTTGGGCGGCTGGAACGGATTATCTGCATTTACATTATTTCCTATGGGAAAATGGAACTCGCAAGATGAAATTTCTTCTTAAGAAATTCTGCTGTACTGTAATTGTTTCTCTGTACTGTAATTGTGGAGTGGGCAGGGCTTAAGGCTGTCACTGCAGTTGCCACGTTTCACATTGTGATAATGGCTGCAAATGGAATAACAGTGAATTAAACTTTTGATATTTTTTTTTAATTTTACACAAATTAATTTAAAATCTAAAAACTGTTGAAAATAATTGTGTCTGAAATCGTCATTTCTACCTGTAGTGTTTTCCCTTGGATTGTTTTGAAATATGCATATTCTGTTTTGAGCATTTCTACAGTATCTAACTGATGCACACCATCCGCAACATAAATAATACCGCAAAGTACAAAACAGGGATGATAAAGATGATAAATTCACCTGAGGATTGTAAATTCCATGTTACTTTTTCAACACCAGAAACACACTAATGCTCCGTTAACATTTAGAACGAATTTCCCGAAACAACGCATTGTCGTAAAAATCACGTAGGTGTCGTTTTCCCAATCGATATTTAGTACCCATGAAGCACACATTTATATCAGATCATGTTTTCAAGTAGTTGAAGACACCTGCCTATGAAGCCCTGACTTGAGTTTGGGCCATAAAGCGGCCCTTAGCACCGTGTTTCCTTTGGCAGCACTTTTTTATTCTTACACCATCTGTAGGTTTGTACATTTATTATGTAATAGCTGCAATCAGTAGAAAGCATTGTTTGAAGCTGATCTTATAAAAAAAGTTTACAAACAGAACTACATGCTTATCTAGAATGGTAGACAGAAATTCAGTCCTTATTATAAGCTTAAAAGTATAAAAATTCAAACAGTGAAATAATCTGGGATAACTATTGGTAATGTATGTTTAACAAAAAAACAGAAAGATTAATGAATCTAAAATGTTTGAAGAAGTAATCGATGAATTACTGCTATGGAATAGAAGAAGATAAAATGCAAATTTGGCCGTTGACTGACTAAGCTTTAACTACTCAATACCTCTGCGATGGATTGGAACTCTGTCCCGCCTTGAGCCCTAAGTCTCCTGGGACTGACCCTGTATACAGGACAAAGTGGTATAGACTATGAGATGATGATGACAACATCCAATTCAGTCTTCCAGTGCACTAATGTAATTTTTTAAAAGAAATAATCTAGAATTAGTAAATCACTACGTCTAAACGTGTTACCATCTCAAAAATGTTGTTAGTCATCTGGGGGGCTTCATCACTAAAGACACTACCAGTGTTCCAACATCTATAAAGTCTTGATTTACTGTCTGTAGCTCAGTAGAGGGAAATGTTTTTTTTTGTTAAGACTTGCACTAGATGTGATGTGAGTAGGAGTATGTGTGTTAAAAAACAACAATAAAAAAACCCCATAAAGTCAGAATTCCCCTGGCAAAAAAAAAAAAAAAAAAAAAAAGAAGTTCTCCCAGATCCTCTTCCTGTCTCAGCGGCGAGTGGCTCGCTCATTACCGCGTCCTCCATGCTCACAGGTTTTGCAGCACTGCGATCGAACCGCAGGCTGGTGACATCGGCCGAGCCACTGGAGATTCTGGCAGATGGGGAACGTCAGACTGTCGCGTAAACATTCCTCGCCTGGGAAAACACACAGGAAAGAGTTACAATCCGGATAAAAGAGCTACTGCTTGTTTTGTTACGGTTATAAGACATCGCATTAAGATCAATCAGGTCACTACTGCTCTGCAGTGTCAGAGATCAAGTCCTCATGAAATTTCTGTGATATGATTCCATGTGTTAATGAATTTTTCGTTTGGAACATGAAGTCAGAATGATGATTTGTTGAAATAAACTGATTTGAAAGACAGCCAGTAGGGGTCTACAAACACCATTCACTCACCAAATCTAATAAAGAGAAGAGCAAAGAGTTCAACGAGAGCCTTGTTTCAGCAGTCGAGGATTTCCACCACCACCGTTTTCCGTCACCCCTGTCTACTTGAAGCAGATCAATATCCTTAACTACTGTTCTCAATCTGCCGTCCCTGGGCCATTCCTGCTCTTCTCTCTGGCTCACACATGATGTGAAAAATATAATACAACCGCAAGTACACTCGACCGGCTCAGCCGATTGTATTCCGAAAAAGCTTCGAATTTTCAAATTTCTTGCCAAAGTTTTGGTCTTAAGACGAAAATCCGCAAGACGGGGCATTCGTCTGCCAAGGTACTGCTGTAATGGCAAGGTCAAGGTGAGATAAGATGAGAGCAGGTTTTGAGGTGGATTACCAAGTTATCAACGGACACTTATGATTAGTTACATGACAAAGCCTATGTTTTCAATGCAGAACAGATGGTAACCTCAACACAATGGATTGTTCAATAGGTTAACTGAAATGCATGACCAGTTATATAATCGCACGTTGACCTTATAGAAGAACGTTACAAAAGGGATTTATTTATGGTCGTAATATCTGGTACAGTATCACCCAAATGAAGATTCAAGGTTTATTTCACCTTAGGCGGTTCTTCTTAGTTATGGACCATCACCTCCAGGTGGCTCATTAGAGAGAACATGATGAAGAACGTAAAATCTATACATTGATGTCCATTGCTAAAAGAACTATGGAAATAAATTTAAATTGAATTAGCACTGGATGAAAGCACAGACACAACTGACCAAGCTTAGCTTGCCTTTTTCATCAGTGTTATTCATGACCAATTCAAAGCAAAGGAAAAGTTGCTGAGTTTGTGTCCAATTCATAGCCATACCACAGACGAGGGCATATTGCAGCAGCCGTGTGATGTGATTGAGTGCATGGTCTGCCTGGCTTACTGCGCATGTACTGTAGATGTCTTTTGCCCTAAAATGTTGGACAAAAGTCCAGGAGTTAACAGCACCACAAGTTCTGGGCCTTCTGGGCCTAAGGTGACTAATCCATGGAAGATACAGTAGTGGAATGGATGTGATGATCCAAAATGGGTCATGGACCTTGTCTTCCTAGTTGGCAAATCATCTTAAACTCCAGGGCCCTGAAAGCGTGAAAGATTTCTTCACAAAATGAAAATTACTGCAAAAAAAAAAAAAAAACTCACTTCACAGCAGGTAGTCCTCAGTGTTGATATTAGGCATCTGCTAGTGAAAACCTACGGCATGACTTTAATCAGCGTTTTTGTTGACTTCAGGGCGCTCCATGACACTTTCCAGCCGTGAGCGGACCCGTTCTCAGATGACAGGAAGAGTGTCCCTAATGTGTTGCGAATGGAACCTATTGACTTGCAGTGCATTAGTGAGCTAAAGACTAAATCCAGAGAGGTGCAGGGAAAAGCAGACATGACCGGACAATTTCTGAGAGAATTACCTCCAGCCTTCCTGGAGCGTTTGCTAATGTGCCTTTTTGGAAGCATGCGTTTGTGTAAGGAACTTTTCTTTAATAAACACTAGTACAAGACCAGGCCCATATTGATGCCCATCCTGCACTCCCTTTAGGGCAAATAGTGCATAAGTGAGCCAGGCAAGAAATAGAAACACATTCGGGGATTACATTTATTAGTTTTTAAAAAAAAGGAAGCAGAAAAAAGGTATGCAATAACTTAAAAACAGTATATAATGCACACTACCTGGCCAAAATAAGCCATTATAGAAAGGTAAAAAAAACACTTGTTGGGGAGACCAATAAGAAAAAATGGCTTCAGTTTGCTAGTGACCAATAAGATGTGGTCTGATGACTTCAGATTGACTCTATTCCAGAGTGATTGGTAAGAAATGTAGCGCATGGAGCGATGCATCCATCATGCATAGTGCCCTCTGTACAAGCCTCTGGAGGCAGCCTTATGATCTGGGGTTGCTTCAGTTGGTCAGGTCTAGACTCAGCAATGTTTTGTGGCAATAAAATGAAGTCAGCTGACAATCTGAATGTACTGAATGACCGGGTTATCACATCTATGGAGTTTTTCTTCCCTGATGGCATAAGTATCTTATACTGTAGGTAGATAGGACTCAAATAATGAAAAAATGGTTCTGGGAGCATGAGGGATCATTTTCCCACATGAATTGGACACTCCATTGGGATTTGAATTAAATATTGTGTGACGTTTTCTTTGGTCAGGCAGTGTATAAAAATGAATAGGAACTGATGTTAGTTGTAAGCATGACAAAGATCTGTTAGTAATGGAAAGGAAAAAAAAACATTGCAGAGTTATTGCACTTTCTTGTAGTACTTGAGCACTGAAGAGGCACTGTGTTGCCACTTATTTAATAATTTGATACTGATTACTCTTATTGATGAAAACCCCCGACTGAGTACAAGGACAAAGCTACCTTGTCGACTAGTCTAAGGTAGTGACATTCCAACATTGAATAACACCGAGCTGATGAAACACACATCTGAAAAGCACCTGTCACATGCCTGCCACCTTGCCCATATACCACCCTTCCCAGAAACTAACTAGTGACTCAAATGTTTGGACACCTAGGTGAAGATCATTCTATCACCTAGGTGACAGGACAGAAACGAGTCCTTATTCTTTGTACAGTAATGAGTCCAGTCGAGCTGCAATAGTGGTTTGTAGAGTGTAGTGCTGAGTGAGGTGTGATAAGTGCCGAAAGGAAAGGGGGTCTGTGTCTTTGTAGGTAAGAATGAATGAGTGTAAAAGAAAACCAGCCGAGGTATCTGAGGGGATGAAAATAAATCTTGAACACAAGTGTATTCTGAGACATGCTGCAACAAACGGTGCGCAAACTGAAAAAGACTGAAAAAGCATCTGAGCACAGAAACGCCTGGATCCTTTTGATGTTGGAAAGGAGAAACCAGCATGACTGTTTCAGCTTAGTAATGTAATAAGAAAGAGAAAGGCTGTGGCCAAAGCTACCCCAAGATTGTGTAAATGGTGTGAGAGTTGGCAATGGAGATCAAAAGATCTTGATGTGGGATGTGTCTTTAGTATGTACAGTTTCAGCTGGTGAGTTTCTATTCAAAACAAGATGCTGAGTTTCAGGCACAAGCATAATTGACTAAGGGCGGGAAAAAAGAGAATGAGGTGAGTGTCATCAGCATAGCAGCTTTATGAAAAGAAAATATCAGTAAGAAAATCAAGAGGACCTAGAACAGAGCCATGTGGGACACCGGTGGAGAATCCTCTCCATGTCACCTCATGTGTTTGCCTCTTCATGCTGTGCCATGTTTCCAAGGTAAATGGAGTGTTGTGATGGATGTAAAAGATGATTAGGACAGATAAGTATAAATGAACAGCAAACCTGACAAACAAACAAATGATAGTTTGCGGCCTTTATATCGTCCTGATCTACAGTGCTTTGCAAAAATCTCGATCTACATTTTATTTCATAATATATAAAAAAGAAATAATTAAATTAAATTGAAAATTAAATGGGAACAAGTGCTTTACTGTGACAGTCTGCAAAGTGCCTAAGAATAAAAATGAAAAATGGAATGTTCATCAAACAACCTCAGCCTCAAGCTCATTTCCCCTTTCATCTCTTACAAATTCTCAGCATTCAGCATGACCAGTATACTAATCACTGGCCTGATCATCTGTCATCATCTGTACATGTTTCTCACTGGTTCATGCCCTACGTTAGACGATTTTTATGCTTGAATGATTGATAGGTTTGATTGATTCACAGGTTTATCAAACAAAAAACCTTCCTCTGAAAATGCTCAGGTAGAGGGACTGAATTGAAAATAAGTGCCAATAAAAAAAAACTCTTGAGGAAGCCTTGAGAACTATTCCTCAAGACTATGTTAAAAAATACAACAAAGTCTGTCTCTTACTGTATATGCAAAAAGGCTGAATATGTACTAAACACATGTTAGATTGTAAGAAATATATTCTGTATAATATTACACTGATTATTATACTCTGTATAATATATATGTTTGTATGTTCTGCTGTGAAAGTTTAAACTCTTCGTCTTGAGAAAAAATGAGAGAAAGGAAAAGAGAATACAGTGGAACCTCGGATTGCGAGTAATGTGGTTTACGAGTGTTCCGCAAACCGAGCAAAGATTTTTAATAAAGGTTTAATCGGAAACCAAGCAAGTATTAGTTTACGAGCGCCGAGTATCATGTATCACGCATGGGACTCTTATTTTGACACCGAGCGTCACTCACTTCACAGGTTCCCACTGGAATTCTCTTCCACTCCTCCGTCACAACATCACGGAGGTGGTGGACATTTGACACCTTGTGCTCCTCCACCTTCCTTTTCAGGATGCTCCAGAGGTGTTCCATGGGGTTTAGGTCTAGAGACATGCTTGGCCAGTCCATCACCTTTACCCTCAGCCGCTTTAGCAAGTGAGTGGTCATCTTGGAGGTGTGTTTAGGGTCATTATCATGCTGAAACACTGCTCTGCGGCCCAGTTTTCCAGTTTCAGTATGTCACAGTACATGTTAGAATTAATGTTTACCTCAATGAACTGTAGCTCCCCAATGCCAGCAGCACTCATGCAGCCCCAGATCATGACACTCCCTCCACCATGTTTGACGGTACACAAGACACACTTGTGAAGATTCACATTCCTTGTAGGACGACATCCATGCAGAGCAATTTGATGCAGTGTGCGGCATACGGTTTGAGCACTGACAGGCTGACCTCCCATCCCTTCAATCTCTGCAGCAATGCTGGACGCACACATCCGTCTGTTTTCCAAAGCCAATCTTTGGATCTGACGCTGAGAACGTGCTCTCAGCTTCTCTGGCCGGCCATGGCGAGGCCTGTTCTGAGAAGAACCTGTCTTCTTAAAGCGCTGGATGGTCTTGGCCACTGTACTGCAGCACAGTTACAGAGTGTTGGCTATCTTCTTATAGCCTCGGCCATCTTTATGTAAAGCGACAATTCCGTTTTTTCAGGTCTTCTGAGAGTTGTTTGCCATGATGTGCCATGTTGAACTTTCAGTGGCCAGTTTGAGAGAGTGGAAGAGCTTTTATACCGAATTTAACTCACCTGCTATCTGGAGACACCTGAGACAGTGTAACACTAATGAGTCATGAGGGGAAGGAAAATGACTAATTGTGCTCAATTTGTACATTTTCACTTAGGGGTGTACTCACTTTTGTTGACAGGGGTTCAGCTATTATTGGCTGTATTTTTAGTTATTTTGAGGGGACAATAAATTTACATTGCTATACAAACTTTACACTGACTACTTTTCAATGTGTCAAAGAGTCATTTATGCAGTGTTGTCCTATGAAAAGATAGAACTAAATATATGCAGAGATGTGAGGGGTGTACTCTCTTTTGTGACATACTGTATATAAACTTCACAAACTGCAGAGTGTGTTGGGTGCAGCATTGCATTTTCTTCTGGAATGCATTATAATTCCGGATAAGGTTTACAAACTGATGTATTTAACAGATTGAAACCATCTAGAAGGTTGCTGGACCCTCAGCTGTGACCTACAAACAAGGAGGGCCAAACTCCAGCTGCAAGACCTTGAGTGAACCGCGTTCCAACTCCACACACGACACTGCAACTTTTTGGCAAAGCGCTTCCAAGCAAAAGGGAGGTTGTGTTTTGTTTAAAATGTACATTTCACACTACATACATCCAGAGGCATCTTGTGGAAGAAGCCTGTCCTGACATATTGCTGTTAAGCATGAATCCCAAAAAAACAACAACCCTCAAGCATGTTTAAGCACGACTTCAAATCTTTATATGAGAAAAGTTACTCAAACAGTAACCTACCTTTATTATTATAAAAAAAAAAAAAAAAAAAGATGATGAAAGAAGCGGCATCTCAATGTCAGACCTGACATCACTGATCCTATAACCAGCCGAGACTGGGCGCAGTGATGAAGAAAGATTAGGCTGGTAATTGCTGTGTAGATGAAAGTGTGCCAATATGTTAACGAGGGGGTTTTGCTGATAATGACGAGCAAGCAATTTGCAGCCGGTGATAACGATGAGATGCGAAGAGGAAGTCAGAATTAGTGAAGATAAAATCGACAAGAATGTACATGAGAAAGGAAACTGTTCCCTCGTCAAAATGCATCAGCTATGTGTGTAGGTTTAGTTAGAAATATAAACGTTTTAGGGGTGGCTCTTCCAAGAAAAAAAATTAATGAACAAAGAGTGTAATACAGAGTGGACCCCCAGACGCTGAATATTTCCCTTTGACTGCACATTTTATTTTTAAATTATTAAGACGACAACAAAACATTGACGCTGACATTGGAGTCTTTCTGGTGGTTACATCGCACCAATTCTTCTGTAAGTCTCATTCTCCCTCATCTTCTCAGCCAATTTAACGCCGGTTTTTCAGGTCAGCCTTCGTTAAACCGTCTAATGCTTCCTTCCCTGATCCTGTCTCGACTGTCTGTTTTATCTGGCACTTCCACACACTCTTTCCTCTCATCACATTTCCCTCTCAGTACCACTCAGCACCTACAGTAGCTCGAGTTCTGTAAGTTGCATCTCTGCCACCTTTAGATCTCGCTCAGCGTCCCTGTCCTTTAAAGCCCACTTTCCGATCCAGCACTTCTCAGAAACAACACCGAATGTTTCCTTCCCTGATCAGTGACTCCACATTCTAAAAGACTCTTAACATATTGCTTTCTACTCTCCAAAAAGCCAAAGCAGTAGACGTACTAGACTCAAACGTGGTAGCAAACCAGAGGTGCAAAATGTTCTGAAGCTAAAAGACAAAATGCAAAAAAAAATGTTTGTGTATCTCGAGTTTTGTGTAAATCTCAGGTCTTACTTACAGGTCTGTGTCTGCGTTTTAATATGGAGTAGTGCTGTGGTAGTGCTGAAGAAATGTGAAAATCATACAACCTGGAATTAATGAAGCAAAAAGGGAAGAATGTATTTACTCACTCACTCATTCATCATCTATAACGCTTAATCCTGTATTCAGGGTCACGAGGGGCCTGGAGCCTATCCCAGGAGACTTAGGGCACAAGGTGGGGTACACCCTGGACATGGTGCCAGTCCATCACAGGGCACACACACGGCCAATTTGGGAACGCCAATTAACCTAATCTACATGTCTTTGGACTGTGGGAAGAAACCCACCAAGCACGGGGAGAACAGGCAAACTACATGCACTCAGAGACGGGAATCAAACCTGGCCAGGAATTGGACCTGGACCCAAGGGGTGCAATGCGACAGTGCTAACCACTACACGTGCCACCCAGAATGTATTCATTTAAACAATATATATATATATATATATATATATATATATATATACAATGGAACCTCAGATTGCGAGTATTGTGGTTTACGAGTGTTCCGCAAACCGAGCAAAGATTTTAAATACATTTTTAATCGGAAACCGAGCAAGTATTAGTTTACGAGCACCGAGTATCATGTATCACACATGCGACTCTTATTTTGACACCGATCATCACTCTCTCACCTCCCCCTCCGCCACGACTTCGCAAACACACAGAAACTCTGCTCGTCTCTTATGCGTGTGCGTGCGTTATTTGACACCAACACACACACGCACAGACACTCTTTCGCTTTTTCACCCCCTCCCCGGCTTCACAAACACACAGAAACTCTGCTCTGTCGTGATTCTTTTCAAAGGTAAGGTGCTGGTTCATTTGTTTTGTTTTGTTTTTACTTTACAGCAAAGACACACCAGTCTCAGAGAGATTTCTTTTTTCCCTGTTAAAACGGTGTTTCTGCTGTGTTTATGTGTGTCCGTTTGTTGTGAAACTTAAAAAGTGATTCCGTTAGTATGCGCTCACACCAGTCTCAGATAGATGTCTTTTTTCCGTTAAAACAGTGTTTCCGCTGTGTTTATGCGTTTGCTGTGAAACTTAAAAAGTGATTCCGTTAATATGCGCTCATGCCAGTCGGTGTTTCCATTGTGTGTGTGTGTGTGTGTGTGTGTGTGTGTGTGTTTGTTTTGAAACTTAAAAAGCGAGGTGGGGAGTGGGAAGAGGAGTGTTACTGTGTAAAACGAGGCGAGGGAAGGGGCTAATTCCACACACACACACACACACACACACACACACACACACACACACACACACACACACACACAGCGCCTTCGCGCACCAACGGAAACACTTATCTGTCAGGATTTATTTGTACTTTTTTTTAAAGGTAAAGTGCAGATTTATTTGTTTTATTTTCATTTTATAGATTGTATGAATTATTTTTATGTATTTATTATTTGGGGCTGTGGAACGAATAATTTGAGAATGATGATTTGGTTTACGGGTGTTTTGGAACACGAGCCCACTTCTGGAACGAATTATGCTCGTAATCCAAGGTTCCACTGAAATCAGACAACACAGTTGTTTAGTGGTTAGCACTGTTGTCACCTTGCACCTCCAGGTGAAGTTATTTACAAAGTTATTTTGATCTGAGATAAACATCTGGATTTAAAAATTTTTTATAGAAATTCATAAAGGTTTATTTATAACCTTATCTACAGGGTGGGCCATTTATATGGATACACCTTAATAAAATGGGAATGGTTGGTGATATTAATGTCCTGTTTGTGGCACATTAGTATATGTGAGGGGGCAAGATGGGTGGTGACCATGGTGGCCATTTAGAAGTCGGCCATCTTGGATCCAACTTTTATTTTTCAATAGGAAGAGGGTCATGTGACACATCAAACTTATTGAGAATTCCACAAGAAAAACAATGGTGTGCTTGGTTTTAACGTAACTTTATTCTTTCATGAGTTATTTACAAGTTTCTCTTTGTTCACAGCCATTGACATGTTGAAGAGGTTAACACGTAATGAGCAGATCGAAATTGTGTTGATATCTGGTGAACGCAGTAACCGGGTCATTGCAGCAGATTTCAATGCAAGACACCCTACGAGACCACCCATCTCCCATGCTACAGTTAGCAAACTGCTTGCTAAGTTTTGTGAAACTGGTTCAGTGTTGGATTTGCCAAAATGTGGACGCATGAAAACTGTCACTAATGAACAAACATCAGTGGCTGTCCTAGCTTCATTCAGCAAGAGCCCACAGCGTAGCACTCGCCGCATGTCACTGGAGAGTGGCATTAGTCGAACATCCCTTCGGCGGATATTAGCTACTCACAAATGGCACCCTTACAAACTCCAGCTACTGCAGCATCTCAACGAGGATGACCCAGATCGGCGCACACAATTTGCAGAATGGGCAAAACAAAAATTGGAACAGGACCCTCAGTTCACGCAGAAGATTTTGTTCAGTGATGTGGCAAACTTTTATGTGAATGGTGAAGTTAACAAACAAAACCACCACTATTGGTCTGACACTAACCCACATTGGATAGATCTCTCCAAGACTGTTGGAACAAAAAGAGTGATGGTATGGTGTGGTATATGGGGTACAAAGATAGTGGGGCCATTCTTCATCAATGGAAACTTCAAGGCGACTTTATGCACTGAAGCTGGCACGTTCCCTGCGTTTTTCCAGCAAGATGGTGCACCACCACATTATGGGTGTCAGGTCCGAGCATTCCTAGATGAACAGTTTCCTGAAAAGTGGATTGGTCGTCGTGGGCCAGCTGAATGGCCCCCAAGGTCTCCTGATCTGACCCCCTTAGACTTTTATCTTTGGGGTCATCTGAAGGCAATTGTCTATGGTGTGAAGATACGAGATGTGCAGCACCTGAAACTACGGATACTGGAAACCTGTGCTGGCATTTCTCCTGTGGTGTTGCTATCAGTGTGTGAAGAGTGGGAGAAGAGGGTTGCATTGACAATCCATCACAATGGGCAGCACAATGAACACATTTTATAAGTGGTCAGAAACTTGTAAATAACTCATGAAAGAATAAAGTTAAAGAAAAAAATTGTTTTTCTTGTGAAATTCCCAATAAGTTTGATGTGTCACATGACCCTCTTCCTATTGAAAAAACAAAAGTTGGATCCAAGATGGCCGACTTCTAAATGGCCACCATGGTCACCACCCATCTTGAAAAGTTTGCCCCCTCACATATACTAATGTGCCACAAACAGGACGTTAATATCACCAACCATTCCCATTTTATTAAGGTGTATCCATATAAATGGCCCACCCTGTATAATACGATATGAGGACATGATATGATACGACATTCATCCAGACTCTTTTCTGTACTTGCACCTACAGTAGGGGGTGAAATGAACTCCCTCTAGATGTCTGTACAGCGGAGTCTTTAAACGACGACTCAAGAAGTATTTGTTTCTTCAATACTTGGACTAATCCCATAAAAAAATCAATCAATCAATAAATAAATACATTTAATTAAAAAAACTCTTCCCAACTGTGTTTGCCTGATGGCGCTTAGTTAGTAACCCTCTGGGTAAGAGCGTCTGCCAAATGCCTGAATGTAACTGTAAATCTATAATATAAGCTGTGAAGCTCCTCCGCGTGAGAAGCAGCGCCGCCCTGCTGAAAGGTCTGACAGAAGGATTCATTCACATCAAGGCCTCATCATGAACCTCAGTGTATTTCTCCCATGTTGCCAGGACACACGATAAACAGTCAGGGCAGAGAGGTCAGGGTCATGGTCAGGGTCAGAGTTCCATCGAGCTCCCACGATGCACCCCTTCTTGCCCAGTGAGACACACGCTGGGAAGTGGCCTCCTGCAGTTGGGACATCAGATCTATTTCAGTACAGGATGCTGATGATGAATCTCTGCAGATGTGCTGATGTGAAAGAGACGTGGAACTGTGTAAATTTTCTTTCAGGCTCTTTGGTACACTGAGACTGAAACCCAACGAGCGCATGGAGAACATGCAAACTCCATGCACACGGAACCCGGTGCGAGGATCGAGCCTGTGCTGTACAGTGCTGTAAAACAGTCATCTCTTTTTCTTTTCTCAATCACAGTGACATTGTCTATGAAAAAAATGACAGTCCATCCAGGAAAGAGCATAAAACTGAATCCCGTCCATTCTCTTGCAATCAGTGTTCCACATGCAGTAACGTGCAGCTTTGTGCATTTTCAATCGTCATTAAATCTCAGCCACAGTTATGATCAGGATATCCTTACAGAATGCACTGTAATACCGACAGGATGACTAAGCATCGGGACTCTTGGTTCGTAAACAATGACGCAAAGACCGACGCGTTCATGATGAATTTAATTATATAATTATGGTGTATATTGCTTGTTGAGTGTTTTGAGGACGCCGACTTCAAACAACAAAAGTAAAAATAAAACTGAACTTTCTTTTTTTTTTTAAGGCAATATATATTGTGGACAAAAGAGAGAGAAACAACAAAAATAAAATCAGGCATGACCAAAAGAAAATAAAACGCAATAATAAAGCAAAGCCATGCAAAACTGTAAGGTAGCAAAAAAAAGAAAGATAGAAATAATGAAAGAGTGAGCATAGCTGACAGGAGTACAAGGAAAACTACATTTTAATCAGTGAAAGAATGAAAGAAAAGCAAGAAAGAAAGAATAAAAAGAATAGGAAGAATATGAATAAAAATGAAGTCCAAGAAAGTAAGAAAGAAAAATGGGAACAGTGAAAATATTTAGAAAAAAAAACACACAAGAAAGACAGAGACAGAAAAGAAAGAGAAAGAAAGAAAGAAAGGGGAAAAAATGAGAATGCATGGCAGACAAAAAGAGGAAATGCAGTAATAAAACAAGGAAAGGAACAGGGTGTGAAAGAAAGAAAGAAAGAAAGAAAGAAAATAAAAATAAAGGCCAAGAAAAAGAAATGAAGACACAGAGAAATTAAATAAATGCACGACAAAAGCATAATGAAAGCAACAAAAGAACAGAACATTTTTAGAAAATTAATTCTTGTAAATTCTTGATTATTGGACTTTTGTGTCATTTTGGATTATTGAGTGTAAAACTGTGTGTATAAACTCAGTGTGTATACACATACGCTACACAGGTGAGTCTTTGTGCTTCTGTGCATGTGCCTCTGTATCGCTTACACTTATGGAAGGAGTCTCCAGTTCTAATTTTCAATTTTCCAGTTCTCGAGTTCTTTGTGCTTAGGGGTTGTTTTGGAAAGAAAAAGCGTAAAAATAAATAAATAAATAAAATAGAAGGAAAGGACGAAAGAAAGAGAAGAGTGATATCTCTAAATCTGAATAGGATTAAAGAAAATTGTGATAACTGGATGATGATATTTGTCTTTTCTTCATCCTGCTCTCAAGGACAACGTTTCCTGCGCATACAAAAGAGCAGTAAAGTGTGTGAAAGAGATTTTCACAAAAAATGCACACGGCCCTCCACACACACACACACACACACACACACACACGCACACACACACACACACACACACACACACACACACACACACACACACACACACACACACACACATACACACACACACACACACACTTCCTGCATTTGCATCATTTATTCCACTCTGAGAAAAAAATAAAAAAATAATAAAAAAAGGGCTGTGACCCTCAATCATAAGCACAGGCCATTTATCTCCAACTCTTGTGTAGACACCCGTCCAAACAAACACACATACACTCACACACATCCTGTAGGAAAGGCTGAAATGGCAGGATATACACTATGAAGTGTTTATTCTTAGCACTGTAGTAAGGTTTCCAGCAGAACCCGAACATTACACTTCAAATAGGCTGCGAATGGCAGATCGGTGCCTGTGCGAGTGATCATGTTGGAAATGTAGAGCGAAATATTAACAAAAAGAAAAAAGCAATGTCATACATATTACATCATGAGGCATGCTACGCATTCTCCGACACCGTGTGTACCGAGTGTAGGGATGATGTAAGGAGGATATTACTGAAACAGTACGAACGGAAACATTATTACCGAGTAGAAAGTGACTATTTGTTATTCCAGGGATTTTCAGGATTTTGCTTCACTAGCTGTGGACGAGGATCATACAAACTTCATCAGAAAGAAAGTGCAACTTCTGTACTCTATACACTCATACATTTATAGAAAGGAAACATGGTCCCTGAGCAGATGCATGGAACAATAGCTGTGCATCATTTAATGAAATGAGACAATGCTACAGTACAGTACAAAGCTCCTGTGGATACGTTCTAAGCAAGGGTTTCCTTTACTATATTAACAGCTGTAACGGCTCGCCTGTAGTGAGGAGAGACACTTCAAAACAGCTAAAGACACAGTATGTATGTGAGCCGTACTGTATAACAATGGACTTGGCAACCACTGCATGACAATTCCGTATCGGGCGTTGGATGGTGGAGGGGGCGATTACATTTAGTAGGTTAGCTAAAGTGATACCTAGCAGACTACTATCGATTTGAGACCTGCAATGTAGGTGTCACTCAAATCATCCACACCTGCAATTGTGCATAATTCTACGACTTATGTTACATAACCGTACAGTTCTCATGAATAGAAAATCCAGCTATGGAGACCCTTTTTAATTGTACCAGGAGGTAAACATGTTTATTTCTGTTGCGAATTTGGACACTGTAACATGCAGGTCTTTACTCATTTTGGAGTCAGCAGTGACCCTAATGGTCATTCGAGGAACTGCGCTTTGTGGCGCTAAACTCATTTTTCCGAACCGGATGTTGGCCTTTGGTCTGAGCAAACTTTAAGAATAATGATGAGGAGCAAATGTGAAACCACAGCAACCTTGAAAATTCTGTGAAACTGTACTTGATTGAGGAACAGCATTCCATCCATAAATATTCCTTGAACTTGGTGTTTTAATGGCGGTCATGGAAGGCGCTGGGTTCCCAGCAGGAACCCTAATGCTGTAATATAGAAACGAAATCATGTTGTGATAATGTTCAACATCAGGATAATGATGTTTTTTGAAAGTTAGAATGATTTTGATAAAATGACCTTGAGATAACATTGAATGAACAACCTAAACACAATGTCGCAAACTCAACCTCCAACTCTTCTACATTCTAATGCTTCACTCTAAGGGAAGTCACATGTCACGTCAAAAGAACAACAGGCATTTTACTGTTACAGATCACATAACAGAGACACAAGATTTCTTTTCATTTGTCAGCTTGTAAATTTATTTACAAAAAAGTGACTACAGGACAACACATCTACTACCTCTTCTTGAATACTGGGTTGACCTGCCTGCTTAATTGTAGTTTTGCACTGAAAATAACTGGTTAATTACAAGAAACATTAGAAGCGACCCTGGAACCAGAACGCATCTTGATGTTCACTCTGAAACAATCCGACGTCAGAGATATATATTTCCGCACAAGCCTGGGCACGGCTAGAAGAATAACTGAAATGGCACCGAACATCTGTCATGTTGGCACTGAACTCCCAGAAGACTTAGGAGCAGCATAATAAGATGGCTCCCAAGGACTACATCACCTTGATGAAAATCAAATTTGCAAGTGAGAAAAAAGGGAAACTGACTTTTTTTTAACATTGCTCCAATGATATTAACTGTAATCACAAATTTAATCAGAAACCTTAACTTTGCTTGCAAGTTAAGTTAAAAACCTTGTCGAAGGTGAAGAGTACAGGTGTATAACTGAAATGATTTATAATGTAGTATGGCCCGGATAAAAATGTTTTTGGTAGCTGGGTTATAACATGCATTCTTCGCCTGTCTATGATTTTTAAACCAACTATAGTCTTTGTCAATGGGGTAGATAGAAACTTCATAAAACTCACCTCTCATCCATCAGCCTAGACCCCGCCCATTATCTTCAATGTAACTTGCAAGAAAGGTTGTTTCGTTTGCAAGCATCTGATCTAATTCGTCTATCCCTTACACTGTAAACCTGAATACGTTGGCAAAACTCAAAAATTTGAGGTAATCAGTTACAGTAATGATGTTTTCAATTTTAAGTGAACAGAATCAAATCAGTTTTTGAGTTTGTTGTACTCATTCATATTAATCGTTCTTTACTTGCATTATTGAGTCGCCTAACTCATACTTTTTTTTTTTTAGTTGTTGCAAATCAAATAAATTGTTGTTGGTCTTTCGGTCCGCACAGGTTTTACGCCAGATGCCCTTCCTGATGCAACCGCTCCATTTTATCTGGACTTGGGACAGACACTTCATCCAGAACCCGGGCCTTTCACAGAGTGCTCAGAGTTCCTGTAACTTAAGTACTTACAATTACTTAAAATATCAAATTTGTTCAGCTAACTTGAAAAGTGTCATTTCTACAAACTCATAAATACCAAAAAGTTCTAAATACTCATCAAGGTCTATTTATTTGAACTAATTGTAATTATTTAAGTTAACAGTACTCAATATGTTTAATTACTTTGAGCGTTAGGATTTACAGTGTATCCCAGGAGACTTAGGGCACAAGGCGGGGTACACCCTGACTCAATCCATGGCATTTCCACTACGGGCAATTTGGGAACGCTAATTAGCATAATCTGCATGTCTTTGGACTTAGGGAGGAGAATGGAGTGCCTGGAGGAAACCCACCAAGCATGGGGAGAACATGCTATCTCCATGCACCCAGACCCAAGACGAGAATCAAACCTGAACCCTGGAGGTGTCAGCCGACACCACTGAGCCACCGTCCCGCCTAAAAGCTCTCAAATGTGTTTTAGGTGCTTGCATTAAAAAGACACAGAACTCAGTTCATAGTAAGCCACTTTTAAAATGCACATTGTAGAAAAGCAGCCTTATAAATTTAAAAAATATTTATTTAATGTAAAAAAATAATAAATATGTGGCTTTAATGAGCAAGCCAGGGCTGATCAGGAAAAACTCCCTGAGAGGAAACCAGACTCAAAAGGGACCCCGTCTTTACTTGTGTGACCGTAAAACATTAATCCATTTTATTACTGTGTGCTTATCACTGATCTTCCATAACCAAGACCAAGACATCAGCTCCAGACAAACTGAACAAAACTGATCACCAATTATACACCTGAAAACTGGTGACAGGCTAATGGGCACCCAATGCTCAGCCATGCCCACGCGGATCAGCGATAGGTAAGTGCTTCTCAGTTACTGTACCTGCGACTAACTTTTTACTCTAAAAATCCACAGGGAGAACATCCAATCTCAGAGAGAAAAAAACTGAGATAAAAAAGTCCATCAGTTCAGAATGAGCCCTGGAGAATTATCACATGAAAGGATACTGATTTCTCGCAGACACGAAGCCTGTGTGGAATGTAAAGTAGATTTACACAGCATTGTGGCTCAAAAGGATTGTCTTTGTGACACAGAGATGAACCAATTCTCTCGGGGTTGCAGGAATGACAGCCATGTTGAGACGTTTCAAAAGACATTTGCATACCGTGAGGCAAACTGGCTGATGGCGTCTGACAGAAAAATGTAGCGGAGATTTGGATGATTAAAGCGAGAGAAAAAAAAAAACTAATAATTTTATAACAGAAATCCCAACAACATTTCGTTTGGTGGGATAACAGAATAAATTATTAAATATGCAATGTTGAACTTAGGTCTATAATCACCAGCACAGGAGTGTCTAAGTGACTTTGTACAGTTGTTATGCAATGAACATAAGCCAGTCAGCCATAACATTAAAACCACCTAGGATTTGGGTTGCCCTTGTGCCACTGTGCCAGCTCTGGACCATAGAGGTGTGGGTTGAGCATTGGAGCTTGTGTGAATTGTTTATTGGGTGCATCACATGGATGCTCGATTGGGATGTGAGGAATTTGGGGGTTTGGTGGACAGTCTGCTGGGTCCCGTGCATGGTGGGTTGTGGTGCACTGGGTGTTCTGGTGCCTTTCTATTGTAGCCAGCATTGAAATTTTTGGCGATTTGTGCTGCATTGGCTTTTCTGTAAGATCGAACCAGACGGGCTGGCATTTGGTCCCTGTTGGCATGGGTGAGCCTTTGGTGCCCATGATCCTCTCGCAAGTTTACTGGTGTATAGTTGGTGATCAAAGTTGTTCGGCTGATCTTTTGAAATTTCTCAATGACAGTTTTCACTACAGTGGGGGGTGCATTTTTTTGGGTGTCTAAAACAAAGTGAATTACAGAGGAATCAGAGACAGATTAAGTCTATTTGAGATTATTTAAGTTAACTCGGGACTCATGGTCAGGTGTGTTATTCCTTCACTATTTCACTTACAAACATGCAGATTTAAAAGTCTAGAGACGAAGTGTAGCATTTGCATTTAATAGTTCACAGAATCACCATGGCCTGCAAAGCGAGTCATGAGGAGACTGAAAAAATCAGTACAAAGTACAAACTCACCAGAGAGACAAGAAAAATCTATGTGGTACATTCAAAATGAAAGGACATGTCGGTGAGCTCAGAAACACCAAAAAGGGCGCAGCAGTTGGCCAGATCAAAAGCACCTTTTAGAAGGAAAGCGCATCTTCATCAAAGTCAATAATAAAGAGAAGACTTGACCAGTTTTATCTCATAGGATGTAACAAGATGGAAACCTCTGGTAAGTTTCAGAAACATGAAGACCAGGTGAGATAAAGCTAAAAACATCTTTAAAAAAAAAAAACCCTGTATAGATATACAGAAGAACATCATACAGTATGGACAGATGAGACGAATAAGATGAAGAAAGTAAGAAAAGAACATAAGAGTGTAGAGAAGAAAAGAAACAGTTCAAGATCAAAAGCATAGCAGATCATCTCACACATACTCGTACTGTATGTCTGAAGAAGGAACTGGTTCCCCTGCATTAATTGATGATGTGACTGCTGGCCAATACAACCAGATGACATATTGTCTGCGCAGTACAGTATATCAGCAAATACTTCAAAACTCAATCTTGCGCACTTCACACCGCAGATGGAGGACGACCCATGCAAAACATTTTAAAGCCAATGAAGTGAAATGGTTTGCTTTGTCCGAATACGCCATTTGATGCAAGTCCAGCTGAGCATGCATTTTACTGCATCAGTTAGGGTTAAAAAACAAAACAAAAAAACTTGTTGCCAGATGAAACATGTTAATCACTGTAATTAAACAGTAATTATCACCAGTAATTATCTAAAGGAAGTCTCATAACTACACGCTTAGTTAAATCCATGAAGTGACCCCCTTATTTTTGAACCAGACGGTATACTGTATATCACAGCTTGCAATGTGGAGCTTTGTACTTTGTAGGAGTGAACTCCATAAAAGAGTTTTCAGGCTTATTGGGATTTGTCAAAGCAGTTTGAGATGTCATTTACAGATAGGACAAAGCAGCTGCAACAACAATAACAACAACAACAACAAAAAGACCCAGCGGCAGTGGTGTGTCTGTATATCATTAAAAGCCTTTGTACACTGTGCAAATTACTATTTGCCTTTTGAAAGCACAGCAAGGTTTTCCCGCTGCCTGTGACGACAGCTTAAGATTACTAGATTGCTGGTCCAGTGGTAACAAAACCCCCATTGTGTCACACACATGTACAAGGCCAAGTGCAGGACATGCCATTTATCCTACCAGCCCACACTACAACCTTTCATGAACCTTAAAGGCTTTATGGAAAAAAAATAAATAATTGTCAATATCTCCAGTGTAATGAGTTTTTTTAAAAAACAGACCTATTCAGTGGATTTGAACTGCAGATTATTAAAAATAGTTCAGCAATTTCCTGATTTTCCTAAATAGGTTTTTGCACCGCTTTCTGATTTGCATTTAAATCAAATGCAATCATCTCACACAGGGGAGTTAGGTAAAAGTGAGACCACGGTATGTCACTGTATTTATATCACCTGCTTGAAATGTAAATGAAAACTGCATCTATCAGTGATCGCTTCTGCCAACGCTGTAAGTAAACACAAAACATTTTATAATGGGCAACTGGACTTGGACGATCATAGTAATGACCAATGTACAGTACAATATGTTCATTACTGTGATTGCGTTCAAGTCAAACCAGGACTTGTGATGAAATTTCTCATGGATGAATGTGTACAACCGATTGACATTTACAGAAGACTTCAACCAACAGTATGATGATGAGACTCTTCGTTGCAGTAAAATAACTGAAAGAAGGCCGCACGTCCGAGAATGACGAGTGCAATGCCTGATCGTTGAACTTGTCTCCAACTTGCGGAGGAGGTGCATCTGTCTGTGGGAACTGAACAAGCAGCCAACACCAATTGGACGTTACAGGAACTCGGCTGGGAGTTTTTGCCGCATCCCTAGTACAGTCCTGACCTCGCTCCAAGCCATTTCCACGTTTGAGTCATTAAAGGAGTTCCTGGGAAGCCAGCATTTCCAATATGTGGCATGGCTCCGGTGTAGAAATCTTGACGGTGTCCAAACACTAGTGAATCGCTGGCTTATGTGCATTAGTGTAGCAGTGGATTATACAGAGAAATAAAGAAAGTTTTTTCTTTTAGAACTCTTCTGTTATTCTGCACAATCAATTGTCCTAGTTTGACTTGAACGCTCCTCTTCAATCCTGTAAGTTTGCGTGAGGGAATGATATTATAGCTAGCTGATAATAAAGCGCATCACTCACCAGATGTGGCGCTATCGCAGTCCTCAAGGTTACACTGGCGTGTGTTTTCTGGCCAGGGCTCATGATCACACTGAGCCTCCTCGTCCTTCTCGTCTTCCTCCTCCAGTTCCGCTTTGGTGTTTACACACTTGACCAGACGGTGCTGTACGCCTCCGCCGCAAGACACCGAGCACTGCCAAAACACAACACACACTTTATTGTCATCTTTCAGTATTATTATCCATTAGTGTTCATTTTAAGCTATTTAAAAATGGGGAAGGTTTCCCCCCCCCGCCGAGGGAGGATTTTGCACTGATCAAAGATCAGCTCTAATTAAAACCTGGAGTGAGCACACACATACATATGTGCATGTACTGTACACAGAGTATCTACGGGACTATTCATCCTCATCATCAGCTGTGTAGTCACCGCATGTTAGGATGGGTGCGCAGCAAAGGGATGGTGACACGAGAGGGATTAAAGGCAGATCTCGGAATCAGAGATGATGTCTCATCAATGAAAACTCATTATTATTTTTTTATTACTACCTCATTATCTTTCGTCAAGCTTAAAACACAGTTCCTATGCCACACTGTGCATTTCTCACTGTCTTTCTCGCTCTCACTCATTCGCTATATCATTTATTCCAGAGGAATCAAGGCACGTGGCAGGGTACGCCCTAGATGGGGTGCCGATCCATCATAGGGCACACACACACACACACACACACACACACACACACACACACACACACACACACACACACACACACACACACACACACACTACAGGCAATTTGGAAACACCAATTAGCTTAGTCTGCAGGTCTTTTGACTGTGGGAGGAAACCAGAGTATCCGGAGGAAACCTGCGGAGAGTATGCAAACATCACACATACAGTACAGACATGAGACAGGAATCAAACCCGCCTGCACAGTGAGTATTTGTACCGGATATTCATACTGAACAAACAGTACTCGCTATTACATATTTTTTATATTTTTATTTCTATTAACTAGTTATTCCCTTACTGGTTCGATTTTTTTTGCCTTTGAATGTACTGACTCATCGAAATTATGCTACAATATCATACGCTCATTCGCGTCCCTTAATTCCTAACTAAATATCCAGCCAAATAGCTTGGTATACGTTATTTAACTGTGTTAGCTACCAATTCGTATCATGGTCAGACAGGACTGGAGTTTATGTAGCTAACTAATTTAGAATTCAAGTCTACATATATACATAGAAGGCACAAAGAAATAAAGCCACTTATCTCAACATATTCAAACACAAGTCAGACAGCACACACTCATAAAGACAGGATCTCTAGTTATCCATGGCACTGAAATGCTCCGCTCATTACAAAATCAGTCCAGGGAAATCCAGGGTAAAAGTTAAGTAAGCGATGTGTCAAGAACTGGAACAAGTCTATAACTCTGACTCGAACAGTGAACTCTCCGGGGTTGAATTTAAGCCTATAGTGTAGATTTAAAGTCTAGACGTTCGCCTGCCTAGTCACTGTAGACTGATTGTTAAATCGGCCCCGAGGGTTTTACACGTGTTTTTACTTAACAAAAGGTTTAATTAGCTCATAGAATTATGGGTGGAAAGGGAAAAAGCCTGTGATTCAGCAGCAGTTTAGACAATGTGTTGCTTTATGTGTATATCATTCATTCATTCCAGTGGATTTCCATTCGTTTCAGAGAATACACACTGTTTTAACAGCTTTACAACGGCGAAGAATCGTCCAGTCTAAAAAACAATTAACGGTACATGCATTACAGGGAAAAAAAAAAAAGTTTATAGTATTTAAAATTTCGTATGGTATGATGAATAATCCTTACAGTCAGTCTTCAGGCTGCCTTTGCACTTTGTTTACACACCCTCCACCACTAGACTAATTAGTTAGTTATTAAGTTATAGTAAGTAGCAATGTTTTCTACAATAAAATAAAGTAAAATTTAAATCTTTAAATAATGATTAGAAAGAAAATGCTTGTCATGATTTTAACGGTTATCAGTACCTCAAGGCTTTAGAAAAACACTTATTTGTAGAAAATAAGTTTGCATTTTTTCACATTTTTATGTTTAAATAAATGCGCCTTTAACTTTATCTGGATTTGTGATATATTTTCAATATAGTATACACTTTTTGGAAAAATTCTTACACTAGACAGGCAAGGAACCATAGATGGTTATAACTGCACTATAACTTTACTGAACTTGATTTGCAACATAAACATGACAACAATTAAACATAAAAAATCACAAAATAATAAAAAGAGTCTTGAAATTTTGAATTTTAAGTATTTCACTGTGCGCCCTGTAATGGTTAATATTATAAAAAGACATTTTATACGGTTGGTGAGATCTAAAGGCAAAGTGAAATTCACACATTTACACGTTTTCCAGCATATTTCTGATGTTCTTGAGTCAAAATTGACTGTTAAAAACACTCTAAAAATAAAACTGAACAAAACATTTTACACATACACGTTCCACATCAGTTGCCCAGATATGTAGAGAAAACATGCAATGTGGTGTGTTGTATAAATCTTTTAACGATTCAAATAGATTTTTTTCTATTTTTCATAATCGGTCACTATAATCGATGATCGTCAATAGTACAGATAACACTTTAATGATAAATACAGCACGTTATAAGACTTTGGAATAATGGGTAGAGGTGCCAAAAAATGTACTCAAGTAAGAGTAGCTGTACTTCACAATACAGTGGAACCTTGGATTATGAGCATCATATTCCAAAACACCTGTAAACCAAATCGAATTTCACCATTAGAAATAATGAAAACACAAATTATTCGTTCCACAGCCCCCCCGCCCCCCCGCCCAAAAATACATTTAGATAATTAATAATTCAATTCAATTTTATTTGTATAGCGCTTTTAACAATTGACATTGACGCAAAGCATCTTTACACAATCAAAAGAAGTAAGCTTGTAATACAATAGTAATACAATATTCAAAGAAAAAAGAAAACAAATTAACCTGCAAAAAATCCCGACAGATGAGTGATTCTCATCGTTTGTGCGCGCAGGTGCCGTGTATTTGTGTGTGTGTGTGTGTGTGTCAAGAATCGCGACAGAGTTTTCTGTGTAAAGCAGAGAGTGCGTGTCGGTATGTCTGTGTGAAGCCGGGGAGCAGGGTTTAAAGGCGAGAGAGTGTGTGTATGTGTGTCGGTGTGTGTGTCAGTGCCAAATTACGCGCGCTCACACACATAGGAGACACGCTGAAACAGAGAGGAAGATGTTGATTATACCAGTAAGAGCACTAAGACCCAGCAGGGGAGATGGTTACCCACAATTCCGCAACGCAAGAGAGAGAGAAAAATCATTAGCTCTTGGTCTACGAGTGATCACGTGACACTCGGTGTCAAAACAAGAGCGCATGCGTGATACATGATACTTGGCACTCGTAAACCAAGACTTGCTCGTTTTTCAAGTCAAAATTTATTAAAAATCTTTGCTCGTCTTGTGGAACACTTGTAAACCGCATTACTCGTAATCCGAGGTTCAAAAAGTATTCGGTGAAAAGACTACTCAAGTCCTGAGTAACTGTTTCATCATAATGTCGTTTTGTTTTGTTTTTTAAAGAAATTATAATAATTATACATTAGTAAAATATATATACAGTATACAGTGGAACCTTGGATTACGAGCATAATTCGTTCCGGAAGTGGGCTCGTGTTCCAAAATACTCGTAAACCAAATCACCAGTTGTCCATAAGAAATAATGAAAACTCAAATTATTCGTTCCACAGCCCCAAAAATTTAATACATAAAAATAATTAATACAATCTATAAAATGAAAATAAAAAAAATGTATCTGCACTTTACCTTTAAAAAAAGTACAAATTAATCCCGACAGATATGTGTTTCCGTTGGTGCACGCAGGCGCCGTGTGTGTGTGTGTGTGTGTGTGTGTGTGGAATTAGCCCCTTCCCTCGCCTTGTTTTACACAGTAACACTCCTCCTCCCTCTCCCCACCTCGCTTTTTAAGTTTCACAACAAACACACACACACACACACACACACACACACACACACACACACACACACACAACGGAAGCACTGTTTTAACAGGAAAAAAAGGAATCTCTCTGACACTGGCATGAGCACATACTAAAGGAATCACTTTTTAAGTTTCACAACAAACACAGCGGAAACACCGTTTTAACAGGAAAAAAATTAATCTCTCTGGCACTGGCGTGAGCGCATACTAAGGAAATCACTGCGGTAAAGTGTCTGTTTTGGCAGATAGAGAAGACACCGCAGTATGAAAGTTAACAATTAACAATTAAAGTTAACATATAATCACACAAACATGAAAAACGCATACTATACACACCGCAAGATCCCACTAGTAGCAGCATGGATTCATGCGCGTTCCGCAAAATTAGAGAAAGATCCGGAGACTTTTGTTTGCGCATGCGCAGTGAGCGTAGGATGAATTTATAGAACACCGGCTGAAGATTATTTATTAGATCAGTCATGTGATTATTGTTGCTGCTTCTGATTGGTGAAACAGACAGGTGGTAGATCCACCGGCTGCATGTGTAGAATAAATGGTTAGAAAAGTAACGAGTCGAGTGGAGCCGAATGTAGCGGAGTAAGAGTAGAGTTTCTTCTTCACAAATCTACTCAAGTAAAAGTAAAAAGTATGGTGCAGTAAAGCTACTTATAAACTCATTACTACCCACCTCTGGGAATAAATTATAACATTTGAAGAATAATCCATATTTAAAATTCAATAAAATTAGGTCCTGATTCTGAACTATTTAAAATGATTGCTATGTAATTTGTAATTACTGCAAGTGACCCCAATTGGCTCAGATGAATCACAATGACACATTGATACTGCATGTGTAGCGCCAATTGTTAGTCAACTGAAATCCTGTTATCGTTCAAACATCTGTATGCATCCTGTAGACATGTATGCAAATAATAGACACTCGATAACATTATATCAAGCTAAAATGATTTTAGCCATAGATATAGATAATTGTTATTGTCTACTTAGAATTGGTAATGTGGTAATAAGCACATTGATATAAATTTGTACAGTCAACAATACAGTCACTTCTGTTCTTGTTGTTGTTATAGAAAGTCAGCATGGTTAATCTGATTAATTTGAGAAAATCAGCATGTTTAAACCATTTTTAATCAGATTTAAAAATTCAATGGGATTGTGGTATAAAAATGTGCATCTGACCATACTGAATATATAATAGAGTCGTGATGTGATGCTCACCTGACCCCAGGACCCGGTCACCCACTGCGCACAAGGCTGAGTGTTGCATTGCTGAATTGAGGCAGGTTTCTGTGCCTCATCGCAGTTCCCTTCTTCAGGACATGCGATCATCCTCTGCTGCTCTCCTCCACCACACAGCTCTGAACACTGTGGGAACAAACGGAAATTACATGTCCAGTGTTTTAAAAAAAAATACTTTATGGGCTTGAATAGAAGTTAGCTCTGACAGCCTTAAAACATATTTAGCATTTTTTGTCCCTTGTTAGCTCATCAGATTGTGCATGATGCAGCGGTACTTATAACAAATAAATGGTTAAATATCTTTAAAATTCTACATTATTGCATAATTCTGTAGTGAAATATTGATATGATGCTTGCTGGGTTGAGCACAAACATTGATCTCAGAGGTAGCCACTCTTTCTCTGCTCAACTTGACAGTAACCCTCAATCTTGGGGTGGAAAGTTGTTGCAAATACACATCAAACATCATCAGAAATACTGTACTGTACTTAGACAATGAATAAAGTCAATATCCACTCTCCAATTTAAAGCGGAACAGGAATGTTTTCGGTGGATGTTGGAAGGGACATAGAAACAGACATGACTCAACACGGGTGACAATTGTGTCTCACCTGTCCCCATGGGGCAGTCGACCAGTCCATACACAGCTGGAGGTTGCAGGACAGGTGGGTGTGGGGTCTCAGAGACGTGGCCTGGCAGTGGAAAGGCCTAAGTGGCCTCTGATCCCGCATGTTATAACACTGGATCTCTCGCACCTTCAGGCCTCCTCCACAGTTCTTCGAGCACTGTCGATATAGCACAACACACTTATTCTCTAAGCAACTCTGAATCGTAGTCTCATTCTTAGTCAGGTCTTTAAATGCTATGATCAGACCAGAATTTGACCAATCATTGTCTGTAGCACCTGTTCAAAATACAAACAGGCCATGCTTAATACATGATAATGCACAATCAGCAAACCAACAAGACGTGAAAGTCAGAACCAGAACTCACAGAACCACAGTCCAATGGCCAGAAATAACCTAATTAATCAAGATGCAAAAAATGTGAACAGCTAATGATTTTGTGATTTAATCAAGTCCAAATGAAAACACTCTAAACAGGGAATGACAAGCTGTAATAGGAACCATCATCATGTCCACCATGGTGCCTTGATGCCTTCATTGGTAAGTCACGGGCTTAGAAGTTGGCATTGTGAGCGCAAAGGTGCAAAGGTACCTAAAGTAGTCTAAAGGCAGAAATATACAGTAGTTGCTGTTAAACCATGCATTGGCGTAGTCAACCAACAATGTCATGAGTGTATTTGTTCACATATTTGTCCATATACTGGGGCGTTGGTGGCTTAGAAGTAGATTTATCTCCTACCATGTGGACGGCTAGGGTTCGATTTAATGCAACACGATGCCCATATCCCAGCCACCGGATTGGATGAAGTACTGGTCCCATGCCCGGGTCAAATGGGACGGTTGCTTCAGGAAGGTTATCCAGCGTAAATAACCTGTGCCAAGTTGTTGTGCAAATCGGATGGGGCGCTATAGCGACCCCTCAACTGGAGCAGCAGAAAGACTAACACCTTGGACATATACTACACACGTTACTGGAGGATTACAGTAGGGGGTACACCGGAGAATTCAATTAGGCCGGTTTGCATAACGTAATCAAACATGGTGACACTCAAGGCACTTAGTTTCCCGTAGCTGTTTTGACATGCATATTTGTCACTGTGCTTTGGGGATAGCTGCAGACTTGGTCAAACAGCATTCTGCCATTTTTGATATGTGGACTGACTGCACTGCCCCTACTGTTTATGCAAATTAGATCTCGTTTTAACCATATGGTTGTGCTGCGTTAATTTCTAAGGACGTGCAAAAGCTATGCACCAAGCAAACGCAGGATTCCCCAGGTAGCCATCATGCGCATACGCTTAGGTAAAATGTGATCTCATTCTTTTTGGGTGAGCTGATGCAAAGAATTCTGAGAATCATTGGACACAGATTGGACCAAGAAGGCATTTTTTTATGCAAACATTAGATTAAAACGTAATTGGATGCCTTGGTACTGCATCTCCAGGAATTCCCATGTAGGCTGAATTATTTCCTTTATTTATATGCTAATATTTCCGCCACAGTCACACATATCCCTTAGCAATATTTGGGCTTTTTATGTTTCCTTTCCTGGCGTTTCCCTCCTCTTGTGTTTATGCTTATTAAATATTTACAGTTACATAAATCAGATTACAGCAGAACCACATTCTGCACAACATTATCAGACGTTGCTGCGAATCGAAAATTCTCCCAGATTGTATATAAACTCACCTTACTCCACTCTCCTGCCTTCCATATGGCGCACGGCCGGATGTGACAGCGTCGTGCTGGTAACGGCCTCTTCACCATATCACAGTCAGAGTCATTCCCCGTGCTGCAGTGCACAGATCTCCAAATGGCACCAAGACCACAGCTGGTGGAACACTGCAACACAAGAACGTTGTGTGTAGATCCTAAAGGAGATACCCCAAAACCATATGGCCTGATTGCTTGATTTACAGAAATCTACTCACAGAGCTCCAGTTGCTGGTGATCCAGAAGGCAGTTGAGGTAGATGGTAGCAGGGAGACTATAAGAGGCTCAAAGTTGGCTTGTGGCTGACTGGTAGGACCCTGAGATGGATATGCTGAGGGAACAGAGGAAGAGTATTCTTTGAACAATGGTAAATAAGGCGTAATGAACTTATCATAATCGTTGTCCGTCCAGGCAGGCAAAGGGGACGGAGTTGTGATCCTTCTGAGCTCTAGGTTTGAGAGGGTTTCCATGGGGGTTTCAGCCTTTGTCGCAATGTCAACATTCAACTGGGAGGTCAATGGATCCATGGTTGTACTTAATGGTAAGATATTCCACTCATATGTATCCTCATAAGCATATAGATTTTGGTGTAGTGACTCTTTCTGTTGGTTTGTACTTTTAGTCACACCCTTATTCTCTTTTTGACTTCCAGGCATCTCGGGGGCATCATAGTCTGTCTGAATCTCTCTGTTATGACCATTGCCAGGATCAGATCTTGTATTAATGTTTGATATGGCAGCATCTAATGTTGGTTTTCCCTCAGATGGTACCTCATAGTTTGGTAACATGCTCTGTATAGTGTCAAAGTCCTGAGCTGGGACATCTACCTCCTTCCATTTCTGAGAGAATCTGGTAATAGGAGAGCGTGGCCTGGCTGTTGTACCGACAGGTAGGAAGTAGTCCTGTGAAAAATCTGAATCATCTTCAGAGACGCTCTCATCCAGATGGTCAAAACGAGGACTCGGCGGGACCGTGGTATGGCTTGAAAATGAGGTAGCTGTGGAAGGCTTTGCTCCTTCACTGTAAACTGGGTCAAGATCGGGTTTGGGTTCCTGCTTCAGATGAGTTCCTGAGTTATCCGTTGCACCATCGTTGTCGAAATCATACGAGAGTTCCTCGTGAAACTTAATAAAGTTGTAATCATAGTAAAAGTCATCAACTAGAACGTTGCTTTCGATTGCCTTGTCCACTTCTATTTGATTGTGATGTGAGAAGGCGCCCTCGATTATGCTGTTAAGAGTATTGCCTGCGCGTGGCTGAACTCGAGGAGGTCCCTTGGCCGATTTCAGTAAGTGGTTGTCTTCAACTATAGCGTTTATCTCGTTGAACACCTCTCTGCTGGATGAGCCACTTCCAGACCAGTCACTGTCCATGTTTTTGGGGCAGTCTTGAACATTACATGCCTTGACTGAATCAGGCTTGGCTTGAGGATCGCACTCAACTATGGTGTTCCAGCTGCACGTCACCTCACGGGTCTGCACGCCACCCGAACAGCTCACGGAGCACTGCAGATCACGGAAACACAGAGAACTGTGATATAACAGTCTGTATGATACACTTTATCAAGGGACTAATACTATAAGTCTCACAACCATAAATGACTGACAGTGCAGAAGGCATGCCACCAACAAAACTTTGCCATCATCAAGATCTCCAAAATGACAGTCAAATACTTTACTGTTGTACCAATCAAGAATTGAAATTAAAAATAAAGCAAAAGGGAAAACTCTCTGCTTCCTATATTATTCCTAATAGAATCTTACCTCTGACCAGTTTCCTGTAGTCCAGTCAGCAGGACAGGAAATGTGTCTGTTGCAGTGGGAGATCGACTCGGGCCTCGGTAAGTGCTGGCATTCAGAAGGAAGAAGGGCTTCATGGTTTTCCAGCCCCAAACTCCGAATGCACACCACTGTTCTCTTCGTCAGGCCTGATACCCCACAGCTTGTCGAACACTTCTGCCATTCTCCAGTCCACCATCTGCAGAACATCAGCGCAATTAGAACCCTGATGAGACCCGAGAAGCCCTAAAGACCATCTGCTGCCTCGAAGCATTATGAGAAGTAGGGCAGTTGTTAAGGTTCTAAGCTCTTTATTGGACGTTTGTCAGCCCAATCTGTTCATCTTTATGCTTGTTTTGTATCATTGCTAATTACACAATAAAAAATTTAGACAATAAAGAATTATTAGCAACCTTCGTAAAAAATGAAGAAAAATCGTGAGAATATGTAATGAGTAACCCACTGAGTAACAATACTTATTTTCAGAATTAGTTCAATATATTAATATTACTGTAAGTGCAAAACACTAGCCTGAAAATGATAAACAAGCACAATTGGTGAAACTTTTCATGGGGAAGAAGCCAGCAGCACCAGAATTCTATGATACTGTACAGTATATTGAAAGGGATGTTACTGCACATGTGTATAACGTGAAATTTGGTCAACGTGACATTATAGCTGCTGGAGTCCGCAAATTATTTTGCTGTGTTTTAAAACAAAATTCCTATGTGCATAATGTTTTTCATTTTTTTCTAAATAAAAAACTTTAATCATTGTGTAAGGAATTTTTTCTTTTTCCTTCTTTTTTTTTCATTTTGGGATAGCAATGTTATGAGTGTACTCACGTGGCCGGGCATAATCCAGCATTGCAGCTCACTCGATTGTCGTCTGGCCGAGTGGACGCGTCACAGTAATGCTCCTCGACGATTCCGAACGTCCGCTCGACACAATGCACGACCTGTCTTTTGACACCTGGAACAAAATTGAATGGCTGTAAATAAAGCTTACAAAGTCTTGGCTGGCCTGTGTCTCCATGAATGCAGTCAGTCTGCACCGTCTGGTAAATCGTATTCTGAATCCTTTGAATGGCTTGAGTAGTAATGAGTTATGTTGCATTAATCAGTAGAAAAGCTGTAAGACCTATAACCTAAACTAGTGCTGTGTAAAGAGTCCAGCTGAGACGCATAGACAGATTAATAATCTCAAAACTCTAGTGTCAGCATTTAACTTTAAAGACTTTAAGGAAAGCCAACAATGATGAGGACATCATAAAAAGCTATTTAAAACAACTTCAGACACCATCTGAATAAATGCTACATTAATCTGGGAATATGTTGCCTCTAAGCCAGGAAGAAATCTATCTAAATGCAGACCATGTTACAGGATGAAAATAAGAAAAGTCTGCTCCGTAAAAAAAACAACCAACATGTTGGTGTAGTTTTTCGACCACGCCAAGCACTTGAACTTGTACCGCCGCTCCAGAACTTGTGAGTCACACACCAGCCACTACAGCTGTGGCCAAAAAAAATTGAGAATGACAAAAACAGTCATTTTCAAAGTTTTCTGCTTAGATCTTTTTGTCAGATGTTACTATGGTATTCTCAAGTATAATTACATTGCATTTTATACTGTAAGTGTCAAAGGCTTTTACTGACAATTACATTAAGAGTCAATATGTGCAGTGCTGAACCTTCTTCTTCTTCTTTTTTTTTTTTTAAACATCCAAGGGACTCCGGACAAGCTTTTTTTTCGGATGCCCCAAACAATCAGTAAGGGAATTAATCCAAGAAAATGACTCCACCCCAGTCCAGAGCAGTCCAATCCATGTACCTTTTGCAGAATATCAGTCTGTCCATGATGTTTTTCCTAGCGAGAAGTGGCTGCCCTTCTTGAAATGTATGAAGGTGAGCGCTACCATCAGTCCTATGGGCTACCATCAGTCCTATGTCTTGCCAACAGTAAAGCCATTCATGTGTGGTGTTGTTTCTCAGCCGAGGGAGTGGGTTCACTCACAATTTTGCCTAAAAACACAGCCATGAATAAAGAACGGTACAAAAACATCCTCCAAGAAGAGAAGAGAACTTCTCCCAACAATCCAAGAACCAAGTTTGGTGATGAACAATGACTTTTCCAGCATGATGGAGCACCACGCCATATGGTGATAACTACAGTAAGTGGCTTGGGGAACAAAACATCGACATTATGAGTTCATGGTCAGGACACTCCTAAGACCTTAATCCCATTGAGAACTTGCGGTCATTCCTCAAGAGGCAGGTGGACAAAAAAAAAAAAAAAACCCACAAATTCTGACAAACTCCAAGCATTGATTATGCAAGAATGGGCTTCCATGAGGTCAACACTATAAATATTGACTCTTTGCATCAACTTCATGTAATTGTCGATAAATGCCTTTGACACTAATGTAATGCTTGTAATTATGGCTTCAGTATTCCAGAGTAACATCTGACAAAAAGATCTAAAAACACTGAAGAAACAGAATTTGTGAAAATGTATATTTGTGTCATTCTCAAAACTCGGCTGTAGTATCACCTGCAGACCCAGCGATAGGTGAGCTTACAGAGAAGGGTAGACTTGGGAGATGAGCAGTAAAAGCAATCAAGTTAGTGATTTAAACAGTGAGTCACGGAATGGAGCGCCAAATTTGAATCCAACCACAGCAAAAGCCAACTCCCACCTACGTTAAAAAGACAGCAGAAGCCTCCGAGTTCATCTGACAGACATAATTACTTAGGCAGAAATAAGAAGAGTATACTGTATAGAGTCTGAAAGAATTTAAGAGCCAAATTCAAGTCTAGAAAAATTATATGCTGTCAGTATAAAGCACAAAACTGCTGCTAGGTACATAAACAATATTTTTAAAAAATGGCTTCTCAAGGCTACTTATAAATGTCTAAGGGTCTGAGATTCTCAAAAAGAGATCGATTTGGAAGATTTTCTAAAAAGAAGGTTATCTGTTTTAGGTTTATACAATATGGCCAAAGGTACAAGTGGTGTTCAAGTTAAACCAGGACTCTTGATTGTACAGAATGACGGAACACAGTTATAAGAGTAAAAACTCCCTTTTTTTCTCTATATAATCCCCTGCTGACTATTGCAGTGTTTCACTAGTGCTTCGATACCATCAAGGTAAGAAGTTTTCTCAGTATGCCAGAGACATGATCGGACTGTCTGCCTCATGTATGAAACACTGGCCTCCCAGGAACTCCTGTAGTGGCCCAAACATGTGAAAATGGCTTGGAAAGAAGTGGGATGTGTGGGATACGAGGGATGTGGCAATAACTCCCAATGGCTCCCTATAATGTGAAGGGGTATTCGTGAATCATTAAGTTCCCACAGATACAGTAGATGCGTCAAGGATCAGGTGTTCCATTCAGGGGAACGACTGCAGTGGGCTGTGAGCCTCCTTAAGCTGCCTTACGTACGGCCTTTTTTAAAACGTTTGCACTATTCAATCTCATCACTGTACTGCGCTTGAAGTCTGCAAATGTCAACCGATTTTAAGCCTTCACTCACGAGAAAAATGCCAGTTTGACTTGGACGCCTCTCTCATTTTGACATGTGACCATGTGGTTCTTCCTCAAACTGGAAGTTTGGAAGTAGGCTGGAAACATCTGTATTCTCAGATAACAGAACTTTTTTTTTTACAAAGCCCATAAGCAAGTGTGTGTGTGTGTGTGTGAGATATTATGGGTGTGGAAATTCTGTGCTGAATGCATTAATTTAATACATGTTTTTCAGTTCTTGCTGTAAGAAAAATAATTGCCTGAGTCTTCAAAAGCCTGAAAAACAAAAATGGATTGTGTGCAGTGTATCTAACGCTATAGATTAGGTTACACACGGAACATCTATCGATTTTCCCTGAAAGTAAAACATCAGAAAACCTTTTATGTGACATATTTTTTCTTTTGTCCTTTGTAAGCCAGTAAGGACTCACAGAGGAAATCAAATACAAAAGAAACAAGTCATTTTTCTTTTTCAGCAACTCATAAAGTATCCACAGACTGCACAAAAGCGAGTGATTATGTCATGAACAGGAAAATGCCCTTTTCCTAAAGGCTAGAACAGATGTACGATGAGATAATGGGTTTTCAGCTCCAGTTCCTGACGGCCTGCAGTGCTTTACATTTACACATCTTATTCCTGCATGAGGTGAAGTACCAGGAAACCACCAAACTGTACAGAGTGCTGGACTGAAATCTACCACGCCTGTCTTTGTATATTTACAGAGTAAAGGTTTGTGAACCTAATATTATGAAATGTTATTATTAATATTAATGTTAATACAAAAATCAAGAAATTGATATCTGAACTGAAATAGTAGTACTAGCTGTAATTGCAGTGGTTCCTATACAGTACATTACCGTTTCTGCCGTAACGTATACGTTCTACTGCTGTTTTTTTTTTTTTTTACAATTTGATTTCATAAAGCATTTAAGTGATCTTGTATCACACTCATCCATGTGTTTTACAATTCATAACCCAATATTATCAGTTGCAGTACTCTCCATGGTTGTTTCCTTTGCTTGATGCAGGACCTTAATTTGACCCTTCTGAACGGTAACATCTTTGCCATGACCACAGGTTATGTCTTCTGACATACAGTACAGAACAAAAGTTTGGACACACCTTCTCATTCAAAGAGTTTGAATTTGTATTATGGCAAGAAAAAAAGCAGCTAATTGAAGAAAAAAAAAAAAAACGAGTGGCCATCATTACTTTAAGAAATGATGGTCAGTCAGGCCGAAAAAATTGGGAAAACTTTGAAAGTGTCCCCAAGTGCAGTCACAAAAACCATCAAGCGCTACAAAGAAACTGGCTCACATGCGGACCGCCCCAGGAAAGGAAGACCGAGAGTCACCTCTGCTGCGGAGGATAAGTTCATCCGAGTCACCAGCCTCAGAAATGGCAGGTTAACAGCAGCTCAGATCAGAGAGCAGGTCAATGCCACACAGAGTTCTAGCAGCAGACACATCTCTAGAACAACTGTTAAGAGGAGACTAGGTGAATCAGGCCTTCATGGTACTGCTAAGGACCGGCAACAAGCAGAAGAGACTTGTTTGGGCTCAAGAACACAGTAAAGAACACAATAAAGAAAACTCCTTGAATGAGAAGGTGTGTCCAAACTTTTGGTCTGTACTGTAGCTGTTTAAGAAATGAGACGTTCCTTACTGCATCAGTTAAGATTGCGTAACTTGTTGCCAACTGAACCATATTAATCACTGCATTAATTATCCAGTTAAGGCTCTTAAATGTTTAGTTAGTTAGTTTGGTGACTTTTTTTGGCCAGGCAGTGTAGTACATACGATCTTTAGATAATTGGCTTTCTATAGAAATTCTGTGGCACTAAGAATTTACTAAGAATGTTATATGATTGTGCTACATACTGTCGAGCCATGTGAGTCTGGGATTTGTGTGTCTTTCTAGGCATTTTAAACATGACTACCTTTTTTTTTTGGTCATATAATATCTGTACCCCCATGAAGGCGCTTCACAATCTCAGACGTACATGAGTTTCCATGGCGACAGGTGACTTCCTACTGAGAAATTTTCCACAAAAATCATATTTCTAAGAATATTTAAATTAATACTTAGCACTTTTACTTTTTCATTTGATTTACAGGAACATGCCCCTACAGTGTATTTAATGGAACTAGAGGTGTGTCAAAATTCTTTATTATTTCTTAGCCAGTATGGTCAGACTTAATAAGTTCAGCACACTTCTAATGAGCAGATTTATCCAGTAGGGAATTCCTGAATTATAGATAACAGGAACTGAATATATACAGAACAAAAAATAAATATTAAGTATTCTATGAAGTATGCTGAATATGTAAAAGATATCAAATGAAAGAAACTCGACAAGCTTTGATGCTTTTACTAAAAAGTTTGACATGATACTAACTGAGTGACCCCAAATTTAATTATATAGCGACATCATTCTTGTAGTGATTTCTCCTTGAAAAGATGAGAGGCAAAATTTCAGCACCAAACGTGTCTTGGCAGATCCAGTGCATGTTTCACATCTCATGTTGTGAAGATGATCCTCCACTGAGTGAACTTACCGATATAAAACATGATGGCTTTTTAATTCACTTATCTGACTGCTAAGACATATGCCAAAAAGCAATTTCAAATGCATAATCTACAATATGTTCTTCATGAGACAGTTTAAACTTTTTACTTTTGTAAAATGTACAGAAGTGGAATATTCTCTTCCCGTTTTTTAATGGAGAGGTTTAGTTAAGAGTTATGGAAGGAGTCTCCAGTGTCAATGGTTTCGTTAAAGTTACAGCCCGTGTGCCCAAACATTTCCCCCTTTGACTTTGTCGCTTTTATACCAAAGGTCACCACATCGGATCATTTTCATCCTCAAGACCAGGGACAGGTTTTACGCCAGATGCCTTTCCTGTCACAACCTTGCCATTTTTTAAACAAGCTTGGGAGTTGCACACATTCAGTGACTGGCTTGTATGTGGTGTAGGGTAAAAATCATGCCTAAGGACTCATCAGTGGCAACCCTACAGTGGTAAGGTTCGAACCCCTGTCCCACCCATCATCAATGCAAAGCCAAAACCACCTGAGCCACAACTTTCACAGGCCCTTAAAATAAAGGGATAACAAAATAGAAAATGGGGCTCAGGACACAGGGAAACTGCAAAGCCCTTATACTCCTGTCACTGTCATTGAACTAAGAATTCAAGAATATGCAACTTGAAATATGGTCTGATTTCTCTCTCTCTCTCTCTCTCTATATATATATATATTTTTTTTTAACTACGAGTATTAAATGATTCAATCCTTCTATCCAATATACTGTCGAATATAATGTGAGTCTCATATTAAGATTATTATAATATAAATAATACTGTACACCTGGCACTTTAAGTGTTTTCTAAGAATGCTATAAAGTTATCCTACATTTCATATAAGGACCATATAAGTGCCATGTAAGTTTGGGATTTACTGTACGTGTCTTCCTAGACATGATACATGGAAATATCTTGATTTATTTCTTTTTGGTCATATAATATCTGTACCCCATGAAGGTGCTTTAGAATCTCACCACGAGTTTCCATGATGACGGGTGACTTCCTATTGATGAATGTTCATATTGCTAAGAATATTGAACCAATAATTAATATGTTATCATCTTCATTTGATTCACAAGAACATGTCCCTACAGTGTATTTAATGGAACTAGAGGTGTGTCAACTTTCTTCATTATATCTTGGGCAGTAAGGTCAGACTTAATAAGTTCAGCACACTTCTAATGAGCAGATTTATCCAGGAGGGAATTCCTGAATTATAGATAACAGGAACTGAATATATAATGAACAAAAAAATATTCTATGAAGTATGCTGAATATGAAGGAAAGGATATGAAGTGAAAAAAGCTAGACAAGCTTTGATCATTTTAATATAAAGTAAAGATAACTGGGTGACCCCAAATTAAATGACTTGGCTATATACATTATTCTTGTAGTGATTTCTCAGTGAAAAAATTAGAGGCAATATTTCACGACCAAACTATTCTTGACAGATCCAGTGCATGAAACACCTGAGTTTCACATCTCATGATGTGAAGATGATCCTCCACTGAGCGAACTGTCAATGGCTCTTACCTACTGTATACTACCAGTGAAGGGTTTGGAAACACCTTCTAATACCTTGGTCTTTCATGATTTTTATATTACTTTCTACATATTAAAACAACATACAGTAGGATTGCATTTGGATGCATGGCATCCAAAATATGAAAAAATCTCCTTTGAACAGTTGATATTGAGATGTATCTGCTACTTACGCTCTGTAAATCCTTCATAACGGCTCTAATCTGAGGTGCTGTTAATTAATTAATTCGTGATTTCTGAGGCTGGTAACTCTAAATGAAATTCTACTCTGCAGCAGGAGTGCGTTTTGGTCTTGCTTTCCTGGGAAGGTCTTCATGAGAGACAGTTTCATCATGGTGCTTGATGCGTTTTCAAATGTACTGTACTTGACGATATTGTTCTTGAAAGAACTGTTCCAAAAAAACATGTCACCATGACCTGATGGCAGGAAACTTGGGTCACAAAAAGAAACTTGATGGAGGACGAAGAATTTAGTTGAGTGTTGTCGCCTCTACAGGCTGTACTAACCTTGGGACATAAAATTAGGAGCCATGGGATGAAATTTTGGCTATGCTTGACAGGGCGGGTAATTAAGAAGTTTAGACAACGATTGGAACACGTCTGATCTTGGGAATTTAGACAATTCAACACAGTGATTAATTTTGATGTTCCCAGAACAGCTTGATCAGTTAGCTGTGGATGTCTTTTATTTGACCCTGGATTTGATGAGTGATGCAATGTCGGGAGATTCCCTTTTCCACTAATCTGATTTGGTTTACGTCAAATCATGACTCATTCATTTGGGCTGATCAGGGCCACAGCAAGAGGCTCCCACTCGAAGCCAAGGTGCAGATCACTCGTTGGTATCTGGGATTCTGCCAATCAAGGTGAGTTTGTGGCAGTGTGGGTGTAGTTGAGAGCTGAGAGCTCTATGAAGGAAGGGTCAGCTAAGAGAGGTGAGGGACAAAAACGTCACCTGCAGGGAATTTGTCTGATAATCATGTTATGTTGCAGTAAGTTTTGGGGGTTATAATGACCGTACAGGTGAGAGCTTTCGGGGAATATGCAATGAACTGGATGTGGGTGTGTGTCACATCTTTCCTGAAAAGTCATGCACAAGACTCACAGCCTGATTTCAGTCGTTCAGTGTTCTGAGCTTGCTACAGTCCTGTTTGAATATGCTTAACTCTCCTGACGCAATAATATAATTATTTTCATTTTAACCCCAAAACATCCCGGAGAACTAGATCAGGTGTGTAAATTAGGACAGCTTTTTCTCCTCTATTTAAATCTCGCTTTTCGTTGCTGTCATTTGTTCAACCACTCAAACTCAATTTCTTATTAATCATTCATCCACACTCGTATCATCCAGCTTGTCAATCCCCTTGTCTGAAGAGTCTCTTTCCATTACGCACCTGTCTGTTTGATGCTGGGAATGAAATGGAAAAAAAAAAAAAAAAAAAACATGGCACAAGTGGCTTAAATTGGATCAAACCCAGCTGTGCCTACTGGCACATCTCGCCAAAGCGAGAAAACTGCAAATCAACAACTGCACCGAATTCAATTTTCTTCAGACTTCACTAACAAGGCAACTCAAAGCCATCTCAGAACCAACAGGAAACCACATCGTCTTCTCTCGTATAGCGGCCCATACCTCATGAGAGGATGCAACTCTGAGATTGACCGTATGTTTACATCTGGCCTTAATAACCCTAAAAGCTATTGAAATAATAGTTATAACCACACTAACTCACCACACTACAAAAACACCAAGCATTGAATCTTTCTAAAAGAAAAGACCAAGCATTGAATCTTGCTCTTCTGTAAGACAGGCACAGAAATTTACACTACACTAAAGCAGCATTCCCACTTTCACTCACTCATTGGCTATACCGCTTTATCTTGCGTACAGGGTCATGGGGGCCAAGCACAGGAAGAAAATGCAAACTGCACGCACACAGACCCAAGGTGGGAATAAAACTCGGACCCTGAAGGTGCACGGCAACAGTGTTAACCACTAAAAATGCTATTCCATTTAAATATTATTTATGGATAAAAGTAACTTAAAGTAACATGTGAGATGTACACATCAGCCATAACAATGAAACCATTAATTAAAACCAACTAGGGTTAAGGTTCCCTTTGTGCCACAAGAACCGCTCTGAGCCTTTGAAGCATGATTGAATGATTGGGAATTGGATTTTCTAGTGGATCGGACCAAACGGACTGGCCTTTGATCTCCAGAGACATAAATGAGCCCTGGGTGCAGTTGATGATCCTGTCGCCAGTTTACTGGTATATAATTGATAATCATTATTATTTATTGAATTCACCTGGCAGCGGTGTTAACGTTACGGCTGATTGACGTATATGAGATCAGATTAACCTTTATGCCATGTGTCGTCCAGTCAACTCTCATCATTCATTGAGAGGATATTTCATCCTTGATTAAGCTTCATGCTTTCTGCCTCATATATTTAGTTCATCCTGGAAAACAATAGAATGTACCCGATCATGTGCTATATTGCTGTCTGAATAGCATGGATGGAGTGTAAAATTAAGTCCTATTTGCACTTATTAATTAGTGCTGTCAATCGATTGCAAAATTTATTCTAGTTAATCACAGTCACAGTGATGGGGGGGGGGAGTGTCAAACTGCGCTGCAATTATGGGAAGCCATTAGGGTCAAACTTGGTCTTTTTTTGGGGGGAGGGGGGGGCAAATTTGTGTTCAAAACACACACAGGCAGTAACCATGCTGCAATTATGGGAGGCCATTAGGGTCAAACTTGGTCTTTTTTTTTGGAACCAAATTTGTGTTTAAAACACGCACAGCCGGGTAACCATGCAGCCATTATGGGAAGCCATTAGGGGCAAACTTATTATTACTTTTTTGGGGGGTCAAACCTGTGTTTAAAACACACACAGCCGGGTAACCGTGCTGCAATTATGGGAAGCCATTAGGGTCAAACTTGGTCCTTTTTTGGGGGGTCAAATTTGTGTTTATAAAATAGTAATGGGTTAAAATTTCTAGATTAATCACATGCGATAACACGTTAAAATTACAGCGGAATATAAATGCAGCAATATACTGGACCAGATTTTTTTGTTTTTGCGTTTCAATTATCTCATTTATAAGCATCCTCATATTATTCTTTATTTTTATTTAATTGCAATACCTTTTAAGTTTCATCATATTACATCTGACAGAAAAAAGAAATGTACAATCTTACTTACAAGAAGTACTTTTTAAACTTTAGTTGCCAACTCTGTGAACAACAAATATATAAGTCTCTGAGTAGTTACACAATAATTGTACTATTGGTAGTAACTGTTCAACTCTGAATTTGATCTTTGTTGCATAAAGGTGTAAATATTATACCTGTTCCACATGTGGCGCTGCATTGCGTCCATGCTCCACGCTTCCACTGGAAATCAGAGACAGAATTTCCACTGCTGGACTCAGTCAGCACGTCTCTACTGATGGTGTACTGGTACCTCACGCCCGGGTTAGTCTCCTGAAAGAGCAGCTGGAGAACAGAGACGGTGGATTATGCTGCGATTCAAGCCAAAACACATTCAAGGACATACAAACACAGGCCTGAGTTCTGTACAAAACGAGGACAATGTAAACATCAGGCCTTCTTGTTCCTCCACATGGTGAAAAGGAGAAAGTCTGGGACACAACCATGCTCCAGGCTGAAGTTAAAATAGTGAGTGACAAATATATTCATAATCCAAAGAGCTGCTCTGGTGTATGTCATTTTTGTCATACGGCAGACAGGATGGATCTTAATCAGAGATTAAAAATGTCACGTGAGAGGTTCAAAACAAAACTCTCCAACAAGCTGTGATGAATTAATGACCATTCATTTGCCCGAAAGCACAAGATGGAAGCTAATCTGAAGCACTCAGGATCCCTTAGCAAATAGCAAAGAAGCAGGGATAAGTACTGCGGTGTCTGTGCTCATATGTCAGATAAAAACGCACTTCGACACACACACACACGCACCCATGTACACAGGCTTCTTGTCAATCTTTTGCAGATTCCTCCTCTATGTGAAGAAGCCCTTTAAGTCGTCTCCCCCCGTCTTGCCTGCAGCACTAATGAATCCTGTCTGCACTTTCATGTGGTTGGAACACAGCACTCTGGCTCAAATTAAAAGGCCTCTTCTGACACGTACCTCTTGCCTATAACTCATACTTGTTTAGCGTTCTCATCTGAAGATGAAGAGGAATTCCACTTGCATTTCATTATTCATATTGGCTTTTTTCTTCTTCTTTAGATTCTCAGAATATCATGCATGGTGAAAAAGAATTATAGCCTAAGTGAGAATGACAAGACAAAAATTCCCGGAGCCTATAAACAGATCTAAAGTAGTGGGATTTAAGTCTTTGATGAGAGATGAAAATATTATGAATCATTTATTCCGTGCAAAGGTAAAATTGCACAGTGGAAGGGCAAGGGAGACGGAATATATAGAGATGAATCATAAATTGTGTTTGCGGTGCAGACTTTTCTCCATGCACATACAGAATACGAAATACAAATGGCTGTTTAATATGCAGTCGTTTCTTTAAAAATAAATAAATAAATAATAATAAATAAATAATAATAAAAATTTTTTTTATAGTTGATGTTGTTGAAAGAACAAATCCATATGAAATATGAGCAATGTAATAAAAAAGTGTGTATATATATATATATATATATATATATATATATATATATATATATGTTATGTTTTTTTTTTTAAAGAACAACTGCGAATGAAATGAAACAGCAAATTTTGTTCCATAATGTAAAAACAAGCTGTATACAAGCAATAAATTATCCTACACCTTCACCAAGTTCAGAAAAAGACTGACCTTGGTAATAAACAGCTTTTTCCCAAATACCAGCTTCTATAATACTTTAACAAAATGTGATTCCGTAAAATTTCACAAGATTCTATTAAAGGTCACATTACAATGTTACAATGAATATGTCATTTAAACTTTTAAGCTTTGTATATAATTAATATTTTAAAATGGGAGGCACGGTGGCATAGTGATTCTCACTGTCGCCTCGCACCTCCAGAGCCCGTCTTGGATATTTGTGCATGGAGTTTGCATGTTCTCCCCGTGCTTGGTGGGTTTCTTTCGGGTACTCCGGGTTCCTCTCACAGTCCAGATTAGCCTAACTAGCGTTCTCCCAAAGTGTGTGAAGGAGCGTGTGGGTGTGTGTATGTGTGTGCACCCTGTCCAGAGTGTACCCTGCCTCGTGCCCTAAATCTCCTGGGATAGGCTCTAGGTCCGTGTGACCCTGTATACAGATGATGAATGACTGAGTGAGTATTTTAAAACGGCAGAACTTCTTTCTTAAAGATCATTTACATAGTAATCAGAGTTTAGATAGAAGTATAAAGTATTTACTGCGTGATTGTCAATTGCTTTCCATCTCTTTCCTTTTTTCATAAATACCTGAATCCACACAGGCTCCATGGTTGGTCCGGGTGACGTCAGGTTCTCTAGCTGTCCCGTTCTCTCGTACGTGAAAACCGTCCCTGCTGCCTTGTACTCTCCGGTCCACTGGATCGTCCAGTCGCCGTTCAGAAAATACTTTTCTGGGTTGTTGCTGCGTAAAGCCAGAAAGTTCCCGGCTTCGGCCACCTCCTCGATACGAATGTCCCGTGCTCCTTCTGGAATGAGGCCGATGTCTACGTAGCCTGAGACAAAAGAAATACATTAATAAATAAAAATTATTAGACATTTTACACAAAGTGTAAGCTAAACGACAGTAACAGTAAACTATGAGTTTATGGCCCAATCAATTCAAAAGGTCCTCATTGAGATTTGAAAGATCGCAAATCCATGTCATACCCAGGCCTTCACTCTTCTCAAAGGTCTTCTTAACGGTTTCACAAGTGGATCCGTTGCCATGGCAAACTCCACAGTGATCCTCAACTGCGTTAGAGTCGATCTCATAATCACAACCAATGCTCTACAAAACACAGTTCAATCATGATGATACATCAATACCAGACGATAATGATCATCTGAACTCAAAAATACAAAGGTTAACGCCTTTGGAATGGCTACTTTGAATATATATACAGTGGAACCTCGGATTGTGAGTAACGTGGTTTACGAGTGTTCCGCAAACCGAGCAGGAACATTTAAAGATTTTTTATAATTTTTTAATCGAAAACCGAGCAAGTATTAGTTTACGAGCGTCGAGTATCATGTATCACACATGCGACTCTTATTTTGACACCAAGCGTCACTCTCTCACCTTTTCAGCACTGTATTTATTTTTTGGGGCTGTGGAACGAATAATTTGAGTTTTCATTCTTTCTTATGGGAAATGATGATTTGGTTTACGAGTGTTTTGGAACACGAGCCCACTTCCGGAAGGAATTATGCTCGTAATCCAAGGTTCCACTGTATATGATATCAGTTTGGATTAATGGAGATTATGACGTATGTAAAGATATTGCTAAAGTTCGAACACCAAACCATACTAGATTAATATTGTCATTTGTTGAGTTTTAGGCTCCTGGGTAATCTAAGGGCAATGAAGATGAAGTAATCCCGAAAATACATGTCCTTTATATAGCCTTTATCAATAGTGCCATTTATTTTAAAGCTGACTTTAGCTCTGCTACCTGCACATGACAGACTGAACTGGAAAGCCAACATCTGACAACTAGTTTCAGAAGAGCGGCTTCAATGCACATGCAATTCAAATCGTCCTCAGTCACATTTCTCAGCAGTTTCCACATGTCTGTGCTCTCAAAAAAGCATTACTTGATGGTAAAAATATGAGCGTCTGTATAAGGAAATGGAATTCGAATCAGACTAAAGCTTTCATACAACATTGCACCGGCAAAAAATATTATTTCCCTGAAGATATTTAACTTAAAAATAAAACTCATGCATGATATATCACAAATAACTAAACAAATAGATGATCTCAGCGTTGTGCTCAAATTGTAGCACAAACATACTTAAATTGTGAAAGATCTGTGCTTGCATTAAACCAAACTATAGAATTCTGCGGACAGATTTCTGACTGGGGGGAAAGCCTTGAATTTATCGACTGAGTCTGGGAAGCATGAGTGCACTACATGATGGAAGGGATTCAAGTCTAAATAAATACTGCACAACTTATACACATGAATAAGTTTTTGGCAGAAGGCATGTAAGGATAAGACTAAAAACTAAAAAAAGTGTGGAAATATCCGCATGCTAGGCTTTTGTGAGGCGGCTGCAACTCTCTTACACAATGGCTATTTCTTCTTCTGCATGCAGCCCTTTGTTGCACAATGAAGGTTTCCAAAGTAATCACATTCCGGCTGGAGAATATTCAGCTATTACCAGTGGGACATAAAATGTTCGACTGACCTTACAGATTCCATTAATGCACATGTCCCGACTCTGACTACCATCGTAGCACCGGGTTCCATCAATTACTGCGTCCACCATCTTATCTGAGAAATACTCGTTCACTGGCCGGCAGTGCAGTTCACATGGATTTACTGGAGGGGGGGGGAAGAAAAGTACAAGATTTCTGATGCATGCTACAAGCTTGATCATTTCAAACACAAACATGAAGTAGCTTTAAATTAAAAATTGTTTCACCCTTAATAATTCAAAATGTACAGCATCATGTTTTCACCAACTTCATCATCATTTTATATGGGATTGAGTTATTTTGCAGGATGTCCACTATGAGAGGTGTGTGTCCAAGCAGACGTGATCGAATCGAGTCTTAAAAGTTGGATCAGAATTTGTCTTCAGTTCAATTCCAAGTTTGAGACTCCTTTGAGGCCTTGTTTAGACTGCCAGCCCAAATAAACATTTTGCCATATTCAGATTGGTACCAGTTTGCAGATGACTTTCACTACATCCAGAGGTTTTAAATCAGATTCCTTTTCTTTTTCATTACTTTACTCGACCTGGGGGCAGAAGGTCAATTCAGTATTCGCACCACAACTAGACAGTGATATGACTGTGACCTGAAGGTTGAGATGTGATACATCCATTCTTAACTGTCTTGTTGTTGCCTGTATGTTGTTATAAGTCGCCAGCATTTGACATCAAACAACATGTGCTACACAGTTACGTGCTAACGACGTCTCCGGTGATGTTACCATAGCAACCAATGCAAATAGGTGGACAACGTGTCAGATTTGGACCGCCAGTCTAAACAGAGCCAAATCTAATCTTGATCCGTTTCAAAGAACAGTGCGAACAGTCAGTCCTAAAGATCCGATTTGGGGAACAGTCTTGCACGTCCTTGCAGTCTGAGCAAGGTCACATGTCCTTAACTCTACAGTCCAAACTCAGCTAAGTAATCAAATTATATTACTCTTAATCATTTAATACTATTGAAATGATTAAGAGTAATATAATTTGATTGATTAGCTGCACTACTACTGCACTAATCTACTGTACCACACACTTTTTATTTTTGTTGATTTAATACTGTGATTCACTCGAAAAAGGCCCCGAATATTCTGTAATAACTCTCGCCATAATGAAGCAATCCGAACGAAACAATGTACAATGTTCTCTTCAGTATATGGAGCTTCGAAGAAGGATGGCCCTGAGTCAGACCATTCCATGTTATGCAATCGATTACACATACGTCAAAGTATGTAGTGTATTTTTTTTTTGCTTCAGATTGCTTCAGCGAGAATTACTGCAGAATATTCGGGGCCTCTTTCGAGTGAATCGCCCTGTATAGTAGATATACAGTAGCTCCTTAGATGCATAATAAAACACTACAGTACATAATTTATACAATATCTTATATTTGTCTGCAGGTAACCTGGGCCACTTGAGTCATAAGATGACAATGCAGTAAGAAGTTGACAAATTAATAAATGAAATGAGCAGATGCTTCGAGTTTTTAAATGAGATCGGCAGCTTAATGTTTGTGTCGTCAGAATAAAATGGTATATCATCCAACCAAAAATTCCCATAATGCAATACTGTTTCTAATGCTGTTCATTTGCTAGCCATACACGTGTCAATATAATTCTCACTTCGGTTATTGACGTGTATCCATTGGTACAATTTGCCCTTATAAGGGACGTTGTTAAACTTGCTGCACTGGATAGCTCTGAAGCTGAGTTGGCCTTGAGCGCACGGCTTGTGGTTACAGATCTTGTATCTGCGGCGCTCCCCGAGGCAGTATTTCCCTCCGTTCTTCGGGCTGAAGGACACAGAAAGAAAAGAGCTCTCAGTGTATTGCGGTTGCGTCTGTACTTGTGACGGCAATCGTGACGTTACGACATGAAGTGCTACTGAAAATAGGAGCTGTTTCCAGCGGTTTTTGTAAAACTTGAATAAGAACTTGAATGCCATATAATTTTTTTTTGTCTTGAACACAGTTGTCATGATTTCCTTATCACTATTGAAAATCATAGGTACTGTTCACGAACTATACTTTGAATATTAAAGAACCAAAGTACAAGCTTTCGACCCATTTAAATCCTCAAGGATCTTATGATTTCTGGTAAAAGTCTTATAGATATACTGTCAGTGAGATGGGCCAAAAGTGATGCAAATACTCCTATCCATCATAATTACCATGCACTGAAAAATACAGTAACCTTTAAACACATGAACACATGCACACGCAATCTTATCAGTAAAGAAATGACTGGTTATGGAAAAAATGCAAACCATTTAAGCCTGCTGTCGCCAATCCTATGTAATATATCTTATACAAAAACAACTCTCTTGGCTGTTTACTGACGAAATGTGCAAGCTTGAGCTTTAACATGCACATATTAAGTCAAAAAAGTAAAAAGCTATGAAAACATGTAGTGTAGCATTAATATATGAATATTAATGTCTTTTTACAACAGGTGAAAACTATGAAAATAATATCATGTAATTATTTATTATGAAATTATGAACACATATACTGTAGTAGTAGGTGATTACGAAACAACGCCAACAACAATGGCCCATTGTTATTTTAAAATATGAATCTCAGCAGGGCGGCACGGTGGTGTAGTGGTTAGCACTGTCGCCTTGCACCGCCAGGGTCCGCGTCCGTTTCCCGTCTCTGTGTGCATGGAGGTTGCATGTTCTCCCCGTGCTTGGTGGGTTTCCTCTGGGTACTCCGGTTTCCTCCCACAGTCCAAAGACATGTAGGTTAGGCTAATTGACGTTCCCAAATTGCCCGTAGTGTGTGAAAAAGTGAATGTATGTGTGTGTGTCTGTGCCCTGCGATGGATTGGCACCCTGTCCATGGTGTACCCTGCCATGTGCCCTAAGTCTCCTGGGATAGGTTCCAGGCCCCCCGTGACCCTGAATACAGGATTAAGCGGTATAGATGATGAGTGAGTGAGTGAATTATTCTAATCTGCATATCTTTGGATTGTGTGAGGAAACCGGAGTACCCGGAGGAAACCCACCAAGCACGGGGCGAACATGCAAAATCCTTCATGCACGTGTCTTAGCTTTTGACTGTTGAAAATATTTAGTTTACACTCAGGTTTAACTACCTGAAATCACTTCTGACGTATACATAAAGACGACTCACGTACATGGGATTGACGCAGTCTCTGTGCGAGTCCTGCACTCCTGCTCCACACGTCCTGGTGCAGGATGACCACTCGCTCCACGGCCCCCATCCGCCGTTCACTTTCTCTGGCTGAGATGCAGCTGATACACACTCGCCATTCAAACACCACTGAGAAAGAAATAAAACACCACCACACACAGTCAGCCAAGATCGCAACACGAAGCATGAAGGAGGAAGCACAACAAAGCCTGATCCCAGCTGTTGAGCATTGCAGTCTGTTTACATCATGAGCGAGAAAAAGCAAGTGAAGCAGACAACATATGCAGGGCTCATGCTGCGAAAAGAAAACACACACAGGCGCTTACTTTGCCATCACCACACTCAGTGCCATCCACCGCTCCATCCAGTTTTGAGTGACAGGTTGAAGCCACGGTGCACCACAGAGTGCTGCAGACGTTCTACACCAAACAGAGAAAAATATTGAGTAACAGTAATACTTACCGCAGCTGAATGTGTGATCCTGATGGAATATATACAATCTACATTCAATATTGTATCTGCTGGTGAAACAAATCATATACAGCAGGTTTTAAAACCTACTGAGACTTTTGTAGTATCAGAATTTTTTTTTCTTTCCTGAAAGTAGAGTAGCAATCCCTTAGACATGGATATATACCTATTAATATTTAATGGTCCTAACCTGTACTACTTCCTCAACGAAAGTCTCAAAGCTCCTCCAAAGTGTGTGTGTTAATTCTCCAGCTGAAATACCCCTTAGATAATGCATTTTTTCATACCTCAAATTTCCTTTATTTCACTCCTTTTCCAAATGTGCCATTTCAATGTCTATGTAAATAAACTAGTGCTTAGCCACGCCCCTTCAGAGAAAAGCTGAGCTGAGCAATAAGCTAGCGAAAGGAATTTACTTATATGAGGTCACAATAGGGGGAAATCTAATTTGCTTGGAAAAGGGACAAAAAAGGGCTTTAAAGAGATAACAATAGTTTGATTTTATTCTCATGTAAAAATAAATCTTTTAAATAAAATATTAACAACAATTAGAGGGGCACCGGTGGCTTAGTGGTAGGCGTTTCGTCTACCATGCTGAAGATCCAGCTTCAATTCCCAGCCACTGCATGCAGTCCCAAGCCTGAATAAAATGAGAGGATTACATCAGGAAGGGTATTCAGCGTGAAACCTGTGCTACACTTGTATGTGCAGACTGGATAGTCCACCCTTGCCGGGAGCAACCAAAAGACCAACAACAACATTCCCAACAATTAGAGATGAAATATATTAAATGCATGAAAGCATTTTTATGCAGTGCAATATATGTTGAAGCATGCACTTGCATTTGCCTTTCCATGTAAATCTGCATAGTTTGATTTGTTGCCCCACACCTCCAGAGTTTGGGTTCGAATTTTGCCTCTGGTCTACGTGTGTATATTCACATCATGCCTGGTGGGTTTAATAAATCTGTACATTTATTTCATGTGATCCGCACCAGACAGCGAACATCACCCAACGGAAATGGAACTGCTGTACTTTCTATATTTCTTAATTGAGATTCAGGAGATCAGGGTTGACATCAAAGATGCTGCACGATTTATTTACTACAAGTCCACAACCCTACAGTAGGCTTACCTCTCTGACAGTTTACAGAATGAGCTCGGAAGAGATTAAAGCATGCTGTTTGTGACATTTTCACAAATGATAAATGATTACAAGACTCCTGTTATACGCTGAAAGCACAATCAGTCAGGGCCGCCTTACTGTCACGAAAAATCCATTACATGTTGTGAAGCGCGCATTGATAATGCAGTGTGACATCTCACGACATCATAGTTGTAAACACCGACTGGGTTCTGATGCCCTTTTTGTTAGCAGTTCCACACTCGGTCCTAATAAACACCCGGAGGTCTCCTTTGAGCAGTTTTGTGTTTGTGCAGTTGCTCGCTTTTATGTTAAAAACAGGAAAGGTTTATGGTTTATTAGGCACAAGTTTATGGCATTTATTGTTGTTGTTTTTTTTTACTACTGGAATTTTAAGACAATCTAGTCTTGGCTTATGCCGTGATGGTTACAAAGGAAACAATGTCATTCTGAGAACCTTATGGTATTTGGAAAAATGTGATATAAAGACTTCCTGTCAGGCAAAAGAGATGTGTGTGGTCCAGACTCAGTCCCCCTCCTGCCAAATCTGCTGCCTTGCATATCACCGTTCTATCTACCCTTTCAATTTTGACGGCATGAGACAGCTCTGTGGTGCATCCAGCTCCTAATGAGACCAAAATGTATTCAATTATCAGCAGGATGTCTTAAATCATCTCAATCTCCCACAGGCTCCTGTCAGTCATGGAGGCCATTAAGGAGTAATGGGTTCGCTGCCAAAGCCGTGCTGAGAGTTTATTCAGTCTCAGTTACGAGTAAACACTGAATTAGTGGAACACCATGGGTGATAAATGGCTGAGTGTGGCTCTCCAGTGAGCTGAGAAAAGCTTCCTGATCCCAGCCAAACAAATAGTCTCATCAGGCTTTAACTGACAGCATGTGTTGCTAATTCTATTGTAGTGTATTTAAAATAAAAGGCATGAATTATAGGACAGAAATATACCATGTTAGTTTTAACTTAACAAATAAGAATCTTACTCTACAGCAATTTCCATAAAAATGTAATTTAAAGTAGTACCAAGTTCCCTAAATGGTCCAACAGACTTGCTTTGACCGTATCATTTGAGAGAGAGTTTGCTCCATTGGGTGCCACATTTATCCAGTGACTTACTGTACTGTTGAAACGGTTAAGGGTCTTGCTCAAACATACAAACCGTGGCAGCTTGGCCCTACTCTCTGGGGGCAGAGATGGAACTACAGGAAGGGAGTTTGCTTTTTCTTCTGAATGTATTCTGCGACCCTGTGTTTACACTCTACTTATTACCCACAGCAGGATTGCCTCATGTGTCTCAGCGGAAGCACAAGACGTTAGCACTTACAGTAAGCCCAAAAGCTAGGGTTAGTGGCTGTCATGTGATAGAGGAGAGCCAGCACAGTGGATAAACCTTGTAATCAAAAGGTTGTGATTGCAAATCCTGGCACTACCAAACTGTCACATTTAAGCCCTTGAGCAAGACCCCTGACCTTGAACTGCGCAAGTGCTTTGAATAAAGAGATAAATCTGCAGAGCACCACATTGAAGAATGGTTAGGCATGGTTACTTGTGACTCCCAGCCACTAGAAATGAAATTCCTAATTGATCGTATACCGACTACTGAACAAAATCACTACGCTAGATGCTAGAAAACCATGTACACCAAAACCACCTCAACCAGTCACCCTCATAAACAGTTGAACTAGACTACAGAAGAACCTTGGAATAGCGAGCATAATTAGTTCCGGAAGCATGCTTGTATATCAAAACACTCATATATCAAAGCAAATTCCCCCATAAGAAATAATGGAAACTCAGACGATTCGTTCCACAACCCAAAAATATTCATATAAAGATAAAAAACCAACAAAAAAAAACCAAAAACCTACACTTCACCTTTGAAGAGTACAATAACGCAGAGCCGACAGTTCTGTAACTTATGCCTTTATCAACAACAGAAAGGCATGAAATAGTTATATTAATAACTTATGACACACATGCTCTCTGCTTCCCGTGTTCAGCTACTTTTTGAACATGCCAATCCTTACCATTACCATCACTACTGCCATCTAGTATATAGGTGGCTTTATTGTTCACCTACCCATTAGATGACACGATCACTGGAAAAAGAATCACTCGTAAATCAAGACTCACTCATTTATCGAGACAAAATTTATTTAAAATTTTTGCTCGTCAATCAAAAGTTCCACTTTGTATGCCATCCACTATATAAAAGCACCAACATGAACATACATTTTTACAAAATTCTTACACCCTACTGTTATTTGTACTAAGCAAACATCTTGTACTGTATAGTGTGTAAAAGCACCAATATGCTTCTTACAAATTCTACTGCACAATACAGCTACTTGCACAACTTAAAACAGCACATTATGTACACTTATGCTACTTGCACTACCTTGAACACTCACACTGTATGATTAAAGCTTCCTGTTTTTCGTATTGTTCCCGCGAAAGTTCCTCGTCTGTTTGAAACAGCGTTTTAGATTATATTTTGTTTAGTTTTTTATAATTATATATTTTTCCCGTTTTTACTAAATAACAAACTAGTTTTTACGCTTTAACACTCCTGGACTTTATGCGTTTTTTTTGTGCTTTTTGAGAGAACGCGCCTATCATCTGACCAACAACAAGCGAATCCATCAGCAAATAATCACAACTCCGGCACAAAGGTACGTTATTATGCCTACCATTCAGCTCGCTCAGTGTGTGGAGTGCAGGATGTTTAGACATTCTTCCTCCGTCACTAGTGATAATTTTATTTGTGATAGGTGTGTGTTAGTTAGCACCCTGACGGAGAAGATAGTAGCATTAGAGGAGCGCATCCAGACTTTAGAGAGGGTTAGAGAGCGCGAGAGCAGCGTTACTCCTGTAGCGGAAAGTCTGGGTGCCACAGGTGGAGATAATCAGCCCCCGACTCCGGCAGTAGAGCCCTCACAGTGGGGCGAGTGGGTGACGACATACTCGTTCAGCCAAAGCTAACGCTAAGGCTAGCCCACCGGAGCACACCTCTTCTGCGCTTCACGTGTCCAACAGGTTCGCTCTCCTCAGTGATGCACCCGCTGAGAAACCTGAAAGAGCTCTGGTTATAGGAGACTCTATACTGAGACATGTGAAATTAGCTCGGCCTTTAGGGGCACCAGCGGCAGTGGTCAGGTGTATCCCGGGAGCCAGAGCACCGGACATAGCAGGTAATATTAGGGCTCTAGGACAGCATAGGTTCTCTAAGATAGTGGTACATGCTGGAACTAACGATATACGCCTTCGTCAGTCAGAGGTTAGCAAGCATAACTTTACAGAGGTGTTTAAAATAGCGAAGGCGATGTCCGAAGAAGTAGTTTGCTCTGGTCCCACCCCAATGAGACGTGGTGACATAGCTTACAGCAGGTTATGGTCGCTGAACCGCTGGATGTCCAGGTGGTGCTCCGAAAACAACGTGGGCTACACAGACAATTGGAAGACCTTTGAGGGCAAAACTGGCCTGTTAGGGCGGGACAGTGTCCATCCCACTCGGGAAGGTGCTGCTCTCATTTCTTGCAGTATAGCACATAGTCTCAGAAGAGGCCTAGTTAATCGGTGACAATCCAGAGCCCAGGCCAGGGAGCAGACAGACAGGCTAAACCAACCGTCTGCTAGCTGCAGAGAGTCGTCACTCAGGGTTCATCATATTGAGACTGTGTCTGTTCCCCGAGCTAAACATAAACATAAATTTAGAAAGACTCAGAAAGTCTGTTTTAGTAATTTAATTAACATAGATACCACAATCTCAGAGTACACTGAATTCGCAGGCAGCACCTCTGATCTGAAGCTAGGACTGTTAAATATTAGATCTCTCGCATCTAAAGCAGTTATTGTTAATGAAATTATCACAGATCAGGAGTTTGATATATTATGTTTAACAGAAACCTGGATTAAACAGGACGAGTATGTAGCTCTAAATGAAGCTAGTCCTCCTGGATACAGCTACATACACCAGCCTCGGCTAACTGGTAGAGGAGGAGGAGTCGCAGTTATTTATAACGATAATCTGTCTCTCGTACAAAAACACAGTTTTAAATTTAATGCATTTGAAGTTCTCTATAGTAACATAAAGTCAGCTCAGTCGATCCCGCTAATCATCATTTACAGACCCCCAGGGCCGTACTCGGAGTTTCTCTGTGAATTTTCAGATTTCCTCTCAAACCTTGTTGTTTCTGTAGACAAAGCGTTAATTGCTGGAGACTTTAATATTCATTTTGAGAATCCAGAAGACCCTCTGAGAACAGCATTCTTGTCCATACTGGACTCAGTAGGAGTAAATCAGACTGTAGTAGGACTCACTCATAAAGCAGGTCACACTTTAGATTTAATATTATCCTTCGGATTAAGTATAGGAAATATAATCACAATTTCACAGTCTGAAGTTATCTCACATCACTACGTTGTCTCGACTAAAGCGTGTCATAGTAATAATGTATGCACAGCACCGCGCTTCCACCTTAAACGTACATTTACATCAAATACCACACAGAGCTTAATCAATAATCTTCCACAGTCATCAACTTTGATTGGATCGCCATCTGACTTCACAGAACTCGAACAGGCGAATGAATATCTAGAGTCAGCACTTCGTTACAGCTTAGATAATGTAGCTCCAGTTAAAAGGAAAATGATTAGAGATAAGAACCTCGCTCCTTGGTATAATGACCACACACGTGCTTTAAAACAAACCGCTCAAAAATTTGAACGTAAATGGCGCCAAACTAAATTGTTAGTATTCAAAATAGCATGGAAGGAGAGCATCCTGAACTATAAAAAAGCTCTCAGTGATGCTAGATCAACGTATCTCTCCACTCTTATAGAAAATAACAAAAACAACCCGAGATTTTTATTTAATACCGTAGCTAAATTAACTAAAAACAAGACCACTGCAGAAATCTCCACAACAACATCATGCAGTAGTGAGGATTTCATGAACTTTTTCAATAACAAAATCATAAATATTAGGCAAAGAATTCAGGCTTTGAAACCAGATAATTTAAATAATTCAGATGAACTAACCACATCACATCAGAACTTAGAACACTTTACTCCCCTTGAAGCGAGGGAACTAATTTCACTCATCTCTTCTTCAAAATCGTCAACCTGTATATTAGATCCTATACCGACACATTTTCTCAAACAGATAGTACCAGCAATAATAGAATCCCTGTTGAAAGTAATTAACTGTTCACTCAGTAGTGGGTATGTCCCCAAATCCTTTAAATTAGCCGTTATTAAACCGCTAATCAAGAAACCTGACCTTGACCCCAGTCAGCTTTCTAATTACAGGCCGATATCAAACCTTCCCTTTATCTCCAAGATTCTGGAAAAGGTAGTATCACAACAGCTATGTTCACATCTACACAGAAATAGCATAAATGAACTGCATCAGTCAGGATTTAGGCCTCATCACAGCACAGAGACAGCACTTGTTAAAGTAGTAAACGACCTCCTATTGACCTCTGATCAGGGTTGCGTTACTGGACCTCAGTGCAGCTTTTGACACCATTGATCATAGTATTCTCCTTCAGAGATTAGAAAAGGTAGTAGGAATTAAGTTTGTAGATTTAGATGGTGACCATTCCTCATGTTCTCAAGTGGAGTTTGGTGTTCCACAGGGTTCAGTTTTAGGCCCACTGCTTTTTTCCCTTTACATGCTTCCTCTGGGCAACATAATTCATAAACATGGTATTAGTTTTCATTGTTATGCTGATGACACACAATTATATGTCTCAGCAAAACCAGATGAGAAAAACCAGCCTGCTAAAATTGAGCAGTGTGTGCAGGACATAAGAGATTGGATGTTAATTAATTTTCTTCTGCTTAATCCTGATAAGACAGAAGTTCTGGTCATAGGACCACAAGTAGCTAGAAGTAAGCTTTCTGATCACACTGTAACTTTAGATGGCCTTTCTGTTCCATCAAATGCAACAGTAAAAGACCTCGGTGTGATTATAGATTCCAGCCTTTCGTTTGAAGCACATGTAGATAATGTCACCAGGATAGCTTTCTTTCACCTTAGAAATATTGCCAAGATTAGAAACATATTGTCACTAAATGATGCAGAAAAACTAGTTCATGCCTTTATCAACTCTAGGTTGGACTATTGTAACGCCTTACTGTCTGGTTGTTCAACTAGGTGTATAAACAAGCTTCAGTTAGTACAGAATGCAGCAGTGAGAGTCCTCACTAAAACCAGAAGATATGAGCACATCTCCCCTATCTTATCTACACTGCATTGGCTCCCTGTGAAATTTCACATCGATTTTAAGATACTACTTTTGACATTTAAAGCACTAAATGGTCTCGCGCCACAGTATTTGAGTGAACTGCTAGTGTCTTACGATCCGCCACGCCTACTTCGATCAAAGAATGCAGGCTGCCTGTCAGTACCACGTATTATTAAAACTACAGCAGGGGGCAGATCTTTTTCTTACAAAGCCCCAAAGTTATGGAATAGTCTTCCTATTAATGTTCGGGACTCAGACACAGTCTCAGTGTTTAAGTCTAGGCTAAAAACCTATTTATTTAGCCAAGCATTTTTGTAAATAGATTAACCTTAGGTAAAGGAGCAGATCTGGGGGACTCATGGACGTAGAGTATTCTGGTGAACTGGTATGTTTAGATGCTGTCTTCCCCACTCTCATTGATCACTCAGGTTTGTCAACGGTGAGGTGATTGGTTGCTTTACATCACAGGGAGCCCTCATGTCTGTGTTTTCTTCTGGCTCTCCCTTTTAGTTATGCTGTTATAGTTAGTCCTGCCGGAGTCCCTGCTTGCGCTTTGCACTAAATATACATTCACCTTATACATGTTGACTGTGACCATACCTAACTGCCATCTCTCCTTATTTACTGTTCTCTCCTCTTCTGCTCTCTCCTCTCTCTCTATCCCTCTCTCCTTTCCCTCTCGAGCTATACATGTCACTCATGAGTGATCCAGACCCCTCTGCCCTCTGGACCCGTCTAACCCGTCCTGGAGTCCTGCTTCTGGTTGGAGATCTCGTCGCATGGATGCCGCGTGTGGTCTGCCTGGATTCTGGTGGCTGGGAATTGTGGTGGCTGGGGATGGTTTCCATGAAGACTGTCCTGTCATCGATTGATGCTCTGGGGACCTGTGACTTCAGTTGTTCGATAGCTCAGGACTGGAATCTCCTACAGTCTACCTGAGCCTCCAGGAACAAACTGGACTCCTTTTAATTTTAATTTTAAACACATCTCCTGAACTTCCAGTACACATTATTATGCTGATCAATCCCTGCTATCTGTTATCACCCAGATGAGGATGGGTTCCCTGTTGAGTCTGGTTCCTCTCAAGGTTTCTTCCTATTACCATCTCAGGGAGTTTTTCCTTGCCACCGTCGCCCTCGGCTTGCTCATCAGGGACAATCTTATCATTTTGATTCATACACATTGCATACTCTTGTTACTTCTTTTATTGTGTAAAGCTGCTTTGCGACAATGTCAATTGTTAAAAGAGCTATATAAATAAAATTGACTTGACTTGACTTGACAATGTACACGCTAGGTACATCTGTTACATACTCCGAAATCCGTATAGTTATTGAATATGGAGTACTTACTGTGTGTAGTGTTTTGCGAATAAAACCTGATTCTAATTTTGATTCTGATCTGGAACACTGACCTCCATGGTGTCCTATTTTCTTTGACATACTGTATCACTTCATATGGTTCCTTCACCCTGAAAAAGCTGTGGGCAGCCCAAGAACAACTCTTGTTCATATGGAAGAACGAGTAATTCATCCAGGTGCACATTTATTCATGCAAACAGACTTAAAAACATCTGTTATTCCCAAACCATTACACATAAACACAGTATAAAAACTGTCCTCTCCACTCCCACAGTCCTTTCCCATCATGACAATCATATTTAAGTGCCTATATTTTACTACTGCTGCTTCTGTAATTATATTTACCTGCATTTGTTTACAGTGACCACATAAAAATATGTTCATGTTTGTTGTGCTTTCTACCATTAAAACAGATCTTAAGTTGCAGAGTGGATTTCTGAGCCCAAGGATGAAAAAAAGGTATGCAGGGTGGAGTTAATGAGGAATTAATCCGACTAAAGACTAACATACAGTGGTGGCCAAAAGTATTAACGCAACATATGCCATCTACCCCCAGTGGAGTTGTTGAGCCTTAATGTCCAGCTCAATGTTTATTGCAAAAATCAAACAGCATTGCAGAAACACATCATACCTTCTGTCATGCACAGCTGATGATTTGGGTTTGTTTTTGCAGCTTGCAGTCATTGAGGCAACCATGAACTTACCTGTATACCAGAACAGGTAAATGTTTGACAGCTAAAGCTGGGTCAAAACTGAGTGATGCCCAGTTGAGATGCTGTGGAGGAACCTTGAGAGAGCTGTGCATAAGCGAATGCCCAAAAACCTCCATGAATTGAAGCATTGTGGTAAAGAAGAATGGACCTATTGTCATGAATTGGGGTGCGAGGCATAAATGCAGAGGTCCAGGTGTTAAAGGAACGATGTATTTATTTAACACAAAAACAGGGAACTTAAACAAACAAATAGACTGTATAAGTAAAACAAAACCAAAACACGAATAAAGACAACGGGAAACACAGACTAAACTCACAGACATTAACGAGGTTAAATCAACAGATGCAAGACACGACACTGAACTAAAACAAGCTATTTATAAGGAAACTAATAATCAACTCGGTTCAGGTGAGCGCCCACGTCACCTGACCGAGGTGCATAATGGGAACTGAAGTGAAACTAAGCAAACTACACACACAAAGTCTCTGGGCGCTTTGGCGCCCCTAGAGGTTATCCCTGACACCTATTGGACCTACAAAAGCTACTGAATCAAAGGCGGGGAGTGCTTAGTATTTCCTACAAGTTTTTTTCTTTCGCTTCTGTTAAATAAATAGTGGCAAAGCAAAAAAAGATATATGTTGTTGTTCGTCTGAGGTTGTATTTGCCTAATACTATGACCAACTATGATCAGATGTTTTTTATTATGCTTGTAAAAAAAATATACAGTGGAACCTCGGATTGCGAGTAACCAGGTTTACGAGTGTTCCGCAAGACGAGCAAAGATTTTTAATAAATTTTGACTTGAAAAACGAGCATGTCTTGGTTTACAATGCCGAGTTTTTGACACCGACACACACACTGACACACACACATACTCTCTCGCCGCTTCCGGAACGAATTATGCTCGTAATCCAAGGTTCCACTGTATATGTAATAAAAAGAGGGGATACTTACAGTACTTTTGATCATGACTGTAGCTATGAACAACAGCTAAGAAATGATAAGCAAACAAACATATCAACCTACATACTGAAACCCATGTCTGGATAGGTGTAAACCGGACGTAGAATATGGACTCTTCCCAACTCTCAATACTACTACGAGCAATCAAGCCATGATATGAATCCTACAGGCTAAGAGTGTGACTTGTACATATTCGACCCTATTAAAAGTTCTTTTGGCATGTCTGTCACATTTAACGCAGAATAACGCACATTGTGGTTTCACGGCTCTGTTGTAAAACCATGACTATGAATATTTCACAGACTTTTTTTTTTCTTCTGCCTGGACATCCACCTTTCCGGAAGTCTTTTATGCATCGAGCATCTGTTCGATGCGCAGGGTTCACTGAGGACATGTGGGTGTGAAATGTGAAACAAAAATCGATGTCTTACGTCCATGTCGTCACAGAGCTGCGAACCGGAGCCATACTGGAGGCGGCATTGGTGGGTGGCGCTGTAGAGGACGCCAGGTAGCACAGACTGACCGGCCAGCTCGTTTCTGCCAGGAGGGTCGTCCAGACACCAGCCCCAGCCTCGACTGTTAAGCAGAAAAACACAGTTCGTCCCAGTACAATTCTACACAATTCTGCCTTATTCCCTTTTCACTTCCTGTCTGTTGCTGTCTGGTTTAAATTTATATCTGTGATGTTCCCCTTATAAGCTAATCGAATGGATTGTTTTACAAAATTTACATGGACAGATTAATGTTTAATCTGGTTTTAAAAATTGCTTAGATTTGTTAGAAGCACTTCTTGTATTGCAAGTCAGCTCCTTATGACAAACTTTAAAACATCAAATAAACGTACTTAGTGGCAACGTTAATGTCTTTATAATTCATGCACCTGCTGCGATCCCACTGCAGTCTAATTAACCTGTTCATCTGCATATAAAGTTTTTTTTTTTCAATTTTTGTTTTGCATGTCTAGCTCTTGAAACCCAAAGGTGCTCATTATTGTAGAATAAATTGCTTTGTCTGGTAAGCAAAAATTCTTGTTTTTGTTTTGAGAGGTCAGTTTTAAGAATGGTTAAAGAATTTGTCAAAGTCACAACTAAAATATAGAAAAGTTGCTAGCAGAACAATTTTATTGCATAAAAAAAACAGATTAAAAAAAAAAAAAGAATTGCTAAGTTGAGAAATTTGATGAAGCCCAAAACAGCTGGGAAATTAATAAGAAGGGAGGACTTCCCTGAGCTGAATGCTGATCAGATCATCTGGAAAGCCCATACGGTGCTGCAGCAAAGGCCAAATGCCGAGCACGTTTCAGAAGAAAAGGAGAAAAAAGCCCTCTGTCACTCCAAATGAGACCAGTGCATATTTAAACAGTGAAGCAGGTTTTATAGCCAAATCCTGAATAAATAAGTTAACCAGAATGGTTTCAAATCACCCTCATACAGTATGTCACTGTTTGTTAGATCTTCTGCAAAAACTTTTTTCCAGACATTTGGGAATTATCTGTAAAGCCACTGAACTTCACACCACCTTTGTTCATCCAACACATCACAAAAAAAAAGCCTTAATCTCCTCTACAGCCTCTACCAAGCACATGACGGCAAGCTACAACTGGACATTCTACTCTGTGGTGCTCTTTCATTAGAGGAAGGAGGAAGGGAAGGAGGGAGAATTATTTCATCATGCATGCCGTATCACTAGGGAGAACATGGCACAAAGCCAAAGGCCTGGGAAATCCTTCAGGCTTACCAAGACTAACAGGCTTTGGATAGTGTATGACAAATAAGCTGCCATTAATAAGCAATCTTCAATCCTCCATAGATAATTCGCTTTTGGCACACAATTATTTTAATGCTTTTTGAGTCGCGGGTGTCTTTATCATCGTGTTTTACAAGTTCCTTGGAAATTCTTTTTGTTAAGTTGGATAGCTTTCAAAATACACTTACTTACTTACTGGCTCTGCATCTAACCACCTGAGCAATCATTATTATGATCTAATACATGACGCATCTCCTAACTGCTTCCTAAAGAGTTCTGTAGCACATTATCATAGAGATGTGTCTCTCATTAAAGAAAAACAGTGGCAATGCTATGCTGTGGGAGGCATCGCTATGCTGTGCACTTATTAATCAATGCCAGGGTTTGAGTCCCCTTAGACCCCATCCACAGGGCATGAGGGTTCACCGAGTGGCTTTATGAGGATCGAATTGATGGAAATCATATGCTATAGATTTCACGCTCATCAGCTGAACATCTGTGTGAAATTCTGGAACGTTTACAACAACGGTCTCTAACATCATCATCCAAACAACAGCTGAAGGGATGTCTTTTGGAGGAATGCTGCTCATCGTCCCCGTACAGTTCCAGAAACATGTAGAATCTAAGCTGAGAACCTAAGCTGGTGATGACTCAAGTGCCTTGACTTTTTTGGACAAATTGTGCTGCATTGGCTTTTCTGCTTGATTGGCCTGGACGGGTTAGTCTTCGCTCCCCGTTGGAATGAGTGAGCCTTGCATGCCCATGATAGTTGGTGATCCATGTTGTTCAGTTCACTTGGTGCTGGTGTTGGTGTTTGGCTAATGTTATTGGTGATATAGTGGCAAGTTACAGAAATACAATTAACTACAAGCGGCAGTATTTTTCATGTGGGCGTTGCACAAGACCATGTGTTAAGGATGAGGATTTCTATTGGAGCGTAGAAAGCAGAAACTCGAATACCGGCGCGCTAGAGATTGTACGGTAGTTCACGTTGACCAAAACACACAAGGAAAAAAAACATTTTCGGCAAACACAGATATTCGCATTCGGACAGGATTAGATTTCTCAGAGGACCGCCGAATTTGCTGAAAAACAGTAGGTAATTTGCTCTGGAATTTTTACAGAGTGAGAAAAAGACAGACATGGCAGATTCGGACGGGATTAAAATCACAAGGTACCTCTGTAAAACTAGTCCCGTCCGAATAGTACTTTATATGGCTTTAGCACTATTCGGACGGGACTAGTTTTACTGGGGGACGTCAGAGAAGTTGCTGTGTCACAGAGGTACTTTGTGATTTTAATCCCGTCCGAATCTGCCATGTCTGTCTTTTTCTCTCACATGACCTCAGTGAAAATTCCAGTGAAAATTCCTCAGTGAAAATTTCTGTAACTTCCGACTGTTTTTCAGCAAATTCGGCGGTCCTCTGAGAAATCTAATCCCGTCCGAATGCGAATGTCTGTGTTTGCCGAAAATGTTTTTTTTCCGAAACGCGTTTTCTTGTGTTTTTTGGTCAACGTGAACTACCGTACAATCTCTAGCCGGTATTTGAGTTTCTGCTTTCTACGCTCCTACCTCCGTAATAATCACGGAGATGTTAGTCCCGTCCGAATCCATACATGGAATGACAGGCGTCGGCTGAAAAAAATTCAAACTCAAACGTCCCACAGTAAAACTAGTCCCGTCCGAATAGAGCTATTGACACAAATATACAGTACAATGTAAAGCATACCAATCCACTTAACTAAATCTGAACCGTAAAGTAGAACCATGGTCCGTTCAGATCTGTGGAAATTCGTAACTCGAATGTTTGTAAGTCGGGGACGTCCTGTATAAATTAGTAGTATATACAGTATCTACCCTCTATTTTAGGCAAACGTCTGTGGTTATGTCTGAAACATGAAATTTTATGTTGATGTGCAGAATATTGCAATTAAATTCTAAATACATACTGTATCCGTAATTGAGAGAACTTAAGAACCAAGTTATTATAACATTTTATTTTGCTTCAGAACTAAGTAATATTATACTTTTAAATTATACTAAAGAAAGTTACTAAAGAAAGTATATTAGCTTGAGCACCTTAATATTAATCTTAGTGCCAGAACTGTTATACAGTATTAACTATTATAGAAAATTAATTTTAAAAAGCCACTGAGATATAATGATTCATAGCCAATTATTCTAAATATTTAATATTGCAGGTTAAGTTTGTATTAAGTACTAAATAATCGAATCGTTTAGGTACCTTAAATCTTTTGCTACACTGATTTTATTTTATTTTTTAAGTTTTGTTGCTTATTATCTGCTAACCTTGTTTGAAATTCTAACAAAACCTGAAAAACAAATCGTGACAATTAGGAAATCATGATACTTACGGAATAGCAATACAAATCGAATCAGCACCCAAGTATCGTGATAATATCATATCGTGTAGTCCTTAGTGATTCCCATCGCTACCAAATAACCAGGTTAATAATCTATTAACAATCACATTTTACTATAAAATTCATCTGAAAAATGAAAATAGTAACGAGTGTGGGAGAAGAGGATAGATAGGATCCAGCTGCAGCGAGCAGAAACAGTGAACTAAACAGCAGCCAGCATGGCTTTGGTATAATGTTCCAGCTTGGGTCAGTCCCAGGCCACTAGCTGCTGTGTAAAATACTCCCTCAGGTGTCTCACCTCACTCTACTCTGAATGACCTACACTTAATGCATTCCAGCTGTTAGAGCAACACTGACCGGAAAAACAACACAGCCATGATGTCGCTTGGTGAAATCAGAGCTGTCTGGCAAAGTCACTTATACTGTACACGAGGCTAACTCAGACCATGTCGAACTTTATCTATCAGACTGAAAACAATCCAGTAGATGACCCACAGTAAGCAGAACCTAATCACTGCATCTCAAGACGATGCTTTTACAGAAACATAATACCGACGCAAAGCAGAACGCTGCAATTCATCACACATGACGTCCAAGCGAAGTCACTTCGCTCCACATGCACTGAAACTCCATCTGTTACTCAGTCAGATGAATTACATCCTGCGTAGCATCCTATCTGAAACCCTGTAATCACGCCATCTCAAGACATGATCATTATACCCACAGCTGAGCTGAAAAAGGCACTTTACCACACAGTGGAAAGCAGAAAACCTGACTGATTACTAAGTAAAAGACTGATGTTTATAAAAAGAGGGAGAGATGAGGAATCAGGCAGTGTGTCACTCACTCGAGGAAGCGTGTGATGTACTGGCGGCTGCACCGCGACCAGTTGGGTGGAGATGTTCCGTACAAGAGCTGAGGAGACATGATGAACGGCCTTTTCCCAATCGGCTCGCAGTCATTGCCGTTGCCGTCGTGTTCGATCCCGAAGCTGAAGCAGAGAGGGGGAAAAAAAAAGGAATCTTTCTATGACTTCCATGATACATTTCCATTAAATAATCATCAAGAAAAGCTTCTTTCTTCAAACAAACAAATTGATGGTAAAAAATCTGAATAATTATTGGGTGTGAATTGATGATTTTGTATGGATAAAATGTACAAAACAGCAAGGATTTTTAGGTCACAAAATAATAATAATAATAATAATAAAAACCCTTTCTTTTTTTAATACTTAAAAGTATTTTAAATTCCTAACAGCATTATTATACGAATTGTAAAACTATTTTGATTACCTATACAGCTTATCTCCGTACAGGATTAGAGGGAATCCTGGAGCCTATGCCAGAAGACTTCAGGCACTGGGAGGGGTACACACTGCACAGGGTGAAAAACCAAAATAGGGCACACCCGCGCACACTATGGGCAATTTGGGAACAATAATTGGCCTAATCTGCAGGTCTTTGGAGACAGGAGCAACCCCTTCATGCAAACTACATGCACACAGACCCGAGGTGGGAACCGAACCTTGACCCTAAAGGGTCTAATGATTAAGTTTACAATGTACAGTACCATGCAGGAGGATACGATATGCGTTTTTCTCTTTAATGGCCCATTTTGAGAAACTGATGTTCACTCATTAGCCTGATATGTTTGTTTTTTTTTTATCTGCCAATTAAAGAACTGGGAAATCAATGTAAAAAATGACAAATAACATAAAGCCAAGTTGAAGTACTAGACTTTGTAGGCTATGATGCTGTATTTGCACTACTAGATTAATGTATAAGATGTTTGTTCTTACCGTGGTTTAGATTTGGAGGATTACGTAATACAATGTTTGTCTCATGGCGTCATTATTGTACAAATCTCAAGGACTTTAAAGGTCCGTTTACAATCTCTGTTCATGGCTTTTAAAGCACACAGCTGTATTGTGTCTATACAGGGCAGAGTGAACATACTGTAACTGACTGCATGGCTGATCGGCTGCAAAAATAAAGCTCACTGTATGGTCAACAAACGCGTCACCCTTATGGAACATGCTCTCTCTTCTTCTCTTAGTTCTAGGTTTGGAATAAAAATCGACACAGTGCACTGCTTTAGTATTAATGTGGGTATGAAACTTACTTCTGAAAACAGAAAAGAAAAAAGAAAACCCCCTGCTCAAGTCCAAAATCCTGCTTGATCTCCTTAATCCTGAGGTCGACAATGAAGATGCAAATATTTATTCTTTCTAAATGACTTATGCTGTATTTATACATAAGTATTCACCTTAGATCAACTTACAGTACTTACAGACTTACAGGCTTATTTTTTTTTCCTGCATTAAGGAGATATTTATGCAGCACTATCAAAATATCTGAAACGTTCATTATTAATTATTCCTGAGAGTTACTATAAGCAATACATTGTAATCCAGTATTCAATATGTTTAGATACAACAGACATTTTGATTAAGCAAATGAAAATAATTTTGGAAAGAAAATTTAAATATGAAGGGAATGCATGGTGTCACCATGCTGGAGTTAATTCACAAATTTAATGTAAATATTTTAAACAAGAGCATGGATTGAAGAATTGGCTCTCTATGTATTGTAAAAAGTGTTTAATCTACTTAACGCGGCTTGAGCTGACTTTAGTGGTGAGACTAACCAGAGAAGAGAAGATGAAAAGAACATGAAAAGAGCTCAAAACACACATACACACACACACACACACACACACACACGCACAGTTTCGTAATGGTGTACTCGTAAAATGTTTGACATAAGGGTCAGGAGGTCACCCTTTCTGCCTCAGTTTAAAAAGTTGTACATGGCAGATTTATTTTGCGCTCCGAAGCGGATTTACTCTCACAGACTGCTGGCTCTTGGAAACAGGAAGAGATATAACCAATATAACAGTGGACTGATCTTAATGTCACGTTCACAATAAATACAGGGTGACTCAAAAGTCCGGATCCATAGGCATTTTTTATTTATACGAAGTTTGATATTTTTCTTTTTATTTTAGCTCCAAGGTCATTTGAGTTGTGCACATTTTCAGATTCCTGGTCCAATAAGCTCCATTTTGATATCGAGTTTATTACTGCATCATGGCCGTTTCCTGTGATTTTGCCAGTACGTGTTTGTTTGAGAGGAGTGCCTCAGAACAATCCATCGAAATCCTATTTTTAGAATATTTAAATGAGGATTCTTTGAAATAGCAAGAAAGAGGAAAACATTGGTCTCATTTCGACACCAGGATTCCCCTGCTGCCCTTAAAAATAACTTGACCACTAGAATGTCCACATATCCTGAATACAGAGCTGTACAAATAAAATCGAATTGAATGTTTTATAGCAAAAACCAAATGCATGTAGTTACTATGACAACCGGAGCAACCAGCTTGGAGAGTGTTCATTAAAGTGCTTTAAAACGGTGTTTAGCATTCAAACTTTCTCGATTCTGTTGAAGAGTCAGGAAGCTAAAAGTATTTAGTCAAAAACTTGATAGATTTCACCCAGTGTACTCTAATGGCGTAGCGCAAATCTAACCTCTGTGGATTTTATATGATGTTCTTAAGGACATCAGGGCATCATCTCCAAGTATAATTCCAGCCACACTAAAAGTTTTTGTTTGGACCAAATAAGGATGTGTGCACTGGTACTAAAACGGATGCTCCAGGTGAGGCTCGAACTCACAACCTCAGCATTGCTTCACTTGTACTGCCTTATAAGTACCGCGCGCTAACCGATTGCGCCACTGGAGCACTGGATAGGCGAGAGAACAACACTGTCACAGTGAGGTGATATAGCCTGAAATAAAGTTAAGTCAGTTAATACTCTAGTATTAAGTTGAGTACTTATCTATAACAGCATGTCTTAAAGTTCCCCTATTTGACTATTTCTTTAACAAGTAGCTCCCCGAAGTGTGTGTGTGTGTGTGTGTGTGTGTGTGTGTGTGTGTGTGTGTGTGTGTTAATGCTCCAGCTAAAATACCATGCAGATAATGCATTTTGTTCTACCTCCATTTCCCTCTGATTATCTTTTTTGTGTTTATGCAAATGAGCCACCGGAAACCCCGCCCTAAAAGAAAACAGCCGACTTGAGCGATAAGCCAGGGAATTGAATCTTCTTATACTGTATGAGGTCACATTAGGGAAAAAAACTTAACAGGTCTTTTAAGCACTGACCATTTCTTTTCTCGCATTTTTTGTTTGTACATACTGTAGACTGTGTAAAAAGGACTGGACAAACCCTCTGTGACGTCACCTATAGGTTTTCTGAAGAGAGGTTTTGAAGCTCAACTGTGAGAGCTCTGGGTGTTACCACCTTGGCATGAGCTGGGTAGAACAGGAGAATGGGTGGAACAAACAGTGTCTTTTTGGTTGGTTGGAACAAGTCTACTTATCCCAGTTACCACAAGTTAGCTAGATCAGCTTTAGCTTAGCTAAAATGCTAAGATGGCCAACGTTAATGTATATGCTAATGTTACTTTGCATTAATTAAACTCTGTCATCCATACTCTGTGTCAACTTTTCTTTTTTAACATTTCCTCTTCCAGTTAGCTGGTTAGCTAATAAGATACATAGCAAACAGTTAGCGGTTTGACACCGGCAATGCCACGACCATAATTTTGTATAATTTTATGGCTTAATATAATTTTAATTGAAGAGTTACATAAAATTCCCTATACAGTTGCCATGAAGAGAAAATCTAGCTATGGAGACCAAAACCTTTATTTGTACCAGGCGGTAATGATGTAAACAGGCGTAGCTCAGTGGCTAAGTGGGAAGGTTCCTGGTTCAAATCCTAGAACCACCAAATTGCCAGTGTTTGTACTTGAGCCAAACCCCTTAACTGTTTAGATGTGTAGTTGGGTAAGAAAATGTCCACTGTATATGAGTGTCTCCCTAATGTAAAGCTGCTTCTTGTGGAAAGTTTGGACATTATTACACGGGGATTGTCTGACTTTTGAAGACAGCACGTCTTGGCCATTTGTGGAGCTACAAATTTCGGCACTTCTATTTTAAACTCATTTTTCAAAACCAGAGGTCGCACCATCTGAATGTACTGTATAAAAATGACTTCAAAGTTAATTTCGCATAACAGGTCTGCTTTAAAGTCTTTAGTTCCTCTTACTGCTACACAACAGCAAATTGGTAATAAATTATTCATTTGTTTCATAAATGTTAAGTAAATTTTCCCCTTACAGAAAACGTCACCACACACCTTGTTTAACCTGATTATGTGTGTCCACCATGCAAGTCTGTGTGTACTTATGTAATGGAATCTAGTCTGCTGAAAGTGGCTTGGAGGCCCATTTTTTGTAATGCCACTGATAATTCTTTGGGGTAACACCTCGTGTAACTTTAATTATCATGGAGATCCATTTATGTGTTACCATAGAAACAATACAGTATTAGAATATGTGCGTTCATAAAAACCTGATTTTGAATTTCCCTCACATGCCGTCATGATCAGTGCAAATGTTTGTGATAATTTACTACCTTGTCTTGTGTTTTTAAATGAGAAATGGATCTCCATGATAATTAAAGTTGCACGAGGTGTTACCCCAAAGAATTATCAGTGGCATGGGCCTCCAAGCCACTTTCAGCAGACTAGATTCCATTACAACTTCACACTCCCATCCCTTTAAGAGGCTTCACGTGCATGCAGATGTGCTGCGAGTTTGCTTTTACAGCCTCATTAAGGTGCAGGGTGGGGTGGCACTGACTCCGACACGAACACTGACCTCGTTATCACATTCCTCATTATCATACAGATAGGAAATCTGCAATTTATTATGTCCCTTGCTATTATTATTATTACCTTCTACCCAGGCTTGTTTATGAAGCTTAATCAGCGTACCCTGCACAATACAACGACCATTGTGAGTTCAGCGTTCACAAATGAGAATAATTCAAAGCAGGATAATCACATTTTACACACTTCACAGTAATCTCTTTAGGCCTGTTTCGTACAATCCATTGTATGCGCTTTACGCATGTTAAGCTAATGCTATTTCCTGGTAACAGCTAAACAAAAGCTAAACAGGGAGATTAATTCAATTCAATTTAATTGAATATTATTTAAATAGCGATTTTAACAATGGACATTGTTGCAAAGCAGCTTTACATAATTAAAATAATACAGATATAGCTAAATATATATATATATATTAACATCAAGTTATTAATTATAGCTATTAATTATTAAACTATAACTAAATTATAAAAAAAAATATATGATTTTATTAATGAATTTAGAATATTTTATGTTAAAATAAGTTACTTTTTTTTTTTTACAATTACCCACATTATATGGGCATGTAGTCTTAAAATTGGTTCCTGTTGAAACCTTGATGCTCATTTTCTTTTAAAAAGGAGATCCCAGTGCTGTGCAGTTTTAATATGTAACTGTTTCAATAGCAAGCAACACAGTAGCGTAGTGGTTAGAACTGTTGCCTTGCACCTCCTTGGTCCCAGGTTTGATTCCCACCTCGGGTCTGTGTGTATGGTATTCACAAAATGCCTGTTGGGAGTGAGTGTGTATATGCCCTGTGATAGATTGGCATCATATCCATGGTGTACCCCACCTCAGGCCCCAAGTGTCCTGGAATAGGTTCCTCTATTGATGAAAACCAGGTATTTCTTTGTAAGTTTTGGCACTCTGGACACAAAGTAGGGTACAACCTGGACAGGGTGCTAAACCAACGTAGGGAACACAAGCACAGGGAATTTGGAAAATGCTGATTAGCTTAATCTGCATGTCTTATGAACCGTGGGGAAGAAAGCAGAGTCCCTGGAAGAAACCAAACAAGCATGAGGAGAACATGCAAATACCACACACACAAACCTGAGGCAGGAATCCAACCTTTGCCCCTGGAAGTCCGAGGCAACAGTGCTAACCTCTGCGTCACCGTGACGTCTAGTATAATTTCCTCTCCCTTTAAAAAGTACCATAAGTCATCCTAACCCAAGCAAACCAACCATTAAAGATGAGTCCTGAGGTTTTTTTTCCGAGGACTTACTTATGTCCCAGCTCGTGTGCTACGGTGAAGGCTAGCGGGAGACCCGTGTCTTCGTTGATGCTGCAGCTGCGGTGAGGTTGACACATTCCGGCTACGTGGGAGAGTCCCAGCGTCTCGCATGGCTTGTTGATGGAAGCGCAAATGTCTTTCCTGTGCCAAAAAAAAGATATTAAGCAAAGAAACCTGCTGGCTATGTTTCATTCTTCAAATCTGAAGGAGTTTGGCATTTTTTACTGCCTTTATTCCTGTGCCGAGCAGGTGCAACAACTTGTTGGCAAAAATAACTCAGAACATTACTGAGAAGAAAAAAATACGAAATATACAAGAGACAAAAGTGTCATAAAATACCTGATGATACAAAAAAGACTACTTTTTAGTAAACAGAAAAAGTAGGTTTGCTGACCTCTGCAAAACTAAAGTTTTTATTCGTTACTAAATTATAGAAGGGTAGCTGCTATACGAGGTGCTTTCAAGTCAAACAGGAACTTTTGCCTGTGTAGAATAACAGAACACAGTTATAGGAGTAAAAAAACTCCCTTTATTTCTCTATATAATGCCCCACTAGAGCTTGGACACCATCAAGGTAAAACTTTTTCTCAGTACGCCGGAGCAATGATCAGACTGCCTGTGTCAAGTCTGAAACGCTGGCCTCCCAGGAACCCCTTTAACGGCCCAAACATGTGGAAATGGTTTGAGCGAGGTCAGGACTGTACGGGGGAGGGGGGTGGTAATAACTCCCAGTCGAGTTTCTGCAATGTGCAAGTGGTGTTGGTGAATGATTGTGTGAACAGTTCCAACAGACAGATGCATCTCTTTCACAACTTGAGCTCTGAGCCACCTTGGCCTTGTTTCAAATTTTTGCAATCATTCAAATGTGTTGCTGCTGCTAAGAGATTCATCAGTATACTGCGCATAAAGTCTTCTGTAAATGTAAACAAGTTTCACGCCTTCATTCACAAGCAGTTTCAGCAAAACTCACGGTTCGACTTGAATGCCCCTCATATAACAGACATAATTTTGTGTTATAACTCATTCTAGCTTACTCTCATGTCAAGGTATGGGGTTTCTTTAAAATATGAAAAATATTTAATGCTAATCACAATTATTTATATATTTATTGTATTGCTTGTCTCCCCTATATTTAAATATATCTGCTTTACATCAAGATGCAATCGCCTAACATTAGTAATGCAAACCATGAAGTTCACCTTCACCAAAGCTGAAACGCATTGATTAATATTTCTTTACATGACTTATACAGACACTGACTGCTTATTTAATCCATGTTATGTAAGTTCATATAAATGAGCAAAAGTATGTATTTATATTATGTTATGTAAATAAATGCTGATAGCTCTCTAAAGTCTTGTCTTCAAATGTAAATATTGACATTTTGCCATCTAACATTTGTAAACATGCTCATGATGATTATTGTGGACTTACAGTACTTTCTCGATGCTACTGTACAAATGATGCATTAATGTTGCTGTTAATAGATTATTCATGGTAAATCATGTCAGTTACTATAAAGCAATGCTGATGTATTTAGATAAGCACCTTGTAAGTAGGACAGCCACATCATGATGGACTGGATGTTCATCTCCCTTTATATTCAAGTGCTTTTGCCATTTGCAGAAGCTATTCAAGCTGTTATCTGCATGGTGAGTGATTTTCAAGTCTTCCTGATTGCGACATGACAAGAAACACACACACACACACACACATAAACAATAGCACTCAATCTAGTAAAGCCATTAATGAACTGCAAATCACTGAGAGAAACCTGTGGATCCAAGTATATTAATGAAAACATAAGTACTGGGACTTTTTTGTTAGGGAAAAATAAGTTCACATTTTTTACCCAAACACAGCTAGACAGCACATGGGAAAAATGTGCTCTAATCATAAACAAAGAAGCTAAACCACAATATTGAAACAGAACCACTATCTTACCGTTTTAAATGTACCTGGTACTGTTAATCCAGAAACTACAAGTTAACTCTTTAATTGACTCTCCATTTACTGGCTGGCTCGCCTCATTTTGTTCTAGCGGCATGAGACAAAACCACAACACTATGTCATTAGCATATAGAAAATGAGCCACTATTTTAGTAGCATTAAATTTAACCACTAATTAACCAATAACCACTAATTAAACCCACTACTGCCTAGCACTATTGGCTGGCTTGGATTACCTCATCTTGTTCTAGCAGAATGAGACGCACGACTGCAATGTTGATGGTATTTCCAATGCTCGGGTCCCGAAACAGTCCTGCAACCTGCAAAAAAACAGCAGAATTTAAATGCAGAAATCAAATGGCACATTATACGATTTATCTGGAACATTTTTATACTTCTGGAGTGAGTTCTGCTGCATAAAACTATGAGGGGAAAAATAGTCAGTGAAAAAATAGTTAAAGGAATAGTTTAGTTCTTGGTCGTTATGATAGATAGATAGATAGATAGGTAGATAGATAGATAGATAGATAGATAGATAGATAGATAGATAGATAGAGTACTTTAGTAATCCCAATGGGAAATTGTATCGTCACAGTAGCGAGTTTATATTATACCACAAGTAAGTAATAAACAAGCACTGCAAAGTTGGCCATTTTCGGTGCAATAATGAGGTAAAAATCATTTTACATTTATGCTACATTAAAGAAGTTAAATGCTGTCAAATAATATAAATATGAAAATACTGCTTCTATGTACACGTGGATGATGATGATTGTATATACAGGTTGGAAATGAAACTGCACATAAGGTGCACCAGCAAGTAGTAATGGATAGAATAAACCAGCAAGTAAATGTTCCTGCTCTGCACACCGACCGAAGTTTGTCACTCGGAAAACAAGCACAACGTATTTAACCTGAGACAAATTTCACAACCCTCGTTCCATACAACAATTCATTCCAAAGTGGTATCTTTCGAAGTTACACTGCTGATAGTACAAACTTAACGCTTGTCTAAGTTAGCCATATAGTTCTGATTAGGCGTATGGATATAGCTCCGTGGAAAGTAAAGAGTTAAACTTCTACTATGAAATTTCTACAATTTCTATGATTTATCTCCATGGGACTGCATATGAAGCTGCATATGAATCTCAACTGAAATTTGGAATACATTTTGCACAGAATGAGAGTTGTGGTTTTTAGCTCTGTATTCGCGTTCCTGGTGACAATCTTCATGCTTTTTCATGCTCATCTGTTGTGCCTTTGAAAACAGATATCCATGCTTTTTTTTTCAAGTAACTAAAGCAAGAACACAATGAAAGTACTGGGACATGACAGCAGAATAAACTCATTTGTGTATTTTGGTATATTGACTTTTGAATAGACTTTTTTCTTTCAAACTCTATTCTGCTCCGTTTCTCAGATTTGGAGAAAAACGAAGCTAGAATAAAATCCTTTCTTTTGACACATTATGTCATTATATACACAATCTAAAAGAAAGCAATGATGTGCGCAGAGCAGGAAAACTTAAAATGACCAAGACCTTTGATAATATACTTGTATGTCAATTTTGATTTAAGACAGACCTGAAAACCTTTAAACCTCTTAATATATATATAAAAAACGTGACTAATAATGAACTAATAACTGCTGCTCATCGGAGCATGTGCAATGAAGAATGGGTGCTGATCTCTGGAGACTATGAATAACTGCTTTCACAATCAAAGCTTGATTGGCATTGTGCTGGTAAACACTGAAGGAAATCATGGACGGCTATTTAAACTAATTATCACGAAGGTACTTAAAACCGTACTCGTGAGGGCATCTGTTAATGAAGCAAACACTACAGGCTCATTAAATGTGCAAACAGGCTGAAAGACACTGAAAGACTTAAAAATCAATGAAGGTTAAAGAGGCATGCGTCTGCTGCTGCTTGATAACAGGGCGACTCTGGCAAGAGAGCGACTCCGAATTCCCCCTAACCCACGAGCGCAGTTGAAATGATGCTGCGAGCAAACAGCCGGCATAAATTATAATCATTTCCTATTGCTTCTGCAGCCTGTGAATTATTTTCTCTAGTTTTTTGCAACAGGAAAAATATGGAAATATGGAAACAGACACTTACTTTTAATGAATAAATAAACAATCCTAAATGCTCCACCGTGTCTGTTCGAATTCCGAGCTATTATCTATGATTGTGCAAAAATTTTGGTGCTGTCTGTGTATTGTCATTCTTTTACTCCAAGATATAAAGCTCTCATTCATTCTTGCTGACCCCTAAAGACATTCCAAACTACAAAACATGGCGGGTTTTGCATGCAAAACAAGAAAGAAAAACTCATAGCATAGCAAAAAAAGATTGAAATAAAAAAGCAAAACAAAAATTTAGAAAAAAAAAAGTCAGACCAGCTTTGCTCTTTGTTCACTCTTCTACCAGTTTAACTATAGTCCTTGGAGAATCCTCCCTTTTCCTCTTGGTTAAAAAGGAGGAAAGCCATTTGTCAAATCCTCCTTTCTCCCTTGACAGTAATGCCCATCAGTCAGACACGCTCAAAGGAACAGGGTACAAAAGAAGATCGTTTCCAAAAGCTGTTTCACATTAAAATCAAATGTTTCTGTCACAACAGGCTCGTCCAACCCAACCAAGTGTCTGCAATGGAAAGCGTTTCGTTTCGTGGGGTCGTTTCCTTTAACACGGGTTTCGGTAGCAGCGGCTCAGCCAAGCGAAGGAACTCCTCGGTGTATTTTGGAAAATGTGTCTAAGGGCCTGCAGCTGTATTGAAGTGAGGTCATCTGACTTGGATCCAGTTCAACAGAAGGAATGATGTCTCTGAGCAGCTCATAACCTTCAACAGAGTTCACAGACTGCTTTCTGGTGTTAGTTAGCAAGATAAAGCAAATTGACATGGTAGAAGAAAACCAACAAACCGCATAGTAGATTGTTCTGTTTATAAAAATAAAACACGGTCTGGAAGCTGAGCTCTGAGTAAATAAGTGTGCGGGACAGGCAGAGGAATTTAATGCGCTCCAGAGGCGAGTTCATAAGAGGACATTTCGTATTGAGGAACGCTTTCTCCCATAATAAATAATGTAAATGCAGATAATCCGTTCCAGCACCCCAAGAATATGACCAATATTACCAATTTCCAACTCTATTATCGTTTTCTTTGCATATAAAAACAATTAAAACATTTAGAAAAGATGAAACATTTAGAAAATAATATGATAATAATATAAAATATGTAAAAAACATAAAACGAAAATTCATGAGGTGGGTTGTTCAAATGCCAAGGTACCGCTGTAAATCATTGTTTTTTTTTTTATTAGTATGCAAATTAGTAGAATTAGTAGAATTAGTAGGATGCAAAAGTAGTTTGGCTTTCCATATTACTCATCTTGAACATAACAGAAAAAAAGACATGACATGACCTATCTGTGACTATATTAAAATTTTGCGATTTATACAAGCAGGCAATACTAACAAAGATTTCAATTAAAAACTTTTGACATGGCCAGAACTTTTATATCTGCTGTCTTTGGTTGCAGTGACCCTTAACTGGCTGCTGTTTAACTCATCATCGTACAAGTGCCAATTGTAAGACCGCTGATCCTATGACCACCAATTGTTTTTACGAGGCTGCCTTAACCCAAGTTTAGGCCATCTTAATTTTGTCCCAGGGGTGTGTAAACTTTTGTACTTGACTATGACCTGAATACTGTGAAATGAAAAAAAAAACGACAAGGAAGTGAAGTCTGAAATCCAACTCAAAACTGTAACAGGGCCGCCCACGCGAAGAGCTAAGCTGCGGACAACTACGCGGATTTATAGGCCGGCGGAGCAGCGTTGCTAGGCAACCCCGCCATGTTGCCAATCAGAGCAAGCACGCTACACCTGTCTGGGAGAAACCAAGCACACTATGCGAACATTTAGAGAGCACCAGGTCTGGGGAACATTGCTCCGGTAACGGAAAAGATAGAGAAGAGAAAACTGAACAGAAAAGTGAAAAGATAAAGAGAAGAGAAAAGAGAAGTGAAGTGAAAAAATAAAGAAAAGAGAGAACTGAACAGAAACGTGAAGGGATAAAGAAAAGAGAAAAGAGGCCTGAAAGATAAACAATATATCTCTTTAAAGATAAAGAAATAAATGTTTTGAAAAAATAAAATAAATAAATAAACTTTTTCCTTCCACAAAAAAAGGGGGAGCATATATATTTCGGTTTAGACGCACATGGTTCACAAGACACTACTCTTTCTTTAGTTGAGTTACAAAGCGTAGTAAAAGCGCCATTTCCTTAGCACTGCGAGGGTGCTCGCCCTAACCGATTAGTCCCCGCCAAAGTACACAATCACAGCATGTCTCAACTTTGGGGCTCCCACATTTAACAACATATTCGGTGGCGCCATAATGGAGACAAGGAAAACAATGAACAGAGTAAAGATATACTCACGACGTTCATGACAGCTAGTACGTAGGTCTCCACTCCGTCCTTGCCGTGGTACTCCACCATTTTCGGGTCGGCCACCACAAGAGTCTCCACCCATTTCTCCCTGCTGATGGAGCGCCGTCTCCTCCGGTGATGGCGTCTCTCCCAGCGCTCTCGCCGTCTCTCTTCCCGTTGTGCCCTTTCCTGACCATCTGGCCCAAAACATAAAAATCTCACTCAGCATCTCTCAAATAAACTTTTAGGCTTTATTCTAATGTTATCTTGATGGAGTAAATGACGCAGACGGACTGGTGTGACTTTACAAAATCTCGACCATCTGGTCATAACTGATAAAAACACAGTAGCTAAAGTAGCTCTGGTCTTTCACCTCTGACTCCGCAGGTCCCGTTGGATGTTTTTCCTTCGAACAAAGGCTGCACCAGCTGGCTGTTGCGCTCAGAAGTATGTCGCTTGTAAATGACATGAGCCTGTGGCTCTTCTGATCCGTGTGTCTGTTCCAGCGGCCTGATGAAAAATTCCTCCTCTGAGAGTTTAAACAGTCCTGTCTGTAGAAAACGCCAGGGTTAGCACAAGATGACACTAATTACAAGCCTCACCAGTTCAAGGCATATACTCCCTACTTGGACTTTCCCTCAGACTATATAAAGGACTCGGGGGGGAAAAAACAAGGCTGCGGTCGTGTTCTTTCTATTTTCAGCTTCTTCACACAGCACTCAGCCACATGGCGAATTCAAGAACTATACAGTCTTTTATTGGTTTTATAGGTCCGGTTACAAAACCATTATACAAAAGCTATAGTAGAAAAGATATGCACTTATGTGGTAAAAACCATTAAGCCTATAAATAAAAGAATCTGGTGGCACCAGGATTAATCACAAAACATAACAATATGATGCCTAAAATGTATAATTAGACTGATCAAAATTCCAGGCTCTTCTTAGATTAGATTTAGGTTGGTCCAGTAAAACAGCACGCAGACTTTAAAGACAAGTGCAATTATATATATTTACTTGACACAACGTCACATTAAACACATGTACAAAATGCAACATTTTGCATCAAATCAGTACCTGATTATACCCATGACACCCATATTCTAACAGGCCAATTGTTTCTAATAATAAAGGTGACCTACAATATATTGTCCATATTTGGGATCATTTTAGAGCCTGCTTCTTGATGTGTCCAATTATGTTAATACAACCTAGTTAAAAACCTTTCGTTTTTGCAGTAAGTATAGATCATAGTGATTTATGTGTGTTATAAATAAACCATTGTGCGTAAAGTCTGTTTTAGGTATTTAATCCATTTATAATTACATTTCATTTTAGGTAATGCCCATGAAACAAGGCAAATCCTGTTCTCACTTACGTTACAGCAGCTGTAAACAGTTTTATTTTTTTCAATTATTTCTTTTCTTCTCTCATGTTTCTCTTTTTCAAATAATGAGAAATTGATCAGCTTTCTCTTTAGTTATGGCTTCACCTTTGGCAGTGACCCTTTCATGATATCTCCTGCAGTATTACATCTTTGCAGTGATCGAATCTAATCGATTTGATTATTAGAAGTTTTATGCAGTTACTTAGAAACATGACAGTCCCAGTAATTTATAGTATATATGCTCAGCCAACCGCTTCATCCGCTATGCACACTAATTTAGAAATAATAAAATATAAATAGTAATAATATCACATTTCTAAATTCATATATACAGCATATAATAATCATAATAATTGATGCAAACATATAATAACCAATGAAACTGCACAATTCCAACTTGCTCTAAAAGATGGACTTGCATTATGCATGCATGTGTTTGTGCAATGATACAAATTGGTTAATCTTCCCACCGCTACATTTTATATATGTTAACCAATCAAAATAGAGAACAAAACAGCACTGTGGATTAAGTGCAAATTACCATAAATGGACATTAAAGTTATTAATCGGGGTCATTAGCTTCCATCAGTCTTAAGCAAGTGAGAAGTAATATTTACAAAGCTAATTCATCACCACTGTATGTTCCCTTATTAAACCCCTCCCTATCATATCTGATCCAGCCAGCATACCAAGCCATCACAGGTGCTCACAGCTGCTTGACCTTTGGCAGCTGAGTCACTCCAAACCTCTCCAAGGAAGTAGCACAGGGAATTGCCGGGAGAATGTAACCTGGAGCCACGGAGACCACCGTATCGCCGTTCTGTGAGAAAGCCAGGAGCTAACAGATGTGGGTTTAAAGTGAGGTTGAAAAGCAAGTCCTCGCCATTGTATTGTAAATAGTAGAAAACATGAGGCAGGCCGCTGTCTGTGCCGTCCACAGTCTGCCTCCGGCGGACTCGGCTCACGCGGTAGGACACGAGGTTCGAGATAAAAACTCCATCTGGATCCACTCTCTGCGGGTGAACGATCTCGTACTGGAGAAGCCCTTCACGAGAGCTACCTGCGGAAGACAAGCAGATGGTTCTGATTTGTTGTTACATTGTTACAGAGTTCAACTTATTGGACTTAATGAATAAATAAGTCCCGCATGCATACACTATTTTCCAGCGATACACAATAGACCACAGTGCTGTCTTCCCGCAGACAAAACATCTCTGCCTGGGACAATGATAACTAAAAAAAAAACTAAGCATATGGGGCTTTAAGAGATGATGTTTATTCATGTGTATTTTCTTTTCAGAGGCTAGGTCAGAAACTTCCATTGTCTATGAAACTCTTTTAACTGAGTGCATTGTTCCAATTTTGACCCAGATGTCATGAGCCAGCTGAGAGCAACAGAGGACAAGGAGGTTTCCTGTCTAAAGCTGGCCAGTGTGTGGCGGTCTAGGCCATCAAATAGGAAACAACATGCAGAACCTGGCTATTCATACAATTTCATTACAATTTTAGGCGAAAGGTGTTTCACACACACACACACACAAAAAAAAGACACAAATGAAAATGATTAATTCATAAGAACAAGATCAATGTGTTGACATCGTCTAACTGGGTTAAGATTTCCATAACAAAAATTATAACATTTTTCAAAAATGGTTCCTTTTTGAATTTGAAATAAAGATCATTGAGGCCCAACAATTTCCCTGCATAACCTCTTGTGCCTTTTTCTGCACAATTTTTTGATCGCCTCTCATTTTTTTGTTTTGTTTATTAAACAGGGTCATTAGTTTTTCTTAAGAAAGGAGCTGACCAGCTTCTTTAAGTCTTAAGCAAGTGAGAATTAATATTTATAAAGTGAATTCATCATCACTGTAAAAGATGTTCCCTTATTAAACACATCCCTATCATATCTGATCCAGCTAGCTTACCGGGACGAAATGTAGTTCCTCCTGATGCAACCTGTCTGCTCTTATTCTGGAATTGTTATTATTTATACATCACATCTGATGCAGTGCCTTGTTTCATCTAGAAACAATGTTGCAACAAATAAATAAATAAATAAATGATCATAACAGCTACATTACAAAGGAATGATTTTTTTTTTCAGAATGATTACTTAATGCATTACAGAGTCGCCCCCCCCCCCCCGTTAGATCTCTTTAGTTGAACTGAAATCATGCTTTGCAGAAAATGAAAAATAATAAATGAAAATTAGATACGAAGTTCCTCTATGCAGAAACAGTTCAGCTGGACCGGTTCCCTGCAGAAACACACTGATCCGAGGTCAAAACCTTTCCTGCTACTCCAACTTACCTGTAATTTCATTCAGCACATTCGGGTCTGCGCTCTCGACCAGGGTCAGGAGAACAGCTGGGAGCCAGAAGGCCGAGCCAAACGCGCACAATCCGCGCTGCGCGTGCATCCTCAAATCTGGGCAAACTCACTCGTGCACTGAAGCCGACTTCTTCGCACGCGGAAGGTCATTTTAAACGCCTCGCATTGTGCATTAAAGCTGTTCGCGCGAGCCGAGGACGCAGGCTGGTGGAGGCCATGGCGGAGGACGTCGCGCGCTCACCCCGAAACTTCTCAGCGCTCACCGGCGCGAGTCATCCCGCGGGAACCCGAGCCCGGAGCCGGAGCAGCGCGAGCCCTGACTCAAGGGCTGACTGGGGCAGAGGTTGCCAGATGTGATGCACAAGCTTTCCAACCCAGGGTCCGACTTCAGACCCGCCCAACTTCACTATGAACCATCCTTATCTGCAACTTTGCCAAATTTCAGTTCCAATCCAAGGCTGTGTGTGTGTGTGTGTGTGTTTTTGTTCTAGCCTATGAGGGTTGCCAGATTGATCCCCCTTAACTGACATAATTTCACCCACAAACATAATAAGAGCATCATCAACAATTTACCTCAAGTTGTAAATTGTATGATGTTACAGTATAATCCGGTGCACATTGATTTCAGTGCTGAGGCAACAAACCCAGTGTGTGAAAATCTATTCACACATATAATAAATACAGGTAGATTTGAAAGTGGGAGTGGTTTAGCTATTAATGCATTCTTAAAATTGGTTGGCTTCCCTTTAGCAGCTTTAAGAGTAACATCTCAGAGAGGGTTCTTCTCAACAGATGTTTGCTTATCATGAATACATCCTTCAGAAGACCCAGGTGGACCAGATTGTGACCCCATTGGTGTCTAGTTATTTGTGTCTGGGACAGTACACTCATATTTATCAATAATCAAGCTTCTTTCAAAATCAAAGATTTCAATGTATTTTTCACTTCTGGGCAGGCTAAAGATGGGCTTATTCCAGTCTGAGAAGAGAGAAACAAATAGTAGTCATAATAGTGACACCATGTTTTGGTTCCTACATTTTCATCATAAAACATGGTGGCTATTTACTTCTTATATACTGTATATATTTATACATATAACTAGTTCATTATCTTAAGTGAGAAAGTGGACAAATTAACTAAATCAAGTTAATGCTTACAGGAGCAAAATCGCACCAACATTGAGCTTTGATCTATACAACCTTTTTATTTTTCATTGTTAAAGAAAAAACAAGAGCCAATCACACAGAAAGCAGCACCAAAGTATTAGAATGAAATTTGGCATCTTTGCTAAATAGATTATTTATAATATGTTTTTTTTATTATACACTCTTTTTGTGCATTATGTGTAATATGTTGTTTTGTACATAAAATGATTACATTATGTTATAATGACATTGAAAAGAATGCATTCAGCATTGTTCTCTAGTTCAATAGGTTAAGACTAATTTGGGATTTCATCCAATCTGGCAACACAGTCTGACTACTGCTGCTGCTTTCTGATCAAACTTTTCTTCCTCATATGAAACTTTGCTCAAGTACCGCCTCTTGGTTGGAGCATGTGGGAGGACCAAGGCCCAAAGAAACAAAGAAATCTAGACACCCATTATAAACCTCCTCTTTTTATGACTATAGTGCCATTCATTCACACCAGCCTGGGGATTAAATGCCTAAATTTGTAATTTCCATTTATTATGGAACAGAATTTATGTTCTTTTATTAATTCATAATTTTTTTGTAATTGTGAGTGAGACTGTAATCTCACTATAGTAGCTATAGTATTAACTTCTTCTTATAAACAAATCAGTTATTATTTATTATTATTATTATTATTATTATTTCTCATTTAATTTTTTAGAGTAACACACTCGTACAGGATGCCCATTAAACTTAAAATCCCCTGGAAAAATGCCATTTTTAGATGGTACAAACTTTGAGGTGATACAAAATATATATTATTTAATGAGCATTTAACCCCTTATTATTAAGTCCCTAATAATGATAGAACCATAACTAAAAGTTACAGAATGCTCTGTGTCTGATCAGAACTTTATGGCATGTTGTCAGTTCCCATAATGATAGAAACATCAACAACCTGTGAAGTGCTAATGCTAGAAAAGCATGTAAAAATCAGAGACTGGTTCTTTATCATCTATACCATGAATTTTAAGATAGGATATGATACGATACGATGTAGCTACAAATTTTAGCTACAAATTTGTACAGATAAGATAAGATAAGATAAGATAAGATAAATCTGTATTAATCCAGATGGAAACAGATGGATGGGCTCAGACAAAAGCCCAGACTAAAACATATGCAAGTACTTAAGGGAAGGTGGACAAAAATACAAAAGCACTATATACTGTGTGTGTGTGTGTGTGTGTGTGTGTGTGTGTGTGTGTGTGTGTGTGTGTGTGTGTGTGTGTACCTTTGTATAGGGAGGTAGTAGAAAACATTTGTGCAAATATTGCGATAGCTTACATGTGTAAGACAGTCCAGAAGCTGTGAAAATAGAAAATAAACATATAAACAGCATATGTGCACAATATTTTGTTATATATTATACATATTTCTGGCTCCTCTTCATCCATCCTTCTGTAATGCCTGGAACGTTTAGCCCCGCGATGACATGTGTCCAAACAACAGTGAATACTCGTTTGCCTGTTAATGCATCCAGATGCATGTCAGATAATGTCATGTCCTCCTTTACTGTAGAAGCAATCATTGTTTGGAAGGAATCCATTTAATAAAAGACATGAATCTGTGCTTCAAGTGTAAGAACTGTCTTGGCATCGCTCCGGCGACCTTCACTCCTATATCTGTTTCTCATTGTCCTTAAAGCATTGCGTTTCACTATTCCTCCACTATATTTTACACTCAGGGGAATTTTCATATTTTTCCAGGTACCAAACAGGCTGGCTTCGATCCCATCTGCATTTCACAAGTTCACTTCCATGTTTTCCAAGGAGTTGGACTGACTGTTAGCACAGATTAGGGTACTCTTTCTAGAATAAATTCTAATAGAAAAAAAGACGGAAAAGGGACAGCTGAAGTGTTTCCTATATCAGTAACTGTTAAACTTACAGTATAATCTCAGTTTTATTACTGTCAAGCATTTTGCTCTTCCCCTGTATCTGTGCTAGCTTTAGGGACTAGAGTGTTCATGATAACATTCTCTGTTCCTGTTTCTTTTCAACAGCTCTATCCCTTCCCTACTCTCTCTCTCTTACTCTCTCAGTCTTCATTGTTCATCTTCCGAACTCATTCAGGAAAGGGAGGATCCTCGACCCTGGAGGATACAAATTTGTGGAATCCTCCCAGCTTCTCTCACACTGAAGATGGATACAGTCCAGTTTACATGACTTAACTTCCAGGTAACTTCACCTTAAAGACTTGAAAAAATGCATACATAACATTCTATACGTTCTATATATATATATATTTTTTTTTCTATATTCTATATATATTTTTTTGCTTGTTTTTTTTTTATTTATTTCAGAACATTGCTTTTTTGTAGAGGATTGCAATTTGTAAATACGTATACTTCACCGCAGAACTGACAGTGTGTGATTGAAAAGTATGTACCTTAGAGTGTTCAATAGATTAAAAAAAAAGAGACTGAACAATAGAATGAGTGTGTGATAGAAAAATAAATGCACTTCTGTTGTATAACTGGTCTTAAAAGAAGAAGAACTGCAAGATGAGAAAAGAAATATGAAACACATGGGAGAAATAGTTTTAGAAAAGCACACACAAAAAATAAAGTGTTACCTGCCAGAAGATGAAACTGAACACAAACATTTATTTGTTCATTCATCTGTGCTGATCATTTTCTCCGGGTCAGGTTTGTGATAAGGAATACACCCCAGACAGGATGGCACACACACACACACACACACACACACACACACATACTTACACACACACACACACACACACACACAATGACAAATAGGGGCAATTTAGGAGGGATTTACTAATTCATCAAACCATGGACTGTGGTGCTGTAAGGAAGAAAATGCTTTAAAGTTTGTATTTTATCCTTTTTGGAAAAATGAAATGGAAAAGCCAGGAGTATTATTTTTTAAGTAAGATAAGAATTGTGTTCTTCTGACACTTTTATCCAAAGTGACTGAGAACTAAGGGAACAACTGAGCACTTGAGGGTAATAGGTTTTGTTCTAAGACCCAACTGTGAAAGCTTGGTGGTCCAGCAGAACCGATCTGAACACAGAGCTAATCAGTAATATGCCATAACAACTGACCTTGTAAATTTTTTCAGGTTAAAGTTTTCTACATTTGTATATTTTTCTTTTATTTCACATTCTTATTTCTTTATTACAATATTCTCTTTTTTATTAATTGTACTCACTAGTGCAATATATTCTTGCAGAGAAACCCTTCTTTTTAGGTCACAGGTGGTTGTATAAACATCTCACTGCATAAAGTATCATACTGTGTATGGCTGTGTATGTTACAAATCAAAAAAAGATCCAAACTTTTGGATGGCTTTAATGTGGCTTAAATATATCTTTTTTACATGCTAAGTGTCTAGTTGGTGTCCAGTATAAGTCATCTTTTGTCTATCATCATATGGAAGATATTATCCCGTTCTGGAAATAACAATAATCATTTATGTATTTATCCTCTTCATCCTCTAGTAGATACAAAGATGTAAAAATTATAAACTGCCACAATAAATTTTTTTTGTTTAAGTTTTTAACAGGATTTTGAACAAAGATCATTTATATTTCCATCATTGTATCTGTGTTTACGCTGCCCTTCAACAGTTTTCTTAAACACAGTCTTTTGAACACATTGTTTAATTATCATGTTTAAATATAATGTTAGAACTGATTTAGTAATTAAGTTACACCTCATAACCTACGGCACTTACAACGCCAGGGACTTTACTTCCCTGATCCTCAGCTCAGGTTACATGAAGTTTCAAATGTTTTCATGCTTTTCCTCCTCACTTACTCACTCGCTTATAGTCACTTATTGGGGGGTCTAGAACCTATCCCAAGAGACTTTGGGAACACGGTGGGGTACACCCTGGATGGGGTTCCAATCTATCGCAGGGCACATACACATACTGTATGCTCATACACATCGTACAGGCAATTTGGAAACACCAATTAGCCTAATCTGCATGTTTTTGGACTGTGGGAGGAAACCGGATTACAAGGAGGAAACCCACCAAGCACGGGGAGAACATGCAAACTCAATGCAGGGGAATCGAACCCTGGAGTTGCAAGCCAACCGTGCGATCGGGTTTCCTTCTATAGACGTTTCTTTCAAGACGTGGAGTAGGTGGATTGGCTGTGATAAATTAATAAATAGTCGGCCAAAACATGGTATTAGTGCTAAAAAGTGTCTCACCTAGAATTTTCAGTTAGGATCATATAATGGCATTTTTATAATACTTAATGCTTCTTATCTCCCAATCTGTGCTTAATTTTTTTTTGTACATATGCATACATATTTCTATTTTTAGGAGATAAAAAGAAACACATTTTCTAAATACAATTTCATGCCCTTTTGTGTAGTGTCCATAACGTTTTGAATTCAAATCTTTCAATGGTCTTAACTGTCATTCAGATGAAACTTGGCCAACTTAAGGACATGCAGTAAACATGAAATAGTGTATTATTCTAAAATGCTACATTGTTAAAATATTGCAACATAAATTTGACATGTTTACAGATTTAAGTCATATATTTCTAGAATATCAATACTAAATATGAATAATTTGCATTTTAAATTATTATTGCTTGAAGCGAGACAGCATAACGCTGAAAAAGGCCATTTTTTTTAGGCACATATAAAATCATCTCTCCAAAACGGCTGAAGTTAGCAACTTGAACTTTTTTGGGAAGTAAGATTGATCACTTCCATTTCGCATAAACTTCCGAAGTAGCTTCTTCGGCACACACATTTTTGTATTATATGCATAACATAAAAAATAACATCAGCACCATACTGTACTGTGTTTTGGCCGAATGAGAATAGTGGAGAATAAGGGGAATAGAGAGTCTAGAAGGTGTCATGAAATAGTCCCTTTCCATTATGTATTTCTAGAATCTGCCACAAACCTGACTAGGACTAAAGATGAATGCATAAACACACACACACACACACACACACACTATGTAAAATACGAGTAAGTCGTATTTTGCAGCTTGGTCTTGATGAGCAGTGATTCATTACGCATGTGTGGTTAGAGCGAACTGTCACTCACGCGGGTTTGCTCACTCCGCGCGCTTTGAAAGAGGGAGTCAGCGAGCGCGCATGATTGTAGGCTATAAAAGCTGCAGATCAGGGGTTTAATAACGCGGTGCTGAGAATCACGGGGAGACACACACACACACAACATCAGCACGCGCTGAGGGAGAATTCTGTGGAAGACGCATGCGGTGTGAATGATGCGCGCAATGGAAGGCGCCGGGTTGCACATGGCACCTGCGCTTTCCCCCGAAAGCATGGCGGAGATGCTGAACCTGAGCATTTGGGCGACACCGAACAAGAGTGTAACTCACCAGCACAAGTTCAGCAGTCTGGAGGACATCGACCTGAGCGCGGACGGAAGTCTGATCCTGAGGCTGATCATTTCGTCTGTTTACGCGGTGGTGTGCGCCGTGGGTCTGGTCGGCAACCTGCTCGTGTTCTTCCTGATGAAGACCAAGCTCGGGAGGAGGAGGAGGAAGAGGTCGGCGATCAACTTTTTCGTCGTCAACCTGGCGGTGACCGATTTCCAGTTCGTGCTCACGCTGCCGTTCTGGGCTGCGGACGCGGCGCTGGACTTCAGCTGGCCCTTCGGTAACGCCATGTGCAAGATCGTGCTGTCGGTCACCGTGATGAACATGTACGCCAGCGTGTTCTTCCTGACCGCCATGAGCGTGAGCCGGTACTGGTCGGTGGCGTGCTGCGTCCGGGGCCGCAGGTTCACTTCGGCCAAGCGCGTCTGCGCGGCGCTCTGGGCGCTCGCGAGTGTCGCCACGGCTCCCACGGCCGCCTTCTCCACGGTGACGGTGGTGGCCGGTGAGCGGCTGTGCCTCCTCCGCTTCCCCCCCGACGGCCACCCCTGGCTCGCGCTGTATCACCTCCAGAAAGTCGTGCTCGCCTTCGTCTTGCCCATGATCACGCTGTCCACCTGTAACGCGCTGCTTTTGCGCTTCGTGCGCCGCAGGATCTTCGCGAACAGCAACCGCCCGCGGAGACGGTCAAAAGTCACCAAATCCGTCATCGTCGTGGTCCTTTCGTTCTTTATCTGCTGGACGCCCAACCACGCCATCACGCTCTGGGGAGTGCTCGTGAAACTGAACGCGGTGCGCTGGGACAAGACCTACTACACGGTCCACACGTACGTCTTCCCGCTGACTGTTTGCCTCGCTCACGCGAACAGCTGTTTGAACCCGGTGGTGTATTGCTTAATGAGGAGGGAGTTCAGAAAGATGCTGAGGAACCTGTTCTGGGGCGTTTCCTCGCCTGCTATCACGAAAGCGCGCAGATCTGGAGGAGACATGATGGACCGAGAGTCTGTTTAAACGGAATCTGACTGAGATTTACTGTAACAGCGAAATGTCTGATCATCTCGGCCAAAACACTGTATTGGTGCTGATTTTATTATTATTATTATTATTATTATTATTATTATTATTATTTATGTTATATACGTATAATTTATGTAATTGCGTGTGCCAAAGAAGATACTTGTGAAGTTTATGCAGCATGGAAGTGACCAGTCTTGCTTCCCTAAAAAATTCAAGCTGCTAACTTCGACCGTTTTGGAGAGATGATTTTATATGTTTCCCCAAAATGGCCATTTTTTCAGCGTTATACTGTCTCAAACATTCAAACATTAAATGCAAATTATTCATATTTCTTTGAGTATTGACACTAAAAAGCTTCTAGAAGCATGAAAAAATATGTTGCTTAAAATAAGGATTTTGTTCAGAAACAAACAAAAAAAGTCTGTAAACATGTCAAATGTCAATGAATAATACACTTTTTCAGGTTTATGTCTTCTCATGTAAAATCAAAATTGGACAAGTTTCATCGGAATGACAAGAAATATTTAAATAAAAATAAAAAGGCATCACACATGGGTGAGACACTTTTTAGCACCAATACCATGTTTTGGCCATCTGCCAAATGCACACTTGGAGAACTTAGCAGATGGTGAGTGAAAGAGAAAGGGCTTATCCATGGAGAAAGCAGTGCACTTTTTCTTTAGCGTGGTAGAATTTAGAAAAAATAATGTCCCAAATTTATATCCCTAATTCTACCAAATAATGAACTGAGCATCCTTAATATATGACCTGGACACGCATCACCACTCATATGTGACACGGACACAAACACACGCACACTCACACACAATATGTGTATTGTATCACAGATTTACTGGTTCCGTTGTTACAGGAGAATAAATAAACAGAACGTGGGACATGGTAACAAACTCTGATTGCCAGACAGAGTTGCGTGTGTGCATTTGCGTTGAGAAATGAATAGCACGGATAGCACAGTCTGTTATAAATGAATGAGCACAGAATGGTGCAAAAAGTAGAAATGAATTCTAATAAACTGAAATGTCTGAACTCTTACTAATTTAGAGTGAAACTGTATTCACACTAAATTATAGATTGCAAAGAGAATTTTCACCTCATATACAGTATATACAATCATGCCATGTGCCATTCAAAAGTTTGGACACACCTTTTAATTAACTATTGTTTTATACTGTTTAAGTGTCTGCATAATAATGCAAAGATGTATAACATAAGTAACATAAGTAGCATGGTGAAAATCGTTTGGAAATAGTGAATGCTTTTCACCATGCTACTTATGTTACTTATGTTATACATATTTACATAATAACTTAAAAATAAATATGCATTTTTATTGGAGAGGAAGCAAGATTAGTCACAAATTAAAACATAAATAATAGTACATTTTAATATGTACATGCCTGTAAAGAAAGTAACATACAGTATTACATGACAGTCCAGTTTTCAGATGGAAAAAAAAAAAAGTATGCTCCAGGGTTTTGCATGAAATTAGAAAGAATCAAGTGTGACAAAGTTACCAGAAGAACTTTGAATCATATTCTCCAACATGCTCAGTAAAAACCTAACAGCTGTTGCCATAAGGAAAGATGCATAAGCAACCCTATAAAGAGCACTGAAGAGCAACTGGTTTGAAAACTCTGTGTTTCAAAACAATCGGTAGGGTTAGATACAGGTTTGTACAGCTTTAAGTAAAAGAGCTGGTACTGTAGGTTTTATTGAGCGTGCTGGGAATATTCCAGTGTTCTTATGGTAACTTTGTTACACTTGCTTCTTTCTATTTTCATTTATTTACAGGCATGCAAATATTCTTTTGTAATGTTATTTATTAATTTTTAAGTTATATTAGCAAATATTGAATGGTTTTGTGCATAATAATGCATACATGATCAACGTAATAATAAGATAAGTTAGGACATAATTGTAAGACATGAAAGCCGGCTGTTCTTGCAACAATATTGTCAAGTGCATTTGCAAAAGCCATCAAGTACCATGATGAAACTGACTCTCGAAAACAAGACCAAAACTTACCCCTGTGGCAGATGAGAAGTTCATTTCAAGTTACCAGCCTCAGAAATCACCAATTAACAAACAGCACCTCAGCTTAGAGACGTTATTAAGGCTTTACAGAGCGTAAGTAGCAGACACGTCTCAATATCATCTGTTGTAAGGAGATTATTGTATATTTTGGATGCCTTCAGTCTTGTGGCTCCAGTGGCGCAATCGGTTAGCGCGCGGTACTTATAAGGCAGTACGTGTGAAGCGATGCCGAGGTTGTGAGTTCGAGCCTCACCTGGAGCATGGGTTTTAATCCCAAGACCCCAGTAAATTCAGTAAATTTCTCTGTCTAGGTGTGTACATGATTCCCCATTTATGAGCTGGCCTCCAATCCAATGCTGTCTCACACCCATACACAGCTACTTGACTCACTTCTTCAAGTCCTTAAATGTCTGTGAAGATTCTCAGTCATCCAGGTGAGGTTATCTGGAAGTTGAGACGTGTGAACTTTCTCTGCGATAATATGCAATTTTAACTAAAAATTTGACACTTATTTGAAGATTCATGGCTCAGTTTTTGAATGGATGGCCACAAAGTACTGTACACATACTCACTCAACAGTGGTAGTATACTGCAAGGCACCAGTTATTCAAAAAAAATTATGAAAAAAAAACTGTTTATTTGTCTCTTATTAAAGAATACTGAAGTAAACATTTGCAATTGAAATTATGTTAACGTAACTGTTAATCCACAACAAATCTTATGAAGTCAATCTTTAGATATGCTGTTTTCTAGTGGATCAACAAACAAGTTCAGCAAGTTCATTCATCCAGCATTTATTCCAGAAGTTACTACATGGTGGCTCCAGTGGTGTAATTGGTCAGTGCATGGTACTTATATAACAGTACAGGTAAAGCAATGGTTGGCGCCTATCCCTAGGAACCCAAGGCAAGATGGTGAGGTAAACCCTGGACCGGGTGTCAATCCAGCACAGGAGAACATGCAATACTCTGATTGCCCTAAGAGAATTCAACATGTGGTTTCAGTGGTGCACTCGGTCAGCACGCTGTTCTTATAAGGCAGTAGGTGTGAAGCCATGCAGTACAGATGGAGCAATGCTGAGATTGTGAGTTTGAGCCTCACCTGGAGCATGGATTTTAAACCCATCACTGTGCGTTTTTGCCATGAAAAATTACTTCACCCCGAAAACATTAAAAGTCAGCAATTTCCCGTGTTTGTGTACACACATATACAGTATGTAGAGCTATGTTGTGATCTCAGCTAATGGTAAATCTAGTTAACCGTAAACATACGCTATCTATCTATCTATCTATCTATCTATCTGTAACCTCACAAATAAACTTATATCATTTGGTTGTCTAACTGTTCATATAGTAAAGATGTAGGAGACATTCCCATGCCTGCAAAAACAGTATAATTTGGTACGTTTAAATAGTGGCTAACTACTTAAATGGATTATTTATAACGCATCCTTCTGTCTGCTCATAAATTAGATCAGTTCTCGACCAAATCTTTACTTGCATGGAAACCTAGCTTATCCCATCGATGTATATTTTAGTCTTGTATTGATTACTACTTCACTAATTGTATGTCTTTTAGCGTCTATTATGAACATACTTAGTGCAATAGCGTGTTACTGCACTGGAATTTATGTGAAGAGAGAATAAAATTATACTAAGAGGTCCAACTGGAACTACAGCAGGATCATGTCTCGATGTCTCTACCTGTCTCACCATCAACCCCATTCAATTGCACACTCATTTTCATTTCTCATGTTTATGTTGTACTTCTTTCTCTTCTCCCATTTCTTTCCCCTTTGACCTTGTACCTCTCTCCTGGTCTCTCCTGCCTACTCACTTCTCGTTCTGCATTTCTCCTCATCTCTTCCTCCTGGGAAGACTTCAGCCTTGAAAAAGCTGAAAAAACAAACAAACATATATTTAAAAGTATATATACCAATATTTTAAAATATGTATTTTATATACACCTTTTATATTTGTTTATATTTATAATAACAGATATATTTTATATATGTCTTTTATATATGTTTAATATATATTATATTATGTTATATTATTATATTATTCATTACAATATTATATATTGTATTATGTATATTTTTTTATTATCCACTGTGCACTCTCCTCTTACACCTATATATATATATATATATATATATATATATATATATATATATATATATATATATATAGCGTATGTTAATAAGAACTTTACAAATACATGTGAAAATATGTTAATAAGGCAATCATTCCATTAGCATTAAAACAAGAAGAGATTAAACATTGCTGCTAAAAGTCAATTAGATTACACAAGCCTCTCCAAAGCCAATTCAGTCCTGACATTGTGACCTTAGAAATAATTCATTACGCATTCTGCAAATCCACTAGGTTGCGTCTGTGTGAATTACCTTCAGGTTTTCTGTTTTCCTCTCCCAAATGTGTGGTTACGTATAGATGTACTGTATTGGCTGGTGTAATTGTCTCTTTGTTTGACAACAGGTGTGTATTCCTGCATACATAAAAATGACATTGCAATCAGATGTAGATATAATCCTACATTGTGAATAGAATAAAGTGTGGACCTGGGGTTCAACCTAACCCTCACCAATTAAGTACTGATCTTCTTTGTTGTTCTGTTTGTTAAGAGTTAGGTTGAAGTGAGTCCTGGAAACAAATCCAGGTTAGTCATGTGTCTCCAGTGGTGCAGTTGGTTAGCATGTGGTACTTATAAGGCAGTACAGATGAAGCAATGCTGAGGTTGTGAGTTCGAGCCTCACCTGGAGCATGGATTTTAAATTTCAAAGTAAGTGAATATGCCTAGCTGTGGATATGTGTACATGGTGTCCCATTAATGAGTCTCAAACCCTAATACAGCTCCTTGACCCTGCCCTCCATTTGGTAGTTATCTGTCCCTTAACCAGAAACAAAGAAAATCTTTGATTGAAATTAAGCGATCCAACTCAAGCCCAAATCTGACAACAAATCTGTTAATTACATCAACCGACTGAATAAGTTGTCTTCACATAATTAGAAGAAAATTCTCCTAAAAGACAGATATTCAGGGAAAATTTTAACAACAAAAAAATCATAATTGTATTAAGGTGTAATAAATAAGGTATACACAAATATACACAAAGCTACTGCAGCTAGAAAACATTCGCTACCTAAATTTTGGCTAGCATTGCCTAGCTTTACCTCTGATTTTGATCTTACTGCTTTACAATTATGCTTGTACTATCAATATTCATAGTATCAGGCAAGGTTTATTGCTGTTTGAAGGTTGTTTAATTAGGGTTATTACAATATAGTCACAGCAATCTTACAGTAGAACCTACACTTTAAAGAGCAGCGCAGATGCGCAGTTACCCTACCCTGCATGTCTTTGGAAACCAACCAAGTACAGGGAGAACATGCAAACACCACTCACGCAGAATCAAATGATGAGACCTTCCGCCTAGCCGCAGTGCTAACGACTACATCGTGTGCTCCTAGCACCTATCCCACGAGGCTCCTACGTGTGGCTCCAGTGGCGCAATCGGTTAGCGTGTGGTACTTATAAGGCAGTACGTGTGAAGCAATGCCGAGGTTGTGAGTTCGAGCCTCACCTGGAGCATGGTTTTTAAACTCTGCCAAGAAAACTTCCACCCACTGAAAACATTACAAGTCAGGAATTTCGGTAGAGTATAGTTTAAGTTAACCAAAATAGAAGTTGACGGTTCAGCCCTACCCATCCAGGTTCGTAATACAGTTCTTAACTCCTTCCTAGTAGTTTCGGCGATCTCCTTAGTTGCTTTCTTCTCTTGATCCAGACCAAAAATTGTCACAGTAACATCTTTTACACAAATCTGGTACACATATTCTGACATGGCTGTTTAAGAAATGAAAAATCTCTTTCACTTATCCTTTATAGGGTCACGGTTGGTCTGGAGTCTATCCCAGGGAGCTTGAGGCACGTTGGGGGGGGGGGGGGGGGGGGGGGGGAGATACACAGGAGCTTACCACATGTGGCTCCAGTGGCACAATCCGTAAGGGTCAGCCTAAACTAATCAGACCACATGACCTTTTTCCATTGCTCCAAAGTCCAAATGCTCTGTACCAAATTGAAGACTTTTTTCTGTTATGTCCCAGGTTCATCAGCCCAATCCATCCAGGTGTTTAATAATGTATTGGACAGTTCTTAACTCAATTCTCCACAGTTGTTTTCTTTGCTTCATTGCATGGGAATAACCAAGGCCTCTGTAGCTGGTTGTATTAATGTTGTAGTTGTTGTAGTTGCTCTTAAAATCACTTGCTCCAATTGAGGTTTTTTTTGACGTGTACTGCTGTATAGTACAGGGCGACAAACATAAATATCATACACCCTCAATCATTCTGTATATTACTTATCCTGTACAGGGTCACAGTAGGCCTGAAGCCTACCCCAGGGAACTTGAGGCATAATGGCAGAGTACTACCTTTTGCACAGGGTGCACAAGCACATGCATACTCACACACGTTCGCAATTACCTTTCCCTGGATGTTTTCAGAAACCCACCAAGCACAGCGAGAACATGCAAACTCCACTCATACAGAAACAAACCCTCAACCATTCAGGTTGAATGTGCTTATTTAATTAAATTTAGTTGAATGTGTATTAATTTTTATTGAATAAATTAGCATGCTACACCATGTGCAGACAGCAAGAATCCCAGAAAATCTTCAAGTGTGGCTCCAGTGGCGCAATCGGTTAGCGCGCGGTACTTATAAGGCAGTACATGTAAAGCAATGCCGAGGTTGTGAGTTCGAGCCTCACCTGGAGCATGGGTTTTAAGCCCCTCAATATGTGGCTCTGACAAAGGAATATTTCTCCTGTTAAAAATATTACAATTTCATCTGTGAACAAAATTCATGCATCTTAAAGTTAGTTGATAGTTCAGTGGTAGGTGTTTCACCTGCCATGCGGGAGGCGTTTGTTTGATTCTCAGCCTGTGCACAAACCCCAGGCCTGGATGAAATGGGATGATTGTGTCAGTAAAGCCTGTTATGGTTATTATACAGAAGAACGAATAAAGCAGTGCTGAAGTTGTGAGTTCAAGCCGCACTTTGAACATGTATCTTAAACAAATGCTACAACCAAAGTTACAAACTTGTCCTGGGACAATCTTGGAAACTCTGTGTGTTATTCAGAGACATGTCCTGAACGCAATAATTTATGCAATAGAGGTGACTTAAGCATGCTAATTTCACCAAGCTAGATGACGTTTGCAGGTGAGTTGACAATATGACCATTTAATTTCTTAAAATTAGTGCATTAATTTATTAATTTTGTTTTCTCTGTGTCTGTATGGATTTCTTTGCGGTATCGGTACACACACCTCTCAGAGTCAGACACTTTGGGTGTGAACAAGTGTGTAAATGAGATTCACAGAAATTTCCGGTTCAAGCTGCGATACACAGCCCTGAATAACTCAGCCTCTCCCAAGGTGTTGGGGGTGCAGGGAAAGTTCAGTAAAAGTCTTGGACTATGGTTCATGAAGGACTCTGGTTAAAACCCCACAGCCACCAAATTACCTCAGTTGTACCTACTCATGTGTTTCCAAAGACATGCAGGGTAGTAGGCTAACTGCCCAGTTAACTGCCTAGATGGGCATTTAGCCTACCCTGCATGTCTTTGGAAACCCACTAAGTACAGGGAGAACATGCAAACACCACTCACGCAGAATCAAATCCTGAGACCTCTCGCCCAGCTCCACATTTTGCCTGCCATGCGGATGGCCTAGGTTCGATTCTCAGCCAGTGCATGCAGTCCCAGTACCAAGTCTAGATGAAATGAGATGATTGCCTCAGTAAAACCTGTGGCGAGCTTCTATGTGCAGACTAGTGATGCAGTCAGTAAGCATGCGGTTCTTTATGCAGCAGAACGTTGAAGAAGTAGTGCTGAGGTTCTGAGTTCAAGCCTCATCTGGAGAACGTGTCTTAACAAATGCTACAAAGTTACCCCTGCTCATGGCTCTTGTGACAAACTTGGAAACTCAGGGTGTTGTTCAGAGACATGTCCTGAGCACAATAATCCATGCAATATGGGTGACATTTATTAATTCTGTGTTTCCTGTGTCTGTATGAATTTCCTTGAGGTTCAGCCACACACCTCTCAGAATCAGACTCTGTGTGTAAATGAGACTCAAAGATTTTAGATTCAGGCTTTGTCACATGTGTTCGGAGCAAGTACAAAATGCAGTGAAATGAGATGCGATACATAATACACAGCCCTGAATAATTCATCTAGAATTTAGCATTAGCAAAGTCATGAAAACATTATATAACTCTATACACACACACACAATTAACGTAATGTTAATTTATTCTGTCATGACCACACGGTGATGGGTTTAAAACCAATGCTCCAGGTGAGGCTCGAACTCACAACCTCGGCATTGCTTTACATGTACTGCCTTATAAGTACCGCGCGCTAACCGATTGCGCCACTGGAGCCACTCTTGAAGATTTTCTGGGATTCTTGCTGTCTGCACATGGTGTAGCGGTTAACACTGGGGCCTTGCACCTGAATGGATGAGGGTTTAGCCACAGTGCCTATGACTACACTGTGTGCTCCCAGCACCTGTCCCACGAGACCACCTTCGGTGGCTCCAGTGGCGCAATTGGTTAGTGTGCGGTACTTATAAGGCAGTACGTGTGAAGCAATGCCGAGGTTGTAAGTTCGAGCCTCACCTGGAGTATGGGTTTTAAACCCCTCAATATGTTGCTCTGCCCACAATCTTTTGCCAACTAAAAACTTTACAGGTCAGGACTTTTATCTGTGAACATAGTTCTTAAAGTTTGTAGGTGGCTCAATGGAATGTGTTTCACCTGCCATGTGGAAGACCTGGGTTCAATTCTCAGCCAGTGCACGAACCCCAGACCCTCCATTCAGTGCTAGTTCTAGGCCTGGTGAAATGGGATTGAAAACCTGCATGCAGCCCAGGCTTGGCTCTAGTGATCCAATTGGTTATCATGTGGTTCTTCTACAGCAGAACGAATGAGGCAGTGCTGAGGTTGAGAGTTCAAGCCTCACCAGGAGCATGTGTCTTAAACAAATGCTACAACCAAAGTTACTCCCTGGTACAATTTTGGAAACTCTGGGTGTTATTCAGAGACATGTCCTGAACCCAATAATTCATGCAATATGGGTGACTTTAAAGTTAAGCCTTTATTTGTCACATATACATCACAGCACAGCAAAATTTTTTCTTTGCATATCTCAGTGTAACTGGGGTCAGAGTACAGGGTCTGCCATGACACATGCAACCCCAGTGTATATAGAGTTAAGGGCCTTGCTCAAAGACCCGACAGCAGCAACCTGGTAGGACTGGGAATTGAACCACCGATCTTCTGATTAGCAATTCATTGCCTTAACCCTCTGAACCAACACTGCATGTAGCATGCTCTTTTTACCAAGCTGCTGTAGGTGAGGTTCAATGAAAGTAGAGCACATGGAGATATATATCCAATATGACCATTTAATTTCTTAACATTAGTGCATTCATTTACTAATTCTGTTATCTCTGTGTGTGTGGATTTCCTTGATGTACCGCCACACACCTATCTGAATCAGATGCTGTGTAAATGAGACTCACAGAAATGTCTGATTCAGGCTTTGTCACGTGTGTGTTCAGAGCAAGTACAAAATGCAGTGAAATGAGATGCAATAAATAATACAGAGACCTGAATAATTCACCTAGAATTTAGCATTAGCAAAGATCATGACATCACTATATAACTCTACACACACACTTCTTAAGATGTAATGTTAATTTATTCAGTGATGGGTTTAAAACCCATGCTCCAGGTGAGGCTCGAACTCACAACCTCGGCATTGCTTTACATGTGCTGCCTTATAAGTACCGCGCGCTAACCGATTGCGCCACTGGAGCCACGCTTGAAAAGTTTCTGGGATTCATGCTGGCTACATATGGTGTAGCTGTTAATACTAGTACCTTGCACCTGAATGGATGAGGGTTTGTTTCTGTGTGAGTGGTGTTTGCATGTTCTCCCTGTTCTTGGTGGGTTTATGAAGACATGCAGGATAAACATGTGTGAGTATGCATGTGCTTGTGCACCTTGTGGTAGTACTCTGCCATTGTGCCTCAAGTTTCCTGGGGTAGGCTCCAGGCCTACTGTGACCCTGTACAGGATAAGTGGTATACAAAATGACTGGGGTTGAATGATATTCATGTCCTGTTTGTTGTTAGACACAGGTTCGGTTGACCTGTTCATGGTTACATCACATTACATATCCTCCAAGCAGTTGGTCTGAGTACAACAGTCAAACAACCCTGGAGTTGTGAGTTCATGTCCTCACTTGGAGTAACGATTTGAAGAGCAGCCCACTGACATACTAAATAACTTTCAATCATACTACAGTTGAAATTTGGATTATGAGCATAATTCAGTCTGGAAACTATCCCAGGGAACTCAAGGCACAATGGTGGGGTACACCCATATCTATCTTCTAGGCAGGCTGCACAATCACACACATACTCACATTTATGGGTTTCCAAAGACATGCAGGGTAGGCTAACTGCCCAGCTAACTGCCCAGATAAGCATTTAGACTACCCTGCATGTCTTTGGAAACCCACCAAGCACAGGGAGAACATGCAAACACCACTCATGCAGAATCAAATCCTGAGACCTTCCACCTAGCCGTAGTCCTCATGATTACACCGTGTGCTCCCAGCATCTGTACCACGATTCACCATGTGTGGGTCCAGTCGTGCAATCGGTTAGCGTGTGGTACTTATTGCTCTGCCAAGAAACATTTCACCCACACAAAACGTTACAAGTCAGGAATTTCATCTGTGAACAAAATTCATTTGTCTTAAAGTTTGTAGGTGGCACAGTGGTAGGTGCTTTCCCAGCCACTGCACAAACCCCAGACCCTGCATCCAGTGCTGGTCCTATATGGAACAAAATCACTGTCAAAAAATAATCATGCGTTTAAAGAAATTTGTGCATAAAGTGCTTTGTCTGAGTTAGATTCCAAAAATTGTGAAATTATATCTATGAAAGTTGTGTGTTACACCACTGTAACATTGATGAGTTGTACTGTAACAAACACACAAAATCTCATATCTGTAAACTGTCGTGGCCATAGACTTTGGAATCCAACTCGGACAAAACACAGAATTACACACAAACCTTTTTTTTTTTTTACGCACAATTATTTTTGACAGTGATTTTATTCCGTAGTCCCAGGCCTGGGTGAAAAGAGATTGTGTCAGTAAAACCTTCACCAATTGAACCTAGACACAGGTTCAATTGGTGTTCATGATCTGTTCATGGTTACATGAACATGGTCACATAAAACAAAGAGAGTCCGCTATTATGCTCCCTGCAGTTGGAACCAGCTTCAAGAGAACAGATGTGCTAAAACATTAGTCATATTTAAATCTAGACTTAAAACTCATCTGTTTAGCTGTGCATTTATTGAGTGAGCACTGTGCTATGTCCGAACTGACTGTTCATCTTATATTTTAACTGCTTTATGTTTATTTTAAATGAAATTTTAAATAATTTACAAAGTTTTACTGAGATTATTTTCTATTTAATTTTATGATTATTTTCTTCTCTTTTATGTAAAGCACTTTGAATTACGATTGTGTATGAAATGTGTTATACAAATAAACTTGCCTTTCCTTCTCTACATCAAATTACATAATCTCCAAGCATTTGATCTGTGTGCGGTACTTACTGTATATGGCAGATGGGCAGTTAGCCTACCTTGCATGTCTTTCAAAACCCACTAAGCACAGGGAGAACATGCAAACACCACTCACGCAGAATCAAATCGTGAGACCTTCCGCCCAGCCCCAGTGCTAATGACTACACCGTGTGCTCCCAGCACCTGTCCCACAAGCGCCCCTTGTGTGGCTCCAGTGGTGCAATTGGTTAGCGCGTGGTACTTATAAGGCAGTACATGTGAAGCAATGCTGAGGTTGTGAGTTTGAGCCTCACCTGGAGCATGGGTTTTAAGCCCATCAATATGTTGCTCTGTGCTTTCGCCCACTAAAAGCTTTACACGTCAGGAATTTCATCTACGAACAAAGTTCTTAAGTAGTAGGTGACTCAGTGGTATGTGTTTCACCTGCCATGTGGAAGACCTGGGTTCAATTCTCAGCCAGTGCACAAACTGCAGACCCTCCATTCAGTGCTGGTACCTGGTACCAGGCCTGGTGAAATGGGATTGAAAACCGACATGCAGCCCAGACTTGGCTCTAGTCATCCAATTGATTATCATGTAGTTCTTATACAGCAAAATGAATGAAGCAGTGCTGAGGTTCAAAGTTCAAGCCTCCCCAGGAGCATGTATCTTAAACAAATGCTACAACCAAAGTTACAAAGTTCTCCCTGATAAAATTTTGGAAAAGTACAAAATGTAGTGAAATGAGATTGTAGTAGTGAAATGTAGTGAAATGAGAGTGCCCTGAATAATTAATCTAGAATTTAGCATTAGCAAAGATCATGAAATAACTATATAACTTTACACACACACTTCTTAAGACGTAATGTCAACGTATTCTGTGCATAACCCTACAATATTGATCGGTTTAAAACCAATGCTCCAGGTGAGGCTCGAACTCACAACCTCGGCATTGCTTTACATGTACTGCCTTATAAGTACCGCGCGCTAACCGATTGCGCCACTGGAGCCACACATGAAGAGTTTCTGGGATTCTTGTTGGCTGCATATGGTGTAGCTGTTAACGCTGGGGCCTCGCACCTGAATGGATGAGGGTTTAGCCACAGTGCCTATGACTACACTGTGTGCTCCCAGCACCTGTCCCACGAGACTACCTTGTGTGGCTCCAGTGGCGCAATCGGTTAGCGCGCGGTACTTATAAGGCAGTACGTGTGAAGCAATGCCGAGGTTGTGAGTTCAAGCCTCACCTGGAGCATGGGTTTTAAACCCCTCAATATGTTGCTCTGCCCACAATCTTTCGCCCACTAAAAACTTTACAAGTCAGGAATTTTATCTGTGAACAAAGTTCTTAAAGTTTGTAGGTGGCTCAATGGAATGTGTTTCACCTGCCATGTGGAAGACCTGGGTTCAATTCTCAGCCAGTGCACAAACTGCAGACCCTCCATTCAGTGCTGGTACCAGGCCTGGTGAAATGGGACTGCAAGCCAGGCTTGGGTCTAGTGATCCAATTGGTTATCATGTGGTTCTTATACAGCAAAATGAATGAAGCAGTGCTGAGGTTCAAAGTTCAAACCTCCCCAGGAGCATGTGTCTTAAACAAATGCTACAACCAAAGTCACAAAGTTTTCCCTCATACAATCTTGGAAACGCTGGGTGTTATTCAGAGACATGTCCTGAACCCAGAGAGCAGGATTTGCCGTGACACAGCCTTGCTCAAACACCCTACAGCAGCAACTTGGCAGGGCTGGGAATCAAACCACCAATCTTCCAATAAGTAACTCATTGCCTTAGTCCTCTGAACCAACACTGCCAGTAGGATGCTTGTTTTACCAAACTACTGTAGGTGAGGTTTGCAGGTTAGATGAAAGTGGAGATATATATCCAATATGACCATTTAATTCCTTAACATTAGTGCATTCATTTACTAATTCTGATTTCTCTGTGTGGATTTCCTTGATGTACTGCCACACACCTATCGGAATCAGACTGTGTGTAAATGAGACTCACAGAAATTTCAGATTCAGGCTTTGTCACGTGTGTGTTCAGAGCAAGTACAAAATGCAGTGAAATGAGATGCGATACATAATACTGAATAACTCATCTAGAATTTAGCATTAGCAAAGATCATAAAAACACATACTCCAGGTGAGGCTCAAACTCACAACCTCGGCATCGCTTCACACGTACTGCCTTATAAGTACCGCGCGCTTACCGATTGCGCCACTGGAGCCACGCATGAATAGTCATAATCACTCATAGACACTCATACAGTTCTGGAATATATGTTGTCTTTAACACTTTTAACACTCACACCTGAATGGTTGAGGGTTTGTTTTTGTGTGAGTGGAGTTTGTATGTTCTCCCTGTGATTGATGGATTTCTGAAGAAGTAGGGTAGGGTAATTGCAAACGTATGTGAGTATGCATGTGCTTGTGCACCCTGTGCAATAGGTAGTACTCTGCCATTGTGCCTTAAGTTCCCTGGAGTAGACTCCAGGCCTTCAAGCAGAATCAAATCATGAGACCTTCCGCCTAGCCCCAGTGCTATTGACTACACCATGTGATCTCAGCACCTGTCCCATGAGCCCACCATGTGCGGCTCCAGTGGCGCAATTGGTTAGCGTGTCAGGTTTCAGATTTAGAGTAGAAAATCCAGGAAAAAAAAACATTTTATAATAGCAATTTGCATATACTCCAGAATGTTATGAAGAGTGATCAGATGAATTGCATAGTCCTTCTTTGCCATGAAAATTAACGTAATCCCGAAAAAACACTTTCCACTGCATTTCATTGCTGTCATTAAAGCACCTGCTGAGATCATTTCAGTAATCGTGTCGTTAATTCAGGTGAGAATGTTGACGAGCACAAGGCTGGAGATCATTATGTCAGGCTGATTGGGTTAGAATGGCAGACTTGACATGTTAAAAGGAGAGTGATGCTTGAAATCATTGTTCTTTCATTGTTAACCATAGTGACCTGCAAAGAAACGTGTGCAGCCATCATTGTGTTAAATAAAAATGGCTTCACAGGCAAGGATATTGTGGCTACTGAGATTGCACCTAAATCAACAATTTATAGGATCATCAAGAACTTCAAGGAAGGAGGTTCAATTCTTGTTAAGAAGGCTTCAGGGCATCCAAGAAAGTCCAGCAAGCGCCAGGATCGTCTCCTAAAGACGATTCAGCTGCGGGATCGGAGTGCCACCAGTGCAGAGCTTGCTCAGGAATGGCAGCAGGCAGGTGTGAGCGCATCTGCACGCACAGTGAGGCCAAGACTTTTGGAAGATGGCCTGGTGTTAAGAAGGGCAGCAAAGAAGCCACTTCTCTCAAAAAAAAAAAACATCAGGGACAGATTGATCTGCAAAAAGTATGGCGAATGGACTGCTGAGGACTGGGGCAAAGTTATATTCTCGGATGAAGCCTCTTTCCGATTGTTTGGGGCATCTGGAAAAAGGCTTGTCCGGAGAAGAAAAGGTGAGCGCTACCATCAGTCCTGTGTCATGCCAACTGTAAAGCATCCTGAGACCATTCATGTTGCTTCTCATCCAAGGGAGTGGGCTCACTCACAATTTTGCCCAAAAACACAGCCATGAATAAATAATGGTACCAAAACACCCTTCAACAGCACCTTCTTCCAACAATCCAACAACAGTTTGGTGAAGAACAATGCATTTTCCAGCACGATGGAGCACCGTGCCATAAGGCAAAAGTGATAACTAAGTGGCTCGGGGACCAAAACGTTGAAATTTTGGGTCCATGGCTTGGAAACTACCCAGATCTTAATCCCATTGAGAACTTGTGGTCAATCCTAAAGAGGCTTTAGGCAAACAAAACCCCACTAATTCTGACAAAGAGTCTTTTTGTGTAAATGAGACTCAGAAATTTTAGATTCAACCTTTTTCACATGTGTATTCACAGCAAGTAGAAAATGCAGTGAAATGAGATGCTATACATGATACATAACCCTGAATAACTCAAATTCTCCCAAGGTAATGAGGGAGCAGGGGAAGTTTAGTGCGTAAGGTGTTGGACTATGGTTCATGAAAGTCTCAGGTTTAAAGCCCACAGCCAACAAATTACCCCGATTGTGCCCTTGAGCAAGGCCCTCAACTGCTTAGATGTGATGTACAATTAAAAAAACATATAAGTTGCTTCAGATAAGGGTGTAAATGTAAAGATGGCAACCAGTGGTGTGTGGTATGCAATGTTAACCTAGCAAGCAATCAGTCACTTAAGGAGCTGAACATTTTTTTTGTCTTTGACATACCACCCCCAATTCTCACCTAGAATTTAGCATTAGCAAAGATTATGACACCACTATATAACTCTACACACACACACCTCTTAACTTGTAATGTTTCAGGGATACCCTAGCATACCCAAAGGCATGTGTTGACATGACAAAAAAAATCTATGTAACTTTTCTGTGTATTTATTAATTTCAGACATAGATATAATTCTATATTGTCTATAAAATAACAGGTAGACTTTTGCTGACATCAATATAATTCACTCTCAGTCATTCTCTATATCACCAGCAGGGCTCGAGTCTATCCCAGGGAACTCAGGGCACGATGGTGGGGTCCACCCATATCTATTTTCTGGGCAGGGTGCACAAGGAAACACATACTGAAACACGATGGGCAGTTAGCCTACCCTGCATGTCTTTGGAAGCCCACCAAGCACAGGGAGAACATTCAGACACCACTCACGCAGAATGAAATCCTGAGACGTTCCACCTAGCCGCAGTGCTAATGACTACACCATGTGCTCCAGCACCTGCACCACGAGTTGACTATGTGTGGCTCCAGTGGCGCAATAGGTTAGCGCACGGTACTTATAAGGCAGTACATGTGAAGCAATGCCGAGGTTGTGAGTTCGAGCCTCACCTGGAGCATGGGTTTTAAACTCCTCAATATGTGGCTCTGATAAGAAAAATTCCACCCACTCAAAACACTACAATTCAGAACTTTCTGTGTGTAGTTATGTCATGATCTTTGCTAATGCTAAATCTAGCTGAAACAAAACTTTGTGCTCAGAGGTCAGAAGGGGGGCAGAGTCAAAGAGCAAATAAAAAATCTTAATTAGCTCCACCTACTTAAGTGATAGAGACCTAATTTTGTTGAATTTTGAGAAAACTTACCTCACGCACCTTTAAGTACCATAAGTATCTATAAACGGGGAAAAAAAATCTTGTGTGTGTAAGAACACTTTGGGCAATAAAGCCGTTTCTAAGAATTGCAGATGAGACGTAGCTAACGTAAGGCAGATTTTGCCTTACGTTACGCTCAGTGGTAGGTGTTTCACCTGCCATGCGGAAGGCCGGGGCACAATCCCCAACCCTGCATGCAGTGCCGGTCCCAAGTCTGGCTAAAATGCGATGGTTGTGTCAGTAAAAACTGCGCCAAGCTTGTATGCGCAGACCGCAATCTTGGAAACTTTGGTTGTTATTCAGTAGGGGTGACTCTAGCATGCTCATTCAAGTCAAGTAGGCTTTTATTGTCACTTCAACCATATACAGTTTAGTATACATCAAAACGAAACAACGTTGCTCCAGGACCAAGGTGCTACATATATCATAAATTAACAGTAACTAACCAGCTAACTTGTTCCAGGTGAGGCTTGAACTCACAACCGCAGCATTACTTGTACTGCCTTATAAGGACCACCAGCTCACCAATAGTGCCACTGGAGCCACACTTCAAACAAATTCACAAGTAATCTGCCGGATCTGTCCCAATTTCTTATCAGACCCCTAAGTGCAGACGATCTAGATGAAGTGACTAGCAGCATGGGCACTATTTTTACCAGTACATTAGACACTGTTGCTCCCATCAGATTAAAAAAAGTCAGAGATAAAACACTTGCACCATGGTACAACAGTCATACTCGCGCCCTAAAGAGAGCAACCCGTAACCTTGAACGAAAATGGAGAAAAACTAAATTAGAAGTTTTTAGAATCGCGTATAAAGGTAGTATGTGCAGCTATAGACGGGCTCTAAAAGCGGCTCGGGCCGAGCATCTGAGCCAACTGATAGCAAGAAACCAAAACAATCCCAGGTTCCTATTTAGTACAGTGGCTAGCCTAACAAACCCTAAGATGCCTGCAGGGAGTATCCCATCACAGCTTAGAAGTGAAGACTTCATGAACTTCTTCAATGAAAAGATTGATATTATCAGGAAGAAAATAATGGAAATTCAACCTCTAACAACATCTCATGATCCAGTTCAGTCTAAAGCTTCACTAATAGATTTTCAATGCTTTACAGGTGTAGGGCAGGAAGAGCTGTATAAACTTATCACCTCGGCTAAATCAACAACATGCTTGCTGGATCCAATCCCAACTAGACTTTTAAAAGAAGTGATAAATATAACTGGAGCGCCCCTTCTAAACATTATCAACTCTTCATTATATCTAGGTCATGTCCCTAAACCTTACAAGTTGGCAGTTATTAAGCCTCTTCTTAAAAAATCTAATTTAGACCCAAATGATATAATAAATTACAGACCAATTTCAAACCTTCCGTTTATATCAAAGATATTAGAAAAGATAGTATCAGTCCAAATATGCACATTCTTGCAGGAAAACGATATCCCCGAGGAATTTCAGTCAGGTTTCAGGCCCCATCATAGTACAGAAACTGCACTAGTTAAAATTGCAAATGACTTGTTTTTAGCTTCTGACCAAGGCTGCATCTCAATTCTTGTCTTACTTGATCTTAGTGCTGCATTCGACACTATAGATCATGATATTCTCATAGATCGCTTACAAAATCACATTGGTATTCAGGGACAGGCTTTAAAATGGCTTAGATCCTACCTGTCTGATCGATTCCATTTTGTAGATCTGAATGGAGAACAGTCTGGTGTAATGCCAGTGAAATATGGGGTGCCACAAGGGTCAGTTTTAGGACCTCTGCTGTTCTCAATATACATGCTTCCCTTGGGTAACATCATTAGAAGACATGGGATTAGTTTCCATTGTTATGCTGATGATACTCAGTTATACATTTCCACAAAACCAGATGAAATACCCAAATTGTCTAGACTAACTGAGTGTATTCAAGATATAAAAAATTGGATGACTGATAATTTTCTTTTACTAAATTCAGATAAGACAGAGGTATTACTTATTGGCCCAAAAACCAGTTCATACCAGCTCTCACAATTCAGCCTACGTTTAGAAGGATGTACTGTTACCACCAGCTCGACAGTGAAAGACCTGGGTGTAATATTAGACAGTAACTTATCCTTTGAAAATCATATCTCCAACATCACAAAAACATCCTTTTTCCACCTTAGAAATATTGCCAAGCTTAGGAACATTTTATCTGTATCTGATGCAGAAAAGCTGGTTCATGCATTCATGACTTCCAGACTGGACTACTGTAATGCATTACTGGGTGGCTGTCCTGCATCCTCAATTAACAAGCTACAGTTAGTCCAAAATGCAGCCGCCAGGGTTCTCACTAGATCCAGAAAATATGATCATATAACCCCAATATTATCATCCCTGCACTGGCTACCTGTTCAGTTTAGAATTAATTACAAAATAGCATTACTTACTTACAAGGCTCTAAACGGTCTAGCTCCCACATACCTAACCAGTCTTCTGATACGTTACAATCCACCACGCTCCTTAAGATCAGAAAACTCCGGACTACTGGTAGTTCCCAGAATATCAAAATCTACAAAAGGAGGTAGGGCATTTTCATATTTAGCTCCAAAGCTTTGGAATAGCCTTCCTGAAAGTGTTCGGGGCTCAGACACAGTTTCCCAATTTAAAAGTAGACTCAAGACGCATCTCTTTAATCTGGCATACACATAATTAATTTCTTTACCTCATACTCCAGTACATCTATCGTGAATGGCAACCATGCTAATTCTTTTCACCTGCTCTTTATTTTTCCACCCATCCCGAGGCATCTGGAGATTGTGCCAACCCTGCGAGGTTCCTGAGGCATCCAGAGAAGGACCTGCTCCAGCTGAATTCTTCTTCATGTTGGTTTGGATCTACACATGCTGCTCCTGAGCTCCCAGTGATCCAGACCCTCATCTGCCCTCTGCACCTGCTGACTCATCCCTGAGCTGAACTGGACTTTGTGTTAATTTAAATAACTTCTGTTATATCGAACTTTCATCTGCATAACACACATGATGTTCTACAATTTCTGTTATCTGTCATCACCCAGATGAGGATGGGTTCCCTGTTGAGTCTGGTTCCTCTCAAGGTTTCTTCCTATTGCCATCTCAGGGAGTTTTTCCTTGCCACTGACGCCGTCACCCTTGGCTTGCTCATCAGGGACAATCTCATTATCTAGACACATTTTTCTTACACATATATACATTTCCATAAGTCTTCTTTTCATTTTCTTTTCATTTCTGTGAAGCTGCTTTGAGACAATGACCATTGTTAAAAGCGCTATAGAAATAAAATTGAATTGAATTGAATTTCTGTAATACATACTGGATGCACAGTGGAGTAGTCATTAACACTTTTAACACTCGCACCTGAATGGTTGAGGGTTTGTTTCTGTATGAGTGGAGTTTGCATGTTCTTGCTGTGCTTGGTGGGTTTCTGAAGACATGCAGGGAAAGGTAATTGCGAACGTGTGTGAGTATGCATGTGCTTCTGCACCCTGGTAGTACTCTGCCATTATGCCTCAAGTTCCCTGGGGTAGGCTTCAGGCCTACTGTGACCCTCTACAGGATAAGTAATATACAGAATGACTGAGGGTGTATGATATTTATGTTTGTCGCCCTGTACTGTACACGTAAAAAAAAAAAAAAACTCAATTGGAGCAAGTGATTTTAAGAGCAGCTACAACAACTACAACATTAATACAACCAGCTACAGAGGCCTTGGTTATTCCCATGCAAAGAAGCAAAGAAAACAACTGTGGAGAATTGAGTTAAGAACTGTACAATACATTATTAAACACCTGGATGGATTGGGCTGATGAACCTGGGACTTAACAGAAAAAAGTCTTCAATTTGGTACAGAGCATTTGGACTTTGGAGCAATGGAAAAAGATCATGTGGTCTGATTAGTTTAGGCTGACCCTTGTGCCACTGGAGGCACATGTGGTAAGCTCCTGGCACATGTGCTGCATGCATGTTTGCATGTTCTCACTGTGCTTAATGGGTTTCAGAACACATGCAGAGTAGGCTAATTGCCAAACTTGTGCGAGTATGCATGTGCTTGTGCACCCCAACCAGAAAAAAGATATGGGTGTACCCCCCCCCCCCCCCTCTAAGTGAAAGAGATTTTTCATTTCTTAAACAGCCATGTCAGAAGATGTGTACCAGATTTGTGTAAAAGATGTTACTGTGCCAATTATTGGTCTGGATCAAGAAAAGAAAGCAACTAAGGAGATCGCCGAAACTACTAGAAAGGAGTTAAGAACTGTATTATGAACCTGGATGGGTAGGGCTGAACCGTCAACTTCTATTTTGGTTAACTTAAACTATACTGAAATTCCTGACTTGTAATGTTTTCAGTGGGCGGAAGTTTTCTTGGCGGAGTCACATAGTAACGGGTTTAAAACCCATGCTCCAGGTGAGGGTCGAACTCACAACCTCGGCATTGCTTCACACGTACTGCCTTATAAGTACCACACGCTAACCGATTGCGCCACTGGAGCCACATTTAGGGTGACAATGGGACACATGGTGGGAGCTGTGCTGAAACTACCAGACTGGTGTTCAGAACTGTCCAATACATTATTAAAAACCTGGATGGATAGTGATGAACCATCAACTTCATGTAAGATATAGTCTACATGAAAGCAATCTGATATCAATACAAGATCTTGGCAAAAAAAAAATGGATGTAACTTTGGATGAAAATAAAGGATGTTGAAATAATGCCAAGGAGAATGTGTGCTTAAAGTTAACGGTGGTTCAATTAAATGTTAAAGTGTGTTACTTTAGTCAACTTTTGTCTCAGACAGAGCAACATACATTTTTATCTCATCACACATCTGAACAGTTGACGGTTAAGGGAGCACTTTGGAGCACTCTGCGAAGTCACCTGCGCTGACTTCACTTCCTCCCGTGCGTTACCATGGTAACATACACCCTTCATATACCTGTCGCAACTGCCGCGGATATTTCACACTACGGACATTAAATATTGAATATTTATTTAAACAAAATCTGATACCATTATAAAACATACCGTTGAAATGTGTATAACTTGTAAATAAATTATTGATTAATTAGGATAATAATTGATTAAAGATGTATGGGGATTTACTTTTTTTTACCGATTACTAGCCTATATAATACTAAAGGTAAATTTTTGAGTCCTTTTAATATGATGTCATCCTCAATAATAATAATAATGATATAAACCTTTTTCGAGCTCTATTTTTTTCACGCTCTAGTGAAAAGCAATGACTGATGGGATTTTTTTTTCATTCTGTTTTCCAGTGAAGTGAACACCTGATGTGCACTCATTCCTTATAAGCACCCTTTGAACTGAACATTTTCACTCCCTTAAGGTTGGAATCACACTTCATATGGCTGAACACCTGGTGAATTAGAACATACATGTGGCAGTGGGGTTTGAACCTGATACTTTCTAAACCATAGGCTAACACCTTCACCACTGAGCTACAACTGCTCCAAACAAATAATGTGCTCAATGTAAACAAACACCAGCTTAACTTTAACCTTTTAACAAACAATAAAGTACTAACTCTAGTCAAATCTGAAGGTGGAGGAATGAAATCTTAGATTCTGCAACTTTTTTTCATGCATGTTGAACTACATCCTATGGAAATGCTTTAAAATCACTGCTCCAGGTGAGGCTCGAACTCACAACCTCGGCATCGCTTCACATGTACTGCTGTATAAGTACCGCGCGCTAACCGATTGCGCCACTGGAGCAGCGAGAGTGAACATCGAGACAGATTAATTGTCAGAGTGAGTCTTTTAAAAACATTCGAAATGGAATTTACGCTGTTCTCTGTCCAACAACCTCTGAGCGTCTTTATATGTAAGAATTAAAATATCTTTTTGGCTTATCATTGAATATTTTCATTGAATTCTTACATTTAGTCTACACATCCATGGGCAAAGTTTGGGGTCTGTGTGCAAATGTCCTCATGACGGGATACAGAAATGCACCTCAGTGACGTCACTAAAGTGCAGCCTCCAAGCAGAACCTCGGCGCTATTTGGGATAACCTGAGGTAAACAAAGGCAAAAGGAATTTTTTCTTTTTGTTTTGTTTATAAAAAAAAAAAAGATCACAACAAGCTGCATGTGTGTGTGTCTGTGCCCTGCGATGGATTGGCACCCTGTCCAGGGTGTACCCTGCCGTGTGCCCTAAGTCTCCTGGGATAGGCTCCAGGCCCCCCATCACCCTGAATACAGGATTAAGCGGTATAGATGACGAGTGAGTGAATGAGATCACAAAAAGCAATTCTGTAAAAATACCTAAATTCCAGTTATCCTAATGATGACGACTTATGATTCCTAAACAAGTAAAATAAGGTCTAATATGTATGAAATATATTTCCAGCAGAGGGTGCAATAACACTGTTGTGCTAAATCTAAAGGTGACGGAATGAACGGTGCAACATTTGGAAGGTTTGTGTTTAAAACCCATGCTCCAGGTGAGGCTCGAACTCACAACCTCGGCATTGCTTCACATGTACTGCTGTATAAGTACCGCGCGCTAACCGATTGCGCCACTGGAGCGACGGGAGAACCGTTGGAGAGTGATTATCTGTCAGAGCGCTGATTTATTCCGGGGTGCAGGGTAATGGAGTCCTCTGACTCGATAATAATTAATTCTGTCAGCATCGCCTCATCGGGATTCGAGGTGAACAGTTGGGATGGCACGGTATTTTCATTCATCTCCATACTCGCCTCGGAGTTGTGTACTGCTTTGCGTTTCCCACATAACCGAGTTTTCAGAACGTTAATACTAGTCCCTAAAATGTAATTGTCATGAAATGAAAAAGTAACTTTCCTTGACTTGTTACACGGAAATCTCGGTGACGCCTGAGGATTAAGCGCGCGGCTCGATTAACCTTCGAACTAACATGACGTCACGGCCTATTGAAGATGAGGCAGCGCGCACTAGCAAGCGCTTTCTGCGCGCGGACGCTGTTCTCCGATCAACAATCTCACCTGGCGGATTTTTTTTTTTTTTTTTTTTACAAATATTTAGTCGACAAAACGCTAGAGTCTTTAAATATCTATATAATATTTATATATATATATATTTTTCGCTTATCATAGAATATGAAACATTAAATTCTTAATTTTAGTCTACACATCCATGGCCGAAGTTTGAGGTCTCTGTTCATACAGTATGTCGGACCTCATCACGGGATACAGAAACACACCTCACTGACGTCACTGAAGTGCGGACTCCAAACATGAGCTCGGCGGTATTTGGGATACGGCCCAACCCGAGGTAAACTGATGGCAAAAGGAAGTTTTCTTTCTTTTCTTTTTTTTCTTTTACTTTTTCAAAACTCAATTCTGTAAAAACAACTAAATTCCATCTATTCTAATGATCACAGCGTATGATTCTTAAACAAGAAAAATAAGCCAAAATAAATAAACATTAGGTCTGCTTTGATGCTATCAGGTTTAATATTTGCGAATTTATTTCCAGCAGAAGGTGCCATAACACTGTTATGTAGGTTTGTCACTGTTTGTTTGTTTCAGTAATATGTAATCTCAATAATTGTTTATACCACTGTATGCCAGGTCTCCTGCTGTTTATCCTAAGAGACTTAGGGCACGAGGCGGGGTACGGCCCTCGACTGTTCATTCAATCAAATATGTACTAAACTGATGTAAATGACCTGATACAATTTTATTGATTTTTTCCCCCCTTTTAACATTTTCTTTCTTTCTCATAGTTTGAGTGGGTAGAACAGCAGCCTGCAATGTATATGTATTCATTCTTATTTAATATGTATTTTAAAACATTTAAAATTAGCTTAAATTGTTAAGCTATTTTTGCTCATTTCCAGGCTAGAAGTGTTCCTGTTTTGTTGCCAAATTTCCGTAGTCCACAATTATCTTCGTCAAAGTGTACATAAGGAAATTAATGATGCATTGTTTAAAACATATTAATAATGGAACAATTCTTCAGCATCAAAAGGGGCCTTCCGACAAGTAAACATGGTCTACCATCGCTTCCTCCATATTTTGTAATCTGTTTACTGTTATGCCATCTTAATTTGCATTTTAATCAGTAAGTTTGACCTTAATGTCACTGTTGTTTTGGTGCCCATCAACAGAACCATCACAGAGTTTCATAATAATACAATTCTCTTCCTTTTGTCAGGCAGAAAAACGTTTTGTGTAATGAGAATTCCTTTCTCCTTCATGGTGCTACAAAACGAGCATCTTGACCTTAAAAAACCTTTCATAAACCTCCATTATTTATGTATTGGTGACTTTACATATTGCATTTTGCTTAGATGGCAGTGCTGCCCTAACTTTAAATCCATTGATTCATAAATTAATTAAGAGGATGAATCAGGACACACGTTAGTGATGTTCCTCCTGGTCAAGTATGTAAATGTTTAGTGTAAAGTTTTAAATAGTCTAAATAGCCAAATTAAAAAAGTTAATCAAGTTAATTGTTTGTTTTAGCTTAGTAGCACAAGTGGCTACTATTCTAGTGAAATTTTGAATGTGCCAACAATGCTAATTGTGAAATTTAAAATATAGGACAAAAAAATCAGTCTTTCATAAATCATCATGAGGCACATTTTAGGCTTTATAAAGTTATAACTTCTTCTAACGTCTACAGTACCTAATGTCCCTTTAAAATCTTTTATTATTATTATTATTATTATTATTATTATTATTATTGAAAAGATGTTTCCGAATCTGGCCTGTATTTAATGGGTAGTTCCAGCAGAGGGCGCCATAAAACAGTTTATAAACCTGTAACCGGTTTCGTTTTATCATTATATCACAAAAAACAAACTGCGTGTATCATTCAGTATTTAGTCAGTAGTCAGTATTTTACATTCTGCTGAGTTATTCTAATGCAGTTTAAATGAATCTGCTATTAATTACAATGAAACTGCTAGTTTGATTTGAAGCTCTGGTTTTCTTCTGGTTGGCGTCATGATGTTCTATTACTCTCAAGTTAGCTACAACATTGCATGGATATAGAGATATAATGTATTATAATAATTATAGCATTATATTATAAACAGATGGAAAGATGATTAACTGGGGAACTGGGCTGTTGATAAGTTTGGTTTTATGTAATAGTGCCACCAAGTGTTCAAATCAGGAACATAAAAAGTACTTATCACTTCCAAAAATAAAAAAATAAATGTTTATTCATATTTATTACGCTCTTTATTCTGCTCGGGGTTATGGTGGATTCCCAACTTATCCCAGGACCACTTTGCTTGAGGTGGAAATGTAACCAGGACAGGATTCCAGTCCATTACAGGACACCATACACGTGTTCATAGCTGATCCACCTACTGACAGGTGGGAAGAAATCGGAGAACTCTGAGCAAATCTACACAGTGCTGTAATGATCCTAACCCAAACACTAATCCATATAAAAAATAATTAACGTCTCAAGATGAGATTTAAATGGACTTGAGGTTATTTTAATATAGCATGCTAACTCAATACATATTGGCCAGGTGAGCTTCTTGCCTGGTATGTAGAAGGCCCGGGTTCAGTTCCCACCCAATGGGCAACCCCAAGCCACTGGATGCAGTGCCAGTCCCAAGCATCAGGGAGGGCACACTGCATAAAACCTGTGCCAAGTTGTGTGTGGATCGGATGGTCTGTTGTGGTGTCGCCTCGACGGGAGCAGCCGAAAGACAGTCAACAGAACAACAACATGCTAACGCAAAACATCAGAGCGATTTCAAATTTAGCACTAGATCATGGTGCTGGCAAATGTTTTAGCCAAATATTTCTCCTACTGGTCATGCTGGGTGTTCAGGGACAAACTGGTTTTTAAATGTCACAAACAGTCAACAGTCCAAATTCAATAACAGAACACATTCACATGCTTCTTTATTCTTCATTTCTGCACTTCCACAATAACAAGTTCACATTTATATATAAAAAAAAAAAAATTATCTGTTTTTGTGTATACAAAATGTTATTCACAGCAATAAAAATTATAATGAACAGAGAAGAAAAATGGTAATGGTAAAGTAATTCTCTAGTTCAGAATTAGTGCTTAGTGCAAAACTTTATGTTTAGTGCCATAATAACATGCTCCAAAATAGGAATATTGTTTTTTGTTATAGCTGCAAACTTTTTTTTTTTTTGCTTTGTTTTGTTTTTGTGCACATTAGTCTTTCACGTTTCTAAAAACACATGTTACAGATGTAGTCAGGATATGAATTATAACCATGTTTTCAGCATTTTTATCACAGATAAAAGATTCTCAGTACCCTGCCATATGAGGACACCAGTGACTTGGGTTTTTAAGGCATTGCACCACATCATAATTAAGAAACGCTTCAATTTATTCAGGTGATTCCATGATTGCAATGCCATGTACACTAGCCTTTGGCTTTTTTTTTTCTGCTATGAATTTAAAATACGATTAGCATAACGTTTGAATGGTTTCTAATAATTTACCTCCACTTTTTATTTTTCGTCTGTACCAGGGTTGTGTTTTCAAAGTGACTTTGTCTCTCAGTATCACAATATAATTGAAAATAAGAAAGAAAGGACGAGAGGACGTCCTTTTCTTCTTTCTGTGATACCCGGGAAATCCGTATTATGTCACTTGAGTTATTTCAAAGGTTTTCCAAATGTGTTCAGGTAACATAGCTCATGGAAAAGGATGCAAAGTCTTATGCTAAAGTTTTGGCACCCCTTGATAAATAACATATTTTGGTGATTTTTTTTTAAATGAAAAGATGTTAACACAGTCTCTCTTGGAAATGGAAAAAAAAAAAAACATTGACGCATAGTTACTTCTTATGCCATACATTGAACAACAACAACAAAAAAACATTATTATGGCACGGTGCAAAAGTTTGGGCACTCTAAGAGTTCCAGAGTCTCAGATTCTTTTTACAAGGTTTAATCAGCTCGTTAAATCTGATGCATGGCAACATCTGTCATTAATAAATGCCAGTTTTCAAAGCTTTACAGATACGTTGACTCTTCAAACCTTGTGCACACACTTGCAGACACTCAACAACCCTGGGTTCCTCTAAGCAGCTGTGTAAGACTCTGAAAATGAAAGTTATTGATGCCCACAATGCAGGAGAAGGCTACAAGCAGACAACAGAAGTGTTGTCAGCTTGCAGTTTCTACAGCGAGAAATGTAATTAAGAGATAAAAACTCTTCAGGGGAACTGTGGAGGTCAAGATGAGATCTGGAAGACCAAGAAAACTCTGAGAGAACTGCTCGTATGCTGGTCAGAAAAACAAATCAAAACCCCTATTTGACTGCAAAAAAAAACCTGCAGGAAGACTCAGGAGTGGTGGTGCACCGTTCCCCAAGACCTTCATGGAAGAGTCAGCAGAAGAAAACCTTAACAGCGTCTCCATCATAAAATCCAACATCAGAAGTATGCAACAGAACATCTACAGAAACCTGATACGTTTTGGAAGCAAGTGCCTGTGGACTGATGACTGAAAACAGAACTATTTGGCCACAATCAGCAAAAAAGGAGCAGCATTTGATGAAAAGAACACCTTGCCAACTATTAAGCATGGGGGTGGATCTATCATGCTTTGGGGTTGTGTTGCAGCCAGTGGCACAGGAAACATTGCATGGGTGAAGGGAAGAATGGATTCCAGCAAATTCTGGAAGGAAACATCACACTATCTGTAAAAAAGCTGAAGCTGAAAAGAGGACGGCTACTACAACAGGACAATGATCCTAAACATACCACGAAATCCACTATGGAAAACCTCAAGAGACGCAAGCTGAAGGTTTTGGAACGGCCATCAAAGTCCCCTGATTTAAACATCATTGAAAATTTGTGGGTAGATCTGAAAAGAGCTGTGCATGCAAGACGACCAAAGAATATTACAGAACTAGAAGCCTTTTGCAAGCAAGAATGGGAGAAAATCCCAAGTACAAGATTGAAAGACTTTTAGCTGGCTATAAAAAGTGTTTGCAAGCTCTGATATCTCCCAGAGGAGGGGTTACTAAGTACTGATTATGTAGGGTGCCCAAACTTTTGCACAATGCCACAATAATGTTTTATTATTATTATTTTTTTTATCTTTGTTCAACTTATGACATAAAAAGTAACTATGCATCAATGTTTGCTGAAAATATTGTGCATTTCTTCCATTTCCAAGAGAGACTGTGTTAACATCTTTTCAATTAAAAAATCACCAAAATCTGTTATTTATCAAGAGGTGCCTAAAGCCCCCTTTAAAACTCTTATAAAAAAGCATTTTTACTTGTCTAAGACCTCTGTAACTACATTTTTATCTTGAAGCATAGCTTCGAATACTTCAACAAACATGAATTTCTCATTAATGCATGAATATACTGTAGACTGTAACAGGAAGAGGATTTTCAGGTGTTAATAAAAAATAAGGTTTGTATTCATACATTAATAAAAAAATAAGGTTTGTTAAACTATGCTGAGATATATTTAGAGATAAAAAGGTTCAACAACGTAGGCTTAGATAAGTTAAATGCTTTTTATATGGATTTTTAATACACTTTTTCACAGTTAGTTTACATACATTTGTACATTTAATATCAATGATAAATAAATGGTACCCAAATCATGGAGTCACCCTGATATCAGCATAAGACTGATTTAAGTCATATTGGACTGTGGATCACTCATCACTCTTGGCACTCACTAGCCTGTTTTATCTGGGTCCGGTGGCTCTCGTTGGTCAGAAATGCTTTCCTGTTGCTTGTCAAAGTCCTGAAGGTCCATCATAGTCAGCTCGCCCAGTTCTATATCGCTGGGTTTTGGAGCCAAAGAAGACAGGTCGTCATTCTCTTCCTCGTGTTTAAGCCCGATGTCGTCAGGAATGATTTCCACTTCGATGTCTGAGGAATCCTCGCTCTCTTTAAACCAGACCGTCTTCTGTCTGTCCTTTCTTCTCTCCTTGGTTAAGATGGATCTGACTTGCTCTTTAGCTCCTTGAGCTTTGGGGTGGAGAGCTGGGCTGCTCCGGTGCACGTGGTTCGAATGAACCCGCATGCCGCAGGAATTGCAGTGTCTTTGCTTCTCACGTGGCGTCACTCTGACTCTCCATTTCGGAAGCACTTCCTGCTTCCTGTCTCTTCTATCCGGCCTCCTCATCGCCAACCTGCTCATGTCTGCTTCGTTCAGGAAGCCGTCATTGGTGAACTGCATGCTGTCTCGTGGCCTCAACCCATCAGTGGGCTGGGTATGCCGCAAGCATGGACCTAAACACTGAATGGGGGTTGTCAGATCAATGCCACATTTATTCCATTACGGCCAAATCTGAACGCGCAATTGATTCCTACATTCATTTTTTTTTTTCAATTATATTTTTGATGCCATTGTCTCTCTTTCTTTAATATAAGCATTCAGAGCTGGACTCACACAGCGATGATGAGAAGATGCTGACCTCTGATAACTTGAACGCATCTGGGTTCCTTTTCTTCAGACGGGAAATGAGATAACCAATCACGATGAGGCAGAGAACCAGCAAAGCGGCCATTACAAAGCCCAGCAAGGCCATATCTCCGGCACGGTATCCATCTGAGGGCGACGGGACTCCCGGAGCTATGACGGAGAACAGAGGAGCATTGACATGCATGGAATAGCAAAGAGACCTCAGGATTAATATTGCTGAAATAATAACAGCCAGAGAGGAAAGCACTCACGTGGTAGGACATGCACAGAGAGAGTCGCCGTCCCCAACTCGCCAGTTGTCACATCGATAGCACGAAGCTGCAAGCAACAAGATAAATCCTTATTATTTACATCAATGTATTACTATGACTATGACAGCTAGATGAGAAGGTAGAAGGTTGCAGAAGATTGTGTACTTGCTTGTAAAGCAAATGATTCCGTTCGAGCAGGTTTTTTCAGAAGAACAAATCCATCTGTGGTTACGTTGACAAAACTGCTGTACTGTACTTCATATTTGACGTCAGGATTGTTTCCCTGTCCATGAAGGTATATATATACTACAAGTCATAATATAGTATATACTGTATGTTTACTTTTAGTATATATAAGTGCATACAATTTATATTTCCTTTTATTTATATTAATATGACACTAAAACCCACATTTGCAAAGTCATCATCTCTGGCTTTGACTCGGAAGGGTCTATTCGAAGTCCTGTCTCTGAGCACCATGTTCTCAGGCCCAGAGTTGCTGTAAACGTATGCATCATAGCGCTCCCTCTCAAATTTCGGTGGGTTCCTGCTCTTTTTCATCACCTCGATATTGACTGAAGTGGCAGCGAACTGGTCACGGTTTGACACCTGAGATGCCTGGGGGGAATAAAGAGTTTTAAAAAAAATTTTAATTACAAAGTGCAGTATATTTTGTTCTAAGTACACCTTGATGTGTATTCGTGCCTTGCTCTCAGTGTTCCCAGGATAGGATCAGATTCCGCAGTAACCTTGACCAGAGTAAAGCTGTTACTGCAGGTGAAGTAATGAACATGGAAAAGACTACACTATTACATGTTAACTAGACAATTGTTAGTTGTCCTCATCAGTTTGTTTACGTTGGTCAGCATCAGTGTTCTTACAACTTGGGGGAATTGGGGCATTTGGGAAAGGAGGCTCTGAACGTGAAGCTCAGATTAATTTAGAGTACAAAGAGGAGTCACCTGTCTACTAATTTCAACTTTAATGTAGCAGAATACAGTGGAACCTTGGATTGCGAGCATAATTCATTCCGGAAGCAGGCTCATATATCAAAACATTTGTGGATCAAATTATTCGTTCCACAGCCCCAAAAAATAAATACATAAAAACAATTAATACAAAATATTAAGTAAAAATAAAACAAATCAACCTGCACTTTACCTTTTTTTGGGGGGGGGGGGGGGGGGGGGGGATTTTCCCCCGATTTTCTCCCTAATTTAGTCGTGTCCAATTCCTCCCCGTCACTAGGGGGCTCCCACATTAAGGCTACTACTACCACTCAGCCGGGAGGGCCGAAGACTATCACGTGTTTCCTCCGAACCACGTGACGCCAACCGACCGCATCTTTTCGAACTGCTCGCTCGCGCACCGTTGGGGGCGGCGTAACACACTCGGAGGACAGCGCTATCCGCTCCCTCCGTTGCGCGAGCTTACGGACGCCCCTGACTGGCTGTAGAGCCGTGATTAATGTGGGAGCACTATGTACCTCTCATCCCACACCTCTGAGAGAGCTCGGCCAATCAGCTCTCTCTAGACCTCCGGCTGCGAGAGCACTTTACCTTTAAAGAAAGTACAAATGAGCACTAGATTAGCACACAAAATATTTACATTTGTTTCCAGGTACCATGGTTATTCTCTAATCATTTGCTTATTAGGCCAAAACGGTTCATTTTGTGACATCAGAAACTGAATAGACTGAATAGGAAAATGCTAATTTCATGAAGACTAAATTGTCCCCGTTCCCAAATGTCCGTTAATCAATGCATATTGTATCGTATTAGTTTGCAGATATACTCACTCACTCATCATCTATACCACTTTATGACAGTGTTCCTGGGGGGCCTGGAGCCTATCCCAGGAGACTTAGGGCACGAGGTGGGTTACACCCCGGACAGGGTGCCAATTCATCACAGGGCACACACACACACACATACACACACTCACGTGCAATTTGGGAACACCAATTAGCCTAATGCAGACGCGAGGCGGCAATCGAACCCAGAACCTGGAGGTACAAGGCGACAGTGCTAAGCACAAAACCACCTTGCCGCCATTGCAGATATAATACAAATTTTATATTATTATATTACATCAGGCAAAATCAGTAGTCTGAAACATGGCTACTTACTAAAACTGTGAGAGATATTGGGCCTGCGATATCTGCTGGTTTTAGCATAGTTATATTTCCAGTGTTTTCATCTATTTGAAATATGTTGTCCTCGTTTCCTACAATAAATGAAAGAGTAGAAAACTGTTTTACACAATGGCAACTAAGAAGTTCAAAAAACCTTCAGATATACACAAAAAAATATCCTTTGATTTTACCTTTGACGATTTTATAGCTAATCACTTCATTTCTGCTTTTGTCTCCATCTCTTGCGTAGATCGGCCCTGGCTGTAAGTGTAGCGGTCCTTCCTAAACATAAAGATGTGATTAGATTTTGGAAGATGGAAAACATTGGAATACTGATTTACTTCATTGTATATGTAAAATAGAGAGGGAAGAATATGGATGAATAATATAAGATATAGACTTTGTTATGGTGGAAAATGTATTGACTGTGATGAAACACTGACACTGGAGACTCCTTTCATAAATGACAGAAAATGCCATCAAATCCATAATTATTCATTTCTAATTTCTATGTCAAATATTAGCATTTTTAAATGAATCTGTACTGGTCTTAGTTTGCGTACATCATCTTCTTTTTAAGTGAATGTGAATGAGCTGTTACTATAGAAACAGCAAAGTATGTACATGTACCTTAATATAAAGCTGTGATCTTCAGAGTTGCTCTTATAGAAAATTAATCCACATTTTCTGACCAATCAGAATCATTCACTGCACTGTGGCATAAAATCTTTACAACGTGTTTTTGTAATGTCATCATGTATACTGTGTTCTATTTAAATGCCTAAAGTTATAAAGTTATGCCAGGGTTTAGTCTTAGAGTTGAGGGCAAAAGTTTGTACACCCTTTGGATAAAATAATGGAGATTAAGAAATGAAATCTATAGCAACAATTTCATTAAAGGTTATATAGTGTATGTTAAAATGTCCTATATTTGTTATATTTCCTGAACAAATTTTGTATCCTCACAGTCTATCACTACAAACTCTTTTTTTTTTTTTTGTATTAGTATTTCGGTTTTTATCGTTCCTGTCTGATATAATTTATTAGTTTAATTTAATTAATTTAAAATGCATTTGTATAGTACACTTACATTACTGTAACAATGGACAATGTTGCAAAACTGCATATAAACTGAAAAAAAAAAAAAATTTGGCTTCATCACTTTGTCCCCAATGAGCAAACTGGAGGTGCTTTGAGTTGCATCAAATCTGAAGACTGACAGGGTTCCTTTGTTGTAACTTCTTTTTTCATCTTCTACTAGATACGTAATAAAACAGAAGAAGATTTGAAGGAAAAACGCGTTACCTGTTTTTCTGTTAAGTTGACTCTGCCCTTATACCCGACACTCAGGCAGATTTTGGCAGTACCAATAGTTATTCTGGTGCATGGCTGGAACCAGGGAGGACGGTTGTCAATGTCTTTTATGTTGATTATAATTGTCGTGGTGGCTGAGAATGTGGTTTGGCCTGGAGGTGATAACGGTGGAGTATCCTGTATAAGAAAGCACAGTTTAGCTAAACGTTAGTGTACAAGGATGTCAGCACAGGTTTTTTTTTTTTTTTATGTGTGGGAACAAAATATGGTGTAGAGCAGAATTTTTGTTCAATGTAGAAAATATGTACATTCCTCCAGTGCTATAAATAACCAGCCCCTCTCTTCAGATACCCTGTTCTAGCATACCTGCACATATAAGGTCAATGTCACCTGCTGGATGATTTCGTAATCCAAACTCTTGTTAACGAGAATATTTGGCTTGTACATGTTCTCCAGTCGGAAATATGGGTTCTGCAAAAAAAAAAAAAAAAAAAAAAAACAGCTTCATAAATCATTCCTGCATTAAGATGAGAGAAAGACAAGAATACAGGATAACCCAGTTAGCTGCCTACCAGAGCTGGTTCCAAGGCGTAATATAAAACTCCTGAGTCATCATCTTTTGCTTCAATCTGGGCCACGCTGGTGTTAACAGGTGTGAGCTGTGTGTGAACCAAGATGAAAAATTCTCCTTACTGACCTCATGCACAGGCATTTTATAGGGCGGTGAAAATCAATGTCGTACATCTCTGTAAGTAAAAAGTAAACCCTCTGTGGCTTTATAGATGCACGAGAAAGTTCTCACCTCATTAACATCTAGAGTGTATTTGCTCTGAGCGAACGACGGAGGGTTGTCATTGATGTTTTGGACTTGAACAAGGATCGTCAAAGTAATCTGTGGATTTAAGCAAATACATAGCCTTGGCTAAATCTGCAGACATGCTACAAATAGAACAAGCCCCCCTGAAATAGAGGCTCAAGCTGTTCCTTGTGCTAAATTCATTATCACAGAATTAATTCTCTTCAAAGTGTGACTAATGAAGCGCCGTGCTAGACACTTACACTTCTGGATCCTGTTTTATTGCAACGGATTTGCACCGTGAGCTCCTCGGGATTTAGCAGAGTCTGAAAAAGGAAAATTAACATGTCAACGTCATCGGCATTCTCGAAACGGCGTCAGGTTTGCTGTTAACTCAAGATTTTTATTTTTATTTTTCCCCCCTGTAGCTTGAAGCACTGTTATCAGAACAAGAAGTCGCGCTTGGAAAGGTGGGACGATTCCAGGAAACGTTCTGGGAAGTGTGAACGTATTCACTGATAAGTCAACATGTTTTGCAATGCCACCGGTCAAGGAGAGGAAACGAGAGGTACAGCAGTTGGTAAGAGATATTAAAGGAACCGTACTTCAAAGTCCAGGCGTTTCTTGACGATCAGATCCGAGCCCCGCAGGTCAAAAGCGTTGTCTGGGTTCCCGGTGAGAGTCAGTGTGACGTTCTTTGTTGTTGTGTTAATACGGACAACAACGGCATCGATTGTGTTGTTCTCTTTAATAATCACGGGCTCTGAGGGAACTGAACAAACTGAAGAGACAAGGCAAATATCATCAATGCTTAATGAACCACAATCCGGCCTACGAGCAAACAGCGAAAAATCTACCGTGCAACGTTTTCTTTTTTTTTTTGTAAACAGATTCACGATTTATTAGTGACAATATTGTGGGTTGAATAAAAATGGGCTGTACATTTCTGAATAATTGAACAGACAATTGGAAGAAAAGAAATTGAGAAAAGACAAATCGTCCCAGTTTAACAAGACTACAGTCAGAAAATCAGATATAGAAATGTAGCCTTTATTAAAACGCACCACAGCAATAGGCATCATAGCCACCCGAACAGGCCACGTCGACACGTCAAAGTGAATCGAAATCTAAAACGAGCCCTACTTACTTTTCTCAGCGAGGCAGAGTTTGTGAACGAGGAACACGATCGTGCAGCTTAAAGCGATGTTTAGCTTATATTTCCTTTCCATGTCCTAATGTGTGATCAACACAAATAAGTATGGAGGACTAGAGATGACCGTGGCACCAGCTGGTACTTCTTCACATAAAGCACTGACTGTGTTAGCGGATGAGTGGGAGTCAACTCCCGTCGCAATGTTTGTGACTTCATCTTACGGTCATATATTGCCTCAAGAGCTTGCCAACAGTGGACTGCTCCCTCCTACAAAAATACTTGCATCTGCTTTCAAGGGGGGAATTTTGTATTAGTGTCCAGAACAGCAAAGAGCAAGAATGTGCCCGCAGAAAGGGAGGATTTGGGCCGAGTTGTTTTAGTGGGAAAGACACTACATTTGTTCCACATTGTAGATGATAAGGAATCAGACTTCACTGTAAAATACAACAGACTGTTTTTCAGGATCTAGATTAGGCCTAGTCTTATTCCAGATCAGGAGGCAAATTCAAATAGTTCAAAGATATTCCACCACAGAAACTCTGGTGGACTTCTGATTAATTCTCCGTAACAGCAACTCTGACAGTAGTGCCAAATAACAGATTTTTTTCAAATATATATATGGTTTTAATGTGTACAGAACTATTAGTTCGCTGCAAGCACAGAGAATCCCCTGTGTATAATACAAACAAAAGAAGAAACCCATTAATAGAAGAGCTATAAACATGAACTATAGGCAGAATTCACAAATGATAAAGATTAGAAGCGAGAACGTGGCACATGTGAACCCAGTGACACCAACAACAAGAGACGTTTCATGCTGTAGAGAGATACAGTACAGGAAGACTAGCACTTGCGGTAAAATAGTGGTGCTAACAAGGCATAATGAAACGCAGGTGAGGGACAGTGTGAAAGTGTGCTCCATTCCGCGCTAATATGGTCTATTTATCCATCCATCCTTCCATCCAAGTCATTATTTGCAGTGATGTTCAGCTACAGTGGGCCGTGACATCATGCTGTTGGTCACTGCTGTAAAATAATTAGTGTACCTTGCTCACTCATATTCTGTAGGCAATTTGAAAATGCCAATCAGCCTACAACTTAACCTCCATGTACACAAACCCGAGGTGAGAGCCGATTCCCCAACCCTTGAGTTTCAAGCTGACAGGGATAGCTGTTTTTTGGAAGGAGTCTCCAGTGTCAATGATTTGTAAAAGTTAGAGGTAAGTTAAAGTTTTATTCCCAAAATCTATATCTCATTATAATTCAAGTGTAAGTTGAGTAGGGTAGAAGTAGTGTGATAATCTTAAATATATAAAATAAATGTTCAAGTGTTCAAGTCAAACCGGGACTTTTGATTGTGCAGAATAACACAACACAGTTATGAGAGTAAAAACTCCCTTCATTGCTCGACATAATCCCTTGCGACACTAATGCGCTTATCCCAGCGTTTCAATAGCACCTGGATACCATGAAGGTAGAAAGTATCCTCAGTACGCAAGAGCCATGATTGCACTTGCCTGCTTCACATCTGAAACACTGGCCTCCCAGGAACTCCTTAAATGGCTTGGAGCGAGGCCAGGACTGTACAGAAGAAGTGGCGATTATTCCCATTCGAGTTTCTGGAATGTGCAAGCGGTGCAGTGGGCAGTATGATGTCGTGCATTGTCCTGCAAAAAACAGTTGGTTTTGAGCCACCTTCGGTCATTCACAGACATATAGGCTCCTTTAAAGACGCTTGCACCATTTAGATGTTTTACTGCGGATAAAAGTCTCTGTAAATGTCACAAGCCCTGTGTTGACTTGAATGCCCCTTCTACTACTATTAGTGATGGGTCGTTCATGAACGATTCGTTCTTTTTGAACGAATCTTTAACGTGACTCAGAAGGACGAGTAGTCTCAGAGAGTGAATCGTTCATTTTCTACTGGGTGCGCATGCGCAAATCATCGCAAAAAACCTCCGTAGGTGATGTACGCGGAGCAGAATTGAACGGTTCTCAATGACTCTTCTAGTCCGAGTCGTTCGTTCTTTTGTCACGTGACTTCCATAGGTGCTATGAAGTGCAATAGATTCAAAACGCACGACTTGGACTAGAAGATATGAAAGGTGAGCTGCTTATACTGTTTATAATTATATGTCCTAAGCTGCATTGTAATATTTAAATTATTGGAACTATAGCCAAAATTTGTATATTTAGACGTGCCGGGGGTCTGTTTATTGAAAATGTAACATTTTATTTCATTTCTGATCGAAAGAACAAAATGAACTAAATGACTCAAAAAAAGATTCGTTAATTTTGATGAACAAGATTCAAAGAACCGAGTCACTAAAATGATTGGAACTGCCCATCACTAACTACTATGTGGGGGATTATGAATCGTGATTAATCTGTTTATTGCGGCAACAACAAAAATGTTTCTTCACTAAACGAAAAATACTTGCGTTATGCATTTTTAGGAAGAAAATGCAATGTATTGGAATAGACAGTTTTAAGTTGAAACAGTGATCTCATACAGGCAGGATGCATGACGAGGGGGAGGTTTTTAGGAAAGATAAATTGGAATTAAACATGACTACTTGTGTGCGTGTGTGTGTGTGAGACAGCAGATTCGATAATTAGAGGTATACAATAAGCACAGGCTAAAATAGCCATATTCTGCTTTATGTACAGTAGTGAATAGAGTATACATCTATTTTTCAGGTTTGAACGAGAGTTTAAAACAAATCAAACCCAAATCAATGTTGCCCTCTTTGCAGCTATGTAAAGTCATTATGTTCTCCTTCTGTACCCAACGGAGACCATGAGGTGATTCAGTCATGGCACGCTCTTGCGTTGTACTGTACATGCTTAGAGACAAACGGAGTCTCATGAAGTGGCGCTGTTTCACTAGGGCCCCCCCTCCACTCCTCACCCAGCTGCTGTGTGTGGGAACAACGAATACACACATACACATGAAACACACATTGTGCATTGTGCATCACATGTAGATGCCTGCTACAGCCTGTTAGTTAAGAGTGCTGCGTTCCGATCGGTAAGTAGTTTGTGAGAAGTACACTGCACAGGGAGCAGGAAGCACACTTTAAAGTACACTGCGGCATGGACAGCAGCAATCGGCACGCCACTGCTCTTTCTGTGATATCCCGGATGTGACGACCTGAATTTTAGCGACCTGAATTTGTAAGACTGAAAAATAATGAAGATTGTATTTTTAACACTTGAAAAAAAAATTTTTAACTGCAATTTAGTAACTTGAATATTTTTGCTTTGGATTTTAAATGCTTGAATTACATTTTCATTTGAAATATACAACCACAATAAATTGTAGTGGCAAAATTTTCAAACATTGTAAATGCTCTAATGATTTTTTTCAATTCAGATCAAATTGCAATGCAAAACAATTCAAACATTTTTATTGCAACAAGTTTTTTTCAGTTCATCTAATTCAACCTGATATTTTGCTTTGAGGAATTTTGGCACTATTATACTTCCATATGCATTGCTCCATTAAATCAAACCGCAGTGAATTCTTGGCAGAATAAGGTAGTTAGTTTTTGATCATTTATGTTGTATCATTTATCATTTGTTTTACTGTGTACTTTGAAATGACAATAAAAGCCTACTTGACTTGACTAGACTTGAATAATTCCATAATCGAGAATGTTTACATTATTGTGATACCACAGCAGTTTTTTTTTTAATCCAGTGCGCTCAGCAGGTGTTCATTCTTTTTCTAGAACAGATATAGATAGAAGATATGGAACATGTGCATTAAAACAATGGCTACTGTATAAGCATAAGACTAGATATTGTTCTGAGAGAAAAACTGCAGTTTTTATTTACAGCAGCAGGAGGCAGCATTGTGCAGGTGAAGAACAGACAAGTTACCTTTCACTGATTCATTCACATCATCCTACTGACCTTTTGCAGTCATGTGACTACCATGTCTTCAATCACAAAGATTACCTAATTACCTGATTTTATCTACCGAATGACCTGATTCTTTGTCGCGCAGATAATAAGAGACTAACCAAGCAATTGAGAGCTAGGAAACAAGAGCAACTTATTGAAAAGGGAAACGAGCGTGTGAAAATAGATGAAGAAAGACATCAAATTGGAGAAGTTTTTGACTGAATTATCATGAAGTGATTACCTCAGACGGTGTACAAATATTTGATTCCTTTTGGATTTGGTTCAGTTTGCTAGCGATAGCGTTAGCTACTTCAGTGCTCCTGATGCGAACACGGCGATGCTATGGCGTATGCTGTGTGATTCATGAATGTTATGATACACAGAGTGTTGCGTAGGTGACGCTAACTAATACTGACATTTCAAGCTTCGTAATTAATAACCGTTCTGGGGTTGAATCCCTAACAGTCTAATATGGAAAGATAATGTGCTATATAGGGTGTACAATCTTTTGTTCTACACACCACGTAGTGCCCTTGATCAGGAGTTAGAGAGGGATTTGAGATTCAGCCTTCTGTTAGAAGCTGGTTACATTTGTAGCTCGTATTAGCCGTGAAACATACCACAGACGGTTCAGAGGGAATTCGCGTGTACAAGGTATAACGAGATAATGTTATCAGATTTATCAGAATGTGGTGTTCGGCACTGGCATCCAGCAAGCATTGTCCCTTCGGCCGTCCACATGTGGGCGGGACCGTGACGGACAGATATCATGACATGACATAAAAAGGTCTATATGGTGATGTACACTTATGGTCTACTTTATAAGATATCCACTAAGCCAGTCATATGACAGAAGCACGATGCATAAAATCATTCAGACGTCAAGATCTTTATTTAATGCTTTCATCATACAGTACTCAGCTCTTCTATTGCCATGGGTATATCTTCAGATAGGTTTTCATGCCTCTTCTATGGCACTCAACTCGTCCTCTTCATCCTCTTCCTAGAAACTAAGCCTGTCTGGCAGATCTTTCATCATGGATGGGCAGGTCACCAGCAAAACTGAACTGCTGTTCATCCCCGCTGATTTAAACCTCAAGGTCAGGGTCTTGTGATCTCCCGGGAGAACTCTACGATCTCACCTTCTGTACCTGCGTGCACGCAACCTTGGGGTAACCATGGACATCAACCGATTCTTTTCCTCTCGCATTGCTAATCTGGCACACTCAAGCCGATTTCTCCTTTAAACATCATGAACAACCCTGTCAAGGTCAAATTGAATAAAATTTTTACATCTGTTCTGATGTTTCGATGAAAACATTAACTAAAGCTCTTGACCCGTATTTAGCGTAATTGTTTGCATTGTACTTGACTGGATAAATAAACGTACAGCTGTTCCTCATGAAGTGGAGAGTAGGTGTATATACAATACCGTCACTTCAGATCCTAGGACTGATGCAGTCGAGCTGCTATTATGCCCTTGAACAAAACACTTAATGTGTAGTCATATTTAATAGTGTGCTATTAAGTGTTAAAACACTTGTTCACAAGTAAGTACACAAATTTAACCAAACACAAAACAAATTATAACCCCTAAAAAGTAGAAGGTTTCGACAATAATCATGAACTATTCATTAAAATAGCTAAAACAAACCTATAGTATTATAAAGTATTATTTTATAAAACAGGTATATTATCGATGTATGAATTACGGAGGCATGGTGGTGTTCTGGTGTAAATCTGGGGCCTCCAGAGTCAAGGGTTCGATTCCCACCTTGAGTCCGTAAGCATAGTGTTTTCATGTTCTCCCTATGCTTTGGTGGGTTTCCTCACACATACCAAAGACAAGGTGAAAATAATCCCCATGTGTTTCAGGTCAGTCCCTATTTTTAGCTTGTAGTTTTATCCTTCAATTTACGTTAAGGAACTCTTTGCCCTTTCTGCTGTTTTGACACACTTTTCTCACTTTGCTCATTTTAAGTTAAGAAAAAGGGTAAAAACCTGGCCCAGTTGCAGATATTAAAGTGACTTTGACATTGCCCGTGAGTTGTTTGTGTGATTTTTCTGACAGGACTATGATTAATACGAGGGTCTTGGTATAAGCAGGCTTCGTCTCCAGATGGATTTAGACGAGATGATATACTAGTTGGCCATTTTTAAAATAAAACCATCAGTTAAAGGACATTTTAATGAACAAAAATCAAAGCTGTATATTAAGATTTAAACCGCATTTGAGAAATTGCCGTTGTCGGAATGCAGATTTCGGTCACATTTTAGGTGCCCTGATTATGATGGACACCTCTGATTGTTTTGGATTTGCAGGAGCAAAGGTGACCAATGATTTCAGTTACAGGGTCTTTATGTCATGGCGGCGTCATTTGCGCTGTAAATTAGGTCCCAGATTTGGCTTGATTGCAAACACACAGTCACAATGATTGTGCTGTGATGAGCAATGGCTTCTTTGATTTGTTATATTAAAGCAAAGATGTGCATTCTCAGTGTCGGTAAATAGTAGCAGGAAAATCTCAGGGTTTAAAATTTCAATGAAACATTGGGAATATGGTTAACAAAGAGCAGTTCACTTGAATTTTTTTGCATTATAGGACCCTAATTGCAGTTTAGTAGTTACGTAGTAATAAATTGTTGTCAATATGTCTAATGTCATAGATCAGTTGTTTTAACAATATACTGTACAGTGGAACCTCGGATTGCGAGTAACTCGGTTTACAAGTGTTCCACAAGACGAGCAAAGATTTTTAATAAATTTTGACTTGAAAAACGAGCATGTCTTGGTTTACGAGTGGCGAGATTTTTTTGTTTCAACAGTTTTTCCGTTGTGTGTGTTTGTTGTGAAACTTAAAAAGCGAGGTGGGGGGCGGGAGGAGGAGTTTTACTGTGTAAGACGAGGCGAGGGAAGGGGCTAATTCCACACACACACACACACACAAATACACGGCGCCTGCGCGCACAAATGGAAACACTTATCTGTTGGAATTTATTTTAACTTTTTTTTTTTAAAGTAAAGTGCGGTTAATTTGTTTTATTTTTACTTTATATATTGTATTAATTATTTTTCTGTATTCATTTTTTGGGCTGTGGAACGAATTATTTGAGTTTTCATTATTTCTTATGGGAAGATTTGATTTGGTTTACGAGTGTTATGATCGTAATCCAAGGTTCCACTGTATATTGTTTAGACCTTACTCTTTCAGTGATGGCTTTACATTGCATACATTGGAGGACCCAAAACCAGTCTCAGAAAATTTCCTGTCTGTATGTCTGCATGTAAGGCGGGTATGGTGGTGTTCTAGCAAGTTCAGGTCCCAGGTTCAATTCCTGCCTCGGGGTCTGTGTGTGTGGAGTTTGCATGTTCTCCCCATACTTGGTGGGTTTCCTCTGAGTGATCTGGTTTCCTCCCAGTGTGTGTGTGTGCCCTGCGATGGACGCGGGGTACACCATGTCCAGGGTGTACCCTGCCTCGTGCCCTAAGTCTCCTGAGCCCAGGAGTCTCCAGGCCCCCTGAAACTCTGTATTCAGGATAAAGCGGTATAGATGATGAGTGATGTCTGCAAGTATGTCAAGCCGGATTTGTCACAACATCACACAAAAATAGCTGGACAGAATTTAATGAAACTTTAATGACGCCAGTCCTTCAGTATTTGCCTAATGTTAAACCGTTTGGCATAAATGAAATCAAAATATTGATTAGAAGCGAATTTATGAGCAGTTATGTGCCAGATTGCAGCCTGCAAGTTTTGACAGCTTACTGCACATGTGTCAAACTGTACGTGCGTCATAAATAGACTGCTAGACAGAATTTAATGAACCTTTTGCCTGAAGTTTAACTTGCACCATAAGTGAAATCAAAATGGTGATTAAAAGCGATGTTATGAATAGTTAGGTGTCGGATTTAACAATCTAGTTTAAAATGAGCTCCTAATAAGATCCTTGCTCAATGTAAACAAATGCCGGCACCAATAGATATTAATTACAAAAGCTAAACTGACTATTTTTACTGGGAATAGTTTATATTTACTCATCCTTACAAAATGTTATTTCTTTGTATTAATAAGTTAGACAGAGAGTTCTGCATTACAGAAAGACAGGCAGACATGTACATGGGCTTCAACCTGAAATAATAATAATATCACTGATTAAATTAAAGCTGATCAGCTTATTATAATCGGCAATGACGGGTACTAACTCAAGTTCTAAATAAAGCTTAAATATGCCTTTAAATGTGCTGCACATCATTCTTATCAAGCTATCAGAGTAACAGGTTCATTGTTATGTTATTGATACAAATGAGATTTTAGCCCTCCATCTAATATGTTCAAAAGCTGGCACTGCTCAAAGCTATAGACTATTGACCACAGACAGATTTTTTTTTAAAAGAATACTCACTGGTCCAAAATACTCATTTTACACAGCTTATTCCCGAAACCTGAAAGCCTCCTCAGCAACTGGATGTACAAATCCATTCAGCTCTATTATTAAACTGTAAACTGACTACTGCAGCGCTCAAGTTTCAAACATATTATTCACAGTTAAATTAAAACCTTATTACTTGTAGATTTCCATTCTGCTAAGGTGTCCTATACAGGACACCTTAGCAGAATGGAGGTGTCTAAGGTGCTAAGGTGTCCTATACAGTCTGTGCAAGTTGCAGATATAATTACAGCTCCTAGTGCAATCTGTACATCTTCATAATGCATAGACTGTTCTGTACACGCTGCAGGAATCAGTACAATAGTCAATATTTGTTTTATTCATTGCAAAATCTAAAGCCAATTCTTTCTTATAATTATCATTACCAGGATCTTGGGTTTGCCTTATGTTTTTTACTCTCTCACTTTGAGCTTTCAAAACTCTTTGATGTTCCTCTGTTTGACCTGCTTCAATATAGTTCTTGGATCCAGCACTGGATGTGTTATTAATCGCCCTGTGTGTGGATTCTCACGTTTCTCTCAAGTCCTGTTCTTTACAAGCAGCTAATACATAAGGGCTTGTATAGTGGCCTCTAAATAAATCTGAGGCTAATAATGAACTATATGAAAGCAATAAGGTGTACTAGTACATGAAATTTTTTATATGGTGAAACTTTATTTAAGTGAATTCATTTTAATTTAACATTTAGAGAATGTGTCTCCAGAGAGAAAGGGAAAGAAACGTTATGTGTTATGTATGCGATATATATATATGCACACACACACACAGTATATAGAAAAAAAGAGTTGAAAAAGCCTTTTATAAATAAATATAAAAATAATAATTAAAATATAAATAAATAAATAAATAAAATTATAAATAAATTTTACTCCTCATTTCTTCATATTAAATTCAATTTAATTAAATTATGGAGATTAAATCCAAGAAATTTAAAGTAAATTAAAGTGTTTTACTGAGACAGGCTGCAAAGTGCCTAAAGATTCAATTTAAAATTTATTTGTTTAAGTACCAACCTCTGCAGCGACCTCATTTCCCCTCTCGTCTGCTCCAACCGCTCAGCCTTCACCATTATATTAAACACCAGCCTGATCATCTGTCATCATCTGCATCTGTTTCTCACTGGTTCATGCTTTAAGTTAGATGTTTTTTTTTTTAATGCTTGAATGATTCATAAGTCACTGCGTGGCTTAACAAAAAAAAAAAAAAGAATTCCTTTGAAATTGCTCAGGTAAGGGGATCCTGCTCAGGTAACAAAGAAAAGTCCTTTAGGGAGCCTGGAGATCTATTCCTCAAGACTATGTTAAAAAATACAAGAAAGCCTCATTTGAAGCAAAACATGAAGAGATGAGGGGTGGCCCTAGACTTGTACAGTACTGTATATAATGTTTCATTAATAATACAGCAAATTTAGAATAGCTAGAGCTTGTAAGTTTCTATGGTGTAAGGTGATACAACACTTCAGAAAAATAAATCATCTACATAACCGTCTATACCACTTTTTGACGGGGTACCAATCCATGCCATTTGGGAATGCAAATTAGCCTAGACTGCATGGGAATCAAAAGGCCCTGGAGGTGCAAGCTGATATTCCTAAGCACTAAGCCACCGTGCCATCGTACTCACCTTCTGCTCCTGTTCATTTTGAATTGTTGATTTAGGAGAACGCAAAATCATAGAATATATAAAAAAAAAATCATGTAGAATATAAGGAACTGAAGAACATGCTCAGGTTTATTTGGTACTTTTACATATTATACTGTATCCAAGGGCGGATCTACTAGGGTGGCACGGGGTGGCAATTGCCACCCTAAGAAAAAGCCTTGCCATCCCATTTCCCACCCCAGAACTAGTTTCAATCACACATCAGCCTTTATTTAATTTTTATAGGACAATGTAAAAATGTGCATCCTAGTTTATACACCGAATGAGAATAGCGTTCCTTGTATCCACAAAAACCATGCAAGGATGCTTGCTTCAGTGTTGCCATCCCTCATAATTTTAATGCCACCCCCTTGCCACCCCATGAATAATTTTCTAGATCCGCCCCTGCCAGCAAACAATCTCCAAAACAGCTTGTTTAAACATTTTATTTGATTATTCTGTTGCCATTTCAGGAAATTGCAGTGCTCAAATTCAGTATCAGTTCTTTGAGTATGCTATCATGATGGATTAATGTCCTGGGTTATTCTGCATACTGTAAAATATTCAGTAACTACAGGTGAACTAATTGTAGGAAGGGTAGGAAGAGTATATGTCTGGGTATGTGGCCAGTTTGGCAATGCCATATCAGAATCAGAAATTTTTATTATTTTCATTTGTACATAAAAGGAATTTATCTTAGTAATGTAGTGTAAATGTGATGTTAGGGAATAAATAAATAAATAAGTGCAAATGTTTGCATCCCCTTTCCTGAAAATGGCAACAAAAAAAAGGGTTCATTTTATTTAATGTGCATTCAGCAGTATTACTACTCATTTAAAACATAGTTCAGTAGTTACTTGTTGTTACTATCTGTTATAAAACTGCATGAGTTATAAATACAGAAATAGGCAGAGTAGGAGACGCCGTCATAAGCTGGAAGCAGTTTTTGCTAATTGTGGCATAAACTATTTCTGTTATGGAGCAATTAACATCAAGCAGAGACACAAGTGTAAGAATATGCAGCTGTGCAAAGGAAGCAATAATACTTTTAACTCTTTAAACTCCTGGCTTATTATACAGTTTGTTTCATCCAAAAGTATATTATTCCGTAACTACGATGAATTATTCAAAAACTACAAGATAATTAAGGTCTTTTGAACATCACACAGGAGAGGAAGATTAACACATCAAAGATGTTTTGCTGGATTTCTTTATGAATGTCATCAGACAGACGACATGTAGGAACATGGCTTAAAACCAAAAAAAAAAAACTTAAGAACCTGTTATATTGGTCAAATTAAGCATTGCCCGATTAATAGAAAATTCAGAAAATGTCTGATATAACACCATAAACAAATGCCTAGTGTCTTCTCAGTGCAGCTTCAGCAGCTTCTCATCATTGCAGATGTTTTCCTTACGTTCCTGAGAAAGCATGCATAATGAGAATGAGTAAGATTCATAAAGATATACAGAGATGTACTCTCCGCTACAATGTAAAAGAATGTTCAAAGCACAAAATGCTGCTGATAAAAGAGAGCAGTCGTAACTCAGGATGAAATCACAGCCAGACATTTAAATGAACCGTTCTCACAAGACCAAGCAATATCTGAAGACATCAGCTGGGTTCATTACACCGGACCAGCTGTTATAACAAGATTCCACTGAAATACAATCCCCAGATCGGCAGGAAAAACAACGCAGCATTTCAGAGTAGACAGAATTTTAAAAACACTTCATTACTGGTGGTTCACAATTATTTTAATCATCACAGTTTTCTGTGTTCTCGCGAAAAATATTTCTTGCCTATATGACACATCGAATTAGATTGAAGTAGCCAATCTGATACTTATATGAATCAAATTTTATTTTCATATGGTAAAAAAATACACACTGGTGCAAATTGTCCTCTTCTATACTACTTCTATTTACGCTAAGGTAACATACATTAGGTAACCATAACGACAGTATGTTCGGTAAGATACAGCGTATAGAGTGTTTGCAGTCACATGATGTTGCCAGATGTTGCCATTTTACGACACTACTAGTCCAGCTGTGATCTATCTTCAGTAGCTGCTAGGCAGGTTAAAGCTATGTTCAGCCTTGCTGTAATTGTATTGTTACTCCAAATAAATAACTGTATGTGTGATTAGTAGTGAATTTAACGATAAAATCAACCAGAAAAAGAGTTTGAATACAGAACGGACGAATAGCGAATTGTCAGATTAATTCCGTCCATTAGTCTCTAGTATCATTTCTAACCTTAGGATTTGTATTCATTTACAGGTCTGACGTCTACTGCTTCTTTGAATTCTCCGGGGATTTGAATATAAGAGGGAAACCAAATAAAACGCATAGCACATCAATTAATTTCAACCACTGTAGCTCAGGTTGGATATATTTAAGAGATCAAAATAATAATTAAGCAAGGATTCTGTACAACCGGATGCTTTTTTCTCTGTCCCTCTACTGGGAATATCATCGCTCGCAACACTTTCCCAACAGTTATGGTTTCATGGGCATCAAGCTTGTGATAAAATTGAATGAATTAAAGGGCAGCAGTCCAGACGTCTGGAAATGGATCATGGACAAGTGGTGGCGTCGGCCCGCAAACAATCTATTCTCAATCTAATCTATAATCATTTTCTAATTAGATACAAAAATGTTTGCTGCAAATTATAATTCTGATAACAACTTGAAAAAAATATATATTTACATGAGATTCATAATTTCTTTACATTTCCAGTCCCCCTCCCCCCCCCCCCAACAACTTTTTATTTGTTTTAATGTCTGTGCATTCCACTTGCCATGGACCTTTGTATGACCTTGTAATCCATTGTACTGTATATCAAATTGTGTCGTCTCACATGCATCAATTCGAGGACGCCAACTCAAGAGAAGAAGAATAATCCCTAGCTTCATCAACTTTTCAAGAGAAGGAAGTAACTGTAGAGTACCTCAGAGCAGAGACTGAATGTGGTGCAAGTTAAGCATGATACACTTTGCTCACACAGCTAAGTCTTGTTTCTCTACTTTGTTCATCAGAGCTTTTGATTGATCTTTTATAAGCAAGCCAGTGGTCTTGGACAGTACCATGCTAAAGTCTGAAGGTCAGAGGTTCAAGCCCCCGCTGTTGAGCCCCTGAGCAAATCCCTTAAATCGCCATTCGCCGAGTTGCTTTATCATTGCTCGCCTCAACGCCTTGACAAGCTGGAATATGCAACAAAACAAATGTCACTGTTGTGTATAAGCTTTCCCTCCTGTTCCATGTGCCACATACAGATTATGACTCCTGTCTTAATCTGACAAAATCAGGTGATTTTTTTTATGCATGACTTCCCAACTAATGACAAACCTGTCTAAGGCTTGAATGACCTCCTAAAACCCATTACCTAACAGTGTCTAGGCAGTGATCACAGAAGTATTATCTTAAGCCGACACACGGTAATTACACTGGACGTGCGGGCCAGCTGTCCTGCGGTACCAGCTGTACGGTGTGTATGACAACTGTGCTGAAAGACGTAAACAGATTGGACAATTATACTGATTTCTACTGTGAGTGCCATTTCCTATGCAGAGTGACTTCATAGACTTTCAAGGCATCTGTAAAATGTCGGTTTAATCATGGTTTATGTAAAATACATCCTATATGAATATGCATTTAGACCTGCTCTCTACGTAGTTTCATGATTAGCTTGTTACAATTATCCTGTTCCTGTGGAGAACTTGCAACAGAAAGAAAAGTCATAACTATTTTTCATCAGGTTACGCCAGACCCTAAATTTGTTCATGGGACACACAAGACAACTAGGTGTTAATAAGTAGGTGACTTTGGTTATTGTGATGTAGGAATTTTAATTGGTATTATAATATAGGGAAATAGGAGGGCTTTTACTTTACAGCTCCCAGATCCTGACCAAGGATTAAGGATGCTCCTGACAGCACTTAGCAGGGCATTTTGAGTTTTTAATATGTGCAAAGATATTTTTAAAACGTGGCTCATGTGGACATAATTACATATATATATATATGGATTTCTGTGCTAGTCATGGATTGTCCATAACAAATACCATGTTCCAGCATAGGGATGCTCATAAGTGTACTTGGTACCAGAGCACCTTAGGCCGAAGGTCATTGATCGATTTCGTGATCGTATGATCTGACCTGAGGTCATATGTCTTGGCACTCAGGTAAAGAGAGGGGCGGAGCTGTCAATTGATCACCATCTGGTGGTGAGTTGGGTCAGGTGACTGCCATCCAACATCCAAACTACTTCTAGATAGATGATGGAAGATAAATGAAGAAAATCATGTTATTTAAATCCCAAAATTGTTTTTTGTTGGTTTTAGTTACTTTATATATAATATTATTAATTAATCTAATAATTTATGGAAATGTTAAAGCTAATTACAAAATGACTTCTTGTGGCCCACCTGCAGTACATTCACGGCCCACTACTTACACGGCCACTCACTTACTCATTGTCTGTATCACTTCATCAAACTGCAGGTAATGTGGGAACACCAATTAGCCTAATCTGCATATTTTTGGACCGTGGGAGGAAACTGGGGTATCTGGAGGAATCCCACATTTAAGCCTGGGGAGAACAGGCAAACTCCATGCACACAGACTCAAAGTGGGAGACAAACCCAGACCCTGGCGGTGCAAGGCGACATTGCTAACCTCCAAGCCACCATGCGGGCCAATAGTGTGGGAAACACTGGGTAATTATTAGATCTGGCATTCTCACACAGGAAGTTAATTAAACTTAAAAATAAATTACGATTTTAAAGTCTAGACTTACTCTTGCTCTTCAACAATCTCATGGTGCTTTTACTCCACTGCAGCCGAGTGTTTTCTTATAATTGCAACTCCTCAACTGCTTTATTCCAGCAATTTGCCATCCCTAACACTTAGCGTTTTTTTTTTATTAGTTCACCATAAAAGTGCCAGTGTAAGTTGTTACTATAGAAACACCAATATTTTAGGACGAGCATGTGGATATAAAACTTGGGTTTGGATTACAGCTACTGTCAGAGCAGCTGGTAAATAAAATCATCATCACTATGGTGTAACGCTTATTAATTGACATAACCTTAGTACCACGAATAAGTTAAATGAAAGCTGTTTTCCTGTGGTGTTAACCCATTAACAACAACTACTCCACGTAATTCATCTCCTTTTTAAAATGGTGAACAGCACTTATGGCCATAAACACTCTTCGCACCATCTTTTAAAATCATAAAACAAATGTCAGCATGTTTTGCTTGCGTACCGCTGGCGCGTATATGATTACAATGACATTAGTAGCAATCAGTCTCCCACGGGCCCTCAGGCAAGGCGGTTGGAGAGAAGCATCTGCTGGGTCCTGGAGCAAGCAGAGAACGACAAATGCAAATGAACAATAGCGCAGATGTTCCGCTGGCAGGGCTCTCGAAGGCGTAAGTGGGCAAATGAGAACCGCGCTTCAGTGTGAGGGCGCAACATATAAATCATGTCCTTTTCTTCTTTAGATCCGTAAACCCGATCAGCCTTGTCAGTCATGACAGCCGTGCACGATCATGATAGTCTGCTGGGTTTTTCAGGGGAGTGCAACCACTGAACGTGTTATAATGCAGTTATTAGTCGAAGTGCAATTGAAGGATGTCTAGGCTGTAACAGAAAAATCCCTTGATTAAGTTTCCCTGAAGCGATTATGTGACTCATACAGTATGCAATCACATGACGCTACATTTCAACAATGCACGTGATCATGGGAAAAACCCTATGTCCTATATAAATTATTCCCTAGGGTTAACCCTAACCCTAACCCTAACCCTATGTCCTAACCCTATTCAGAAAAAGCATTTGACAAAAGTATACTAATCACCAGGCTGACTGATCTGTCATCATCTGCACCTGATTTATGCCATAAGTTGGATGTTTTTTTTTGTTTTTTTTTGTTATGTTTGAATAATTTAAAGAAAGAAAAAAAAAAAACCTTGCTCTGAAACTGCTCAGGTGTACAGACAGGACAGAAAATATCTGTCAGAAAGCCTGTAGAGCTGTTCCTCAAGACTACATTAAAAATACAAGAAGATCTGTCTCTTCGGCAGCGAAACATAAAGAAGTAAGGAGTGCCTCAAGACTTTTGCACAGTACCGTGCATGTAAAAAATTTCTTTGACATGAAAGGGGATAGCGAGCCTGAATCCCAAAGATGCCTCAGCCCTCCAGAGCCAGGAGTCCAACAGAGCAAAATGGGCCGTGCTCTCTGGGAAGGAGGCATGGCAGACTTTTGCTCCATCGTTCCCCTATCAATCACAGTGATACTAGCTAGTTGTGACAGTCTGAGCTCATTTATGTGGAGAAAGAGCAAACAGCGCCTTCCTCCAAGTGTGTTACACTGACCTGTGATGCAGCATGAGCAACAATAGGAAAAGATGAAAAGATTTAGATGAAGCGTCTGTTAGCCCTCACCCTCCCCAGTGCGTGTCTGTCATAGGATAGGAGAAAACTGGCACTGCATGCAAAGTAGTGAGAAGGAAATCAATTAAATCAATTAAAAATGTATTCAAAAAAATCAGGTGAAGTGTAGAAAATATAGAAAATGAAGATATCACTCGTTCATGTTTGAAAACGCCAGGCAGCCTTCATGTGAAAATATATGAACATGCATTACATAATAACATGCATTCAGGAAAAGGAGGCAAAAATCCCCCAAAACCCGCTTGTATGTAAAATTCAATATTGTCAGGTTGGCATAGTGCGGTTTCTGCATGAGGACTGTGTCGGGTAAAATAGACGCCAAGGAAATGACTTACTACTAATAAACTGTTTTTGTTTTAATTAATCAAAAAACAAAAAGAAAGACTGATACGGTAAGAGATAAAAATCTTCAGCATAAGCAGATGCTGAGTTACGGTATTGAATAAGATACAGTTAGTATTTGATTATAAAAAAGCATGACTATTTGACGAAGATGGATGGATGGATGACAAATAATTTATTTCTACTAATGATCAATTATTCAAGACAGAAGAGTATACAGTAGGACTGGAATTTCCTTCAGGATGAATAAAGTTTGTATGTATGTATGTATGTATGTATGTATCTATCTATCTATCCATCCATCCATCCATCCATCCATCCATCCATCCATCCATCCATTAACAAGCACTAGATAAAATCTTAAACAACACATTATTCACTTGTAAAAACAACAGGAAGAATCAGAAACTAGAAGTGACCTTTCATAGTAAAACAATATTGCACTTTTCAAAGTAGAAATGTTTACCACAGATGCAGTACAGTCAGTAGATTTAGCTTAAAAAAAAAAAACAAAGTGTACCCTAGGAAGAAAATGACCTTTAAAAGTAAAAAAAAAAAAAAAGTTCTAAAGTGTATAATTAGAAATCCTTAAAGATGCATTTAGATTGTTCACAAACATGGCAACAAATAATGTGCCTATTTTCCTCACAGAGCTGAACTTATATATATATATACCATAGTATTCATCATAATTATATATCATTTATCATTTGCACACTGGTATGTGACCTCATCCGCTCTAAATTACATGAAAATATATGAAAACCTTTGATTCTACAGTTTTCTCACTTTCCTTATGTATAATGAATAGGTCTGTACATTCCTGTTTAAATTACAGGGTTTTGTGAAATGAAAAAAAAAAAAATTAAAGCAAGATAAATCTTTTTTATAAATGGGATCTTTTTTCACCTTTAATGTTTTAGCTGTACTATTTAGCACTCTGGATTAATTACAGAGTGCTAAAGAGTACAGCTCATTTCATGATAATATACTCAGTAAACGAAGAGTTAACTGAGTAATGTACTGTACAGTGCCCGGCCAAACAAGTTCAAAAGGACACACACGCTAATGTTATGCAACATCACAGCAATTACTTTCATACATGATTTCAATGAATTTTGACCAAGATAGATGACAGAAGTGTTATCAAGTCATCAGACTTTTAATGGGGTTAAAGCCAGGAATCTAATCTTGACAACTCGTGTGTGAAAATGATCCCGCATGCTCCCAGAACAAGGCCAGGAATATGCCTGTGCCGTCATCGAAGAAAAGCTCCATTGATGTGATAATCTGGTTGTTCAGTATGTTCAGGTCATCAGCTGACTTCATTTTATTGCCACATTGATCAACCTAGACTTGACCAATTGAAGCAAACCACAGATTATAACATTGCCTCCAGAGGCTTGTACTGTACAGTGGCCACTACGTTTGATGGGTGCTTCATGCATCATGCTTCATCCTTCTTACCCTGATGCTCCCATCGCTCGTGAATACATTCAATCTTAACTCATCATACCACATCACCTTTTTCCATTACGCCAAAGTCAGATCTTCATGCTCGCAAACAAACTGAAGTTCTTTTCTGATTATCCTCACTAACAAGTGGACTACGGACACACAGATGATTATTCCACATCCTGTGAGTTCTCGTCACATTGTGTGGTGGTAGTGCTTGTGATTCCCATTGTTGTTGTTTTTTCCTTGTAACTTTTCACTAAGCATTTAAGAGATTCCTGATCACGGTCATTCATGATGTGTTTCCGGCCACATTTCTTCCGTGAAGCTGACAGGTCACTACAATCCTCCTAGGGTTGACCAGGTTTTAACCCAATTCCAGTCATTTCAGCAATCGCCCTTTCTTTGCTTGAGGCAGGATAATAATTTGATCCTTCTGAAACACAGTAGCATCTTTTCTATAACTATGGGCTAAATCTTTTAATGTGGTTGTTTAAGAAATGAGAAGCCACTTACTGCATCGGTTAGGGCTAAAAGAATTATCGCCATCTGAAACATACTAATCACTGCAGGAAATATTCAGTTGTATGAAATATTTGCTTATTTAAACACCAATGCAAAGGCAGCATAGATTTTGAACAGTTAGTGCAGTAATGTGTGAATTAAAGGCTATAGCAGAAATGTCTGTGATGCAATGGCACCCCGTCCAGGGTGTACCCTGCCTCACGCCTTAAGTCTCCTGCAAAAGGCTCCAGGCCCTGCCAGACCCTGGATACAGGATAAAGCGGTATAGAAGGTAAGTGAGTGAGTAGGTGAGCGAGTGACGTCACTAAATGTAGCACTGAAGATTCAACACTAGAAGAAGTAATTCGGTACTGTAGGTGTTAATTAAACCTCCTCTGGCTTGCATGCAAGGGAAAATGTAATACAGTACTCTATGTGTTATTTTTATGCTGTGATAGAGTTTAGAGAACGAGAACACCAGTCTGTGAATGGGAGTGCAAAGGGTAGTAAAATAATTGTCTATAGACACAGTTGAGTATAATAAGCAGATATACTGTAGCAGTGGTACAAAGTAGCATTTTAACATTGTACAATAAATTAGCTGTTGTAGTATACTGTAGGTAGTGTGCAGTTATCATGATCAATATATTGCACAGACACTACATTACACTGATCATACTTATTACATACTGAAAGAAGTAATCAAGTAACCTACTGTATGGGTTCATTTAATGCTTGGAAAAGTGGTTCAGTACTATCATATAAGCCTATCAGGCCTGTGCCGTTTTTTCTTGTCTGACCTTTGCAGAAATAATTACTCACAGACATGATGTACTAATGCTTAATCTTGTTGTCAATGCGGTGCCAGGATATACGCTACGGTCAGGGGTGCACACACACATTTTAAGGTGTAGTTGCTCCATCCTGTAAAAAGTGCAACCCTGTCCCACCCCCACCTCCACCCCCTCCCCTCACTCCCATAATTTTAGGTGTCAATTTTTTTTTTTTACAAATTTCACACCCATTATTGCAGATACACGGGGTGTTCGAGTCAGACCAGCACTTGCAATGGAATTTCTTGTAAATAAATGCGTAAAATTAACTGACATTTAAAGAAGACTTCAAACACAGTACACAGATGAGTCTTATAGCTGCAGTAAAACATTCGAATTGTGCAAACGTTTTAAAGAAGGCCGTACATTTGTGAATGACGATTCCGGCTCGGGCGTGTCATAGGATGGAGCACAGGGCATTGCTTTATTTATTTAGATTTTCTATATACCAATCAGGCAGCACAGTGGCTTAGTGGTTAGCCCCACAACCTTGGTCAAGGTGACCCGTGGTCAAGGTTTCAATTCCCACCTCGTTGTGTATGGAGTTTGCATATTGTTTGGTGGGTTTCCTCTCTGTGCTCCAGTTTCCTCACACAGTCCAAAGACATGTAGAGTATAGGCTACCTGCCCCTCCTAAATTGCTCCGGAGGGACACTGTGTGTGTGTGTGTGTGTGTGTGTGTGTGTGTGCTTGTGCCCTGTGATGTATTGGCACCTCATCCACACTGTAAAAAAAAACGGTCGTAAATCCGTAAATTTTACGGTAAAAAACTGGCAGCTGTGGTTACCAAAATTTTAGCGTAAAAAATACGGTAGCACCGTTATTGCACTGTAAAAAAAACAAAGCGTAAATTTTACGATAAAAAACTGTCAGCTGTGGATGCCAGAAGTTTACCTTAAAAAATACAGTAGCAATGTTTTTGGTTCTATGGGATCGCACTCATTATACTACATATTTTAAGGATTTTAATTGTTCTTTTTTTCAAGTCTGACCGGGCATCAAACCCAGACCCTGGAGGTGCAAGGCGACAGTGCTAACCACTACCCTATCATGCTTGCTAGGTAACTCTTGGTCGTTGTTGGACTTCCTCGGTTTCCCCACGTCCCCTCGCACGACTTGCACCCCAACAACGACAACACTTATGTAGCAAGCATGGTAGTGTAGTGGTTAGCACTGTCGCCTTGCACCTCCAAGTTCTTGGTTTGATTCCCGGCTAGGCTTGAAAAAAGAACAATTAAAATCCGCAAAATGAGTGCGATCCCGTAGAACCAAAAACATTGCTACCGTATTTTTTTTTACAGTAAACGTCTGGCAACCACAGCTGCCAGGTTTTTACAGTAAAATTTACGGTTTGTTTTTTTACAGTGCAATAACTGTGCTACCGTATTTTTTTACGGTAAAATTCTGGTAACCACAGCTGCCAGTTTTTTACTGTAAAATTTACCGGGTTTTTTTTTACAGTGCAGGGTGTACCCCGCATCATGCCCTAAGTCTCCTGGGATAGGCTCCAGGCCCTGTATACAGGATGAAACAGTATAGATGATGAGTTAGTGATATACCTATCAAAAAAAGGTCCAAATTGAGCAATTGTGGGCTACTTATATTTACAGTATACAGCAACAACACTCCTTCACTCATCGTCTAAACCGCTTTATCCTGTATACAGGATCAGGAGATCAGGCCTGGAGACTTTGGGCGTGAGGTACACCCTGAGGTGCCAGTCCATCACAGGGCACACACACACACACACAAACCCCCACACTCATTGACACACTAGGGGCAATTTGGGAACGCCAATTAATCTAATCTGCATGTCTATGGACTGTGGGAGGATACCGGAGTACCTGGAGAAAACCCACCAAGCAAGGGGAGAAAATGCAATCTCGGTGCACACAGACTCAGAGGCAGAAATCAAACCCCGGCCATGGAGGTGCAAGGTGACACAGCACGAATGGAACCATTTTTAGGGCAAATGAGCAGTTTTGCTCTGTCAACTTGTTCAGTCAGCGTTGCTCAGTGCATGTCCATCAGCCTACAATGCATGTAGACATTCTCCTCCTATAACACTCCATATGACATCCATCATCCTCATCATCATCATCATCATCATCCTGAACATTCTCCTCCTTCTCCTCCTCCTCATCATCATTATCTTCTTCTCCACACCATCGTCACCACCGGATCTCACACGGAGCTGTTAAATGATGCAGAGACGCAAGTACCTCCCACGCGGCGCACCTGAGCAGGATGTCAGAAAGCTCTGCGAACTTAGTGCGCGAGCGCGGAGTCTCTGCAGCTCACCGCGCGAGCGCGGATCACCCTGAACGCGGTTACTCGAAAATATACAAGCGCGCGCGAGCAACGTTCGCGTGTGACTTTCCAGGATTGTCGGATGCGCAGCTTTCAGGACGTCAGGAGACGGAGATCTGACCGGGACTGAGCCGCGCTGTCGGGGGCAGGCAGTCATGGGGTAGTTGTTCCAAAGGAAAGAAGAAAAAGAAGGGAAAAAAAGTAGAAAAAAAAAAGAGTCAGAAAGACGGATGCGGATGCAGCGAATTAAAGAAGGTTCACCTGCTGCGTGGGTGAAGAAGAAGACGCGCAGGAAAGTTGTGCAGGTTTCAGGATGGAGAGTCTGAGCGAGCTGAACAGCACCGCGCCGCCACCGCCGCCGCCGCACAGCAGCACCGAGCGCAACTTCCCCGCGCTCATCTTCGGCGTTTCTCTCATCGTAGTCATCATCTGCGGTAACGTCCTGGTCTGTCTGAGTGTGTACAGGGAAAAGGCTTTAAAGACCACGACCAATTACTTCATCGTGAGTCTGGCGGTGGCTGATCTTCTGCTCGCCGTCTTAGTCTTGCCGCTGTTCGTTTACGCCGAGGTAAGACCATCCCAATCCCAAAGCACAAACCTTAAAACTATAGGCAAATATTTGGAGGTTTATAGCTACATGACCCCGAGATGGACAGGATGATTTTTTTATTTCCCAGTTTGGTGCGTGGTCTCCATAGCCTTTAATTATGTTATGTATTATAAAGAAGAGTTCTCTTTTTTTCCTCTTTTTTTTTTCTTCTTTTATACAGACTTAAATCCTGATAAATGCACTTTCCTTCTCAGATTAGCCCATTACATCTCTCTAGAAGCAGAAGATTCCTGGAAGATCTTTTAAAGATTGCTCAAATTACCTTCATGACAGAAGCGATTAATGTAGCCTTATTGTAAAGCTTCTTAAAACAGGATTGTTTATTAAAACTTTTTCTTTAATGAGATGCACACAGTGTAGCCAATCCAGCTTGATTAGTTAATTGATTGATTGATTGCATATTATTTGATTATACCTGCTGTTATTTTAAGAACTAGCAGGAAAATGGTCAGATTCATAGGAAGTTCAAGTTCATAGGAAACAAACAAACAAAAAAATGTACACCCCCTTTGCATTCTAGATTTACCCCTTTTTCTCCGAGTGCATTTTCTACTTGGGCGATCATTAAATAAATTGTAATACGTTCACCAATCAAATCCTATCATCATCATAAATTAATGCCATCCTTTTTTCCCCGCTCAATTCCTGCTTCATTTTGGGGTGAGAATACATTTTGAATATGAAAAAAAGCACACACACACACAATTATTTGGTATGCTCTACCCATACACGTTGGTCACCGGCATATCCAACCTGATTGTTATAAGACCTTGAACATGTGCATGAAGGGCATTCGTGCTCTGCTGGTTTCATGTTCCTGGTAACGGCCAAGGAGCTACTGTTCAGACCTTATGTTTTGTGTGTTCTTCATTATAAAATCCGAGTCAGATGAATAAATGCATTTTTGGTCACAGAGAGAGGACACTGTGTGTGTCGTAGAACAAAAAACAGATTATATGCTGGTTGATTTCACAGTAATACATAATTATATATATTCCTAAAAATACATTTACCAACTTTAGCCAGGACCACAATTTTTCGAATGTGCTCAATCAACAATGGACATTTAAATTAAGTATGTATGTCGATATTTTCTTCATAAAACGTAGCTAATGTTTAAATAGCATTCATTTGTTCATTAATCAGGATATACATATGGCATACATAATGGAACATCAATAGAATGCCAGTGCATGAGCCCCCCCTCATCACCACACACATACACACTCACAAAACTTATTAAACTCAGAGAACCTAGACCAAACTTTCACAGACATATGGAGAACACACAGAGAGTAACCAGAGGTCAGGATCAAACTGAGGACCCACAAGCTGTGAGGCAGCAACACTACCCGCTGCACCCCTAACTGACCGAATCCTTCCAGGAACAAATCAACATCTATAGTACTGCTGTATTACTTTAAATAAACAGCATCAAGGTAATCATGATAAATGACTGCACCATTACAGCAACTTAGAATAGAATAGCTATGTGCATGTATTAGCATTTGGATGTGGAATGAAAATGCAGCATTAACAGTTAACCAAAATCAGAACACTGTACCCATGAGGTGAAAACCCTTTCCACAATGTAACTAACTTGTTACAAATGAATTGCAAAACATTTTCAGTGGGAAAGGTTACCACAATGTTACAATTTTAGGTGACTTTATTTTCAATAAATTCATTGTCACAAAACACAATAACAACAATAATAATAATAAATCCCCTAACACTGGACTGTGCACGGAGTTTGCTTTTTCTTCCCATGCTTGATGGTTTCCTCTGGGTGCTCCAATTTCCCTCCACAGTCCAAAGATTTTGTGGGTTATTTGGTGTTTCCAAATTGCCACATTTACCATCGATTGCTGTCATAGGTCATTGTGACCAAGCATGGCTTACAGGTGAATGTATAGGTATAGTCGCTTGAATGTATACAGTAGGTGTAAAATTGGTGGATGGATGGTTCTATCTACATGCGCATCGGACAACGGATATACAGTACATCCTCATTTCTGTGGCAGTTGTTTGCCGGGTCAGGTTAACGGCTCAACGCCCGATTGTATCCGAGCACTTGGGGTAAAGGACCTTGCTCATGGATGGAAAATTTCTGCAACGGCAATTTTTTTTTAGTAAAGAGGGCCAAGTAACTCTTAAAAATAATGTAGATGGAAATTTCTGTGAACAAACACTCTATTTCAACAAGTTCCTACATCATTTAAGAGGTTCCTTAAGACGCACCAACAAAAGAACCTTTGAGGTTGTAAAATACAGCATAGGATAAGTATATAATACAAATCATAAATCATATAAAATTGCTATTTAGCTTGTAAATGCAAACGTGCAAAGGTTTGCACACCCTAGGGACAAATGACAAAAAATTTCATTGCATGGTTACACGCAGTGGTGTTTTACAGATGTTTCTAATTTCTTCCTATTTTGCCTCCAAAAAGCCAGACTTTCTTGTATTTTTTAATATAGTCTTGAGGAATAGTTTTCAAGGCTGCTTCTTTGACCTTTCTGGCTCTCATTTTCACTCCAGTTCCTGTACCTTAGAGGAATGTGTTTGTTTGTTAAGCTCATTTTATCTTCAGGCACTTTGCAGCCTGTCCCAGTAAAACATTTTTTTTACCCAACTCTTGCAATTAATCTAATCTACATGATGTAAATTAATTTAATATGAATAAATGAAGGGTGACTCAAGACATTTGCACAGTACCGTACATAAATTACCATATCCTTACAGTAATTGAGAAAAAGAGCCTGGAAATACTTCTGTTCTGTGACGTGTTTATAATGTAATCCATTTATCTGATCCAATTAACCTTGGGTCACTAGCACAGGTTTAATCTGTCTGCCACTCTTGCATAAGACAGACGTTTAGTGATGCCTTAACAGACCAGATGAAAGTCAACTGTACGCTAAGATTCCTTCCAGTCCACACACCATTATGTATTAGAAGGATTCAGACAAAAACCGAGAAAATCCCCGAAATGGGGCATGAATGAAAAGATTAACCTTCACCCAGTTGGTGTTTGTACACAGACAAATCCCTAGCGTGTTGCCAATACTGGCAAGTTTTATAAGGCTGAGGTCTTAGAGAGAGAAAATTAAATGCTGCAAGACTTAAGAACACATTTTGAGTGTTGAACGGGTGGTTTAGAGGGAAATAAAATGTACAGATTTGCCTTTTACCTCATGGATATTAAAAGATCAAAGACATATTTTATTTTATTCAGCTCCTCTGGTCTGGTCAGCAAATTGACAACATCAGTTGTCATAAAAATATGGTCACAAACAAAACAATGTTTGAAGAATATGTAGAAAACTGTTTTTTAGCACGTCTTTTGTGAGATTGTGGTAAAAGTCCACTTCAATTTTTTTAATCATAGCCATGATTTAGTTACTAATGACTATTTATACATTTATGGGTGGTTAAGGCAAATGGGAAAGTAAAAGGGAACTGTTTAAAAGCAGACTTTACTCTGTCTAGTTTCAGGGTGGCGTCTGGTCCTTGGACATGGTTGTCTGTGATGGGTTGATGGCTATGGATGTGATGCTTTGTACAGCCTCTATTTTCAACCTGTGTGCAATCAGCGTTGACAGGTTTGCATTTTCAATATATTCATATGTACCAGGTTCCAGAAAAATGTTTTTTTTTTTAGTGTTTAGAAATAGCCTAAGTGTCCATGGAGCCAGCTGGAACATTTCTGCAAAATGTCTAGACACATAAGCAGCATTATTTATAAGTTAAACTGTATAGAAAAAGTTGTAATTTGTCATCATGGCCCCAAACAGAGCTGTTTCTATATACACAGTTTTTTATTTAAATTCAGACTGTTCTGGTTTTAATTCTGCGCATCCTCTCGACAGGTTCATTGCAGTGTCCGTGCCGCTGAACTACAACCGAAGGCATGTTGACCAGCGGCAAATCATCCTACTGTCAGGCACTTGGCTTCTTGCCCTAGCTGTGGCCTCACCTATCATTTTTGGCATAAACAATGTTCCAAACCGTGACCCGACGGTATGCAAGCTGGAAGATGACAACTATGTAGTGTACTCTTCCGTCTGCTCTTTTTTCATCCCCTGTCCCATTATGCTCCTGTTGTACTGCGGGATGTTCCATGGCCTCCGCCGCTGGGAGGAGGCCCGTAAGGCCAAGCTGAAGAAGAGCATCCAAGCCTGCCGTAAGCTTCAGCACGCTGCTGCCGCTGCAGCTCTTCCACCACTGGCAGCTTTGCCAACTCCCATGCCTGTGCTGCCACGTGTCATTCAGCAAGACCTGGCACAGTGCAACATGGATGAGCTGGATGATGACATGCAGCCTAGCTGCCCCTTACCACCGGAGTACAGTAACAGCACTATTCAGACTGTTGCCTACTCTGAGATTCAGAACACAGCCCAAAGAAAGAAGAGGGCCAAGATCAATGGCAGGGAGCGGAAAGCCATGAAGGTCTTACCTGTTGTTGTGGGTAAGTGTTTGAATTTGACATTTTTTTTACTTTAAATAAATAAGTAGAATGCTAATCATTGAGTTTGACTTGGTTGGTGGTAGATTATACGCATCTTTCATGAGTGATGGGTATAGATGGGTGTGTCATAGAGCCCATGGATGGTTTCAAATATGTACCAATAAACTAGAGGTTTTTAGGTTTATCCCAAAACAAACAAACAAACAAACAAACAAAAAAAAAAACAGTGTGGCTGCAAGCTCCAGCCAAATAGGAGAAGATTTGATAGTTGACTTGAGACTAAGATGAACTAATTAAACAAGCGGACTTGGGCGTGGCTCCTGCTTGACTGGAAGGAAAGCCTGTAGCCACAATGGCCCTTTATGGATAGGATTCATAACCCCTGCAATAAATCTTAATAAGTCGTTTTATTATCACACTTTTTGGTTTTAAATTTTGTTTTTCAAAAATATTGTCATATAACCTTATTTTAAACATCTACCTGGCATACATATTGATTAAAATGCAGTAATAATTATAAACATTATAATTATTTATGAATTCCCCTTAATAATACTCTCAGAAATTCTACCAAGTTAGCTCAAGCTAGCTAGCAAGTTAGCAGCAATATTCATATAAATAAAGCTTCCAACTATCTATGAAGGAGTGAATATTAGGAACATGCATTCTACTGTAGCGCTTACCGCTACAGGAAATACACCCGGAGTACAACAATAGAGTCTTTATTAACTTGACTGTTGCTGGCCACTTTTACGCCAAAAGAAAATGAACAGAAGCAGAACTATCCTGCCTCTGTAACTCAGAACCGGCCCCAACAACAAAGCTCTCACATGCTCTGTCTCTCATGCCTCACACACACACACACACACACACACACTACAAATGTAGTCCCTTTCTCGCTCTGTTCTATTCTTTTATCCAAACTGTGCAATGATAGCTAACACAACTCATAATTTATAACTCACACTGCAACAATAATTTTCCTTTTAATCCTCCAAAAAATCCTTTTGGGTTGGCAGGCTGCTAGCAGAAAGGATAACACTTAGCTGTGAATATGCCTTAAAACTTGTTCTTGGAAGTCCTTTCAGGTTGGCTCACCTTAGCTAGCTAGCTGGCTGAGAGCTCATTTTAGCTAGGTGGGTATTTTTAGCACTGAAAATTATGAAAATGTATTATGATTCTTTTAAATTCTGTCAAAATATCAGTTTAGTGGTTAGTTCAAGTAAGATGTAGCAATAAAGATCAGATGTGAATATCCTTCAGTTCTCTTGCAAAGCCTGCCAAAATGACTAATATTACTTAGCAGGCTAGAATTAGCAATGAAAATGATGATATGAGGTGATACCAAAAATTTTCAAGATTAGCTCAGTTTACAAGAAAGAATTTTATTTATCTACATTTACACATGATCAAAATAGTCCCCTTGCACAGCAATACAGCGCTCTCAGCATTCCTGCCACTTTTGGAATATGTCCTGGAAATCTTCTTTACAAAGCATGTCAAGTAACTTCTGCGATTTTTGCTGGATCTCCGCAATGGTGTAAAAACGGTAACCTTTGAGCTGGATCTTCATCTTCGGGAAGAGGGCAAAGTCCGCAAGGAGTACAATCTGGCGAGTAGGGTGGGTGCAGACTTGGGATAATGTTGTTTCCGGCAATAAACTCATGTGTGAGGAGAGAACGATGATGGGATGCATTGTCATCGTATAGAATCCAGGCTCTTTACTCTAACTTGCTGTCCATGATGAAATCGCAGATGTGGTATGACACGTGGCCAGAATAGCACCAGATGCACAGCTCTGTATGTACACAGGATGTTGAATTTTGGCACACTGACTTATGAAGGTCGGTGTTCCCTGTGACTGTGTTATTGGCGTGTTACAAAACTGGTCTTGAAACTTTTTGATACCATAAAAAACATTTATGGATCTCCCGTCAGGTACTGTAGAAGTTAACTGATCACTACTAGCTACAATAATAATAATAATAATAATAATAATAATAATAACTAAAATTAATAAAGTGTAACCTTGGTTTGCGAGTAACACGGATTGTGAGTATTCCGCAAGACGAGCAAAGATTTTTAATAAATTTTGACTTGGAAAATCGAACAAGTACGAGTACGGAGTATCATGTATCATGCATGCGCTTCTTGTTTTGACGCCGAGCGTCACGTGGTCACAACTTAGCCAACGGATTTTCTCTCTCTTGCGCTGCGGAATTGTGGGTAATCGTCTCCCCTGCTGGGTCAGCGGATAATCAATGGATGTCAGACCAGTAAGAGATCTAAGAGGCAGTTACTGTGTAAGACGAGAAGAGGGAGAGGGGAGGGTCTAATTCCACACACACAAACACACATACACAGTGTCTGCGCGCACAAATGGAAATGTTTAAAAAAAAATTTTTTAACTTTTTTTTAAGGTAAAGTGCAGGTTAATTTGTTTTATTTTTACTTTATATTTTATATTCATTATTTTTATATATTTATTTATGGACTGTGGAATGAATAATTTGAGTTTCCATTATTACTTATGAGTAAATACGATTTGGTTTACGAGTGTTTTGATATACGAGTCTGGAATGAATGACGTAATCCAAGGTTCCACTGTACATATAAAAATTATGCTTATCTAGAAGAAAATATCCTTATATGGCCACAGATGCAGGTGCTTTTTCATATATTCGACATAAAGGCATGACATCTGTGGGCAACGATCCTCTGTGTATGCGTGTGTGAGTGTGTGTGTGTGTTTGTATTTTTTGCCCTTTACTTTTGTTTTCATACTGGTATGCAGAATGATGATGATGAGTGCAGAAATCTGACTTTTTACAAAATCAATATTAAAGCTGACAACGAAAGAAAAAGTATTTTTTCTGGACAAATTACCCGAGGCAATGTGCAGCTTTGTTTGTGGGTCCTAATGGAATCTTCTCTACGAACATGAGGCTGTATAGCATGATGGCTAGAAACCCAGAAAATTCAGAAATAATAAATAATTTGAGTCATTTTGTGACTCATGCCAGCTAGATAGAGTACATTTTTATGAATACTTATTTTAGAACACTTTGTATAGAGGCATATTAGTCTTTCACAAAAAAATACATTTAAGGGGGGGCACATTATGGCCTAGTAAAAAGTGCTCATATTTTTCTGATGCTTGTGAAATGTCAACTCTCAGACTTCAGAACTCATATGTTTAATGTGTCATTACATAAAATGCTGATTGAATTAAACTATCGGCGATTTATGCAACTTAATTTTCACTCTTGGAAATCCTTCCATACCAAACCCATACCTTAACCTATTAGCCTTTTTATACGAGGGGTGTGCAAGTCAAACTAGAACTACTGATTGTGCAGGATAACAGAACACAGTTATGAGAATATATCTGAGAACTACCTTTATTACTTTATTATATAATCTCTTGTTACACTAATGCACTTATTCCAGCGTTTCACTAGTGCTTGGATACCATAAGGTAGAAATATTTCTCAGTACGCTTGAGTCTGCAACACATTTGAAACGCTGGCCTCCCAGGGCCTCCTGTATTGGCCCAATCAAGACTGTACTGGTAATAACTCAAGCGATCCTTGCATCCTCCCGAACTTTTCAAGGATCACACGTTCCACTCACTAAATGTTCACAGGAAAGACTGCACAAGATTCTCAAGTCATTCTCAAACCTACATTTGCACCATTCAAATGTCTTACTGCAGCTAAGAGTCTCATCAGCATACAGTGCTGGAAGTCTTTCACAAATGTCAATCAGTTTTACTCCTTCATTCACTAGAAATTTCATGACAAGTCCCAGTTTGACTTGAATGCCCCTCGTATTTGCTGCATATAAAAGGACTATATTCATCCCTAAGCAGCCTTCAGTCACCTTCATTAGACTTGCATTAGAAACTCTACTTTTCAAGCTAATTAATAGTAGCACACAAGAGCAACCAGCATACACAATTTAAATCAAATGTTCCATGATGGCCTTGATTAAGTACTGTTGGTTACTCATTTTGATATCGGTATAAACTAGTAACAAAAAAAATAGCATTACTCTTACTCATGTATTCCTTCATCCCTAATTCTGACACACTGAGTGATGTTCAAATTGATAGAGTAAAAAAAATATCCCTGGAATTTTTTTAAACCAATCCCTGTTTCTAAGAATTTCTTAGTATTTTTCCTCCTGGTTCATGTCTTGCCGCAGTTCAACTCGTCTCATGATTATGAATAGAACAAAATATTATAATTACATCTGTACTGAAGGTGACACCTTGAAATGAAGCATGAAAAAAAAAAACATCTAAACTATCACATGTCATCTTCTGCATTCACAATCCTTGCCATTTTCTGCCTTATTATGTGTCACACTTTCATGACGTCTCAAGCTGAGACATTACATGGCTGCTTCGTTTTTAGCTAATTCATTTTTCACCAAGTAAATGAACTGATTGTATCTAGTGGTTCGAAGTCCTGGTATCTCTTTTTCACATTCAGTTTAATTATGAAGTTTATTATGAGGAGAAATTAGAACATGAGCCGGAGGTTATAGATGTTCGTTTGCTACCCAAGTCCTGGAATCACTTTACACATTATAGTAGCTGAAAACGAGTCCAATCTTACTGCCCCTTGTGTATACCTACAAAATCCTGTGACTTTTTTCCTTGTTCAAATCAAATTTTAATTAAATTAAATCAAATGATGTAGATTAAATTTAAAAAATGGGTGAAAATGTTTTACTACAATAGGCTGCAAAATGCCTAAAGATACAGTTAGGCACTTCTTTTTTAAATAGAGATGAAAAAAAAAATGGTTGTTTATGTTAACAACCTCAACAGCAGCCTCATTTCCCCTCTTGTCCGTTCCAACCACTCAGCATTCAGCATCACCAGTAAACTCATCTGTCATCGTCTGCACCTGTTTCTCACTGGTTAATGCATTAAGTTCAATGTTTTTTATGCGTGAATGATTCATTAACAAACATTAAAAAATTCCTCCGAAACTGCTTAGGTACAGGGACTGGAAAAGTCCAGAAAGTCCTTCAGGAAGCCTAGAAAGACTATTCATCAAGACTACTTTAGAAAATACAAGAAAGTGTGTCTCCTTGGAAGCAAAATATGAAGAAATGAAGGGGAGCTCAATACTTTTTTTATTATTATTTTTTTTTACACAGTACTACACACTATCTTACCCTTTGTAAATTGACCCCTTACAGATATTAATTTAAATTAGGCATAGCATTTGAATCTTTGATGTAATATAAATTATTGGAGCCTGAGGTAAATCGTTTCCCTTAATACATAAAACCTGATATATATATATATATATATATATATATAGTAGTGTATGTATTACATCAAATTAGGCATCCAGCCAGTAAAATTAACAATTTTACGTATTGTATAATATGAAACCAATCATGTGCGAAATCCATCATGCAATAATGCAGTTGCTGTATCAGAGTCCAACCTTATTAGTGAATATTTATAGAAATCTCACCATAAGTTTTTAAATAATTTAACATAGCACGCATAAAACTCATCCATATGTCCAACTTATTCGTTACATTCAGTCATCAATGTTTTTCATGACATTATTTCAGTTCGGACACTAAGATTATGTTCACAATAGGCTCATGTGCCACAGTTGCATAACTCAAAATAAATATTTGTGTCACCTGGGACATTACGGATTTATCCAAATCTTTTTGTGTTGTAATGCCAGCTAAATCTAAGATTTTAGATAAAAAACCTTTATAAGAAGGGCACGGGCCATGCTCCGGTCAGAGTATGCTGCCTTTTCAGGTTTTTCTTCAGGAATTTACAGTAAAAACAGCCATTTCTAAATAAACACCTACGGCCTTTACATAATTTCAGGAGAACACAAATGATCTCTGTTAATGTCTGTATATAGTTTAGGATTTATGCCACAAAATAACGATATGTTGATATATAAGGGGAAATTTTTTGAATAATTTAATGAAAAGAAAGTTGGGGCATCATGCTGTAGGTTATATTGTTATACTGTACTTTGAACGATGTTTTGAGCGGTCGAATTAAAAAACAATACTTTCTGTTAAAGTGACATGCATTTCCATAAACATCCATTTTGCTCATTGAGGGCCTGTGAGCTAAAAGTCGCACACACACTATTTCCTCCATGTGTAAAAAACCTGCCTAGTAAATATTTAAATCAGTAAAACGTACATTTCGTTCTATCATATCACATGATTTTCAAATCTTTGTGCATAAAACAGGATTGTGCATAATTGATACACACCATAGATTAATTTCATCCTGTTTGTCTCCAGGTGCCTTCCTTTTCTGTTGGACTCCATTCTTCGTAGTTCACACGACACGGGCCCTGTGTGAGACCTGTGAAATCTCACACTACCTAATGAGCACGGTGACATGGCTGGGTTACGTGAACAGTGCGCTCAACCCCATCATCTACACCGTCTTCAACACTGAGTTCCGCAGGTTTTTCCACAAGTTTCTACACACCACCTGCTGTTTCTCAGCTCGATCAGTGGATGAAACTATAATGATGCCATGAACTATTTGAAACAATGGGCATATTGGATTATTAAAAAACAGCACACCTGTATGCACGTTTATAAGAGAGTGCCAGATATTATGTACACCAGCCATGATGCTTTACACACAGTCCATTTTATCAGGTCCACCTACCAATAATAACTGTTAATAACTAATATTTATTATATCTGATGGTATGCAAAATTGGTCAGCTGCCCTTTACTCTGCCTATAAACAATGTTCTTGGAGCAGCAGTGGTGATGATTTTGTGGTGGCATTTCATCGATGCAGTCGGAATAAAAATTCAGCTGAAAACTGTTCATATAAAAACTGTAAGAATGGAGCATGTGGACAAAGCATCAATTTAGTGTCAGTAATCTTATTGTATTACCTTCTGCATTCTTCTTTTTCTATATTCGACCACTCCCATACTTTTGAATGTATACTTGGCCATTGAATTTAATGTGCCTAACATTTACCAAGTCCACATTTATTTTTCAAATGGAGATCATTTTAAGTAAAGATACATATGATGTACACTCATCTGATGACTGATATTTGTTTTATTTGAAGGTTTTATTATTTGAGGTTTATGGTTCCACTGCAGCATCACAGTTTTGGCCACACCTTTTATAGACAGCAATTATCATATTGTCAACCTACTGTTCTCTTGATATATAGAAGATATTTCATTAAAATAATTCTGGACAGCCTGCTGGTATAAGAATACATCATAGTCACTTACATTAGCGGTAGCTCAGTGGTTAAGGCTTTGGACTACTGATCGGAAGGTCACAGGTTCAAACCCCAGCTCCACCAAGTTGCCATTGTTGGGACCTTGAGCAAGGCCCTTACCCCTCAATTGCTCAGACGTAAAAAATGAGATGTCTGCCAAATGCTCAAATGCGGACTATAAACAGCTACTTCCTAACTAGCCTTTCTTTTTTTCTTCGTTTTTTCCTTAGTCATGTTGAGTTTCTGGTTTCAAGAAAAACCAAAGTACAAAACCCTCCACTCTGAAGACTTTTGAGTACTTTTTTCTTTTTCTTTTTTTTTTTTACAAAGTGCTGACACTGGAGACTCTTTCCATGAATATTACATACACATCTACTAAGTTTATGGATGATTATATATTTTTTCTATTAAATAACACTTATAGTTGTAGTAGTAGTAGTTTTATATTATGTGGAAGTTGCTGCTAAGGAAGCGGTAAAATATTAGAACTGGTACATTAATATTAATCTGTGATTTGATCTACAGTCAGAGATGTTTTTATACAAGATTGACCCCAAGACTGACCAATTATATTTGAAAATCCAACAGTGCTCTAAGGTACAAGCTTAATACATCACATTTTAGATTAATTAATCAATGATGTATTTAGTTATTAAATACTCACTCATCATCTATACCGCTTAATCCTGTATTCAGGGTCATGGGGGCCTGGAGCCTATCCCAGGAGACTTAGGATGGAAAGGGTGCCAATCCATCGCAGGGCACACACACACACACACACACATGCACTCACTCATTCACACACTACAGGCAATTTGGGAACGCCAATTAGCCTTACTTACATGTCTTTGGACTGTGGGAGGAAACCGGAGTACCCGGAGGAAACCCACCAAGCACGGGGAGAACATGCAAACTCCATGCACACAGAGACGGGAATCGAGCCTGGCCGGGGAAAACGTGAAAACAAATTGAAATGTAACATTTTTGCTGCTAAAACTGAGCAGTGAGAAACTAAAAAGTAAAAAGATGTGGACAGTCGTGACTGGTGCACTTCACTTTTTAGCATGGCAAATAAACTAGGAAACTAACTTCCTTATGAAGTTTGAAATTGGACTGCCTGTTATCAGTCACACTTTGCATGTCTGGGTGAATAATAGATTAAATGTCTGATCTAGTGAGGCACTTTGCTGAACTTGTTGGTTGCCGGCCAGGAGTGGCTCCAGCTATTGTTTTTTGCTGGTGCTATGGGGTTGCTTAACTTTTTGGCGATATTGCAAAATTGTTCAATGTTCAATTCAAGGATACATAAACATATCTCTGAATATAAAAGTTACACGATCATGCCCAGGCCAGGGTTTGTGCGCAAACAAGAAAATAGGTTTATGTACATTACACCCTCATAATCAGGGATCACACATTTTTGCAGTCAGTAGCAACAGTATTCCATTCCATAGACCAGGGGTGTCAAAGCTTATCCACTAAGGGATGGTGTGGGTGCAGGCTTTCATTCCAACCAAGCAGAAGCCACATCTGATTCCAGGTGTTTAATTAGCCGTTCTTGGCTTTCAATGGACTATCATGTGTGGCTTCTGCTTGATTGAAATGAAAGCCTGTACCCACACCGGTGCGTTCTAGATGAGATTTGACACCCCTGCCACAGAGCTAATGATATTATATGAATGTGAACTATAACAAGTCAAAATTGGTGCCTCAAACACCAAACGCATTAAATTCCTATTAGGCAGATGAGAAAATCATGTTCTTAGTATTAACCATCTTCAAAAAAAAGTGAAGTGAAAAATTACCATTATGATATTGTTAATGCTTCGGTAATGCAAAGATTAAAAAAAAAAAAGTGTTCTGGCTAACAGGACGTGAAAGTAAGGTCAAAAGATTAACGTGCACTGTACCCATTCGCTAAATCAGACCTCCTGTGTTAGATTTATGTCTTTAGCCTAATTTTAACAGATCGTGCATTAGCTACCTAAAGCTTTGTTTCACAGTTTCTTTGTAAAGTCAGGAACAGAACATATCTCAGGAGACCTTTCTATGTAATCCTCATCTATCTACGACACTATTACGTTAGTATACCTTCACTAAGTGGGCAAGATGCTATTTATTAAACCCAACCATTACTCAATTTCCCAACGGGGACATTCCCAGAGAGATGTTGTGCTATTAACTTACCTTTTGTTAATTGCACACAGTCTCTCTTAAGAGCCAGGGAATTAAGTGACAAAAACAGGAAAGTGAAAAAGATAAACCGGCTGAGCACGCGGCTAACACTTTCATGGATCCAAGGATATTTAGGAAAAGAAATTATGAAAAGCTAACATTTATCCAATTACGGTGTATGAACATACTGTACCAAACATGTTAAATGTAACGCGGTATGCTAGGCTTGGTGCAAGCTTAGCCTCTATTGCTGCAACAAGTTCGGTTTAATAGTGTCTTGGTCTGGGTATACAGGAATGTCTCCACCCATCCATCTAGGAACCTCTGTAGTCCAACTAGGAATCTTGAAGGCCAATGGTGACTTCTGTATTTATTCCCATTTTTACGACTGCGGTAGGACCTGCGGTCAACATCCACACAATACAGGCAATTTGTGAACGCCAATTAGCCTAATATGCATGTCTTTGAATTGTGGGAGGAAACCAGAGTACCTGGAGGAAACTCACCAAGCACAGGGAGAACATGCAAACTTCATGCACACAGACCCGAATCGAACCCAGACGCTGGATGTACAAGGCGACAGTGCTAACCACTAAGCCACCGTTCCCCCATACAGGAATATACAGTATAGACAAGTCTTTTACATAAAGTGATATTAAAAACTAATATTTGGAGTCTGGGCTAGGATTATGAATTAGCAACAACATGAAAATTATTTGTGGCTACAGTCACAGTGTTAGCAAGTTTGTTTTATGAGGTTTTTCGTATTGTAAGTACATTATTTCATTGCTGAAATACGGTTCGGACAGTTTTTTTACACCACAAATTGAGTTTTTCCTAAGATGAATGAAAGCATTATCAGAATATTGGATTCTGGAAATTATGGCAGTCAATGTATTTCATTACTTGACAGGATGAGCAGACTAGGCAACGCACATAACCAAATATGGATGGGCTATATGACTAGCATCAGTTACTGCATGTGTGTAACTATTTTTGGCCTTAGATCCATCTTGCCAGCTGCACTCATGCACGATTTCACACATACAGTACAGAATACTGAGGTAAATGACTCCGGTAAAAAGGTTGTGTTCCTGTATATGTTTTACCCAAATAACCTACAACTCCTCTATGTTGTTAATCATTCTAATGGAGATTTTCTTCTTTCCTTTCTTGTCTTTTACTCACCCAACCACCCATGTGTAATGACAAAGTTTTCAAGCTTCTCACTGAAGTGTGAAGGAAACAGGTCATGCTTTTGTAGCTCATTAAAACCTGACATATCTGAGAGTCAGTTATCTGTGAATAGACGAAAACAGATTTCTCACATCTGAAAGCTCAGCTGCTCCATCTGAGTGCTCCAGATAAAATTAGAGTGCCGGATTTGGAAGTGCAAAATTTTTTATAACAGCCTGTCAATGAAAGAAGTCAATGTTTTTAAGGTTCATTTAAGTCGCTAATACCAAAGAGTAAGTCTGTTGACTGGACTGATGAAGAGTGTCTATGGTAGTCAGTGACCATGGAAAAATTATAGTAACTGCTTTTACACTCTGTAGACTTCTGAATGAGGAGCGCATGTTGTTGTAGTAAAATAATCAACAGCAGGGTGGCATGGTGCATATTGATGTTGTTGTTAATCTGTCGGCTGCTCCCGTCGAGGGGTCGCCACATTGGACCACCCAATCCATACCCAACTTGGCCCATGTTTTACACCGGATGCCCTTCCTGACACAACCCTCCCATTTCATCCTGGTTTGGGACTGGCACTGCATCTAGTGGTTTGGATTTGGGCATTTGGTGGGAATTGAACCCGGGCCTTCCACATAGGCAAGAAACCTACCACCAAGCTACCAATGTGGTGCATACTGATATAAAGTACTGTAAACTGTTACCAATGTAACTTGCTACCATTCCTCTAATACCACAGCAATTACATTTGATATTACTTTAAGAGCCCTGCGATGGATTGGCACCCTGTCCAGGTGTACAGTAAGTCTCCTGGGATAGGCTCCAGGAGAGTACTTAAAGAATGGCATGTCATACTTTTTATTAATGCATAGTTTCATTTAATGTTGTGGAACAAGTTAGTCCCTGTTATCACTTATGGTATAACTGCTGTGAACAACGGTTTTGTTTTCACACCAGACTTTCCTTTCTTTCCTAAAGTTAATAAGACAAAGAAAAAGACAAAGAAAAAAAAACAACAGTCTATGTCACTGAAGGCTTTCCAGGTGCATAAATAATTTACCCCAAAAGCTTTCCTCCTGACTGCTACAAATGACTGAAAAAGGAGACTACTTCCAGTTTTAAGTAAACATCTCTTTTAAAAAATGTTTAGATGTGATAACTTGGTCAGTACATTCAGGTCATCAGCTGACATCATTTTATTATCACATAATAATGACCCTAAACCTGACCAACTGACAGATCATGCCTGACAGAGACAAACCCAGATCATAATACTTCTAATAAACACTTCATGTGCTTCCTTTCTTATAATGCCGTGCTCACCACACTGGAATTGGATCAAGCTGGACTCATCGAACCACATGACCTTTCTTGCTCTAAAGTTTGATCTGTATGCACATTGAAGTTTTTTTCCCTCACTTACAAATGGTTCGCTTATGGCCGCACAGCTGTTTAGTCCCAATCCTATGAGATCTTGTCACATTGTAGGTGTGGAAATGCTCTTACTTTCACTTTTAAACATAGCTGTGATTTATACTGTTGATGAAACTTAACAAAGCGTTTAATTGATCTCTCAGTTACAGTAATTTCAGCCATCTCCTTATAGACCGATAATGTGACCTTTGTCAAAACAGAGCAACACTTATTATTCAATCAAAGGCTTTTAAGTACAGTGGAACCTCGGATTGCGAGTAACTCAGTTTACGAGTGTTCCGCAAGACGAGCAAAGAGTTTTAATAAATTTTGACTTGAAAAACGAGCATGTCTTGGTTTACGAGTGCCGAGTTTCTTTACACCGAGACACACACACACCGACACACACACACACACACTCTGTCGCCTTTACACCTCCCCTCCCCGGCTTCACACAGACACACACACTCTGCTCTACACAGAAACTCTGCTCTGTCGCGATTCTTTTCAAAGGTAAGGTGCTGGTTCATTTGTTTTTTTTTACATTACAGCAGTGATTCCGTTAGTCTGCGCTCACGCGAGTGTCATTAAAGAGATTTCTTTTTTTCCCGTTAAAACAGTGTTTCCATTGTGTGTGTGTGTGTGTGTGTGTGTTTGTTGTGAAACTTAAAAAGCGAGGTGGGGGGAGGGAGGAGGAGTTTTACTGTGTAAGACGAGACAAGAGAAGGGGCTAATTCCACACACACACACATACACACACAAATACACTGCGCCTGCGCGCACAAACAGAAACACTTATCTGTTGGGATTTATTTTAACTTTTTTAAAGGTAAAATGCAGATTAATTTGTTTTATTTTTACTTTATATATTGTATTAATTATTTTTCTGTATTTATTTTTTGGGCAGTGGAACGAATTATTTGAGTTTTCATTATTCCTTATGATTTGGTTTACGAGTGTTTTGGAATACGAGCACGCTTCCGGAACGAATTATGTTCGTAATCCAAGGATCCACTGTATTTGCTTATTTGAATACAAATGTTGACTTTTTTTCCTCTAGGCAATGTAATTAATTATGGGTGGTTATACAACACATTTTTATTCACATATAACACATTTACTATTTGTCTTAGATTGCATGAAGCATCCACCAAAGACGTCCCTGGGTAATATTGAAATGATACTTATATTAACACGCACATTAATATATACCTATTTGAAGCCAGGACTGTTTGTTACAACTGCTGTTATAGGACAGCACACATTCCCAAACAGCATCAAGAACGCTCAGCACTGTGGTTTGAGAAATAAATTTTTTTTCGCCCCAAATGTACTTTTTTTTCTTTTTTTTTTTTTTTTTACAGAACAGTCTCACTTTGGAGATATTGAAGATATTTAAAAAACATGACAGGATGTTGTGACAGAACTCCTGACAGTTTAAGAAGTTCTGAAGTGATGCCCACAGAGCTTTATCTCAAAGCAGCAGAAAGAACAAATGATGTTATTTATCAATGTTTAGTTCACTCAAGTGTCATTTAGATTGGGTGCTTATAGACTGTGAGCCAGTGGTGGGCAAAAGTTTATCAGCGGGAAGTTGCAAAAGTTTGTGCCCATACTTTCAGACGAAAAGAATACCATTACTGCCTGTGAAACTTCTACACTGAGATGTTTTTTTAAATTTTATTTAAATTTTATTAAATTTTTTATTCAAGACAAACATCGATCAACAGATACAATGGAGTGTGATGCAAATGTGAACTTTCATTCAACCTTAATCCTTTAAACGTGTTTTGGATTTTTACAAATCCCTCCTTTCAGTCTTGGCTCATGTAAAGAATTTCTGTGTTTCTTAAGAATCGACTTTTCATCGCCTTAGAACTTTAAGATTCTATCTGACTTTTTCACATTTTCTTATTTTGTAAAAAAAAAACATATTAACATGATGTGAGGTGTTTTTTTTTTAGATGATATGCATGTTTTGTACTCTTTATTTGAAGAAAAAAAGCACAGCACAGTTTTGCTATCAGGAATGCAAAAACGTTGAAGCTCGATATCTTAAACCTGCTGGGAATGCAGATAGAACCTTATGATTCCAAGGGAACGTAATTATCTTGAAGTCTTTCTAAACACCAATATATTTTCCCTCTTCTCAAGCTTTGTAAAAGGACAAAATGTCCTTTCTAAAGCTGTTTTTTTTTCTCTTTTCTATTGATTTTTAACAACCTAAAGGAGCCTAAATGAACTTTTCATGCCTTTAGTGGGATTAACAAACCTAACAAATGTTGTTTTAAAGTCTTAGACACCTTAATGAGAAACAAATAATAATCAATCAATTGTTAGAGGTGCTGTCTGAGACTATAAATTTCTTGTAATGTTTAGACTGCATGCCATATTGGAAACTAGGAAAGCACAGTTAAAAGAACATGGACTTCTTTTTCTTTATGCAGAAAGAAAGGGAGATGCAAATTTCTTCTATAAAATTTATGTAGGTAGGTTTCTCGCCTGCCATGCGACAGGCCTAGGTTCAATTCCCACCCAATGCCCAAACCCCAGCCACAGGATGCTGTGCCGGTCCCAAGCCCAGATAAAATGGGATGCTTGCGTCAGGAAGGGCATCCAGCATCAAACCTGTCTTTGTAATGGTCCGCTGTGGCATCCCCTCGACGGGAGCAGCTCAAAGACTAACAACCTTCTAATACTTTGGTGAACCGCCTTTTGTTTTGTTTACAGCTGTGGCATCATTTGATAAGCTTAATGAGCATTCATTTCTTTCCAAGATCTTCTATTGATTCTGTCAGACACGGACCACGACATGAAACCTTCTCTAGCACATCCCAAAGATTCTTAATGGGATTAAGGTCTCCGCTTCTGGTTTGGTCTGATGGCCAATCCATGTGTGAAAATGATGTCTCATGCTCCCTGAACCACTCTTTCACAATTTAAGCCTGATGAATTCTGCCATTGTCATCTTGGAATGTGCCCGCAGTACATTCTTTATGCTCCCTAGTAAATTGAAGCCTTTTTGACGATTAGCTTCAGTTATAAGTGGTTTTCACAAGGTGCTCACAGCTGTTTAGTCCCAATCTCGTGGGTTTTCTTCGCACTGCTGTGTGGAAATGTGTTTACTTGCACTATTGAACAGAGCTGTGAGGTCTACTCGTGTTTATTTTTAGGATTTGATTTCACAAGTGTATAAGTGATCTCCCATCATTTTTTTTCTATATGAAGCACAATAATTTGTCCCTTCTGAAACATTGAAACATCTGTCTCACAACCATAAGATATGTTTGTAGTTATTTAGAAGCTACTCACTGCATCAATTAGAGGTAAATACATACACCATATTGCCGAAAGTAATCACTCGCCTGGTTTCACATTCATATGACCTTGAGTAACACATAACTCTTAATCCATAGGGGCTAATATACTGTTGGCCCACTCTTTGCAGCTATAACAGATTCAACTCTTCTCGGAAGGCGTTCCACAAGGTTTAGGAGCGTGCTTATGGAAATTTCTGACCATTCCTCCAGAAGGGCGTCGTGAAGTCAGACCCTACTGTTGGAAGAGAAGGCTTGGCTCGCTGTCTCCGCTCTAATTCATCCCAAATGTGTTCTATCGGGTTGAGTCAGGACTCTGTGCAGGCCAGGCAAATTGTTCCACACCAAACTCACTCATCCATGTCTTTATGGGCCTTGCTTTGTGCTCTGGTGCGCAGTTATGTTGGAACAGGAAGGGGCCATCACCCAAACTGATCCCACAAACTTGGGAGCATGAAATTGTCCACAATGTCTTGGTCTGCTGAAGCATTAAGAGTTCCTTTCACTGGAAGCAAGGGGCCGAGCCCAACTCCTGAAAACCAACCACAAACCAGCTTCAACATGACTGCGCACTGCAATGTACTATACAGGTGAGCTACAGTACCTTTGTTTGCATCTACGAACGTTCATAGAACCGTCGTCTGTTCGTACCTGTGGAAATTCGTAATTCGAATGTTTGTAAGTTGCGAACTACCTGTAATCTCCTTTGAACAGTTGATATTAACATGTGTCTGGACAAAAATGATGGTACCCCTAACTTAATAGTTTGTTGCACAACCTTTTGAGGCAATCACTGCAATCAAACGATTCCTGTAATTGTCAATGAGACTTCTGCACCTCTCTGCAGGTATTTTGGCCCACTCCTCATGAGCAAGCTGCTCCAGTTGTTTCCGGTTTGAAGGGTGCCTTTTCCAGACAGCACGTTTCAGCTCCTTCCAAAGATGCTCAATAGGATTGAGGTCAGGGCTCATAGAAGGCCACTTTAGAATAGTCCAATGTTTTCCTCTTAGCCATTCTTGGGTGTTTTTAGCTGTGTGTTTTGGGTTATTGTCCTGTTGCAAGACCCATGACCTGCGACTGAGACCCAGCTTTCTGACACTGGCCAGCACATTTCTCTCTAGAATCCCTTGATAGTCTTGAGATTTCATTGTATACTGCACAGATTCAAGACACCCTCTGCCAGATGCAGCAAAGCAGCCCCAGAACATAACAGAGCCTCCTCCATGTTTCACAGTAGGGACAGTGTTCTTTTCTTCATATGCTTCAAGTATAATTAGCAAAATTTGCCTTGGCAAAAAGTTCCATTTTTGTCTCATCTGTCCATAGGACATTCTCCCAGAAGCTTTGTGGCTTGTCAACATGTAGTTTGGCATATTCCAGTCTGGCTTTTTTATGATTTGTTTTCAACAATGGTGTCCTCCTTGGTCGTCTCCCATGTAGTCCACTTTGGCTCAAACAACGACGGATGGTGCGATCCGACACTGATGTTCCTTGAGCATGAAGTTCACCTTGGATCTCTTTAGAAGTCTTTCTGGACTCTTTTGTTACCATTCGGATTATCCGTCTCTTTGATTTGTCATCAATTTTCCTTCTGCGGCCACGTCCAGGGAGGTCGGCTACAGTCCCATGGATCTTAAATTCCTGAATAATATGTCCAACTGTAGTCACAGGAACATCTAGCTGCTTGGAAATGGTCTTATAGCCTTTACCTTTAACATGCTTGTCTATAATTCTCTTTCGAATCTCCTGAGACAACTCTTTCCTTCGCTTCCTCTGGTCCATGTTGAGTGTGGTACATACCATGTCACCAAACAACACAGTGACTACCTGGAGCCCTATATATAGGCCCACTGACTGATTACAAGATTGTAGACACCTGTGATGCTAATTAGTGGACACACCTTGAATTAACATGTCCCTTTGGTCACATTATTTTCAGTATTTTCTAGGGGTACCATCATTTTTGTCCAGGCCTGTTCCATGAGTTTATGTTTTTAAATAATTCTGTTGAAGCATGGTTGAAAAGCAATGTCTGACTTTCATTGGTTAACATTCATAGAATTTTTTTAAATTATTACTTTTGTCAGATTAAAGTTATTTATGTGACCATTGTGAGTTTTTCTTTCATTGACCGAAGGGTACCAACAATTTTGTCCACGTGTGTAATAAAAGAAATGTATTGTCTCAGTTACTGTAACTTTCTCAGTTATTTGGGTCTCATTAAGGTGTCTAAGACTTTAAAACGCCACTTATTTGATTTGTTAATCTGATTTGAGGCATGAAAAGTTCATTCAGGCTTCCTTAAGTTGTTAAATCAGGAAAACAGCTTTAAAAAGCACATGTCTTTTACAGAAAGAAATACAGAAACTATTTATATGAACAAAGACTGAAAGAAAGGATTTGTAGAAATCCAAAACACAACATTTGGAGGATTAAACTTGAACACAAGTTCACCTTCACCTGTCTCTCTGTGTGTGTGTGTGTGTGTGTGTGTAGCTCTTTAAAGCTTACCGACTAATAGAAGTTGAGCTGTTGTTTATTTTGTTTTTCAGGGCAACGCTGCACATTTTGCTGATATTGAGCTTCTTTTTTTAGTCTAACCTAAATATACTAGAGACCAAAATTCTACACTGAAAAGGAAAAAAAGAGAAAAAGCAACTGTGACCTTCACTCATTAATCAGTCATAATAAAAATGTTGAATCACCTGTAAAGAATGTCACATTTAAACAGCTCATCGTTCATCTCATTAACAATTCCTCATTAACTTGGCTGTAAAACAACCAGTGAAGCTACAAAGGGAGACTAATGCAGCGAGCCGAGCCTCCAAGTGCTGCGTTCAATACAGTTCAATTCTGTCACGGTTGGTGAAGTGCCACAAAATGACGGGAAATGAAGCTGGGCTCTCACGTCTGGATAGTCATTCCTCACGCGTCTTTGAAGCCTGCGGAAGAAATGGAAAACATTGTAGGCTCTGTGATGTCTGATAGGTCTCTGTCATTTTCTGCCTTTTTAACCAAGCAGAGATATTTCACCACCGCTGTGATCTTGGAAGGATTTGTTGTAAGTGTGGCAAAGCTGAGACTTCAGATTTTGCCCTGAAATCAGGAGCTTTTTTCCCCCCATTTGTGTAGTGTAATTTGAATTTTCTTAAGAGGCATTGTGCTGTTAAGCCTTTCGAATTGCACAGAGATAACTTCTACCTGTTCTTCTTTTCATTATTATTATAAATTTTATTATTATTAATAATAATAATACAGTAGTAATAGATGAAATTACTTTGTATATTTACATTTTTATTTGTCTGATTACTTTCTATAAGCATGGTTAGTCTTATATCTTGACTGAATTTATATATTTTATTATAATCCCTCCATCCATCATCAACTCTTATCCTACAAGGTCGTGGGAGTCCTGGAGCCTACCCCAGGCACCTCAGGGCACTAGGTGGGCTACACCCTGGGTGGCTTGTCAACCCATCACAAGACACACATTTGGAATTGTCAATCAACCAAGATTGTACCTGGATTAGATTGAGAAAACCGTCCAAGCACCGAAAACCTCCCACCGTGGGGTACTAACCTGTAAGCCACCATGTTGCTGCTTATTAAATTCATTTAATTGAACTCTAAAGATAATTCATTAACGAGTCTGTTATTTCATGCAACAGCATTATTGGTGTTAGTATAATTAATGATTATTATAAGCTTTTATTAATTGTATTATTCTAAAAAAAATGATGAATTAGTAATTCAATACAAATAAGCATAAATCAATCAAAAGAAAATGTGAAAATTTAAAAATAATATTAAACTGTCATTACAAATTGTATTATTAGAGACAACTTGAGTGACATGTCTCTGATCTGAACCTCAGATATTTTCACATACATTTCAGTTTCTTAGCATTCGATTTGTCCCTCTTTAATGTTAATGTGCACTTGAACTGGCCTGGACCACAAAAGTCTGTGTCAAGTTCGATGCTCTGTGTTTGATCAACTCTCAGATGAGATACGACACGAGGGAAAGCTTGGTCAACATGGTCCATGTAAATTTGGATTCCTAACCAATAATATAGAGCATCACTCACCTTCTGACCTTCTTCAGCCATAAGAGCCTCCAGCTCAGGCATCCAACCCAAAGCGTCCGCCAGTTTCTTCACACCGCTCACTACATCACCCAGCTCGGCCACGTCACTGTGACGTGAAACGTCTGAGGCAAAGGGTCCCACCAGGTCACGGTTTATAAGGAGGCGAGACACAGAACCTCGCACAGCTCCAGATAAACTGGCAAATGGCTCCACCTGCAGATAATCAGCAGAGAGGGAAAAAAAACTAAACAGAGACATCTGCTGGTCCGACTGAGTAACCACTAGGCCTGAGCGTGGTTTTAATACAGGGTAAAGGTCAGGGTAAAACGCACTCAGTCACTCATCATCTATACCGCTTTATTCTGTATACAGTGTCACGGGGGCTTGGAGCCTGTCCCAGGAGAATTTGGGCAACCTTGATGGGGTGTCAATCCATCGCAAGGCACAGATATAAACAGTCTTAGACGCTGATTCACAACTTAGGGCAATTTGGGAACACCAATTAGCCTAATCTGCATGTCTTTGGACTGGGAGAGGAAACCAGAGCACCCAAGCACGGGGAAAACATGCAAACACAGACCCGAGGTGGGAATCGGACCCTCGACCCTAGAGGTGCAAGGTGAGTCCTAACCACCCATTACTCAATGGTATATATTTACAGTAGTAATATTTAAAATTGGTTAGAATTGAGACTTTTCTTGTCATTTGACAAGTCATCATATACAAATAAAGTAAAAAAATTTACCTTGTAATTTTATATTTGAATTCAACAATGCTGCATGGTGCTCATAAAATGTTAATTACAGTACAGTCACTTACGTAGCAAGTAACACTTTATATTAATTTAATGTTTATCGAACCTTAAAAGCTGTTATATTATATTATACATCATATTAAAGGTCATATAAAAAGCTACTGTATATAAAGTTATACAGTATACATAGAAATAAAGACACAAAAATATTTAGTTATCAAATAACAAAAAGACTAGGGCCTTATTAGCTTTTGTTTCAAACCATTACTTAAAAAAGAAAGGAAATACATAAAAAAAAAAAAAGATATATTATACATTTTATACGAAAAAAGGCTTAATAAAAAATAAAAATATTTAATAGCTCTTGTGTGGTGTTCATATTTTTGTTACTCAGCCAGTGTTCCTGGTCTGGTGTATGTGTTGAATAAGTACTTCTTGGGTGTGGTCACTGAAACTGTTTTCTGATATCTGCTCTTCACAGAAAATGAGCCAAGGCTAATGAATCTGAGTAATCATTAATTGTATAATTTTCCTTTTAATAAAACAAGAAAACAGGTCCCACAGACCTGAACACCACACAAGGGTTAATCTAAACATATCAAAAAATAATTAGTTATTTTAGTAATAATAATTTTAGTTTACTTTTTTTAATAACAAAATGTAATAAATAGATTTTGTAAAGTAAACAAACCAGGTGTAATTAAAGTTAGTGTTTCAAATAAAAGGAAATATTTAAAAATCTATGCTTTTTCTTTTTTTCTTTTTTTTTTGCGTCAAAAGTTTAAAAGTGCACTTAGATGGAAAGCGCAGAAATGACGTGATAGCAGAAGCTCCTCTCACCTCTAATGACGTCCCCATTACAATCAGCAAGTCCGCCATGGGGAAGTCGGTGAGGTAGAGGAAAAAGTGCTGTGGCAGCTCTTCACCAAAAAACACGACATCAGGCTTAATGACTCCTTTACACTGAGAGCAGTGCGGCACTGTTCCTTCTAATACATCACTCTAAGAAAGACAAAATCGTCAATGTGTTTCCTAAGAGAAAGGAAAGATGTTAGCTTATTGGTATTTCTCTTTATTACATGATCTGTTTATCTAGTGTGTAATAACGACACTCACACGCAGGTCTTCTCCTTGGTATCCCTGACGGCAAACTGTGCACGTGGCTGTCGCAAATGTCCCGTGTGCCTCCACTAACTTCTTAGCTGGGATTCCTGCCACTGTTAAATAAATAAATAAATAAATAAATAAATAAATAAATACATGAGTGGTGCAGAATTATTGGCATCTTTTTAAGAGTGGGCTTAAAAACATGTTATAACCAATATTACACACATTTATCACAATTTCCAACTCGAACAATTAGCAAAAACACCTTTTTGTATTCTCATAACATTGTCCAAAATAACCTGTTTCGAATCAAACTGGTACTTTTGACCAAAAATTAACATCTCCATTTAATATTACTATATTACTATACTATGCTTACTATATTATCAAGAGACTCATAAACTCACTTCTCTCCAGCCCATCGATGTTTTGAGTGTACATCCTGAGCAGCTGGCCTTTGTCATGAAGAAGCCGGATGAAGTAGTGTGTCAGATTGGGGCGATAATTACCAGGATACAGCTCTTTAGCCAAGGCAAAGAAAGGTCTAGGGTTGTTATGGAAGTAGTTAATCTCAAAAATAGCCTCAGGATAGGGAAGGTTGTGCTTTTGGAGGTTGTCGTAAAGGCCACTACCGGGTGATCTGTCAGAATGGAGACATTTTCTTAAATTCAGGTGCCACTGTGAAGGTAATCATGTTCAGGGCTTCTTCAGATACTTGCCTGAAATCTGGAATTCCACTTGGGGTACTAATCCCTGCTCCAGCCATCACCACTATCCGTTTATACTCTCGTTCTTTGATTCCCTTCGCAATATCCTCTAAAGTCATTTTCTGTTTGGCACTACCATGGCCTCCTCCAAAAAAACATCTATGAAAGCTTCTCCTATACCACAAAAATTGCAATATTAAGCAATAATAAATGAAAGGCATAACGTATAAAAGGGACACTTCATGGACAATTTTGTAAACATCTGACCGTCGCACATATACTGTATAGTTCCGGTCAAATGTTTGGACAAACCATGTAAGTCATCGTCTTTTCTGTTTTTTTATTTCTTTATACATTATATATACTGTATATATTATATTTGTATTTTACTTATGCTCTGTGAAGCCTTCATAACGGGTCTAATCTGAGGTGCGGTTTGTTAATTGGTGATTTCTGAGGCTGGTAACTCTAAATGAACTTCTCCTCTGCAGCGGAGGTAACGTTTTGGTCTTGGTCAGATTCATCATGGTGCTTGATGGGTTTTGTAAATGCACTTGACAATACTGACCTTGCAAGAACTATTCCAGGATAGATGACGTTCGTGTCATAAAATAACAATTAATTGTTGTTGTTACCTAATTACCTAATGCCATATGTGTTATTTCACAGGTTTGAAATCTCCAGTATTGTTTAGAATGTAGGAAATAAATCACTAAAGAAAAAGCATTGAATTAGAAGGTGTCCCCAAACCTTTGACTGGCACTGCATGTGGTTCTTCATCAAACTGCTGCCACAAACTTGGAAAAACACAGTTATATGGCATGTCTTTGTACGCTGTTGTGTTCCAATTCCCCTTCACTGGAACCAAGAAACCCAAACCTGTTTCAGCATGACGGTGCTGAAGAGATGATGTGTTAAGGTTGGAGATGAAGAACTTAGGTGTTCTTAAGTATGCTGACCTCAACCCAACTGAACACCATTGGTATAAACTGGAAAGCACACTGTGTCCCTGATCTCCTCGCCTGACTGAACTGGCTGAACTGAACATCAGTTCCTGGACTCATCAATAAACACAAATCGCCACAGTCATGCTAGTAAAAAGCCTATAACAACAAAATGTGTGTCATTTGTGACTCATATGGTTACTGGAGGCTACTGGGCTACTGATTGGTTCAGATGCTCAAGCACCACCTCCACCAAGTTGCCACTGTGGAGCCCTTGAGCAAGGCCCTTAACCCTATCAGCTCCAGGGGCGCTGTATCCTGGACCCGACTCTGCACTCGGACCCCAGCTTCCCAACTGGCATATAATTAAAAAAAAAAACTTTTACTGTGCTGTAAGGTACATATGACAAATAATTGAATCTTAATTGCATCTAGAACGGAGAAGGAAGCAACGCACACAGGGTCAGCCATAAAAAGGTGTTCAGAGAGCCAAGGGCCTTGCACAAGGGCTCAACAGTGGCAGCTTGGCAGTGCTGGGGCTTGAACCGCCGACATTCCCAGAGCCTTTATCATTTGGGCGTGATGGACAGGCGTCCACAAACTTATAATACACTATACACTCCAACAGATCAAATTTATAGATGAGACTACTTACCAACATCCCAAAACACCCGAGTGTCCATGTCCCTCCAGGTCCAGCTTCTGAACATTGCCTGAAATCTTCTCATGGACAACTTGTATCCTTGATAGACCTTGATATGGTAAGTGAATACATACTGATCACTTATCATAAAGCACACAGCACAAGACTTAGCATACAAATAAAAAGAAAAATAAGTGAAATCTTTACTTATGGACTATGACATGTTTCAGAATGCAGATGGTATAATTATTGTTTATTCACTTATAACCAGTGTAATATTATACAGTATATCTACCTTTGCCTGTGAATAGTCCTCCATTACTTTTGATATTTATAGCACAGCGTCTCAGCAGCGAGATCATGCTGTAAGGTTTAACAAAATAATGCAGACAAAAAAAAAATAAAAAATTAAAGGTATGCCTAAAATGTGAGAAAACTAAACTTACACTAATTAACAGAACATAGTAATGTCACTTTGATCCGACTGTGTTATGGTTGTTCTAATGACGCTTAACCGTAATTGCTGAAAGAAATGCACAGATTGGACTGAGAATGTCAACCACAATATCAACGATATCAGATTTTTTGTTTTCAATATTTTAAATCTACATACTTTGTTTGACTATTAAAATATATAACAGCATATATTAAAAAAAAAAAAATATATATATATATATATATATATATATATATATATATATATATATATATATATATATATATATATATATATGTTAGCGACTCTAAAGCTTGAAAATGTAGCATGCGCACGTAATATACTGTTGTAGGTAGAAGTGGAGAATTCAGAAACCATATCTATTCGCAATTTATGTGTCATAGACATGTTCGAATTAATAGTGTATATAAAACAATCCTTATTATTTTTGTTATTACACACTTTATATAAATCCTAAGGTTGTTTTCATGAAAGTATTTTAAAAACACTTTTTACTGACTTTTACTTTAGAATCTACTTCCTCGTTTCAATTGGTTGTGTTTCAATTCAGTTACCCCAGCACTAAAGAGCCGGTGTTCTCATCTTAGCCAGTGAACGATGTATTGCGCGCTATAGTAAGTGGTGCTATTTGGAACACAGCCGTTGCTGCGATTGGTTAAAGACAAAATAATTTCCTGTGCTCTGATTGGCTAATAGAACTCACTCACTCAGCTATTGACTAGATCACAGTGACTGACCAACTATTAACCAATGATAGAGCAGAAGGCGGGCTTGTTGTAACACTTGGAGGAAAAAAACGGTAACGCCGGCGAACGCTTAGGATACAGTATCACAGACTCCCTCATCACCCACATCAGGTTCTAACACTGGTCCCTGATTAAAAACCGGTTTTAATAATGAAAGATGTCCCGGGATATCTGGTTCTTCAGCAGAGCACGAGCGCCAGCCCGGAAATGGCTGCACAATGGCACGCGCTTGAAGATTTGTACAACAGAAAGTAAGGTTGCTGTTAGCATTAGCCATATAACGACACAGGTGCATGATTTAGCAAGTCATCCTTTTTTAAATTATTTTATTATTATTATTATTATTTTTTACCCCAACTGAATATCATACAGACATAAAATTTATCGTATATATAAAATTATATATATGATTCGGGCATTATTTAAACATTTTACTTTAAACATAATTAGACATCACTATATAGACACTGTAGGTTATTTATCCATCAGTTCTATGTTTTTCATCTTCAGGGCCTCAATAACACTTGTGTCATCCTCACCAAGTTCTGTAAACAAGCAGATAAGTGGATTGGAATCACCATTCACCACTCAATACAATGTTATCACGGTTCCTAGCTGCTTATTTAATTAAAATTGCAATGCTATAAGTATCCTGATTTAATATTAGCTCCCCCCCCCCCCCCCCCTATTTTGTTAAAATTGGACACTTGTAAAAGTTCACTGAGTAATTATATGTAGCCCTTTCCATATAACATTAGTTTTCTCACTTAAAAACCAAGAGAGAATTTAAACAATATAAATTAACTGCAAATACAAGAGGTTAACTTGGCAACAAGCAACTGAGCAGCACATGTCTGTGTTACACGCCACAATTATTCTTTCTTAAAAAACTCATGCAAATAATGCACTCCTATCACATGAGGTGAAAATGAGCAAATAATGGTGGAAGGCGAAAATGATTTTTTAGAAATCAACTACTTCCTGAAGGAGACCTTTATTATCAGTTTGCTTCCAGTTTGGTTAAACCACCTCAATCAGACAGAAAACATCATGGACAACTTACTCTGAGTTTAGTTAGATTTGCATCCTTAGTCGAGCTAGCCCCTTTGAACCCTCTGTTTGAACCAGGCTTTATTGTCACTGTTGCACAAGCATCACCTGCACACATCCTCATCTGGCACAAACCTAACCATTTGATTCCATGTACTTCACATTGTCCTTTCAGGGACAACAAACCTCATTTGGCGCTTCTGTATAAAAACTCACTCTGACTCCCTTTAACATGACGTTGACAGTACTAAGTAAAGGTAGACTGTGATCACTCAGATTACAACCCTCCTGTACCGAACGGTGATAAAAAGCATGCTGTCACACCTCAGTGTATGTATTTTCCCCACCTTGTTTCTAAATGTTGTATTATTTTAGAATTTTAGAATTTGTACCTGTTGAAATCTGTAGTTGTCACTTGACATAATTTGAGGTTATTTGTTTACAGCATCTGATGAGGACTACAGTATAACTATTTAGGCTCTAATAAATAAAGACATAGAGCCTGTAATTGATTGAGTCTATCACTTTCTTCTTCTTATTCTTATTCTTATTATTATTTTTTAAATCATTGTTATTACAGATCTATAATATAAAGTTACTTTCCATGGCAATATAAAGTCACCCTGACTAAGAAAAAATAAATAAACAAACAAACAAATAACACATTTGGCCCCATTCATTTTGTTCTTTTTATTGTACTAACAATACATGTGTTTTATTAACTATTAGATTATGGCATCAGTTAACTTTGGAGTTGACAGAGTTTGTGAAAGACCCTTATTTTAAAACTGGAGACACTCTTATCCAGGTGAGACTGTGTTACCCTGATGACCAGATTTTTTTACATTTATTTATTGTTGATGCCTAAGCGATTCACTTCTGACTGTTTTTCCTTTAAAGCTCTATGAAAACTTTATCAGTGATTTTGAGCACAGGTAGGATGACCATGCAGATAACTTATGTATTATCTCATAGATTATAAATAAAAATAATTACATCATTTATCTTCCATTATCAATAATTCCACTACTCTTACTCGCTAAACAGCAATCTGTGTTTGATTTCTTTGCTAGTTTTTCATTGCATTGATTGTTATTTTTATTGTATTTTTTTCCTAGAACAAACCCTCTCTCTCTGGTGGAAATTATTCTCTTTGTTATCAGACAAATCACAGGTGGGTGTAAAGCACCTTTAAACAACACCTTACCTTTTCATAGTACAACAGAATATTTTTGTTGTTATTTTTGTAATCCTCTGTTTTATTCTGGCTAATCATATAACCGTTAAGTCATGTGGCTTAATCATTTGGTGAACAGTTTCATGCAGTTACTTATGAGTGCGGGAGCATTACGTCTGAGCCTAGCACAGATAAAGAGTTCAAGAAACTGCCCAAAAACAAGTGCAAGATAAATGTAGGGCGAACATTTAACATTACTCTACAAAACTGGAAATAAGGACTAAAACTAGGACTAGGATTGTCTTCTGGCAATGACTCATACAATTACAGTATATAAGAGGAATAAAACTTTAATTAACACTTAAAACCAAAGCGTTTTTGGTTTTTGCACTACTTTGTTTCAATGAATATATACAGGCCTCAGGATTGAACAATATAGTGTGTTAATATTTTCAGCACAACATGGGAAATATGAGGAAAGTAATTTCTCATTTTCACCTACCATATAAACATGTCTGAACAAAAACAAAAGAGTGACATACAGTATACAGAGAAATACAACGTTAATCACATATGTTTTTAGGGTTGTTTCTGGTTGCTTTTATGACCAAAGTTGTTGTTATTAATTATTATTATTATTATTATTATTATTACTAATAATTACGCATTTTCTGAGTTCTGATTTTTTTTTCCATCATCCTTTCCATATTCCAATAGAGATAAAAAACAAAGTTTCAAAAGAAATGATAACTCTGATTTAACCGCTGAATTAAATCTTAGTTCGTATGTAAGAAATGCAAAACAAAAATAATAAATAAATAAATAAATAAATAGGTCACACATAAACACACATATAAGCTGTAAATTAACTTAATCAAAGTAAAGGTCATTTAATATAATTTCAAGTAGAAATGATTAAAAATTCGGTATTCACCTTTGCGAGATAAAAAAGGCTATAATAATAATCGTAGTAATAATAATTATAATCATCATCAGAGTTATACTAATAACGATAATAACATTCATGAAATAATGATTGGGAAATTGATCACCCCAGACTATGAGACATTTCCATTCTAAAAATATACACAACTTTTTGGAATAAATGATTTTGGATAAACTGGCTTTACGGATTAAGAAGTGTATAAAGAATATGCATTAATAGTGAAGTTTAAAATAAAACATTTGAAATAGCAAATATGCAAAACTAGCTGTTAAATTAATTAATCAGAATCATGCATAATACTTTTTGAAGTGTTTAAATTAGAAATGAAACATTTAGTCAGTTCAAGCCTAGTTCTTTTAGTCTGTCAGTATTATTTGGTTAGTATAGGGATGGGAATCACCAGGGGTCACTCGATATTATCATGATTCCCAGGTGCTGATTTGATTTGTATTGAGTTTAAGAATCAGAATTTTATAAATATCCATATGCAATATGATTATTGTCCATATGTGAATACAGTGCATTTCTTTTTTTCTTGTTAAAAAGTTTCCGTTGTGTGTGTGTGTGTGTGTGTGTGAGTGTGTGTGTGTGTGTGTTTGTTGTGAATCTTAAAAAGCGAGGTGGGGAGAGGGAGGAGGAGTGTTACTGTGTAAAACGAGGAGAGGGAAGGGGCTAATTCCACACACACACACACACACACACACACAACGGAAACACTTATCTGTCAGGATTTATTTGTACTTTTTTTAAAGGTAAAGTGCAAATTAATTTGTTTTATTTTCATTTTATAGATTGTATTAATTATTTTTATGTATTTATTTTTTGGGGCTGTGGAATGAATAATTTGAGTTTTCATTATTTCTTATGGGAAATGATGATTTGGTTTACGAGTGTTTTGGAATACGAGCCCACTTCTGGAACGCATTATGCTCGTAATCCAAGGTTCCACTGTAGTTTAAAGTGGACCACCTGTAGGACTATAGAGGAACAGCAACATTTTACCGCATCAAGTACAAGCACATACAGTATAAAAAAAAAAAAAATTGGAAATGTGATTGGATCATCACAGAGGTCTGTTAAAGTATTGTAACATTGATGCATCAGCTCCTACTCACTTACATTTACACTTCATTCTCAACAGACCCAAATGATGCAATTATCTTTCTTGAGAAGACCAAAGAAAAGGTAAGTAAAGGATTTATTAATGTCTAACAGAGCAGCAGTAATCTCATTTCATTTATCGTTTGCTGTAAATGTCTTTTTGTTTGTAACAGGTGAAGAGCAGCGACGAAGCTGTAATACTGTGCAAAACGGCTATAGGGTGTCTGAAATTAGAGATCAATGACCTCGCTGCGACAAAAGTATGTTATACATCAAGCAGAGATTTAGAAAGTTTATTCATAAATATCTTATAAATTAGATTGTCTGTACCTGCTAGATATCAGTGACATGATGAACCATGTTTTTTTTCCTACAAATCCCACCTAATTTTAAATAGCTAAAATTATGGTATCAGCACCTAGCTAAATTAAAACAAAATGATGTGGCTGGGTGATAGGAAAATATCTTATCATGAGACATTGCTATGATACAATAGATACAATATATGAGGGATATGTGGTAATGTTCTTTGTATGAGAAGACGTAAAAATGGATTCAAGCACAGTACCCTGATGAGACTAAGGCCAAATGTCCATAAATGACAATCCTGGCTCACGATTGAAAATTTACGATTTTCTCCCTAATTTCGGTCATGATACAACCCCATTCCCCCCTCCTCACTTCCCTATAGGGCTCCCACATTAAGGCTGCTACTACCAGTCAGCACAATTAATTGGCTGTAGAGACGTGATTAATGTAAGCTCTACTGTGAGAGCTCGGCCAATCCGCTCTCTATACCCCCGGCTGTGAGAGGCTGAAATTGCTTTGGGTCAAATGATATCAGTACATGACATGATAAGCATGCCCAAAAATTAAATAAATAACATCTTCACATTTCTATAATTTGGTGCTGGTTAGTACTAGGCTTATCTGTGTATTTAATAAATGAAATGAAAATAAAACCACCAGATCCTTAAATAGTTTTTTTTTTACACACCTCACTATAGATTATCTGAGATTCAGGAGGAATGCTGATAGTTAAATGTTATTTGAAGAGCCAGTGTTTTTGCAAATACAGTAAGAGCCTGAGGTTTCACACATTGATTCAGTGTTCCACTGTTTGCAGAAACTGATAGAGGAAGTGGAGGAGATGCTGAATAATTTGTCTGGTGTAACATCAGTCCATGGGCGTTTCTATGATTTATCCAGCAAGTACTATCGATTTGTGGGAAACCACGCGCTGTACTACAAGGATGCGCTGCGATATCTCGGCTGCGTAGACATCAAAGATTTATCTGGTAAGTCGTGTAATTATTGTTATATTGTGGAGTTAGGGAAAAAAAATGCAATCTGATCTTTGACATTAATTGGTATATGACCTTTATGTGAACACTTTCACCTTACAACGTTTCGGTTTTATGTTTATAGAGACGGAGAAACAGGAGAGAGCGTTTACACTAGGGCTTGCGGGACTGCTTGGGGAGGGAGTGTATAATTTTGGAGAACTCGTAAGTCTCTCGGGGATTCTAACAGTGCCTCTGTTCCACAGAGAATGTTTAGTTTTGCTGCATTTTACAGTGATCAGTGTATAATGTAATGTTTTGTGTTTTTTCTTTCTTTCTTTCTTTCTTTTCAGCTGATGCACCCAGTGTTGGAGTCTTTAAGAAACACAGACAAGCAGTGGCTTATTGAAACGCTCTACGCCTTCAACAGTGGCAACGTCATCAAGTTTCAGGCTTTAAAATCAGCCTGGGGTCAGCAGGTCAGCATGGGTACACAGTCAACAACAACAAAAAGTACACTGGTTGCTAGTGTTGGTCTGTTCATGCTTTGTAAAAGTAACACAGAAAGGATCTTTTACATTACAGCCAGATCTTGCAGCTCATGAGGTCAAACTCATGCAAAAGATTCAGCTGCTCTGCGTAATGGAGGTGAATAGATTTTATGAACATTCAGTTTTATAGATTTCAGTTTTAATATTGCACAAAAAAAGAGGTTTCATTTGATTGTTTTTTTTGTGTCTCCTAGATGACTTTTACACGGCCTACCAATAACAGACAACTCACATTCCAGGAAATTGCACAGAGCGCCCAAATCCAAGTCAATGAGGTGATCTATCATGTACCTTCATGTATCACAGCAAAATAAATACATGCATGAATAGATTCAGAAGTATTTGACTCACGTGGCTTTAGCCACAGTTATATAAATTAATGTTCCTGAATTCTGAAGTAAAATTCAAGCAGAACTTTCAGGAGGAACAGACTTATTTTTACAATATAACGAAGAAAAATATTTAAGCCTAATATACAGTTTACAGGTAGTCCCCAACTTACGGACATTTGAGTTACGAATCAGTCCATAAACATGATATTAGAAAATGGCTGTCCTGTGAAGCTGTCCTAATGGTAAATAATCCTAATTTTGAAAAATCCTCAACAAAACAGAGTTCACAGTCCAATACAGTGGAAAACAGGTCTGAGACAAAAAAAGGCGTCCAGAATTCCCCTCGCGATTTAAAGGTGCAGAGACACTATTTCACTTTGAGATTTATTTCTTTAGTCGCGATTATGTTTTTTGGCCACATGATGGCAATGTGGGGAAAGGGGACAGATTTAGTCAAGCTGACTGGTATGTTTTCATTGTATATTCATGTCAAAGGCGTGTAAGACTCACTTTGTCGGACTTAAAAACAGGACTTACAAACGTGCTCCCAGAGCGGAAGTCGTTCGTAACTTGGGGACTACCCGTCCCCATTTTGAATAATGTAAGCATGTGAAGGAAGGCAGTGCCTGTAATGATTTAAAAAAAAAAGATTTTATGTCATATCATGTATTATTGTCTCTTGCTGTAATCCTTGCAGTAACGATGTAATGTTTTTACATTGATATAATGTGAAAAGTTTTTGTTAAAAAGAAAATTACAAAATGCCAGATTTTATTAATGTAAAATTTTATAGCAATTATTTTAAATGTAACTAATAAACTGATCGCTAAGATATTAAGCACAGGTTTTCTGGTCTAAAAATACTGGTTTATATTTTTACACCACATAATTATTGTATTACACCACATAATTGTTATTTAAGAATTATCAGACTAATGGTCTTGCTGTTAAACTAAAGATGGCACAGCCATGCTGATATTCAGAACGACTTCGAAGCAATTACAAAGGAGACAGTGATGTTTAAGATGATATAACGTTATCAGATGTCTTTTCTTGTTGAAAATGCCTCGGTGATTGGTTTTGATGTGTTTTGATGGGTAGCTGCTCTCCGCTATCATCCAATCAGTTTGCTCGCTCAGCACTAACTGTTACTGTATATATTTCAGATTATTTTCAGCAAGTGTGTAGTAGTTTTCTATAACAGCATTTCTAAAAGTAGCATATTGCATATTTGTATTCGTTTACACATTCTGATATATTGTTTCTACAGTATAATGAAAGCGTACACATGGTCTTTTATAATCTAAGAATAATTATTTAACAATGAAAAACTTTTGATAATGTGTAGCTTTCTGTAATGTGTTTTTTTAACATCTGTAGAAGTCTTTAGTGTCTGTGCTTTTCAACATAAGTGCGAAGTTATTTCCACAACTAACTTCCACAACATTGTTGTGGAACTAACTTCCGCAACATTAAACCATAAGTGGAGAAAAAGTACAATTATTGCCAAAATTCTGCAGTATAAGAGGAATAAAACACTATGATTTGCTGTTACTGGAAAATAGACAACTTCACGGTGGCCACTGTAACTCTGCTTCATATCAAGTATCATAACCGCCTCGTCAGTAATGATTTTCCTATAATGGCGTTTATGCCTTGGTGAATGTTCGCGTGTTTTGTTCATGAGTGCAGGTGGAGCTGCTCATAATGAAAGCGCTCTCAGTTGGATTGATCAAAGGAAGCATTGATGAAGTGGATCAGACTGTTCAGATGACATGGGTTCAGCCAAGAGTACTTGATTTACACCAGGTACTACACCACTTTATCTTTTAGCATTTCTCTACACTCTATGACCAAAATTATGTGGACATCTGATTATTACAGCCATATGCTTCCATTCCAAAAACATGGGCATTAACACAGAGGTAGACTATTAGAATAACCTCCATTTCTCTGAGAACACCGGGATTCTGCTAGTTTTTAGAGCATGGCTGTGGGGATCTGTGTTCATTCAGCTACAAGAACATTAGTTAAGCCATTCAGTGATGTCAAGTGAGAAGAAGTGGTGCAGAGATGGCATTCCAGGTCTTCTCAGAGGTGTTTAGTAGGGTTGAGGTTAGGGTTCTGGGCAGGACATTCAAATTCTTTCACTCCAGCCTAAACGCAACGTGTCTTCAAATTGCACTGGGGCATGTCCTGCTGCAACTGGTGTGTGCTTCTCAGTCCCAGTGAAGAGAAATTCAGCATACAGCCAATCACACATTATACATTCGTGTGCGTCCATCTTTGTGACAACAGCTTGGAAAAGAATTGCATATGGGTGTGATGATAAGGTGTCCATAAACTTTGGGCAATATAGATTATATAAAAATCTAATTTTTATGTCTCTCAGATTAAGGGAATGAACGAACGGCTGGACACATGGTGTAAAGATGTGAAGAACATGGCGGTGTTAGTGGAGCAGCAAGCCCAGGACATTCTCACTTAACGCAACGTACCGATCCTCTCAACACTCATCATTCCACTATTCCCTTATGTGTTTATACTTTACACTGGCATTCAGGACTTTTACTTTACAAACCTAATTTTAGCAGGCATTTTCTCTTAGGTTTCAAGCTGTTTGAGCTTTGTGTGTTTGTATGTATGTATATATGTATGAATGTACTGTATGTATGTTGTGTATATATTTATCATTCCTTTAAATGCAATTATTTCCTCTATTTCCAGAGAAAGAAATATTTAATGTAAATGTACGTACAATGCACATCAACAAAAATTCCCTTCTGTACTCAGAAATAGTCTTGTGAATTAAAACACCGTAAGACTAAAGCACCGTATAAAATGTTAGGAATTTCAGATATAATATTGATTAAAATACCGTATATCTCTTCATTCTGTTTGTCACATTTTAAATTACTGACAAAAAAGTAATTAAACCTGCATATGCATACATACAGCAAGTCATTAGTCTTATACGTATGTGTTGTACGTATTTAAATCTTGTCTAGCACAGGGTAGTATTTCCATATAGTGATTAAAATAATTTGTTGTTCATGGCTGTGCAAGTCAAGATCATTCTGCTACTACTCTCTTTAATATATTACAGGGTTTTAAAAAATAATTATAAATTGTCTATTTAAACTACTGATATACAGTTTAAAGGAAAAACACAGATGGTTTGGCCTGCATTACTGCACTGAAATCAACACTGAAGTTTTCTGTCTGATCACCCTGATCTTTTGATGAACCCTGTCTTTCCTGATTGCCATGGTTTATTCCAAAATGATTCTATCCCATGCAAAATGATGGACAATTGACCACTTGGGAGATTAAAAAAAAAACAGAGTTCATTACTCCAGAGGCATGCACAATCTGCGTCAGGGGTTCTGGTGATTGATGGAGCCACGACACCTTATTACCACTCTAATGTTGATTTTTCTTTCAATTTGTAACCTCCCTAAATAATTTGCTCGTATGCATTAGCAACGAAAGTCAAACGTATACCCTGAAGGTTTGTGTATGGTTTTTATTTCAGTTTCACTTAATCTGGTGAAACTCATTATTCAGGTTTTTATAAAATTCCTAAGTAGCATTTTTTAAATCCTGCATGTTTCTATACTAGGTCCATAGTGTAATTGTATAATGCAGACAAACGTAGCAGTAAAATTAACTAATCTAAGTTACTAATAATAAATTACTAATAATAATACTAATTAAAAAAATTCTTCTGTTATGAACTTTGTGAAATGATGTCCAACTCCCAATTGACAAAAATAAAATTGTATTTGAAATTATTTCAAATATAAACAAATTGCTCTTATTAGTAAAAAGAAATCATTGTAGTTTTTTCCCCTGTTTTTATTCAAATAAATAAGTTTTCTTTTCTTTAATGTAATTTAATTTTATCCAGGGAAGACTTGTGCTTCTGAAATATGAATCCTGTGGGTGCCAATAATTTTGAAAGCAGTCTTCTGCATGGAAAATGGCTTTTACATGTGTACATCCTAACATTTAGTCAAAGGAAGCAAGAATTCAAACGCAACCATAGTTTCTGGTTACACTTGTCATCCTTCCAAGAACAATAATGTGTTGGTGTTTAATTGAAATGTATTAAATATTATGTAAAAATGAAACATCTTCCTGTGTTTATGCTTAAGATATTCCCCATTGCACAAGTTTTTGCACACAATTTTGCGACCTAAACTAAACACATAAATCTGCTATAATAATATTTGAGAATTTGCTCCTGCTGCAAGAGTTACAGTACAATTCCTGTTTGGTATTTGTGCTAGTTTAAAACTGTTTTTTGTAGCTTAGTAAATTCGAGACGGATCTGTTGTCAATAATGTTTTCAAGGTGAAACTGGCCTTGATGGTCAGTCGATGTGACCTTTTGTGTTGGGTTTGCCTCTGTGACCTCTGGGGACGTTTGCAGTTGCAGGTCTTTTTTCTGCAAAAATAAATTAGATTTAAGAGAAGCGTTGCTAGGTTACAGTGATAAAAGATAATAGGTCTGGAGCACTGTATTTTGCACATTCTTTCGCTGTTTTTAATGTCACCTTGTTCTATTTGCTTTTGATTTATAATCAAAATATTATAAGTCTCCTGATTTTACTGTATGGACAAACGAATAAATAGCTTCTTCTCTTTTTTTCTTTTTTTTTTTTTGACTAAATAGTCTATTCTTGTGCCAATCAAAATTTTTCTTTATAAAATTCCAAATTTAATTATCTTTTAAATCACTTAAATTTTAGAAGCAAAAATATCTGAACAAACACATGACTCAAAAAAGCTGATTTCATGAAGTAAAAAATATAATGCCTTTAAATGCCTTTTGTGAAGATTAATGTGCTAAAGTAAATTCAAAAACATTTAAGAACATTAATATACAATCCTCATTATATAGTCTTAAGTGGAAATTTAAATCTTTTAAAATCTTTTTAAAAGTCTTAGTAAATAAGCATTCTGGTTGTGTAGATACTGCATGCTTCTCAGCCTCTTTCCCTTTAAGAGCAAGGACAAGAGGAGCATCAGTGGGGGAGGGGTATCGGCTGGGGTGGAACAGTCCAGTAATGAGCACATTCTGAGCATCATATGGCTTAAGACAATATAACATCCGTTTCTTTAGATGTCTCTATAACCCCCCCACCCCGCCCACAAAAAAAAGGGAGAAAAAAAAATAGAGACGGGGGCGTTGGATTGGAGAGGCATCAGCATCACTCGGACGTTCTTATCTTTTTTGAATCACAGTCTTCCAGGGAAGGAGCTTCACATCCACATCGCAGCAGGAGCAAAGAGAGAGGGGGAGAGAGAGAGAGAGAGAGAGGAGGAGAGAGAGAGAAGCAGGATCAACGGGAGAAATGCTGTGCAAGATAGGTCTGGATAGATGCATGAAAGATGAAATACTGCATTTTTGTATTTAAAGCATGATCTAGAACTGAGGCCTTCCATAGGCTCCTAATATACTGTTGCCATCACTGGTGCGGCGCATTAGTGGTGGTGGTGGTGGTGGTGGTGAGAGGGGTGCGATGTAATGTCTGGTTGAGCATATCAATGGTGCTGTTTCTGCTGTGTGGATCTGTGTGATTGTGGGGGGGAGAGAAAAACAGGCCTTGTTTGCCTCCACGCAGGGAAAGCAGAGCACCGACGCGAGCCTCTGCCCGGCGGGGCCGTGTGGAAAGAGACAGAGAAGCACACCATCTGCATGCCCATGGGAAGAAGCAGGCGTAATAAAGGCATCCATTACCACAGGCCCAGTACAGACAGCGAGGAGCTTTAACATTGGGATAAGAGCCTGATTAGTTGTGTTGCATATCTTTTTTTTTCTTTTTTTTCTATCTTTTCCATTTTTCCTTGACAGAATTTTTTATCTGCCTGGCAAGATTCGAGACACGGGAAGGGAAGTGGCTTTAGTATTATTGTTTATCCTGGTCTTCCTTGCTCGTTTCGTGCTTTCTCTAACATTCTGAGGATTTGCCAAAACCTGTTTCATGCATGTCCACTGGAGGCAGGTTTGACTTTGATGATGGGGGGTCGTACTGTGGAGGGTGGGAGCAGGGCAAGGCTCACGGCCGAGGGGTCTGCACTGGGCCCCAGGGCCAGGGGGAATATGCAGGGGCCTGGAGCCATGGATTTGAGGTTCTTGGAGTCTACACCTGGCCCAGTGGGAACAGTTATAAAGGAACCTGGGCGCAGGGGAAAAGGCACGGTATCGGTGTGGAGACCAAAGGCAAATGGGAATACAAGGGGGAGTGGACGCAGGGATTTAAGGGGCGCTACGGGAGGTTGGAAAGCATCGGCAGCGGAGCACGTTATGAAGGGACCTGGAGTAATGGCTTACAGGATGGTTATGGCTCGGAGACATACTCTGATGGAGGTGAGAAAAATAAATGCTACTCTTATTTCTAGCTTATTTAGCCCAAAGTTGTTTCAGATTTTTGAACTCATATTCATGTGTATATGTTTCTAGGCGTGTCATTTCCATATGACTGCATGCTGAGTAAGATAGTGGGTGGGTGGGTGGTGGTGTTCATATATATGAGCATGCCTGTGTGTGTAACATAGTACAAATCCGCTCCTGCCAATTATGTAACACTGCAGTCTGTATGGTTATCTGATTCCCTAATGCAAAAAATGCACATTTTTTCAGTGTGTCATTATAAATTTAGAAGAACACAAATGATAACTGATGATGTTTGAAGTGGTCTATGACCACTCCACCATCTCATCCTATTTCTCCAGCACCATCCACACCACACACGCCTCTGTACAGTTAATCACCATGGAAACCAAAAGGCAGCGGGTCATTGGGTCACCAGAGACTCCAGTGTTCTGAAATCTGATTGGACGAGCTGCCATTTTCGTGATTCACTCCCTCGTGGGCCACAGCTTCCGTTTATACGTGAATGTGGAAAATAGTAACTACATTTAGGATTGCATTAGGGCAGGCATGGGATATACTGTAAAAATGTACTCACTGTGCTTACATGACAGTTAAATCCATACAGTTACATCTTTTATGGTGCTGTTCTTGTTTGTTTATGTACACTTCAATTATTGACACAATTCATATAAAATGAAGGATGCATTTTTGGTGGAGGAATATTACATTTGTGTATTTACAGTATTGTTTATTTAAGGAGTGACTGTGAATATCAGATATGCTATTTTAGAGTGTAACCAGCTGTTTTGGGTTAGCCATGCTTTTGTTACAGCACCATGGACAGCTTCTGGGTTGACATCACGCAAAACAAGAATTCAGTCATTTCACTGGCTGCCACGTAACACTTAGTTATGCATTTATTTAAAAACAACAACAAATAAAACCAGTATGGACAAATTCACACCAAGGTTTAGGATTATGCCTTGGTCCAGCTCCTCAACTGTAAATCTACATGAATTAGCTGCATTAAAGTTCTGGTAATTTTCACATTAATAATGATACAAATAAAACCAACTAATGGTATTCGTTATATGATTATTAGAATTACATGTATTAATTAGTGTGATAAGCAACAATAACTAATAAAGAATGATTAAATACTGATTTAAGTCATTTAAGCCAGATATACTGTACCATTTGATGACAGTTTAATATACGTCTTAACAATTTCATAATGGTCATTATAAACTACTATAGATTTTGTTATTTCACTGATGCCACTTATTTATTGTTTTGTTTTATTTTGTTTTTATCAATATGGAGAAATCTACCAAACCATCATCATCATCATACCATCAATTTGTAAGGTTCATGATTTGGCTTTGTTCCAGCTTCTCAACTAAGTGAATTAGCTGTAAAACTAATATAATGGTATATGTTTAGTAGAAGCAGAGGAAGTATAAATAACTGATGTTAAAAAGTAAAAAATATTATTTGATGATCATTTAAAATACAATATAATTATTGAGCAGCTACTATGAATTATATTCTAATTTCATTGTCTCTATTTTCTATATATATTTTTATTAATCAGTTTAATTTAGAGAAATCCACACCACTAATTTCTAAGGTTCTGCAGCTTTTCAATTATAAATTATAAATAATTATATCTATATAAATGAGTTATTACAGAAATCGCAATTTTCAAATTAATATAAGAAATGTAAACCAACCACTGGTGTATCGCACATGTTTATTAGAAGTTAATGTATTGTTAAATGAATTAAGATAAAAGCAATAGCAATAGAAAAATGATAATTTGCTGCTGAGCCATTTGCCATTGTATGCTAAATCAATACACACCTTAAAGTATATAAGCTTTTTTTTTGTACATTTACGACCTGCCTTTCTGCACTTATTGACTGTTTTTAAGAAATCAATATGCAGAAATCCACACTGTTGTTTTGTAACATTTCACATTGTTGAAGCTTCTCAAATGACTGAATTAGTCAATTATCTATAACTGCTATAATTATTTATTAGGAACAACTCCAGTGCACAATAAATGCACTGGAGTGCACAATACTGTTTATTTAAAAAAATACAGTACACCATTTATTAAATACTGTACATGTAGACATTATTTTAACAGATATGTTAGAACTATGACCATTGTTGACTACTATTGTTCTGTGAAGCTTCTGCATCTGTCAGATCTGCGAATGAGCTAAATATTGTGATGAAAAAATACATGAATCAGAGTTAATCCATTCAGAAAATATCAGATTCTGTGTTTTGGGGGAAAAGGGAAACATTGCACTATGATGTGTATATGGAAAATTAAGCATTAAAAGATAATTGGGTATATAGGCAAACAAGTTTTATGTTCTGTTTGATGTTCTCAATTATGTCTTCTCTGAAAGGTACCTACCAGGGACAGTGGTTGAGTGGCATGCGACATGGCTATGGGGTGCGTCAGAGTGTGCCTTATGGCATGGCCGCGGTCATCTTCTCCCCTCTGCGTACTTCCATAAACTCACTTCGCTCTGAACACAGTGAGGGAGCGCCAACACCTGATGATGGCTCTGCTGTGAGCGGAGTGGCTGGAAGCCCGGTGGGCCGTGGTGGCTTCGTGCTATGTGCCCAAAGTGATGCTGACCGGCAACGGAAAAGGAAAGGGCGTTTTCGGCAGTCCATCTTGAGTGGCTTAAAATTACGCCGTTCTGAGTCCAAGAGCTCTCTGGCCAGCCAGCTAAGCAAACAGAGCTCATTCTGCAGTGAGGCAGGTATGAGCACGGTCAGTTCAGCTGCGTCCGACATCAACTCTAACGTCAGCATCGGGGATGGTGAGACAGGAGCCAGTGTAGATGCAACAGTCACCGAGACATACCTGGGGGAATGGAGGAATGACATGCGAACAGGTTGGGGAGTCAGTCATCGCTCAGATGGGCTGCGCTACGAGGGTGAATGGTTTGGGAACAAGCGGCATGGTTATGGATGCACCACCTTCCCTGATGGAACAAAAGAGGAAGGCAAATACAAGCAGAACGTTCTGGTGAGTGGCAAGAGGAAGAACATAATACCACTGCGCACCAGCAAAATCCGGGAGAAAGTGGACCGTGCTGTTGAAGCTGCTGAAAAGGCTGCAGAAATCGCTAAACAGAAGGCAGAGATTGCATTGTCAAGGTACTGTATGTACTCAGTGGGTTCAAACTTATCATGTTTCATCCTTAGCCCTTGATCAAGGATATGTTAAGAGTAAACATTTTGACTGTGGAATTTGTATAGTTTTGACCAGACAGAGATTTTAAACTAGTTGCAAATGGAGTTAAATATTGTGCTGAATAAAACCTTTCTTAATGCTCCTTGATGCAGAACGAGCCACGCCAGAGGAAAAGCTGAGGCTGCTGAGGGAGTTGCACAGAGGGCCCTGGAGGAGTGTCGTCTGTCCCGGATTATTGCCAAAGAACTCTCCCCTTCCTTCCATCATTATGGAAATGGTCAGTAAACAGAAAGGTCTCATTAATACATAAAAATCTTTTTTGAGGCACCATTGTCTTACTAACAAAATGTAATTGCCAACCAACAGGACTGGAATGCCAGAGACCAAAGCGTCAAGACAGGAAAGAGAAAGAGGTGGAAGCGATCTCAACTGGAACGGATAGCCCAGAGCTCTGTACACCTGACACAACTCCTCCAGCCCAGACCCCAGACCTGAGTCCTGCCCTGAGCAACCCTCCATCACCTCCATGTACCCCACCATCTCACCGTGCCAGAAGCACCTGCTTCATGCGTCAGAGTGCTGTGGATGAACAGGGAGGGGCAGAGATTCAGGTTCTGGTTGAAGGAAGAGGCATGGACAATGGAAGAGGTGGAGCACACAGTTGGACTGCAGACATGTATCCCAACCGACGAGGAAGCAAAGGAGACAGTAGCCGTTCTACCACACCATCCCTACTGGAGGAGGAGATTGGCCACATCAATGGACATGAGCAAAACTCCTCAACACATCACTCATGGGAGAATGGCTCTTCCAATCACAAGCCCATTGAGCACATCTCCTCAGAGAAGGGATGGGATCACATGCCATCCAATCAAAAGTCCTGGAAGCATGCATCCTCGAATCACAAGTCCAGGGAATACACAATCTCCAAACATAGAGAATGGGAGCATATTCCATCAAGTCACAACTCTATGGACCACAACTCTTCCAAGATCAAACCGCAAGTGCACACATACTCCAATCACAAGGCCTCGGGTCATAATTTGTCCAATCACAAAACCCATGAGCATTCTTCCTCCAATCACAAACCAAAGGAGTACATCTCCACACATGCAAAACCGCAAGACCGTGCATCCTCCCATTACAACACTAGAGAGCATGTAACTTCCTATCGCAAATCACATGAGCATGTCCACTCCAATCACAAACCAAATCAGACCTTTACCAATCATACAGCTGGTGAATCCAGTCTGAATGACTACCAGCCACCAGAACAGGGAGCCAAGAGCTCCGGTCATGGATGGACTGTTGAGAACTCTTCCCAGTGGATACCCTGCCACTCACAGCTGCCCGAGAAAGACAAGCAAAAGCTGGATGACTACCGGGTGGAAATGAGGTTCCAGCCCCTTGACTCTGTTTCGCAGCACCACATTGGCTCAGGCATGGAATGTCCAAGTCTTCAAGGGCACAATCCACAAACACTACGCCAGCGGAATCATGACGGAAAAGAGTGGAGTCTAGCAGCCAGGGAAGAATCCATGGACTCTGTGCAGATGCTGGACAGCCTGAATGTCGGGGTGGATTTGGAGGAATGGCCGTTGCACAGGGATGTCACCCTTTCTCCCCCTTTAACATCCTCTCCAATCACGCTAGAAAATGACGGAGAACATCTGAACCTGGTCAAAACAAACTCAGTAAGTACGGCTATATTAAGAAAGAATGGAAAGTGCTTGAAATTAATATTTCTTTTGTAAGCATGCATTTGCACAGAAGGACATGGATAGATGTGTTACTGGAACTAGCACTTACAACTGTATTATACTGAGTCATCATTGATAAGATAATTTTCCTGATGTCGAACCCGATGAGTCATTTATTGTCAAATAATAATGTTCTTCTTTTTTTATTCTTTTTCTTTCCACAGGGCTCCAGCTCTGTCCTGGTGGTCATGGTGATTTTACTCAACATTGGTGTAGCCATTTTATTCATTCATTTCTTTATTTAAACACAATGGCCTAGAGAATGTTAATAACAGCACTTACTATTATGAAAAAGTAAGATATGCACATGCTGCACACTTAGCATCACTTCTTTATGTAAGGAACCCAGAATTTACATTAGTCAAGCCCATGTACACTGGAAAACACCATGTAACTTGTAAGTTTAGTTTGGTTCCATTAATGATATATTTCCATTTTTATCCATTAGGTATCTTTGCTTACTTTTTTCCTTCTCCATAATAAAAGCCCAGTAACAGTATTATTTAGGAATAAAAGTATTGCACATATTTAGGTTTTCAATATACAATATTGCCTGATATAATTTGTCATGTCTTTCCGCTCGTTAACAAAGTTATTTATTTTCCTTTCGAGTGCACATTTGGCCTGATTTTTGTTTTCCGAACATTATGATTGTATAGCTTAGTGAGATGATCTTGTGGTCTAATGTACAAAGATGTTCCAGCGCATGTGAGGTGGTCAAGTGCACATGGCACTGATATGTATCTAGTCAGTTCAAGACTACACACCCCTTCGAATATCCCAGGGTACTGCCCTACAGGACCGCTGCAATCACTCATCAGTTCATCCATTGAAAATCTCGCACATCCATACTCACACTTTGTAAGTCAGAGGAAACGGCTATCTTAAAGGGCTTCATCATGCTACGTTTTCATCCGAATCCAAAGTCACAAGTGTGTAGTGATTGGGCTAGCCCTGTGACGTTCTTCCTTCCTTCTCTAATACAAACGCTTTGGCACCATCACTGAATGTCAGCACAATTCAGCCCATTGCTTAGTTTGTTTTACTTCACACCAAACCTCTATGTACACTACTATGCCAAACATGCATCGTACTTCCTGTATGACCTGAACCACAACAGAGGTACATCGATGGTTGAGTATTCTGGCTCATGCTTTGTAAAGTTTGAGACTGTTACCTTTTGACCACTGCTTTCAATATATATGAATATTATATATATATATATATATATATATATATATATATATATATATATATATATATATCTTCTATATTATTGATGAGTTAGTATCTTTTAACTGTTTGCAAGATATCATTGATAATGCTGAGTGCCTTTTTTTAATTGAAGAAAAAAAAAAATCATCCCAGCAAGCAGGCTATGTACAAAGTGACGACATATCCAGAAGTCGCGTAAGGAGGCATGGAACCATCTGTCTCTCTTTCTCTCTCTACTCACCTTTGAACTGAATGGGTTGGCTTTAGAACACTGAGCCCGTGGAAATTTTTACAGCATGTTTGTTGGCCTGTATTCTTCTGCTGTTATTCTGTGTGATTTTTCTGCCTGTCTCTCTCTGTCCAGCAACTTTAGGTGACAATAGGGACTGAAAGCAGTGTAAAAAAAAAAAAATGCCAGCTTGTTTCTCAGTGGGACCTGACTAAAACCATCTCAATTAATGAATGATAAAACTGCTACTGTATATTTTATACTACTCATCCAGTGACATCATCATGTTGTGGAATCATTGCATGCCCGAGCATGCTCTTTCTTACGCAATGATTTATGAGATGTTTCCAAGTTATGTGGAAAAATTAATAAAATGTTTGAGGTTATGATATTTTCTACAGTTTTCCTTACAAAAACAAACAAACAAACAAACAAACAAGTAACATGCATAGATGTAGGGAAGGAAGCAAGAAAGTAAATTATGTGGTCAGCATCCAAAAAAGACATTTATTCCTGAGAGAAATATCTGATGCTAATCTGATATTGGCATTATCTGAACAAGAGAACATGCTCTGTCTATGATTCTACTGCTTAGTCACATTAAAAGAAAATGTCCAGGGATTCCCATTGCTGTCTCACATTCCAGTCAGATGCTGAGTTACCCTTTGAAATATAGTTTCATTTCTATGTCGGGTAGCTATTGATCAGACAAAGTCATGTTGGACCACTACAAGCCTGCAGAACAGCTTCAGTGCACCTTGGCATCAATGGTGTAAGTCTGTGGAATAGTACTGGAGCAAGGAACACCAGTCTTCTACGATGCTGCTCTCTCAGGTGGTGTTTAGATCATAGTGATGTCTAAAATCTTGGCTTGGTTGAGGTCATGTTCATCAGGATATCTATTAATTATGTTGTGATCATGTGCAACAATGCTTTCCTCTCAGAGGACAAACTATGCCAGGAAAATAATTAAATGTCTCATAGCTTATCTAAAAATGTTGTTATCCAAGGCAGAGCATTTAATGTGAGTCATATGGACTTCCAAATAGAAATTCACATTTTTATTAGTACATATAAAAGTTTCAGTTTCATGGGCCTTTATAGATGGTTTAATGAGGTATCTGGCTTTATGCAAATACCAGATAGGGCATTTTCTATACCTTAAACTGTTTCACGTCTCTTCTGAACATGCCATTTCATTGTCTATACTGTATATATACATATACCTATATATGAGCTACTGCTGAGGGATGGGGGGTGTGGGGGCGATGTCATCTTATATAAGGTCACAATAGGGAAAGACTTATACACAAATAGAAAAAAAGGCAAAAAGCACTGTCACATTTGTGTTTGCACATGCACCAGAGACTCATCACAATTTCTTATAATGACACTTTGTGTGACAAAAGTGAACTTTGTATTTTAAGTATCCTTTAAGGTAAATGGTGAAAACATACATTTATTTAGGGGGATAATGATATGGTGATGTTAGGTAAACCTATGGAACATACGGAAGTGGTGCTCTGAAAACAACGTGGGCTCCATAGATAACTGAAAGACCTTTGAGGGCGGGACGGTGTCCGTTCCACTCGGGAAGGTGCTGCTCTCATTTCTTGTAGTATAGCGCATAGTCTCAGAAGAGGCCTAGTTAATCGGTGACAATCCAGAGCCCAGGCCAGGGAGCAGACAGACAGGCTAAACCAACCGTCTGCTAGCTGCAGAGAGTCGTCACTCAGGGTTCATCATATTGAGACTGTATCTGTTCCCCGAGCTAAACATAAACATAAATTTAGAACGACTCAGAAAGTCTGTTTTAGTAATTTAATTAACATAGATACCACAATCTCAGAGTACACTGAATTCGCAGGCAGCACCTCTGATCTGAAGCTAGGACTGTTAAATATTAGATCTCTCGCATCTAAAGCAGTTATTGTTAATGAAACTATCACAGATCAGGAGTTTGATATATTATGTTCAACAGAAACCTGGATTAAACAGGACGAGTATGTAGTTTTAAATGAAGCTAGTCCTCCTGGATACAGCTACATACACCAGCCTCGGCTAACTGGTAGAGGAGGAGGAGTCGCAGTTATTTACAATGATAATCTGTCTATCGTACTAAAACACGGACACAAATTTAATGCATTTGAAGCTCTCAAAAGTGAATTTGCAGATTACCTCTCAAACCTTGTTGTTTCTGTAGACAAAGCGTTAATTGCTGGAGACTTTAATATTCATTTTGAGAATCCAGAAGACCCTCTGAGAACAGCATTCTTGTCCATACTGGACTCAGTAGGAGTAAATCAGTGTGTAGTAGGACCCACTCATAAAGCAGGTCACACTTTAGATTTAATATTATCCTTCGGATTAAGTATAGGAAATATAACCACAATTCCACAGTCTGAAGTTATCTCAGATCACTACCTGGTCTCGATTAAAGCGTGTCATAGTAATAATGTATGCAGCACAGCACCGCGCTACTGCCTTAAACGGACGTTTACATCAAATACCACACAGAGCTTTATCAATAATCTCCCAGAGTTATCAACTTTGATTGGATAGCCATCTGACTTCACAGAACTCGATCAGGCGACTGAATATCTAAAGTCAACACTTCGTTATAGCTTAGATAATGTAGCTCCAGTTAAAAGGAAATTATTAGAGATAAGAAACTCGCTCCTTGGTATAATGACCACACACGCGCTTTAAAACAAACCCCTTGAAAATGAGAACGTAAATGGCGCCAAACTAAATTGTTAGTATTCAAAATAGCATGGAAGGAGAGCATCCTGAACTATAAAAAAAAAAGCCCTCAGTGATGCTAGACCAACATATTTCTCCACTCTTCAGAAAATAACAATAATTTATTTAATACCGTAGCTAAATTAACTAAAAACAAGACCACTGCAGAAATCTCCACAACAACATCATGCAGTAGTGAGGATTTCATGAACTTTTTCAATAACAAAATCATAAATATTAGGCAAAAAATTCAGGCTTTGAAACCAGACAATTTAAGTAATACAGATGAACTAACCACATCACAACAGAACACTTTACTCCCCTTGAAGCGAGGGAACTAATTTCACTCATCTCTTCTTCAAAATCGTCAACCTGTATATTAGCTCCTGTACCGACACATTTTCTCAAACAGCAATAACAGAACCCCTGTTGAAAGTAATTAACTGTTCACTCAGCAGTGGGCATGTTCCCAAATCCTTTAAATTAGCAGTTATTAAAACTGCTAATCAAGAAACCTGACCTTGACCCCTGTCAGCTTTCTAATTACAGGCTGATATCAAACCTTCTCTTTATCTCCAAGATTCTGGAAAAGGTAGTATCACAGCAGCTATGTTCACATCTACACAGAAATAGCATAAAGTAGTAAATGACCTCCTATTGGCCTCTGATCAGGGTTGCGTCACTATACTTGTGTTACTGGACCTCAGTGCAGCTTTTGACACCATTGATCATAGTATTCTTCTTCAGAGATTAGAAAATGTAGCAGGAATTAAGGGAACGACCCTCTTGTGGCTCAGATTCCATTTCACTGACCGTTATCAGTTTGTAGATTTAGATGGTGACCATTCCTCATGTTCTCAAGTGGAGTTTGGTGTTCCACAGGGTTCAGTTTTAGGCCCACTGCTTTATTCCCTTTACATGCTTCCTCTGGGCAACATAATTCGTGAACATGGTATTAGTTTTTTATGCATTGTTATGCTGATGACTCACAATTATACGTCTCAGCAAAACCAGATGAGAAGAACCAGTTTGTTAAAATTGAGCAGTGTGTGCAGGACATAAGAGATTGGATGTTAATCAATTTTCTTCTGCTTAATCCTGATAAGACAGAAGTTCTTGTCATAGGACCACAAGCAGCTAGAAGTAAGCTTTCTGATCACACTGTAACTTTAGATGGCCTTTCTGTTCCATCAAGTGCAACAGTAAAAGATCTTGGTGTGATTATAGATTCCAACCTTTCATTTGAGGCACATGTAGATAATATTAGCAGGATAGCTTTCCTTCATCTTAGAAATATTGCCAAGATAAGAAATATATTGTCACTAAATGATGCAGAAAAACTAGTTCATGCTTTTATCACCTCTAGGTTGGACTATTGTAACGCCTTACTGTCTGGTTGTTCTACTAGGTGTATAAACAAGCTTCAGTTAGTACAGAATGCAGCATTTAGTGGTCCTCACTAAAACCAGCACATACGAGCACATGTCCCCTATCTTATCTACACTGCATTGGCTCCCTGTGAAATTCCGCATCGATTTTAAGATACTATTTTTGACGTATAAAGCATTAAATGGTCTCGCGCCGCAGTATTTGAGTGAACTGCTAGTGTCTTACGATCTGCCACGCCTACTTCGATCAAAGGATGCAGGCTGCCTGTCAGTACCGCGTATTATTAAAACTACAGCAGGGGGCAGAGCTTTTTCTTATAAAGCCCCAAAGTTATGGAATAGTCTTCCTATTAATGTTCGGGACTCAGACACAGTCTCAGTGTTTAAGTCTAGGCTAAAAACCTATTTATTTAGCCAAGCATTTTTGTAAATAGATTAACCTTAGGTAAAGGAGCAGATCTGGGGGACTCATGGACATTCTGGTGAACTGGTATGTTTAGATGCTGTCTTCCCCACTCTCATTGATCACTCAGGTTTGTTGATGGTGAGGTGATTGGTTGCTTTACATCTCAGGGAGCCCTCATGTCTGTTGGCTCTTCCTTTTAGTTATGCTGTTATAGTTAGTCCTGCCGGAGTCCCTGCTTGCACTTTGCACTAAATATACATTCATCTTATACACGTTTGACTGTGACGATACCTAACTGCAATCTCTCCTTATCTTCTGCTCTCTCCTCTTCTCCTCTCTCTCTCCCCCTCTTTCCTTTTCCCTCTCCCTGTCTCTCTGTCGAGCTATACATGTCGCTCCTGAGTTGCCAGTGATCCAGACCCCTCTGCCCTCTGGACCTGTCTAACTCGTCCTGGAGTCCTGCTTCTGGTTGGAGTTCTCGTTGCATGGATGCCGCGTGTGGTCTGCCTGGGATGCGTGTGGTGGCTGGGGATGGTTTCCACGAAGACTGTCCTGTCCTCGACTGATGCTGACAGCTGTTCTCTGGGGACCTGTGACTTCAGTCGCTCGATAGTTCAGGACTGGAATTTCCTACAGTCTACCTGAGCCTCCAGGAACAAAGTGGACTCCATTTAATTTAAACACATCTCCTGTTATACTGAACTTCCAGTCTTACACATTATTATGCTGATCAATCCCTGCTGTCCGTTTTCACCCAAATGAGGATGGGTTCCCTATTGAGTCTGGTTCCTCTCAAGGTTTCTTCCTATTACCATCTCAGGGAGTTTTTCCTTGCCACCGTCACCCTCGGCTTGCTCATCAGGGACAATCTTATCATTTTGATTCATACACATTCACATTTCATACAAACTTACTGCTTTTGACTGTGTAAAGTTGCTTTGCGACAATGTCAATTGTTAAAAGCGCTATACAAATAAAATTGAATTGAAGAGCCTCAAGACAGTACATGGTTTAGGTACAACTTTCTACTAGGAAGTCATTACTCAACATTCCAGAGCTTAAGAATATCACAAGTTACGTACTCACTAACCCTGTTATATTAAATTGGGTGTGTAGTGCAATCATACATTACATTCAAAAGGTGTAACAAATACAATATTCCATATAAACAATACTGATATATTAATTTCATAAATTACTATATCAGTAAATGCCTTAGGTTTACAGTAAATTCAATGCTTATACAGTATATACCAGGAGCACCCTGATTATACCAATGGTGGGACAGAACAACACACACATTCAAACATGCACATCTACGTGTAAATTAATCTATGTGCGCCTACTGCATGCCCCTACTATCATGTTTTTGGGACATTCCTCTCTCAAAGACACAGTGAGAATATGTGGAACCCCACACCAACAGTGACCCTGCACCATCCTTGCACCACAGTTCTACTCTGCAGGGCAGGACTCAGCTGTGTTTGAGCAGAAAAGTCACCAAACTGTGCTGGAGGTGAAGAGCCCTGCTGCAGGGTATATTAAATCTATTGGGTAAAAAAATTGACACTGATATGTTAAATAAAGTTTACTTATCAATTTTCTGAATCCAGTTTGTTGTCTAAATACACAATCCACTCTTAAATAATATATTTAGTTTAACCACTGGTGTCATATACATTATGGCATACATATAAATCATTAGCAATGTACAAAATGTATTTATTTATTTTTTTTTTTAGGATAAATGAAGCAAGCAAACAATCAACACAGGAAATAAATAAGCAGTATGTTTTAGCAGAAGATCCTTTAAGTCACAGACTGGGGTCTCCATTGATCAGACTTGTTTGTCAAGCACATTCCACAGATGCTTGATTGGATTGAGATCTGGGGAATTTGGAGGTCAAGTCAACATCCTGATTCATTGCCATACGCCTCAAACCATTCCTGAACATTTTTTAAGCAATTTGTGCTACGCAACGTTTTTCTGTGTAATTAGACCAGATATTTTAGGTTTGACTCGACTCCACATATGCATTAGTGAGTCGTGTGCATTCATGACCCTGTCGTCCTTCTTTGGAGCACTTTTGGTAGGTACTAACCACTGCATACCAGGAACACTCCACAAGACATGCCTTTTTTTTTTAGTCCTGAGCCAGTCTTCTCGCCATCACAATGTGGCTTTTGTCAAAGTCATTCAGATTCTTACACTTGTCCGTTTTTCCTACTTCCAACACATCAACATTGTGAAGGTAACTAATATATCCCACCTCGTAACAGATGATACTGTAATGAGAAAATCCATGTTGCAATAGTTTTTTTTGTTGTTGCGAATGTAGTTTTCAATTAAATTACAACAGACCACAACAAAGGACATTGCAAAAAGCAATAAGCAATTTAGTGAATTAAGAAAGATTGTGGAAAATAACTTTTTACTATCATTCCAACCATATTCAGTAGTACTGTATGTACAAAGTGACAGTGAAACAATGCTCCTCCAGGATCATGGTGCTACATAAAACTCCGCAAGTGTAAGACCAGTGTAAGAGTCTGATGAGACTAGAACGGCAACAAGAAGATATTGATCTTCAATTTGATGTGTTTAAACTTGACTTTCTGCTTGGCAGCAGAATGCAGAAAATAAAATCTGAATGTTGTAATCATTTACTTAAGAATGTCATCTGAATTTCATAGTTTGTAAAAAAGCAATCTAAAAACTAAAATTTAAATTCATGCTTACAGATAGCAATAGCACATTTTAAATAAAAATGTATGTAGGTTTATAATTAATTCTAAAAATCATCCAGTTTGTCTAATATTTATATTATATCTCTTTAATGTAAAATCTTATGGACAAAAAAGTATCCCAAGATATCATTGGCTATCTAATGTTAAACAGCTAAATGGCACGTCATTGTTAATAATATAGCTAACTTGTACAAGTGAATCGTTTATAAAATATTTTTCTCCTGAAAATATTAGAAGGATTTAGGGCTTCTTAAAAATGGATTATATTTCATTTTGAATTATGAACATTCTCTTGCACATCCTTAAGTGTGAATGTAGGGTCTGTGTACTGTGAACTCATTTGTTTTTCCTTTTAAAAAAAACATCATATTCATACAAACAAGATATTCAAAACAGTTTTTGTTTTTTCAAAAACCATCCAAGATCCCAAATTCGATTTCAATATTAAAATAGCTATTAGTCTCTTATGTGCTGCTAAAATTTATTACAATGTGTTTTTTTCTCTGCAAGAAATATTCTGCAAGATTTTCTGGTCCTGCAATTTGAGAAGATATTAATCAACCCTCCCCTTGCAATTCTTAAAAGCTTTATGATATTAGCTGAAATAGTGGTTCAATTAATGTGGATGGCTCACTGATTGGCAAGCTAAATAGCTAAAAGACCAATTTTCATCAGATCTCCAGTCACATTTATTCATCTTGACTCTTCATTTATTCATTTTAATTCATATTGAAAGATAACATTGTGAAGAATATTTGATTTCTATCTATATGTTTGGTTAAACAAGTAGAAGTTGTTAAAAAGTAGTCAGTAATTAATTAATTCACTCAGTCATTTTCCATTTTTTCATACCATTTATACTGTGTAAGTTCAAAGGCCTATCCCAGGGAGCCCAAAGCATGAGGCGGGGAATGCCGTGAATGTGATGCCAACCCATCACATCCACGGCATGTACACACAGGGGTACAGGGGGTGCTCAGTGGTTAGTCTACTGGACTACAGTCCGGAAGGTCTCAGGGGCAAACCCCATGACCAACAAGTAGCCAGTGTAGGGTCTTTGTGCAAGGCCCTTAACCCTCAACTGCTCAGATGTATAATGAGATGAAAATGTAAATTGCTCTGGATAAGTAGTCATACACTTTGGCCACTAAAAGTCTGGATTGTGGGGAAAACTCTGAGGAAACCCACAAAGCACCGGGAAACCATGCATTTGAGATTTAAACCCACAACTCTGGAGGTGCAAGGCCACAGTGATACATATTTTAGCATGTGGAGATAAGAAAAAAATACTGATTAATTGATCATCGTTGTCATCTCATCAACTACACCACTTTATCCGGGGCCCAGGAGCCTATCAATGGACAGGGTGGCAATCCATCACAGAGCACACTGTCCAGCACATCATTGGCACCCAACAACCTGCTATAACACCTTCACCACAGCATATGTCTTCACAGAGCTCACAGTATTATTAGAGACTCCTTCCACCCACATTACAAACTTGTTGACCTCCTTCCATCCAAGAGAAGGTACAGGAGCATTCGAACTAGAACCAGCAATTCATGTTCAGCTTCTTTCCCACAACCATCGCACTGCTCTATACTCTACTGTTAAACCAATTAACGCTACTTATTTAACCTGTGCCTTATAATTTGCACAATGTCTATATTTGCTCTAATGTATATACTATATTATTTGAACAGAATTTTCTTGCTGAACACATGTACTATGCAATGGTAAGAAAGTTGTACCTACCTACACACGGGCAATTTTGGGAATGTTAATTAGCCTAACCTGCATATCTTTGAACTATAGGAGGAGGAAACCGAAGTAGAAGAAACCCGCCAAGCACTTTGTCAGACGGCATGAGGTGTAGTGGTTAGTCCTGTCGCGTTGCATCTCCAGGGTCCAGGTTGGATTCCTGCCTTGGGTCTGTTTTCATGTTCTCCCCATGCTTGGTGGGTTTCTTCCTGGTTTCCTCCCAACGTCCAAAGACAGACATGTTCCCAAAATTCTTGTGTGGCGCCAGTCCAGGGTGTACCTCACCTCGTGCTCTAAGTCTCCTGAGTCCATGACCCACGTGGGTTGAACCGAGTGGGTTGAACATTATGTTGAATGCTTAGCAGAGTGATTTTTAAAAATCTTTTGCCAAAAAAAATAATAATAATAAAATAAAAAAATAATATATATATATAATCACAAAAACACACACAAATGTTTATATTTCTTCCCCAATTTAATACACATTTCTAATGCCACGATTAGAAAGAATCCCACCACTTGGCACATGACGGTCTACCATTTGGACCATCATGGCCTGTGTTTTAGCAGCTGGATAAATTGGATAAGCTATATATTTTTTTCAGCAGGGTCTACTAGCCATCATGTACAGTAGTAATACGGCGCTGTACGGTTGTTCTACCACGAAAGAAAAGGGGGGAAAAAAAATCCGATATGGAAAGATTAGCGTGTAGTATTTCCGCCGGTTCAGCTGAGATTTTTTCCCCCCTGCTTCTTCTTTGAATCCGCCCATATTATTTGGGTGTCAGCCTTGTTCTGGTTGGAGGGAGGGGGGACTGGTCATAGAGGTCCGATGCGTCACGTTTATCTGGGCCTTGTGGAGCCCCGCCGGCTGCGCTTCGTCCGAATGTGTTTGTTTTGGGTTTTTTCGCAGGACCGGAACCTTTATTTTCCCGCTTCCCTCTCGCGCATTCTGGATCCAGCCGGAAAATAAATAAGGTATCGAATCGGCGCGCGAGGAGAGAGAGCGAGCGAGCGAGAGAGAGAGAGAGAGAGAGAGAGAAAAAAAGCCGCAGCTTACTCTAAGAACGACATGTTAGGACGGCGTGCCTGGTGTCGGTTTTCCCCTAGCAGCAGCAGCAGCCGCGGTGTAGCCAGCCAGCCTACTGAAGTGCACAGAGCTAGGGATGGGTCTAAGCGCTATGCTGCTCGGATGCCATTGTGCTGAGAGATTTGTTTTTCCCTCTCGTTTTTTTCACGCATTCCTAATTTGGTTCTTTTTTTGGTTTGTTTTTTTGCATGCACTGTTTACTGTTTGTTAGCCATGCCAGACGGTTAGAGCAAGGACATTAGCCAAGCTGGTGTATTTAAAAAAAAAAAACGAGCTGCTCGCTCCTGGTGTCTCATGCTATCAGCAGCTAGCTAAAGTTGCTAAAAAGAAGAAGAAAAAAACTAAAATGCTTCTTTGCATGAAATGCAGTTTGTTCGTCTTGTTTGCATTGTTGCTTGCATTGCATTTCCTTTTATTCAATCGCTAAGGATCTTGTGAACACATTTAAGGATTTTTTTTCTGCCCCCCCTCTAGCTGTTCTAGCAGGCTAGCTATACCAATCAGGGCAGCGTTTAACCCTGCATTTACATGAACTGAACAGTGTGCATTTGATTTGTGATGTGCATTTTGAAAAAGGACACAGTTTTGTTTGAACTCTTTATGGATTTCTATAAAGGCACTTAAATCTTAAAAAAGCATCCTTGGAGAATGAAACTGCTTTCAAGTAAGCTGATGTTGTTTTTTCTCTTGCAGGTACGCTGCTTGGTGATTTTACATTTGTTGTTCATATAATGTGACAAGACTTGTCCTTGGAGTCATAGACAGCCTGCCATATTGGGAAATTTTAAATAACCAAGGTCCTGTGACAGCTGAAGCCATACATGTACAGTGGAAGGATGACCGAGGCATGGCAGCAGCAGCATGCAGTGGCCCCTCCTCCTGTTGCACATCCTCTTCTCCAAGGGGCCGAAAACCCCCTCGGTAGTGCCGTGTATGGGATTGTCCTTCCGGCAGACCCTGCTTTACAGCAGTCGCAGCACGGTCAGCACAGCCAACAGCATCCGGTGCCTGCTCAACAGCCATCCCTGCAAGTCGGGAGCGAGGGCGGGCACAAATGTGGAGCGTGCGGCCATGATATATCTCACCTGGCAAATCCACACGAGCACCAGTGCATGGTGAGCCAGGATCGCTCATTTCAGTGCACCCAGTGCATGAAGATCTTTAGCCAGGCCACTGATTTGCTGGAGCATCAGTGTGTCCAGGTAGAGCAGAAACCGTTTGTCTGTGGTGTGTGCAAAATGGGATTCTCACTTCTTACATCTTTGGCGCAACATCACAACGAGCATTCGAATGGCAACAATCCTATGAAATGCTCCATCTGTGAGAAAACATACAGGCCAGATTCTGCCTCCTCAACCCCCCAGCAGCCATCTACAGGTGAAACCTCCAGCAGTGGAGCAGCAATGGGCTCTTCTTCATCCACTGCTTTTCAAAACTCAGACAGGCCCTACAAGTGTTCGGTGTGCTCAAAGGCATTCCGACATCTATCTGAGCTCTCTCGGCATGAAAGAGTGCACACAGGCGAGAAACCTTACAAATGCAACACATGTGAAAAGAGCTTCAGTCAGGCGTCTCATCTGGCGCACCACCAGCGCACTCATAGTGCTGACCGCCCTTACAAATGTGCGGTCTGCGATAAGACCTTCAAGCACCGGCAGCACCTTGTGCGCCACATGTATGCCCACTCTGGCGAACATCTGTTCAAGTGTAACTTGTGTGAACTGCACTTCAAGGAATCGTCTGAGCTGCTGCACCACCAGTGCCAGCCCGCAGGGGAACGGCCGTTCCGTTGCACGACGTGTGGGAAGACCTTCAAACGGCCGTCTGACCTCCGGCAGCACGAGCGCACCCACTCCGAAGAAAGACCTTTCCAATGTGAAGAGTGCCAGATGAGTTTCAAGCAGCAGTACGCTCTCGTGCGACACCGCCGCACTCACAAAAACCCTGCAGAGCGTCCTTTCAAGTGCAACCAGTGCGACAAGGGCTTTCTGCAACCGTCCCACCTTCTCTACCACCAGCATGTTCATGGTATTGAGAACCTTTTCAAATGTGCTGCTTGCCAGAAGGGCTTCAGACAGTCTGGGGAGCTGCTCAGGCACAAATGCGGAGAATCCGCCTCAGGCTCCAATGCACCTGAGAAACCGTACAAATGTGACGTATGTGGCAAAGGTTATAAAAAGTCATCCACCCTTCAGCGACACCAGAACTCCCACTGCACAGAAAAACCACTCAAATGCTCCTTGTGTGGTCGCCGCTTTCAATCGTCGTCCGATTTTGTCCAGCATCACTGTGATCCCGCCCGTGAGAAACCAATGAAGTGCTCGGACTGTGAGAGGCGGTTTAAATATTCCTCGGAGCTCCAAAGACATCGCCGTGTCCATACAGGCGAAAAACCTTTTAAGTGCCCAACCTGCGACAAAGGATTCAAGCAGCGGGAGCATCTGGCCAAACATGGCATCGTCCATTCGCGGGAAGCCCAGTTTAAGTGTGTGTGGTGTGGAGAATGCTTCGGGGAGCTGGGGGCGCTTCAGGAGCACACAGTCCAACACACAGCAGAAGGAGGCGGCTATCCAGTAGCCCCGTGCATACAGTAGTGGTGCTCCAGCAATGTTAGCCTCCCATCTTGTTTAACAAAGCCACGAATATATAGTGCTTATAGGAGAAACTTGCCGGTGTTCTAAATGTGCTATAATTTATTGAGGTTCATTTTAAGACTCACATCCTGTGATATAGTTTTCAACTCTCAGTACCAGTACTTTCCAGCAAGGTCTTTAAACTGCTTGCGTTCAAAGTACAGGCAAAAAAATGTCCAAAAAGTTTGTAGGATATAGATTTTTTAGATCTTCTTTCTCCAATATTTGAAATTTAAAATACTCTGAAATTCAAATGCAGTGCTGTTGTGTTTGTGACCAATTGCGTTCTCACTATTTTAATATTAACGAGCTTAATTCAGTCATTTTTTTTAGGAGCGGTTCCTAACCCGAGAAGTTTCGCTGCGGCATGTGACAGACAGTGTTACTTTTTTCCCTCCATCTTGTACAGTGTATGTACAACCTCATGCTTTTTACCTGCCATAGTACTTGTATATATTAAGGCAAACTGCTCCGTATAGTAACCCTACCGTATAAACTTCAACGCCTAACCCATGATGTAACAGGGTATGTGTATGCATGAATAATCTTAAATTTCTATGTTAGCATTTTATGTTGTAAACTGTAACTGGTGCTTATTTGTATGTTGTCTCTTAGGCAAAAGAACAAAGTTAGTTCCTTTTGAAGTGATGCAAATGTATGTGACGAGTGTCTGTGGTTAATTCAGTTCATCCCTGCAGTATCATGGCAATCCAGACAATTATTAGTAACACATACATTTACACAGTTTATAGTTCGGACTTATGTTTCAACAGCCCAGTAACAGCATGTCTGTCACAGCAATTAAAAAAAAAACCCACAAACATACATAAGCTGGTGTTACTGCTTATGGACGCTCTTCAGTACTATTCAGAAATTGATGTTTTGTAATGATTTAGTACAATAGTACAATTTAGTGTCTATCTCCACCATACTGTAAACCATATGTCCATGATCATTCCTCTTTAAGGACGGTTATTAGTTTCTGACTGTGGATGAAGTAGGATTATTATTTTTTTTTTTTACCTCTGAGACTTTTTCTTTTTTTTTTCTTTTTCATTCATAGATGCCTTTGAAAAGTGTTAGTGATCTCCCACCAATATTATTTTTCTGATTATCCTATTATATATATATTATTTTTTTTAAAAAGCCTAGGAATTAAAAGCACCTTGGTTGTTAAGCAATGCCACAAATTTTGTTAGATCCAGTTAGACAAAAATTTGCACTCTAATCAGCGTATCAATCATCTGTCCTATGGTGATCATGATTATTTGGACGATGCCGCTGCAGTCGAGCATCCTTTAGAGACATAGTAGGAAACAACACTAATCTATTAAAGGTTTATTAACGCTAACAAAGTAGTCGTGTTTAATTTGCAGGAACAAACCTATTAAAATTCTTGATTTCAATGTCCATTTCTTGTTACAGTTATAATAGGTAATTAATAAACTGAGGTAATTAATAAGAAATAGGGATGTAACCGGTTATCCTCAGGTCTAGTACCTGTAGACCATTCTCTAATTTTTTTGCTCACGTCAACATTTTAACATTTTTAAGTGTTTTTAAAGATGATGGCGCGACTGAAATATGTAAATATCTCTCTATATGTAATAATTTGTCCTATCTTTGCACTTGTACGTATTGTGACCTTAGGCTACATGGCATTAACCAATAAATGTTTGCAAATATGTTTATATGTATGTTTTCACTCACTCACTTTCACTAACTGTCTATAACGCTTTATCCTGGTGCCTGAAGCCTATTAGTGCACAAGGTGGGATACACACTGGACGAGGTCGATGTCAATCCATCGCAAGGCAAACACTTGTTCTCACTCTACGGGCAATTTGGGAAAACCTGCATGAAAGGACTGTGAGAGGAAACTGGAGTGCCCGGAGAAAACCTACCAAGCATGGTGCAAGACGACAGTGCTAACCATTAAGCCACCATGCTGTCTGTATGTCCCCCCCCCTAATTCAGAATTTTCAGTTAGTCCAGTAATATCCAGCTGTTGTAGAAATTTCTTTGTGGTTTCAATATTTGTATTTTATTTTGAAAAAAAAAAAAAGTATATAAAAGTGTATATATGTACTGTGTGTATATACGCGCGCGCACGCTCACGCACGGTCGCCTGGAAGCTTATTGAGCGCTTCCGGTTCTCCAGTCAAACCAGCAGCGTTGGGTAAATACGCATTATCTCCTACGTAAGTACACTAAATATGGTGAGGAATCCAGGGCTTGTGACCCCTACGCAGTGCACTACGTATCCCTTAGGATGGTGGATTGGGATTAGGCGTTTGATTCTGCGGTTTGAAACAGAAGGGGTGTGAGTGAGAGCTAGCTAAGCAGTGCAGGGGATTCCTCCACCCCCTTGGCGGAACATTTGGGGAAAAAGCTGAAGACGAATATTACTGATATTATTATAAATATACATAAAATATTTTTTCCGAAGCCGTGTATTTGATGCGTACCTGGCAACTTTCTTGCGTTTTGAAATAACTGACTTTTTGGTTAAAACCGGTTTGAACTGACGTTAGGAGGGTCGCGAGACGTTGTCGTTGACGAATCGAGCTAGCTCGTTAGCTAGCTATCCATCCGTGCGTGTATGTGTGTGTTAGCTTAACGTTGTTCTATACCTTGATGTTGATTAAAACATATTTAGTTATTTAAAGAAATATCAGTCCAACTGATCTGTATATTAAAGGAAAAAATCGTCTTATCTAGCAATAATGGTGCTAGCCAGACTTAACGTTAATTCTACGTTATAGTGACTGAGTGAGGAGAGCAACGCACAGTATAAATAAATAGTAATTAATTTATCATCATAGGTTAAAAAAAACAACAAGCTATAACCGTGTGTAATGGTTTACATAAAGACTAGTTAGAAACGTTTAATGCGTAGCAAGCCGTGTGCTAAGCTGACTAGCAGCCTTCGCAGGTGACATGTTTATGCATGTGCGTGTCGCTTAGCGATCCAGCTGTTCATCACGCATCAGTAAATCGTAACGTGTCTACGCAGCCAGCTATGCGATCTCGGCGAAATGTTTCCTAGCAAGCGTTCTTAAGCTGGCGCTGTGTCAGAAAGCGTGCAGGCTGCTTTCCGGCACACTCGGACACTCCTTATCAGGACCGAACAGGAGGTCATGGTCCCAGCTGCATTGCGGCCCAGTTTCACCGGAGAGACCAGGCGCACATTGCTACAGTGAACCAGGCTGTACCCAGAGCCGCGAGAAGACGAGACCAGCTTTGCGGAGTCGTGTAGGGAGTGCTGTGGTCGGTGGGGTAAAGGCAGACCCGTCATCGCCCATGCCCGCCATGCCTGGTCCGGCGGCCAGCAAAGCGCGGGTGTACGCTGATGTGAACACTCTGAAGAGCAAGGATTACTGGGACTATGAAGCACACGTGCCTAGCTGGAGGTAAACTGCATTTATAAACACTGTTGCTATAATGGTTTCCCACTCTGTCCTACACATATTTTTGTCTTTCTTACGCCACAGAAACCTCATCTAACAGATCAGTTTAATATTTGCTAAAGAAAACTAAGACACTGTGCAATAAAGGGTCTTTGTTTTGATCAGAAGTTATCCATTTGTTTGGTTTTGTTTTGTACAGAGAGGGGAAAGACGTACAGCATACTACATCTTGCTGTATACACACTGGATTTCTAAACCTGTAACTGCACCCCGTTTATGTAAAAATACACGACTCTATACACTACATGAGGGACATACTTTGACTGTGTATGTGTAGTGTAGACATATTTGCTCTTCCTGTCCATCTGAACGTTTGTCTTAATATGAACAGGATCGAGTGAGACAGTTGTCCAGGGATGGGGGAGTTTTGATGTAGGGGTGCCCTGCAAAAAAAAAAATCTATAATTAATTTGTGCACATCTCGACTACAGTTTTCCATCTTTTATTTCCTTCAGGGTTTGAAGACCATTACTAGTGTAATTAAAAAGTAGGAAAAAAAAAAAAGTAAACATTCAAAACAGGTGTCACTGATCTAAACAAAACTTAAGGGTTCAGAGTCTTTCTGGAGTTGAATGAATGTATAGGGAAATTATTACTTAAATTATGCATGACAGAGTGTTCTTCAAGAACTGATGTGTTCTTCAGTCCTGGTCATGCTTTGTTTCTCAAAGTTCGGTGCAGCAATAGGGATATGTCAAGGTCTAATTTCTGGATAGCTTTGGAAGCCATAATCATTCTCAAAGTTATTCTGCCTGTAAATCCTAACAACGGAAAATAATGATTCATACAAACATATATGGGTTCTATGGGTGAAAAGTTCATAATTAATCTAGTTATTACATCTAGCTTTAATCAATAGTGTGCCTATTTTAGGTTGTAAAAAATGTACCTTCACATTTAGAGGTCTCTGACTATATACAGTATCCAGTATTTATATTCTTATTTTCTTGTATCTCATTTCCATGTCAGCAACCAAGATGATTACCAGTTGGTTCGGAAGCTTGGAAGAGGCAAATATAGCGAAGTGTTCGAAGCCATCAACATCAACAGCAATGACAGGGTGGTGGTGAAAATACTCAAGGTGAGATATAAAGCTGTGTTTCTTAAAATGGGCTCAAGATTTTCTTTAATCATGTGATAAGTGTTTTATTTCTCAGAGTTGACAGAAATCTCGTGCTGGGATGTACTGTTATTGCTAACACAACAAGGTGGTGAGATGAAGTCTCAAAGTGTGGTCACTGTTACCGCTCGTATACTGATTATTTTCCCATAACAGCATACTCTGAAGTGTCTTATTCCTTTTATACCTTAACAATTTGCCAATGCAAAGTTAATTTATTAACAAACAGCATAAATATATTATTCTTGCTGTTAAACCTTTGTGAGAAGATGGACTTTTTTTATGTAGATCATCCACCCAACGAGTCCCTGTGGATGTGTTGTTACTAAGGAAACGCTAATGTGTTAGAATGAGTGCATTAATATTGACATGTGATTTGACTCCCAGCCAACACTGTTTTTATAGCTGACCAATCAGAATAGAGAATTTAACGCTGCTGTGGGGTAATTATTGTCATTGTATACATATTAAAGAAAGTCTCAGATAGCTGCTATTATTAATTAGTAATTATGTACTTATTAAAGCTCCAAACACGTCTGGTAAGACTAAGGTTGTTAACAGGAAGTTGACGGTCTCCTAATCTAAAGCCAAACAACATAAAACAATTTACATTGTTGTACATTGTACACTGCATTAAGCATGTCAGTTTGAAGTAGTTGCATGCTTAATTCCAGCTAATGTGAGGACAAAACATTTATAAAAATTCAATAATCCTTAGAAGTATAATGTTGAAGAATAAATATTTGCCTAACTATGTTTTTAAGAATTTCCAAGGGCTGCTTTGAAAGTAATCAGTAACGTGCGCAAGGGATTTCGCTCTTGGCTTATTTTTCATGCTGGTGCCATCACTTTTGCAGCCTGTCAAGAAGAAGAAGATCAAGCGTGAGATCAAAATCCTGGAAAACTTAAGAGGAGGAACCAACATCATTCGCCTTGTGGACACAGTCAAGGATCCTGTGGTAGGTTTCTGTCACAACATCTCTCAATCTTGCTGACAAGTCTGAGTGTAGTATAGATACATAAAGATGAATAATTGACTAAATAAAGTTATTTTTACTTATTTCAGTCTAGAACACCAGCTCTTGTCTTTGAGTGCATCAACAACACAGATTTTAAGGTATGATTTAATATTTTTAATGTATGTTATGGCTTTTAAAATGTGTAAACTGTGAACTTCATAAAAGTTTCAATACAAGTATTTAAAATATACTTTACTGTTTGGTAGATGTAGCTTACATATTTAATTTTTTATTTACAGGATCTCTATCAGAGATTAACAGATTTTGATATTCGTTTCTACTTGTATGAACTTCTTAAGGTAAGAGTGTCACAATACCTTTAACTTGCCCTATTGCTAGCTCTGTCCATAATCTTGCTGAATGTAATTTTTTGGTTTATTTGCAGGCTCTAGATTACTCTCATAGCATGGGGATCATGCATCGGGATGTAAAGCCTCATAACGTGATGATAGATCACCAAATGAGAAAGGTAACCTGTGCAGTGTATTTTCAATCTTGAAACTAACTGGCAGTTAGAATGCAGCTTAGTTTAAAAAATAGATTATTTTGTATCACAGCTAGGAGGGAAAAATTGTTACAGAACAAGTTGCTAGGTAGAGGAACATTTTGTAACATTGGATATTCTGCACTGGTCTTCACTATGCACAGAAAGTTAGTATTTGGTTTAGGACATAGTCCATGTATTTGATACAAGCAATTGCTCATAATAATAATAACAATAAAATATTGTGCATGTCTGTCATATTAGCTAATTGATATTTTGTTCTACAGCTTTTCAAATGTGATTCACACTAGTGAAAAGCCAGACAAGAGGATAAAAAGAGAGAGATCAGGCAGACAAACAAAAGCACTCCCTCTAGAATGATATAACCACATTTTTAAAAGAAACCCCTTTTGTTACATTACTAACCAGTTATCCCAAGTTCTCCAGCTACATTAACTACAGAAATATACTTTGTATTTCCACAATGAGGACAAATCATCTGACTGCAATCTACTGATCCACTAAATTACTGACTTAGTTGTTCAGCATGAAAAAAGCTAACCCTTCACCAGTCCTGAATGTTTTTTCCCCCCTTGTATTTTAATATCAATTGAACTATTTCATCCTTTAACTCCTCTGTCTTCCCTGATTGGCTGCTAGCTCTTGTCTGTCACTGAGACTTATTTCAGCCTTAAAGGTGTGGAGTGATGAAATGAGATGTATCTGAGCCTGATTCAGTGCTGTCTATTACAGAATTGTCAGGGTGACTCACAACAACCCACGAACAGCAGATTATATTTTTAGTATTTTATCATCCCTTGACCCAGGAACCTTATTTTTTTTAGCCCCTCCATTTTAGCAGATGAATCCTACACAGAGTGTAATGTAATGCTCTGTATGTCTGTGCGATTTAGTTGCGCCTGATAGACTGGGGCCTTGCCGAGTTCTATCATCCAGCACAAGAATATAACGTGAGGGTGGCGTCAAGATCATATAAGGGGCCAGAGCTGCTGGTTGATTATCAGGTATAGAGTATACACGTTACTGATTTTTGAAAAAAATAGCATTATCATTATTTTTTGGTACTGTATTTACTTAATATCATAAACATACTCGGTTATTACCTTCTTTGCAGATGTATGATTACAGTTTAGACATGTGGAGCCTGGGCTGCATGCTGGCCAGTATGATTTTTCAGAAAGAGCCCTTTTTCCATGGCCAGGACAATTATGATCAGGTTGGTACAAGAAGGAAAAGCTTACACATTATAGTATCTAAATCTAAGTTGTCTAACTGTGTGTGCTTTTCTAAAATTATTGTTATTGCCCCCACAGCTTGTTCGTATTGCGAAGGTCCTTGGGACAGAAGAGCTTTACAGCTACCTTAATAAGTATCACATTGAACTGGACACACGTTTCAAAGACCTGCTTGGACAGTAAGTTTAAGTCCAAATCTTTCCATATCTAACTTGTATGTACCGTACCATTTAAAACACTCCTTCTAATTCAATGTTTTTTGTTTTGTGATTTTTTTTTCTACATTCTACAACAATAAAAGGTTTATTGCCCTTCACAGTCAGAATAGACTTTTGATTTTTTAATGCAGTATCTGGTGTATTTAAAACTATACAGTCAAATAATTTACTATGTTATATATTGAAATTTTACCTTGTGCACGTCTATATGGAAAGTAGGGAAGCATCAATACTTGTCTTGGTAATCAGGGACCCATTTACTAACATGCTTATTTAATTTAGCTTGTGAAGAAAGGCTCCAATGCTATGTATGTGACTGTGGAATAGCACACTGAAAACACTGGTCAGGGGTAGCTCAGTGGTTAAGGCATTGGACTACGGTTCGGAAGGTCCCAGGTTCAAGTCCCACTACCACAAAGTTGTCCCTGTTGGGCCCTTAACCCCAACTGCTCAGATGTATAATGAGATAAAAATGTAAGTCGCTCTGGATAAGGGCGTATGCCAAATGGGGAGGGGAAAAAAACAAAGGGAGGATTTACAGCATTTTTCTCCTATACAAGGAAGCTGAAAAAACATCTTAAACCTAAAACTCAAAACCAGAACTAACCTCAATCACTAGCAAGGCAACAAAACCGAGTTCCACAGCGAGTTCCACATCTAGAACTACAGGCAGTGCTAGATGATTGAATGTCCCAGAGCTGTTTTTGTTCTTGTATTGTTCTTAAGAATTTGTCATGACCCCAATTGCCCTCATTCCAAGCTCAACAAATGTCGAAGGTAAGCGCTTTCCTTCCCATTGACGTCACTTCCACTGAGGCTTCAGCTTAATTTGCTTGCCTGCCATACTGAATGGTCATTTCCTACCAAAATTACTTATTATCTTGCTGAATATTATGTAACATGGTAACATAACCATCTTACCAAGCCAGTGCAATGATGAGAACTGCCTGGACCAGTTAAATATGGGTATTGCAATAAACACAAAAAACATACTTTACTAATAGCTATAGAAATGTGCTTTTTCGAAGTGAAATAAAACCATCTTTTCATATTCAATCCAGTAATGGATTAAGTAATGTAATGTAGGTTCTTACATGTTCTTAAATGTTCCACAATTCTGTTAAAATTAGAAAAAAGTTGAATAAGTAATTAAATGTAGCCTATTCTTTATAATGTTTTCTCACTTCATAACCAAGCGCACCATTTAAACAATACAATATAAATTCAAGTACAAGAGTTTAACATTTAACTTTTTACTGAGTATCACTGTTATTCATGATGATATTACTTCAAAACAGACCATTTCAAGTAATTCACTTTTATCTCATGGGATGAAAATGTTTAATTAGTTTAGAGTGCACACCCATAGAATTATAAAGAAATGGCGATGCTTTGCTTCCTCAAATGCCTTGATGGTGCGCGTGCGGGTTGAGTGACTGGGAGAATGTGAGTGCGTGCAGCTTCTAACGCGGGCATGCTGGGCTTCTAAAGAGCACGAGTTTTGACTAATTTGCGCTCGCTCTGTTTTGAGACTTGTGTAATGAATGGGTTTGAAATTTGCTCACAGAGTTTGGGGAAGAAAGGCTGATCGGAGGATTTTAATGCACACAACCTATGATAATGTCTATGTGATTGTGTTGCGTCACGATACTGAATCTCTTGTATCTAAGACTGATCATCTGATCATTTGTCATGGCCAATCAAGCAGAAAACCTGCTAATTCTGGGCACTGGCTGATGGACCGGTTCATCTCTATTATAAACATAAAATCAGTTTTGTAGTCAATGTGGCGATAACTGAAAGGCCACACAAAAGAATCAAGATTCAAATCTCCTCTGATTAATTAATACTAAGTTGGTTAGTCATTTTGGTACCAGTGAGGACTGTACTTGGGCTGAGCAGTGAATATATGTACTCATACTTGGTCTGAAAACAAGAAATGGTATTGATGCATCACTCCTCCAAGGTGTTTAATCACTATAACATTTCATTGATTAATGACACCATTTCTGGATGTGCACTGCACATGATATTGATATTGATAGTGACATTGTGCTAATTTTTCATTTCACTCTAGGCAAACGCGAAAGCGCTGGGAGCACTTTGTGCAGCCGGAGAATCAGCACTTGGTGAGCCCTGAAGCTCTGGATTTGCTGGATAAGCTGCTGCGTTATGACCATCAACAGAGATTGACTGCTCAGGAGGCCATGGAGCACCCCTATTTCTGTGAGTCCAAGAGTGCTGTTTATTTTCTTCTTTAACTACTTGCTTTTTTTTAAGCATCAGAGCATTCACACCAATGTGAATCTTTTACTTCACATTTTAATAAAAGGCACTCTTTCATTGTAAGTCTGTCTCAGACGCAGTGCAATATTTACTGTATGTGTGCAGATCCTGTGCTGAAAGGACAGCCTCTCTCAAACTCAGATGGCACCCTGGCAATAAGCAGTTCAACTGCGACATGATGAGCTAAAAGTAAAAGGTACAGTTATTTCCAGTCAGTGGTTAAAATCTTGAAGCATGTATATAAATAAATAAATAAACAATTCTGTAAATCTCTGCTATTAAGTAAATCTTTAATCCTTTTTTTCCCCTTCAGGAAAACCTTTTTACCTCAGTGTTTGGCAGAGACCCTGCGTTTCAGGTGTAAAGCTTCACTCTACTGAAGCAAGAAGTTATTTAGTATCACAAGACATGTACAGAAAACTGAAACACACCGGGCTGGCCGACTCCCTCTCGTTTATTCACTTTGTATTAGTGCTGCTTGCCACAGTTACTTAGATACCAAAAAACCGTGGTATTCTGTATGTCCCCTTCTTTCCTCTTTTAAGTTAAAGATCTCTCTTTAAAAAAAAAAAAAAAAAAAAAACTAAAGCTAACAAAATACATTACAGAATTATAAGTGATTATATATTGTGGTTGGGAAAGAATGCCTGCTCTTTCCCTGTGACTCTCAGGCTCTACATGACTGCTGTGGGCTCAGGATCCAGGTTGCATTATGTGCTGGAAAGATTGTCATGGTCAGTTAATTTGCCCTGCTGAAATGAGTGCAAATTCTAAATTATTATTATTATTATTGAGTATGAAGGCTTTTCTGCAATCTGTTGAAAATATGATATATTAAATAAGAGATACTTCTTTTTAACCAGTCTGACATGTGGGTGTGTATTTTTATATATAACTGCGGGTAAATAATGACAGCTGTGCTTCTATTATGAGACTGGATGGCTTCTGGGACCTAATTTAAGACTAGTCATGTGCTCAATGTAGGCCAGCGATCTAAATTAAGCCCAATTAATCGAAATACACTTAGGATCACATTACAGTGGAACCTTGGTTTACGAACATAATTTGTTCCGTAAGCGGGCTTGTATATCAAAACACTCGTAAATCAAATAACATTTTTCCATAAGAAATAATTGAAACTCAAATTATTTGTTCCGCAACCCAAGAAATGCATAAAAATAATTAATACAAAATATAAAGTAAACATAAAACAAATTAACCTGCACTTTACCTTTAAAAAAAAAAAAGTAAAAATAAATCCCAACAGATAAGTGTTTCTGTTTGTACGCGCAAGCACTGTGTGTTTGTGAGTGAAGCTAAAGTAAGAGAAGAGGAGGAATGAGACCCTTCCCTCTCCCTCTTCTCGTCTTACACAGTAACCCTTCCTCCTCTCCTATTTGAGTTACGCACACAACGGAAACACTGTTTTATCGTTTATGTTTTTAAATCTCCCTAATGACACTCAAATGAGCGTAGATGAATGGAATCACTGCTGTAAAGTAAAAATAAAACAAATTAATTTGCACTTTACCTTTGAAAAGTTTTGCTTTACACACACACACACGTGTGTTATAATAAACACTACACGCGCGCTGTACACACATATACAAACACAAAATAAAAAATGCTTTACGCGCGCACATGTGGTCAGTGTTATAGTAAACAGTACACGGATGTTGATTATACCAGTGAGAGACACGCACTAAGACTGAGCAGGGGAGATGATTACCCACAATTCCGCAGCACGAGAGGGAGAAAAACCGTTGGCTCAGTTTTGATCATGTGACACTCAGCGTCAAAACAAAAACCGCATGCATGATGCATGATACGTAAACCAAGACTTGCTTGTCATTATTATTATTCAAAATCTTTGCTCGTCTTGCAGAAAATTCGCAAACCGTGTTGCTTGCAATCTGAGATTCCACTGTATTAAAATGTAATCATTGATGGGATTCTGGGATTCATTTTAGCCAGATGAACTAATGCAGACATTTTCTAAAATCCATCAGAAAACTCTTAATACAAATGAGTGCAAGAGTTTCGTCCCCTTCATTGCAGGTTTTCAACTATGGTTCTGGAGGACCCTTTGTCCTGCACATAAAACAAATTAACCTGCACTTTACCTTTAAAAAAAAAAAGTAAAAATAAATCCCAACAGATAAGTGTTTCTGTTTGTACGCGCAAGCACTGTGTGTTTGTGAGTGAAGCTAAAGTAAGAGAAGAGGAGGAATGAGACCCTTCCCTCTCCCTCTTCTCGTCTTACACAGTAACCCTTCCTCCTCTCCTATTTGAGTTACGCACACAACGGAAACACTGTTTTATCGTTTATGTTTTTAAATCTCCCTAATGACACTCAAATGAGCGTAGATGAATGGAATCACTGCTGTAAAGTAAAAATAAAACAAATTAATTTGTTTTTAATGTTTTCTCAATGTCTTTAACAAAACAGTTAATAAACAGCCTTTTTTTTTATTGAAGTGAGTGTAAAAGCAAGGAAAACACTAAAATGTCCTGGTCAGGTGTTTTTCAGATTCAGATCTGAAGGAAGATTTCACATACTGTATGCATCTTCGTTACTTCAATTAATATTTATTGTAATTATGTTTGTCATAGATGAATTATAAAATTGTTTGCAGTTTGCAGACTAGAAGTTATACCATAATATTTGTGGTTCAGTACCGCCTAAAGCAACACTTTTTGATTACACCATGCCAAATCTGACATGCTCAAACATCTCTCATCGAGTCGAAACTAGTTTTGGAGCATTTAACCATAATTATCACTCAAATTTTTGTAAGGCATAGTAATCAAGCAACGCAAAGCGTTTCCTCATTTTACATTTAAATTTTCACAAATTTTGACAAAATGAAAAATGTAACTACCAACAACTGTAGATTTCAATCACGTTTTTCCATTTGACAGATTTTTCTGTTTTTGTTTTGTGTGTGTGTGTATAATATTCATGTCAAGTGGCTTTTATTCTTGGATCAACCATATGCAGCTGATACGGTACTCACTGAAATAAAAGACCATTAAATGCCTATGCTGCATAGAAGAGAGACCTCAATCACCCTCTGAGCTGTCCTTACTATCTGCTCCAGGGTCTTGTGATCCGAGGAGCTAGAATTCCTAAACCAGGCAACGATATAGCTGTTTGAGATTGTCTATGTAGAATGTGTTGAGAATGGCAGGTGGGGGCACTGGCTTTTGTCAGCATTTGCAATAAGTAGAGACGCTGCTGAGCTTTCCTGGCTATCAAGCTGATGTCGAGGCACCAATTGACATTCATTGGTGATCTCCACAGAGAAGCTGTCGTTGATCAGTGTAGGGAGGTGGTTGTTCTCTCTCCTGAAGTCAACATTCATGTCTTTATTTTTGTCTATGTTCAGAGGCAGCTTGTTGGCCCTGCACCAATCTGTTATGCTGTATGCTGACTCATCGCCCTCATCATGTGGTGATGAGATCCACCACGTTTGTGTCATCTGCAAACTTGTGTTTCGACCACAGTCATGAGTCAGCAGAGTGGACAGCAGCAGACTGAACACACAGACTGGGGTCCCTGGTGTTCAATGTGGTGGTGCTGGAAATGATGCTCCTGATCCTGACTGACTGACATGTGTCAGAGTCAGGATGCCAAGGATCCAGTTGCAGAGTGAGATGTTCAGGCTCAGCTATTATTATAGTCAATATATAGCAATTGATTGCATGTCTTTCTGTATAGCAGAACTCCCTGCCTAACTACATACAAATAATTTTTTTTTTGTAAGGTTAAGTATCTTAGGTCTTGTTTATGCCAAGTTGTACTTCTTTGTAACATGTAATCATCAGCCAAATACACTCTCTGCTTGGTAATTGGAGTGTATCACAGATGAGAAATCTAAAAAGTAGATCGGATAAATATTAAGTTTTGTCTTAAAACGATTCCAGCACATTAAAATTCATTTATACCACTTCAGCTGTTATTTCAGCTGTAAAAATTCTAAGTAATCCCAATATCCCAATGTTCAGTTTAGCTTTTCTTATCAACATCTGTTGGTGCAGGTGTTTAAGTAAGTAGCTTATTCATAGCTTTTTTTTAAAGCAAATTATTAAGTCTGCCACATAACCTCATAACGCTGCATTTACTCAACATTTTGATTTCACGTAAGGTGCAGGGGAAATTTCAGGCATATATCAGGAGAGGAAACTGTGTGGGGGGGGGCATTTTAGCGCATACCACTGGACTCACAGGTCAGGTATTTTACACAGGCAGTTTTGGCATGATGCTGTAACAAAATCTGGCCAGACAGACAGAAATTTTCTGAGACTTGTTTCAGGTCCTCCAATGTATAAAACATAAAGATATCGTGGAAAGATGGAGTTCTGACCTTTTCTTTTATTTATATAGATAACACTTAAATTATGTTTTCATTGCTCCCAGTTTAAAGCAATCATAGGATGGGGGGTTGCAAACTTTTGCACGCAACTATACAATGCAATAAGAATGAGAGCTCGTGCTGTCTTAGTACACTTCACTTTCTCCATATTTATTACCATGAAACACAAACAGCCATGAGTTCAGCGCAGCATTTTAATAAATAATATGAAAATTGCTGATTATTTAAAGACATGAAATGTGCAATATTCATGCAATACAGAAGATGAGTACTATGGGTTAAACATGTAATTTCAAGCATTTTATAAACAGATGACCACTACAGATGAGTTCGGAACCCATCTAAGGCACATCCAAATCACTTCGTTGCATCTCATCCTGAGTCCGTTACAGGCCCTGTGTGAACACGTGACAGCGAAGGAGCTGCAGGTAGCTGACGTTTGAACAGGATTAAGACACAAATGTCGCATTGGCAACAGACTATACACATGCACTCTAAATACAGTCAGGACATATTTAACCGTAATGAATGCCAGTTTCCTGTCTTGATATGCAATACTAATCAAGTCAATTGCACTTATTTTAAAGCATGTACAGTATCTGATGCTGTTTGACGTTTGCCAGTGTTCATTGGTACCCTTTCTGAAACACTAAGGCGTATAATGTCTAGGGATGCATCGACACTGATACTAAATCGAGTACTGGTCAATACCGTGCTCGTTTGCTGGTACTCTTAAAAAAAGAAAGAAATGCCAATATCCAATACTGCATAAGACAATGTAATGTAAAGCCTAGCATAGTCTATTTGTCATACTAAGGAACAGATGTCAGAAAGTGACAGCAATCTGGATGTGTTCCATGATGAACGATGACAATCACAAAAAGGCAGACTGCAAACTGTGTTCTCTGAAAACATCAAGAGGAGGAACTATAGTGTCCTCCTGCAATACAAGTAGCCTGATAAAACATCATATGGCATATAAACAGGATCTTAAAAGAGAGCATGGAAAGTGAGATCAAAAAGCCATGAATTGTGCACACACAAAAGTGTGGATCCATGAAGCCAGCGTGCAGAAAAGGTTTTGCATGTGAGACTTCATTTCTGCGAACGCTGAGCACTGAAGCGTGATCAGTTCTGTAAGCAGTGATATGATGCTCTGATGTATACACGCTTCCTTTCACCAGGGTGCACAGGGTCTGGAGGGTCTGGGCACAATTCATGGCACATGACCAGCCTTTTTAATGACGAGGCTTGCTGATACTGCTGTGTTGAGCAGCCCACGTGCTCCCTATTAAACATACCTTGTAAACACTATAACATTTTAAAAATCTAACTCACACACATGATGGCAACCAATGCAAGCGTAGCTATCGTTCATGATGCCTAACATTAAGTAGCTTACTCGTATCCGTCTCAGTATGATAAAAAATGATTTAATAATAAAAAATAAAAGATATCGATGCATCCCTAACGGTAACAAACGGAGCTATTTAGCGCAAACAACACAAACATTCAGTTTCCATTATGAATACATGAGGTAAAAATAAAAGAATAAATACTTGCATAAATACAGACAGTGGTTTAAAAAGCTCTAGCGGTGACTAAAACGGCATCACAGGAACAACACTAAGATGCAGTGCTTATCACAGAGGTAAAAGAAGTGTGTATACAAATCGGCGAATTGCTACTTGAGTGCTTATCTACATCAAGTCATTGAAATAACATGGAAACGTAACTATAAAAAGTAATGAAGAAACCCTAGATCTTCCACTGACCTCCGATAATTAGGCTACAATATTTAAGTCATATTGCAGAGGTTGATATATTATTGGTTCAGAGAAATTGGTGATTATCTCTGTACCTGTAAACTCTTAGGAAATGTTGGCACTTAAAAGAAACAAATGTTCAAACTGTAACAATATGAATATGATGAAGTAAATCACTTGGGTTTGTCCTATGTGAATTTTCCCAGATGCTGATACCATCCTTTTTTTTTACTTCTTCTTCTTTTTTTTTTTTTAAACTGAGTCGCACCTGGGAATAACCGAATGACCAAATGTAACTTGGATACAGGAAAAAACGTTCCTGTTTAACCAAACCCGGACTCGTCCTCACGGAATGAGCTCTTGTAGCTCAGCATCGTTCAGTTCGTTAGTCGCGACGATGTGGTCGAGCTGCTGCAGGTAACGTTCTTGGTCTTGCATGAAGTGAGGGATCCTGGTTCTCCGCAGGACAGCAAGATGACGAAGCCTTTCCACGTCCTCGTAGGACACCTACAGGCGAGATTTTTTTTTTTAAGTGTTGGTGTTAGACTGACATGAACCATACAGACAGTGTATTGGATTCAAAATCCAACTGACCTTGCCCAGACAGGTTAGCATCTTAAAATCGATGTTTCTCCTGTGGCGCAAGATCCTAAGAATCCCATCCAGGTAGACTTGATCTTTACTGAAACATCCTGTGGAACAGCAACACATTACAACAGTAGAGTTGAAACGTGTTTTACCACATAGTCCATGTTGTCTGGGGTTGTTTCAAACAGTAAATGGCCACAGAGCAACACTAGCTAATTTTTACATTTCATGGTCAACAGTCTGATTGAAATCATTCCAATTACAGATTCCGACTTACAGTACATGCATGCTGATCCATGTATGTGCGTTCACAAGCATTTAATCAGGATCTAACTTTTTTGACGTGAACAAACCGTTTCTACCCGATCTGCTGAAAATATAACAGAAAAAGAAGGAAAGAACATTTTTTTCTTTAACTAAGTCAGGCTTCCCATCTTTTCTGATAAAATCCCATGAAACTGCAAGGCAATCAAAGCTCCTTCCTCAATCAGAGACCCAGTGGATGGAAGTGTACACAGGTGGGAGAGAGTTACTCGTTCTCATTGAGTTTACTGATCATGAATGTTAGCAAAATTTCCCCTCGCGGAAACTCGCCAAAGTCACCTAAAACATGCAGAAAGCAGGCATTTATTCCAACAAGGGAGGAATGATCAGGTCAAGTGTCATTACATGGATAATATGTACCTATTAAACAGATTATCAAAGGTTTAAATACCCCTTCTCATACCTGCTGAAAATTCATTACGATTGAGTCAGGCTGTTCTCTATTTAGGTGTTTACATGATAGATCTCTATTCAGACTGAGCAGTTATTCCCATTATTAGTGGAATATTCAGGTACTGTATATGTAAACACACATATTGAGCATCTCCTGGAATCTCTACTCACTGTCAGAGATAATGCTAAAACCTAAAGTCTTTTATGTCTCATTAACTCTAAGAGACAGAAAAGAAGAGAGGCTGCTGAGGGAACCACTGTTTTTTTTTTTATATCTCCAATAATATAAGTGATATATGCATGGAAGTTGATTTGTGGATATTCTGCCAAATGAAATGCAAAAAATATTAATGGTTATTTCTACAAATTAAATATAAAAGTTTTTTTTTTTTTTATATAAGAGGAATAAAACACTCTGGCGTGTTCTGTTATTAAAAAAAAAAAAAGAGTCAAATTTACATCATATTAAAAAGCTAAATGAGCAGCAGTGCAGTCTGTATTAGTGATGTAATACTGTTTCACTTGATATCGAATAGAATGCTTCTGAATCTGTGAATATTCTTTAAAAAACTAATAATGATTTAACCCATTATTTATTATTAGAAACCCTTTCAGGAAGTCAGCAGTCTCTGATACTCTACCTGGTTTCGAGGTGTCCGTTTGTCCCCGTTTGGCACGGAGGCAGTACTCCCAGCGTACAGCAGGGTCCTGCACGAAGCGAGCGATATAACTGAACAGTTGGCTGAAACTCATGTTGGCCGCATGATACACGGTGTAGTAGAGGAGAGCAGCTCGCCACAAGAAGGGCTGCTTCCGCAGCAGCACGCTGTGAATGCTGGCCAGTCCCTCCTCTGTCGGATTGGCTGGCTTCAGGCCAAACTGTTTCCTTCCGACGGCAGTGGCCCACGGCTGCATGCTGTTATTCACGCCGCGTAAGTAATGTGTACCTGAGAGGTGGAATTATAGCAGAACGTCAAGAACATTCTAAAGGGCATCGGAAATTAGACATAAACTAGAGGACGCAAATGACCTACAGTGGCCAGTTAGTGCTGGAATTAATATTTAAGTGCAATATAAATCTATAATTACAAGTGTGACCTTACACAATTTACTCCCTGAGTTTTCACACAATTCATCATACCGATCTCGTGTCTTAGCATCCCTTCCAGCCAGTGCTGCCGTGCTCCGGACAGGTTTATGGTTAAGGTCGGCCTGCAGCTCTCTACCATCATCACAGCCTGAGACAGGAGCTCATTAGACAGAGACACCACCACCTGCAAATATCATACGCGGTCACGTCTACTGAGCTGTGGATATTTTTTTTTAAATCATGCAGGTATGCGCAGGAAATGTAGAAGACAAAAAAACACACACCTCGCCCACACAGCCCTCTTTCTGTAAGTACTTGCGCACCGTCGCCCACACTTGACTCTTGGGCAACACGCTTCCTCCGGTGACTTCTTCAAAGTTCTCGTAGGTGCCGAACTTCCTCAGGACACACTCCATGATATTAACTGCCTGGGAAACAATATAAGTCAGACTCAGAGACAGAATGATTTATTTTTATAACAAGGTAAAAGTATAAAAGGATTTAACTGAGTATGACCTGTCTTAGTCTTTCTCGAAGGATGCGTTGTATAAATATTAGGACATTCAGTGAATTGAATCCTTAAACATTTGTTCTTAATGTAAACGTTCATGCACCCTTAGTTTAAAATAATAAAATTAATTTGTGCTATTTTGCAGATATTCCTTCATTAGACTAAACATTTGACAATTTATGCATGTGGAGAAATTGCAACTTAAACTCTTGCCATTAATTTAAATGACATTTGGACACCTTTAGAGGACACCTTTTCTTTCTTTGGGCTCGTTTAAATATTTTGCCAGGTTTGTATTGTTATATAATGTTCCAGGGGCTCTCAAAACTTTTGTGGGTGGGGATTGCTTGAGTATAGATCAGTCAATGTAAATTATTTAAATGTTCACAAAAATATATATATCCTCTATTTATTAGAGCAATAAAGTTTTTTATTCCAGAACTTTCTCCTCACGAAACTCATTCGGTCCAAATTGATGTTATTCACAGTACTATTGGATTTGAGTTAGAATAAATTGAATTGAGTTCTTCAGCCATAGGCTTAATTTTGTAAATTAAGCTCTAAATCTAATTCATTATTTTGAAAGTTTGAGCTATTTTGCAGAGGGAAGAATTTTAAGTAGCTACATTAGAATAACTCTTGGTTAGACTTTATATATATATATATATATATATATATATATATGTAAAGGAATTATGTAGTTCTTGTCTCTAACTGCATTCATACTACAGCTGTAAAATACACTTGACCATGAAGATAGTCTTGGACTCACTATGATGACTTGTAACTGCAGTCGCTGAAGAATTCAGGACTGAAATTCCCACAAACTGTTTTATCCCTCAGCCCCTAATAATGAACTTGGACTTCATATTAACATAAACCCCTCTCCTGTTATACAAAACCTAAAGCCTCCTAACGCATTATGCAGATCAATCCCTGCTACCTGATATCACCCCAATGACGATGGGTTCTCTGTTGAGTCTGATTCCTTCCTATTACCATCTCAGTGAGTTTTTTCTCACCACAGTCATCTTTGGCTTGCTAACAATCTGATAAGTATGATTTATACGTATTTCCTCACACTTTTAAAACTCATTTCCATACAGTATATATATATATTATTATTATTATAGCCTGAAAACTCTTAAAAGTAGAATATTCAGACCCCTTATTCAGTTCTTTGTAGACCCATTTTTGTATGTGTGTGTGTGTGTGTGTGTGTGTGTGTGTGTGTGTGTGTATATATATATATATACACACAGTGCCCTCCATAATTATTGGCACCCCTGGTTAAGATGTGTTAAAAGCCTTAAAATAAATTCAGTTTTTATTGCAGAAGCATATTGTCACACTGAAAATTGTAGAAAAATATAACCTGAATATAAAGTGAATTTTAAGGAGAAATAAAAATCCCTGACTAACAAATAATTATTTTTCATAAAATAACCTGTTCCACAATTACTGGCACCCCTAATAATTCCTAGAAAATAAATGTAATTGAAGTATTTCTGTCATTTCTACTGTAGTTTACAAAGTTGATCAGCATATCTAGGAACATTTAATTAGTAATTTATCACTTCCTGCTTCCCTGGGGTATAGATATGACGTGACACAGAGGCCATTCCTCTTATCCACTCTTCAACATGGGAAAGACAAAGGAGCACACCGTTCTAGTAAGGCAGATGTGTGTCGACCTTCACAGGTCAGGCAATGGGTACAAGAAAATAGCCACCCGCCTGCACCTGCCCATATCTACTGTGAGAGGAATCATTAAGAAGTTGAAAAAAAAACTGGAACAGTAGTAAACAAGCCTGGACGAGGACGCAAGTTTATTTTGCCTCCACGCACAGTGAGGAGGATGGTAAGAGAAATAAAAAATTCTCCAAAGCTCACTGTTAAAGAACTGCAACAAATGAGAGCATCTTGGGGTCACAAAGTCTCCAAAACAACCATCAGACGTTATCTACATGCCAACAAGCTCTTTGTGAGGCATGCAAGGAAAAAACCTTTTCTTAGTCACAATCATATGCGCAAACGTTTGGAGTTTGCTAAGCGGTACTGGGGCTTCAACTGGGACCATGTTCTTTGGACAGATGAGACCAAGATAGAGCTTTTTGGCAACAAACACTCTAAGTGGAACACAAAAGATGAGTATGCAGAAAAGCACCTCATGCCCACTGTGAAGTACGGGGGAGGATCGGTGATGCTGTGGGGCTGTTTCTCTTCCAGAGGCCCTGGGAACCTTGTTAGGGCGCATGGCATCATGAATGCTTTGAAATACCAGGACATTTTAAAGCAAAATCTGGTGCCCCAAAAGCTGAAGATGGGTCGTCACTGGGTCTTTCAGCAAGATAATGACCCAAAACATGTGGCCAAATCTACACAGAATCAAGCTCCTCCCATGGCCATCTCAGTCCCCAGACCTCAACCCCATTGAAAACCTGTTGAGTGAGCTGAAGAGGAGAGTGCAGAGGAGAGGAGTCAGGTCACTGGATGATTTAGAGACATTGTGCAAAGAGGAATGGTCGAAGATCCCTCTTTCTGTGTTCCCTAATCTTGTGAAACATTATAGGAGAAGATTAGGTGCTATTTTGTTGGCAAAAGGGGGTTGTACAAAGTATTAAACATCGGGGTGCTAATAATTGTGACATGATGATTTGATGTAAAAGAATTATTTCTTAATATGGAATTTTTTTCCACTGAATAAATGCACCTGAATTAAAGGTTGGATGTCCTATGTTATTTAGAACAAAACTGATTTTTTTTTTAGAAGCTAAAGAACACATTTTAACCAGGGGTGCCAATAATTATGGAGGGCACTGTATATATACAGGGGTTGGACAATGAAACTGAAACACTGACCAATTTAGTGTTGGAGGTTTCATGGCTAAATTTGACCAGCCTGGTTGCCAGTCTTTATTGATTGCACATTCCACCAGTAAGAGCAGAGTGTGAAGGTTTAATTAGCAGAGTAATAGCACAGTTTTGATTAAAATATTGTTATAAAAAATAACATTACGGGTGACATATCAGAGTTCAAAAGAGGACAAATTGTTGGTTTGTGTCTCGCTGGCGCGTCTGTAACCAAGACAGCAAGTCTTTGTGATGTATCAAGAGCCACGGTATCCAGAGTAATGTCAGCATACTACCAAGAAGGACAAACCACATTCAACAGGAGTAACTGTAGACGCAAGAGGAAGATGTCTGAAAGGGATGTCCGGGTGGAGAAGCCCCAAAGAAGTGTACCACCTAGGCTGTTGCATGCCCAGAGTGAAGCATGGGGGTGGATCAGTGATGGTTTGGGCTGCAATATCATGGCATTCCCTAGGCTCAATACTTGTGCTAGATCGCTACATCACTGCCGAGGACTACCGAAGCATTCTGGAGGACCATGTGCACCCAACGGTTCAAACATTGTATATTAAAGGCGGTACTGTGTATCAGGATGATAATGCACCAATACACAAGATAATGCACCAATGCAGCAAGACCGGTGACAGAGTGGTTTGATGAACTTAAAAGTAAAGTTGAACATCTTTCATGGCCTTTCACGTCACCAGATCTAAATATTATTGAGCCACTTCGGGGTGTTTTGGAGGAACGAGTCAGGAAACGTTTTCCTCCACCAGCATCACATAGTGACCTGGCCACTATTCTGCAAGAAGAATGACTCAAAATCCCTCTGGCCACTGTGCAGGACTTGTATCTGTCATGCCCTACACCATACTAATGAATTATTGTTGTCTAAAACCAGGCGTTTCAGTTTCATTGTCCAACCCCTGTATACACATAAGTTTTAAAAGTGTGAGAAAATATGTGTAAATCATAATTATTAGATTGTCAGCATGGCAAAAATGACAGTGGCGAGAAGAAAAAAAACCCTGAGATGCATTACACACAGGCGAATGTTTCAAGGAGTGAACTGCTGGTGGAGCCCTGACGAAGAGCTACCATGCACGGACGTATTCAGGACATGGGCCACAGCTGTCGCATTGCTTGTGTCAAGCCACTTTTGAACCAGAGACAACGGCAGAGGCGTCTTACCTGGGATAAGGACAAAAAGGACTGTACTGTTACTCAGTGGGCCAAAGTCCTTTTTTCAGATGAAATTAAATTTTGCATTTCATTTGGAAATCAAGGTCCCAGAGTCTGGAGGAAGAGAGGAGAGGCACAGAATCCAAGTTGCTTGAGGACCGCTGTGTTCTATCAGGTCCAAGATCAGCGCAGCTGTCTCCCAGGAAGTTTTAAAGCATTCATTTACAGTATTTTAATTCTCACTTTTTGAAATGAATTACTGAAATAAATTAACTTTTTATTTATTTATTGAGAAGCGCCTGTGTGTGTATACACAGTATATACAGTATATGTGGATTTTGTAAAACTGCTTTGTGGCAGTGGCCATTGTTATAAGAACCATATAAATAAAACTGAATTTAATTGTAATTTAATTGAAGAAGTTTTCCATGATCAACTTTTACATTTTCTTTTTGTTATCAATATTTTTTATACTTATTGTTCTTATTGTTGTGTTTGGCACCAGAAAGTTGGCAGTGGATCATGAGGTGAGGCCTCCATGGATCAGACATGATTGTCTGGTGCATCCCATGCATGCTTGATCAGATGGGGACCTGTGGAGTTCAGTGGCCGTGCTGGGCCCTGTGTGCTGTGGGCTGTTGTGCACTGAGTGTCCTGGTGCCTTTGTATTGTGGCCAGCATTGACTTTGTGGGGAGTTGTGCAGCATTGTTTTTTTCTGTGGGACCATACCAGATGACCTGGCCCGGTGACAGGATTATGGGCACCCTTGGGTGCCCATAATCCTGTCACCGGTTTACTGGTATATAATTAATGTGATAATGTTATATGGTGTTAATTTAAACATTATAACCAGGCAACAAATACTGATTAGGTCCCCCTTTTGCTGTCAAAATTTGTTCCTGTTTCTTACTCAAATAATTGTTGAAACTTTAATAAAATAAAAAAAAAAAAAGGTTAAGCAGATTTCATGGACTAAATATAAGTAGAAACAAATTGTGTGTTAATTACATAGCATTACATAGTAATGCTGTCATAATGCTGTCATATTATCACAATAATTTATATCTTGACATACCTGGGAAAGAAAAAGTCCAGATCCTTCTTTATACTTCTCCAAGACACTAACAGGCTCGGGAGCCGCATACTCAAACTGCGGCTCGTACTTATAGTCAGACTGAAAAAAGGTCTGACGCTCTTGTTCGAGATTTACAGGCCTCAGAGCCACGAGTAAGCATGGCCCACGTGGTGCAGAAGGTGTGGGTACTGGTGCAAGCCCCCGGGCAATATGTGGCAGTGATGTAGCTGGCCGCATTCGCCCCCTGGTGGCTCTAGGCTGGACTGTGGAGTTTACAGTACAAGTACTTTCACTACGACGCATCCAGGCTCCCGGTCCCAAACTAGGACTAGTGAGGCTTCGTGTAGGGGGAGAGGGTGCACCGTAACGCCATGGAGGCTGCACCACTTTCCTTTCACACTGATTATTTGCTCTAACACGCTGCGATTTGATCTCCAGACTAAGTGGCCTTCGTTGTTCTGTCCTCTTCATGGGTAAGACTGATTTCTCATTTTTTCCACTATTTTCTCCTTCCGCTCCCTGCATCTCCTGCTCCACTGGTGTGCTACAGGGCCCATTGTGGTGCAGCCTGTCTGTATTTCTGAGTTTTGCTCGGACCGGGACAGGTTTTGGATTCTCTGTATTGGGCTCAGGTTCTTGAAAATCTTCCCGAGTGGCATCCATGTCCTCCCCATCAGCCCTCTCCACACAGTTCTCACTCAGATCTAGCACCATTGCAACAAGCCCTCCTCAATCAGGACACGCTGCACACCTGGACACAAAAGGATCAGGTTGGACTATTTGTTCCACTGTCTATGTGTCTTACTTATTTGATCATGATAACAATTTTATATTGATAACAACAACTCTGCACATTTGCAAGCCATTAAACAAAACCTACGAAACAGGCCTAGGATACTCCTGCACCTTTCTCCCCCTCGATAATATTGGAAAAGTGAGTGAGGTCGGGTGGGACTGGAAATCACTGTAGCATTTCAATAAAAAATAATTATGAGTATACTGTATATAAGTATTTTTTTTTCTCTCTAGGACTGAATCTAGACCAGAATGTTGTTAAGTCTAGGTATAGCATAATAGTACATTTTTCTTTCGCATTATGAGACATAATTCAATAAATACTTCTTTCATCTGTCTTAATTGGCATTATTACATAAAAATACTTAACCATTACAGACCTAGACACTCTCACGCTTTCTTTTAAAATATAGAAATAAATCCAGAAACCCTAATGAATGCAGATTTATTGTACAGTAGGAACATTGTACCTACTCTAGTACAGGCTGGTGTTATTCAGAGGCAATCAGCTAAACAAGATTATAATTATAGAATGTAATAGTTATCTAAATTATTATACAAGCGTTAACAATCTGACTAGATGAGAGGCTTTTCACGAGTGGTGATAATGGACGATAACACCACTGGGATGTTATACTGTCTATATCACTTTGTGTTTCCAGGTGTTCTAATAATCACAGTACAATATGGTCCACAGTACTGAAGAGAGGGAAACTGCCTGCCAAAAACCACATTCAAAACCAGTCACAGAAGCATATAACATGCATATAGAATGATAACATATTGTCATCTTAAAAAAGAAACACCTAGCGCCCTATCTTTCCATGTAACTCTATATTTGGTATTCAACCCCGGACCCCGTGAGTTAATATAGTTTTCATAATAAAATAGGTTTTAAGGACCCTTGTAGTCCCTGAAGGGCAAGTTGTGTGCGGATCGGACAGTCCTTTGTGGCAATCCCTCGACGGAAGCAGCCGAAACACTAACAATGACATAAACTTCCATGCCTATCCTTTACACTGAACTTCCAACCTTCTAACAGACAGTATGACTCCAATCAAGCCCTGCTACAGTATATGATCCCCTAAATGAGGATTGCTTCCCTGTTCAGTCTGGTTTCTCTTAATATTTTTCCCTGTCACCATCGGCCTCAGCGTGCTCATCAGGGACAATCTGATCATTTTGATTTATACATATGTCCTCACACATTTCATACTGATTTTCCTAATTGTCTTTTGATTTTGTAACACTGCTTTGATGATTAACAATGACAATTGTTAAAAGGAGAATAGAACCTTACACACTATGCAATAATTTCTTGATCTCCAGTTTATTGTGGTTTTTAGAAACAAAAAAATAACTATATATTTCTGCTAGATCTTGGTCATTACTTTAACAGATAAGGGTAAATTAATGAGTGAATCTTGACCAAAGTGTAGGAGTATGGCTAAAAGTTCTGTTAACTCACAATGCTCAATATCTGTCTCATAGGAAGTGATGGAATGCATTCAAAGGGACACAAATTAAAAGATGGGGAAGGACAAGCACTGGTGCACAAGGAGCATGCTTTATCAGTAAATGCAGCATACACACATGGGGAACAATTCCCCAAAGCAAGTAAAAATATTGTAATTATAAACTCAACAACCACAAAAGAAGGATATATAACGGGATAATATCTAAAAATGCATATTAATAAGTGGCTTGGAGTTAAATAAAAACAAACTAACAAAAACAAATTATGAAACAAATTATAGAGCTAAGAATAAAGACACTGCCAAGGCAAAATTCCTCCATGCAAGCCATGCATGACATAAAACAGGAAAATACTCTACACACGCATTCTTGTGTTGTTTGTGACATACCGCGCAGCGTTTTCTCGATAGGGCCAGTGAATAAAGCTCGGTTAATTCATGGTTTCTAGCCATTGAACAGATATCAACAGCCGCGGCGTAGTTAGACTTCCGGTATGGAGGAAGGAATAACGGGACGGACAGCAGCGCGAGAGCTGCGCTTTAGCGAACGGCTGTGATTGCGTTGGAACAAATGACGCGGTGCGGGCGCAGCTCGGGCACGCGCACGGCGATACGACGTCATGACGCGCTCCTCTTTTTGCGTCGCGTCGTCAAAGCCACGCCCTCTTTTGTTTTGATTTGTAGTATTGATTGAAATCGCATGTAGTATTCATTCATTCATTCATTCATTCATCTATATGCTTATTAAATAAACAATCACAATTATTTATTATAGCAAATACAGAATGCATTTTTTAAATTATTTATACAATTAAAGATAATAGATAAAACATCAACATCAATAATAATCCTATATAATAATATCCTGTGTGCCTTTTGAGCACGTTATGATCTCCAAAAAAACCCGCGGGATGTTGATGCTACTCAATGTGATGTCACTTAATTTGATGTCACCCAGGAATTTATTAGCCACTTTTCAGGATAAGGTGTGTGTGTGTGTGTGTGTGTGTAGTGTAGTGTAGTGTAGTGTATGTACTGTGTCCATTGCATGCCTTTTGCACGTACCCCATTTCGTATTTTTGAGCCCATAACATGCATAGGGAAAATTGTTCAGCTCAATTAGATTTAGAAGTGTACAGAATTTGACATGTACTTGACAAGTTTATATGAGCTAAGCAGCAAAATCTCCAGTAAAGACTACATTTTAACATGAACTTGTTAACTCACTATAGTTGTTTGTTATTTTGCAATTTGGTTTAAATGTTTATGGAAGATATTCTAAAGTATGTCAGTTTGTGTATATAATATAGCAATAGTAATATTAAACTTGCTAAATGAAAATGATCTTTATACCCAAAATACAAATCTATCAATTATACCTTATGTTACTTTAGGGTTGAAAAAAGTAGGACACGTTTATATCATTGTATTAAGTATTTATTAGTATCTGTATTTCTTTATTTGTACTTGCTTCAGGCATCCCATTGAATAAATTGTATGTCATTGGTTTATGTTACGCTGCCCATTACACCATTTATACAATTACATACAAAAACTACAGCTTTCCAACTGTGTAGCAATTCTTTATAGAGCCGCTAGGGGACGAGTGAGCGCTATAAAAAAGGCCGAAGTGTACTGTAGATATGACTGAAAGGGTGTGTCTAATATGTATATATAACCTTCATTGAGTATTTCCTTAAAAAAAATAATAAGAAATGTTCTTTTTATGTAGACTTAATGACCTTAATTATTATACATATTAACATTTGATAAATAAACAGAATGCATTTTTGGTCTCTGTTACGGATCACAGTAGTCAAAAGTCAGCTCACAGATCAGATATACAGGTTAAAACTATGAAAATAATGCAGCGCATGGTGTTACAGCAGTATAGATGTAATCCATACTATTTATAGAAATTAGTGTTGATATATTTGCCAGACAGAAGGTTAGACCAATACCAATAATAATTAAATATTTGAAAATGATATCTTCATATTTTAGGGTAATTGTGCACATCCTTCATGTCTGAACATTTAGGACTCGGTTACAAACTACACGTCTTCATGGGGTTTGTTTGATCAGATGGCTCAGGTGGCTCCTTATTCAGACTTGGTCTGGTTGTTTGGAGGAAGCGGTTTTCCCAGATGGTGAGCTGTGGTCAGGCCGTATGGTTTAGAGGCATACTCTTTCTTCACATCCTGCCGGAGTCTGAACCCTGCCTGGAAGCTGAGGTCAAAGAGCTCAGTGGGAGCAAAGGACAGCGGCTTTTCGTCCAGGATTCCTTGCAACCTGCTCTTCCACCCCTCCAGCAAGGTAGCTCTTACATCATCAGGAGTGTGTGCAGGACTCCAGAAGATCTGAGGGGCCAGAACCTGAAAACCGCAGAAGCGCAGAATTCCATTCTGCAAAAAAAAAAAAAAAAAGTTTCTTATTTAGTGGTTCTGTCACAAGAAATTCTGAATTTAGGCCTAGTCTCGTGTCAAATTAAAAACCTACTACACCTGTAGGGGCCACAGTAAAACATTGATGTCTCCATTGAGGCCGTCTGGCAGGTACATGGACTCTATTCCTCCAGTAGTGAACGACAACATGGCCTTTTTATTCTATAATATAAATCAAAGATAATTAGAAAAGATTTTGCACTAAATATAAAAAACAAGTTAACCTAACTTGACCTAAACATTTTTTAATACACTGATACATACAGATATACACTGATCAGCCATGACACTAACACCACCACCAGGTGAACTGAATGACATTTCAACTTAATTGGGCTGATGAATTCATAGTTTTATTTTTTCTTAAATAAAAAGGGCAAGATGAAGCAACTGCTTAACTTTATTCACATTACTGATGATAAAAAAAAAAAAGTTTGAAACGATTTTCCCCAGTCCAAGAATGTTATACTATGTTACAGTACTCTATATACCATTGTTTTTTTCCCTCACACAAGAAATAGCAGTCTGTTCCCGAAAACAACCCAAAAACTCTAATCAGTTTAATAATGAATATAAAATTAAGAATAAATTATTTTATAGTGACTTTTTTGAGTGTGTGCATTTCAGACCTTAAACGTGCCGTAGTCATAGATGTTCTGGAGAGTGAAGGCAAATCCCTGAGTCAGCACTCGGTCTATCCAGCCTTTCATTATAGCAGGGACGCTGAACCAGTAAAGTGGAAACTGCAAAAACCATTTTAAAACAGTATTCTATTTGTTTCTCTCACTCTCCCAAAAAAATGTGTGTGTGTGTTTGTGTGTGTGTGTGTGTGTGTGTGTGTGTGTGTGTATAGGACAAATCTAGGAGGGAGCTTTCAAAAAATGAGACCTGGAAGATGATGAGGTCGGCCTGTTCCACTTTACGTTGCTCCTCTTTGATGTCATCACTCAGGATGCCCTCCTTCCAGGCATTCATGCACTCATCATTGTAGATGAAGTGTTCAGGGTTCTGCAGCTGACCTGCAACCAAGGAAAGAAAATGGATACAAAGCAGGCTAGAGAGATGATCCTCTTCTAAGAACAATTAAATGGTGAGGTAGAATATTCAATTCAATTCGATTCAATTTTATTTGTAGAGCGTTTGACAATTGACATTGTCACAAAGCAGCTTTACACGATCATAAGAATTATGGAAGTTTGTATGAAATGTGAATGTGTTTGAATCAGAATGATGAGATTCAAGGACGTGGCAAGGAAAAAAAAAACCCTGAGATGGCAGTAGGAAGAAACCTTGAGAGGAACCAGACTCAAAAGGGAACCCATCCTCATTTAGGTGATAATGGAAAAAAATATTTAAAAAAAAAGAAATAAAGAATATACCACAACTCTTTCCCTTTTATGTACATCTGTCTAGGACACAAAAAAAAGACACCAAGCCATTTTTTCAATTATAAGTAATATTAAACAGATAATGTATTAAACTGGCCAGTGATATCATTAGTGGTGCATCTTGTCTCAATTTTCCTTTAGTATGTTAAGAGTGAAAACAAACAAACAAACAAACAAATAAATAAACAAAATATTACAGGACATCATAATTATAACCCAACATATACAGCGTTGGCCACAAGTATTGAGACAAAGGTGACATTTAATGTTCTAATAACATTCTAGAGATAATAATTTATTTTCTGCAATAAAATTGCTTTATAACAATCAATATTTAGAAGGAAGGCCTCCATTCTTTAAAACCTGCTGAATTCGGCTGCCAGAGTCAAAAAGACGTCTGCAGGACATGTGCGTCACTGGCTCAATCCGTGCCTGAAGATCATGTGAACATGTGCAGGGGACGGTTTTTTAGCTGCTGCTGCCTTCTTCACCGCTGACCAGCAGGGTTTACAGTAGGTCTGGAGATGACCCAGGCCATGAAGCTCCAGTAGCTGAACACCATTGTCACGTTGTGCTAATGAAAGTTTGTCAGTTCATTAGCACAACTCTTCAAACAGACAGGCTGGAACTAATTAGTGAAATCAGCTGTTTTGTGCACAGGGACAAATAATAATATTATAATACACTGCATATGTTGTCTTAATACATTTGACCCTCACTGTACAACCAGATACATTCCTAGAATTTACACTGCTTAAACTTCGAAGGCATTATTTCCATGACCAGTCTGATATTATGATCATTTCTGTAGCATTGGTAAAATGGAACTACCCTATTATACTTTTAAGCACAAGTGAGTTTGATCATTTCTTTGAAACTTTGATTAAAATGAAACGTTTGCTGACCTTTGATATCATCCTCAGTTGCTGCAGCTTTGAATTTCATGGCATAGAGATCAGACACAAGGACCTTACAGCCCTGATCTGTGAAAGCCTTTGCAGCTGCATCCTTCAACGCACAGTTGAAAGACTTCGGACTCTGATGTGCGTAAACGATCAGCACCGTCTTATCCGCTACAACAGAAAAACACGGAGAGAGAGAGAGAGGAATCTTTTTTTTTTTTATTAAACCATGAACATGAAACATGACGTCTGCCCGTCCAACCACATAGTCCGCTAGCCATTGGAGCCATTAGGCCTTCATAATAGCTCTGCCAAAAGAATTCAAACATTTGCATTTAATTTCTCCTTATTAAGTCTTAAGTCGTTCAATGTACAGGGATTTACAGTCAATTAGCTCTAATTGATCAATTAATCATTACTGGAAGCAGTAGTTGAAATTTGACCTTTAAAATACATAGAATTCAGCACTTTCACGTGATTTGGTGAACTCTTCATAGGACACAATGAACCGCACAAACAAGATAAATACATACAGTTATAAATATGTGCCTTAAGGTATACAATTTCAATTGATTAAAACGTTCAACCTCATAAAAGTACAATAACTGACACGTGACAATGGCGCATTGTTTATGTGATACTGTACATTCACACTTGGCAGCATTAAAGGAAATGGAATCTGTGTATTTGACTCAAACAAATTAACATGCTTGGTTAAACATCAACTCTATGGCCAACTCTGTTGTGGCTCTTAATCAGAATCAGAGTTTTATTATCTTTTATTACTCTCAAGTGGGCATGGGACTTTTCATTTAGCTACTGTAGCTGTTGTTCTCTGTAGATGTTTTACAATCCAGCTTTCTCTACCACACAGTAGACTCGGGCCAGATGCACGGATATGCCTGTGTTAAGCATTGTAGCTAACCAAAAAGCGAAAGTATTATCAATATTATCAACATTTTGGACCTTGGGTTTTAAAAAATAAACAAAAATTCATTAAAAAGTCCACAAAGCTCATAAATGAATTCAGTTTAATTAAGGATTTTGACACGTTGTGTAAACTAGTTGTCCTTAAAATCATCCAGAAGGGACCTGAATTGTTTATTAGATTATGAAATATACAGTACTCTATGTAATAATACACATCATGGATCTCAGGCTGGAGGCTCTCCATGTACAAGGTCGTACTGAAAGGACAGAATTGTCCGTGTTAGACGAAGCAAACGCCCGGTCCTCATTTGCAAAGGGAAATCTAGTGGTGTCTGAATAGCTTCCCTAGACAGTGACCACGACATTTTTTTAAAGTAAAATCTCACACATGGGTGTGCTTTGAAATTATACTCAACCGTATGTGTTTAGCAATGTTGTGTGCATTATAGTGAACAAATGTCACCTTTAAACGCTGAGAATAAGGAAACAAACTCACATCAATCATTTACTTGGATAATCACTCCAAAAAGGATTCACACACATAGATTCATAAATCAGAATATATCAAGCTCATTCTTTTAGCAAACTGCTGAAATATTCAGTACATGGAGCACTAAGGAGTGAAGAAGGATATGGCATCTGGGCCTCCCACGGGATTATGAATCAGAGTTAGAGATTTGAGCTCTTATACTGTAGTTATCTGCCCTATTTTTCAGGTCCCTTAAGTTGAATCAAACCTTAACTTCAAAACTTAAAAAAGAGCACATAAAAATAGTACTAAGTCATGTAGTCACACATGTTATTTTAAAGTTAACTTCATTATTAGGGTTATATAATGTAGTAATGTGACCACTAATCCTAACCAAGTCCTGTTTAGATCCAAAAGACTGAGTGAACACTACACCAGCTGTGAGCGAACTGAACATCCGATTAGTGCCGCATGACCAAACTAACCTTCTTCAGACTCAAAAGTCATGTGCTTTCTGAAATTTTATCTAGCAACCATGTGTGAACAGAAAATGTGGCCCCGTTCCTGCAAAATAGCAAAGAAAGCCCAAAGGGCATGCATTTCTTATGCATGCCTCCAGTTTGACAGTTGTTTATGAAATTTTTATGGTTTTAAAGCAAACCATAAGTTTATATTAATGTAATTGGTCGGATGTATTATTGATGTTTCTATGACAACGGGGACTTATAGGGGTCTCAAGTTTCCGCATTTTAATAAAACCCTGGAGCATTTCAGCTGAGAAAAAAAAAACACACCGTCTACATAAAAAACACACCGTCTACATACTCAAGTTTGACTGCAATCTACAATGTCCAAAATGCATTTTTTAACAAAGCTCTGTAGACTAGCACATTAAATTGACATACACATCTGAATGCAGAGCACATACTGAATAAAATGAAGAATTAGAATACAAATCACAAACTGGGTTGGAGGTATGAGCAACATTTCTATCCAGTTGTAGCACTACATTGAGAATGATCTCAAGATTATAATCAAGATCTAGAGCAGGATTTGAAAAGTTGAGATGAAACTTTCATTGCTTTTCACAAACCATGCACCATTTTCTTGCTCCATGTTGGTTACAAGGTATTCAAGAACAGATCTTAATTCTGGTATGCCCGTTTCCCCAAAAAGTATCCACATATCCATTTTGGCCCTAAAAGTTGCTCAGATCACATTTAAGTCTACTTCTGAGGCCATGACTCTCCGGTACCCAAAGGCTAAAGGTGACTGGAATTAGTCAGATGATGATCTTGTGACATCAGACCTTCTGCTGAACTCAGTCCTATTAGAGAAATGTATCTTAGTGCTTTTGAAGTTCACAGTGCAAGTGGACTCAAATTATGGAGCTCACGTTTTCTTTTTAAATATTTAATAAAACCACCTGTTGCTCCTGCTGATACAGACAGTGTCATTCGAAATAATTGATCTACTGCACATGCTCCCAGGCTATATCTGCATCAAAAACATGGGCGGGATGCCATCTTGCTATTCTGTGTAACTAGTGCAGCACGTTTTTAACCTACAGGAGGATGCATGTACAGTAGCAAAACAGGAATCGCCACCTCTTGAAGTCAAGCAGAATAATATCGGAAAGAAAGAAAAAAAAACAGTTTAATGGGGCAGACTAGACAGGTTAAAGTAAACATTTCTGCTGTGCTGCAACAAATCTTTGTAAAATGTTTGTAATTATCGTTTGCAAATATTTCTGCATTTACACACAAATCTGTATTTAATTTTAATATATATCATCACAAACATAGCTTAAATGAGGAGCTTGCAATGCTATGTACAAAAAGCTGTTCTAACCATGCACAAGCCACATCTGATGCTGTCGACTGCTAGAGAGCTACATTTTCAATTATTATTTTAACTCACACTAGTATGTTCAAAGTCAATCATTGAAATCGGCACATCTTTTTTTCAGAGATACTCAGGGTTACAATTGTCCCATGGCACAATCATCACAAATGAGTCCACAACACTTTCAAAAGTACGTCCCTGCTGGGTATTGGGACTTGTCTGTATTATGGGATCACTATATCCTGTTTGTATATGCAGATGTTTTATACAATAATGTAAAATCTTATATATATATAAATTTTTTGCTTATACCATTATTTATTTGTATGTGTACCTCATGGCAATGGAGGTGGATATGTGGCAAGGAACAAGCTCATGATAATTTTATAAATAGCATATAATTATTATGCAAATCTTTGCTTAAACATGAAGAAAAACAGGCAAGAAGAAAGACTAAATCAGGCCAAATGCAACAATGTATAACCAGAAGAAGTAAGTCCAAAAGAAGAAGCAAATAATATCATGCAAACAGTCTACTAGAACTGTTTAGAAATTGAAAATTAGGCATGGGGTAATTATAATTTTTTTTTTCTCAACTTGTGCAAATGCAATGTTTTTAGTGCCATTTTACACAACCAGTCATTGCAACATAATTAGAAAACTTTTTAAATGACTTTTTTTGTGCTTTCCGGAAATAAATCCCCAGGATGAGCATTAATAGTGACAATAATAACAATGTTAGTAATCCTGCTCACCCATTATTGCTGCTGTTGGTTGGGAGATGTGTAGAGCAGGCCTGGCCGGTTGGAGGATTGTCCTGAAATGATGTGGGGAGATTATTAAGCTTGAATTTAGGCAGAACTTGCGTGAGAAGCGCTGTTGCGCAATCGGCGTACAGCAACTGCGGAGAGGCGGAGCGCGCGCCTCTCACTCGCTGAACTGAACTGAACTGACAGCACGCACGCGAGTCAAACCAGTAAGTGCAGATTGACATAACAATAGATCAAAGCATTCGGTAAACAAATCTGACGTTTCACTATGTTCTGACCTTAAACGTTGTCCACAAGCGTTGAACAAACGTGACTGGGCTGTCATTGGTCAGATGATGATCACGCGACCTCAGACCTCCTGTTTGTATTCACGTCACGTTGCGTTCACAGTGCAAGTGGACTCAAAAACGAAGCGAGCTCACTTTCCCAGTTCTGTCTCTAGACGTTTTAGGACACCATCTGACGTGGGAAATGGTTGTTTTACATCTTGTCAAGCTCTCTGTACATCCATGGAAAAGCAAATTTGGTAACCCAACTTGATTTTTACCATAGGTCCACTTGTGACTCTTATAAGACAAAAAAAAAAAAAAAAATATATATATATATATATATATATATATATATATATATATATATATATATATATATATATATATATTACAGGCTGCAAAGCAACAAAATGTGATTATTTTTTATGCCCACTCTATATGGTGTTTCAATGCATAGCACCTTCAGTATGCATGCATTCATATCACTGAAACACCATATATATGAATGCATGCATACTGAAGGTGCTATGCATTGAAACACCATATAGAGTGGGCATAAAAAATAATCACATTTTGTTGCTTTGCAGCCTGTAATGAAGACAGGTACAGTTTTTGTTTTATCTGTATTTACTCAATACAACTTTTACCATCCAAGTGAAATATACTGTATAACACAACACATTTAATAATAATAATAATAATAAAAACGATCACTGAGTTGAAAAGGAATCACCCCCTTGATTGTCCATATTGTGTTTCGATCAGTATTTTGTTGAACCACCTTTTGCTCAAGTTGAGTTAAATGTGATGTTAACTGTTTCTGGACTGCAATCTTCAAGTCATTCCACAGATTTTCACTGGGGTTCTGGGCTCTGACTATAGTAGGCCATGAAAGGGGATTCACCTTTTCCTCCTGTAACCACTATGTGGTCAGTTTTACTGTGTGCTTTGGTTGTTGGAAGGCAAACCACTTCATCTCATTGACAACTTTCTGGCAGATTTTCCTCAAAGACATTGACTGTATTTTGCCCCATCATTTTTCCTTCTATCCGGACAAATGCTCTAGTCTCTGCTGCAGAGAAGCACCTAATTTTTTTTGTATCCATCTTCCGACTTGTGCCCGTGCACAACTTTATTTTGAAGATTTTTTTTGACCGTGCCTTGCCACCCATTGTTGATTGTTTGCTTCAGTTGCGCTACCAGGGACTGAAATGCTCAGTTTTTCTTTTTTTAAATCCAAATGAACACAGCTGATCACAGTTGAAAGTCAAATGGCTTTCTGTGCCATTGAGAAGGTGTTGAGTTTACAAGTCATTTTTAGGAGTGGGAGTAATCCTTTTTCCAACACAGTGAAAACTCCGTAAAAAAAAAAACCTGGTAATTATTTTCTACACTTTATGTACTAAATATTTAGTGCAGTACGCAGGACTGAAAAGAGGGGAGAGCATTCAAAACCTGTCACTGTAGCACTTTCAGCAAGAAAACTTATCTGATAATGTTATGTAATGGGTCCTTGTCATTTCGAATTGCCTCTAAATTGTCCATGTTCAATTCAATTCAATTCAATTTTATTTATATAGCACAACAATGTTCATTGTCTCAAAGCAGCTTAACAAAAAAAAAAAAGTTTTAAAAAGAAAATTTATGGAAGTGTGTGTGTGAGAAAAATGTGTCTAGATAATTATCAGATGAATGGGTGAATGATGATATTTACAGGGCTGTGCACCAGCTCCTGGTTTATTCTCCTCACGTTTAGGCTATACAATACCGGTAAGAATTTTCTACATTCACACCTGTCTGTATGGCCAAAAGTATACGGACACCCGACCATCACATGTATTTGTAAGCCTTCACAAAGTTGGACACATCAGTTTGTCTTAGCAGAATGTCTTTCCATCCTGTATAATTAGAATTAAACCTAACTAGCTTAAACCTAATACAGCAAAGGTTTGCCAAGGAGTGTCCTGCACAGAGCTCTGACCTCTAACCCACTAATCACGCCAAGCAACACCTCAAAAGCAAATCATAAGACTTTCCTGAAGACATTATAACAGCGAGAAGACAAAATATTTAATTGACTAAAATATTGAATTAAATGTTCAACAAGCACATGTGCATTTGATCGGGTGAGTGTCCACATACTTTTGGCTATCTAGCGTATCTTTTAAGCGCTCCAAATATTCATATTGGTATTCTGAGTTAATTTGCTGTATTAACACCAGTGACTCAGCACAAAATATGCTGAGTCATTGAGCTAGACCAAGCGGAATGCTAAACCCCAGAAATGGAACAATGTGCTGAAGGTCAATATCTCATATCACATAAGGCTTTGAACAGAGATAGACCGAAACGCAGATTGTTGGCACCATGAAAAGCAAGAACCAGTAAATATGCTACATAATTATTATATAGCAACAAATAATTATTGTTTCTATTTAATAAAATATGCCTTATGAACCTTTTGTCCTTTCTTTTTTTAGTCTTTTTTTTAAAGCTTCCATCACCAAGTTGTGTTTGTGTGTGTGTGTGTGTGTGTGTGTGTGTGTGTGTGTGTGTGCATGCACGTTCAACTGAAGTTGCTGCACTAATTGTTTTGTGGCTGCAGAGAGTCAAGTGTCTACACACACGTGCAGGGTGTTAGGATTTAATTTCCTGATGTATTGCTTGAATTACAAGCACAATGTGAACAGTACTGTAACTTGTACAATATACCATCCTGTACCGTCTATATAGTACATGCACATTGACTTTTTTCATCCGATAATTTAGTGATCATTTTCGCCAGTAGGAAAATATATTTTTTTACATTTTCAAGTATTAAATAAACGCTATTAACGTCAGTGGTACACATTCACACACCACACTTAACCATCATAGTCATTAACGAAACAATGGCTATTTGTTGTGTATTTAATATTTGTTCTTGTATCTCTATGGTGCCATAGATTTCACCTCAGTGCCGAAACTCTTAACAATATCTAAACAACAAACTGAATTCTGGAGTTTTCTACTTATACAAATTGCTTTTTCCGCCCTTAATCTTTTCACGAAACCCTCATAAGCCATTCAGAAGCCACATGCATTTTTTCATATTCTGCATACTTAGAATACTTTCATGGCACACCTAGTAAACTGTATTTTGAAACGTAACCTTGTTCTTCAGGTTGTTGCATGACAAACATTTTTTTGTAGTAGGGCATTCATTTGTCTGGGGCATATCTTAGAACAATAGGTGCCTGGTAGATTACACCCTGACTGATCTTATGCACATTCTGCAGTAACACACTATAATCCACCTTTGGGCTGTTTTTTTCCCTACTGGAGACGAATCCAGAGCATCAAAATTAAATGTCAATTTTAGGAGGTGTTCAAAACTCCATATAGATGGTAACCAGAGCTCAGGATTGATGTTGTAGCAGGTAGATGTAATGTCGAGCGCTTCAGCGTTTCATTGTCCAGGGTTCAGTCCTTAGCTCTGGTTACCATACAGATGGTAAATAGAGCTCAGGATTGAACCCTGGACAATTGAAGGGTAACTGACTCCAAGCATTGATTATGCAAGAATGGGCTTCCATCAGTTAGATGTTAATTGACAGCATGCCAGGGCGAATTGCAGAGGGTCAACACTGCAAATATTGATTCTCTGCCTAAACTGCATGTAATTGTCCATAAAAGCCCTTGACACGTACGGTATGAGATGCTTTTAATTATACTTCAGGATACCATAGTAAAATCCGACAAAAAGATCTAAAAACGCTGAAGCAGCAGACTCCGAAAATTAATATTTGGCTCATCCTTCAAACTTTTGGCCATGGCTGTACATACACAGCCACAAAAATCCAAATTCAAATGTTATTTGTCACATACACAGTCATGCACAGTACTATATGTAGTGAAATGCTTGTACGACTGCCCGTGACCTTAAAAAAAAAAAAAAAAACCTACAAGAAATAAATAGTGGAATAAAATAAGAGTAGCTTAGCTATAGAAACGTAAGAAAATGGAACAAAATATAAATTTTTTTAAAAAAAAATCTATAAGAAATATAAAAACTTATCTGTACAAATGTCGGTAAAAATAGCAATAAATTTTAATGGAAATGGAAATAAAAAATGGAAATGAATGGAAATGTCCAGGAAGTGTGCAAATGTGCAATGTCCATGAGTGTCCGGGGTATGCGCAACTGTGCATGAGTGAACAGATGAGTAATGTCCATAAGTGTCCATTACTGTGAGGTGTGCAAAAAATGCAGAGATGTTTTAGTCCAGTGTATTGATCTGGTTGAGAGACCGTATTGCCTGCCGGAAAAAGCTCGTCTTCAGTCTCTCTGTATTGGCCTTCAGGGAGCGGAAGTGCTTTCCTGACCGCAACAGATAAAACAGCCCATTGCTGGGGTGGCTGAGGTCCTTCACGATCTTCCTGGCCTCGGTCCAGCACCACTTGCTGTAGATCGAGTGCAGGTCAGGGAGCTTGATGCAGATGATGCGCTCAGCTGATCGCACCACCCTCTATAGGGCTTTTCTGTCCTGCATGGTGCTGTTCCTGAACCAGGGTCAGTGTACAGTATGTACATGTGCAGTATGTATGTCTGCGTACACGTATATATGTGTATGTATGTATCAAGTTAATCCAAGGTACACACTCAAAAGTGTGTAAGAAATTAAAAGTCATCAGCAAGAATTCTGCCTGTGTCCTATTCTTCATTTATCGAAAGTCCACTGTGCGTTACAAAGTGTTGTCAAAAATGTGTTTCTGTAGTTTAGTAGTATTTACTTCTTTTGAATTTAACATGCTGCAGGGAGAGGCACAAGTATTTTTAGAAAAAGAATGTATCCGATTTAACTTATCAACTTAGACTTAGAACATGTTTTAGGAACATCAAGCATTTACATTTAAGCAATTTGTCAGAGGCTGTAATCCAGAGCGACTTACAAAAGTGCTTCATAGTTTCTATCATTGGATAGATGCTTACGCTGGGTTACTAGGTTCCTAAATAAGTACAAATCAGTCAAACACTGTTGGGAAGTTTTTCATTTATTTTTTTATCAGCCCAGGTACTGAAGAAACAGATATGTCCTAAGTCGTCGTTTAAAGATTGCCAGAGACTCAGCTGTGCGGACATCTTGAGGAAGTTTATTTCACCACTTAGGTGCCAGAACACAAAAGAGTCTAGAACGGTGGACATGAGTGAGTTGCAGTAGTCCAGTCTTGAATCAGTTGCATGTTGCACAAAATGTCCCTTTCATATCCTTGATACTAAACACATCTTCATGCCATTCCACTGCTAATCGCTCTTGAACATATGACCTGATACTTGGGTTGTATAATCAGAGATGGAAGGTTGCTGAGTACAGTACATTACTTTGTTACTGGACTTAAGTACAGTTTTGTTGTGTACTGTATATGTGCTGGACATGAGTAGTTGTATTAGTGGCTAATTTTACCTGATGACTCAACTACATCCTACAACAGATACATGTGCACTACATTCTGCATGCCATTGCATTTTATAACAGCAGTGGTCTATAGCATTTGAAGCACCTGCTGGCTGTTTTATGTAATTGCCTAATTTGCCTTCCTACTGTGAGACACTCAGCCACGTACCGTAGCAGGTGTTTGAAATCAGAAGCAGGGATGAGATCTCTGGCAGAGAGAGAGAGAGAGAGAGAACTATACAAGCTCAGTACTTCTGTACTTTTTCTGAAGTAGAAATGCAATTGGAGGACTTTTACTTGAGTAATATTTCACCTGAAGTATTGTTACTCACTATAGAACCTGTGCACTTTGCCCATGACTGCCTACTAAACAGTAGCTGAAACTAATCTGGGAACACAAGGCACATGACCCTGGATGGGACACCATCTTAGGCACACATGAACACACCTACTGTACAATCCACCAACAGTTATATTTGTAAGAAAACCAGAGCACCATGTGCTATTTCGGAAGTTGTGCAAAACATATGGCAACTGTGAAGCACTGACATTACCCACTTCAACACTAAATTACGTAGTTTAAATGTGAATACTGTATCTTGGCCATCACTAACCTTACACGCAGAGAAGCTTATCAAACCTGTGAAGTTGTCAAACCTTATCTGCGTAAACCAAACCAGTTTTATTCCACCTGTTTAAATACGTAATAGTTGCCTTCTATCAGCTATCAGGAAATTAGTGTGTAATCTCGAACTGTGGATTATTTAGTGTAGCCAAGCAGAAGCCAAATCTGATAGGGGTTTCTTTGTCAGTTAACTGTAAAAAAAAAAAAAAAAAGTTTGTATGTGGTTTGTAGATGTTAAAGCTTTTTTTTTTCTTTTCTTTTTTTAAACAACCTGTTTCATTTTAATGTTAAATAAACACAAATTTGGGTATTTCAAATATTTTTCACCATATATAATTCAAATATGCAGGACATCTGCAAAGTGTTGTTTCACAGCAGCATAGTTGTAGTACATACTATTTGTAGAAACATGATACATTTGCATTAGACAAATAATTGTTGAACTTGGATTAGTTCCCAATAAAAAGAAAAGGAAAATCTAAATTATATTTTGGGTTAAGTGTGTGTATTCTTGCTGATTAATGACATGGCTACAAACTACACATCTTCATTGAGTTTGTTTGATCAGATGGCTCAGGTGGCTCCTTATTCAGACTTGGTCTGGTTGTCTGGAGGAAGCGGTTTTCCCAGATGGTGAGCTGTGGTCAGGCCGTATGGTTTAGAGGCATACTCTTTCTTCACATCCTGCCGGAGTCTGAACCCTGCCTGGAAGCTGAGGTCAAAGAGCTCAGTGGGAGCAAAGGACAGCGGCTTTTCGTCCAGGATTCCTTGCAACCTGCTCTTCCACCCCTCCAGCAAGGTAGCTCTTACATCATCAGGAGTGTGTGCAGGACTCCAGAAGATCTGAGGGGCCAGAACCTGAAAACCGCAGAAGCGCAGAATTCCATTCTGCAAAAAAAAAAAAGTTTCTTATTTAGTGGTTTTGTTACAAAAAAATATTGAATTTAGGCCTAGTCTCATGTCAAATTAAAAACCTACTACACCTGTAGGGGCCACAGTAAAACATTGATGTCTCCATTGAGGCCGTCTGGCAGGTACATGGTGTCAGTTCCTCCAGTAGTGAACGACAACATGGCCTTTTTATTCTATAATATAAATCAAACATGAATATGCAAAATATATGAAGCGCAATAATAGTTTTATACAATAGTTTCTAGTGTCATATATGAATTATAATAAATTATAAATAAATATATAATTTAAACCTAAAGCAGAAAATAAAACAAAAGGGTTTTCACTTTGTAATATTTCATTGGACCACTTTTTACTTTGATTACAGCTATGGCAAAGTTTTGACAAACTTATGCAAGGCCACATTTATTTCTATCCAGAATCACAGTAATTTCTCTCCAGGTATGTTATATGATGGGAGTGTAAGACCGCTGCATAACACCTTCTCCAAATTCAACGGGGTTAAACTCTGTCGTGGCTAATCCACGTGTGGAAAAACACACATGGATTGTGAAAGAGTGGTTCAGGGAGCATAAAGTACACCATCGCATACTCCCTGAACCACTCTTTCACAATTTGAGGCCAATGAATCCTGGTATTGTCATCTTGGAATATGTCCATGCCATCAGGGAGGAAAAAAATCCACTGATGGAAAAACCTTTATATATTAGTCTGAGTATATTCAGGTCGTCAGCTAACCTCCTTTTCCACTGGTCTAACACATGACAAAGAACTTCGAACGGTCAACTTTGTGGTTAGTTTGTCTTTGATGAGACAACAAATAGCTGTGCTATTAAAAATAGCCTTAAAAATATAATATTTCATAGTAACTTTTGAGATTGTGTGCATTTCAGACCTTGAACAAGCCATTGTCGTACAGGTTCTGTATAGTGTAGGCAAATCCGGAAGTAAGGACTCTGTCCATCCAGCCTTTCATTATAGCAGGCATGCTGAACCAGTAAACTGGAAACTGAAATAACAATTCAAAAACAGTACTTTTTTTCTCTCCCTCTCTCTCACATTCATAATATATCAAGGTAAATATCATGAGCATGCAGTGAAGAGGCCAAAACTATGACAGAGACGTAAGAAGAAACCTGGAAGATGATGAGATCAGCCTGCTCCACTTTCCGCTGCTCCTCTTTGATGTCATCGGTCAGTCTTCCCTCCTTCCAGGCAAGCGTAGTCTCTCTATTGTAGGAGAAGTGTTCAGGATTCTCCAGTTTACCTTCAACCAAGTCAATAAAACATTTGTCACATTAGTGATCAAATACTGTCAAAACTGATTATTTTTTTTACAAATGGATTATTTTGGACACTTTTACCAGTTTGTGTTTTTACATTCTACATCCAGAGTTTACCTTTAATTAATTTGCATTACTGATGATAAAAAAACTCCATCTAGAAAGTTGGTTATCATAGTTACTTATCCGAAATGAGTTCATCATCTGATGATGATCATCATCCCCTTTTACTACACATACATTAAATTAACCATGCATACATATAAATGATATTGCTTGCAGCTAAATGGTCATTTAAATTATTGTCATGGCCAGACTGCATATATAAGATATTAATATAATATCCTAACAATAGAGTTGGCAAAATGGAATTATCATATTGTATGTTTGACCAAAAATGAGTTTCTCTTACAAAATTACGAGGGTATTTAAGTCAAACCAGGACTTTTATGCATAATCACAGGACTAGTGGATACTTATGAGAGTAAAAACTGCCTTTATTTCTCGATATAATCCGCTGCTACAATAATGCATCATCCCTGTATTTCACTAGTGCTTGGATACCATCAAGGTAGAATGTTTTCTCAGTACCCCGGACCCATGATCAGACTGGCTGCTTCACACTTGAAACGCTGGCCTCCCAGGAACTCCTTTATTGGTCCAAATATGTGGAAATGGCTTGGAGCAAGATCAGGGCTGTACGGGGGAAGTGGCAAGTTCCTGTGCAAGTGGTGTTGGCCATGAGAACGAGTGCAGTGGTCTTCGAGCCACTCCATGGGATCATCATTCATGGATGTACAGCCTTCTTAAAAACGTTTGCACTATTTAAATGTTTTACTGTGGCTACGAATCTGATCACTGTACTGCGCTCAAAGTCGTCCGTAAATTTCCATCAGTTTTATACCTTCACTCATGAGAAATTTCATCACAAGACCGGGTTTGACTTGAACATCCCTTGCACAAACATTAAAAAAAAAAAAAACTAAAATTAAAGTTGAATGTTCGCTCACCTTTGATATCATCCGCAGTTGCTACAGCTTTAAATTTCATGCTATAGAGATCCGACACAGTGACCTTAAAGCCCTGATCGGTGAGAGCTTTCACAGCTGTATCCTTCACCGCACAGTTAAAAGACTTCGGACTTTGGTGTGCATAAACAATCAGCACCGTCTTATTGGCTACAACAAAAAGAACACAGAGAAAGACAGAGAGAGGGAGAGAGAGAGAGAGAGACCGGAAATATTTTCAGTAATACATGAGTCAGGTTTTCTGGGGTTTGCATTCTATACATGAAAAAAGCACCACTTTCATTCTCTCCACACCTGTGTTTACATTCTTTTCTGTTTTTCTCAGGATAGATTAATCGGATGAACATCTGACTGTTGAAAATATGGACACTATCAAACTACAGAACGCATACTGCCATAGTTTGTTATTGGAACTATTAGAGCTTTCTGAATGAGAATTCTCATTATTTTTGACTGAATCGGGTAGCTTTTAAAATAATACTTAACAGATCAAATAATTTAATTCAAGGGATTCAGAATGTAATAGCTCTTTCTATTTAATTTATTATGTAACAATTATTAACCACTCAATATCTTTATTTTGCATTCTGCTGTTAGCTTGCTGATGTTCTTGAATCCAGCAAAATGTTTATGTGTAACATGTAAATTACAAAGCCTGGTGAACACGTGCATGCAGCTCCCATTTACAGTACTAAGATTTTCAGTCAGCAAACAATCGCTGATATTAAATTTTTTTCAATGATTTTCTCATTGAAACTAAGGTAAAGTAAAAATAAAAAGTATCATAAACCAAACTTGGTGGTATACATTATGTGACATAATTAACTAATTTGTAAAACTAATGTGACACATAAATACGTAAACATTGCTGTGTGCAAACTACCTCGGTCTCTCGGGATTTTCTCTTTTTTTTCTATTCTTGCACATACATTGCGCATGTTTACTGCATATATATTTTTCGAATATCATTACGGCATCATTCGTCAGCATTTTTTTTGTGCGCGCCACTTGTGCTGCCAAGCTGTCAACATTGCTTTTTCACTTGACCACGTGATCATGTGGGTATTGTTTGTGATTAGTGTACATGTGTGACAGGCACAACTGTGGCAGCTGCACTCATAGCTCATTTTAGGATTCCTCAAGACATCTGAACGCTAAAAGAAGGAACATGTGCATGAAGGGAACCCAATTTGCAGGTTTATTTACTTTATTATTTTTTTAATTTATAATCTTTTATTTATCCTTCTGTATGACAGCGGAAAATATGTTTTAAATGAATAGCAGTGCATACACTCAACGTTTACAGTATCTCGCAAACTGGGTGAACCTCCCTTTGTGGAGTGTCACTTTATTTGTGATGTGTTCTTTTTTAGGGTGAAACTGAAATGATGGGGAATTGGTCAGTATGTGATAAGGGTGTGAACTTGATACAGAGTTAGAGTTAAGCTGAAACAAAAACGCAGGGTAAATGGTTAGCACGTGATGAAGATGTAACTGCAATAAAAGAGAAAAAAGGTTAATCAGTAGCATAGTGGTTGAGTAAGGGGAGTGTGATAAAGGGAGCTGGGGCTGTGGGGTGAATGGGGATGAGGAGGCATTGACACTACTACTTTCTCCTTAATGTTCTACGTCACTTCTTCTATACCCAAGCATCATGGTGAAAAATTGTGGTTAATCTAACTGTTTTTGTACTGGTTAGTCTAAAAGTGACATAACAGAACCATGTCAGCATTTATAAATATAATAAATAGTAAAAATTGTATTTACTATAGTTTGAAGCAATATAAAGAGACATGCAAGAATAGCCAACCATGGCCTACTGTACGTCTCAAACATATGCACCAAAATGTGTGGCTATTATTCTGACTACACTTTTTTTCTCGACTGGACGTGAAAATGTTTTATTTTCAAACAAGCCAGATTGTTGGTCCGTCTGAGGTCGGACTGTCCCAGAGACAAACAACTAAGAAGCTTGAAACAGCCATGCCTACCATTAACATAAATCTATTAAACCCACCATGCATGGGGGAAACATGCAAATGTCATGCACACAAACCACAAGTGCGATTTGAACCCCAAACCCTGGAGGAAAGGGGTGACAGAACTAAGCCTTTGTGTCACCTGACAATATTATAGAAAAAAGAAAGGGTAAAACATCAACAGTCACGACCTGATCGACCTGGGCCTCCTGAAAGATGTCTTCTTGTTGTTCGAACACCTGTCAGGAATAACCCTCGTAGCTGTGTTGCTGCTCTTAAAGTGGCTAAAGGAGAGTCAACAAATTATAGAAATGTCTTTAAAAGACATGTATATTTTTAGATAATCGCAGCCACACTCTTCCTGCTTTCACCATAAACCAACTCTCCCTCCAAAATTCATGCAAAAACAATGCAATAAAACTCACAGAAGAATAAATATTACATGAATTAATAACTCTGGTGATGCTTTCATAATGGTCATGTATAAAATGATGATTAAAATACAAAATAATAAACTTGTGGGTATCGGTGTAATAAACAAGAAAACTAAAGTGTACAGTTTATCAAATTTTTGCCCTTTTTCATGCATACATAAAATAAGACACGTAAAATGCTTCGGACTGTGAAGGTATAATATACAGTACAGTATATGATGTAGGTATATACTGTATAAACGTTTGGTAAAATTTTGTTTTGAAATTTCATCAAAAATAAAAGGTCAAAATGTAATGCTGAATCTTTCAAATCTGCAGTCATATGTGAACTTGACATTGATTCTACAATCTACTGTATTCTGCCTCTTTTTTGCAGAATCACTTACTGTTTGCTTTCTTTTCAGCTTTGTGTCAGCCATGTTTTTCACAGACAAACACATTTGAACTAAATATATATTTTATTCAAAGTTTCAGCCATTACAGTGATTATAATTTATTGTGCTTTGTTGATATAAAACATACATCAAATACATCTTTACATTAAATAGTTGAATGGAACCGAGTGCACATAAAGAAACAAACAACAACAACAACAACAACAAAAAGAATTAGTTAAACATGTATAGTGCTTTAAATTTCTTCTCATGAAGGTCTAATTCCCACGCCACTTCCCCTAGTCTACTTTCCCTCGCAAATTTAAACTGGCCAATGAACTGTTAACTTTTTTTTCCTTTGATTGTGTTAATCTTTCCTTTCTTTCTTTGTTCTCCCTTTTCCTGCTCATGGTTCATTACCCTCTCGATTCCAAAGATTTCAATAGAACATGTGAACGGCTCATGCAACAGCATGACATGACATGTAGAACTTAAAAAACATTTTCTGTGAATAAACTAGAGAACATTAAACAATCCATTGAGTGTGTAAGTGCTTCTCTGTCCTGGTTGGCAAGTAAGCGTATGGAGACTGGGAGGACACACCAAGCCATTCTTTCCTTAGGGTTAAAATAAACAAATTCCTCCTCCACTGGACAAACAGTTTTAGAGAGCTCAAAGGATCAGGCACACACACACACACACACACACACACACACAACAAAAATGAAAAATTAACCTCTAATGATAACTAAAAAAAAAAACACTTTAAGCAAAACTGATCATTTAAAAATATAATCAAGCAATGGAAACAAAGTCAGAAAGAAAAAAGAAAAAACCCACTGTAATCTGAAGAAGTTGTGAACAGATCTCACCCATTGTTGCTGTTACTGGTTGTGAAACGTCCTGGAGGTTGGAGAACTGCACTGAGAAACGTAGTGTAGAACTCGCGCGAGCAATGCTGTGTTTAAAGAATGGATATGTGGATCACTCGCTTGCGGTCCCATACAGTCCGTTCTGATCTCCACAGGACGTGAGCGCTGCGCTGCGCTGCACTACGGCTTTTTACTGTGTTTATATTAACTTGCAGAGCCGGAAACGCAACATTGATTAATGACCGTTAAAAAAAACAAAAAAAAAAACAGCCCGTATATGGATGTCGTGTCGGTGTGTGTCGGCGGTGGAAGGGCTCAGGCGGATTTCTGATGTGTCATGTAGGACAAACGTTTTGATTAGTTTTACTGCTTCTATCTATCTATCTAACTATCTATCTATCTATCTATTTTTACCACTACCGGAATATGCGAATTATGTCACAAAAGTCACAAAAACGGCCATAATATTTTTTCATAGTCATAGAAGCATCTGAAAACCATCATATAAACACAAGATTGTATGTGTGCAAATATATTTTTTTTTCCCAGCAACAGCATATAATTTATTATCAAAACAAAACTCTTAAACAGATTTCATGAATCAAAAATATAATTGAAGCGCAAAAAGTTTGTGATGTGATGTTTTGTTATTTCAGGTGATCAAGGCGGGGTAAACTTGCATAAACGTGTAAAGACCTCAGAATTTACAATGAGAAAATGAAAAGAAAAAGAAAAAAAAGCAACTTGTAACTGTCACACTCGGGCCAGGCTCCGACACCACCAGCCAAACACAGCGCCCTTTATCACCGGAGTACTAATCAGTATCACCTGAGGTTAATCAACACACGCCCATGGAAAGCACACACCGCGCTGCACTCAGTGTCCGGGCTCGTTTAACGAAAGTCGACCGAATCTCCGAGATCACGAAGATTACGAAGTATATGTCTTCTGTATTCTCTGTTTCCTAGAAGGTATCCAAGCCAGGCTTCCTCAGCTTCATCCCCACTGCTCCGTGGTGTGTGCTCTCCGTCCAAGCATCGCCAGTCATCAACTTCCTTTGTTCCCGCCAAAGTAACGTTTCAATAAAGAACTGCCACAGCCTTCACTACATCTCGTTAAGCTGCCATCTCCGCACTCCTCGCAAATAAACGATTGCACATCTTTAAACCATCTCGTGTGTGAGTCCGTCCTTATTACAGTAACGGACCAGAAGGTGGATTCAAAATGAGGAAAGAATATTTTACCATCATTTTTCATTGTTGCAAATGAGCATTCGTGAGGTGAGAAGAGAAGAATCTACTGGTGAAATTTGGATCAAAGAATAGATTATTAAGAATAATTACATTTCAAAACATAGGAGAGGACGCTTATCATGTTAAATATATATTTGGAATGAATAACTATAATGAATTACACTGCAAGACGGCTTTTAATCCAGTTAACTCCAAAAGTATTGATGGTGTTCGTGAAGTCTAATAATAATTTTTTTTTTTTAAATCAATAAGTTTTACAGCCTGAGAGCACATCCTTTTTAAGCGTATGTGGTTTGTTTTAACAAACAAAATCCATGAAAACCTTATTGATTTCTTTGACAAGTTTGTCATTAACAAATAAGAGATGGAGGAGAAAACAAAGTGTGAAAGTCCGTCTGCTTTATATACTGTATGAGGCCTTTACCAACCATCCTCAGATCCCTTTGAAGCCAGGAGTTTTTTTTATTTATTATTTTTTTTAACAATTTTGGAAGTATTGATCTTTCTTAAGAAAATAAAGTTTTGTTTAGTTACAACATTTTTTGGTTATGGGGGGGAAATCATGGAGTGGCAATAATTAACATTTGAGATCATTCAATTTTAGACCAGAAGAATTAGAGAAAAGCCAAGATTAGAGACCATTAGAGACCACGAGCCAACTGGGTTTTGTCATGTAAAAATAAGGCTATATCATCTGCTAGTTGAGCGATCTTAATGACTCTCTCAAAAATACAGTAGATATGCCTTAAACTGGCGTATACTAAATGCTAAAAATTCAGTAACCAGCAAAAATAAAAACAGCAAGAATGTACAGTGGATATACAGCATGAAGTAGTAAATCTAAATCTAATTAAAATACTACAATAGGTAGCAGGAATTGCACCTTTAATTACGAATACTAAAAAGACATGTTCATAAAATTTAACCGAACCAGATTTAGGCTGGAGAAGAATAAAACAGTACCAAGTGCAGGGTAAGGTGTAATTAACTACAAAATGTGAACAAGATATTATTATAGGCAGTCAGGTTTTATTTGATATCTGAGAAGGCAAAAGAGCTACTTTCTTGTCCTATTATCTACCTTTCTTAATTAAAGGCCACAGTTATCTCCTTATGAGATAAGGGCTCCATGATGCGCAGGTTATTTTCAAGTAAGAACCTTGCAGCTATCCAAACTTCATTGCAGTTGCATCCTAGAGCAAAGAGGATGATGATGGCTCCATTCTTTCCAGTTTCTTTGGGTCTGAGATGATTCGTCATGTCAACTCCAGCATGTATGGTGGTATTAGAGTTTAAATATTTGCCTTAACAAGCAGTTGAACGGGTGCTTAATACAGTAGCTATGCCATTTTAATTATAGGTCAAATTTAAAAAATTCAGTAACTAGCAAAAATAAAAACAGCAAGAATGTACAGCATTGAAAGAAGCAGACATAAAGCATGAAGTTGTAAATCTAAACCTAATTAAAAGACTACAATAAGTAGCAGGAATTGCACCTTTGATTAAGAATACTAAAAAGACATGTTTTTTTTAAAACCGAACCAGAGTCAGACTGGAGAAGTATAAAACAGTACCAAGTGCAGTCTACATCTCATTAACACAGACAATGTCAAGTTGAACCAGGTGTGTTCTGCCAATGCACACATAAGGTCAATACTAAATTCACTATAGCTCTAACAAATAGACTGAATATTATTAATTAAATGTAATCATTTAAATAGTTGTATAAGGTTCATTAAAAAAAAAATCTCACCAAGAGATTGAGACACTGTTCAAAACATTGTCTACATGCCCATAAAAAGAGTTATTATAGTACTGTATATAGTACTACAGTTATTTATTTATTGTGTTTTTGGAGGCGGCACAGTACAATAGTGATTAGCACTGTCGCCTTGCACCTCCAGGGTCTGGGTTTGATTCCACGCCAGACTCGATTCCCATCTCTGTGTGCATGGAGTTTGGGAGCATGTTCTCCCCGTGCTTAGTGGGTTTCCTCCGGGTACTCCGGTCTCCTCCCACAGTCCAAAGACATGCAGATTAGTCCAATTGGCATTGCCAACTTGCCTGTAGTGTGTGAATGAGTGTGTGAGTGAGTGCATGTGTGTGCCCTGCAATGGATTGGCACCCTGTCCAGGGTGTACCCCCACTCGTGCCCTAAGCCTCCTGGGATAGACTCCAGACCCACCGCGACCCTGAATACAGGATAAGCGGTACAGACGATGAGTGAGCGAGTGTATTTTTGCAAAGGTGGTGTAGTGGTTAGCACTATCACCTTGCACGTTCAGGGTCCGGGTTCGATTCCTGCGCATGGTGTTTTGCATGTTCTTCCCCTGCTTGTTGGGTTTCCTCCGTACTCCTTTACCTCCCACAGTCCAAAGACATGCAGGTTAGGGTAACTGGCGATCCCGAATTGCCCGTAGTGAATGAATGAGCATATGAGCATACATCTATGTGCTTGGCCTGCGATGGATGGCCACCCCATCCAGGGTGTATCCTGCTTTGTGCCCCAAGTCTCCTGGGATAGGCTGAAGGACCGAAATCAAAAGGTGAAGCAAGCTTAAGGTAAGAGACACACACCCTATGGCAAACCAAAACAAACAAATCCAGATAAGCGAATGAGGACAAGAACTCAGGACAAACTAAAAGCATATGCGTAAACCCTCTGACTACTTGCTACAGACAGGTAACAAGAAAAGAGGCACACCCACTTTTGAAAGAAAAGGTGAGGAGAATAAAGGCTGGAGAACAACACAGTTTTCTAAAACACTGCCTTAGCCTTGTCCTTACAGCTTAAACAATACAAACGAGTGGTCGAGCAACATGTGAGTGTACAGTAGGTCCCACTAATTGAAGCTCTCTGTCTCCCTCTGGTGGCGGCCTGTTCCTTAGACTGATAATACGCCTGCTGTTATTTCTGTAGATCTTAAAAGAAAAATGTAAATCCATGCCATTTGCAATCCATAAGGTTTTATAGATTGTGGTGGAATTCCTGAAAACAATATAAAGACAAGTAATTCATACACTGGGTAAGAGCAAAGCAACAAAGGTTTTTATTATAACTTCTTGTAATTTCTTTCTCCCAGCTGTCCCATTTTATACACAAACATCTCTGATAAAAATTAACATATGCAATGCCGTATCAGAAGGTTCACGTTAATTATCCAATCAAGGAGGCCTTAATTCAGTCAGTACACAGAGATTCATTAAACATGGAAGATATTGTGGCTGGATAATGCATTTCCAAGCCTTTTACCATGTATCTCATCTAGGACTCACAAAGGTAATCCAGGCATGGAATATATATATATATATATATATATTTTTTTTTTTTTTTTTTTCCAGGAGAATGAGTCAAATTGTTGTATCACTCCTGTAAATCTTCCTCTGTTCACAATTCAACCTCTGAAACAGATTCAGGGTTGAGCTGTACAACTTGTTTTTAATCTTCCAAATTCTTGAGATGGCCGCCAGGCACACAGAGAGCTGTGCTGAAACATGTCTGAGAGAGGAAAGGAGCGAATGAGTTGTTATGTTTGAGCATAACAATGGTATGAAAACCCATGTAAAGATATCCACATGAAAAAAAGAGAGCTAAATATATGAAATCCTAGCATCCCAAAGCAGACTTAAGTATACTTGCAGCTAGACTAAGGACTAGTCCACTTGAAGTTTGCTATTTTGGAACAACTTGTTTTGTACTAAGTTTATTAAATTGTAATTAAATTATAGAAAAGCTTTATTTTAAGTGTATTAAGTATACTTTTATGTGCTAAAGTGGAACATCCTCAAGTACACTTAGTACACTTAAAATATGTCTGTATGTACTAACTAAAATAGCTGACAGAGTGAATAATGAAATGAAATCATTAATCAACTAATGCAGCCATAATGCATTCAAATCCAAAACCGTAACGCATCCAAATTTAAAAGCAGAAACAGGCAGTCAGAATGTGCCTTCCCCCAGTTTCTCCACTAGTCCATGATCCACTGATACAGTTAGCTGGAATAGAGGCAGGGCTATAACGCTGCCAGAATTCTTTGTCATGTTCAAACACACAAAAATTAGCTTGGATGTGCAAAAGTGAGTTTCACCACATAAAAACGAGTTTGAGCACGCTAGATGCTAGAGAGTAGTGCACTAAAATCAGCATGAATAAGTACATTCATCAAATTGAACTGAAAATATTCTATTTCAAATATGCAAGTTCTCCCCGTGCTTGCTGGATCTGTCAAAAAGTCATGCAGATTAGTCTGATTAGGTGTTCGCAAATGTCAGTTCATTTGGTAGGCAAGCATTGCATTAATATAGCATTTAGCAGACTCCCTTACCCAGAGCGACTTACATTTTTGTCTCATTACACATCTGAGCAGTTGAGGGTTAAGAGCTTTACTCAAGGGCCCAACATTGGTAACTTGGTGCTTGTGGGGTTTGAACGTGGGACCTTCTGAACCATAGTCCGATGCCTTAACCACTGAGTAATCAAATTTTCAATGAACCATATTTTGCCATAAAATGCACTTATTCTGGTCTCTGTACGATTATTCGGTTTTGACCGTGACCCTGGAAAACTTAGAAACGAAACAGCGACAGTGAGAACTTTTTTACTTTGTATTTAATGTCATATCTTTTTTGCAATTATTTTTATTCTTTTTTGGTTTATTTATTTTTTGTTTAATTTGAACAAACCTCATTCCGTACTTTCCACTAGATTTTGGAGTGTGGCTGTGAAGATTTGTAATTATTAATGATAACGAAGGAACTTCTCTAGACAAAACTCCACCATTCGGAACACCCTGCGAAGTCACCAGCGCAGACGTCACTTCCTCTGTGCGTTACCATGGTAACTTAAGAACCTCAGTGTCATGTCTCATACACTGAAGGCGGGCACAAACGCAGGTTGCACAAGCACGTTTATTAATGGTTGAGTTCAACAAAGTCCAAACACAACAAAACACAAACAAAACAAACCAAAAGGATACTCCCCAGGCTGGGTTTGATGCAGGCAGGCTGGCAATGACAGAAACTGTCCATACAAAACCGATTTCCACTTGAATCACGAACTTGAACTGAGAATGACTGAGGTTCCCTCAGTCGCGACCTTGAACTAGGCCCTTTCCCAGCCTCGCGCTGCCGATATACCTCAGTCCTGGGGGAGAGACGAAGCTAACACTTTTCTTTCACAGACAGACATGAAAACAAAGGTGTGCACAACGGTGAACGGACAGGTGTGTACGGGTTCGGCCGGCCTAAATAGAGACACACAGGGAAGACACAGGTGAACTTAATTTGTTTAAACAGTGACAACAATTACACACGTAGACACACTAGGGGGGTACAAAGCGCCGGCTCAGTAATCCGGTGAACCCGATCTCTCTCTCCCGGACTGAGGTGGCACAGATGTGACACTCAGATACCTGTCGCTGCTGCTGTGGAAATTTCACACTACGGACATTAAATACTAAAGATTTATTAAACCAAAAACTGATACTATTATAAATCATTTGCTACTGAAAAGTGTATACCTTGTAAATAAGTTAGTTATTATTAATAATAATTGATTAAAGATGTACAGAGATTTTTAATATATATTTATATGTGGCATCTGTCAAGGCGTGGGATATATTAGGCAGAAAGTGAACAGTCTGTTCTATTTGGTGACGTGTTGGAAGCAGAATAAATTGAGAAAGCATAAGGATCTGAGAATCTTTGATAATGAACCAGTTGTAATGGCTAGATGACTAGGTCAGAGTATCTCTAAACTTGATCTTGCTTAAAACTTTGTAATTTAATTATTACATTCTTATTTCATATTTTTGTTTAGAATACCCAATTTTTAAAAAGGTCATGGGCAGTAGTTAAAACATTTCAAAATTTAAATTTGAATATACTGTAGGAGAATTGGAATAACTGGACTATGGAACAATAAAAGAGCACATTTGGTTAGATTACATTTTCATGCAGGCCCATCCTTGCAACATACCCATGCAGGCCCAACGTTGCAACATACAGTACAGTACAGGGCTTTAAGGATCTGCTGCTAATGCTTTTTTGCTAGCTACGAAAGTATGCCGTCTTGGGGAGTCCAGGGCTAAACATGTCAGAGCATTTTTGTCAGCACAAGTGGGACATAAACAACAGGTGGTTTCAATGTTATGGCCAACTGTTGTAAATATCCTCCAGGTCATGGGTTCGATTCCTGCATCAGGTCTGTGTGCATGAAGTTTGCATGTTCCCCCGTGCTTGGTGGGTTTCCTCCAGGTTCTCCGGTTTTCCTCCCACAGTCCAAAAACATGGAGATTAGGTTAATTGGCATTCCCAAATTGCTTGTAGTGTACAAATGTGTGTTAATGTGCATATGAATGTTGAGGTCCTACAATGGTCCTACAAATTTGGGATAAATAAAATGGCACATCTTAAATAGGTTTAAACAACTGAAACACCAAGAATGAGCAGGAATTCACCTCTCAAGGTCTCTATTTTCATTTCAACCGAAAAGCTTCATTCACAATCCTGTGTGGTCCAGGATTATACTTAATCTCCGATCCTGAAAACTAGATGATTCGGTCCAAATTATGCAAGTTATGTACCCTATATATATAGGGTACATCCCTTCCATGCAATGACAACTTTCACCTTCCCCAGTATCCCATACCTGTCAGTGTAGCTCCTGCTAATTGCAGAGAGTGCGCTCTCTGTCTCCCTCTAGTGGCGGCATGTTGCATAGACTGTTTATATGTTTGCTGTTACTATCTCAGCAGATCTTAGAGAAAAACATGCAATTTACAATTGATAATGTTTTTTTTATGTGTTGGATCTCAAATTATTATTATTTAAGATATTGATTAATAAAAAATAGCATATTCAATTCAGTTTCAATTATATAGCACTTTTAACAATGGTCATTGTTGCATGGCAGCTTTACAGAATTGAATTATTCAGTTATGACTTAAAAATTATTTTGAAAAAATAATAATTTTCCATTTGCCACTGATGAGCAAGCTGAGGGCAATTGTAGCATGGAAAAAGTGGTGGCAATAGGAAGAAACATCGAGAGGAACCAGGCTCAAAGGCAACCCATCCTCATTTGGGTGATATCAGATAGGAGGGATTTATCTGCACTCATGCTGTGTGTTAGGAGGCTGGAAAGTCCGTATAACAGCAAAGGTGTTTAAGTTAATAAGAAGTCCACTTTCGTTATTGGAGGCTCAGGTACAAAACTGTTCGTGGGAATTTCTGTCCTGAACTATCAAGCGAATGCAGTCACATCAGGTCAAGATCAGGTTTTCGTAATTAGGGGTTTAATAGCTGGTAATATAAAAGATTTATGAACGTAGCCATTGCTGAATGAAGCTGCTCCTACAGGATCTAGTGCAATTTGATGATTTTGCAGAAGAGATTAGTGAAATTAGTCCAATTTCTTGAAGGGTAGCCAAATGTTTTGAGTGCTGATCTGATACAGTTAGATTATCACCAGAATGAATATTTATTAAATTGTTTGTTGTTAAAGCCTTTTTTCATTGAAAAGATACATTCCTCATTACTACATGCTATGGATGGATGTGTAGGTTTCTGTGATGGTCTTATTACTAGTTAATTTTGCCACAGTATTAAAAAAGAAAGAATCTGGTATTATGGTCACCCTACACAGTAGCCCACTTTCCTCTCGTTTTACTTCAGCTTCACACACATGCTTGCACAAACACACATACTGTACTAATGGAAAAACTGCTATGTCGAGATTCTTTTCAAACTTAAAGTGCAGATTAATTTGTTTTCATTTTACTTAAAACTTTGTATTCATTATTTTTATAAGAATATTTTTGGGCTGTGGAACGAATCATAGGAAATTCGCTTCGATTTTTTACAAGCATGCTTTATGCGAATTATGCTCGCGATCCATGGTTTAACTGTACATAGATTTCCAGGAGAATTAGTCAAATTGTGTCATTTTATTAGTGATAAATCTTACTTGTGTCAACCAAGCTTATTCCAAACAAAATTTGCAGACAACTCCATATTAGACTCTGATTCTGTGCCATGTGTTGAGTAACGACAAAGTTGAAACTTTTATTATAGTCAGCTTGACACTACACACACAAAAGGCCTTTGTGGGTTTTGCCTGACCATCAGGAACATACTGAAATAGTTTACTATTGATGATTTGTTCTGCAAATAGTTTTGCTAAAATACTGTTCAAAAAGCTTTTTGTATTTGATTTCTTACTGCTGAGATTTTATGGATGTGGCTTAAAGCCATGCTTTCTTAGTGCAAACAAAGTAAAAAGTAGATGAAAACGTCACTACTTAAATATTTAAACATATTAATCCTTCACCCAGGCAAGACGCCTTGGCCTTGTCTTTGATTACCTAGTTGATTTCACTATGAAACATTCAGTCAACAGGACACTGGGATGATTAATGTTTACCCACCTACACTTGTGTATACAGTGTTGTGAAAAAGTCAGGTACCATGTCCTGCTGCTGAACAGAGCATTGAAACGCTCTTTAGATTAGATTAGATTCAACATTATTGTCATTGTGCAGAGTACATGTACAGTGAAATGCAGTGTAAAATTATACTTATCAACCATAAGACAGACAGGTGAAGTGAATAATGAGGCAGAAACTGAAAAGTCTTTTCTCTTTGGTGATGTGTTGGAGTAGAACAAATTGAGAAAGCATAATAATCTGAGAACCTTTGATAATGGACCAGTTGTAATAGCTGGATGACTGGCTATCTAGTGTCCCTAAACTGGGTCTTGCCTAGAATGGGCATGCGATGAGAACTGGAGAACTTAACCATGGAACAATAAAAGGGCACAGTTGGTCTGATGAATTACATTTTCATTTACATCATGTGCATGGTTGGCTCTGACCCATGCAGGCCCAAATTTGCAACCAACAGGACTTTAGGAATCTGCTGCTAATGCTTTCATGTCAGATAAAACAGTATAACTTTTGATGGTTAGTGAAGTCCATGGCTAAACAGGGTTGTTTTGGCAGTGAAAGGAGGACCTAAACAACCTTAACTAGGGGGCTTCAATGTTATGGCTAATCAATGTAAATATATCTATATAAAGTACATCTTAAATATGTTTAAACTACTAAAACACCAAAGATTAGCAGGAATTCCTTCTAGTCAAGGTCTCTATTTTCATTTTAAAGAGAAAACTCCATTCATAATGCTGTGTAGTCCAGGACTACACTAAATCCATGTACTGGAAACTAGCCTAAGATGATTCGGTACAAATTATGCAAGAAACAATGATTTAATTCCATGGTAGTGAGTGAAGAATGACACCTTTCCCCTTCACCAGTATCCCATGTGCCATCACTTCAATCTTGGTAAAACGAACAGGACAAACAAGGAGGATGAACAGAAGGAAAATAAAAAATGAATCGATGGAGAAAAGCATTGAATTAAAAGCTTTTATTCATTCAAAGACACTCTCTAGTTTAAAAAGAAACACATTGTCATGATTGAAATCAAAAGGTGAGGTAGGAGGCCTGACACACATCCTTCGGCAAACCAAAGCAAACAATCCCAGATAAGCGAGTGAGAACAAGTACAAAGGACAAACGTACGGCATAAACTTAACTCCTTTCACCACTTGCTTCGGAGAACTAATCAGAAAACAAATCCGCAAGAAAAAGAAGCCAAAGAGAGAAGATGGTTTGAAAAGGCGAGGCCAAAGAGGAAAGGCTAGAGAGCAACACTGGATTCCTAAACACCTATACTGTCATAGACTTGCCATCTCAGCTTAAACAGCTCAATCTTAAGAATGGGACTAGGCTGACTAGAGGCAGCTCTCTGTCTTCGCTCTCTCTGCGGCCTGACTGGTCAGCTGTTATCTCTGTAGGTCTTAATAGCAAAATCCATGCCATTTACAATGATGCAATATAGGCCATATGAATTATATTATTATCATATAATTATCATCATATTCTTATGATAATATTTTCAAATCAATAAATAAAAAATAATAATACATTTTAAAAACGTCTTTTTGCGCATACATCAAAATTGGATTACTCCCAATTGGGACCGTATCACAGGACAGAGGTTTTTTTCATCACCGAGCCCCAATACGAAACGGCCAGCTTTTATGCGAGGGCCCATTGTACTGTGATAGATCGTACTATAAGAAGAAATTACTGTTAAATCTATTACAAAAAAACAATTTCAGGGACACGAATACAGTTGTGTTAACCAAGCTTAGATTCCTTACAAAATATTCCAGTAAACAGACTCTAATCTCCAGTGTTAGAATACAAAAAAAAAAGAAATAACCTGCACAATTTACAAGTGCTCCACGTGGGCACCATGACCGAGCAGCCCAATAGACTGTAGAAGAGTAGTTTTGGCAAGTGGCCTATTCAAATATGAGCTAAAGTCTGTGGCTAGCTACAGACGGACGTACAATTGTTCTGGTGTCTCTGTATGATTATTTGGTTTTGACTATCTGGTTACACTGGCGCTAACATAAAATTCAGCAGCGAACCTGGAAAACTGTGAAACGATACTGAACATCTCAGCAGTGACACTGAAAAATTGAGGAACGGAAGTGAAAAACTGTAAGGACCGCAAAACTGTACGAATTCTTTCTTTCTTTCTTTACTTTATGTTTAATTCTTTCATTTTTGTTTGTCAGGTCTGACTCTTTCACCGCTAGGTGAACTATTATTCATGACGACAACAACAACAACAACAAAAAAAAAGACAAGACAGTTGACCTACAAGTGTCATTTTACCTGCAGGACGAAAGGCATTAAAGTGGTTAGACCAGACACTGTGTTGACCTAAAAGGTCATGAACACAACACAAACAACAAACACATTACACAGTACCATCTCAACTGCAATGTATTGTGCTTAATGTTTGTATAGTTACAGATAGTTTGTACTTCTGAACATTACTATTTCCTATTAAATATATGGGGAAACTATATCTCATTGACAGCTTTCTTAGTGTAAACAAAGTATAAAGTAGCTGGCAGTGAGTACAGTCACACAGCGTCACTGCTTAAATATTTAAACATATTAATCTGTCACCCAGGCCTTCATTAAACCGTGGCCTTGTCTTTTATTAGCTAGTCGATTTTGTAATCATGAGGATGATTAAGGCAAAAGAAAAAATTGTATTCGTACCCGCTTCTGAAATCGTCATACAACATACTGTAAATAAAAAATGAACACCACAGAAACAGATTCGTCAATGAAGAAACTTTAATGACTTGGAAAACTGTCATCGTTTTAAGGAACACTTTCACCGCCTAGTAATTATTTCATAGTTTTCTTTCTATTTCCGACTCTAGATGACTTCAAAAGTAAAAAATAGAACAGCATCACACACTTCAGTCCTGTGAGCCAAGTTAACCAAAAAGGAGAGCTTTTACGACAACCTCCAGTTTGCATGAATTTGTTTTATCTACAAAGAAATTTTGCAGGTGCAGTCAAATGCTCAGGCAAACTAAAGCACAAATAAAACTTTATTTGTTCTCATCCAGGTGTTTGTTTTACACAAATAATCCCAAAAGGGAGAGGTTAAAAAAAAAAAAGAAAAAAGAAAAAAAAAAAAAGAAAGAAAACGTGTTCATAGATGTAAGAATTAGGAGAGGTAAGGGTTGCACTTTACATGCATTTCGTAAAAGGAAATTAAAAAAAAATAAAAAATTCAATATCAACTCTGGCTAGTGTGCAACTTTCTTATATCCCATTCCCCATCTTAATGTAACAAAATTGCTAATTACAATGCAATTCGAATATCTCAGCTCTCTCACCACTAAATAAAGTAATCTGAAGCTGTTACCAGCAATTTAGGTGATATTTTCTTCTGTTTACATTTGGTATTTTTCAGCAATGTAGTGGGTTAATAAATACATATAATTAAACAAAGCAGTTTTTATTTTACAGTCCACCAGCATTGACTATTCACTCATCGACCTGTAAAGACGGTAGAAATTCCTACTTGTACTAAATGTATTTCTTAGGTATAAATTATTTTGGTGGCTCTCACTGTAGTGACTTTATTTTTTTTTATACTAAATATACATTTCAATAGTACAATAAAATCCTGAGGTTTCAGTTGATTTGTTTTAAGCACTTTGCATAGTACTCACAAAGTACCTGAGTGTTTATCAGTACTTTAAATATAATAATAATTAAAAAAAAAATAATGATAAAATACCATGATTACAGAGCGGTGACAAATTAAAGGAAAAAAAGCAGCTAGGCTGTGTAACTTCGAAGCATTTATTTACACAAAGTTCTTCTGATATTTCTCCTTCATTCTTCAAGCATGTCTGTCGAGATGGGAGTGGTCTCAAAGTCCCAAAGTGACTCACATGCTCTGCTGTCATATACCTGTAAAACAGCCTTTGTACTTACTTACTTACTTACTCAAACCTACCTGGACACCTATAGGAGATATATATATATAAAGGGTATATACTTTAATTTGTCACCAGTCTGCCTATACAAAAATATCACATATAAAATAAAAAAAAATTCAAATACCTTCTCAGGTGTCCTCAAGTATTGTCAGGTAATGGCTCTATTCCAGTTTTACAGCTTTATTATGCCATTTCTTGCACAAAACAAAGTTTTGCTGCATGTATATACTTCAGATTTGAGGTGAATGTTCAGCAAACCTCGACTTCCACAAACCATCTCAGTTTGTCCATACAAATCGATAAATTAATGAACTCTTCCGAAGTTAACATGGTGGTCCTGGTCTCTTAAGGTCTCTCCAGAAGTTAACTTGATCCTGTAGGCTGTGTGTGGTTGTAGCAATGAGTTTTGAGTAGCGACACCGGTTGTAAGGAACAGGGAAGACGTTGAAGAGGCTCTGATCGGCCTGAATTGTGTAAGGTATTCCAAGATACCGCATGCACAGTCCCAAAAACACATCTTCAATATAGACGGGTTGGGTATGCTTTGCCCCTTCAATCAGCTTGTTTGGGAGGTCCAGGGAGAGCACGTAGCCCAATCCCAGTGCGTAAGGTGGATAAAAGTCTTCAGGAAACACGTCTTTTGGCAGATACCATTTAGAGGTTGGGTTTCGGAGAACGATAGCCCCACTGGCTACAAGCCCCGTCATGTAGTTCTCTCTTGGTGCCTGAAGAAGCATGTTTATTAAACTGTTCACATTGAGGAACATATCAGAGTCGACCTTCATGGCATAGACGGCATTTTGGCAGTAGGTTGCCAGCCATTCCATAATCACCATAGTTTTGATAGTAAGATTTTTATAACTGTCCAGGAAATCACTTTGAATGATGTCATGGTGTTCCTCGCTCTCCTGCAAGACCTTCTGCTGCATCTCCTCTCTCCCTTCATGTCCAGGCTGACCAAGCAGAAAGAAAAGTCTCACCACTTTGTCCATAACCATCTTCTCGGATCCCCAGGTTGTGCGGACGGCATCCCGAGCCTCCCTGTTGTGTGGTGCCACAGGTACCATCAAGACCAAGAAGGGCGTTTCGTTCAGACACCTCTCTGATTCATTTAAAATGTAATGATATTTACAGGGATATGTCACGTGGTATGGAGTTTCAGGTGGACATTTTTCATCCTGTACCACAGAAGGTGAGACAGACAAAGCACTTTCTGAAGTGAAGGCAGATGTCCATTCAAGACCAGATGTTCTGCTGGTTGCATTTGAATCTGCTCTTGCAGTGGGATATGTCAGGTTGCTTATCATTTGAATTTTCTCCAACCAAATTTTTGACACTTCTGTTATGTCCACATAATAGAAGAGCAACACAGCAGAGACGAGAAGTATGAGGAAGCCAGCACGGAGACGAGAACACCGACATTGAAATGATGTCTCCGGGATTTCTAGGCTAAAAAATTAAATAGATTATAATCAAGGTTTTATTTTAAGCTTCAACAAAATCACTTCAGATTTATTGGTTAGTAACTATGAAAATCGTAAATCTGCTACAGTAATCGATCATAGGTAAAGAATGTAACTTTTTCTCTCCTTTTCAATAGAAGTACTACCTGCTGTGTAGCGAACACTGCATGTTGTCTTTTTTTTAACTGCTCAAACACAGGTGCGCACAGAAAGAATTGCAGATCAATCAGTGTTACACAAAGCCAGGTGGAATAGAGATAATTACTTTACCTTTTTTCTCCATTTGTGTTGGTGCTCTCCACCATTTTTCTGTCGTTGCTACCAAGTCAGTTTGCTCCCTGACATCTGGCACACCTGGGCTTCTTCATGTAAGTCAAAGCTTTCGTACTATGACAGAAAGCAGCACACAAAAACTACCAGCTTCCTTAAATTGGCCACACCCTGTTGCATGTCTTCCTGGTTTCACTGTGCAGGGGAAAAGGGGGTGGTAGGGAGGACTATAATTTATCCCGTTAACCCCAAAGTGAAAGACCTGCCAAAAGAAATGAGTTTCATACCTGACAAAACGCGGTCTGTCTAATGCAGGTGAATTTGCGCCATAGGTGTGGTGTCGCAGATGTCAGATGTGGGAGGTGCGTGTTTCCGAGACGTTATTTGCGCATAGTTACCATAGTGCTTAGAGCTATCTCAAGTGGCTTCCAAAGGGCATAGTCATGGTGTTTTAAAGAGAAGGAGACTTCATAACATCCTAGTTTTCAAGAGCTCACTCTGATCACCAAACCTGGTCTATGAAAGCATGAACAGATGAAAGGGATCGGCAAGGTCTCTTTTTTTCCTTTCTTCCTGATCAAATTACATTGCCACCTGTTAGAAGCTGTGAATTAAAGACAATAGGATTGTTGGATTACAACACTACAGCACTTGTATATCCTGACACATATGTAATGCAGTGGCTCAAGACCTGGATGTCAGTTTACGCCATTATTGTGCCGTTGTAACCTGAGACTGCACACTGACAAGAGAACAAAAGATGGAATATCTGAGAGGTGTGACATGTGGCAGCTCATTACAGAGTGAAGCTTGCACTATGCAATGTTTGGACTTGCCCAACCCCGGGCTGAACAAGCAACTATTCATTTACAGTTTTATTTGCTAAAGTTTCAGCATTAAAACACTTTGGAGAAAATCAAATAATACTACAACATGTAAGGTGTAATAACATAGTCCTCTAATAAGTCCCACAAGGAGACTGTGTACTGTAGCGGTGTCTATTTTATTACAGTGCAAAGGACAGCTTTTACAAACAGATAGCACCAATGGATCTACATTCTTCCATGTGACTGCTGATACAGTATACTGTTGTTAAATATACTTTGTTGAGGCTTCATCTCAGTTTACTTTATTTTGAGATTATATCTGATACTGTAGTGTGACCCAAATGGCCTGTAACTCGAATCTCTCTTCTTCTCTTGCTGACTTCATATCATTTATTGATTCCCCCTCCCCCCTCATTGTTTCATTGCTTCATGTTTAATCAATGTCTCAAACTTGGACCTCACTATTCCTTAAATAAAACTGTAGTGTGTTACAGTAAAGTAACATAAACCAAAGAAGAATCCCTTTTATTGGGTAATATTTGCTAAGCACAGAAATTAACTTTGGCATAATAAAGTCCTTAAGCAAGTATTGTGCAAAAGCAGTCCTTAATAGAAAAGTATAATAAGATAAGCGATACCATGCCCAACAGAAGAATGCATGAATGACGGATCACAATACGTCCATACAAAAAAGCATCTGTGAGTAATATTTAATAATAATAATAATAATGACCTTTGAGATTTGATATAAATTATGATAATTATACGGTATGTGATAATATGTTTATATAAAAGTCAGGATATATTTAGAAATGAACAGGAATTGTGTACAGAACATGAGACGTGAGCGACACAGAGAGCAGGTTGGAAAAACGTATTTTGTGACAGATGTTGGTGAAAATCTGTGATATTCATTCCCAGGGTACAATTCAGGGTCCCAGGTTAATTCAGTTGAAGAAGATTATGTCTGCGAACAAACCAAAAGCAGAGTGCATGGCCTAATCCTGAGTTGCAGTGGCTTTGCTACTGTTACCGTAGTGCAGTTCCAGTATCTCCATATAATAAGATAAACACACTCATATGTAGTAAAGCATTTCTGTCATGTATTTTGCTATGAACATGCAAGCATTTAAATTAAACAGAAGTCATGATATGCTGATAAGGCCAAACAAAAATGGCAGACACGTTTAAAGCCAAAGCTCTTAAATTAAGTCTCATTTCTTTGGTGTGAAAAGATTCATCCACCCAGAATTCGACTGCAACCCATACTATATGTTCACCACTTCTGGAATCTATGACAAATCCGAGCACGCTGTGGCTGCTAAAACAGGCATTTTAGTCCCATCCCTATCCTCATCCCCACGGATTTTGTTCGAATATTCTTGAGTCCAACAGTAGGAGTTTCTCTCTATGCAGACCTCCTCGGCGGCTAATAGGGCCACTCGTTCGTCTTTGCAAATCATTTCATGTTCCTGTCTCAGCTCACGGTAGCAGCGTGAAAACACATGGAAAATTGAGGTAGCTGGAAAGGCCATGATGAGGATGCCACTCAGGATCCCGCTGAAGGCTATAACCTGACCAGGGATGGTACGTGGAACCATATCGCCGTAGCCCACCGTTGTCATGGAGATGATGGCCCACCAATAGCAGGCAGGGATGCTGCTGAAGCCGTGGCGTTCGCTCTCAGCTAAGTGTATGAGAGGGGAAAACAACGTGACAGCCACGCACACAAAAAGTAGCAGAAGTCCGAAATCGTGCATGCTCCTTTGCACTGTCAGGCCGAGAGTCTGCAGTCCCAGTGAGTGCCTCGCCAGCCGCATGACGTACAGGATGCGCAGGGCACGCAAGAGCCTTAGAATCAGACCTAGTTTATCCAAATATCCTGCACCAACATTCGAACGATCTCCTGGCCTCAGATCTCTCTCATCCACCAGCAGGGAGACGTAGTAAGGCAGAATGGCCACAGCATCAATGATGTTCAGCGGCCCACGTGCAAATTCTAGCTTGCTACGGGCCTGAAGGAAGCGTAGCGTGAGCTCAAGTGTAAACCAGGCCACACACGCAGTCTCCACGATGAATATCTGTTGACACTTCGGGGAACATTCACCCTGTTTGTGAAGAATGTTAAGCTCACCTGTAATGTGTGGTTACTACAAACAAGCATTTTGACAATTCGCTGTATTATTATTTTTCATGGAGCTATAGGGGTAAAGGGGAAGTCATTAAACATTCAAGAAGAACTGGTATTTTTGTGGACGTTTTATGAAGCATTTAGTGTAAACACAGTACTGTCCAAAAGTCTTAGGCACATGCAAATGAATGCTGTAGAGCAACAATGCCTTAAAAAAAAGTAATAATAAAGCCCTAAAAAAAATCAATAGGAAAGGTTGTACTACAAACACCGGGCGCCTAAGACTTTTGCACAGTACTGTATCCTCATTTTAATTTAATTTGTGTACTGACTTTAACAAGAGAGATTTACGCACAAGGCAGTTTTGAATAATCTACACAAAAAACAAAGATTATCATCCCTAATCAGCAAACCAAAGGAGACACTGTGGGAAGGAAAGATGCAGACCAAATATGACTGTAAAAAACATCAGACAACAGGGGGGGTCATACCTATGTTGCCAGGGTTCTGTGTTTCCCAGATGTATATGGCACATAATGGGAGCATCACAAAGGGTCCTATGTTCCCAGAGAAACATGTTCCACAATTCTATGGTCCTACAGTATGTTTCCAGAGCTGGGGTTAACCCTAACCCTAACCTTAACCCTATGTTTCCCTGTTCTATGGTCCCATGTTCCCCTTGTATATATATATATATAGCACATGATTGAAACCTGAAAAACATCTTCCCCAGTTCTCTATTTGTTTAATTATTTTTTTCTCCAAAACCGCATAAGATGATAATTTTATTTAAATGAAATGTAAAATGTTTGAAGCATTGTTCCAATAAAATAAACTAGATAATATTCAGGGAATGTTTTATCTCGAAATTGGTCACATTTGTGACAAACAGTATAAGATGGTTAATGTGTGTTAACAGAAAAATTAACTAGGAAACAGAGGATTCTGGGAACACAGGAGACTGGGATCTTGGGGCCCTGGGAACATAGGTTTGCTTCAGACATGAGATCTTAGAACTGTGTCTTAACCACCTTAAAACATTAAGCTTGAATAACTTTTACAGCATTGCTTTGGTAGGAGCAGCTTTAATAAGACTTTCTATTATCTCTCTGCCTGTCTGTCACTTATTATTAAAAATAAATGTTATCTTCAACTACATGTCAAATATTCACATGTTTTAAATGTTACTTTTTTGAGTTAGGAATTAGATTTTAGTTCGATTTTTTTGGGGCCAATCCCCGGTCACAGACTTTGAAATGGGCCTCTACCGATATGTTATCTAAAATGTGACTGTCCCACTATACTCAATCATTAAAATGGGCAGCACATAGAACAAGGTGGCTGAATGTATTAAATTCAAATTTAAACTCTGCACCGAACGGCACTTTATATTTGGCGAGCTAAACATGGCTATTCATTAGCAAGCAGCAAGAATAGCATTTCTTTTATAAACATCAGAATTTCTTATCACCCAGAATGTGTGCCATCGTGCTAAATATTCGTCACTTTCAACCCGGCTGCATGGAACGGTAAGGTAGCCTCGGCCAGATCTGGGAACCGCTTTTTATATATTTCTTCATTATTATTTCGTGATAATGGTTTTAGCCTTTTTACTCTCTGAAGAGTAAAAGTCTGAAGCGTTTTGAATGCTTCTTCTATAGGTGGTCTAGCTGCTGCATTTGCAGATAACTTTTTATACTCAAATTATTCACCGTGCTGTTTTTAAGTGTCAAAGTAGGTTTGTTGTGTTAAAGCTTTAGGCAGATTTCCCTCATGTGGTTCTGCTTTTGAAAAAAAACTTTGCATATTGCACATGTCAGTAATCGTCCCAGACTGGTGATGACATGCTGATGTTGTTTTCGACTCATGTATTTTTTTTTTTCGTCAGTGCTATTTACATACATTTTTATATTACAAACAATAATATAATTTTATGTGATCAGGGAATTAAGAGACTTTTTTCTGCAAAAATTAAGTAATTAATCAACCAATTCTGATCGCTGATCCTGATCTGTCGGAGCACCCCCTCTTGTTGTCCTAAACTACTGAGTTTTATGTCAGCAGGATTTTTGTTGTTTTCTCTGTACAGGGAAACCTGTTGGAACTCGTCTAGGGCAATCATGCACAGACACACACATACATACTGTATATATATATATATATATATATATATATATATATATATATATATATATACACACACACACACACACACACACACACACACACACACACACACACACACACAAACATGCTGTAGACATAAATTAAACCTTCTGTTGTCTACAAATTAAAGTTGTGCTTGGTCTGATACATACAGTCATTAGAATGAAACTGATTCATTATGATTTCCCTCCCATGTAAAAAAAAAAGTTTTTTGCCTTTACACTGTTCCCTTAAACCACACACTTCATGAAAAACAAAATTGTATAACATATATTATATTCATAATATTAATATTATTATCATAATAAATAAATATATAATGTATAGCAATACATTTACGTAGTACTAAAATATTTATACTTTTTTTTTTCCTAAAGTGTGTATATATTTTTTGGCTGACTCTCTCTGTGTATATATATATATATATATATATATATATATATATATATATATATATATATATATATATATATATATATATACAGCTAGTTCTATTTTGTAAATTAGCTTGGTAAATAGCTAAACTTGTGAAATTTGTGAGAAAATGTCTTAGCATTAATTAAATTAGTGCCAGTAAACCTTTGAAGCTTTAAACCTTAAAATTCTAGGTTTGCCTGGTAACTGGTTTTAAGGTTTAAAGCTTCAAAGGTTTACTAACCCTAATGTAATTAATGCTAAGGCATTTTCTTACAAATTTCACAGACAAACCTTAATTTCGTAGCAAACTAGCTAGCTAGAATTCCCCTCAAACAGATCTCAAGTTTTTTAGGGTTCTTACATCTCCCTATAATGGCAAAAATGTGAGGTATTGATGCACCTACTCTGCTCTCCTCCTCTCTGAGCTCAGGCAAGCTGCTGATGCACAAGCTGACCACAGTCACGACAATCATGGCCACCGACATACAGGCAAAGCACTTGCCCAGCCAGCCAGAGTGTGGGTTCTCCACCACGTCCCTGAGGCGGCTCAAGACGCTACGGGCCCCTTCCTCACTCTCTTGCGTTGGCTGTTTCATCAGCCTCTTCTGCCTCCTAGCGTCCTCTTTCCGCTTCTTCTCAGCCACCTCTTCCACCAGAGTGATCATTGTACGGCGGCAGCAGCGCTCCATCCCAGTGGGTTCGATGCCCCAGTAAGCAAGCTCATCAGAGAGAAAAACGGCACATGCCTGCCTCAGCAACCTGAGTTTGCCCGCTGCCAGGAAGTTGAGGATGACACGGAAGGCGGTGGCACTGCGATCAAAAAAGAACTCGCGGCTCACCTCGTCATAGTCGTCACAAAGCTGGGCGATGTCTTCAGGACTGCTGCAGTGACGTAGCTGGCCCAAACGGGAGAGTGGGAAGTCATCCAGTGTGCTCCAAGCAAACGTGTAACGATCCCCACCAACATTGACGAGGGCCAGTTTGCTGTGGTCCACATTTGCGAGTGCAGAGGGGTCACGGAGTAGCTGGGCTCGCTGGAAGTACACTCCCTTAATGGTTTCTGTCTCAGGGATCTCAGTAAAAAAATGGTCAAAGCTGCTGTCATCTGTGCTGGTGGAGAGATTGCTGAAGTCATTTGCATTGCTAATGATAGGCATGATGGCATCAGGCCACGCGGGTGCAGGGGCTGCAGTAGAAGCTGTGCTTTTGGTGTATACTGTTTACAAGAGAGGAGTAACAAAAAAACAGGGACATTATTTTTGTTTGTTTGACCACAATAAAATATCCAGCAATGTATTAAATGTATTTCCAAGAATGTTTCTCAGGACCTATTGGTCTTTGAAAACACTAGTGACCATTTGCCTGGTACTAATTTGTCCAATATACCAACTTTCACACATTTTCACACAGCATGTGTCTCTGCTATTTAGCATGACAATTCCCGGGGCCAACAGCTGGAGGATGTTCATACTGTAAATATTTCAGCAAACTTTCTGAATAGATATATACCTGCTTATTCATGCAATAATCCATCAATCAATCACCTAAGCAACAAAAACAAAAAAATCACCCGTGAGTGGAGGTTCTGAAGAATCTGAGGCTACAGATCAATGAAACCAAACAGTTAAAGAATAAGTGACATTTTTCTAATCTATAACTGTATTGTTTTTGGTGAGCCCACTGTGAGTAGGCCCACTGTGGGTCACCTCAGCTTCCTGCTCTTGACTGGCAGAACGGAAACCTGACTTATTCTTCTGCTGTTGTAGCCGATCCTTCTTATCTGACAAAGTGTGCATTCTGAGATGGCTTTATGCTGACCACGTGTGTGAAGAATGTTCAAATTAGTTACTGTAGACTTGATGTCAAATTGAACCTGCGCGGCTATTTGCCTCCGATCACAGAGGTTCCACCAACAGAACTTTTGCTTGCTATAGAACTATTTGTTTTTGTTTTTTGCCACCATTCTGTCAAAATAAAATAAAATAATAATAAATCAAAGCAGAAAAAAAAAACATCCCAGGAGATCATCAATTTGTGATACACAGATTTAAACCAGTGCATCGGGCACCAACATCCAAGCATTACCAAGGATGACATTTTGTCCTATTCTAATATCAGATATTAAAACTGACCGAAGATGTTAATCTATGTTTACATGATTTGTGCCTGCACTACTGCCACATGATTGGCTGAATGAATGATTGCATGCATGAATGAGCAGTCTTACTGTATATGTGCTCTTTATGGAGAGAGTACTTAAAGAATGCAAAACACACACACACACACACACACACACACACACACACACACACATAAAGGGGCTTTGGGAATCAGAGCAATATTGTATAAAGGTCCTGTCTGTGGCTCTGTGCATGCGGTAGTGTCTCTGCTATTTAGTGTGGACACAAAAAGCTTTGATATAAAAACATTTCCAAATGGATCCATAATAGTGTTGGCAAGGCACCAGAGAGAGAGAGAGAGCGCGAGTGAGAGAGACTTCAGGAACTAGCAGCAGTAATCTTTGGGGATAGTTTTTCCATCACCACAGCAAACACATAAGTAATGCTTGGAAGGGTTTGCACAACTGGAAGCTGGATATAGACTGTATAAGACTGGTATCATTTTAATCCCATATTTGTTTATTTCCCTGCACTTTCTTTAGTTTGAACTCATTTCACATATCTTGCACACGAGTCCAATATGTTTATTCAAATATCCCCCCCATCCCCCCCCCCCCCATTCCATCCCTCTCCAATAAGCCTCAAAATACAGCTGCACTCGTTGGCACTTACCTTATGTACTTATATGGTGCGCTTTGCTCCCAAAAACCTCTCTATCCTCAGCCTGAGCGCATCATCACTCTCTTACCACAACGGACAACAGAGAGATTTTGGATTTCCATCACTCGGAACAGCTCGTACTCCCGCGCTTCATGAATACTTTCCTGGCTGCCTGTAGGTGCAGTGAACGTCCCGTCGTAGTTAAACTGCGTTATGAAGCGTGTCGGTGCGCGCGGCTCTGCGGCATCTCCGCTGTGTCCGCGCGCCACGGCGCGTGCTGAGATGTGATGTTTATGATGCGAGGAGTAATCCGCCAATCCCATCAGCCTCATCAGGAAGCACTTGGTAAACCCGCGGGGGGAAAAAAATAAATAAATAAAAAATGATATACGCACTCTCCTCGTCGGTTCATGTGAGGGCGCGTGCGGTGTGCTAGTTTAAAATTATTATAATTTTTTTTTATAAAACTTTGTCTTATAATACAGTCAAGTATTATGTTAATGCCTACATAGTGATATTATATGAAGTAACACCTCATCATCTTAATAGAGTATTACTTCTAGGCTACGAGAATGAACTCGGACTTGGCATGTATTCTAGAAATCTATGGATCTGTACACTCATCAGCCATAATATTATGACCACCCGTTTAATATTGAGTAGGTCCTCTCTGGTTTGTCACCAAATCCCTAATTCTCTGGGTCTTCTGATACCTTTTACTTGACCCAGCATGAACTTTTCCCTCAGTTTGAGCTACAGTAGCTCTTCTTCTGATTCGAACTACAGTTCGACGGGCCAGGATTCACTCCCCATGTGCATCAATAAGCCTTGGTCATCCATGGCCTAGTCGCCAGTTTACTGATTTTCCTTACTTGTATGACTTTTGGGGATACACATGGCGAGTGAAGTCTGGCCCATGTAGTCCGAAAGCGCTAGCGTAGATCAAATTGATGAAAAGGGTCATTCTGGTTGTGATATAAAGGTGTTAGAGCAAGAAGTGCATTACTGTTATGGTGGCAAAAGGGGTGGACCTACCTGACCAATAGGCAGACGGTCATAATGTTATGGCTAATCGCCGTATAAGTCCCTCCGCTGGTATTTAAATTATAAAGAGTGATGGAGAGTGGTGTCTAGAGCAATTTTCCATAGTCTTTCAAAGGTGTGCTACAGCACTGAGATTTGTGATGGCAAAGGTCATAGCATATGCTTTCCATAATTTCCATGCTCGTCTAATTCATTCACTGAGCTCTCATGCAAAAATACAGGTACGAAATGACCAAGTCCATCAGGATATAAATGTTTCCTCATAGGATCAAGGCTATCAGTCAGAAGTTCTTTTGTACAGGGCCTTGCAAAAGTATTTGTACCTCTTGAACTTTTCCACATTTTGTCACATTATCAAGGGAAAGAAACCATGTGTACAATGTTAACCAAAATGTGATCAGGATGTGTGCAGAATTAAAAAAATTGTAGTAATTTTCTAGCAAGAGCTTGGCAATAGATGGGTTAATTAAAAACGTATATATATTTGTTTAATATGTAGAACTACTGTTGAATCTAATGTTGCTTGGTTCTTGAATACCAAGTATAAGGGATTACAAATAATCCCGGAGCACCTGAGGACGATTTCCAATGCATATTTAAGATTTTGTCAAATTGGAAAGTATATACCCCAGTCAGCCATGACATTAATACCACCACCCATGAACTAAATATTCTAGTAAACTGGCAATAGGATCATAGGCATCTATATCCGCAAGGAACAAAGACCCAGCGCAAACTCACAGAAAAGCCAGTGCAGCACAAAGACAAGAAAGGTATCAAAAGGCTTAGTAGGCAAAAAGCCTTAAAATTCACCAGATCTCAAATCAGTTGAGCACCCATCATGGAGGCCCTACTCTGCAACCTGCAGCACCCAAAGGATATGCTGCCAACACCGTGGTGCCAGACACCACAACACCTCCCCACGGGTTCTTTAGAGCCATACAGTACATGCTCAGACAGCACACGTGCTGGTTAATCCCGAACTTTATTCTTAAAGTTAATGGTTTTAATGTTATGGCTGATTGGTTTAAATTACAGGTGTCTTATATTATGGAAAAAAATCATTTACTGAGTAAGGGGGAAAATAACTTTATAATTTGATGCTAATGAGGTGCCTTGAGATGTCATTGACAATATTCACAGTTTGCACCAAATGACAAATTTATTTAATTATAATATGCAACAAGGTGACGTCAGGACCCGTTGCTTGTGTATATGATAACTGGAGTTCGTCCAGTTGTACAGTATGCTAATCACTGCTAATGACTGGAATACATGTGGGAATACACCTTGCCTGGGAACAAAAGTCAAGGGTCCAATTTTCGTTTACATAAATAGCAAGCACTGCAAGTTTCAGTAATCCTGGTTGTCCCTAAAGTCTTCATACATAGGGAGATTAATACAATTAAGCAATTACATGATTAAAACAGATTGAGTTCCTCATAGGTTAAATAAATTGTAATCACGTAGAGGACAGTTTCTCAACCTTGGTCCTGGAGTAACACCTGTCCTGCACAGTATGGCTTTTTCCAAAGTGATTTACACCCAATTTAGAAAAGGCACTTTATTGTGCTGTCAGTTAATCAGGTGTAGTTGGAGTTAATTTCTCCATATATACTGTATAGAGACTTTTGTGAAACCCATATACAGTGCATCTAAAAAGAATAGAATATCATAAAAAAAGAGTTAATTTTCTTTTGGAATTTAATTAAAAAAGTGTGATTCTTTTAATTCTTTCAGATTATTCTCATTGATAACTGGTTTTCGTACGATTACACAGCTGTTTAGTCCCAATCCCTTGAGTTCTCTTTGCATTATATACAGTATGTGTGGACATGTGCTTCACTATTACTGTTGTTTTTCTATTTGATTTCACCAAACATTTAAGTGATCTCTGATCATAATCTTTCAGTGTTTTTCTTTCAACCATATTGCTTCAGCAAAGATGACGGTTTCACACTATCTGTTTTTACAGTTTTTAACCCAACTGTAATAGTTTCTGCAATCTCCTTAGTTGTTTTCTTTGTTTGATGAAGGCCAATAGACGGTTCTAAAACAGAGTGACATCTTTGCCACGACCACAGGATATGTCTTCTAGCATGGTTGTTTAAGAAATAAGAATCTACTCACAGCATCAGTTCGGGTTAAATAACCTGCTGCGGGCTGAAACATGAAGCTGAAGTAGTAATTATCCAATGGAGGTTCTTAACTTTTTGCTTAGTAAAATCCAGGTGGTGACCTTATGTTTTGGTCCGGGCAGTGTTTTACAGTCCATAAAGATATATATAAAAAAACAATCTAAATGTTTCATTTTAAGTTTAAACAGTATAAATACTGTGCATCTCTCAGTCAATTTATTGAGGAAGACTGCTGACTTGATATTTTGCATTTCATTTGGAAATTAAGGTATCAGTGACTGAAAAAGGAGTGGAGAGGCACAGAATCCTACACGCAACACTAAGTCATCTGGACACTGTGAAGGGAATTATGTTAAAATGCTATTTGTTAACTACAGTTTAACTTTTATTACAAACACTTTTATTGTTAACATTTTATTTTATTATAATTCTCTCCACACTCACCACCAACCTGCATGACCTGGGACAAAGCCCATTTCTGTGTCAGTGGATCTCCAACTTCCTGATTCGCAGACCACAGGCAGTATGGTTGGTCAGACAAGACTTTGCCTCCCTCACCCTCAGCACTAACATTTCCTCAACAATTGTCAAGTTTGCATATTACACTAGTGTGGAGGCCCTGATCATTGACAACAAATGCAGAGGCCTACATGGAGGAAGATTAAAAACCTGAAAACTGGTGGCAGAGCAACAATTTCCTCCCAAACGTAAGCAAGACAAAAGAGTTGAAAGTGGACTTTCAGCACAAAGCAAGAGATATACTACCAGGTCCCTGTCATAAACAAGACCCCAGTGGAGAGTGGACACAATACGCAGAACCTGTCATGGTCCTGTTACATCAGCACTGTGGTGAAGAAGACCAGTGTCCTGCACCACAGAGAGCATCCTGATGGGAATCATCACAAACTGGTTTGGGAACAGCACCATACAGGACGGACGAGCTCTATGGAGGGTACTCGGAGAGAGCAACATAGAAGAGAGCTCGTCTGTCCTCACAAACTGGTTTGGGAACAGCACCATACAGGACAGACGAGCTCTATGGAGGATCAGAAAAGCGCTTTTTCTCCCTGAAGGCCAACACAGAGAGTCTAAGGAGGAGCTTCTTCCCACGGACTATTCACACCATCAACCAAAACACCACAAAGGATTAAACTTATCGGATCATCTTTAGTTCCTTTTACACAATACACACACACACCCTACATTCCTGCTTATAAACCTTACTCACTACTTTGCCTATAATCGCACACTGCACATACTTCACACGTTTCTTGTTCTCTTTTACACACTGCTCATTAACACATAAAATGAGGACTAACTTGCACTTTGTGGTATGGATAATCAGACATATCATTTAATTTCAAACTTCCTGTTTAAGTCATACTGCTCCCTTGTCCTTATACTTTCATAGTTTTATATTTTAGTACATCAAAGTTTATCATTTTTTTCTTGTGTGGTCTGTAAATCCTGTGTAATTTATATATTTCTGTTTTTGATTCTATTTTATTTAGTCTTTTTCCAACCTAAATGTTTTGCTGTTCATGTGCTGTAATCCATAATCATCAAAGTTAAAACATACAGTAAAAGCCTTGGAATATTTCACCTCAAATTTAGTTCATATTAAATCTTACTCCTATTAATGAATTTTTTTGGGGTATATGTTTTTGCACAATATCATCATTCTTGCACAGTGTATATTACTCTAAACAATTATAATGCATAAAAAAAACACATTTGTTTCTCCATTAGTTATTTCTAAGCCTGATTTTCTTTCCTCTGCCTTCTCCTCCTCTCAGGTTACATGAATTGGGACAACCTGCCTGGACCATATCAAATAACTCCAACACATGAGAATGTCGAGATGTAAGGGACAAGTTCCAGGAGCGTCAGTTTTCTTGTCTTCTTAATCCTTCTCAAATGTCCTAATGCAGGGCTTTGTTGTATGAAAACAATCTGTGAGTGCTCATACTGACATAAAGGCTTTGTAGCCAATGAAACTGTTTTTTTTTTTTCATTTGTATAAGATAAAGTTTATAACTATGAACCTCATTACATTTACAACTACGTTTACAGCATTTGGCCGACACACATGTCCAGATCGACTTATAAAAGTGCTTTGAAGTCTCCATCGATAAATATATGCTTACACTAGTTCACCAGGTCACTGACTAGAAGTGCTGCGAGTCGAACACTGTTTTTTTTTTTTTAGAGTATTGTCTAAAATACCTAAGAGACAGATAGGTCTTTAGGCGTTGTTTAAAGCTATCCAGTGACTCAACGGCACAGACGAGGTTCATTCCACCACATACGTGCCAGAACAGAAAACAGTCTACGTAGGTGCATGACTTCCTCAATCTTTAAGATCCCTTAGAAATCTTCAGCTGACAAAAAAAAGTTTTTTTTTCGTTCAAAAGCTTAAATCCTACTTAACTGATTGTTATCAGTTTGACTATTCTACAGTACCTATACTATAGTAAAGTGTGGTGTTCTGCAGGGTTAGTTTTTTTTTATTTTTTTTACGAATATAATACTAAATATCATATAAGCATCTGCATACTACTATATGACTATTATACTAAATCATATCTAAGAAAAGGTTGTTCATATAAACATGGGAATTTCAGTGTTGTGTAGTCTGAAAACCTATTTACAGTATTTATCCAAGCATTTTTATGAATAGATTTGTCTTTGTCATGGACACGGAGTATTATGGTGAACTGGTATGTTTGGATGCTGCCTTCCCCTACTCAATGTTAAAAACACTATATAAATAAAACTGAATTGAATTACAGACAAATAGAAGTACTTGTATTTTAATGAAGGCAGTATGGTGGCTTAGTGATTAGCAGTGTCGCCTTGCACCTACAGGGACTGGTTTCGATTCCCGGCCAGGTTCAATTCCCGCCTCTGTGCGCATGGAATTTGCATGCTCCCCCCGTGCTTAGTGAGTTTCCACCAGGTACTCCGGTTTCTTCGCACAGTCCAAAGACATGCAGATTAGGCTAATTGGCATTCCAAAATTGCCTGTAGTGTGTGAATGTGTGTGACCTACAATGAATTGGCACCCTGTCCAGGGTGCACCCCGCCTCGTGCCCTAGGTCTCCTTGGATAGGATTCAGGCCCCCCATGACCTTGTATACAATTTTAAGCAGTATAGACAATGAAGCATTGAAAAATACTTGAAGCAGCATCTGCACATTTAAATTGTTTTACAATTCCAAGTGAACAAAAGTGAAAAAGTGAAGAAAAAAAACTCAAATAGATATTTTAATGTCCTGCCTATGACATTTACTTGGTTTTTATTTCTTTTTCAATGCACTGACAGTTACCAGGCAGTTACTAAGGATGATTGCTTTCTGTAAAGGCATCAACCTTACTGCTTTTTTCACAGTCGTAATAATAAATAACGAATAATGAATGTCTTTCTTTATCCAGCAGTCCTCATATCTGACCACTTGCCCCTGCATGAAAGTTGCACACAAGTTTTTGTCCTGTTGACTCGCTAAACCCCATACTACTGTATGCATTGCTTACACATTTAGAGCAATCTGAAAACTTGGAACTGAATTCAAGACAAACTATTAATAAATGAAAGAAACATAACACTATGTGCATTTCATTGTTTTCAAATGCACTGAACATAAGTGTCATATTGCATTTCGCATCATTTACCCTATTTCACTCTTGAAATCAATATAATCCTATTCCTATTATCATGAAACATTATCACCTGAACAGAGAGGTCCTTCAAATCCCAGCCAGTTATTTAGAAACTCAAACAAGGCAGTGGACAAGGTGAGCTACCACTTGAGTGTTCACCTTGTCCACTGCCTTGTCTGATTTTCCAAATTTCCAATTAACTTTAACCTTTTTTTTTTTTTTTTTGAATGTTAAGAATATTAGTATTAAGTGAATAAAGGCAAAAGTGGGATTAGCATGTATCTAGAATCTTGTTTATTTAATGTACATAATATGACACTCTATGTGACTTATTGCACACTTTGGGCACACAAATTCAGGATCAGCTAAGGTCAAATCTGTTCTCTGGTCATTTACCAGGTCCTTGCTACATACGAAAGGTCTTGATCCATAGGCAAAAATGTGTTTAAAAGAATAAATTATAACACAACAAAATTCTATTGTTAATTAATTTTGATGGCATCTTATGGCTAAAAGTAAAGAAAAAAAAAATTAATATAAGGAAAAATAACTGTGGATGCAAAATTTTGGGCAAGCCTCTAAGAGCGAATATACTGTAAATAGTGAGAAAATATGCAATATCTTACTGTATGAAAATGAAAGATCTCTTTTGTCTGAAAATAATTGCCTAATTTTGCAAAACACATGAATTGTGTTTTTATTGAAACTATATGCAAGAAACATACACACTCACAATGACAGTGAAACACAAAGCAAAATTACAACAATAATTTTGTAATTATCATTATTCATGTCTGTGCATGAACTACATGTTGTATCATGTACTGTCTTGGTTCTTGGTTCTTTAAGTTTCACATGCATCGACTGTTTCACAGTCTCCACTGGAATGTAAAATGGTGCACAAGGGAATTGTCTTCACTGAAAACAAAGGAAAGCATTTTTGTAATGACACAATTAAAATTATAAACAGTATAAACTGTAAAATTAAAGTAAATACACCAGTCCTCTGAGTAAATATAGGGGGCTATGCAAATAGTTTCAACAGATGTGCAGGAGAGGATATGATCCGCAGTGCATGCACTATAAGTTACAGTATATAGTGAAATTATATTGTTATATACAGCTAGCAGTTATGCAATAAACAGAGCATTTGTTTAACCTCCTCTTTTCTTTGACCTACCTCATAAAAAACTGTCCATTGAGCATGAATATTTTTGCTTTAAAAATAGCATGACCAGTTAATCTGCTTTGTCGTCGTAGATATATTCTTAGGTGTTTTGCTCACACTAGTGCAACACTGGTTGTCTGAACAAACAGTTACGTCATTTCTAGCATTTGTTTCATTTTTTTTTTTTACCATGCACACCAGAAAAATAACTTCGCATTAATCAGGGACTATTGCTAAATACAAGTATTACAATACAAGGAATTTGTCTTGGTAATATTTTGCAAAATGTAAAACATATTAGAAAAGAAAATAGGAAAGTTTTTAGACCCTTTCAAGTTTCCCACATTTTAATATGATTCCCACTTAAAATGGATTGAAATAATTTCTTGCTCAACTCCCATCCTGCATTAAACTACTAAATATTACATTCCACAAATGAATAAAATATATCCACAATTAAATCCAACCCTGTGTGATAAGGGTTTAAATAATACGCTCTAATATACATGTCAGGGGTCTAGCTGGTGGTGCTGGCTAGACCGGGTGATGGTGTGGTTGCCGTGGGCATGAAGGTAGGCATGAAGGCAGAGGGGTGTGCAAACAGAAATAGTCCTTTTATTAACAAACTAAAAACAGACAAAAACAAAGGAACCAAAACAACAAACGTAAACTAAAACTAGGGCTCAGGAAAAACACAGGGAACGGCGCGCTAACACAGGGAACCAGGAGCTGACACAGGGAACTGACAGAGAACTGGGGATGAGGAAACATGGAGCTGAAGTTAACTAAGACACATAGGGGAACTAGAGATGAGACGGGGCTAGACTGGAGAGACGGGGCTAGACTGGAGAGACAGGGCTGGAGAGACGAGGCTAGACAGGAGAGACAGGGCTGGAGAGACGAGGCTAGACAGGAGAGACAGGGCTGGAGAGACGAGGCTAGACAGGAGAGACAGGGCTGGAGAGACGAGGCTAGACAGGAGAGACAGGGCTGGAGAGACGAGGCTAGACAGGAGAGACAGGGCTGGAGAGACAGGACAAGACATGGGACAGAACACAGACTAGAAACAGGGCTAGAGACGGGACCAGGGACTAGAGACGGGACTAGACTGGCTGGGTTAGTGGTTAGTTGGGTTAGTAGCTATATGGAATATGGGGACACTGGATGCTAACCTAACCGGGTTAGTAGCTAATGGAGTTAGTGGCTAACCGGGTTAGTACTGATTTAATAGGGGGGAACTGGAACACAAAAGGAAAGGCACACATGAGGCTATACCACACTAGCGGCTAACCTACTAGTGACCAGAACCACTAGCAGTCAATCCCACTAGAGGCTAGCCTACTGGAGGCTAACCCTACTAGGGGCTAACCCTACTAGCCGCCAAGGCCTACTAGCGGCTAACCCTGCTAACGGCTAAGCCCTCATGTGGCTACACATACAAGGGAAGTTTTAACCAAAGAACTAAACAAGAAGCCTGACACTGCAAAGACACAGAACAGTACTTACACTGTACACAGGAGGAGACACAGCCTAGCTAAACATGAAACAGGATAGCTCCATGAATCCAGTAACACAAGGAGTATAAAGAAAACTAAACTAGAGCCCTCTTGAACCCAGGTTACAAAACAAACCAAAATATAAACTTAAAGAAACAAGAACTAAACAAAAGGAATGCCCACATGACGGTATATACAAAAACACAAACATAACAAAACAAACAAACAACCATAACAAACAAACAATGCTTGACCCAGTTTCCCAGAACAAACTGCTATTTATAGAAACTTTAATGGGGCACCTCAGTTCAGGTGAGCACTCATCACCTGACTGAGGTGCCTTCTGGGAAACTGAGTCAACCAACAAGAACTACAGACATGAACAGTGACCTCTGGTGGAGGTCCCTAACAATACACTATGCTCTAATAGGTGCTAAATTCCACCCTGCATTAAACTACTAAATATTACTCACTAATAGATAGTATTAAACTCCTAAATGGACTACATTCACAGATCCAAAAATAAATTAGTTGATAGAAGTTTCTTTTTTTCTTTTTAAAAGAAGAAGAAAAATTATTAATTGCTAATATATTGTTAATATTATTTTATAAACAAGCTTCTCTGAGCAGTAAAAGGCACATTTACTACTAATATTTATTACTAATAGAACTATCCATCCCCAACCCACTTCCACCGGCTATAAAGTAAGTTTTGTTTTGTTTTTTAGTTTTTTCCCCATTTTCTTTTTTTACACCTCCAGCCCTCCACACTAAATTAGGGAAATGTGTGGAGCAGACACCTGATGATGAGGTAGAACTGGAAAAAACACACCCAATGAGTGTGTAAAGCTCTTTAAGCCTTGGTAGCTAACCGACATTCCAGTTTTGTCTTAAACTATTTGCATTGTCTAAAAATAATCTCCAAGATTATTTCTGTTATCAGATAAATCTATTGTATTGAATCTTACTTTAAGGCACCCTAACTTTATATGGAAAGGGTGTGTCTTTGTGGCATTTGGACCTCAGTGGTCAAAGAGAAGATTCACAACCTCTTTCTCCCCGATAAGCAAAGGGTTGTGTATCACAAGTTATTTGTGGATTGATGTTTTTTTTTTTTTTTTTTACCCAATAAACCAAGAAGCCTTACTTCTCCACATTCCCTCTAGAAATTGTCCACAACAAAATAACATTGGATATTAAAATGTTGTAGAGTATATCAGGTCAAGTAGGTTTTATTGTCATTCCATTGTCTGGCTTTATGCACCGAAATGAAATGGTGTTTTGTCTAGGATCATTGTGCAATACATCTATACAGTACAGAAAAATGCCATAAAGTGCAAATACGCAACATGAAGTGAAAGCCCACTATCTTGCATGGATGACACTGCATACATGTTTACTAAACAAAGCAGTAAAAACATAAAATTAACAAAACAGGAAATGACATTAAATTATATTCAATCATCTTGAAGTTTGTGACACTGCATGACAATTACATGTCAGACTTGAAAGCAAAAAGCTGTACAGGACTTTAGGGTGATTGGAAAAGCAAAATGGATAAAAACAGATGCATTTTTTAATCTACCCATGTCAGTGGAGTAGAAATTAGAAGATAAATAAGTGAAACTGGAAAAACCCACCCAACAAGTGTCTAAAAAAATTCCTGCTTTGGTAGCTAACCCACACCCAAGTTTTGTTTTACTTGGTTAACATTAAAACTTTAAAAAAGTTCATCAGTATTGGGTAATTTGGGCGACACTTACATGCCAGTCATTTTGCCCAACAAAAGCTGAGCTGAGACAGAGAATGACAATGGCTTATCAGTTTTTAAAAATATATATTTATTTATTGTTAATAATCTTATGCATTTACCATAATTTAACCAATAAAATTTTGTTCAAAAACTTTTTTTAAATGTAGTCTAAGTCATACAAACTTTATTTTACCATACTGTACATATCTGTGTGTTTTCTCATTGTTTAGACAAAGCTGAATAATAAAAACACAAAATTGATTCTATTCTTTAAAAAAAATGGTGGTAAATGTGAATATGTCGTGGTCCTTGAGAATGTGTCCCAAATCAACTGTGATGCTGGTCGGACTTTTTCATACATTTAATATGAGGTTGCTGTCAAAACTAAACCATAGAAGTTATTCAGAAGGTATTTATGGAGTTAGATTCATCTGAACTATCAAGGAAAGCCAAAAGCTTCAACCTAAATGAAAACTGTAAGGAAAGTTCACATTTAGGAAAGATCTTTTTCTTGGCTCATTCTTTCTTGAAATGTATAGTTGAGAATTTGTTGAGAAAATATATAAGGTATAAATGTATAGTTCTGGGGCTCTACTGTCAGTCAACTGATTATTAATATTTCATATGCTGTTTGACGGTTGTGATTACTGTGCAGTGCTCTCCATATGTGTTATTTCTGTTTTATTTGGCAGTATGTGATACATAGGGGAATAACCCTGGCATTGTCACATAGCACTTGTTCACATTTAAGGTGCACTTTTTCAGTGCATTTCTTATTTAGAGATACACATGAACTATAGATTAACTACAGATAACTAGATAATAATGCTTTTTCTACATTATAATGAAAATATTTTAGATGTACAACCAAATTTTATCATTCTAACTTGGCACATTTAAAATATGGGCACCTGTTGTTGAGCCAGGGTCTAAATGAAATTTTTCAAACAAAACTTAAATCTTTTCTACAGAAGAAAAAGTAGACAAAAAGAAAATAATGGAATTTTTTTGTAATTAATTGTATTATATTTTAAATACATATTTACATAAAATGTATTATTGCATTCTAATTATATATATATATATATATATATACATACACACACACACACACACACACACACACACACACACACACACACACACACACTGTATATACTTTAGTATATACAGTATATACTAAAGTATATTTACTAAACATATACATAAAATATATACATTTTTATGAAATTTCCAAGTGTAAATGATTCAAGATGACTAAATAAATGAATATTGTAAGATCATTTTTTTGCCATTATGCTGCTTAACAGAACTCACTTTCCCCGCTTAATTTTTATTGCAATAACTACAATTTACTTAAATAAATTAAAGTACCAAGAAATTGACATTATGAATGTAAGTAAAGTCACAAGATATGTAACAATGTGGAATCATTTATTTTTGCAACTTGGCTGAAGCCTCATACAAGCTACAAAACTTCTGAACACATGTTACTGTATGAAGCGGCCTTGAAACAGGCAGTATGCACAAGATTAAGTGCTTATGTAGGCACATGACTATTGCTTTACAACAGACTTAGAATATTTTAAAACATTGTAAACGGGTTTGGCAAAGGTTTAAAATAAATAAATAATGCACTTGTCACTTTACCACATCATAAAATTAATGTTAATAACTTCACCACCACCTGAGCAGGTCCATAACTGAGGGAGTCCATTTCAAAGAGTTTACAAAAATATAACATTTCTTAAAGAGAAGCTCCAGGGACATTTTCTGAAAAGTCACAAATGTGTACTTGAGGTCTTGGGGAAAGGCAAGATCCATTGCATATGTCAGGCCAACCATCATGCAGCAAGCACTCGAAACAATGTCCAGCCCAGTCATAACTTTTACCCCCTCAATTATGATCCCAGTGTCCACTGGCTCTTCTGACACAATGTTCTTGGTCACATAGATTTTCATCGTTTGTGTTGCAAGGTCATGCAACACACTGTCTCCATCAACATTCTGGAAAAACAAAAAAATATGTATCAAGATTGGAACCCCCTCTCTAAATAGCTGTAAACTGAATCTATTAAAACCATCAATTCATGTAGACATAACCCACATTCTCTTGGTGTTACTCCTTATGTACTGATGAATAGTTTACCATAACCTACTTTATGTCTCATCACTTTAGACCTCCTGTGTAAATTATTCATGAAATAATGATCTCTATCATAATCAATGCATCTTGTCTCAGTTGTATGCTCAGTGTAAAATCTCATATACAAATATGTCAAATTGGCAAATAATAAAATATGTATATAAAAATAAAGTTGTTTTAACAATGTATGAACAGAAATAGTAAGAGAAATATCACTTTCCAAAAAAACATTTTGCAGGTAACATATTACTGCAGTCGTCCTTAACATCCCTTAATGAAAATGCCAAACAGCCTTAACTTTTGACACAATTGAATGATTACATGCTAAAACACAATCATTTTCCATTTATTTAAGAGAAATTTAGTTATGGCTTAAGTCAATAAAAATCTGTATGCCCTTTTCAAGAGCCAGCAAGAGCGAGAGAGAACTTAAAAAATTTTTTTTTTTTTTTTTACTGATTTCACTTACATCATACTCTTTGATGAGTTGATCTAGTTCCCCTATGTACTCCATCAAGCAGCACATCATAAGATCCCTTTTCATGTTGATGCTTGGGTTGTTTGGGGGCTGAAATGGCAGAAAAAAAAAGTCAATATCATCTTACTGTAATTAATACTGTAGTTAATATAATACCTTTCTCTCCAAGAAAATAGATTGCAAAATGAGCTTTACCCTGAAGTAATAAGTACAGAAGTATCCAGACAGTAACATTTAAGGGCTTGGTCGGAAAAAAAAAAAAAAAAAAAAATGTATGAACCGTGTACGCATTACAGACATTTACGTACATAGACACCTATTTTTGGTGGCGCAAAAATATTGGAACAGCTTGCTCCTCAGCTGTTCCATGGCCAGATGTGTATTTCCTCTTGAGTTCATTAACAAGTCAGCAGATAAAAGGTCTAGAGTTTAAGTGTTGTATTTGGATCCTGTTGCTGTCAACTGGCAATGTGAAGTCTAAAGACCTGTTACTGCAAGGGAACAAGCATCATTAGGCTAAAAAGCTAGAACGAATCCATCAGAGAGATAATAAAAACATTAGGTGTGGGCAAATTCACTATTTGGTGCATTCTTAAAAAGACAAAAGGGACTGGTGAGATCAGGAACAACATTCTGGAGGACCATGGAAAACAACTGTGATGGATTACAGAAGAATTCTCCTCTTCTGAAGAAAAACCCCTTTAGAACAGCTGTCAAGAACAAGAACACCTTCTCGGATGTAGGGGGATCTGTGTCAGTGACTCAAAACAGAGTGAATACAGTGTTTTTTTTTTTCACAGGATGCCAACCTCAAAAATAGGAAGGCCAAGCCCTAAAATTAAAGCTATTGTGTTTAAAGCTATTACACTTCAAGCACAATTTTTCATTCCAAATCCACTGTTGTGGTGTCCAGGGCCAAAATTATGTCACTGTCCAAAAACGTCTGGTCCTAACTGTCAATAACATCATACAGTCCAGTTTGATGACAAAATCCCTGACACACTGTATGTATGGTGTATGTAGTTGATAATGTATGTATGGTATAATGTATGTATGGTATACCTGTTGATAAATTTCAGTCAGTCAGAGGCTGCATGCACCTGTAAAAGTGAGCAAAAAATATGTTTTTGTTCATACATTCAAATTTCAGTCACTAATACATAGTATAAAACACGTAACAGAGAACTTATCAGAATTAACTCAGTCAAATGTTAAAGACTGTATGACAAAAGATATTTAAAACATGTTAGATTCAGAGACAGTACCAGTCAAAAGTTATGACACATTTCACATTCAGTTAAATGTGTACAAACATTTGACTGGTTCTGTATGTCATGTAGATATTTTAGAAAGCTTGTCATGTTAGCAAATGTCAGTCAGATAACACAGGAATAGCGCCTATGCTAATTACTACCGAGAGGTCTGCGGTGGCTAATATTACCTGTAACTAACGTTAACTTACGACACTCAGATACACAGACTGAGAGACCCACTCTGGGATGATTATCACTGGCTTCAAAGGCGAAGCAGTCACTAAAACACGAGAACATTTACCCTAACGTTATACAAACACCCAGATCATCTCTGCTCTTTCTTCCCACCTGACAAGCCGCCGGCGAAGTTGAGGCTATCATGTTGCTCAACATTTCGTCGGACTTTAAGCTAACAACATCTTTAACTCGGTTAGCACGCTAACACGTGGCCGGGTTAAGAAGTGCTGACTTGCTGGAGAGAGTCTCGTCCAATGAGAGACAGGATCTAAGCATTTCACTGCATATCGTACTGTGTAGGATTGTGTATGTGACAAATAAAATTTTAATTTGATTTGATTTTGAGGATTTGCACGTTTCAAACGGACACATGCAAATTATTGGTTGAAAAAGAAAAACTTGATCGCCAATCGCCAATCGCCAAAAATTAACCCTGACTGACTTACTTACGTTTATTTGACCTGTATTGTACATCTTGTGGTCTCTCATGTGGCAGTTTTGCTAACCATATTTTGACGAGGGGTAGGGGAAAGAGATATAAGGCTGCCACTACAGAATTGGTAAAATATAGAAGGGGACATTAGTGTCACGCTTTATAATTTTAAATTAGAAGGGTATAAGTTCGTAACAGATTTATATAGTTAGACAGCCTTCCTCAGTCCTAACCATGACCTGAATCAAATCAAGATGTCTGTCACACTCCTCTGTTACAACACACAAACAGAATGCAATTACTTTGTTTTCCGCAAATTCAGCACCAATAAGTTAACTTAACTTTAGCGTTAACGTGACTTCAGTTACTTAAAGATACTTTAAGCACTTGTTAACTATAGTAGCTTTTAATTTTGGCAGCTCATGTGCAATGAATTTAACTAATGTTAATCTGTCAAATTTCATTACGCCAACATTGCTACTAGAAATGTATTCATTAAAAATAAGGGCAAAACATCTTACCTTGAGGTCTTTACTTGAAATGTAGGCAATCCAACAAGCTCCTATGGGCAATGTCCATGTGATGCAGGCGGAAGTGGAAGTTAATTAAAATCAGAGTTTTTTTTTGTTGTTGTTAAATCCATCCTTTTTTTGTGACTTTAATTTTCCTCACTTAATTTCTACTCAATATATTTTGTTAAATAATAAAATAAATGAAATGTTCATTCAAATTTGCTGAATTAAGCTTAATGTTGTTTAAAACTACCTGCACTCTTTTTATTTGTGTAAATGTTAATCATATTTTTTATTAAATATTACTTCACCCCAATCTAAGTTTTCACAGTGTATAAGAAACTATGGCCAGCTTTATTTAATGTCATGGAGGTAAGTCAAAAATTCTTTCAACAATGGTGTGACTTCTAGGGATCATGTATGCAACTGTTGAACTATTCCTTGGGCTTTATAGGATGTGGTGCACAATATTCTATAGCAGAAATTAAAGAAAAAGGTTTAAAAAAAATACATGCAGTGATGTGGTTATTAGGTGTCATTTTGGTAACTTTGTTTCTTGTCAGTGAGCTTTGAATTAAAAATTTTAGATTGTGTTTCAAGTATGTCACTACAATTAAGACCCACAATCTGCAGATTGTGATGGTTCACCACTAGATGGCATTGTTTTTGAGTTGGTTTGTTTTGTAGTTTTTGTTTGTAGACTCAGTTTCCCAGAAGGCACCTCGGTCAGGAGATGAGAGTGCTCACCTGAACCGAGGTAGCTCATTAGCTCGTTTGTTCTGGGAAACTGGGTCGAGTGTTTGTGATGTTAAGTGGGCTTTTGTTTGGTTATGTTATGTTATGTTTTAGTTTGTGTTTGTTTTAAGTTGGCATATGTTTTGTGGAGCTGTCTTCGTTAAATGTATTAGTTTGTACCTTAGTCTGTTTGGTGTTCCCTTGTGTAAGTACCACTTTAGAATGTTTAGTTCTTAGTCTGTCCTGCTACTAACATGATACTAACCTGCCTAGTTCTTGGTCTGTTTAGTCTCCTAGTTTGTCTAGTCTCCAGGGGTCCGTTCTTCGTACGTCGCTTGACACATCCGATATGAATTGACACATATGATCATCGTGCTAATTACGATGCGGCTAATTCGGTTCTTCGAGCACACCTGTTGTTGATGATTAGTATAGCTGGATTGGGTTGTCTAGGATTATTGCGCGTTCGTGCGTTGGTTTAAAAGGTGATATGCATCGACAGTAGAAAAACACTGATCACAACCCATGTGATTGGTTGACGAAATGCAAAAAGAGCAGCTCAATTTTTTTTTCTCAAGCGGAGCAAAAGCTTTTATTAGAAGGTTATGGAGAATTACAAACTTTAATAAAGATAATTTAAAACAAAAGTAATTATTAAATGTGAGTGCTGGCCGTGTTACGTGTGTGTATATATCCTATTTCTATTAATTTAAAATTAGCTGAACAAATTTGATATTTTAAGTAATCATAAGTACTTAAGTAACAGTAACTGTCACCTCAAAGTTCCACCAGTTTAAATCTAAAGAGCACTGGTGGCTCAGTGGTAGGTGTCTCGTCTGCCATGCGAAAGACCCGGGTTCGATTCCCGAGCTGGGTTGAAATTACTTTATTTGCAACAAATTCAAATATTGATAGTTCTGTTTACTTAAAATTGGAAACATAATTACTTAAAAAAATTATGTAACTGGTTACCTCAAATATTTTGAGGTTTTCCAACTTAATCGGGTTTACAGTGTAAAAGTGAAGTAGAAGAACAAGTATAGTAAGAAGTATACTGTCATGCTGTGCTAAAGGATCCTGTCTATCATGCAATACACAAGAAATTTGAAAAACTCTGCGTATAATCCTGACACCTTCAGTAACCGGTTGCTCTCTCATAAACGGACAAGACATGGCTGCGACAGATTTGAGAAAATTACCTCCACTTATATAGATGCAATCGGGGGATATTACATTCAGGGGATTGTTACATATTATTAGACACACACAGAGATTAACACACGACTGATGACCACAGCCACACACACATGTATACATATACTGTATTTATGTTTAAATACATCCATTCATATATTCATGCAAGATACTTTTCTTTTCCCACGTGAGTTAGTCCGCGTCAGTCATGCTCTTTAACTAATCAGCTAGTAGGATAGGTCTCTTAGGTTTAGTTATTCCTCTTGTCTGTCTTGTATATTAGTCTGTCCAAGTTATTTGGTTTATGTTGTTGTGTCTCGTGCTCCACTTAGTTAGCCAACACCCTTTGTTTAAAGTTCATGTTCTGTTTTGTTTAAATAAAACGGGCACTTTGTTTCACTCCACCCTCTGCGTCTATGCCTGCGCCTTCAGCCTACGGCTATCACCATTAGCCATCACCAGCAGATCATGACACGGATAAGCTGTGTGTGTGTTTGAGCAGCAAGAAGCTTATAGACATCTGTGCCAAAGATGGGCAGCATTTTTCCGGTTAAACAAAGGGCGTTCCAGCAGACACAAGCTGTTTGCATGTATATTCGTCTGACATGTAAGAAATCATGAAGCACAATGAGGGGGTTGTTTCATGGGCATAGAGGCATGGGAAAGTTCACATCATATTACAAAATCTTCCAGTAATCTACATATATTTTTAAGCAATACATTTATATTACTTTGGCTATTAATCTGCATAATATTGATCTCTTCAGGAATGACAGAGTCCATCTAGTAAATGAATCAAATCACATTTATTCGTGAGTTATACACATTTTGATAGTATCTTTTTTCTTTTCTTTTTTAGAATGTTTCGGTTTTTGTCTCAAGTTCATATCGGCACTGATTTGGTTCATCTTATTCTAACCTACAAACCAAAAAGTTGGTTTTACCACTGAGGCAAAGCAAGAACTACAGTACAAGACTGCTTTGACTGCACCAGCCCACCAACTGCCCCATCAGACCTTGAGTTACCCCTATCAACTCCACCAAAACTCAAGATATACTCATAATTTGTTAAGCAGGTGTGAAAAAGCTCTTATAAGATACATTTTTTGTGCGCTGTTCTTGAGCCTATACCTACATATTTTCTCAAATAGATATTACCAGAAATACTCTAGCGCCTTTTAAAAATAGTCAACTCTTCACTCAGCAATGGCTAAATTCCTAAATCTTAAAAAAAAAAAAGTTAAATATAAAAATAAAGTTATTAATCCCCAATTATGCTTATATCTACATTGAAATAACATTCACGAACTGTATCCATCAGGATTTAGGCTTCATCATCTCATGATTGCATAAACAGCCCTGGTTAAAGTGGTGAATGACTTGCTACTGGCCTCTGATCAGAGTTGTGTCTCTTTGCTTATGTTAATTAACCTTAGTTTAGCTTCTGACACCACTGATCATATGTTACTATTCTCCTTGATAGATTAGAAAATGTCATACGAGTTGAGGGAATGTATCTCTTCTGGCTCAGGTCTTATATGACTGGTCATTATCAGTTTGTAGATGTAAATTGTGCCTATTCTACTTGTGCTAAAGTGAAGTTTGGTGTTTTGTGCTTCTTTTGGGCAACCATTTGAGGATTAAGAGCTATCCTCTATCTCAGGGCATTTCAGTTCCATGCTATTTGAAATACTACATATTTTTGAAGCTTTACTTTGTTTTAATGTTGAGGATCTTTGTATATTTTTACTTGCCTTAATTTTCTGTTGTCCCCTTTAAACTCTTCCTAAAACTAAACCTAATTAGCGAGATTAGAGAATTGTAACTAATTAGAAAATTGTAAAAGCTGAAAAGACTAATCATTTTAATTAAAATTTAATTACATTAAAAAAATATTTTTTTAAAATAAATGGTACCAAATGTTGTGTTCTTTTCAGCACTATTACTGACATACTAAATCACCTGCAACCTGCGTGTCTGGATGTGGACAGGGTTAAGAATGTTGGAGATCTTATATCAGTAACACTTGCTCTGCAGCTTTTAACCAGGTTGAGCCAGTTTCCCATTCCTTTTTAAAGGAAACACATTACATTACTGAGGCAGATTTTATTCATGAGTTCAACAGATTTCATTTGCACAAGGTTACAAAAAAGCGCTACTATAGTTTATTTGTGTTCAACAAAACGTCAGGTTGTCTCACAAACAAAAATGTAAACTGTTGTCTAAACAAAGACAGACATTGGTATTAGAATATACAGTACAGTATAAGTTCAAACCTGGTGTGTTGTTTCTGTTACACAGAGACTGAAAACAGGCAGAGAGCTGCGGAGCATTACACCAGAGGGAAGGTACACAAGATTTAGGAATAACACATTAAACAATACACTCCATAGTTTAAACTATGTACTTAATTACAAATTATCCAGCAAAAACCATAAAATTTACCTTATGTCGATGAAAATAAAATAATAACGATACGAAATAATGCAGCTTCCAGCCGTTAATTCAAACTAGAAGCGGAAGAACTGGGGAGCCAATCGGAAAACAGACAGTCCGGATGTGCCCGCCTCCAGTTTTTGATTGGATGGTGTTGCGCCGATTCTAGTCTCTGGTTGGCTGGAATAGTTGTAGCGTTATAACGCTGCTGCGGTTTGTGCAAGTGTACAGCTTTATGATAGTGAGCGCACAGAAGAGAGAGAGAGAGAGAGAGAGAGAATGCAAACATAAATCTTGAACGCGCAAAAGTGAGTTTCGGTGCGCAAAAACGAGTTTGAGAGCGAGCGCCCGCGAGAGAGATTCAGCGTGCAAAAACGAGTCTTAAAGCGCGCGCGCGCGCGCGCGCGAGAGAGAGTAGTGCACTAAATATAAGCATTAATAAGTACATGTGAATAAGTGCATTTAAATTTAACTGAAAATATACTGAGACTACCGTATATTACAATTTGTATTCCAATGTATACTTTCTGTACATTTGTACAATGATTATTTCAAGCATATTAAAAAAAATATATACTAAAAATAAATTGAAAAAAAAAAAAGTTTAAATAAGTGTACTTTGGAAATTAGACCAACCTTTCACTTAAAGTATATTTTCCTATAATATATTTTTGGAAATGTACTATGATACAATTATTTAAAAGTATGTTTAAAGTTTAATTCCAAAATTTGGAAAAAGCATGATGTAAGTATACTTTTTATATATTAACTGATGGTACAACTTTTTAAAAAATATATTTGCAATGTACTAATGAAGATTTCAATATATTTGTAATACACTAAAGTGTTTTTTTTTTTTCACTGGGGTTAGCAGTGGTTTCCTAGCAGATATTCTAGCATGAAGGCCTGATTCACACAGTCTCCTCTTAACAGTTGTTCTAGAGATGTGTCTGCTGCTAGAACTCTGTGTGGCATTGACCTGCTCTCTGATCTGAGCTGCTGTTAACCTGTGATTTCTGAGGCCGGTGACTCGGATGAACTTATCCTCCGCAGCAGAGGTGACTCTCGGTCTTCCTTTCCTGGGGCGGTCCACATGTGAGCCAGTTTCTTTGTAGCGCTTGATGGTTTTTGTGACTGCACTTGGGGACACTTTCAAAGTTTTCCCAATTTTTCGGACTGACTGACCTTCATTTCTTAAAGTAATGATGGCCACTCGTTTTTCTTTACTTAGCTGCTTTTTTCTTGCCATAATACAAATTCAACCTCTTTGAATGAGAAGGTGTGTCCAAACATTTGGTCTGTATATATATATATATATTTAATAATTCAAGAATCCTTACAGACAGACAGAATCGTTCAACTTTTTTCCATGCAAGCAGGCTTGGAAGAAGAAAATTGGGATTGAGTTACATTCAGATATCAGAAAGCATGATGAGGTACAACTAGGGCTTAAATGGAGACAGGATTTAAATAAAAAAAGTAAGAAGTCAATTGTGATGGTTCATGGTCAACAATGTATAAAAGAGATGGACAGCTTTATTTGATAAGAATTAGAGGTCATTAAAAAATATTTAACAATGGGGTGACTTCTTGTGTTGTACATAGTGTATGCAACTGTTAGACTAATGAGTAGGTGTAGTGTATTTGCAGTACAAGTAATAAAACAGACAAGACAGTAGTAGCAAACACTCATTCCTTTACTTAACTTCCAACCCGCGCTTTCGTACTCATCTTACATACGAAGACACAACAGTTTTCAAAATAGTAGTCATAATGCAATGTTATTCGTTAACACAACATTCCCCCCCCCTTTTTTTAAGAACATACCTTGGAGTAACTAAACAGCAAGACTAATAGCTTAATTACTTAGTTATTAATCTGAAAGCAGAGTCATCGGGTGCTTTTAACTCCCTAATATAACTCTGTAACATATTCAATAACAGCAGTGGTACAGGTTGTAACAATTGTATTATTATAACTTACTGAGTCAGGATAACACAACTTAGTAACTCAAGCAATGCAGATACAGTACAACGATACATCAGATGTAAGGAACATAATCACTTAACCAACTAGGTTTGTTAGCATTACGTTTAGGTCTAAGGGTATGAGTACTGGTACAATAACCAGCGGTCTCAGCAGGAGATGTTGTTGTGCATGGGAACGATGTGAGATTGGAAGCATTCCAAGTTTTCCCATCACTCAGAACATATGTACCCATCCCAAGTTTTTTGTTAACTTGAAGAGGGTCTGTAAACTTCCTGTGTCCTTTAGGAACATGCAGATGGTTCCGAACTATCACCTTATCCCCCTCCTGAAAGCAAGGGGTGTGTGCGCTGTGCTTGGCATCCATATACAGTTTTGTTTTATGTTGCAGCCGTGCAACCCTTTGGCGAACAGTCTTGTCAGTGGTCGAGCACGCCGGAGGAGATGGCAGAATAGACAGTCTTGTGTGCATTTGCCTGCCATAGAGGAGCTGAAAAGGTGAGGTACCGGTTGCAGCATGTGGAGTGGCACGGTACACTTGCAAGAAGTCAGTTACTGTACTACAGGTTTCCACGGCAGGTGTTGCTGGATGGCCGTTTGGACCGATTGTTTGAGCACACGGTTAAATCTCTCTACAGCACCATTAGCTGCTGGATAGTAGAGAGAGGAATATTCAGTTTTTTTAGGAAAGCAGCGAAGGCAGCAGATGTAAACTGAACACCGTTGTCCGTAACTATGCTTAATGGATTGCCATGGCGACTGAATACTGATGACAGAAACGAAACCACAGAGTCCGTAGTGATGGTGGGGGTAAAGGAGACCTCAGGCCATATGCTGTAATAATCAATCAATGAAATAGCAAACCTGCAATCAGACGTGGCAGTGTCGAATGGTCCGACTATATCCACAGCTACTTTCTGCCCTGGTCCATCTGGCAGTGGCACTGGCTGAAGAGGAGCAGGATGTGGCTTCACGGTTTTGTCATTGAGCTGACATACATTACAGGAACGAACAGCATTGTGGACTTGAGCGTCCATCCCTGGCCACCAATAGAGATCACAGAGACGCTGTTTAGTTCTCACCTCCCCTTCCTGCGCTATGGAAACCAGTGTAGAGCGAAGAGCAACAAGTGGAATCAGTCGTAAGCCTCGGAAGACAAATTTGTCTTTAACAGACAATTTCAGTCGCAATTGATAGTACGGCGACAATTCAACATCCAGACCTTTGGGGGAAGGAAGCCAACCATTAGAAATTCGTGTACGAAGTTTAGTTAGTACAGAACAAGAATCACATGCAGCCGCAACATCAACAGTGGACAGGGAATTACAGGCAGCTGACAGAAAAGCAACAAACTCCTCCTCCACATCATCCTGAGCTGAAGCAACAATATTTTCTGTGGAAGAAGCAGGTAAAGGTGCACGTGACAGATAATCAGCAGAAGCATTTTAGGAGCCTGGACGGTACACCACATCATAATTATATGACAGGAGACGGGCAGACCACCTTGCTACACGAAGTCCAGCACGGCCCACTCCTTTAGTGGTAAGCAGGGTCGTCAGAGCCTGGTGATCTGTACGTAGAGTGAAACGGCGGCCCCATAGATAAGTACGCCACCTCTCAATGGCCCACACACATGCTAATGCTTCTTTTTTCACTGTGGCATATTTACACTCCGCGGTCGACAGTGTGCGGGAAGCAAAGGCTTCAGTACGTTCAATGCCATCTGGGCTGACTTGGGACAGTATTGCACCCAGACCATAGTCAGAAGTGTCTGTAGAGACAATGGTGTGCGCCGCAGGGTCAAATGATGCCAAAGAAGGGCTGTTTGCTAGCAAATGTTTTACTTTCGTCAAACTTTGTTCAGCCTCTTTTGACTAGCTGAATCCATTTGGAGCTTGCAAGCATGCACGCACTGGAGCTGTCACAGTGGCAAAATTAGGAAGGAACTTGCTGTACCACGACATTAGTCCAAGTAAGGAGCGCAAGGTAGATGCATCAGAAGGAGCAGGAGCATTGAGTATTGCCTGTACTCGTGACTCATCATTCGAAGACCTTCTGCTGACACTGTGTGCCCTAAAAACAGCAGGCTGGTTCGCCGGAAGTGACTCTTTTCTGTATTGAGTTGTAAGCCGGCAGCTTCTAGACGCTGTAATACAGCTTGAAGTGTCTTGTCATGCGAAGCCATGTCAGGACCATGAATGATAATATCATCCAGGTAACTTTCGACTCCTGACAAGCCAGCCAGGATGATGGTCATCATCTTCTGGAATGCTGCAGGTGCCGAAGCCAATCCATAAGGAACACAGCAAAATCGGTACAGTCCATCATGGGTAATAAAGGCTGTGAGATAACGACTGTCCTCGTGCAGTGGTACTTGGCAGTAAGCATTGGTCAGATCGATTGTAGAAAAGACAGCAGAACCTTTAAGAGCAGCAAGCAGTTCATCCATATGCAGTAATGGGAAAATTACGGATTTATTTGGCTCTCTGAGGTCAACACACATCCTGATTTTTCCAGATTTTTTCTGAGTGACCACAATTGGTGAAACGCATGCGGAAGCATCTATGCGTTCTATCACTCCAGCTGCTTGTAAGCGAATTTAATTCCTCTGACACAGCACTACGAACAGAGAGTGGCAGACGGCAAAGTTTTTGGCAGACAGGTGTGACTGTTTCATCCAGCTTTACATGGTGTACAGATCTCGCCATTAAGAACGCACGTTTCTTGAAAAGGGATCTTGCGCGCTTCCGCGGCAGGTTGCGGGAAGCTGTGAAAATGCCGTTCATTGCCTGTAGGGGGCAGTCGTGTTTCAATCTGACGTATTGTGTGTCTACTGAAGCCAAAAATGTGTTCTCTCTCTTAGGCGCCCATTGACAGGAAGCGACAGAGCTCATAATCGTGTCAAGCTCAAACTTTAAATACTGATATGTATTTATTCTTCATTTTCTTCTCTCCTGCAATGATGATACTTCTTTGACAGCGCTTTCTCCATTCAGTATTATTATCATTAGTAGTAGTAGTAGTGAAAACTACCGCTGATTAACTATCTCTGCAGTAGTTAAAACAGCGGATTAATTTCATTTGGGGTATTTCTAACAGGCAATCTACTAAATAATAATAAATAGATAAAATTACCCAGCACTTTAACATTTAACCCAGCAGTTTTAGAGTGTAACATAAAAATATTCCATTTGTAAAATAGCATAGGTGAAATCATAGGTTGTGTATAGTGATTAAAAACAATACAACAAAGCTTATGGTAAAGAAATTCTCAGACTCTTCCACTTCAGGTATTAAAAAACAGTAACAATGTCAATTTTAGAATCCGTAGAAGCTCAGTGGTCCGGACAAAACCTCTCACAGAGGAGCCTTTCCCTGAATTCGCCATTTTCACGGGGGTGGGCATCTCGGTTAATTCATACAGATGGACAGTACTGTACCTATTTACAGTACATGGAATTTTACGGGGTTGTCAGTGACCGATTTACAGTACCCTGACAAAGAGCAATATAAGAATAGTGCCAGCTGGCACACCTTAGAAAATAATTCGGCATCTATTTAGAGTCTAAATATATATATTTTTTAATTGTGCTACTGTTGTTTACTTACAATATTTGTTAATTAATTTTTTTTCTTTAAATGAGGCTTGGGCTCCGGGATGTTGAGCCTATTTACTAGTATACGTAATCTAATCAGAGCTCTATCGCCCATTCGAGTGTAATTCATAAATTATGTTTATAATAATGAAATGAGATCGTGCTTTAAAATTAATCTACAATTCATTTCAAACCCGCGGCTCGCTCTTTCACTTTACAAACGGCAGCGTTTTGATCAAAAGGTGATAAACGCATGCGATTTATCGATAACAATACTGCATTGATGGATGGATGTTGTTGATAAATATTTAAAATGATAATTAAATAAATAGCTGTCCATCTTTTTTGTGTTTATCTTTTCGTTTATTATACACCTCTGCACCACTTATTATAATAAATAGTTTTAAATGTTAGTAAAGGTACCAAGAGAGGTACCAATAGTAGCAAGAGAGGGGGGGGGTTATATATATATACTGTATGCTGTAATTTGGTCATGTTCACCCATGGGTTAAACATATGCGCCATTTAATAGCATTCGCTAGTTATCAAATTGATATACAGGTCAATCTGCATCAAATAGAATCTCTCCGAATAAGTAAGCATAATAATAAATAATGAATCATCATAGGTGAACATGACCAAATTACTGCATAAACACTGGAACACAAGGATTTAAGAATTTAATTAAACACTAATATGTGTGTGGCATTTTAATTCAAATCCAAAATTTTAATGGTTTCTCATCGGTGCATGGGTGCAAAAAGATGAAGTACAACAAAGAATACGAAAGTGTATAATGTTTAATAAAGTTAGCCTAAAACAATTTTGTTTCCAATGCTGAAGCAAACATGATATTGTTTTTGTTTTTTTTATTTTGTGTATATGCTTAAATATTCCTTTTTATTTATGGTCATGTGTATTATGTTTTATCTGCATTATTGCGAGACGCGATGACTTTCTGGGATTTTCATCGATAAATCACGCGCGTTTAGCAGCCTTTTGATCAAAACGCTGCCTTTTTGTAAAGTTAAAGTTTATTCACAAATTGGGGTTAACGCACGGCGATGAACAGCTTTATTTCAGTCATAAATTAACAGTCACATTCCATCTATTATTTCCAACCACGGACAAATAATGGATGAAATAATTATTCAATGCTGGACACAAACAGCAAAAAAAAAAAAAACATGATTATTATTACACACTAAAAAATGCTGGATTATTTTTACTACCCAAACGCTGGGTTGCCTCTGTTGGGTAATTTTTCTGGGTTATTTACAGGGGGTTAGGTACTTTTTTGTTTAACCCAGCTTGCTGGGTTGGAGTTGGGTTAGCTAGCGACAGCTAACATCACAGATCAGACGCCACTCCCCCGAAGTTCATCGGTGTATTCAGTGTCAGCTTAGTTAGCCTAAAACAGCTTCAGTGTATTCGGTGTGTCAGCTTCGTGTCTTTTTTTCTTCCTCCTCACGCATTTAAGAGGAAATGTAAACGTTCAATATAAGGTCTGTATACACACTTTCACTCACCTATGACTGTATTTGTTCACTGTATGTAACTGTTACCGTGTTACACTCAAACTTTCAGCCTGGTCTGTGCTATAACATGCTAGTTTATCTGACAATGGCTGCTAACAAGCCAAACCAAAGAACCCCACATGTATATGAAAGAAACAGCAAAAATGTCTGAACTTTTTAGCTTTCTTTGTAGAATGCTTGCAGGGTGTATAAAGGTGGTTAAGTGATGAATGAAAGCTAAACTGTTAACTGTAGTGCCAGGATGACGCTAGCATTTAGCTAGGTTGCTAGCGTTAGCAAACACATAAAATAGCTGAGGTATTACAAAACACTAATCATCTTACAAATATGCATACTAGCCAACCCTCTCGAATTTTTCCATAAACTTTTACTTTCTTTTTTTCTAAGGTTGGAACCAACACCGTGGAATATCTGTCAGTCGAGGCCGTACACCTACATTCTGATGTTGGGAGATAATGACCAGCACTGCTCTCAGGCATTAGTGCTTCTCAGTAATAGTATAGTAATGATGTCGCTGTTGAACTTGTTTTTATCTGATCTTGTGCTTTTGAAAAATAAATATTTTTCAATGTTTTGTACAATTAATTGGGTGCTGTTTGTTGCATATGTATGGTTTGCAAAACTTAGTGTTTTCTTTTGTAATAGACCAGTATATCAAAGTAATTAAACTGTTTAAACTGTTTTACCAATAGACATGTAAAACATAAAAATAATAATAACCTATTTGGGAGATAGAATTAACTCAGTATTATAGTTAAATATGACCTAGGATTTGGATTGAATATTTTACCCATTTTGCTGGGTTAAATTAACCCAGCATGTAGTTGGTCCAATATTTATCCAGCAGCTGGGTTAAAAACAACCGGGTTTTTTAGAGTGTATAAAAAGCCAGAAGCACTTCAAGTGCATAAAAGAACATTTACCAAAAAAAATGATTTTTTTTGTTTATTCATGTCTTTTGATGGTGCTCAATGTCGACACATTTTTACGTTTTAACGAAGATATGTTGACATATTCACGAATCAGGTAGTTAGTTAACACACTAAAAAAATGCTGGGTTCTTTCTGTAAACACATTGTTGGGTTGTTCATGCTGGGTCAAAATTCTGGGTTATTTCAGGGACTTTAAACACATTGTTGGGTTGGGTAATGCTGGGTCAAATGAGATGTCGTGGGTCATTTACAAATGAACACCTGGTTGGGTTATTTTGATCCAACAACTGTTTTTTTCTTTATTTCTCCAAACGGCAGCCTGAAAAAATGTTTGAAATATTACTGTTATTGTGTCACAAAGTGTAGTTTTAAGAGATGTTTAATCGAGAATGTATGTGTGTACAGCTCAAAACATCAATCGGTTATTAAAGATAAGCGTCTATTTAAAAAAAGTGCCCCAACGATTTCGGAGATTTGAGCTCCACACAATCCTACGGTGCCTCCCGCTCATGTAGCCGCAAAACATAGCCTCATCTTGGCAGAAACTTCTGAAAACGACCGCTGGCTGTGGTGTCTCTAAACTGGTTAAAACAGCGGATTTTTTTATTTTTTTTTCATTTTATGTATTTCTAACAGGTGATCTTTGGTATAATACGGTTATGGTATAATATATCGCGGCTTTGAGAAGCTTCCTGTACGCTGCGTTCTATTTGCACTATACCCGGTGTCCTCAAACCCTCGAGTGTGCACTTCCAAGTCAAGTCCTCTCTGCGTTTTTGGAATTGAGACACAGCATGAGGAACTTTCTGGATTCTTCACTTCTGAGGCGAGGGCCACGCTACTTAATGCTGGCAGTATTTTATGGTAAGTTTATATAAATTTTTACCAAAATTTTAAATGTTGTAATTGTGGTAGGAATAAGCTCATGTTCATATTTATTTGCTTTTCCACCTTTTTAGTATCACGTTGATATGGGGGTGAGAGGAGGTCATGTTTTAATATTCTGTGCCAACAGCCGGCTATAGTGTATTTCATAATAAAAGTGCGTTTGTAGCACACACATAAAAAAAACCTAAATGTAATCTTAAAAGTAATTTTAGGTAAATTACTAGTAATATTCGCTAAAGCTGTGTGTGTGGAAAGTCTCTTGGCATATTTTATAATATTTAATATGTGTCAGAAGAAGCTATTGGGATATGTTTTATGTCAGTCTTGATATGTCTTCTGTTTCTGTCTGTTAAAAGAAAAAAAAAAAAGTGGTTGTGTTTTTTTGACCCAGCAGGTTTATTCTTTGGAGAAATTTCTGGATTCTTCACTTCTGACTGGATCATGCTCAGAGCACTCAGTATTTTATGGTAAGTTAATGTAAATTTTTACTTTTTTTTTTTAGTAACTTGTGGTAGGAGCAAGCATATTTTATTGTTTAAAATATTTTTTTTATATATTATTATTGTGTGGGATTAATATTGTTTTCCCATTCTGTTTTGTTATTCAAAAAATGAGAAAGCGTCATAAAACAAACTTTTTCTTTATCCTTATAAAATATTTATTATAAGTTGTAAATTCACCATTAAATATCATATTCATCTAGTGTTTGTTGAGAATTTGAAAAGGGGTGAATGTTTTGTATTAAATCCAGATGGAGCGCCGTATCCTGTTAAATAGTGAGGTAAATTATTTAAAAATATACACTAAATTCATGTTCACGTTATGTATTTTTTGTGTATTGACAAGAGAAAAGATGTTTTGCATTAAATGCATATGTAGCTGTATGTCCTTAACAAAAATGCTCAACGTAAATGTTAGTTATATTGCAACACTAAGTGATGCTGTATAATCCATAGGTGGACCAACATGATGAGGATGATATCTGCAAAATATGGAGATGACTGGAGCATTGTTCCATGTTTTGTTCCTTTGGGATGAGACAAGACGGACCTGACAGACCTTTTCCGTTGTTGGAGGCAATGCTATTGATACAGACTCTTTGGTGAAGGCTGTTTTTTTTTTTTTTTTTGTCATTGATGTTAAGAAGTGTCTTCACACCCGGGAGTTTCTCCAGCATACTGTAGATCAGATTGATGGACACGAGTACTCATCTCGTGTCATTAAATTTTTGAGGACAAGAGTTTTTTCAGCCAACATTTAATCAATGATATTTAAAAACGTTTTATCATTTTAGTTTTTAATGTCATTTTTGAAGTAAATTAAATAGTAATAGTTAAATAACGGATAGTTAAAATATTAAGATGGGAAATATTTGTCATGTGGGCATTATAAGATTTGTATAGAAAACTTCTATATAAAATGTTTTTAAACATTGTATTAAATGTAAAAAAAAAATGCAATTCAAATCAGACTTACAGGGGTCTCTTGTTTTTGTTTTACAGAGTGTTTATGTTACAGTACATTTTAACAAATGGTCAGCTTAAGATTATATGGTTTTGTCTGACATTTTGGTAAAAATTAAGTTATTCACATTTTCTTATTCTGTGACTATCTATTTACATTATGTGAAGTTGTGTACATCTTGCTTCTTTTTTGAAAAAAAAAAAATCAAATGGAATGTGTCAACCCAGCAAGAGTGTTAATTTTACCCACTCGTTGCGTCAAATAAAATAACCCAACACTTTAACATTTAACCCAGCAAGAGTGTCAATTTAACCCACTGGTTGGGTCAGATGAACAACCCAGAAATCTGGGTTAAATGGTACAACCCAGCAGTTGGGTCAAAACAACTCAGCGCGCGTTCTGTCCAATAGTGACCCAGCAGCTCGGTTATGGTTGGGTTGTTTTTTAACCCAGCAGTTTTTAAGAGTGCACTATCAGACACGCACAAGCACACACAAACTCTCCGTACAGATACACCGTGCAGGGAGCAACTGAACAACAGGTGTTCACTTCGTAATACACATGTCCATAAACAAAAAGGAATGTTTAGACCTATACGCTAAATATATTTTACTTAAATATTACAGATTAAAACAAGGAAAGAACACGTGCAGAGCTTCAGTTCATTGTGATGCAGACTAAAGTCTCGGAAGGAAACGGTTGTCGTTATTTTACAAAATCTGAATATATTCAGTAAATTTGTGAATTACACTGAAAGTATCAACTCCAACTATGAAGTCTGATTTAATTGGAACCATTAAACATTTTATTTCTATTTATTCTATGTTTTGCTGGCGAAACCGTCAGCTCGGTCTTGTTAATTCATATTAAACCCCTCAATTCTGAATACGAAAGTGTATAATCTTTAATAAAGTTAGCCTAAAACAATTTTGTTTCCAATGCTGAAGCAAACATGATTTTGTGTATTCCTATGTATTTTTTATATTTGTGTTCATTATTAAAGAACTTAAAATGGTTTAAATTTAATCAAATAAACACAACATACAACAAATATATAATCTTAAAGCTTTTATTTTTTTGGTCATAAATGCAGTGTTTAGTTACATTCCAGTGTGTCCACCCTGATTTTTAACCACGACTGGAAGAACTTTAAACAACCTATTTATGTATTTATTACATGCCTCTTTTGTAAGTACCTCAAACCAGAATTTATTAATGGCAGCAATTAAATCTGATTTTGTAGTCGGTTTTGCATATAGTCTTTCAGAGCATGCCACACCATTTCAATGGGATTCATGTCAGGAGATTCGGCGGGTGTCTTCACCCAGTTAATTCCCTGGACCTGACACCGACTAGCACCCTGGCGCTCCATTGTTCTTCTGCTTTACACCCATTACCTGTCCCACACCGAGGTTTGGCCTGCCTTGGATCTGAGCTACTCTGAGTAAATTAATGCAATTGTGCCAGACCTCACAGGTAAAGGGTGGTTTGCACAACAAAAGCAGGAGGAGAATCAAGCTGAAGAACTGTGAAAATCAGGGGTGAATAACACCTCGGGACTTGAAAATAAAAAAAGTCAGTAATTCTAGTTAAATGGTACTTCAGCGTAGTGAAAGTACCATAGCAAGAGTTAATATAAGTTTATATATATATATATATATATATATATATATATATATATAAACTCTTGCTATGGTACTTTCACTACACTGAAAAAAAAAAAAGAAGTAAAATTTACTCAATTTTTATTTTGCAAGTTTTTGCACTCAAAAAACTTAAGTAAATTTTACACTTGTGAAAATGACTAAAATTTACTTAAGGAAGGTGAGTAAAACTAACAAAGTAAATAATTACATATCACATTGCCTCTTTAAATCATGTTAAGTAGTATTTACTTACTGATCTGATGTAATCAATAGATATAATTAAGTAAAACTATTTTCTATTTTAGGTAAATTTTACACGTTTGCATCAGCTGCAAACCATCAACTGGCAACTGGTTCAGTCCTCGACTTTCACAGTTCACCAGTTCTGGAGCATTCAGTGTCTTCTCTGCCCAACGTCTTACAAGAACATTCAGAAGTTTCAAGAATCAACGAACTTCTTAGAAAGAAAAGACTGTTTTCCTCTTTTAAAAAAGAAATCTACTCTCACTTTTGAAAGAGTGACCATTTGCCATATATCTGTCTGATATATTCTATATTTGATAAAACTATATTGAAACAAATTTGTGTATTTTCCTTATTTAATATTTACTAACGCTTCCGGAACATTGTTGTCTATACGTTTTATGTATATGGAAAACAGTGAAACCTAAACACAAACAGAAAGAATGAATAAAAGAATGTACAAAACATTAACACCTTTGTCGTGTTCAAATAAATAAAGTGTTACTGCATATTTCAAGACATCGTTAATTTACATTTTTCTCCTAATTATATGTCCACAAATCCTTTGACACCATCAATTTATCAGCAATTATCAAGAATTGCATTTCATATGAACGTCACATATGAGACGCGCACAAAACGCACACAAACTCTCCATGCAGGGAACAACTGAACAACAGGTCTTCATAGTTGGAGTTGATACTTTTTTTTATCGATAAATCGCACGGGTTTATCAGCCTTTTGATCAAAACTCTGCTTTTTTGTAAAGTGAAAGTTTACGAACAAATCGGGGTTCACGCACGCCGATGAACAACTTTATTTCAGTCATAAATTCATAGTCACATTCCAGCTATTCTTTCCAGCCGTGGTCAAATAATGGATGAAATAATTATTCAATGCTGGACACAAACAGCAAAAAAAAAAAACATGATTATTACGAGCCACGGGTTCACGCACGCCGATGAACAGCTTTATTTCAGTCATAAATTCACAACCACATTCCAGCTATTATTTCAAGCCATGGTCAAATAATGGATGAAATACTGGACACAAACAGCAAAAAAACATGTTCATTATTATAAAAAGCCCGAAGCACTTCGTGTGCATATAAGAATATTTACAAAAAATATATAGATTTTTTCTTCATTCATGTCTTCTGATGGTGCTCAATGTCGACACATTTTTACGTTTTAACGAAGATATGTTGGCATATTCACGAATCAGGACATTCGAGTATGTCTGCACCTTTTATAAAGTGAAAGTACGAGCCGCGGGTTCACGCACGCCGATGAACAGCTTTATTTCAGTCATAAATCCACAATCACATTCCAGCTATTATTTCCAGCCGTGGTAAAATAATGGGTGAAATAATTATTCAATGCTGGACACAAACAGCAAAAAAGCCAGATGATTATTTTTATAAAAAGCCCGAAGCATTTCATGTTTATATTTGTCCATTCATGTCTTCTGATGGTGCGCGACACATTTTTACGTTTTAACGAAGACATGTTGACATATTCACGAATCAGGAGATTCGCATAATTACTGTATATGTGCGCGCATCTCATAGGTGTGTGTGCACGGAGAGTTTGTGAATATGTGCACGCGTCTCATAGGTGTCTGTGCGCGCATTTCATATGTAGTTGTGTGAGCAGTTAGTAGAATACATAGATGTGTGACTGTTTCATATATGTGTATGCAAGTGTTTCACTTGTGTATGCATGAGTGAAGTTTGATTTAAGCCCTATACGGCGCCTCACAGTTTAGGGTATCATTATGAACATAATATGAAGCAGATATACGCACATTCATCATAAAATATTATTATTGTAAAACAAAATAAAATTCATGTTTGCTTCAGTATTGGAAACAATATTGTTTTAGGATAACTAATTATACACAATTCTTCGTTGTACTTGGTCTGGCTTTTAGATAAAGTCCCTCCATACGCCATCTGGCGGAAATTCAGTGAAGCACAGCACATTTATTTAAATTCCCGAATGTTGCTTGAGGGATTTCGCGGCATGTCGTGAGCCAGATTGCGGGATTTCGCGGGAAAAAGCGCGCATTCTTAATTCATTCGTAACACTGGCACAGGAGGAGCAATGTCAGAAAGATCATTAGAAGGCAGTACTTGATTGTTCTCAGTACTCACATGCAATGCAGACATGAGGTCCCGCCCCATTAGTGGTGTGCCTTTTTCCACAATGAAGAATTTAGCAGGAACGGTGTGGTCATGTAACGAAACGATCTCTGGCAAACACCCAACTACAGGAATTTGAGCTTTTACATAAGTCACAAGTCTGGCTGTTGGTTGTGATAGTGCAACATTACTAAAATGGCATGCATATGTAGTGTAAGGCAAGATAGATACTGAAGATCGAGTGTCAACAACCAAATTCACTGCAAAGGCGTCGTCATCAGAGGTAGATATGGTTACTGTACTTGTAATGCTGGGCGGGCATGTTGGATATTCAGTGCACAGAACAGTAACTTCTGGTAGTTCAATTTCATGAACCTCACGCGTGTTTGTATGAGCAGATCGGCACACTTTAGTGTAATGTCCAGTCTTTTTACACTTCCTGCATGTTGCAGCGGGGCAGTTTGCAGCGTCAGCTTAAGTGCGCCTCCGAGCCACACTGAAAGCAGAATTTCCTTTTCCCCACGTGAACAGAATTAGGAGGTGCATGTGAAGGTTTTCCTCTTCTGCGCTCTACTACATGCTGCACCGCTTGTACGGGGGCGGTAACTTAGCGGGAGGTTGAAATGGATTTAGCCTGACCAGAAGCAGATTCAATCTTACTCGCTATCGTGACAGCTCTGTCCAGTGTGAGATCCGTTTCGAGTAAAAGTCTCTCACGTATTCGTTGGCTAAGCACATTTTCCACCAACTGATCACGAATCATCTCCTCAGCACAGGCACCAAACTCACATGTGACAACAAGTTCACGCAAAGCAGCAACGTATTGTATAACAGTCTCGTGATGAGCCTGGCAGCGTTTACGAAAAGCATGACGTTACAGATGCGCTTGCATACTCATCTTACATACGAAGACACAGCAGTCTGAATTCTCTTTTCAAAATAGTAGTCATAATGCAATGGTATTCGTGAACACAACAGTAGGTTTATTAGGGTGTGTTTCAGAATATTTAATAGCAGAAAATAAATAAAAAGTATAAATAAAATACATGCAGTGATGTAGTTGGGAATTGTAATTTTGTTGACGAAATGTCATGTGAGCAAGTCAGCGTCCCGTGTTGTTAAAAAACGCTTTGATTTGTTTCATATATGCGTGAATTCAAGCTTATCATAACTATGTCTATACAGTCAAGATTTTGTCACAGCGTGACCTACATTCTGCAGATAAGTTGAGGGTATTTACATTTCGGTAAGGGTGGAAGTGCAAGGGTGGCCTGGCTACCATAATGAATAGAAAAACATTTGAAAAACTATTTAACTATGAGTTAAAATTGTAATTGTCTAGTAGAATATTGCTCATTACAATTATTGTTCAATTATCTAAAAAAATGTATGACTCCATATCACTCAAGATGGAAAAAGTTGATATTTTGGTATAATATCCATGGCTTGCTTTTGGATCTGGATCATTATGAGCTGATGGGAGAAATTTAAACCATCATCACAAATAGAGCGAGCAACAAGATGATTGTCACCTCTAGGACTGATCTGCATTACTGTCAAGCTGATCGATCAGAGCAAAGCTTTACAAGAGTGCTGCATTCCAATCGGCTAGTAGTTCCCTGTGCGATGTGATGACGGTGGAGGCAGCAACTGAAAAAAAAAAAAAAAAAAAAGGATGGTTCATTTATACGTAAGAAGAGGACATAAGTAACTGCTTCTCACTGGAATGCAAAAACATAGAAAGCTCACCTGAGACCTGGCATAAATGTGACTTAATGTTACTATTACTCAATAATAATAATAATAATTATTATTATTATTATTAATCAGCATAATAGTAATTTGTTAGGAATGACAGCATACTGAAAATGAAATCAAATTTATTCACAACTTTGATAAACTTGTGAATGACATGAATGAAAATACTGATTATATATAATCAATATTTTATTTCAGTAGAATGATAGTATTAGCAGCTAATACTATTAATGATGTCTGCATTTGTGACATTGCAGCAGGATGTTCCGGATAGAGGAACTTACCTTCAACCGAAATTTCTGAGTGAGCGCTGATTACACTTCGAAGTACACTGTGTAATGGAACACAGCATGACTGACACTCCCATATACAGTAGGCAGACAGAGCATGCTTTTATGAAAACTTAACACATAAAAATCAATATCATACAGGCACATGTTGACTCCCACACGTCCCAAACCCTAAGTTGAGTCAAAAATATGTTATACATCACACAGATCACTCAGATCAAACAACCATCGTAAAAATACTAATATATTACAAGTTGTATTTTAGACACTGGTTCATTTACTGGTTTAGAATGTTTCAGATTTTGTCCTTTATACTGTCAATAACATAGGAACAGCAGACACAAATTTAATCATAGGCCTGAAAGTATCAGCAAAGAGTATAATACACTCGTACTCTATTGCAGAGAAAATTGTGTAATTTTTAAAAAATCACATTAACAAGTGTAGGATAATGGTGCTATGAATTATTCACCGTTATCCATAAAGTACATTATGTTGCAGAAATGTAATAAAAAGTAACACAAAAGTTCATACAGCAATACAGTGTTTTGCAGGTGTAATTTCATGACAAAAATGTCTTGTGTGTATGTCAATTCGACGTGTTGGTAAATGCTGCTGAGGGTTTGTTTGACAATGAAACCCACTTGATTTGATATACAACATAGTTGAGTAAATGTCACCAAAATTGATTTAGATGAGAATACAGGAGAGAATTCAGTTACAGTAGGTTGCACTTGTCTTTTTTAATGCAAATGCTTTCTCCATTTTAGCCCTAATCATGTCTCTGTTATTATGCTTCTTGATATCGGTTTTGTTTGGTTGGAAAAGATGAGAAATTATAGTGGTGCTAGATTAGTTTCCACTTTTCCTATTAAAAGACCACTGGGCGCTGGCTTCAAAAGTGAGTCAATCAGCACAGACGTCCATGTTAAAATACTCACATTAAAACAGAAATGTTTTTCTGTTTGAATTTGAAATGAAAATGTTTACAGTCTGGAATAAAAAGCAGTTTTGGTCTTCATAGCTAAATTTCCCACCCATGATAGCGGTGAAATTTTTTGAAAAAAGCGGTGAACACATTATCATCAGCCAAAACTATATTAAGCCATAAATTTATACATAATTGAGGTGTTGCAGATTTGGGTGACACTCACTTTATGCTACAGATGATAAACGAGGGAGGAATGATCCACAGCAATAAATGTACTGATCCACAAGCAAAATAATGGTAAATCCATAGTTATAAAAAGCAAATAAAAATATTTAAGACTTTACATTCAGAGCTTTAAAATCAGACTAGAGCATAGCAAGAATGCCACGTGTATTTAAGAAACTGTGTGGCCCTCCGTTGGTATGATTAAGATAAAGGGACAATCACACAAGCAATATTTTTATGTGGAGATCTTTTATTCCCGACTGCATCTTACAAAGAAAATACAGCATTAAATATATTAGCCTTAAGTGCTCTTAGCAATAAACAAATAAACAAACAAAATAAACACCCAGTAGAAATCACTAAAATCAGTCAAATACCCATTGGGTGCATACAGTTTTATTTTGAAACCCCTAGGCTTATGACTAAACTTCCCCAAAAGTATTTAACCCCCTAAAGACAACAGTAGCAGCCTCCTAAATACAGAAAACAACAATTAGGAGCTGCTTACACACATGTCACATTGCACATCACACCAATTATGTACACATGCAAAATATGACTTAAACAGAGTAAAAAAAAACATTTACATTAACAATGGCACTAAATGAAAATAAAACAAACTTACAATCCTCCTTGTATTTCAGAAATACATGGAACTCTTCCAGAATCTTTTCCCCTCTGCATGCAATATTACCTGACATTAGCCTTGGTCATGCTAATAAACTATCTAGACCATGCAGCACATTTTATAGCAATATAATGAATACACTTACGCGCTCTCTCCTGGATATACAAAGCACCCGCTCACAATATCCAACCTGCGCTGAACGAGGAAAAACTAGTTTATCTTAGTTTTCAGTTCTACAGCTTTGCTGTTTAGAAGACAAAGCTTTAGGAGGAAAGTTTCCACTGGCTCATGCTTCTTCCAGCATTTTCCGTGCCTCTGCCACGCATGTGCTCAGCATGCACGGAGTCACGCAACTTCTTAAAGGGGCAGCGTCCTTTTTTCCACGCATTTCGTAAAGCATAAAAAAAGGAGTTCAATCAACTTATGCCAGCATATATCGCAGAGGTTTTCCGTGAGATTACACATTACTTCCCAGACCACCTGGTTACACTCTCCTGTGCCCATAGTCATCGTCCTCGGTGACTACTTACATCCTACTCATCTCTCATTCCCTGAAGCTTCCCAGAAGTGTAAAGGACCATACCAGCTAGAACCTGAGACAGAACATCTGGACTAAAAGACACTGCCTTGCAGGCTGACATAGGCAGATTATGTGGGTTACTATGGACGCCTGCAGTTTCCCTCTGTGTTCTTCGTGGAGCCGGAGAAGGGACATCCATCCTGCTACTTTTCCCTACTCTCCTCCTTGGAATGGGTACAGGTCTAGACTCTACCGCTGGCTCTGGGAGAGATGAGACAGGCTCCGTCCTCTGGGTAACCAGAGAAGCATCACTGCTACTGACTCACTTAGCATTGGTCTTTCCACATCAAAACCGGAACCTCCTTCAGGTTCAGGAAGAAACTGACTGAACTTCTCAGTCATTGGCACCATCCCTTCCCTTGGAGATCTAACCTCTTCCACTAACACACACATAATTCATGGAATTGTTCCTCTGGTTCTAAAATTGGGATAGGATCCTCCCTTGGAGGAGCTGCTGAACACCTCGGTCTTGGCACTGGGGTGGGACGCACCCAGGGACGGAGGTTGGACCTATGCACCCGCTTGACCAACCCTCCACCTAACGGCTGCACCGTATATGTAGAACCCTGGACCCCTACTACCTCGTATTCCACCGGTGACCACGCATCTTGGATCTTATTCCTTCCTAGTGGACGATGTCTCAAATACACAATTTGTCCTACTTCTACTCCTGGACAGTACACCTTCCCTTCATGCTGAGTAACCCTCTCTGAAGCCTTCCTTTCAGCATACTCTTTTGCTCTGCGATGTGCCTCCTGCAATCTTTCCCTATGCGCTGCCAACCAATTAGGCTCAACATCAGTTGCTGGCTCTTTCCCTAACAAAGCATCAACAGGGAGATGTGGCTGAACACCAAAAAGCAGATAGTATGGTGAGTAACCTGTGGACGAGTGGGATGTCACATTATATGCATAGAACACCTCAACTAGGAGCTCTGGCCATTTGCGCTTCTTTTCTGGTGGAAGTGCGCGCAAGAGATCATGGAGGGTTCTGTTAAACCGTTCACATTGGGGGTTTCCTTGTGGGTGATGTAGTGTGGTGCGGGTTTTCCTCACACCATATAGCCGGCAGAGCTCAGAGATCACAGCGCTTTCAAAATTCCGGCCCTGATCCGTGCAAGCGTTGTGGCACACCATACTTTAGAAACCACTCTCTAAGAAGGATCTTTGCCGTAGTCTCTGCGTTCTGATCACGTGTGGGGAACGTCTGACTGAACTTAGTGAACACATCGGTCACAACCAGGACATTCTCACGTCCAGCAGAAGCTGGCTCCAGTACTGTATAGTTAACCGCCACTACCTCCAGTGGACGGGAAGCTAAGAACGGCGTCCAGCATGTTTGAATCCGAGGCTGTGGCATCTTTGAAAGCACACATCTCTGACACCTCTTCACCCACCTCTCAACATCCTCATACATTCTTATCCAAAAACACCTTTGCCTCAACAATCCTACTGTCCTTTCTATCCCCTGATGTCCCATCTGGTCATGAACACTCTTTAGAACTGACTCGGTCAGACAGGCAGGCCTGTCAGCATTCACCAATTGACAGCATTCACCCAGGTGGACATCTTCTATCACACGGTACAGAAGGCCCTGTTTCTCTTTAATCTTGTGCCATTGTTTTGGCAAAGCAAGTACCGGTTTAGATAAGCCTAACCTTTCCTGTCGACTGGGCTTCCCCTTTCTGCTCCAGAATTTCCTAAACATGCTAATTGTAGGGTCTTTCTCTTGGAACTGACAAAGCTCTGTTCTTGAATATCCCGGCAGAGTCGGAGTGTTTCCACATGCCACATCACCCTCAGTATTCTCGTTCACCTCAGATGCTCTCAGCTGCCTAATGTCATAGCACTTTACATCTGCTGCCAACAGATCTAGTCCTAACGCTGTCCCTGTTTTGAGAGAATTACAAATAGCCACGCAGTCATCATATTCCACATCATCTCCCTCCGACTCAGGCTCTTCCAAACCTGACCTCCATGACAAAGCATCAGCTGCTGTGTTGCATCGCCCCGGGCGGTACTGCACCTCAAAATCAAACACTTAAGACAACTGTTTACTACATCATGCAGGGGCCCCGCTACCTGAGAGAAACCTTCAATAAACCTCCTGTAGTAGCTGCAGAATCCCAAAAATGATCTGAGTTCCCTAAGGGTACCTGGAACTGGCCACTGTCGCACAGCACCTATTTTCTCAGGATCTGCACTCACCCCCTGTGCCGAGACTTGATGACCCAAAAAACTAACTTCCGACTGCAGAAAATGGCATTTTTCCACCTTAACCTTCAGTCCATTGTCCCTCAATCTCTGGAACACGTTCTCTAACCTATCCAAATGCTCGGAGAAGGATGGTGAATACACTAATAGGTCATCTAGGTAGACTAGCACCATTTGGAAAATCAGATCACTCATGGTGGCTTGCATCAGGCGTTGGAAGGTCGCTGGGGCATTACACAGGCCAAAAGGCATTCGTTGATATTCATATAGCACAAATGGCGTAATGAATGCCGTCTTATGCCTGTCCCTCTCAACAACGGCCACCTGATGATACCCACTAGCAAGGCCTATTGTTGAGAAGATCTTAGCCCCAGACAAAGCATCCAAGCTTTCATCTATCCTAGGCAATGGGAATGCATCCCGTCTGGTCTTTAAGTTCAGTTTACGGTAGTCCACACACAGCCTTAGGCTTCCATCTGATGGTGAAGCAGCACCTTGTCTGTATATCCTAGATCGTCATTGCTAGTTTGAAAACACCTCAGCATACTTTAACAGAAGTGACCTTAGCTTTGCTTGCTGCTCTGATATACCACCAATGTGAAACCTCTGTAGAAGCATTTGCGCCTCACTGTCAGTTCCTACTGTCATTCCTGGTTCGACAATTACCTCCTCATGATCTGCCGCAACACGTTGAAATCTTACATGGCAAGGGCTTCTGTCGACAGATCAACACGGACCAAGAACATCCAGCTTAACCTTAGGAGACAACCAGACATCATCTTGTGAGAAATTGACTACCTGCACTGGAAACACCAGTTGGTGTGGTGACACAAGGGTGGGGATGGGAAACAGTCCACCAGGCAAAGAGGTGACTCCTCCTGACTCTAACAGCAACCAGGTCTCACATCCAGCTCTCCATCTATGTACTGTAGCATTAACTGTGGTTACAGAAGATGCAGGGACATAGGTCTTATGCTTTCCACTTACCCGAGCCGTGCGCACTGTCTCAGTCAGCTCTGCCTCCTGCCTCCCTCCACACAGAATCTAACTCTCCTCCCAGGGCATTGTCAAACTCTGTAACGAGCTTATTAGCTGCTGTTATCTTAAGCCACTTAGCCGTATGTGGCATGTCCTTGTCTTCCCCATAGAGATGCTCTCTAAAGAAGCTCTCTGTCAGCGTGCTCACGTTACTCCCAGTGTCTAGTAGACATCTAACAGGCACACTTCCAATATGAATATCAACCTCAGGGCACCTACCTACTGCCCGTTCTAGAAACCTTTCCCTAGTCAACACACTACTTGTTGAGCTCTCGGGCTTACCCAGCATTGCTCGGCTGGCTGCAGTGGAGGGATCCCTGTCTCCTTGGGGAACACTATTTGGCCTTACCATTGACTGGTCCCTTGAGCCACGTTGTGTCATACACTGCCGTGCTAAATGTCCAAATCCTTCACATCTCAGGCAGATTGGTTGACCATCTTCAGTGTATCTTGGTTTAAACTTAGACTTACTAATCTGGCTACCACCTGAAGTGCTTTTTTGTGTAGCTAGCTCACAAACCGCATTAGTTAGTTCACCAATAGCCTTACTCTGTTGAGCTACTAACTTAACGACCTCCTGTAGGGTACCTGCTAACTCCGAAGGGATAGTGTTCACTGTGTTTGTATCCCTAGGTGTCTCAACTGGTTGTAAACCCATATACCTACTCCTAGCCATATTAGCTCCACGAGGTCGGTCCTCTAAGCACCACATCATAGCCTCTTCACGAATGTCAAACAGTGTAGACTGAGATTTTTTCTCTGACTAGCCTACGCAGCTCCCTTCTTATAGAGGAGTCCCTCACACCTTCAACAAACTGATCTCTAAGAGTGAGTTGAGTGGTAGACACTGCACTTGGAGACTGCTGGATAGCAGAGTTTAGTAACTGGGACAAAGCATGTGAATACTCACGAAAATCCTCTCCTTCCAACTGTCTACGTGCATAAAAGGCATGAAGCAACTGGGGTGTAGTACGCTTCTCCCTAAACGCGCCCCTCAAATATGAGAATCACTCCTGAGGTTGCACTAATTCCCCGTCCATGCGTAGCTTAACCTCCTCTAAAGCGGATCCCCATAAATGGGAAAGAATGAAGTCTACTTGGTCTTCAGGAATTAACCCTCTTACTCTAATCACACATAGTCCACACGTATCTCTGAACATGGAATGCACTGAAAAGGGAACCTTAAATGTGCTATGCAACAAAGTCAGGATCATTCTTACATTCCTGGTTTAATTTAGTTTAGATAGGTTTGTTTAGATGTATACTATTATATACTGATGGCAAGTTTATTTGTATAGCACATTTCATACACAATGGTAATTCAAAGTGCTTTACATAAAAGAAAAGAAAATAATGATAAAATGAAATATTCAATTCAATTCAATTCAATTTTATTTCTATAGCGCTTTTAACAATGGTCATTGTCTCAAAGCAGCTTCACAGAAATGAAAAGAAAATGAAAAGAAGACTTATGGAAATGTATATATGTGTAAGAAAAATGTGTCTAGATAATGAGATTGTCCCTGATGAGCAAGCCAAGGGTGACGGCGACAGTGGCAAGGAAAAACTCCCTGAGATGGCAATAGGAAGAAACCTTGAGAGGAACCAGACTCAACAGGGAACCCATCCTCATCTGGGTGATGACAGATAACAGAAATTGTAGAACATCATGTGTGTTATGCAGATGAAAGGCCGATATAACAGAAGTTATTTAAATTAACACAAAGTCCAGTTCAGCTCAGGGATGAGTCAGCTGGTGTAGAGGGCAGATGGGGGTCTGGATCACTGGGAGCTCAGGAGCAGCATGTGTAGATCCAAACCAACATGAAGAAAAATTCAGCTGGAGCAGGTCCTTCTCTGGATGCCTCAGGAACCTCGCAGGGTTGGCACAATCTCCAGATGCCTTGGGATGGGTGGAAAAATAAAGAGCAGGTGAAAAGAATTAGCATGGTTGCCATTCACGATAGATGTACTGGAGTATGAGGTAAAGAAATTAATTACTGTATGTGTATGCCAGATTAAAGAGATGCGTTTTGAGTCTACTTTTAAATTGGGAAACTGTGTCTGAGCCCCGAACACTGTCAGGAAGGCTATTCCAAAGCTTTGGAGCTAAATATGAAAATGCCCTACCTCCTTTTGTAGATTTTGATATTCTGGGAACTACCAGTAGTACGGAGTTTTCTGATCTTAAGGAGCGTGGTGGATTGTAACGTATCAGAAGACTGGTTAGGTATGTGGGAGCTAGATCGTTTAGAGCCTTGTAAGTAAGTAATGCTATTTTGTAATTAATTCTAAACTGAACAGGTAGCCAGTGCAGGGATGATAATATTGGGGTTATATGATCATATTTTCTGGATCTAGTGAGAACCCTGGCGGCTGCATTTTGGACTAACTGTAGCTTGTTAATTGAGGATGCAGGACAGCCTCCCAGTAATGCATTACAGTAGTCCAGTCTGGAGGTCATGAATGCATGAACCAGCTTTTCTGCATCAGATACAGATAAAATGTTCCTAAGCTTGGCAATATTTCTAAGGTGGAAAAAGGATGTTTTTGTGATGTTGGAGATATGATTTTCAAAGGATAAGTTACTGTCTAATATTACACCCAGGTCTTTCACTGTCGAGCTGGTGGTAACAGTACATCCTTCTAAACGTAGGCTGAATTGTGAGAGCTGGTATGAACTGGTTTTTGGGCCAATAAGTAATACCTCTGTCTTATCTGAATTTAGTAAAAGAAAATTATCAGTCATCCAATCTTTTATATCTTGAATACACTCAGTTAGTCTAGACAATTTGGGTATTTCATCTGGTTTTGTGGAAATGTATAACTGAGTATCATCAGCATAACAATGGAAACTAATCCCATGTCTTCTAATGATGTTACCCAAGGGAAGCATGTATATTGAGAACAGCAGAGGTCCTAAAACTGACCCTTGTGGCACCCCATATTTCACTGGCATTACACCAGACTGTTCTCCATTCAGATCTACAAAATGGAATCGATCAGACAGGTAGGATCTAAACCATTTTAAAGCCTGTCCCTGAATACCAATGTGATTTTGTAAGCGATCTATGAGAATATCATGATCTATAGTGTCGAATGCAGCACTAAGATCAAGTAAGACAAGAATTGAGATGCAGCCTTGGTCAGAAGCTAAAAACAAGTCATTTGCAATTTTAACTAGTGCAGTTTCTGTACTATGATGGGGTCTGAAACCTGACTGAAATTCCTCGAGGATATCGTTTTCCTGCAAGAATGTGCATATTTGGACTGATACTATCTTTTCTAATATCTTTGATATAAACGGAAGGTTTGAAATTGGTCTGTAATTTATTATATCATTTGGTTCTAAATTAGATTTTTTAAGAAGAGGCTTAATAACTGCCAACTTGAAAGGTTTAGGGACATGACCTAGATATAATGAAGAGTTGATAATGTTTAGAAGGGGCGCTCCAGTTATATTTATCACTTCTTTTAAAAGTCTAGTTGGGATTGGATCCAGCAAGCATGTTGTTGACTTAGCCGAGGTGATAAGTTTATACAGCTCTTCCTGCCCTACACCTGTAAAGCATTGAAAATCTATTAGTGAAGCTTTAGACTGAACTGGATCATGAGATGTTGACACAAATAGAAAACAAAGGCAATAAAACTTAAAACAAAAATAATAAAATAGACAACAATAATAATAATAATAATAATAATAATAAATAAAACTAATTAAAATTTGATTTAAAATCAAAATAAAACAGTTAAAAATATTAAGTAAACACAAGTAGTGCAGTCAGTTCAGACGTACAGTAGCACAGTGCTCGTTCAATAAATGCATAGCTAAACAGATGAGTTTTAAGTTTAGATTTAAATGTGACTAGTATTTTTGCACATCTGATCTCTTCTGGAAGCTGGTTCCAACTGCGGGGAGCATAATAGCTAAAAGCGGTTTTGTGTGAACCCTTGGTATTTCTAACTGGCTCGATCCTAATGATCTGAGTGGTCTGTTAGGTTTATATTCAGTGAGCATATCTGCAATGTATTTAGGTTTTAGGCCATTGAGTGATTTATAAACGAGTAAAAGTACTTTAAAATCTATCCTGAATGTTACAGGAAGCCAGTGTAAGGACCGGAGGACTGGTGTGATGTGCTCAGATTTTCTGGTTCTAGTTAGAATTATGGCAGCAGCAACTGATGTGTAATTACAAGTATTTAATAAGTGTCAAAGCCTGTTATTGGCAATTAGAAAAAGAGAGCAAATGTCAGTTTACCTTCTGCGTTTGCTCTTTACCTCCAAATCGGCCGCTGAGAACCTGGAGCCATCTTGTTATATAAAAATAATACGTTCTAAAGAATGAAACATCATGAAACATGAACACATGTCTGTTGTATTTAAATGGTGTCTACCAACATAGTGCTGCCATTCTTTTAATTCCACTGAGCTCTTTTTTAGAAGCTGGATATCTGTACCATACTCATGCTGTCAGATGTGAGTGTGGAAGAGGTGAGCACAAGTGGAAGAAAGATATTCAAAAGGCATGTGTCTTTTGTGTAGTGAGTAATTGTCTGAGAATTGTAAAAGCTGACAAAATGTAATATTTTCCAAGTATTATTTTCAAGAAATGGTACCAAATGTTTTCTTCTCAGCACTTTCACTTCTGTTCTAAATCCCCAGCAACCTGTCTGAATGTACCTTTGAAAAGACGTGAACTATTTTTTAATTTTATCTTATTTTTATTGTGGACAGAGTTCTTATATCACCTGATTAGTGACACTTGCTTTGCAGCTTTTAACCAGTTTGAGCCTGTTTTCCATTCCTCTTTAAAGTAAATTATAGGGCATATGAAAATTTCATCATGACTTATCGACCATATTTCATAAATAATGCTACAATGTAGAAAGCACTTGCATTAAAAAGACAAGTAAATCCCCAAGTGAATTATCTTCGGTTTCCTCATCACACAAGTCTATTTTGCTGACACTTACATGTCAATCCACTTGGCTTCACTCAGCAATATGTAAATGTCTTTGATTTTGCAGAGACAGAGAATGACAATGGTGCAGAGAGTAAACTTCATAGGTTTTTAAAAAAATATATAATTCAAGAATCCGTATTCTAAACTTTTGTAGTACATTGCAAAACTAAAAACAAAAATTCTACTGTTAGTTAATATATAAATGGTATACTAACATCATTCTTTTACCGGTTTTGTGGAATTAAACTTTAAACATACTTCAAAATAATTGTATTATAGTATACCTTCCAGAAAAATATCCAAAGCCTACATATTTAAACTTTGCTTTTCAATTTATCTTTTTTTTTTTCTTTATAAAAAAAAAAAAAAGCTCAAGCAAATCATTGGTAGTTACCTTTTGGATGTACAGAAATCATATATTAGGGTAAAAATGTTAACATTCCATAGTGTCAGTATATTTCAGTTAAATTTGAATGTACTGATGTTATGTTTTAGTGTTGAAACGTGTGTTCTCAAACAAATTTTTCTTCACTTTTGCTCCTTCAAGCTCATTTTTGTGTGTTCAAACATCACAAAGGCACTCAAATTCTCGTAGTGTTATAACTCTGCCACTATTCCAGCCAACCAGAGACTAGTGGAGGGTCAATGCCAGCCAATCAGGAATGGAGTAGGGCACATTCTGACTGCCTGTTTCTTATTGGCTCCATTGTCCTTCGCTTCTGGGTTTGCCTTTAGTGGCTAGTAATCATTGCATGTGCTAGTTTATATCATTATGTTATTTTCATCAGCGCAAGGTTGTCACAAACTGCTGGTGATGGCTCATTGGCTAAAGAAGGGAGAAGCATAAACGCAGAGGGTGGAGTGAAACAAAGTGTCCATTTTATTTCAACAAAACAGAACAGAACATTAAACAAAAGGTGTTGGCTAACTAATTGGAGCATGACACACACAACATTAACCAAATAACTTGGACAGACTAATATACAAGACAGACAAGAGGAATAACTAAACCTAAGAGACCTAGCCTACTAGCTGTTACGCACACTAGCTGCTAAACTTGATGATAGCTAATCAGACTAGTTGCTAACAGACTAGTAGCCAAAGGTCTAAGGGATGAACAGACTGGGTACACAGCAGACTGGGTAGGGGACAGACTAAGAACTAGCAGGTTAGTGGCTAAGCAGGTTAGTATCTAAACAGACTAAGATCTAAGCAGACATGGAGACAAGACAAACTAGGAGACTAAACAGACTAAGAACTAGGCAGGTTAGTATCATGTTAGTAGCAGGATAGACTAAGAACTAAACATTCTAAAGTGGTACTTACACAAGGGAACACCGAACAGACTAAGGTACAAACTAATACATTTAACCAAGACAGCTCCACAAAACATATGCCAACTTAAAACAAACACAATCTAAAACAAAACATAACATAACCAAACAAAAGCCAACTTAACATAGCAAATGCTCAACCCAGTTTCCCAAAACAAACAGCTATTTATAGAATGTCTAATGAGCTACCTCGGTTCAGGTGAGCACTCTCATCACCTGACCGAGGTGCCTTCTGGGAAACTGAGTCTACAAACAAAAACTACAAAAACAATGCCATTTAGTGGTGAACCCTCACAAAGGGAAATTTCATGGTTTTTGTTAAGTAGTTTGAAATCATGTACATAGTTTAAACTATAGAATGTATTGTTTAATGTGTTATTGCTAAAAATTTATGTTCTTATTCTACGCTTCTAGACAGTTTTCAGAGTCTCTGTGTAACAGCTTGAATCAATGCTCTAGGTTTAAATTAATACAGTATATTCCAATAATAATGCCTGTCTTTGTTTGGACAACAGTTTATATTTTTGTTTTGTTTGTATAGTTGAAGACAAATAAACTCAGAAAATATTCTGTCTTTCTGTCTGTCTCTCTGTCTGTCTGTATGTCCAGCCAGATTTAGTCACAGCATCACACAAAACTGGCTGACCAGAATTTAATGAAACTTAGGTATTTGTCTGACGTTTAATCTGTGCCATAAACGAAATCCAAATGTTTAGTAGAAGGGACATTATGAGCAGTTATGTGCCAGATTAGAAACCGCAAGTTTTAGCAGCGTACTGCGCATGCGTCAGACTGTGGGCCTTAAATTGACTACTGGACAGAATTTAATGAAACTTTTGCAGTACTTAGATATATAACTGAAGTTTTACATGCCTTATAAGTGAAATCTACTGTAAGTAAAAGTGCTGTTATGAACAGTTATGTGCCGGATTTAGAAGACATGCTTAATTAGTCACTGCCACTTAAAAAGATAAATTAATTTCATGCACCAATCATTATTACAAAGGGTGACATAATATTGCTTATTACTCAATAATGTTGTTGTTGGACTTTTGGCTGCTCCCATGAAGGTATTGCCACAGTGGATCATCCGATCCGCACACAACGTGGCACAGGCTTATGCCGGATTCCCTTCCTTATGCAACCCTCCCATTTTGAACCTGAACTGAACTGAACCTGGGCCTTCACCTTGGCAGGTGGCAAACCTACCACTGAGCATTTTAATAAATGGTACCAAACGTTGTATTCTTTTCAGCACTATTACTGACGTTCTAAATCATCAGCATGTCTGGATTTTAACAGGGCATATTGCCACACCCAAGACACTTGTTCTGCAACCTTTAATCAGGTTGAGGCTGTTTCACATTATTTTTTTAAATGAAACTATCTATGTTTACACAAATGGGGATAAATGGAAAAAGCATTTGAATTAAAAAGACAAGTGAATCCCCAAGTGAACTCTCTGCTGTTTTATTTTGGTGATACTTACATGCCAATCCACTTCACTTCACTTAGCAAAATGTAAATGCCTTTGATTTGGCTGAGACAAAGAATGACATTGGTGCAGAGAGAGGATGGCCAGATAAGATTCTCAAATTTTCTCATATGAAACTACAATTACTCCACAACTACATAACTATGTCAAGTAGGTTTTATTGTCACACACACCATCAGCAACATTTATCTGAAACAACTTCAAAACATTTTGACAACAAGGACCACTGACATACACACATTATTTAATTACCCCTGCGAATCACATGGGTGTTCACAACAATTTTTAACAACACAAACCACTTACGTATACACAAGACATGTTATCGTGGAATTACCCCCGCACATCAAATCGCAGTATGTACATTTTTTTTGTACTTTTGACTGAATTTCTGCTATAGAATAGCCCAAACCTCACAGTCACAGACCAAAGCATTAGAACTTACACTATTATTTAAGAACTTACACTATTATTTAAGATTTTACCTCACTCATTCATTATCTATACCGCTTAATCCTGTATTCAGGGTCACGGGGGGCCTGGAGCCTATTCCAGGAAACCCAAGGCGGGGTACACCCTGGACAGGGTGCCAGGCCATCGCAGGGCACACACATACACCCACTCACACACTCATTCACACACAACGGCCAATTTGGGAATGCCAGTTAACCTAACCTACATGTCTTCGGACTGTGGGAGGAAACCCACCAAGCACGGGGAGAACATGCGAACTCCATGCACACAGAGACAGGAGTCGAACCTGGCGGGGAATCAAACCAGGACCCTAGAGGTGCACGGCGGCAGTGCTAACCGCTACACCACCGTGCGGCCAAGATTTTACCTTTTTTAAAATAATTTTTTACATACCTCCATGATATGAAATAAACCTGGAAAGCCATGTTGGTGAACATGGAAGCAATACAAATAGCTTCTTCGCTTTTTAATGAAATTATTTGCTCCATTTTATCCCTAATCGTGTCTCTGTTATAACACTTCTAAGAACACCACAAAACGTCTGAACGTTGAATGTTGGGAGTGTAGAGACGTTCACAAAGCTATTTCAGAGTCTGGTGGTGGTGACAACACAGGTGCTGTGGTGTTTTCTACCAGATAGCAGGAGGATGAAAAGTCTATGAGATGTCATGGGAGGGGTTGTCCACACTGCTCTTTGCCTTATGGATACAATGCTTGTAAATAAATTTGTGAACATTTGCTCTTTTCACCAAGGAGTTATCCTGCTTCGTATGTGTAACGTAAAATAGATGGGAAATGTTGTTTTTCATGCAGTGATGTGATTGGCAGGTGTAGTTTTAGTGGCAAAAATGTCTTATGTGTATGTCAGTAGGTTGGCTTGTTAAAAACATGCTTTGATTTTATTCCATATAACCATGAATTCAAGCATATCACAACTAAGCCTATACAATCAAGATTTTGTCACAGCATGACCTACACTGGAGATAAGCTGTGGGTGGTTTTTATGCATAAGGGCCACAGTGTAAGAAACTTACAGAGCTTGACAGCAGTGCTGTGTCCCGATAGCCTTGTAGTTCCCCATGAAGTGGACTGCGCAGGACTGCGGAAACACTTATCTGTGGGCATTTAGTTTTACTTTTTTCAAAGGTAAAGTTCAGGGTATTTTTTTATTTTTACTTTATATTTTGTATTAATTATTTATATATATAATTTTTTTTATGGGTTGTGGAATAAATAATCTGAGTTTTCATTATTTCCTATGGGAGAAATTCACTTTGATATACGAATGTTTTGACATACAAGCACGTTTCCGGAACGAATTATGCTCTCAAGTAGTGTGATAGTAGTAGAAACAAGTATCCGAGATGCTTACGTGACAAGAGGAAGTGACATCTGCATTTGTGTCGTTGCAGGCAGTTCTGGAAGGATTCATTTTGGCAAAGCAATTTCCAAATGAGCACCTGAAGTGCACTGTGGAATTTAACACAGCGTGACTGATTCTCCGACTTGAGGCACAGAACATGCTAGTATGAAAAGAGATCATCCAGATAAAACAACCATCATTACATCGTAAATACTCTATAGAAAATAGTAATATATAAACTTGCCCAAGTTGTATTTTAGACAATGGTGCATTTATTGGTTCAGGACCTTATATATTTATATTTAATGTCACATAACTTCATCCTTTACATTTTAAGAGCTAGCTTATTCATTTTTATACCAGCTCAGATATAAAGGTCACTTTAGTTTATTAACTAGTGTAAGATAAGGATGTTATTAACGATGCACTATTATCCATAAAGTACATGTGAATAAAGTAAATTTTAGTTTAACTTAAACCAAGGTCCAACATTTTTTCTAACCTGGGTTATTATTATTATTATTTATTTATTTATTTATTTATTATTATACTCTTATTATACTCTTTGTACACCTATGACTGCGTAGCCACTACGAACTCCACCGCCATCATTAAGTTTGCTGATGACACCGTCGTGGTGTGCCTGATCTCTGACAACGATGAGACGGCCTACCTGGAGGAGATTGGAAATCTGGAGAACTGGTGCCAGAGGAACAATCTCCTCCTGAACGTCAGCAAGACAAAGGAGTTGATAGTGGACTTTAGTACTAAGCAGGAGAGGAACTACAAGACCCCCGCCATCAACGAGAGACCAGTGGAGAGAGTGGACAGCTTCCGATACCTCGGTGTTCACATCACGCAGGAGCTGTCATGGTCCTGTCACATCAACACCATGGTGAAAAAGGCCCGGCAGCGTCTCTACCACCTCAGACGCCTGAGAGACTTTAGACCGCCCTCTAAGGTGCTCAGGAACTTCTACTCCTGCTCCATAGAGAGCATCCTGACGGGAAACATCTCAACCTGGTTCGGGAACAGCACCATGCAGGACAGGAGAGCCCTGCAGAGGGTGGTTCGATCAGCTGAACGTATAATCTGTACCAAGCTCCCTGACCTTCAGACGATCTACACCAAGCGGTGCTGGACCAAGGCCAGGAAGATAGTGAAAGACCTCAGTCATCCCAGCAATGGACAGTTCTCTCTGTTGCGGTCAGGAAAGCGCTTCCACTCCCTGAAGGCCAACACAGAGAGACTGAGGAGAAGCTTCTTCCCGCAGGCTATACGAGTTCTCAATCACAACACCACATAGGAACTAACACTCACACACTTGCACATTTTGCACACCTCAGGACTGCAAACTTTTTAACTTTTAACTTTTTACCAGGACGCACAATCCGTTTACACATGGAACATTTGCACATTTGCACATTTGCACACTGTGAACTTGAACTTCACTACATTCTGGACTGCACTACATTACATTTCCATTATATTTCATTTACTATATATATCCTCTATTTTTATGAGATATTCTTTAACTTCTTTATATTTATCTTATTCTAATATTTTATTTCGTTTTAATTCTTATTCTTATTGCTGTATATTATGTAAATAAGTGTTTCTTTATTTTAAATCTCTTATTTCTTTTTTGTTGTAATATTGTAGGTCAAAAGCAGTCGCAGTCGCATTTCACTTCATATCATACTGTGTATGACTGTGTATGTGACAAATCAAATTTGAATTTGAATTATTATTATTATTATTATTATTATTATTATTATTATTATTATTATTATTAATGTTGTTGTTTGGATAATCTTTGTCAGCTATTTCACTTCCTCTGGTGCATGTGTGTGATGTGTATCCATGAGAGTCACATGTGGTTCCCCGGTATTGGCTTGTTTGAATTCATTCCTGCCACTAGATTGGACAAACTACTGACTGCAGTCTGCTTAAATACGAACTGACAGAAGCCTTCAGAATCTCCACTTCTACCTATCCTATCCAAACTGGCATTCCATGAAGCTTCCACTGAATTTGTGAGTAGTTTAGAAAGATGTGAATAAAGCCTTTGTGACTGAGTACCCGCTGGAATTTAGAGAAGTAAACTTTTTGGAAATGTGCTGAATTTATTAATAATCCACTGTGTTTATGGAGCACTTGGGAGCAGTGATGGCCAGATGAATCCCCATATACTGTAGGTCAGGGGCGCTGCTAGCAATTTTGGGCCCTATGACGAAATATGCGGTTGGGCCCCCCTACCACACCCATTCCGCACAAAACATACAAGCCAACCTAGCTATTCAAAGTTTTTGTCTGTAATATAATAGTACTGACCTATTACGTTTGTCTCATTATTAATGAAATGAAGTTATCTGTTATCTTACACGGTAGTAGTACTTAAAGTCTGCTAGCAAAGTTAGCCAATAAGATAATGCTGGCATATTTGCTACAAATTCAAGATCTATATCTGGACAAAAATTACATATTTAATTTTCATTGGTGAAAAACGTTACTAGGGCTGTAGCTATCGAATATTTTAGTAATCAAGCATTCTACCAAAAATTTAATCGATTAATCGAGTAATCGTATAAAATGTATTTTTGCTTAATTAAATAGCAATATAAAATGTACTGCTCAAAAAAATAAAGGGAACACTTAGTCCCGGTTTGACTTAAACTTGCATACACATATGAGAGTCAAACTGGGACTAAGTGTTCCCTTTATTTTTTTGAGCAGTATATATAAGAGAAAGATTAATTGGTTTTCTTTTTTATCAAAAAAGAAACATTGTCATTATTCACAATATAAGGAATCGCTTAAAGTTGACTGAGATTAATTAAATGCATTACAGTGCCATACATTCTTATTTGAAAGCCTTTTCTCAGATGCAAAAGCTAAAAAAAAAAAAAAAAGGTATTTTAAATGACTTTAAGTCTAAAAAAAAAAACGAAGGCACACATTAAAATAAATAATTATACAAAAACACTAACTTAACTTTCAGAACTAAAAGTTTCAAAATCTACAGCTCAGGCATAACATAAGCCTTTACTGACTTCTTATTGGAATGCTTTGTGATGACATTTAGGATGCAAAAATCCATAGACAGGAGCAAGAGTCCATACATTGTGTTTTAAGTCAATATATTCATCAGACTATAAATGTCTCTCTCTTGGACGTGTGTGTGCAGACTCGTCTTTAAAGGAGCATGTGATTGCAATGAAAAGAGGTAAGCATGTTAACATGCTCCGAACTGAAGCTTGCGCTGCGCTTTGAAGCAATGTTTCCTGCTGCTGAAAACATTTTTCATTGATAAAAGTTTTTTTCATCACTCCCTTCCATTTTGCAGCCCGCAACAGAACACTTCCTCAAATCAACACACAGCTAACTGTTTGTGTCTCCTTCCGCGTTGTAAGTGCTTCTTCTTCGATGGTGTTTACTGGTGGCTTGCACCTGGAAGCGCGCTGCGTCACGTCAAACAAATAATTGCACAAAAATATAACGCAAGCTTTTAAAATTAATTTTTAAAAATACATGAAGCTTCGAGGCAGAAGATTTTGTTTGTCGTTTCTGATGACCGGACATATGCTTCTTTGTTGAACTCGATGACCTATCTGCTTTCACAGTTCAACACCTGTACTCAGCAGCGACACTCTTCACTAGGTAGGATGGGCTGAACCACACAGTGAATCAGAGAGGGGTGCGATTTGACTGGAGATGCAGAAATAAACCGTAATCTTTTTTCATTTGTAACTCTTTTGTAGATACAGTGGAACCTCGGATTGCGAGTAACGTGGTTTACGAGTGTTCCGCAAACCGAGCAAAGATTTTAAATAATTTTTTATTCGGAAACCGAGCAAGTATTAGTTTACGAGCGCCGAGTATCATGCTTCACACATGCGACTCTTATTTTGACACCGAGCGTCACTCTCTCAGAGAGTTTATCATTGGTCACGCTACTCTCACTTCAAAGCGAGGCTTAATTTGGACACGCCCCCTTCTGCTCGATACAAGCTCCGGAGCTTCTGTGTCATAGCAACGTCACTACTTGGTAGTATTAATTAGGAATCATAACCCTTTTAGTTTTTTTTTTTGTGCTGTTTTTTTCTTTTCAGTTGGAGGAAAAGTGGGTAATGTTAATAATAACCAGGTATTAGACGAGAAAACAATTGATTGTTGAATTTTATTATTATATATCGATTGATGAAGATTATATTATATTTAAATCATTCTTTTATATTACATTTCTAATTACATTATTTTTACAAATATGGATAGAATTAAAAATGTATTCAAATAAATGTATAATGCTATTACTTTGAAAGCATGGAATTGACATGGGAATAGGAAAAAAAACAGTGGTTTTGAGTTGTGATCAAAATAATCAAATAATGGTGGAATCAATCCTGTAGGTTCCAGTTGTGTTTTAATAAATTGCTGAAATTTTGTTGGGGTAAAGCAATCAATAAGTTAAATTTACTTTTTGCATTTATATGACCAGAAAGTACTAGTACTGTACCTAAATAGTTTTTGTTGACTTAATTTAATTCAGTTCAGTTGCAGCCACAGTGTAAGGGACTACCACCAGAGGTCGCTGTGTGCACATGTTTGTTTTTGTTTTGTAGTTTTTGTTAGTCGACTCAGTATCCCAGAAGGCACCTCGGTCAGCTGATGCGGGTGCTCAACTGAACCGAGGTAGCTCATCATTAGGATTGTTATAAAAAGCTGGTTGTTCTGGGAATCTGGGTCGAGCATTAATCCTGTCAGTGGGCATATGTTTTGGTTTGGTTTGGTTTGGTTTTGATTATGTTTTATTTTATTTGTTACTTTATCTGGGCTCTATCATTTTATGGGAGACATTTTGAAACATGTATCATAATTACACATTCATAATTGAGATACATGTGAAAAACATCTAAAAAAATGTAATTATTGAGTCACAATGTAACACAATTATAATACATTTAAAATTCAATAAAATTTTATTTATATAGCGCTTTTAACAAATGGTCATTGTGTCAAAACAGCTTCACAATATTAAAAGAAGATTATGGAAATCTGTAGGAGAAAAATGTGTATAGATCATAGTGATCTGATTGTCCCTAATGAGCAAGCCCAGGGCGACGGCGGCAAGGAAAAACTCTCTGGGATGGCAGTAGGAAGAAACCTTGAGAGGAACCAGACTCAACAGGGAACCCATCCTCATTTGGGTTATAACAGATAGCAGGAACTGATCTGCAGTCGTACTGTGTGTTAGACAGCTGGAAGTTAAATATAACAGAAGATTTCTAACTTAACAAGGAGTCCAGTTCAGTTCGGCACAAGCATGGCACCAAGATGAGTCAGACAGGTACAGAGGGCAGAGGGGGTCTGGATTGCTGGGAGCTCGGGAGAAGCGTCTGCATTAATAACACTATACTACTCCCTCTCATTTCAGTCGAAACTAAAATGTTGTGCTATCTTGTATGCTGCAAGACTACATTATACTCTTGAGTGAAATGGTTTGCATATGCAAAAGAAAAAGCAAGTGTATTGTATGTGTGTATTCTCTACTGTGAAAAGTGAAAGTGAATTAGGGATGGTTTTAAGCTCTTTAATGTCCAAAACCCCAGCATGACAAAAAATAATATAAAATAATGCAATGGGTTAAACAATTGCATTTTAAAATGAAACTATCATATTTCTATTGTAATTAGTATTATTATTATTATATAAAATGTAATCTCATCAGGACAAATGTTTGAAGTCCCACAATGATTATGAAAAGCACAACAGATACATTTTCTATTTGTAGTCAGGGATGTCACCATAAGTTCACTAGGAGGAGACATTACATCATCATCATTACTACTATTATTATTATTATTATTATTATTATTATGCCAAGATACAATCATCTTTTTATCGTTGTCAGGGATAACCCCTAGAGGGCGCCAAAGCGCCCTGTGATTTTTGTTTGTAGTTCTTTTTGTTTAAACTTCATTTCCCTTTAGGCAACTCGGTCAGGTGACCATGGACGCTCACCTGAACCGAGTTGATTATTAGTTTCGTTATAAATAGGTTTTTTTTTAGTTTAGTTAGCTGTCTTGCATCTGTTGATTTCTCCTTGAGTAATGTCCGTTCCGTGTGCTTCGTGTTTTGGTTTTTGGTTTCATTATTAAAGTATATTTGTTTGTTTAAGTTCCCTGTTTGTGTTTAAAATAAATACATCATTTCCTTTACCATCTGGACCTCTGCGTTTATGCCTCGCACCCGAGTTCGTGACAGAATGCAAGACCTTACAAGAGGCATAGCAGAGGAGCCCTTCCCCCGGGAGATTCTTTTGGGGGGGGCAACGATGTATGCGTTGTGGGGAGCCGGCGCGGGAGGTAGTCAAGTCAAGTCAAATTTATTTATAGCACATTTAAAAACAACCGAAGTTGACCAAAGTGCTGTACAATGATAATAAATAAAAACAAATAAAAATAAATAAAAATAACTAAGAATAATAATATTAATAATAATCATCATCATCATCATCATAATACAGAATTAAACAGCATAAAAAAAATTAAAAAAAAAAATGAAAATGACTATGTAAAAAGTAAATAAAATGAATAAAAGGGAATCAAATGTCTCAGCCAGGTGTAAAGGCCATTGAAAAGAAATGAGCTTTCAGTCTGGATTTAAAAGTTTCTAATGTAGGTGCTGCTCTAATATTAAAGGGTAAACCATTCCATAATTTAGGTGCAGCGACAGCAAACGCTCGGTCACCTCTGAGCTTTAATCTAGACCTCGGGACAGAGAGGAGTAACTGGTCTGAGGATCTGAGATTTCTAGATATAGCGTGTGGTTGTAAAAGCTCAGAGATGTACAGAGGTGTAAAACCATTCAGTGATTTAAAAACAAGTAATAAAATTTTAAAATCAATCCTGTAACGAACCGGGAGCCAGTGAAGTGACTTTAATACCGGAGTGATGTGATCACTTTTGCGTGTACCGGTTAAAAGTCGCGCAGCAGAATTTTGGACAAGCTGTAGACGAGAGAGAGATGACTGACTGATCCCTGTGTATAACGCATTACAGTAATCAAGTCGAGATGAAATAAAGGCATGAATTACTTTCTCGAAATTTTTGAATGATAGAAAAGGCTTAATCTTAGCTAAAATTCTCAGTTGAAAGAAACTAGATTTAACCACTGAGTTTATTTGTTTATCAAATTTAAAATCGTTATCAAATATTACGCCTAAATTCCTTACAAATGGTTTACAGTAATTCGCTAATGGAGCAAAATCGCTGCCAGGAGCACACAAAGAATCAATTTTTCCAAAGACGACAATCTCAGTTTTATTTTCATTTAATTTGAGAAAATTTAGAGACATCCATGCTTTAATGTCATCTAAACAAGCTATAAGGGACTTTATGGCATTTTGTTTGTGTTTTTTCTTTAAAGGCAAATAGATCTGAGTGTCGTCAGCATAACAGTGAAAAGAGATACCGTGCTTGTTTATGACAAGGTAGCCGGATGTCCCAGCAGGACTGGAGCAGCTTTCGGCGGTGCGCGAAGAGAAATGAAGAGCGCATTCGTGACCTGCGGGAGCAGGTGGCCACGCTCCAAGGGCTGCTAGCACAGCTGCCGCCACTGCACTGCGGCGAAGAGGAGGGCGAGCGTCCGACGCTGCACTGTGCCTTCGTGGACGGCCAGCTTCCGTCGCTGCACAGTGCCTTCGTGGACGGCGAGCTTCCGTCGCTGCACAGTGCCTTCGTGGACGGCGAGCTTCCGACGCAGCACAGTGTCTTCGTGGACGGCGAGCTTCCGACGCAGCAATGCGCCGTTGAGGACAGCGAGCTTCATCTTCCTCCGCCGCCGCCTTCATGCGCGCTGAGGATCTCAAGCTTCCTCTTCCTCCACCGCCGCCTTCATCCACCACCGAGGATCGCGAGCTTCCTCTTCCTCCGCCGCCGCCTTCATGCGCCGCCGAGGATCGCGAGCTGCTTCCTCTTCCTCCGCCGCCGCCTTCATGCGCCACCAAGGACAGCGAGCTTCCTCTTCCTCTGCTGCCAACGCCACCTGGCATCATAGAGGACGGCGAAAGCTTTCCACCACCGCCGCCCTGCATCTCTGAGGACGGCGAACGTCTTCTGCATCCGCCGCCCTGCATCACGGAGGACGGCGAGCTCCCTCTGCCACCGCCGCCTTGCATCAGTGAGGACGGCGAAAGTCTTCTGCCTCCGCCGCCCTGCTTCAACAGGGGCATCAGGCCACCTGAACCACTGGCCATAGGTGCCAGCCTCTGGGTGAGAGGGGCGGACATTGGACCCTGTGGGGGATGCCCTGGACCCCCTGTGGCACCCCGGAGTTGCGCCCTTAGAGGGGGGGTTATGTCAGGGATAACCCCTAGAGGGCGCTTTGGCGTGCTTCGTGTTTTGGTTTTTGGTTTCATTATTAAAGTATATTTGTTTGTTTTTAAAATAAATACATCATTTCCTTTACCATCTGGACCTCTGCGTTTATGCCTCGCACCCGAGTTCGTGACAATCGTTTACTTTTCTCTTCTTTTTTAATTCCAAAAACTGTGAGCCCTTAGTATATCTGGAAATATCTTTTGTTTGCAACTGAGAGGAAAAATCTAATGTATTAATTTTATTAATTTATTTTGTATTAATATCAGGCTAACTACTGTATATTGCAGATTTTGTTGAATTGATCAGGACAAAATACTTTGCTCTATTTCAAAACTACTACTGCACCATCCTTTAAGTATAAGACACAGCATCTTAAAGCTACATGCAAAAGTATGCATACCATAAAAAACTAACAAAGATAGAATGCAAAGTTGACAAGTCCTCTGTACTTGTGCAAGACAGCATCTTAAAGCTACATGCAAAAGTGTGCACACCCTTAAACAAAATCAAAGACTGCAAATTTGACAAATTCTCTGTACACATTCTGAGAAAAGAACTACAGTGTAGGAAAAGCACACAGATGTCTCCATGTTTATCTTTTGTTAGAAACAATCAATCCAACTAACTGATGAATGATACATACTTACCTTCTTCAAAACAGCAAATCGCATAGTCAGGATACAGAATTACCAAGCAAATATATATATTTTTTGATTGAACTAAAGAAAATACTAGTATACAAGGAATAACATCATGAAAATTAAAGTAGTGCTACGTTCTTACTGTTAATGCTTGGAGCAGATATTTTAATGTGTTGTCATGTTCTAAACTCTTATTACAACTTAGAATTCTGAGGTGATGTTTCTAAAAAATTACAGATGGCTATTTAATTTAGTTTAATTTAATTTTATTTTATTTTATTTTATTTTATGCTTTATATACTGTAGATTGTGTTTATATAAATGAATCACAGTCAGTTTTATTATGAACAGTTAAAATATGTGGGTTTTCTTGGCACTAACTGTATTCTGTCATGCTTTTCTTTCTTAATAGACTGAGAAGTGGACTGTGAGGCATGTCTATATAGAATATATAGATCACGTGTTTTCAAAAATGTTTAACATATCTTCTATGATATTCATACTATAGTAAGGTTCTCAAATGTAATACTGCCTTTAATTCAACAGAAAAGGGGCACTGCCGGGGAAAATATAAGGAACTTTAATGATGTTCAGTTTCTACAGCTGAACGTACATGAATGCTGTAGGTGTACAATCACAAAAACCCGACTGTCAGCAAGGATAAGATCAGTGTGAAGGATAAAATCAATACGTTGTGAGATGACATGGCAGCAGCACTGGGCAAGACTGAATAGCCGTAATCAGTCCTGCAGGGGTTTTTCACTTGCTCCAAAGGAATGGGGACATCGTCCGGAGCCGTGTTGTTCAGGTTGTCTCGTACCTGTTATGGCAAACAATGGGTCAGTAGGACTGGCATTGAGATTGACTCCAATTCTGCTCTACATGTGTGATTTAGCCACTTTCACCTTTAGACAGATTTTCAAACGAAGCAGATGTGTTTTTAATTTCACCTGCCAATTTTACATGATTAATTTTATTTTAATGTATCTCAAATACATATTTTATTATCCAGAATGATTTTTTCAAGGTGGCACGGTGGTGTAGTAGTTAGCATTGTCACCTTGCACCTACAGGGGTCTGGGTTCGATTCCCGCCTCTGTGTGCATGGAGTTTGCATGTTCTCCCCGTGCTTGGTGGGTTTCCTCCCACATCCCAAAGACATGCAGTTTAGGTTAATTGGCATTCCCAAATTGGCCGTAGTGTGAGTGTTTATGTGTATGTGTCCTGTTATTGATTGGCACCCTGTCCAGGGTGTACCCTGCCTTGTGCCCTAGGTCTCCTGGGATAGGCCCCTCATGACCCTGAATACAGGATAAAGTGGTATAGATGGTGAGTGAGTGAATAAGAATGATTGATTTTTTTCACAATGCGCATGTTTAAATATGAACCTTGTTTTTTGTTTGTTTTTTTTTACAATTGAATTAATACATGTGATTAATTTATTTCCACATATATTACAAATATTTCACACAGTTAATACATTTTTTCCGCATAATTGGTTAGAAATGATTTTCCTAATATTTTTTTTCACAAGACCATTTTACATGATTTATTTTTCCACATTTTTTAGATAATTCAAGTTAAAAAGCCTTTCCACATGTTTTCCTCCTCTAATCACATTCTAATCACATGTGATAAAAGATGTGATCACATGAAAAGTGTTTGTGTGTGCGTGTGTGTTTATGGGAGGATCTTAAGCTTAAACATGAGATTTTTGACTACGCTTTGGTTTCCGAATGGCTGCTTTTTACTCCACGCGCAGAGACTGTATACTGTAACGCCGACAGAGGGCACTGTTTCGCTTTGTTTAAACTCTGGACCGTGGAAGAGCTTTAAATTCGCCCTAAAAGTATCATATAATATAGTGTAAAATGCCTTTTCTGTACGATCCAATATAAAGTAGACATATTTAAGGGGCTAAACACTTGCCCCATCAACAAACAAACAAACAAACAAACACAAACTTAGACTCAGATTCCAGGCTGTACCAAATTCTTCCACCATCCTTTTGTACGGTTAAAATGTTTTGGACTTGGAACTTGGAAATGGAAATGTTTTGGAAAATCTTGATAATAATCTTAATAATCTTTGGAAAAAGATTATTACACTATTAATCGTGTACAGCACAGAGAAGTTATTTATTACTGTCAGAACAAAATTCGCGAATTTTAAACATACTATTAAAAATAAACATACAAAATACAAACATCTAAAAATTCCCGACGTCAATGGTACCCTGATCTATGTTTATTGATGAGGTACTTTCCTTTTTTCGCACTGTAGTTCCTTTCATATGTGTACACTAGCACCACACAAAAACAGAGCAGAGTTACTGACAGTCTTAACACTCGTACACTATGCGATTTCAACCTGGTTTAACATTTAGGAAGTGAAGCACAATAGGGGGCTTTTTCTCACCACAATGACGTTTGGTGTTCCACACGGTTAGGTTTTTGGCCCATTGTTATCTTCTCTAACTAATTCGTAAGTATGGTATTAGTTTCCACTGTTATGATGAGGACACACAGTGATTTGCCTTAGCAAAGGCAGATGAAAGACACCAGCTAAATTAAGTTGAGGAATATATGGAATTAGACACTGGATGCTGCATTCTCCTAATATACAATATGGCTGCAAATCGATCCCTCCAATTCATTATCACCCAAATGAGGAGGGTTTTCCTGTTGTGTCCGGTTCCTCTCAGGGTTTCGTCTATCTCATGGAGTTTTTCCTTTTTCCTCGTCACCTTTGCCCTCGGCGTGCTCACCAGGGACAAACTAATAATTAAAATTTATGCATATTTCATACTCATTTCCATTTTTTTTTTTGATTCTGTAAAGCTGCTTTGTGACATTGTTATCAGCGCTATATACTGTAAATAAACCTGACTTGATTGTAATAAAATTTTCCTCTGGTCTCTATTGTGATTTTCGTAAGACTACAAAATGCTAATTTATGTATTCAGAGTAGACAGAGATACAAAGTAAAGTGATGTGTCCAAGTCACAGGAAATTGAGGTCTAGACTATCACCTCCCACGGTGTTGCTACTTGTTACCACTGCACTGTAAAACTGCCTGTGTCTGTCCTGCTTTCAAACTTGTTCTACTGAATTAAAAACACCATTTTAATCCATCCCGTGGATTTATGTGAGCAGCACCATATTTAAATAAAAATTGTTTCATTACAAACCAGGGCTTCTCCTGAACGAAGGCATAAACTGTCAATAACAACTTGTCATTACAGGAACGAGACTGTCAGTTATTGCCACATCCCCCAGTCCTGACCTCACTCCAGCCCATTACCACATGTTCGAGCCATTAAAGGGGTTGCTGGGAGGCCAGTGTTTCTTACGGGAAGTAGGCAGTCCGATCCTGTCTCCGGCATACTGAGATAACTTTCACATTCAAAACATTCACCTTTTTATATTATGTGACTGTGACCATCGCCAACTGTTTTCTCCCTAGACCATCTAGCCGCCTACAATGTTACATTTCATTACTGCACTATAAAACTGCTTGTGTCTGTCCTGATTTCAAATTTGGCCTACAGACTTAAAACACCAACGCTCATGGATAAAGTACACATTACAATATTTACTTTTAAATATTTTCATCACTTCTCCTGAATGAAAGCTTAAAACCAACACCAACATCATTTGACATTACAGGAAATGTCTAAGAGTTTTTGCCACATCCTCTGTACAGTCTTAACCTCGCTTCAAGCTCTTTCTACATGTTTGGGCCATCTAAGGAGTTCCTGGCTAGTCATGTGTTTCCGAGGTGAAGCATGCAATGCGATCATGTTCCTAGCGTACTGAGAAAACTTTGTACTCTGGTGGTATTCAAGCACTAGTGAAACCCTGGGATAAGTGCTAACTTCATTAGTGTAGTGGGGGATTATATAGAGAAATAAAATAGAAATAAATAGCTAGATTTTATATTTATAACTTTGTTCTATTATTCTGCGCATTCAAAAGTCCCAGATTGACTTGAACACCAGTTGCAGCAGAACCTTCTATTCTATTCTATTCTATTTGAGAACGTTAGTGAATGTTCCAGGAACATTCCCTGTTAGCTGTGACAACATCATACAGAACAAAGTTTGATCTTTTTTTCAGGTAAGTCTATAATTTTGTACACAAGCATCAGTGATTTAAATCCGATGCAGACAGCTTCATGAGGCCAACAGATGCCAGCAGCAATGCTGCAAGCAGATGCAGGACAGTAAGAATGTGAATGTGTGGTTGCTTTGTTCTTACCATTTCAACAGCTTTAAACACTCTAATCAGGTTCCTTCCAAGAGCATCTTTGACCTCATCATCTGTCCAACCACGTCTCAACAATTCTGCTACCAGATCTGGATACTTGGATACATCCTCCAGACCAGTTGGTACCCTGCTCAAAACATGTACAGATATGTGTGTGTGTGTTTGTGTGTGTGTGAGAGAGAGAGCGATATATAAAGGGGTGTTTACTAATAAACCCTTATATAACAATAAAAAAAAAAAACAGATCAATCAAACTAAATATAAAATTTGATATTGCTGTCAGAAGAACAAATTATAAAGCTCTATAAGCTCTATGAGTCAATTCTTCTTTAGATAAAGCACCCTCCCACCTACATGTATTAAAACCGCTAATCTTTTCATCAAGTGTTGCAGATATAATCTTGGTGCATAATGTGCAATCATGACAGCACATTGAAGCTGGTGTTTTGCTCATATTGTCACAAGTGTAACTCGAACCACAGTTAGATGTACATTGTACCATTTATAATAATTGATTTTGATTCTACGTTCGTGTTAAATGTACAGTGGCAAACTTGTTTTATTGTTTGTTTTTAGAAAGGCTCGTATGGCAACATGAAGACTACAATGCTCTGGCCTCTTACCCACTGAGCATCGTGCAAAGTGACCTACAAGCCTGCATTGATATTTGCACTTGAAAAAGATATACAACCACAGCAAATGTGGATGTAAAAAGTTTACTATGTTGGGTATGAACAGGGGATTGGGTACAAGTCCAGGTTTATTTGTTGAAAAATATCATGCTGGATACCAGAGCTTCCTGTTGAGAAGGTAGTGTACTTTCATTTTAAGCAGTGGACAACACAGAAACTCTGTTGCTGTCTAGTGAAAGCACACAATGATTTGTGTTTTTCATCTTCAATCAGAATGGGGCACAGTTTAGTGTGTGTGTGTGCGTGATTAAAATTCTAGGGCAACAGCTGGGTGACAGGACAGATCATTTAATGAGTATTATAAGCCGTTATTTTGAAAAATAGTTCATTTGTCATGGAATAACTATAGGCCTAGCACAGTCACCTTGCACCTCCAGGGTCCGGGTTTGATTCCCGGCCAGGCTCGATTCTCGTCTCTGTGTGCATGGAGTTTGCATATTCTCCCTGTGCTTGGTGGGTTTCCTCCGGGCACTCCGGTTTCCTCCAACAGTCCAGGGACATGTAGGTTAGGCTAATTGGCGTTCCCAAATTGCCCGTAGAGTGTGAATGAGGGTATGTGTATGTGTGCCCTTTGATGGATTGGCACCCTGTCCAGGGTCTACCCCGCCTCGTGCCCTAAGTCTCCTGGGATAGGCTCCAGGGCCACCCCTCCACCACAGAGTGAACTAGAGGCCTCTAGTGGGCATCTTCAGTATTGCCACATCCTCTTTTTACATAACTGTTGTTTATTGACATAACTGTGGTTTATAGTTATGTGCTTTATCAAGTTGTTGGATTTTATACTGTCAGTTGTCAGATATAAAGTTTAAATAATATATGTTGGCAGAGACAAACTGTTTCTATTGCTGATGGTATTTATAATGCTGTGCTAGATACACATTTAAAAAAATATATCAATGTATATTAAAAAAAAAGTGTGCTTCAACCAGTGTGTGAAAGAGTTTCACATTCTGAATATTTCTGCTGATGGCGAGAATAACACATGATTCCTATTTTTGGTTTGTTTAAATCTGGGGCACAGCTCAGAATAGGACCTCAAAAGGAAACTCCTGACTCATGTTTACCTGGTAACACCATCATAATCACCACCAAAACCCACTATGCTGGAACCAGCTACTTTCTTGATGTGGTCGAAGTGATCTTTGCAGAGAAAGAAAGAGGAAGTGGTGTTAAACCTTACAAAAAAAAGTTAATTAAGTTCAAACCTCATTGTGTGTCTGACTCACCTGCCACGTGTGAGAGGTTTGCTTGCTTGCTGCAGGTGACATAGTCGTTATAGAAATTTACCATAACAATTCCGCTATTGTTTTTCTGGAACAATAACAACAACAACAACAAAACAGTTGCAATTTCAGTTACACCACAATAACAAGCTTTTGTAAAGCTCAGCATACTGTAATTGACAGATAATTGCAAAAAACTGCCAGAATCTACGTAGTTAAACAATAAAATCCTTCTTACTCTTTGCAGGTAGATGAATTTTATTACTTTTGCTGAGTCAAACAAAGTGATTACATGCAAGCTAATAAAATCTTTTATGTCCCAAGTTTAATGTCTTTTACCACTTTTATGAGGATGTCATCAGGGACATTTCTCTTGTGAGGACAGACGCTGTAGGCAGAAGAATGGCTGAACATGATGGGGGCCTTGGTGATCTCCAGCACTTGGTTCATCACCTGTTCTGACACATGAGCCAGGTCCACCAGCATGCCCAACCGGTTCATTTCATGTATTAGTTGCTGTGAAAAGTAAAAAAAAAAAAAAAAAACATTTACATGTGAAAGTAATAATAATAATTTTTCAAAAAAGCAATAAGCTTTACTTATGACAAACCTTCTACATATGAAGGATCTATCAAAAATGGGATGTTTTTACTAAGCTAGTAAAAATTTAAGTAATGTAAGTTTTTTAAAAACACACAAACAAACAAACAAACAAACAAACAAAACCACTACTACAATGTACTTTATACAATATAGTTGAATCCTGCTAAAAACAATGACGACATAAAATCCAAAAGGTAAAACAAAATTGTAATAAACTATAATTATATAAAATGCACATAGGTAAAAAAAAAAAAAAAAAAAAAAAAAGCTGCACCAAAAACAGAAGTATATTTATATAAATAAAAGAAAGGTTTTGTCTGTACATTGGTCAGAACTCTTTCAATGATATCTTTACGATTCGTACATTGGAGGACCAGAAACCAGTCTCTGATTATAGTCTCTGATTATATTTCTATTTGTATAAATATAAATCTGTCTGTCCATCCGGAGTATGTCATAGCATCACTCAAAACCAGCGGGACAGAAATTACTTTCACAATATCTAGGTATTTACCTGAAGTTAAACCTGCATCATAAATTAAATCAAAGTGTTGAGTAGAAGTGAAGTTATAAGCAGTTATTATATATATATATATATATATATATATATATATATATATATATATATATATATATATATATATATATATATATATATACACACACACATTTTTTTTTTTTTTTTTACTAATTTAGCAACTTTCCCTCTAGGTGGATGTGGCTATATGCATCAGTCAAGAGAGCCAATCACCGCATTTATAGACAGAGTATGTTTAACAAAAATGGTTAAAAAAAATGCACCACAAAATATAAGAATAAAATGTAAAATTTAGTACAAAAATTCTTCTTCTTCTTCTTCTTCTTCTTATTATTATTACAAAACAAATTTCAATAAATTAAATCAGCCTAATTAAAAAAGAATGATGAACTGGTGATAAGGAAAAGAAAGTTTATAAAACTTGCTGAGATCTTTGACCGAAACATGTTAAATATATATATTGTTATGTTTAATTAAATACAAATACTGTAACAGCATTATTAAATTATACTGAAGCATGAGCTGGAAAATAGCTTAAGGTGCACTGCAGCATGTGGATAAAATTCTAAGATATATAATATGCAACAGCATTTAAACCAAAAATGAAGTGTTATAGCCATACTTTAAAATAATAGAAAAAAAAAACTTTTGCTTCTTAAAAGAAATTAATGTGTTAAAGTTGTACAGTTTTTAAAACTTTTTTTCAGCGTTTTAAATTTGCACTCATGCAGATGATGTGCAAGGGTATGTGCAGATTAGTGGCAGTTTGACAGATGTTCAGGATGGTGTTCTAACCTTGCCAAAGTCACTTAGGCCATTGTGCTCCATGGGATCTGTGACTGTATCTACCAGCCAGTTATCTGCCCTAGGAAATATAGTAAAACATAATTTCTTAAGATTAATGCTTTCTCATAATCATTTATGTAATCATTTCTCTTTAAGATGGTTAATGTGTTTGTGTTTCAGGGAAAACCTGTTCCTATACACTAATTGTCCTACTAATGCATATGCCTAAACAGGTAATGGCAGTTTAGGGTGGGACGCAGAAATCTCTTTAAGGAAGATTGTCCATGATGTAAAACAGAAGTCAACTTAAATCCATTGATAGTATGATTGGTAAACTCACAAGATATTTATAGTTTAGATAAACCCAAGAATTTGAATAACTTTTAGGTTTGAGGTCCAGTCGCTCACCAGGGTGTGTTGCAGCTATGTGTAAGAGTCAGATAACGGACTCCTAGGTGATACATGGTGCGCAAAGTTCCCATACTGCTGTCTATGGAGTGACCTCCTTCTACCCCGATCAGGCTCGCTATCTTATTGTTGGCAAAGGCATCTAATATGTCTGGAATCGAAAAACAAACATTGTAATATTAAAGACCAATGATACAACGTTCTACTTAGATAAGGACCGGAATGTCCTGTTACCTTGACTACTGGAAGCAAACATGAAATCCTCTGGGTATTTGTTGCACATTCTGTGAATAACATCGATCTGTTCCAGGGTTTGTCTAACTGCATCTTTATACTGACTGTCGCATGGGACATATGCAGCCCAGAACTGCAGAACAAGAGCAGACATGTACGTGTATTGTTTATGGCTGCATAAAGAAGGTAAGCACAACAGTATAGTACAATTACTTGTAGTATAACAGCATAACCAGAGGTGGAAAGAGTACAACAATAACATCATGATTGTTAGAATTGTAAAATTCACTTGAGGAAAAGTAAACAGGGTCTTCAATTAACTGTAGTGCAAATCATAATGGATCACTCAGCTAGCTAATGGCTTATCTGGACATGCTTCAGCAAGTTGGATGTTTGGCTGTGAACTGCCATGCAGACCTTTACTAAGCTGTCACCTTTAAAGCATTTCAAACTTAAGAAACTTATTTGGGTAAGCAATATCTTCACTGGCTCAAATTATGGGTTTTCTTCAGGATTTATTTTTTATAATTTACACAGCAACAAATTTACCAAAATGAACATGTGAAATGTGTGAAGTATAAAATATTAATATATATATATATATAAAAAAAAAAAAAAAAAAAAAAAAAAAAATATATATATATATATATATATATATATATATATATATATATATATATATATATATATATATATATATATATAGTGGTTTCTTGTTCATTTTCCCCTCATAAAAAGTTTTTTTTTTTAAATACCATGAGAAGACTTCATGTTTAATGAGCAGATTTTATTTTATTTAAATGAACAGTGGCTCTTTTATTTGAGCAATAGCTAGAGTACTTATATCCCTCTTGTACATGAGTACTCACATACCTGTGCTGCTAAGCGTCCTCTTTTGATTTTTTCAATGTTGGTGTGTGTGGAACCGAGTGTGTGCAGGTCCACAGTGTTTAGCTGATTGTTAAACTTCTGCCTCAACTGCCATGGCAAATCATTGTGTCTGGGTGATATCAAGACATACATTTGCATTATATCATAGCATCTATAAGCATAAGCACATTTAACACATTTGTCTTTGGACTATATGATTATGTGAATGTGTTTATTAATGCCTGCTCATATCGAAAATAATTGGTCAAATGCTTTTCTTACCCATCTACGAGTGGTGTCTCAGACATCAGTTGCAGTGCTTTATCTTTGTATATGTCACCTCTGGAGGTAATTGTAAAAGCCAAAAGGAAGAAACATACATCCCTGATGCACCTCATCTTGCTCAACTACTGCTGTGCACTGCTCTATCACTGATTTCACAATTTCTCTCTCTGTCTCTCTCTCTCTCTCAGTTACACAGACACACAGTGGACATGAGATCATCATCAGGGTTATAGCTTAAAGTCTTTTGATTATCTTTGGGTTAATATGTAAAGTGAATTTTAGCTGTGACAGTCATAAATTTATTATGGGATACTGGTCAAATTGCCCTATAAACAAGAATTTATCTTTTGTATTTATGGTTTTTTCTGCTTAGACAAGAACATTTTGTTGCTTTGTGAAACAATCTGCATTTCTGTATTATTCTCCCTCTCCCTCTCCCCCTCTCCCCTTTATGTGTGTTTCCTTTAGTAGTTCCTCTTATGTCTCGTTTCTGTGTCTGCACACCTCCCTGTGTCTGAGGTGCTGAACTGTAAACATGTTTTCAAGATTGTGACCTTTTTTTAGCCACATTTTAACTGTTATAAAGTTTTAAGGAAGAAACCCTCGCATAAGGAGCAGTCATCTGGTTGTTCTTTGACTCGTTCTCCTGGCCGCCAGAGGTGTGTTGCAGACGGACTAGCTTGCATTCAGATCGATCCGGGATCGGTCAACTGAAAGCCCTGGGGATTTTTGGGACAAATTCAAGGGAATAAAACCCTGTAAAAGGGACCCTAAGGTTCCCAATGTGACTAAGGAGAGTAAGATGAAAGCATGCGTGGCAGGCGTGGCAGGCTCTTGGCCTTCGCCTTACAACCCCAGCTGTATGCTATGCGAACATGTTTTCAAGATTGTGCACCAGTGGGGGCCAGAGAGAAGTCTCGGGGTGCCTCACTAGGGTGCCCTCCACCAAAGGACAAGACCCTTTATGGTGAGTCCGGAGGAAAGGACAAGATCTACAAGACCCGTTATGGTGAATCCAGAGGAAAGGACAAGATCCACAAGACCCGTTATGGTGAATCCAGAGGAAAGGACAAGATCCACAAGACCCTTTATGGTGAGTCCGGCAAGACCATTTATGGTCTTGGTTACCCTGTGAATTCATGACATATGTGATTACTCCAGCTGCGTCTTGAGTGTTGTCTACTAGGGCACCCTCCCCATTGTTATTGGAATAAAGGTAGGAGGTGAGTAGGTGAGTGTGAATGCGAAACATGAAGTTGATTGTGTTTTTGGTTCTGGGAGTTGTAGGGTCGGGACTAGCCCATCCACATGATAACGTTTTTTGGCAGTTTGCCAATTGGACATCTAAACAATATACCAATGAGTCCTGTTATGTGTGTCAGCGGCTGCCCTTAGCAGTTGCTAAAACCTCGTTGAGACCCCGTCCCTGGCGGGGACGCGACACTTCCTGTACTGGCCCGAGTGTGCCTCAGTTATTATTGCCTTAATGGACAGAATTATACCAACTCAAATTCCACTCATTCCTCGTTCCTGAACTACACCGTTCGCGACTGGTGGTGCAGGTTTACCAATCGGAGTCAACAATATAGCTGTGACTTCCAAATCCCCCCCCCCCCCCCCCCCCCCCCCCCGCCTGTGTAAAACCACGTGGCATGCCTATGGCCTGAATGAAATTTGTACTGAAGGGAACTGTTCTTTCCAACAGTTTCCTAAATGTCCAACTAACATCTTGTCCTATTACAATCTTGGAACATGGACAGAGTGAAACCAATATTTATAGTACTTTGTACAGTAAAGGTACTAGAAAGAAGTTTCAGATATACATATTCAATGTGAGTATATAATATTATACTTCTTATGTATAGTGGCAAGAAAAAGTATGTGAACCTTTGGGAATTTCGTGTTTATTTTTTTTGCATTAGTTTGTCATTAGATATGATCTGATCTTTCTCTAAGTCACGGGTATTGACGAATATAATGTGCCTAAATTAATAACCATAAAACTTTGTTTTTCATGTCTTTATTGAATAAACTCATTCAATAAACAACATTTAACAACCCCTGTTGTGGACTTACTCTGTCATGGTCCCATGGTGTCACCCAACTTCTACAGAATCTCAGCTGAATTTCTTACCAAATAGTTTAATCTTAATTTCAGCAGTGCACAAAACATTTTGCCAATACCACTGTGGAGTGTCAAAGTGGTCTTTTGCAGACTACAGGCGTGCAGCAATGTTCTTTTTGGTAAGCAGCTGCTTCTGTCGTGGTGTCCTGCCATGAACACCCTTCTTGTTCAATGTTTTACTTACAGGTGTTAGCCAGTTTCAATGATGTCTTCAAATCTTTGCCTGTCACTCTGGATTGTTTATTTACTTCATTGGTGAGTCTTTGATGCGCACTTCTGGACATTTTAATTGTTCGCCCGCTTCTTGGTAGAGTAGCTACAGTGCCAAGGTGTCTCCATGTGCCTCAGTAGACTTGTGAATTCTTTGAAATCACTCTGTAACCTTTTACAAGCTTTATGTAAATCAACAATTCTTGATCATAGATCCTCTGAAAGCTCTTTTTGGAGATGCAAGGGTCACTTTAGTGTAGTCTTCTTGTATGTTTGAGTGGTTTTTAATCAGTCAAAGTAGCTCTAGTCCACATTGTCGAACTAATTTTCTTAACAAGACTCCAGGTATGCTAACACCTGATTAACACGGATTCACATACTTTTTTCAAAAGCACTATAATGTTTTCATGGTTGTACTCAATAAAGACATAAAAGATCAGAATATATTTGTGTCATCATTTTAGGCATTGTATTTGTCAATACTCTTGGCTAAGATGAAGATCAGATCACATTTTATAATTAATTAATGCAGAAAAGCATGAAATTCCAAATCGTTTACATACTTTTTGTAGTCACTTTATTTGCCTTCTAAAATACTCGAATCAAAGAAAGGTTAAAGGACAAAAAGATTTCAGTGTAACTTATTACAACTATTGGTGCAAATATTTTATTTATTTATTTATTTATTTATTTTTATTATTATTATTATTATTATTATTATAAAAGTAAATATAATATTTGCATATAATTATTATTATTATCACCACAGAAACAACCTACAGTAAAACAATCCTGACCCCATTTATTAACCTAGTAATGAAAAAAGGGCTTTAAATGTTTTGGCTTTAAGGGCTATGTGCTCACAAACAGTGACATATTGTACATCAAAGAATCTTTAGTTCTTGATTAAAAAAAAAATTACCTCCAAGGGTAGATGGAGGGAAGGGTTTGTATTCTGAAATGTGAAATTAATAGAAATATATAGTTGAAGGGGAATTTAACCTCTCTTCTTCAGGGGAGCTGTATCATGGCTGTCCATGTGCTCTGTTCCCACCTTCCAACAAGAAAAGAAAATCACTGTGTTAAAATGTACTGTATATTTTTACAATAAAAGGCCAACAAAGGTAACATTGTAATGTACTCAAATATATTAGAATATTCAATTTGAAAAAAAAAAATAATAATATTGTGAAAAGGTTCAATATTCTAGGCTCAACGTGTCCCACTCTAATCAGCTGATTAAGCTGCAATGATTAACACCTGCAAAGGGTTCCTGAGCCTTTAAATGGTCTCTCAGTCTGGTTCAGTAGGAACCACAATCATGGGAAAGACTGCTGACCTGACAATTGTGCAGAAAACCATCATTGAAATCTAAGGAGGGAAAGCCTCAAAAGGTAATTGCAAAAGAAGTTGGATGTTCCCAAAGTGCTGTATCAAAGCACATTAATTGGAAGTTATGTGGAAGGGAAAAGTGTGGACGAAAAAGGTGCACAAGCAGCAGGGAAGACTACAGCCTTTGTCAGGAAAAGGTTATTCAAAAGTGTTTAGGACTTTCACAAGTGGAATGAGGCTGGAGTCAGTGCATCAAGAGCCACCATACAGACGGATCCTGGACATGGGCTTCAATTGTCGTATTCCTCTTGTCAAGTCGTTCGCTCCTGAACAACAAACAACGGCAGACGCATCTTACCTGGGCTAAAGAAAAAAATAACTGGTCTGTTGCTCAGTGGTCCAAAGTCCTCTTTTCTGAAGAGAGCACCTTTTGCATCTAATTTGGAAACCAAGGACCCAGAGTCTGGAGGAAGAATGGAGAGGAACACACTGAAAGATGCTTGCAGTCCAGTGTGAAGTTTTCACAGTCTGTGTTGATTTGGGGAGCCATGTCATCGGCTGGTGTTGGTCCACTGTGCTTCATTAAGTCCAGGGTCAATGCAGCCGTCTACCAGGAGATTTTGGAGCACTTCATGCTTCCTTCCACAGCTTTATGGGGATACTGACTTCATTTTCCAGCTGGACTTGGCACCTGCCAAAAGCACCAAAACCTTGTTCAATGACCTTGGGATTATTGTGCTTGATTGGCCAGCAAAGCCGCCTGACCTGAACCCCATAGAGAATATATGGGGCATTGCCAAGAGAAAGATGAGAGACATGAGACCAAACAATGCAGAAGAGCTGAAGGCCGCTATTTAGGCAGTGCCCCAGGCTGATAGCTTCCATGTCACGACACATTGAGGCAGTAATTGCTGCAAATGGGGCCCAAACCAAATACTGAGTAGATATGCATGCTTATACTTTTCAGAGGTCTGATATACAGTAGTTTTATGTACAATCCTTGTTTTATTGATTTATTGATTTATTGATTTTCGGAGATTGTGGATTTGGGGTTTTCATGAGCTGTCGCCATAATCATCTCAATTATGACAAATCATGGCTTGAACTAGCTTGCCTTGCAGTATAACAACAATGATTAGCGGAAAAGCATCTCAAAAAGCACAGTGCATCAAATCTAGGGGCAGCTTGAACAACAGAAAACCACATTAGGTTTCACCATCTTTGTCAGCAAAAAAACGGAATCTCAGTTTACAATGGACACAGGTGCATCAAAACCGGACTGGGACAGATCAGCAAATGTGGCTTGGTCTGATGAATGATTTCAACTATGGTGTGGATTTTCAGCATAAATGTTTAACTGTCAAATTTGTAGCAATTATTCGTTGGAATTAAATCAACATCAGAATCTAATCTGGCTCAAGTTAAATAAAAGGGTAAAAATCTTAAAGTTCAAAGTAGGGACAGAGCATGATCATAACTTTCATGACGTTTCTTCAAACACTAAGCATTTCCTGAGAAATTAATCTAGCAGCTGATGTCAACATGATTAAAAGAGGTGTCACAAACGTTATCATAACATCAGCCCTGTAAGCTAACAGTCATTATGCTATGATTGTTGGTGATTCATTCTTGAACTGCAAAACACTTTGTGAATATTTTTATAACAGTATTAACTTTTATGTTATGCATAAATTGTATACACTAACGAAGACGATGTTTTTCTATATCACATAATAAAATTGATTATGCCAAATGAAGGGTGAATTCATATGTGAATTCATATTCAATGTTTGGATTTCCTGGCATAAATTAACATTATGTGAGGGATTTGAGAAATTTCTGGTAAAAATAAAGCCTTAAAACAAATGACATTAAAGAAGACTTCAAGCCGCAGTAAAACATTTTAATGGTGCAAACATTTTAAAGAAGGCTGTATCTCTGTGAATGATGAACCAAGTCAAGGTGGCTCAGAGCCCACTACAGTCATTCATGTGAGCATTGATCTAAAACTTGTCACCAACTCGCAGAAGAGAAGCATCTGCTTGCACATCTGCTTACAAGAACTTGGCTGGGAGGCCGACGTGAAGCAGGCGGTCCAATCATAGCTGCAGATAAATGTTCTAATAATATAAAGTCAACAACATATTTGACCTAATAAATGAACCAGCACAGGACTATGGTGCTGGATGATGAAGTAGGACATTCACAACATAAATTTTACTTAAGCATCATGCTTTTGTTTTAATGCTTAAGACAATTACCATAAAATATGTTCACAAGTAATACAAGACAAATACTGTACATTAGACATAAATGGATCTACAATAAATAGCGCCACAAATTAGGGACAAACTCCAAACATGGGAGATGAAGCCAAATCAGTAAGTAAACAGAAATTGAACTACAGTAAATACACAGTGTCTGCTGGGAACTAAAGATTTGCTTTTGGGGAGCTACCTACTTGTCCAGCCCTCATGTTTTATGCTGTTGCCTCAGCTAGGAGCTTTGATTAGGGAGCCACCCAGTTGATCCCACCTTAATGTTCTGTATTGTCAGCCACAGTTGGGAGGTCTGTGCCCTCACCTGGTGTTCAGTCCTGCCAATGTCACCTGGGAGGTTGGTTTGGGGAAATTACGATGTCACACACTGTCAGAGATGACGTCAATTATCAGGACATAAATACATTCACAATTAACACAAGAATTCTGGCTTACATGGAACTCATAAAAAATCATAAACTGTTGATAATAAACTGTGTTTGTGAAACTCATGTATAAAAGCAATATCACACTCAAGGTCACGCTGTTGTACTGAATATCAGCACTTTTCTGATATCTTCAGGACTCAGGCAGCAGCCTTGTGCCTATGACATCATCACAGCTGTGCTGATATTCTCTACAACAATGTCAACCTTTGAGTGTTAAAGTGGAAAATTATAAAAATGACATCTCCAAATTCAGAAAGTTGCCCCATACAGGACAAAACTCTCATTTTACTAGATTTGCACCCTGAAAATAAAAAATCTCCTAGTCCTAGTCCTAGTCTCCAAGCATTGATTGTTGTGCTAAAATATGGATTCAGCTGTCCATCAATGCAAAGAACAATCATCTATGCATAATATACAACAATACTGAAATTTTTTTACCAAAGTAAACCCTGGGACGAATTGCTATTACAAGTAAATGTTGACATCGGTAGATATAATCCTTGAATAGTGGCTTAAGATCTTAAGATCGTCAGTCTATTGTTCATTGTGCCACTGTTGTCTTTCGTGAAGATGGGTTTCAAGTAAACCTGAAAGCTAGAAATGGTGACCATGCCTTTGTTATTACCATACCAACTTTGTTAGTGTAACCTTTATATGTGATTTTTATAAAAGAACTTTATATGTGATATATAAATCGCATAAACGAATAATGGGATGATGTTTTACTATATGACATCATAAAATTGCTCAATGCCAAATGAAGGTCTGGTCTTTGGCCTAGAATTTCCTGGAACAAATTAACTTTATATAACCACAATACATAACTAAGACATAATGCTTGCCATAGTACATTGTGAAAAAAGTGATAAACTGTTTAGTTGTGTTTCAGTTGTGTTTTAGGAAACAGGGATTTTAAAACAAGAATATGACAAATGCTAATTAGATGTCATGAGAACCGTAAGAACCGTAATGGAAACATAATGACTTGCAGAATTTAACCCAGACATGCACTCTAAATTATCAGATGTAATACACACATGCAGCTCAGGGGAAAAATAGTTTATGTTTTTTTTTTCTTACAATTGCATGTATTGGTAAGATGAACAGTTTTGTTTCATTTTTTGTAAACTGCTGACAATATTTCTCATAAATTTAAAATATATTTAGATGTTATATAGATATATAGAATGCTATTTAGAGTGTATATTTAAATGAAATGACATCATCAAATAAAAATAACCCAAGATCATGCAGTATTTGCAGAGCCTTAATAACTCAAATAAAACATAACAAAAATAAATTGTAAACAAATTGTGTTAATGTTTTGGCTAAATAACATTAAGAGAACCGTTTTTGGTGGAATAACTCCGATTTGCAGTTACAGCTTTCATGAGTTTTGGCTCTCCACCAGTTTTTCACATTGCTGTTGGGTAACTTTACACCACTCTTTTTTGCAAAAAAAAAAAAAAGCAAACAGTTCAGCTTTATTTGATAGTTTGTGATTATCCATCTTCCTCTTGATGACATTCCAGATGTTTTCTGGAGTTTTCTGCAGTGGTCTCTTTTTTTTTTCTTTTTTTTCCCCAGAGCTGTGTAAATAAAACGGAGAGGGTCACCTTTGACCAAGATTAATCTCGTCTCCCTGTCAGACGGTTGATAAGCTCAAAATCTCTCTTGTTTTTTAGTGGAAAACCGATATCCCTTCCTTCAGTTTTTTAACCTTGTATGTTGAGGCATGCTCATGCACATAAACTGGCAGAAGATTTTCACAGTAAGAAGTCTGTGGCACAAAAGTCTGGCACTGTAAAACCGCAGACAAAAAAGCAATCACTTTGGTTTTACACTGGGACTGATGTCACATGCAAGAGCTCTCTAAACCTTGATGACTAACCATTATATATGCTGGTACACTGCAAACTTCAATTCAATTCACACTCATAAATCAAAGTGAACTTCCCCCATAAGAAACAATGGCAGCTCTGATTATTCCAACAGAGCAGTGTTTCAATTAGTATCTGTGTTTGTGCATGCATGCAGCGTGTGTTTGTTTGTGAAGACGAGAGGAGAGGAGGAGGGAGGGGGCTACTGTGTAGGATGACTTTCACACACGTGTGCGTGTGCGCTCAAACACACACTAACGGAAACACTGCTCTGTCGGAAAACTATTTTCTATTTATTTATTTTTATTATTTAAATTTTTAATTTCTTTATTTTTTTTCCCCTAATCTTGTTTCCTTGTCTAATCTATTACTACTTTTCTTTCTTCCCAGTAAACAAATCAAAGCAACTGTTTCCAAGACTAAGCAATTTCCCTCTGAGATGAATAAAGTTCTTTGAATCTTAACAAGCAGTCTCCTTAATGACACTCGTGCATTAAAACTGAGCATGGGAGATGATTACCCACAATCCCACAGCATGAGAGAGAAGAACGCTCGGCAGACAAAGCAAATGTTTACTACCCATATGGCAAGACATAACTCATTTATCAAGTTAAAATTGATTTTCAAATTTGGCTTGTCTTGAAAAACGGTCACAGACCAAGATACTCACAATCCAAGGTTCCATTGTACAGGTTTCGTGAATGAGGTTAATTATTTCGGTAATGATAATAAGTATACTAGTCTGGGATTTTGAGATAATGTAGAACAAAAACTGATGATATTTGCATAATCATGCATTCAAGTTCAAAAGTTTATTGTGTAAAAAGTTTAAAGTGCTCGTCCTATCATCCGGAGATCGCTGGTTTGCTTCCCGGATGATGCTGTAGCCTCTCGCAGCCGAGGGCCTAGTGAGAGCAAATTGGCCAAGCTCTCTCTGCAGGGTGGGATGGTAGGCACTTATGCCTCACACATTAATTACAGCAATTCTACAATGAATGAAAGGGAAGTGGAACAGTAAGATTACAGGGTGAAAAGGTGAAGAAGGTACAGGAGTTTAAGTACTTGGGCTCAGGGGCGGATCTACCGGGGTTGCACGGGGTGGCAATTGCCACCCTAAGAAAAAGCCTCGCCACCCCATTTGCCACCCCAGCACTAGTGTCCTAGTGTTTTAAAAATAAAAGAGTTTTTTAATTTATCCGACATTCCAATCCAGATATCAGGTTCAAGTCAATCACACATCAGCCTTTATTTCATTTTTATAGGACAATGTAAAAATGTGCACCCTAGTGTATACACCGAATAAGAATAGCGTTCCTTGAATCCACAAAAACAATGCAAGGATGCTTGCTTCAGTGTTGCCACCCCTCAGAATTTTAATGCCACCCCCTTGCCACCCCATGAATAATTTTCTAGATCCGCCCCTGCTTCAGGGTCAACAGTCATGTGTAATGGAGAGTGTGGGAAAGAGGTAAAGAAGCGAATGCAGGCAGGTTGGAATGGGTGGAGAAATGTGTTGAGATTCTCACTGATAGTTGTGAAAAATTATGCTGACTGTTTGAATTAATATTAAGTTCATAAGAGATGTTTAAAAGTCATACACAATATGTTTCAATTATCAGTACCCCAACTGCCCTTAAATGTAATGTACGAGAATGGTGTTGCGGAGGATGTTGTGCATCAGGATGTTTGCCAACAATAGAGAAGCCATGAGGCTTTACTATTTTTTTTTTCTCAGTGCATATAATTAGACCTAAACAAACTACATTTTCATGAAAAAATTGTAAATCTAAATTTTCAAGATGTAGAAAACTTCCTGTTTCGGTCATGAGAATCAAAATATGTTAACATTTTATATATTAAATATTAAATATTCTATATAAAACAGAATATTTAATATTTCATTGGGGAGATATAAAGAAATTATCTTACCTGGTAGCCATCTTAAAGTAAGTGTCCAATTAATGTGCTCAATTACTATTTTGCTTCAGTTTAAAGAGTCCTTAAAAAATGTTGCGTATGAGAACATCAGACATGGACACGTCATTTTCCTACTTTTTTCATTATTACAATAAATATTCAGCATTTTTTTAATGTCATCTACAATAATTTAGTACAACCAAAATTAATCTAAACAACCATTTTTTGTTACTTTGTTTACATTACAACATAATGCATTCAAACACTACCGGATGCGTTGTGGTAATGAGAATTTCTGCAGAAAATGCAACAGAAAAATAATTATCATGTCGAAATGACACATTGTGCAAGGTAGAGAACAGTGTTGTCTTTATACTTATGCTTTTTTATAATTACAAAATTACTCACTCATCATTATCTATACCGCTTAATCCTGTACTCAGGGCCACGGGGGGCCTGGAGCCTATCCCAGGAGACTTAGGGCACAAGGTGGGGTACACCCTGGACAGGGCGCCAATCCATCACAGGGCAATTACAAAAGTACACATTTTATATTTAAAATCATTAGTGCCTTGGTGTTTTAACGGTTTCATGAGAATCACCCAGCTATGACCCGGAAGTGTAATGTGCATCAAGCCGCTCATACATTTGCTCGAGGCGCTGCCAGATCTCAGGGCCTCCTCATGCTTATCACTCACTATTACTTGCCCTTTCATTAATTACTGCACCAAGCCCGCAGGCATCTTCGGTTGGTGCGATCAATCTGTTACTTGGAGAAAGTTTGACCATCTCCTCACGAGATGGAATACTGAATGTAAGAGCCCTGGTGCAGGTTCTCGGAGGGGGTCAGTGATATTTGAGAGTGGTTATGCACATTAAGATAATAAAACTGGTAACTGAAATAAAACTAAAAACGCAAAAAAAAAACAACAAAAAAACCTCGCTCGACCCATCGAGACAGGATGGCGCTTTGGAAACGAAAAGTTTATTTTAAGTGTTCTCACCTTTTGTGTCTTTTAACTCTATTGTTATATTTATTATCTTTTCAGTATTCTCTTTTTTGTTAGTCTTTTTTTGCTTTCGCGTCGCGTGCTGCTCTCTCGTTGACGAAGACCTCTCACATCGCTTTGTCTTTGTCCCTATTAATGGAGCGCGCCGTTTTCCGGGGCCTTAAATAATCGCTCTGTTGGGTGTGGCGCGGCTCTGCTGATTTCCCCCATGGCGGCGTCGCCAAGCAACCGCGCGTGAGGGTTGCAGCGGATGCACAGCGCAGCGCATTACCTCGTGGATCTGCCCCTCGCGAGACGTACGTACGTCGTTTCAGTAAGATACTCAAACTTACAAAATGTTCTTTCTTTGGTTTCTTTTTTTTTGTGTTTTTTTTGTAATTTAGACAGAGAGTTCTGCCATACAGAAGGACAGGCCGATATATACAACATTCGACCTGAATTAATAATATCACTGATTACATTAAAGCCGATCAGTTTATTTTACGCTGTAGTTTAAATTAGCCACATTAACGACGTTCCTGTTAACGACGTGATGGTACAACGTTTTGTTAGTATATATGTACTATCGAAGATTTAAATACATTTGTAATACACTAAAGGGTTTTTTTTTTTAACTGGGGGAAACTTAAACGTTAACTGAAATAAAATAGAAAACGCAAAAAAAGAAATTGCTGATGAGAAAGAATATTAGGACTGATAAATAGAAAGGCTCGCACGCACGCACGCACGCATCCTCTGCTTACATGAACTTTCGTCATGCAATAAGTGTTTTGACCTTACGCCAGGCAAAGAGTGAGTAGTCTGTCTGATATTTAGTTTTTGCATGTCTAGCGGTTTTCACACGTTTAAATAAGCGACCTTTATTCAACGGGTGAATAAAACAAGTCATGTCTATTTCAGTTGGCTTCTGATCTTATCTTGTTTTTCACACCAGCACTATTTTTTACAATTTCATTACGTTAAAAACCGGCAGAATGTATTTTGCAAGCTCGGATTTTAGCAGAAAAACGGAGTAAATAGTTCTAAAAACGCTTCTTTATTGTGATGATGTATGTAAATGTTCAGACATAAAATGTATTCCTTCTTTCTAGAGCATTCATAAATCTAAATACTGGAATTTCTTTAATTTTCTTTTTCTTTTTTTTTCTTTCTTTTTTTGCAGTTTACTTGTTATTTCAGCACTGTGAGCCATATGAGGGCTTCACCAAATGCAAATCAATTGTGCCATGCCTGGTACTTTACAAGTGATTATTATTCATCAACATACTGTACACACAAGAATATGAAGAAAATCGCAGTTGTCAAAGCTTTTTTAAATCAGGCAGAAATGTTTGGTGTTTATGAGTTTGCATGTTCTTCGCATGCTTGGTGGGTTTTCCTCCGGCTACTCAGGTTTCCTACCAAAGTCCAAAGACATGCAGATTAGGCTAATTGCATGTCTGTAGCTTGCCTGTAGTGTGTAAATGAGTGCGAGAGTGTGTGTATGGGTGTACCCCGCCTCGTGCCCTAAGTTTCCTGGGATAGGCTCCAGGCCCCCATGACCCTGTATACAGGATTAACCAGTCGATTAATCAGACGATTAGTGAGTGGAATATGTTTGATATTTTCATAAAGTAGACCTGTCAAAGCATATTATAAGTAGAAAAATATTGTTGGAAAACAAAAAATCCTCTGTCATTTCTTATGCCAGAATACAGCTGTAGTAACATCTGAGAGGATTGTCTACAGCAACACACACATTCAAATGTAATGCCAGAAATAACACACAATATTCTTCTGCATGCTCAGTGCTTTCATACTAACTCCCCTGCGTGGGGCCAGAGTTTCCTGTTACTTCTGTACAAATTGGTCATGTGACTCCCATGCATATCTATTTGATTTTGACAGGAAAGACAAAGTAGGTCATTATGATAAGAAAAGTTTACCAAGACAAAGCTTATTTTTTCGTTTTAGCAAAACGATTGTATAGTTTCCAAAAAGCATGAAGTGAGATGACGACAGCCTTTCAAATGAGGCTGTTATATATAACTGGTCTGTCATCATGCAATGTCAACACCCTACTGTTATCTGTCATGAAACTTGAAGGCACCGCAGGCTAAGTATGTATGTATGTATGTATAATTGAAGTTTCTCATGACTTACCTCCTATGAGCCAAGTTGTTTTAGCACTCAACCACAAAAACATTTTTCATATAAGTTTCACACACACACACACACACACACACACACACACACACATATATATAACTTGCAATTAGACAAAAAGACAAAAAAAAAAAAAGACTAGATAAAAAGACAAAAACAGTAGTAAAATATTCAAGATTCAAGGTGAAGACATTTCTTATGTAATTTAAAGTTACTACTAACTCTTGCATCGTGCTAACACCGGTGACTGTTAAATGTTGAATAACCATATCAGCAATCATGTTTTCAGTTCTTTCATTTATGTTATGTGTGTTGTTGAGTAATTACGTGGGTTGTTTTCCTCAGAGAAGCAGTAAAATAGGAAACCAGCACATGATGGGTTTGCATCACCTTCTGACCAATCAGAATTGAGAACTTAACAATGCTTTGGTGTATTCATAATAGTTAGTAATGCCCTGGTTTAATAAAACAATAAACTCACACTTTTGGTTTAGAAAACAGCCAACAGTGTAAAAGCAGACCATAAACCACAGGTGCGCACGTTATTTAAAATGTTTCAGGAAACCTTTCAACAGTGGAGTAATTGTATTTGCCTTTAGAGAAATATACTGTAATTCCCCCAGCACTAAAAAAGTGAAATGATTGGTTTCTCAGGTAATTCCCAGTTATGTACAGCACTGTATATATCCTTTCCAAGTTGCTAGTCAAGTTGTTAGGTTAAACCCTGCTCTCTTTTTTCTTCCCACTCAGGAAAGTATTTAAAGCCGCCTTGACTCAAACTTCCTCTTAAAGACGCTCGCACACATTGACAGACACCCACAGAGAGACATGGCCCGGCTAGACGTTACAGAGACTTTTCAAGGCATCACCTTTCCTGGACACATGCATACGCAGGAATCTCTTCGCAATGCTACTAACTTTAAATTTCAGGACACAGACATCTTGATTGTCACCTATCCCAAATCAGGTAGGTTGAAACTCAAACTTTAATGTGTGTTTGTGATTTATGTTTTCATTTTAGTCACATGATTGATTTATACATCTTATTGTCACTATATTTCATGTTTCTCCTTATTGTAGGGACGACGTGGATGCAAGAAATTGTCACGGTGGTATCATGTAAAGGAGATCCAAGAAAATCTCAAACACAGCCTAACTTCTTTCGAGCTCCCTGGATTGAGCAGGGTTACAGCAAAGATGTTCTGAAGACTTTCCAAGGTCCTCGGGTTCTCACCACTCATCTGCCATACAAACTGCTAGCTAATGCACTCCAAGGCTCCAAAGCAAAGGTAACTCAAGCCTCCTGAAATATTCCTGTTGGTTTTTTTACAAATCTGTTCGCTTTACATTCAATTGTAGTCACTGTCAGTGTTCAATTCACTCACATCTCTTCATCTTGCTCGTTAATTTACTACAGCAGGTGTGACTTCTGTTTAACTACACTGGTGCCTCCTGCCAAGCTTGATATGTAAGGCAGGGTTGCCGGTTTTACAACCAGTGGATCTATTTTTGGAATAATTTGGGGATGAAAAGATGAGGCTAGTTTAAAACCATGGCCTTTGTTTTAAAGCAAATAATTCAACTTAAATATAATAGTTTTCAGCAAAAAAAAATAAATAAACAGGTTATGACAAACAAGGGAAACATTGTAATGGTAGACAGTTTCTCTATGATGTACAGAACCATTTCTTTTAAACATATTGCAGGGGAGAGGCAAAAGTGGATTATGGCTTTGATCAGAGATTATGTGCATGTATTATGGCCGGTCAATCCTGTTCAGGTACTTTAATCAAGGGTAGGTCCATAATCTCAGGGAGTAACCACATCGTACCTTGTTTTATTGCATAGCTAACTTTGCTGTGTTAGTATTTAATTGAGATGACAATTTTCACTTTAAACTAAATTCCACTCCAAATGCCTAATCAACAAGGTATTTATTGTACCAAAAAAAACAACAACAACAACAACAACAATGATGTACACCATTCACCTAACAGATTTGATAAAAACATTTTTAAAGAATTAATTATATAAATTCATCATTTCATATACTGTTGACTGACTGAAAGGTACCAGGTTTAAACCCCAGCACCACTATCCTGCCACTGTTGGGCCCTTGAGGAAGGCCCTTAACCCTCAACTGCTCACTTGTGTAATGTGATACACTATATGTATGACGCTCTGAATAAGGGCATCTGCCAAATGGCATAAATGTAAATGTCATGTAAATGTCATGTAAAGGGCTAGCCAAGACACAAGGTTAATGAATGCACCTACAGTATAAAACCAGCTCAAACTAGTCTGTTCTCCTGTGTAAACAAACCAGAATCTAAGACCTTGAGAACGTGATAAAAAAGGAAAGCATCAAATATGAGGTCATTGCAGCAGGATATCAAAACACACCCGTGACCAACAACAGACCTAGATGCTAATGCTAATGCTAGTTAGCTAGCGTCTCAATTGTCATGAGTAAGGTGAACGTGTGATTGCATGTGACCTCCATGTAACCTATATCTGAATCCATGGTGTCCTTCCTTGTGTTGATGATTTTACTTAATGAATCGCATATTTGATGGCAGGTGCAAAAGATCTTGTGGCTGAGCTGATTTGCCTTAAGAAAATATAACGGTGTTATATATAGCTAATATAGTGCCGAGAGTCCTTTCACATCTGCTTCTAGATGTGAATTATACAGAGTATATATTAGGGCTGCTAGAGGTAGTAAATGATCCTAGGACTCTGGGATCTGGTATCACAAGATGAGGTCAAGTTTCTTCTGTTAACAAGTTTACTGCTGAATTGTTCATTTGGTATCTAAAACTTCATAATTTCTTTGAAGCTTTTTTTTTGCTAGGATGGCTATTGTTAAAGGTCCTATAAGAAAAAAAAAAAGAATTAGGTACGATTCTGGTCTTTATTAGGACAATTGCAAATGGGATGAAAAAATTGACCATCATTAACCAGAAATAAACTTTATTATTTAAACAAAATCCAGTTTGGTGGAGTCAGACCTGATCCTGCTCTTCCTTGATGGAGAAAACCGAGCCAAAATTGTTACTCTGTGTTGTTCAGCATATTGTGAATTAAGGATGACTGGTGAGAGGTTAAGGTTAATGTTTAATGAGGGTATTGAATCAGGTCCAACTCCTCCCCCTGGACTTTTGGTTGTGCTTTCCTTTTTTGATCGTGTATAATTCTTTGTAATTTGAAAATTTTAACTCTCACCTGTCGTGGTGCTTTGACTTATGTTCTGCCTTTTAAAACTTCCAAAATGTATGGTTTCAGGTCATATATGTGGCGAGAAACCCGAAAGATGTGACTGTATCTTATTACTACTTTCATAACATGGCCAAGTTCCTAAAAGATCCAGGGACATTCTCTGAGTTTCTGACCGATTTTCTTGAAGGAAGAGGTTTGCAAACTTAATATGTTTCAATTACAAGTCATACAAAAAATTGTAGTCTTGCTTGATATGAATGTCTGAATGTTCTGTTAATTTCTTCGTAGTGTACTATGGGTCTTGGTTTGATCATGTGAAAGGATGGACCAGCAATGCCAGAAACATTGAAAACTTTCTGTATATTACATATGAAGACATGTGGGAGGTAAGATGATCCTTATCGTATTCATTGACGTCTTGAAGTTGTCTTTCGTGGTTGGTATTATGAAACCATTAGAGTTGAGCCAGCACCAGCGCATAAAGCTATTACATGAACACACGCCCACGGACACACACATGCACGAGTGCACGCATGCAAACATACGCCCACACATACACAAACACACACACACACACAAAAAAAAGGGAAATGCCATTCATGTTTCCTAATTTCGTAATTCGCAGTGTGCCAGTCATTAACATACAAGTCGCAGAGAGACCCGGAGACAGACAGACAACGGGAAATGCATTCGTATTTTCCGCTTAAACAAAAGGTTGTAGCAGACACAAGCTGTTTGTATGCATGCAGTAACTATTTGTCTGAACAAGCACAATAGGAAGCACTACAGAAAGCACAATTATAAAGCCTTACACTGGTATAGACCATATTGACCATGTTGAATGTGTTCCATTGTCAAACAGACAGTAAATGCCATTCAGAATATTAGAATGTGTGACATTTTTGTAAGGCCCAGGCATCTCATATATAATGAGATGAGATGCATTTACAAATTTGAAGTTTAGATTGATATATTGTATTAGCAGATAATTTTACTCTTTTGTAAAAAAGAAAAAAAAAGAAAAAACAAGCTCACTATTTGGAAATAGACATGATACAAAATGAAGGATAAATTTCCCTACACTACCAGTCAAACGTTTGGACAAACCTTCTAATTCCATGATCTTTACTCATATTTCATTCTTTCTACACTGTAAAGCAATGCTGAAGACATCCTAAATATACAATAATCCTTTGAACAGTTGATATTGTGGTGTATCTGCTACTTATGCTCTGTAAAGCTGTAGATCTGTATAGTAAATACCTAATTCCACATTTGTTATGTCATTTTTTTTTAAAACCTCCAGCAACATTGTTCTAGAATGTAGAAAACATATTTCAATCTTGTCTGAAGTTTTAACTGGTGTGTCCACACTTTTGACTGGTACTGTACATTAAAGATATGCTCACATTGCATATTATGCATATTTTGCAGTGTGGAAGCTGCTATTGAAAAAATTACCAATGCGTTCTCATTAAAGATTTAAAAAAAAAAAATGTTTAAAGAATTTATATATATATATATATATATATATATATCAAATATTATGCTCTCTGATGATCTTCGCTTACTCATCTATAACAGATTTTAAATTCAGTTCAAGATCAGTTCTAACATACTGTACGAGGGTCTATTGACACTTGAGTAGTAACCTGTCTTTGGTTTGGAGCAGGATCTGTGTGGTTCCCTGGTGAAGGTGAGCAGATTCCTGCAGTGCCCTCTGCTGGAGGACGAGTTGATCAGCACCCAGAAGAGCTGCAGCTTCAACAGCATGAGAGAGAACTGCATGGTGAACTACACCCTGATTCCTCAGGAAATCATGGACCACAGCAAGGGCAAGTTCATGAGAAAAGGTAGGGCTTTCACAAAGGATATTTTAGTTCTTTAAAACAATTTTTTTTTAAGTGAACTGTTGAGAAAGGTCTGCCATAATCACAAATAAATCAAGCTCTCTCTCCTCTCCTTTTTTTGCAGGTCAAATCGGAGACTGGGTCAACACTTTCTCCCAGGAGCAAAGTCGCAATTTTGATGCAGTTTATGCTTCCCAGATGGCGGACACCATGTTGACCTTCGTGTGGGACAACAAAAAAATCCAGCAGAGACACAAGGATCTTACCTCTTACATGACATGAAACAGCACTTTCCACATAGGGGTCATGCTGTTATGCTATTCGAGCTTACAGAGTTATCAAGAATGTTGTGGAGAAGCATAGCAACCACATTGCACTTTGATTTATAAGTTCATTATTGTAATGAGCACCCAGGACTGAGGACAAAAAAAAAAAAAAACTGGATACACTTTATGATTAAATACATTAACTAATTGCATTAAATATATTTCTACCTGTGTGGCATGGCAGGCGGCTTTACTGTCTTGTAGTTCAAAGGTCCATAGTTAGATCATGTACTTGGATTGCTTTCTGTGTGGTGTGTTACATTTCACGTGTACTGTACATGTGTAATGGCTTCCTCTAGGTGCTCTTCTAGTTTCCTTCCACCTCCCATAAATATACAGTAAAAGTAGCTGGACTGTTATACTTTGGCGAGAAGAATTCCAGGAATGTTATATCTAAGCTATATTCTCACACCCAATGTTCCCAGGATTTATCACAACCCTTAACTGGATAAATGGGCGACGACAGATGAAGAAATTGATATTTTATTAAACTACAAGCACACAGTTTGGCATTTTCAAGTATGGCTCATATGATAAAAATGTTTTGTGTCTATTTTTCTTATTTTCCAATAAAATTCCTCCTCATGATTTTTATGAATGTACACATCCCCCTATGAGTGAAAGACATCCCCCTATAAATAATCTAAAGGATGCAAACGTCTTCAACACAAGTTTATGCTTGCTTTAAACCTCTAGAATGTCACTATGAGGCCAGTTTGTGCACCATGACAATCAGATATATTAAAATCTCTTTATAAAATATATCCTTCACTGAAGAGCTTTGACCTTATGCCTATCATAAGGTAACAGCTCTCTATTGAAGGATATATAACATCTGAAAACAGCTTAATATCACTAATTGACAAATTGACCAAACTCCAAATACTTCATCAGGTGAACAATTCAACCCATAAACCATACATTTTTTTTTTACACCCATAAATTCAGCTCAGAGATCATTGGTAATATTTGATGTCCTTAACCAAAGTAGCCCCATATACCTTATTAAAGCATAAAGCATTACTCCCATCTTGATATAATAATTGAATAATGCCATTACAAAACAATGTTTATTGTAATAAATCACAATTATTATTGATCAAGACATTCATTAAAATAGGTTTGAACAAGACGAAACAGATTTTCCCTGGGTTCATGGTCATCATATGAATCCATATTACACAAGGGACCAGTAAGAGTCAAATGTCTCTGTGCTGTAACAACAAAATAGCTGTGTTTAAGGTTTCAACTCAAGAAATCACACACCTTTTACCTTATAACAGTCATTCTGGAAGTGTCACTCTGTTTAAATTTATTAATCATTTATTGCTTATAATTAAATAATATACTAAACTGATTTTTTTTTCCAGCTACGCTTAAGTGTCATAATGTTACTAATTACTACTCCATGATGATTCCTGTGATTTTGATACTTCAGGGTAATCATGATGATGAGAGGTTTTACTATGATATTTCATTATTCCATTACAATGCATGAATGAAAGGTAAAAAACTGAAGATTTCAGACTCTGCAGAAATTTAGCTATCATTTTCAGAAGTGAAAAATACAGAGAAACTGTTCTTAAGTATGGGGTGTTTCAAACCCTTTATTTAAAAAGTTCACAAAACCTGAATTAAAAACTACTTGAATCAAGCGTTTAATTATATTAGATAAATAAGCATCAAAAGATTCATTTTCTTTTAAAAAGGTAATAAGTTTATTATACATTTATCAGATGCCCTTATCCACAGCGAGCTGCATTTATTCACCACACGCTATACATTCGCTTTTGGGCTGAAGAACCCCTATCATACCTGACCCCATGTGACTAGTTTTTCCCCTAAGCAAACAATTATGAGGAACATACTGTATTACCTCAGACAAAACTCTTATTTGGTGCATTATAAGATGTATAAGAACATTAGATAAATAAATAAATAAACAAATAAACAAACAAACAAACAAACAACTAACTAACTAACTGACTGAAGCTAGATAATTGAGCATGCAGGGCACACACTGCGGGCAATTTGGGAACAACAATTAGTCTAAACTGCAGTACCTGGAGGAAATCCACCAAGCATACTGCAGTATACAGTATAGGGCACTGGTGGCTCAGTGGTAGGTGTTTCACCTGCCATTTGGATGGCCTGGGTTCGATTCCCAGCCAGTGCACAAACCAGCCACTCTTATTGAAAATAACAAAAATAATCCTAGATATTTATTTACTGTAACACTGTAGCTAAATTAACTAAAAACAAGCCCACTACAGAAATCTCCACAACAACAACATACAGTAGTGAGAACTTCATGAACTTTTTCAACAACAAACTCATAAACATTAGGCAAACAATTCAGGCTTTGAAACCATAAACTCGAAACTGATAAACTAACCACACCACATCAGAACCTAGAATGCTTTACGCCCCTTGAAGAGAATGAACTAATTTCACTCATCTCTTCAAAATCGTCAACCTGTATATTAGATCCTTATACCGACACATTTTCTCAAACATATAGTACCAGCAATAACAGAACCCCTGTTAAAAAATAACTAACTTTTCACTCAGCAGTGGGCATGTTCCCAAATCATTTAAAGTAGCAGTTATTAAACCGCTAATTAAGACCTTTTTTAATTAACCTTGACCTTTGTCAGCTGTCCAATTACAGGCCGATATCAAGCCTTCCCTTTTATCTCCAAGATTCTAAGACAGCTGTTCTCTGAGGACTTGTGACTTCAGTCGGTCGATAGTTCAGGACTGGAGTTTCCTACAGTCTACCTGGGCCTCCAATAACGAACTGGACTCAATTTGAACTTAACACATCTCCTGTTATACTGATCTTCCAATCTCACACAATATGATGCAGATCAATGCCTGCTATCTGTTTTGACGATGAGTTCCCTCCTGAGTCTTGTTCCTCTCAAGGGAATTTTTCCTTGCCACTGTCGCCATCGTCCTCGGCTTGCTCATCAGGGACAGTCTTATCATTTTGATTCATACATGTTCACTTCTCATACAAACTTATATAATTCTTTTGATTATGTAAAGCTGCTTTGCGACAATGTCAATCGTTAAATTGTTAATACAAATAAAATGGAATTGAATTGAAAAACCCAACCCACCGGATGCAGTGCCGGTCCCAAGCCCGGATTAAAACTGGGAGTACACGTCAGGAAAGGCATTTGGTGTAAAACCTGTACCAGGCTTGTGGACCAATGGTCTGTGGTGGCAACCAACAACAGCATAGATAGATAGATTAAAAGACAAATTAGTTTGTAATAATAAATAAATAAATAAATAAACAAAATAAACAGTTACAAAAAAGTAACTGTTTCAGTTTTGCTACTCAAAAAAAAATCCTCGAAAAATGCAATAGGATGAGCTCATAGACTATTTACTTCCTTCTCATTGAAGAACCATGCTCATTTCCTTATGGAAAGTTATAATCCATTCACTTACGGATTTTTAGTTACATTTTATAAACATATATATGAAGTTCGTCAAAAATAGAGAAGAAATCATGTGCGTGGAAAACGAAATGGTGGCCAATGATTGGGTGGTGGGAACAATGGAGGTCAGTGATTATCTGGGTGGAAATGCCATTCTGATTAGTGATTGGTTATTGGAGTATATACAGTACTTACATAAATGCAACTCAGTCAGGCTTTACAAAGTCATTCGAATTACCACTAGCCTCATTAAAAATACCAATTTGGCACCACCGTTCAGTAAGTTGGCTAAAGTAAGAAGCCTTGGTCTTAATGTACTGTATATGTCTTAATAAACTTTGCAAATGATAAATATTCTTTATTTAACATAATTTGACTTTGCTAGATAACATTTTTATATTTGCTCTGGTGTATTTTAGATGTCAGTAGACCCAGATACGAAACATTTCCCAGAGGTCTTTTTATTTTACACATATTTTTTTTTACAATATGAATATTCATTATATTTGACTTGAATTAATATTAAATAAATTACTGTATTGTTGTATTTTGTATACCTTTTTATGAATATAATTTTTTTTTTCTCAAACATCTATACCCGGTTTCCCCAAAAGAAACAAAGACTAAATGTTTAAGCACAGAATGCTAATGCCGTCTTCACTATAAAACTACACACATTTGAGCACCATTTTGGTTCACAGTGTTTTCTGTCCCTGTTTGCAAGTTGGCCATAAAAACACATCTGGACTTTCAGAGGATTTTCTTTATCTGATCATAAAGGACTAGCACCAGGGCACCCCCCATACTTCTGAGAATATTTGACCATGTTCCTTTGAAAAAGGCGCTGACCCCTTCATCACGAGCAATCTTTTTCCAGCAGTCCACTGTGCCTGTGTAGATGATGTCAGCTGCGATAAATAGAAAAATAGAAACATGACATATTCCTTTTACAGGGGAATTCATTAGAAAACAAAAAATGATGCGGAATCCAGATTGGACGTGACTGGTATGCAGCATCTGCTTATATGACACTATGTTTGTAAACCTTGTACTTACTTACCCTCTTTAAGTCCTGATTGCATCATCATGCGGCGACGCACTGTATCGAAGGGGTAGGAGATGAATCCGGCAACAATAGTAACACTTTGTGCGATCATCCAGCTCATCAAAAAGTGGATGTTCTCTGGATCTGGCAATGTACCTACACAACAGATCACAGCATTCAGTATCTACATATCTAAACCGCCTTAAGATTAAAACTGCACTCAGAACTCACTCTTAACTGTATCATAGAGTCCGAAATAGGCGGCCCTATAGATGATGATGCCCTGCACGGACACGTTAAAACCTTTGTAAAGACCTCTAGGACCATCAGCCTTGAGGATTTTTCCAAAACAGTCTCCCAGTCCAGTGAATTCCCTATCCGCTTGTACCTTGCCGATGTCCGCTGCTAAACGTGTACGTGCGAAGTCCAGTGGGTAGACGAATGTGAGTGACGTGGCACCTGCCGCGCCCCCTGCTGCCAGGTTCCCAGCAAAGTGACGCCAGAACTGTGTGTTCTGGTCAACACCATCTAGGAAGAACCTCCTGTATCGGTCCTTGAAGGTGAAGTTGAGGGCTTGCGTAGGGATGTATCGAATCACATTTGCAAGGTTGCCTCTCCAGTACGAGAGAATACCCTGCTCTTTGGGGATGCGCACGACACAGTCAATGAAGCCCTTGTACTGCTTATCGGCTGCAATGTGTTTGCTGGCATGTTGCACCTGTGAGAAAATTCAACAAGGCTTAAGTGGCATACCGTATTGACTACAGTAAGTTACTATACAATGTGGTATACTGTATTGACTATTCATTACTTTCCACCTCTTGGTTTACCACACTGACCACAGTAACTTACTAAACTCCATGGTATACTGTAGTGTTTACTATAGTAGCTAAATTATTGCAGCAATGCAATGGTTTCAATAAAAAATTACAATCTGATTGAGCTATATGCTGTTTAATAATTTTTACTTGCAGTGTCTTGCGTTTCATCTTATTTTTGGACAGGTACATTCATAACCTAATTATTTCAATTACCTCACTCACTCACTCTTATATAGAATGCTTTTCTTGCCGTGTCGCCCTGCATCTACCTGCGTACACTCTAAAAAATGCTGGGTTGTTTCTGTAAACACATTGTTTATGGTGAGTCTTTTAAATATTACTGCTATTGTGTCACAAAGTGTAGTTTTAAGAGCTGTTTAAACGAGAATGTATGTGTGTACAGCTCAAAACCTCAATGGGTTAGTAAAGACAGCGTCTATCCTGCGGTGCTCTGTGATCATGCAGCCGCCCAACGCTGCCTCACCTTCTTCTGAACTTCTGAAAAACTACCGCTGGCTGTGATGTCTCTTGTGATTAAGACAGCGGATTTATTTCATTTTGTGTATTTCTAAAAGGCAATCTTTGATATAATATGGTTATAGTATAATACATTGCGGCTGTGAGACGCATCCTGTACGCTGCGTTCCATTTGCACCATACCCGGTGTCCTCAAACCCTCGACTGTGCACTTCCAAGTCAAGTCTGTTCTTTGCAAGTCTGTTCTTGGAAATGAGACACCGCATGACAAACTTTCCGGATTCTTCACTTCTGAAGCGAGGGGCATGCCGCTTAAAGCTGTCAGTATTTTATGGCAAGTTAATATGAATTTTGACCTAAATTTTAAAATGTTGTAGTTGTGGTAGGAGCAATCTCATTTCCATGTTTATTCGCTTCTCCACCTTTTTTGTCGCACTTTGATATGGGGGTGAGGGGAGTTCATGGTTTCATATTCTGTGCCCCAGGTGGGGACCAACATGATGGGAAAAATATCTGCAAGATATGGAGCTGACTGGAGCATTGTTCCATGGTTGTACCTAGGGGATGAGACAAGAGAGACCTTTCCCATTGTTGGAGGCAATGCTATTGATACAGACTATTTGTTGGAGGCTGTTGATCTTCGTTTTAAAGGGGTTTTTTTGGAATTTGATGTTAAATACACAAAGCAGTGTTTTCCCACCTGCGAGTTTCTCCAGCATACTGTAGATCATATTGATGGACATGAGTACTAATCTGTTAATTTTTTGAGGACAACCGTTTTTCACCACTCGTTTAAATCAATAATATTTTTTGTTTTCAATGTCACTTTGAAAATTAAATAGTAATAGATAAATAACTAATAGTTAAAATATTAAGATGGGGAATGTTTGATGTCATGTGGGCATGATAAGATTTCTATTGAAAACTTCTATATAAAATGTTTAAACATCGAATTAAATGCAGAAAAGCGCAGACTTCCAGGGGGCTCTTGTTTTTATTCTTTTACAGCGTATGTTACATTTACTTTATATTTAACAAACGGTCACCATGGAATTATATGTTTTGTGCTACATTTTTGTCAAAATTGAGTTATTCCCATTTTCTTATCCTGTGACAATTTATTGACGTTATGTGAAGTTGTGTACATTTTGGGTCCCTTTTTTTTTTTTTTTTTTTTTAAATCAAATGGAATGTGTCAACCCAGCAAGAGTGTTAATTCTACCCACTGTTTGGGTCAAATAAAATAACCCAGCACTTTAACATTTAACCCAGCAAGAGTGGCAGCTTAACCCACTGGTCAGAATTCTGGGTTAAATGGTACAACCCAGCGGCTGGGTTATGGTTGGCTTGTTTTTTAACCCAGCAGTTTTTCGAGTGAAATATACACAAAAACATACACTTGAACGTCTTAAACCTGGAATTTCGACGCGCGCCGCTGCTGTAGATATCGCGCGATTCTTTAATAAATCATATTTAGAATAAATAAACCGAGTGTCGGTGTGAAGTTGGTGCTTTTGAGAAGTAGCTCTGACCTGCAGGAGCAGCTTGACTCTCTCTAGCGGAGCCACAGCAGTCTCCGACACCGCGGCCACGATACAAACCGCCGCGAAGTCCTTGGCGAAGGCCACAGCGGATTCAGTCATGTTTTAACCTGCAAGTATTAATACCGCATTAGTGTTGTCACCTGGTAATAAAACAGTGACGCTAGGCGCCTAGCAAGTCTTTCCACCACAGATCAGCTTACCAGAGGACAGTTTCCAGGTGTGGAGGGAGCACATGACGGTATTATACTGGTATCACGTGATTATAACCACAATGATGTAAATCAACAGGTAAGTCGAGAAGGGCCTGGCTGCTGACTTGTTGTTGCTCTCTCTCTCTCTCACACACACACACACACACACACACACTTGAATAGATATGATGAGCAGTGAAACCGGCTTTTTAAACACAGATTGTTGACAGCATTTTGAATGCCTGTCGGTGTCCTTTTCAAAATATATAATCTAAAACAGCCAAGGGGCAGCCTGTGATATACTGTGGCCTCCGAAATCCTGAGACTATACTGAAAATGCTTCCATTTGATATTCTAATCATTTATCACCAAATTATATTAAATAAAGGAAACTATCAACAATAACTTAAAACAAATATGGTATGTATTTTTATTTTTTTACATTAATGACAATGTACACTAGAGATGGAGAAAAAAAAGATCACTACAAAAGTTTATGTAAAACCTCTATGTTAGATCCAATGCAGCAGCGTGTGAGATAAAGGATAAAACTATGACCTGTGGTACAAAGGTAAGGTTTATAGGGAATGTCATCACTACATTTAAAGCGAGACAGGGCAAAATCTTCAATATTATACAGTTAAGTACATTTCCTTTTTTTTTTTTTTTTTGGTGAAATATTTTTTTATATTGTTATATACTTTTTTTAATAGTAAGAATTTTTCCACCCATGGAATATTCATTTATTTATTTATTTATTGTCTGGAATATTTTCAACAATCGTTTGACTGAAACCTGACGTCATCAAGGCGCAGGCGCCCTCTAGTGTTTTCAATGTGCATTATTTTTTTATGTTTCTTTTCACTAAGATTGTAATCGTTAGTGGTCTGAGGCTCTTTTGAAATTGTTAACGTTACGCTTCTTGTCTGTAGTCATGCCTAAATATGATTCTGTTTAAGACGTTGCATGAGTAGAGGTATAACTTTATTAATACGATTTATTATAATAATAATATTATATTATTATAATATAATAATATAATATAATATAATTATTAAAATATTATAATAATATTTATTAGTATGGTGAAAGGAAAAAATGCACCGTGTTGGACAACAAGCCACTTATCCTTCACTTTCGGCCCTGGGGTCGGACTTTGGACATCCAGGACCTTTGTGAACACAAAAGTACTTTTAGCCACCTCTAAAATCACCCACACGCATTCATTTCTGGCTTTTTTTTTTTTTTTTTTAAATGGGTGCTTTGTGGAAGCAATCAGTGTTGGATAGCAAAATGACAGAGTAATAAAAGGCCTAAAATACTTTCAAAAAACTTTCAAAATGTTTTTTAAAAATTGTCTCTGTAGCTGTCACAGATAAAGTGTATTTTTGTTCTGAATATTTTTGGTCACATTTTGAAATACCTTTTTTTGTTTGTTATAAATGGTGTATAATATTAAAGTTTATACCTTATTCAACTGTAATTGTTCATTTGATATATAATAATACGGAATTTGTGCCACCTACAGGAGAACTGACCAGTCATGTGGTTTTTATTAATTGTGTGTACATAGAAAGGAAATTAGGTTGCAAGTGTGTTGAGATTGCAAGACGAAGAAAAGTGTTGTTTAAAATATATCTTGTAATGTCTCCTGACTCCTGATTGGATGGCACACGGTATGTTTGTTTATATTTTAATTATCATGCTTTTGTAATGTATGGTAAAATTTGTTTTGAGAAAAGTTTTGAAATATGTTATATGACTAATTGAACTGCGTCATGGCGCATTCATTTCACAATCTGTAATTTTGATTGTAATATTATTTATTTTCATGTTTATAGTTTTTTCACGGTGGCCATTTGATGTTTGTGGAGTTGACTCTCACTTTGAGAAGATTAAATTTCATTAAAATTTGAAAGTATCGAAGGCATCAGTTGAAAAGTGATTTTTCTGGTGAGGAAAAAATCTTTGGGAGCCGTTATAGTCGCCCTCTTTCTCCTCCCTCTTCTCCTATTATTAGTGTTATTAATCATCATCATCATCATCATCATCATCATCATGTGATTTATTTACATACAAATAAAAAACGTAACAGCTGAAAGAGAAATAGATACAGATTTGATTAGATTCAGATATTTTGATTTTATATAGTCATGCAACTGTCTACACTACATCTACACCAGAGCTGCCAATTTTTCAGAAAAGCTTAAAGTGAGATTCTGAAAATAACGGCATTGGTTCTGCATGTACAGTCGTGGCCAAAAGTTTTGAGAATGACACAAATATTAGTTTTCACAAAGTTTGCTTCTAAACTGCTTTTAGATCTTTGTTTCAGTTGTTTCTGTGATGTACTGAAATATAATTACAAGCACTTCATACGTTTCAAAGGCTTTTATCGACAATTACATGACATTTATGCAAAGAGTCAGTATTTGCAGTGTTGGCCCTTCTTTTTCAGGACCTCTGCTATTCGTCTGGGCTGCTCTCGGTCAACTTCTGGGCCAAATCCTGACTGATAGCAACCCATTCTTTCATAATCACTTCTTGGAGTCTGTCAGAATTAGTGGGTTTTTGTTTGTCCACTCGCCTCTTGAGGATTGACCACAAATTCTCAATGGGATTAAGATCTGGGGAGTTTCCAGGCCATGGACCCAAAATTTCAGCGTTTTGGTCCCCGAGCCACTTAGTTATCACTTTTGCCTTATGGCACGATGCTCCATCATGCTGGAAAATGCATTGTTCTTCACCAAACTGTTGTTGGATTGTTGGAAGAAGTTACTGTTGGAGGGTGTTTTGGTACCATTCTTTATTCATGGCTGTGGTTTTGGGCAAAATTGTGAGTGAGCCCACTCCCTTGGTTGAGAAGCAACCCCACACATGAATGGTCTCAGGATGCTTTACTGTTGGCATGACACAGGACTGATGGTAGCGCTCACCTTTTCTTCTCCGGACAAGCCTTTTTCCAGATGCCCCAAACAATCGGCTTCATCCGAGAATACACACGTGGACAAAATTGTTGGTACCCTTCGGTCAATGAAAGAAAAACTCACAATGGTCACATAAATAACTTTAGTCTGACAAAAGTAATAATTAAAAAAAAATTCTATGAATATTAACCAATGAAAGTCAGACATTGTTTTTCAACCATGCTTCAACAGAATTATTAAAAAAAATAAACTCATGGAACAGGCCTGGACAAAAATTATGGTACCTAGAAAATACTGAAAATAATGTGACCAAAGGGACATGTTAATTCAAGGTGTGTCCACTAATTAGCATCACAGGTGTCTACAATCTTGTAATCAGTCAGTGGGCCTATATATAGGGCTCCAGGTAGTCACTGTGTTGTTTGGTGACATGGTATGTACCACACTCAACATGGACCAGAGGAAGCAAAAGAAAGAGTTGTCTCAGGAGATTCGAAAGAAAATTATAGACAAGCATGTTAAAGGTAAAGGCTATAAGACCATTTCCAAGCAGCTAGATGTTCCTGTGACTACAGTTGCACATATTATTCAGAAATTTAAGATCCACGGGACTGTAGCCAACCTCCCTGGACGTGGCCGCAGGAGGAAAATTGATGACAAATCAAAGAGACGGATAATCCGAATGGTAACAAAAGAGCCCAGAAAGACTTCTAAAGAGATCCAAGGTGAACTTCATGCTCAAGGAACATCAGTGTCAGATCGCACCATCCGTCATTGTTTGAGCCAAAGTGGACTACATGGGAGACGACCAAGGAGGACACCATTGTTGAAAACAAATCATAAAAAAGCCAGACTGGAATATGCCAAACTACATGTTGACAAGCCACAAAGCTTCTGGGAGAATGTCCTATGGACAGATGAGACAAAAATGGAACTTTTTGCCAAGGCACATAAGCTCTATGTTCACAGATGGAAAAATGAAGCATATGAAGAAAAGAACACTGTCCCTACTGTGAAACATGGAGGAGGCTCTGTTATGTTCTGGGGCTGCTTTGCTGCATCTGGCACAGGATGTCTTGAATCTGTGCAGGGTACAATGAAATCTCAAGACTATCAAGGGATTCTAGAGAGAAATGTGCTGGCCAGTGTCAGAAAGCTGGGTCTCAGTCGCAGGTCATGGGTCTTGCAACAGGACAATGACCCAAAACACACAGCTAAAAACACCCAAGAATGGCTAAGAGGAAAACATTGGACTATTCTAAAGTGGCCTTCTATGAGCCCTGCCCTCAATCCTATTGAGCAAGGAACTGAAACATGCTGTCTGGAAAAGGCGCCCTTCAAACCGGAAACAACTGGAGCAGCTTGCTCATGAGGAGTGGGCCAAAATACCTGCAGAGAGGTGCAGAAGTCTCATTGACAATTACAGGAATCGTTTGATTGCAGTGATTGCCTCAAAAGGTTGTGCAACAAACTATTAAGTGAGGGGTACCATCATTTTTGTCCAGGCCTGTTCCATGAGTTCATTTTTTTTTTTATAATTCTGTTGAAGCATGGTTGAAAAGCAATGTCTGACTTTCATTGGTTAACATTCATAGAATTCTTATTTAATATTACTTTTGTCAGATTAAAGTTATTTCTGTGACTATTGTGAGTTTTTCTTTCATTGACCGAAGGGTAGCAACAATTTTGTCCATGTGTGTATGACTTTGCCCCAGTCCTCAGCAGTCCATTCGCCATACTTTTTGCAGAAGATCAATCTGTCCCTGATGTTTTTTTTTGGAGAGAAGTGGCTTCTTTCCTGCCCTTCTTGACACCAGGCCATCTTCCAAAAGTCTTCGCCTCACTGTGCGTGCAGATGTGCTCACATCTGCCTGCTGCCATTCCTGAGCAAGCTCTGCACTAGTGGCACTCCGATCCCGCAGCTGAATCCTCTTTAGGAGACGATCCTGGCACTTGCTGGACTTTCTTGGACGCCCTGAAGCCTTCTTAACAAGAATTGAACCTCTTTCATTGAAGTTCTTGGTGATCCTATAAATTGTTGACTTAGGTGCAATCTTTGTTGCCACAATATCCTTGCCTGTGAAGCCATTTTTATGCAATGCAATGATGGCTGCACGTGTTTCTTTGCAGGTCACCATGGTTAACAATGAAAGAACAATGATTTCAAGCATCACCCTCCTTTTAACATCAAGTCAAGTCTGCCATTCTAACCCAATCAGCCTGACATAATCTTCAACATTCTCACCTGAGTTAACAAGACGATTACTGAAATGATCTCAGCAGGTCCTTTAATGACAGCAACGAAATGCAGTGGAAAGTTTTTTCGGGATGAAGTTAATTTTCATGGCAAAGAAGGACTATGCAATTCATCTGATCACTCTTCATAACATTCTGAAGTATATGCAAATTGCTAATATAAAAACTTAAGCAGCAACTTTTCCAATTTCCAATATTTATTTAATACATCACGTAAAACACTATATGCTAAAAGACATTAATAATATTATTTATTGTAAAGTTACATGAGTATTTTATCAAACACAAAATATCACATTCTATAAGTCAGATTTTTCACTCTGATTTTTCCAAAAATATTTTGTCATAATGTAGCCATTAGTGTTCTAAGTTTTACCTTTTAGAAGATTATGTCTGCTACTAGCTCTGGTGCAGTGATCACACATTAACACAATTTGGTTACAAATTTTTTGCATTTTGTTTTATTTGAGTTATTAAAGCTCTGCAAATACTTCATGATCTTGTTTTGATTTGCTGTCATTTCCTTTAAATATACACTCTAAATAACAATAGTTACATTTAGAATTTAGGAGAAATATTGTCACCAGTGAAATTGTGTTCCAGTCCGACCCTGCCTAAGGATGTTGCTTGTACAGTGGAACCTTGGATTACCAGGTTCAGACAGGTTCAGAATATATCAGACTCATAAATCAAATCGTATTTTCCTATAAGAAACAATGGAAACTCAAATTATTCGTTCCACAGCCCCAAAAAATAAATACATAAAATAATTAATGCAAAATATAAAGTAAACATAAAACAAATTAACCTGCACTTTACCTTTAAAAAAAAGTAACAATAAATCCCGACAGATAAGCGTTTCCGTTTGTGCTCGCAGATGCTATGTATGTGTGTGTGTGTGTGTGTGTGTGTGTGTGTGTGTGTGGAATTAGCCCCTCCCCTCTCCTCGTCTTACATAGTAAACACCCCCGTCTATATTAGTCGGCAGTGCGCGAGCGTCATTTGACACCGTCCACTTACACACACAACAGAAACATCTTTTTTACAGGAAAAAAAAGAAATCTTTCTAATGACACTTGACTGAGCGCAGCCTAACGGAATCACTGCTGTAAGGTAAAAATAAAACAGATTAGCATGGACTTTACCTTTGAAAAGAATCGCAACAGAGCAGAGCAGGGAGTGTGTGTGTGTGTGTGTGTGTGTGTAACTGTACTGTGTCGCACTGTAGGCTAATACAGAGAAGGAGCAAATGGATCTTTAATCTCTCTAATGAGACTTGCTTTTGTTTTACACGTGTTTGCTTTACACGGATGTTGATTATACCATGACAGACGAGCAATAAGACCCAGTAATGGAGATGATTACCCACAATTCCGCAGCACAAGAAAAAAAAAATTGGCTCAGTTGTGATCACTTGATGCTCGGCGTCAAAACAAGAAGCGCACGCGTGATACATGATACCTGGTACTCGTAAACCAAGCCTTGCTCTTTTTTCAAGTAAATTTTTTTTAAAAATCTTTGCTCGTCTTGTGGAACACTCACAAAGCAGATTACTCGCAATCCGAGGTTCCACTGTATACTTAATGAGGTTGCTGTTCAGCACACATCCATCATTGTACAATGCATCCTTATTTTGTCTAGACACTCTAAATAATTTACTGCACTTATCCAAGGTTAACAAGGTGGTCCTGGTCTCTTAAGGTCTTTCCAAAACTTAACTTGATCCTGTAGGCTGTATGTGGTTATAGCAATGAGCTTTGAGTAGCGACAGCGGCTGTAAGGAACAGGGACGACATTGAAGAGGCTCTGATCAGCCTGACTGGTGAAAGGTGTTCTAAGATACCACATGCACAGTCCTAAAAATACGTCTTCAATATAGATGGGTTTGACATGCTTTGCTCCTTCAATCAGTTTGTTTGGAAGGTCTAAGGTGCGCAACATAGCCCAATCCCAGTGCATAAGGTGGATAACAGTCTTCAGGAAATGCATCTTTTGGCAAATACCATTTAGAGCTGGGGTTTCGGAGAACGATTGGCCATTTTGCCACAAGACCTGTCATATACAGTAGTTCTCCCTTGGTGCCTGAAGAAGCATATTCATTAAAGTGTTCACATTTAGAAATATATCGAGTCGAGCTTCATGGCATAGACAGCATTTTGGCAGTAAGTTGCCAGCCATTCCATAATCACGATAGTTTTGATAGTAAAGTTTTTATAACTGTCCAGGAACTGTCACTTTGAATGATGTCATGGTGTTCCTCACTCTCCTGCAAGACCGTCTGCTGCATCTCCTCTCTCCCTTCATGTCCAGGCTGACCAAGCAGAAAGAAAAGGCTCACCACTTTGTCCCTAACCATCTTCTCAGATCCCCAGGTTGTGCGGACGGCATCCCGAGCTTCCGTGTTGTTTGGTGACACAGGTACCATCAAGACCAAGAAGGGCGTTTTGTTCAGACACCTTTCTGATTCATTTAAAATGTAATGATATTCACAGGGATATGTCACGTGGTAGGGAGTTTCAGGTGGACATTTTTCACCTCCTAACACAGAAGGTGAAACATATATCCATATTTCTCCTACTTCTGTTAAGATCACATAGTAGAAGAGTAACACAGTTGAGAAAACAAGTATAAGGAACCCAGCTCGGAGATAAGAAGACTGACATCCAAATGGTATTTCCAGGAGATCTGAGCTGAAAAAGTAATTAGATGAAAATCATGGTTAAATTTTTGGCTTCAACAAAGTTTGATATTTATTAGATGGTGAATATGATAAGCATCCTAGTTACTCATCATGTTTTTCTAGCTCTTTATACAATGTGCATTTAGAATATTTTCAACATATATTAGAAGATTATTGTATACTTTTATCATTAGTATGCAATAAAATATTTCAGTCATGTTTTTTTTTCCTATTTTCAAACCACTATTTTGAATGTATGATATGATGAAACTATTTTAAAGCCAGTGCTCCTATCCTGAGTGTTCTCTCTTTAGTTTGATTTGCTTATCACAAACACCATTACAAGTGCTACTAAAACTACCATGAGTACTAGTGCTACTATATATTATTACTAGTGCTATATTCTTGCATCTAACAGTTGAAGTTCCTTTCTGATTCTAGATGGCCCGCATAAGTGGCTAAAAAATTCTATTCATTTAATAATCTTTGAACAGTATTACTAAGGCATAATTCCTAAGCCTGAGGCTGAATTCTTTCTTGCCCAGACTGTTAACTCATGCAATTCCTTCAGGTTTTGGGTCAGTTGATTACACAGAGTTAAGCACTATCCATATTCTTGTGCATCTGGTTGAGTCACAACCAGAACTCAATATCAGTATAGATTCAGAAGTAACATTTTTATTTTACTTTTATTTTATATCAGATTTTTATTTTTCAATGTGTGTGGGTGTTTGTAATAAATTTATGCGCCTGTGCTATGAGGCTCAAGTCTAATGGTTTCATAATACTAGTGGAAATGGATTTTCCATTGCGCCCATAGACTTTGTAGTTTATCTTTTGTTTGGACTTCGTTTCCCAGAATGCACCTCGTCAGGTGATGGACCGAGGTAGCTCATTACTTTCTTTATAAATAGCCTGCCTTAGTTCAGTTTGGTGTCTTGCATCTGTTTTGTTCGGTATTGGTGACTGGTCTGTCACCAATACCGTCTGTTTAGTTTGTTCATGTTTAGAGTTTGTTTGTTTGATTATGTTCGGTTATGATTATTAAAAACTTCAAGTTTTAACCTCTGCAATTATGCCTCGCCTAAAAAACCCACCAAAATCGTGACAGATGCCTCCCAAATCCCTTTCGCTTTAAAACTGATTGATTCCTTCTCTAGAGCTTCTGGTCTCCATTTAAACATCAACAAATATGAGTTAATGTCTATTAAAAGCTGTAATGTTCCATCCATTTGTAATATTCCTGTGGAAGTTCATGTTACTTCTTTAGGTATCATACTTAATAAAGACCAAAAAACAAAATGTTTATGCTTTAAGAGTATAAACCCAAAAGAAACTCAATTCTTGGTTACAGAGAGATCTATCAACAAGAGGAAGAATGTTACTCTCTAAAGCTGACGAACTATCAAGACTTACTTACGCACTTCTTACCTTGGAGGTGGATAAATGTACCTTAAAACACAAAGCTCATTATGTTAAACAATTTTGTTTAATATAATAAAAATAAAACCCTTTTTTTTTTAGGAAATCATTAATCCACTAAAAAGGGGGGACTGGATTTTCTAGATTTTACTACCTTAAACAACACCTTTAAAATCAATTGTCTTAGGAATTTTATTAATAATCCCTCCTCTCTTTGAAATATTATCCCAAATGACATTTTCTAGATCCCTGTCAAATTTCCTAATTTCCATAAACAGATGCTCTTGGCTCGGTCCCTAATATACAAACACGTTTTTTTTTCTCCACACCAGATATTTTTTATGGAACAATAAGGATGTCCTTTACAAGAATAAATCACTTTACTTTAATAACTGGTTGAAAAATAACTTTATTTTAGTTGATGTGTTAAATATATTCATACAGTATATCTGCTAATGAATATGCTGTTGTTGCTAATGCCATACCCTCTGGGGTGAGTTTATTGTTACAAGGCTCTACATTTCCTTCGCCATGCTCTTATTCTTTGAAACTAACCGACACAGTGGTCGGAGGAGTTTGCTTTTCTGTAGAGCAGCCGAAAAGAAATCAAGAGCCCTCTTCCAGAAAGACGTCATTACAATTCCTTATGTAATATCGTATTGGAATAGTATTCAAGATTCAAAAACTTTATTAATCCCAGAGGGAAATTGCTTTAGCTTGGTTACAGTTGCTTTGATTTGTTTACGAATTGGTTAAGAAAGGAAAGGAATAATAGATTAGACAAGGAAACAAGATTAGGGAAAAAATAAAAATTAAAGAATAAAAAAATTCCAGTAATTAAAATTTATAAATAGAAAATAGAATTAAATATAGCATACAGTAAGTTACTGTAAGTTACATATTGCACTAAAAATAATAAATAAATAGATATTGCACTTGGAATGGAAATGGAAAAGAAAGAAATTGCACAAATGGTACTGGTGACCAGATATTGCACTTGGAACTGATATTGAGCTGTGGGAACAGTGGTGTATTAATGTAATATTGTATGGTAACTACTGACTGTCGCTATCCCGTAGTGCAAACGCTACAGAGACGAGTTGTATAAATTTATGGGGGAAAAGTTCTCCTGTGGTACTCACCTGGTCTGATATTGTAGAGGATTTACCCTGGGAGGAAGTGCGATCCTTGCCTCAAAAGTATCCTTTAACGAATAAAGTAAACGAAATAGCATACAAATGTATACACAAATGTTATTCTTCCAAAGCCTTTTTTTTTTTTTTTAGGAAATATAAGTCAGACATTTAAGTGAATTGTTCTTTTTGTCAGTCTGATGAAAAAATGTAAGTTTTTTCTAGACAGAGACTTTTGGTCAGAATTATTAATATTCATTCAATCTTATTTCTGCTTCAAAGATGTTTTATTTGGATTTTTTGGCTACTCAAAAGAGAAGATTGGAAAATATTACATAATTAAGTTGTGTTTACTACTAGCTAAATATCATGTCCATGAACAAAAACTTACTGGCACTAAACTTTTTCTCTGTTTTCAAAAACGATTTAAACAGATATATAGAAACTCTACAGGACTCAACATATACTAAAGCGATGCAAACATTTTTCCCTGTATTCTTCCTTTGTGTCTTCTTAAGTTGTAGAATCTCCACTTTGTGATTGTTCTATTGTTTTATTACATCCTGGCTTTATGTTTGCATACTGTATGTAATACTTTTTTTCTTTTCTCTTCTTCTTTTTTCCTTTATTGTTATTGTTTATTTTTCATGCCCCTGACTCAAGCTAGACCTCTCCACATTTCAATCTACTGCTTTTGCCATTTTGCCGCCTCACTCACCGGATCAAGCACACCTGCTCACTTTCATTCATCACTTCGCTCTATATAACTCTCACACAGGCAACCATTGCTTGGCGAATTATTCTGTGTTTTTGCTCCAAGCTCTGTGTTTTTCATGTCTTGTGTCTGCCAAGAATACTTTCTCGTTCTTTCATGTTGTCGACCCTTTTTGCTCTCTGGTTCTTCTTTTCCTCCATCATGCACTTCCTTCATTAAAATCAGTTAAACTAAGTGCTATCTGTTGTGTCTGCTTTTGGGTCCTCCAAGCCTGCGCAACACGGTCGACGCACCGTGACATTATTTGATTGAGTGTATTGATTATGTGTATAAAAAAAATCCTTTGTGAATATATAAAGCCAATGCAGTATATATAGATTTGGATTAGTCTGAGGTCTCCCTGTTTTTCTCATGGGCAACTTTATGTCACACTCTCAAGGGTTTATATCTTTGCATATATTATCAAGTAGTTCAGTAATAGAAATTACAGCAGGCGTTGAAGCTCTTTTCTTGTAAATTAGTAATAAAAGTATGAAAAATAGAAGGATTTATAAAATGTATACTGTTTTCTTTACATTTACCTAACACAAGGTTTCAATTATGAAAAGCCCGAGCAACACCGGGTACTCCGGCTAGTAATATCTACAGGTAGTCCTTGACTTACGAGCGAGTTCCTCATTCGTATGTCCGATTTTAGCTCTTAGGTCAGACAAAGTGAGTCTTATACACCTTTAACATGAACATACAATGTAAAGCATACAGTACCAGTCCACCTGACTAAATCTGTCCCCTTTCTCAACACTGCCATCATGTGGCCATAGAGTAGTTAATCTCGTAGCGTTGTTTTAGACAGGAATTTCGATTTATTATTATTATTATTATTATTATTATTATTATTATTATTATTATTATTAATTTGGTAATAGAAAGAAACATAAACATGTTTTTGTTTTTGCCTGTGTGACCCAGGTGCTCAAACAGGAAGAGCATTGGGCTCATGAGGCATTGTGAAAACTGCATAAAACCTTTTGTGTGTGGAACAGATTTGACTTCATTTCGATATAAATAAGATAATTAAGGTTTAATCTGTTTGTGTGTTTGGCACCAATTCATTTTAAAAAATGGTGCGTAAATCCTAAAACATATCCACAAACAAATAGACATTAAAATTTGAGTTTAAACCTGCTTTGGGTTTGGTGACCAAGTGTCTGTATCCTGGAATTTGAATTCAGTAGCACAGAGTAGAGATTTCTGTGTATGCCCTGAAAAGTCTCTGCAACATCCAGCTGAGCCATCTCACTATGCGTACTTTAGATGCCCGTCAATGTGGCACGTGTCTCTGACAGGAAGTGGGTAAATTTTTATATTTTTCAGCACATAACATTGTTATATTGTATAATATAGTATATAATATAGTAAAGATTATAGTATAAAAAACCGAGCTGGCTAAGCAGCCTGCAAGAATTTCAGTCATGGGGGAATTCAGGAATTCTTTTTCACACATTTCAACCTTCAAGCCACATACAGTACAATTACTCAGCTGTTTAAAAGGTTCCTGTACTGTTTCAAATGACATGCAGGGAAAGAGATTAGTAAATTGTATAAACTGTGTAAGTGCATTTATAACAGTCAGTAGTAAAATCGTAACTTTTAATTATGAAAGTAAAGACTGAGGAATACAGGATTTTAATTGTGTCATTTTTAAATAAAAAAAAAAACATGTTTTTGTCATTTTGCCAGGGATATAAAAGGCCATAAAACACCTCAAGATTCTCAGGGCAGTAAATGAAACTTGTCTTATCATGTGATATGTGTATGATTGCATCATACTACCATGTGCAGCATAGGGGGGATGCTTTAACACCTCAAACAAAGTTTTTGCAGCGTTTTGACAGTGTGGGCAGAACTCTGCAGACATCAGACATGCATTGTCATGTGAGATCATAACACCCTTGGATAGCAAATATATATATATATATACATACACATGTACATGTGAAAAAGTATTTGCCTTTTGTCACTTTTTCACATGCAGTTTTGGATTTTGTTTTCCCTTAATAATAAAAACCTTCATTTAAAAAGTTTGCTTGTGTTATCTTTGACTAATATTTAAATTTGTTTGATGAGCTGAAACATTAAAGTCTGACAAACATGCAAAAAAAAAAAAAAAAAAATCACTAAGAGTGCAAAACCTTTTCACACCACAGTGTACTTTAAATTACTACTCTGAAGTTTCACAAGGACAACATTAATATTGGATATCCTGTATACTCAACATTTATTTCATGATTATGCTACCTGAGCTAAAATGGTCACTACACCAAAAGGTGCCTATCGTTGATTAGGATTAGCCTTGTCTCAGTGCTGGATGTCTGATTATCGCAAATCTCTTTTTTTGTATTCAGTAGAAAACTGATAAAACTATCTTCAGGTTTTTGCCCTTGTATGTTGTGCATGCTTATGCAGAAAGAGCTCATGCATTGTCTTATGTCTAGCACTGTAAAACCACAGACAGATTGCCAGACAAACAGGAAACATTGGTTTTACATTTGGACTGACAGCATACATACAGAAGATATGCATGAGTGATTTTAGGGTTTTTAGTTTTTACTCCACTTGAAAGTGTAATGATGATGGGAACAAAAGGGACTCCCATATTATACTTCCAAGTCCCTGATAGTGAGTACATGCCCACAGTTCACACTTTATGCTAAACAGGAAGCCATAAATTAATTATAATGCACAGTGTGAAACTGATGTAAACATTCACTCATCGAATACAGACATGCTCTGCATGATCATAATCTAAAACTATACCTAACTCTGTCTGTAAATTCAAACTCCAATGCTCGCACGTAATTGTTTCATACATTAGACAGTAGGCAGCCCATTAGTCTTGGGTATTCCCCCATAACAGTTTCTTGGTCCAGTAATGTTCCCTTTTTGCTCTCGACTTACCAAAGCCTGCTGGCTTCTTAGCTGTGATTTCATTATTACACAGCAACTAGTAGAGTAGGGTCAAGATACCCTGAAAAAGAATGACACTTCTATGATAAAAGCTTTAAATAAATATGCTAATAAAAATCAGGTGTTCAACTTGACTGTGTAAATAAAACTGAAGTTAACAATGTGCAGAGGGGGTCGACTAGACGTGCTTGTAGTTTTATTCCAAGGGAGGTGTGGCTTTTTAGATGCTTAAAAAAATAAAGTCAATTGTTGTTTTTAACTTCATTTAAAAATTTTAAGGTTTCAGCTTCTAATAGCCAGCGCTGTCGTGAATGGTGGGGAAAAAATCAACCCAGCAAAACTTTTTTTGTCACAAAGACAGACAAAAAATGATAAATGTGAGACGTTATGTTTCTGAAAGTAATGGAAAGAAGGCCCTGGACATGATGCCATGACAAAAGATTTGACATTAATTAAACAAATTGTGAGTAGAATTGATTGATTGTTATATTAATTTGATAATAATAATAATAATAATAATAATAAACTATTATTATTATTATTATTATATAAATTGTCTTTTTTCCCAAATTCATTGTCCAGTTAAGTAATATTTCACATTTAAATTAACTGGACATTGAATTTGGAAAAAAAAAAAAAGACAATTTATATAATAATAATAAACTCACACTCACTCATCGTCTATACCGCTTAATCCTGTATTCAGGGTCACGGGGGCCTGGAGCCTATCCCAGGAGACTTGGGGCACATGGCAGGGTACACCGTGGACAGGGTGCCAATCCATCACAGGGCACAGACACACACACATACACTCACTCACACACTACGGACAATTTGGGAACGCCAATTAGCCTAACCTACATGTCTTTGGACTGTGGGAGGAAACCGGAGTACCCGGAGGAAACCCACCAAGCACGAGGAGAACATGCAAACTCCATGCACACAGAGACGGGAATCGAGCCTGGCCGGGGATCGAACCCGGACCCTGGCGGTGCAAGGCGACAGTTCTAACCACTACACCACCGTGCCGCCATAATAATAAACTATTTTTATTATTATATAAATTGTCTTTTTTCCCAAATTCATTGTCCAGTTAAGTAATATTTCACATTTAAATTAACTGGACATTGAATTTGGAAAAAAAAAGACAATTTATATAATAATAATATATAATTTATCTAGGCTGATATAGCATCTGGACATTAGTATAATTTATCTAGGCTGGTAAACTCTCACACTGCACTATTTCCGTCGCACAGTGCGCACTGTTTTTGAAGCTGCGAACTCTGCTATTCATTTTGTGGTGGCTTCACAACTCACACCATTTCTTCTGCCTCTCTCTGACAGATCTAGGACAGATGCTAGGAGTGAGCAGAGAACTTTCTTTGCACACAGCAATCCAACTGTAATTACAATAGCATTTTTAGCACACACAAACATTTTTTTCTTCCCCTTTTCCTTTGCTACCACAAACTTCCTAGTTTGTCTTTCAGCTCCAGAGATAAGATCCTGTGAAGTTAATTTGGGCAGACATACATATTGGATTTCAGTTGACAATGGTTGTAATTTTTTTTTTTTTCTTTCTACTTCCTATCCTTCTTCTTATGAAAACCGCATCCTCATTTTGGTTATATCGCGTGTAAATACTGCAGACATGATTTATTTACGCCACAAGAAACCAGTTTAAGCCAGATTTAGGTTGCACCTGCAGTCTAGTAGTATCATGTGTTTTTTAACCGCACATCTCTTACCAAGACTCTTCCTACTTTTACTCCGTATGTGGATTGCTACACTAGGGGGATAGGACACTAGACTTGCTGTATGCGAATGTTAAAAGTGCTCACCGCGCTGCAGACCTACCTCCTCTCAGGAGGTCAGATCACAACCTAGTTCATCTCCTGGCAATATACGAACCCCTGGTACAGTTAGACAGCCAACTACAGTTAAAAATGTGAGACAGAAGGGTGTTTTGAGGCTACAGACTCGGAGGTTCTCTGTGAAACACATGGTGAGGACATTGATGCCATGACAAACTGCATTACAGAGTACATAAACGTCTGTGCTGACACCTCTGAATCCTTGAGAAGTATTTGCTGTTTCCCCAACCATAAACCCGGGTTGAATGTACTGTAAAACAACAAAATGAACCGAAAAAAGAAAAACCTCAAAACACATGATCATGTGCAAGTCCATTTTTCTTATTTTTTTGCTCAGTCGTGTTTGTATAGTTGGTTAAAATGAACAAAAATTCAGTTCATATTGCATATTTTGTGCTGAAAAGGGATATGTCACTTTAGACTGAAAAATTCTGAGCCCTAAAAATTTTAATAATAAAAAAAAAAATCTAAACAAATAATGGCTAAAATTCTCTGAGCTATGGTAGAAGTAGTGTATACAAGCCCAAAAACATGCAATGGGCACAGCTGTGTTTTCAAACTCTGGAGCTACACCTTGTGTTACACTCTGCTTTACAGTGCTTCCATTAAACATGTTAAAACAGATTTGACCTGCAGGTTTGCTAGTCCAACAAAACTATTGGTAAAACTAAATACTTCAGATGTATTAAGTTACCCTTATATTGAAACAGCGGAGCTAATAGTTTTAAGGCAGATGAAACTATCCTTCTGAAGGCATCAAAACATCAGGGCAGAAGTATTGCTTGATCTAAGGAGCTCATGCCAAGTTAGGGAGTGTTTGAGATTTTACTGGATCTCCTCTGCATGTGACCAGCTTGACAACTTTTTGCATTGATGTCACCCCCAAAGTTAGGAGAAAGTTGGTGACAAAGTGTCTGTATCCTGAAATTTGAATTCAGTAGCATAGCGAAGAAATTTCCAAGTATACATGTGTCCATTGAAAAACAATTCCCTGAAAAACCTCTGTAATATCCAGCCAAACCATCTCATTCTGAGTAGTGTAGGTGCCTGTCAATGTGTGCATGTGTCTCTGACAGGAAATATGGGTCAAGGAAACTTTCAATATTTTTCTGAGTGGAACACTACAGATGAGAGCATAATAAACGTAAACTGTTGTAATTTTATCGATAATGGATCTAACTTGTCTAGCAGACATCCTATGGCATTAAGTGTCCCTTTTTACACCTAAATAATAATAATAATAATAGCGTGTGAATGAGTGTGTGTATGTCTGTGTGCCCTGCGATGGGTTGGCACCCTGTCCAGGGTGTATCCTGCCTCGTGCCCTAAGTCTCCTGGGATAGGCTCCAGGCCCCCGTGACCTTGATGATGAGTGAGTGAGTGAGTGGTTGTTGTAGTCATGTCGATGTGAATTTGGTATGATTTTTACAAAATCCTATAAATCCACCCTCCATAGGGGTGACTTCAGACATCCTCTGGGATGACAAAATGTAAAAATAAAAAAATAAAAAACACAATACAGCTTGCTCCACATGGACACAATTAGGATAGAAAAATAACGTTGGCTGCGTCAAAGTGCTTTAAAAGTATTTTGGATTCTGAGTCATATCGCTGTACACCATATGACAATACAATATGCAGAAAGTGAAAAATCGTGAATAGGGCTTTATTTGTATGAAATGAAATATTATTTGTAATATGCAATATAAATGCAATATTTATTGGTATTAAACACATCATATCCGGGAGATAATTTCTAAATCACACTAGATCCGGAGTACATGAGGGTAGACAATTTTTCTTCTCTGGTATCACAGATCTACTCCAGATCTATTTCCTGCAAAGGAAGGGTTCTTGGAGCATGAAGAATGATTTTTCACACATAAACAAGTCGAATCAGGCTGAACATTGCAGAATCAAATAATAACAACATATATGTTAATATATACTGTACATTTTCATGCAATTCACAATTTTATTATTATTAAAAATAATAATATTATTATCCATTTAGTCGGAATTCCACCTGTAATGGAGCGTTCCAGGGTGGTTCATGCGGTTATTGTCATTGCGGCTGTTGGTCAAACGGAGTCATGTGATTATTGTTACTAGCCATCTTTGTCCAGGAAGCATGGGGTAAAATCTCGTCAGATTATCGTGAAAATATGGTCTGCCAGGCCGTAATTGCAGCAAAATGTGTTTTTTTACCAAAGTTTGAAGAACACATACATAATTTCCATAATCATTATTTCTAACTCTGACAATATCTTGTTCTTTTGCTATCTTTTATATTCAGATTAATTTCTAAGCAATCCCAAACTTTTGAGCAATATATGGACCATAAATGTATATACTGTATACATTTTCTGCACTCATTCAAGGTTAACAAGGTGGTCCTGGTTTCTTAAGGCCTTTCCAAAACTTAACTTGATCCTGTAGGCTGTGTGTGGTTGTAGCAATGAGTTTTGAGTAGCGACACTGGCTGTAAGGAACAGGGACGACATTGAAGAGGCTCTGATCAGCCTGACTGGTGAACGGTATTCCAAGATACCACATGCACAGTCCTAAAAATACGTCTTCAATATAAATGGGTTTGACATGCTTTGCTCCTTCAATCAGCTTGTTTGGAAGGTCCAAGGAGAGCACATAGCCCAATCCCAGCACATAAGTTGGAAAAATGTCTTCAGGAAACAAATCTTTTGGCAGATACCATTTAGAGCTGGGGTTTCGGGAAACAGCAGCCATTTTGGTCACAAGCCCTGTCATATAGTTCTCTCTTGGTGCCTGAAGAAGCATATTCATTAAAGTGTTTACATTTAGGAATATATCAGAGTCGATCTTTATGGCATAGACAGCATTTTGGCAGTAGGTTGCCAGCCATTCCATAATCACCATAGTTTTTATAGTAAGATTTTTATAACTGTCCAGGAAATCACTTTGAATGATGTCATGGTGTTCTTCACTCTCCTGCAAGATCTTCTGCTGGATCTCCTCTCTCCCTTCATGTCCAGGCTGACCAAGCAGAAAGAAAAGGCTCACCACTTTGTCCATAACCATCCTCTCAGATCCCCAAGTTGTGCGGACGGCATCCCGAGCCTCCCTGTTGTTTGGTGTCACAGGTACCATCAAGACCAAGAAGGGCTTTTCATTTTGACACCTCTCTGATTCGTTTAAACTGTAATAATATTTACAGGGATAGGTCACGAGGTATGGAGTTTCAGGTGGACATTGTTTACCTGAAGGCGCCAATTGTAGACCAGATGCGATGAAGTAGCCATTTGAAGGTGCTCTCCCTGTGATGAATGTAGTTTTCTTTATCATCCGAACTATCTCAGCCCAAATTTCTGATACTTCTGATGAGTTCACAAAGTACAAGAGTAACACAGCCGAGGTAAGAAGTGTGAGGAAGCCAGCTTGAAGACATTTTGACTGAAAACATTAATAGATTAAAATGATGGTTTAATTTTAGCCTTCAACAAAGTTCATAGTTATAAAGTGTACATGTGACTATGATAACAATCTCAGACACTAGCTCATTATTCAATAATTGTGGCTAATATTAATCTCAGTTGATGTGTTACTGTTAAAACTGTACTGATGTCCAATGAAATTGTTGCTGTAGTTCCTTATGGAACATGTAGTTGGAATATGTTAATGATGTACATTGATCAGCCATTACATTAAACTACTGACAGATGGAGTGAATACCATTGATTAGCTCTTTACAGTGTCACTTGTCAATGAGCGGAATATGCAGTGTGAGGCAGCAAGAAAACAATTAGTTCTTGAAATTGATATGTTGGAAGCAGTAAAAATGGATCTGAACTTTGATAAGGGAAAATTGTGACAGCTGGACAACTTTATGAGAGCATTTCTAAAACAGCAAGTCTTGGGGGTTGTTCCCAGTACGCAGTGGTTAGAACCTACCAAAAAGGACAACTGCTAAACAATCAACAGGGTCATTGGGGCTCAAGGCTCATTGATGTGCATAGTGAGCTAGCCTGTCTGGCCCAATCCCGGATGGCTATTGTACAGGATATACAGGATGGCTGCTGTACGAGAAATTGTTGCAAAAGTTAATGCTGGCTGTGATAGGAAGGAGTCAGAACACAAAGTGCATTACAGCCCTTCATGGCAGCAATATTCTTTAATGACGGGAATTTTTTAAAAGTAGTACAATTAAACCTTGGATGGCGAGCATAATGTGTTCCAGAAGTGTGCTTGTAATCCAAAGTGAATTTCCCCCTAAGAAATAATGGAAACTCAGATGATTACTTCCACAACCCAAAAATATTCATATAAAATGGTCAAAACTAACTATAAAGTTAAAAAAAAAAATCAACCTGCACTTTACCTTTGAAAAGAATAGAGGAGGAACGAGGAGGGGGGGGCTACTGTGTAGGACGACTTTCACACACACACATGCGCACATACACACTAACGGAATCACTGCTCACTGACTGGGAGTCTCTGTCGGCAAACTGGAATTTTTAACAAGGAACCCCTCTAATGACACTTGCTTTTGCCTCCTTTTGAGGATTTCGCGGAAATGTGATTTTGCGCTGTCTGTTACAGGCTTTTGAACTTTTTTTTTTCTTCACAGAGGCCGTTGTTGCAGTACAGTTACCAAAGAACCATCACTACACTAAAATGTTAAATAAGTTTTACTCACACACACACACACACACACACACACACACACACACACACACACACCCACACACACATATGTGGTCAGGATATTATAGTAAACAGTACAGGCGCACACGGATGTTGACTACACGTATTGTAGTATACCCACAATCCCACAACACAAAGATAGAAGAACCATTCGCTCAGTTGTGATCACATGACGCTCGGCAGACAAAGCGTATACATACTTTACTACAGTACTCGTATTTCAAGACCTTGCTAATTTATCATGTTAAAAGTTTTTTTAAATTTATTTTGCTTGTCTTGCAAACAGACCAAGATACTCGCAATCCAAGGTTCCACTGTATAATGTCCCCTGCCAGAGGAGAATGGTGTTTATTGACCTCCGAATTTCACAGATCTCAATCTCGGATCCATAAAGGCGCCACTCACAACCCTCCGCACACATCTGTGCCAGATACTGTACACAGCACATATTTAGAGATCTTTTGGAGTGCCTACCTTAGTGGGTCAGGTCTGATTTGGTGGCACAAGTGGGACCTACACTCTATTAGAAGCTGATTTTAATGTTATGGTTGATCAGTGCATAAGAAGATAATCACATTCTTCCCAGTAGTATGTAAAAGCAAAACATGTTTTGTCTTTACGCTCCATGCTACATGGCTCACCATTGTTGTCTTCATACTGTTCCTCCAGTGGGTATTTAATTGTCCTATTCCGTATCCTTCCAGCCTAGATGCACAAATCCGCCATCATTTCTTCATATTTGATGAACAGAACGTTGTCAATGTTTCTTGCACTCAGTTGCTTACTGTAAAAGTAAAAGAGCAAAAGTGAATATTTATTTTCTCTTTGTATAGTACCGTGTTTTAGTGTATAGTACCAACACACAACACACCACCCCTTCTGGAACCACCCCTTGTCAGTGCTGTTACCAGTAAATGTGTAAAGGTGGGTGAATAAAACCTCCTTGAGGATCGCTGTATTTATAACTTTTCTACTTAGTTTCAGTGACTCTAAAACACAATGGCTCTACAGGCAGACAATTCAGGGTTTATTGGTTTGTTCTTTGCAGTACTAGAAAAGAGGAAAAATCTCCAGGAAATTAGAAATGGAGCAGGACTAGCTCAGTGGGTAAGGTATTGGACTAAGGCATTGGACTAAAGTCCGGAAGGTCCCAGGTTGCCCCTTTTGGGCCCTTGAGCCAAGCCCTTAACCATCACCTCCACAGATGTGTAATGAAATAAAATATAAGTTGCTCTGTATTGTAAGAGTGAGCCAGCAGAAAATGAAAATGAAAAAGGCAAATAGTGAAACTTGAGAAGTCAAGTGGAGCTCAACACTAGAATTCCTGAAGGCTATGGAAAACTTTTCTTCCAAACAAGGTATCTGTTTTTCTAATATGAGGTTATCACTGTTTTTCATATAAGCAGATGTACAGTGTTTTTGGCCAAACATTTGTTTGCTGTGCTTTATGCTCATTGCAGAATCATGCTCCTGTGCACATGCCCATTTTGTACACATTCTGTACAAGCCATGCACAAGGTCCACAACGAAAAAAAAAATGTGTTCTCATCTTGAAGTGTTACGTGGTGCGGTATGGAGAGCCGCACCACGCGATGTTTTTTAATTATAAGAGCCCTTATGCTGGGCGTTAGAGTGGGTCAATGAAATAGGAGATAGTGAGAGTGCTTGTGATACACACGGGAAGGTCTTCCCGTTTGGAGATAGCGTGGGATTATTAATTAATGAACTTAAAAGGAAAATAAATGATAAAGTGAAAACACAAAATAAACAGAGCTCCGCCGTCTACGCGAGAACGGACGGGGCTCTGGAAAATAAAACAAAACTTGTCCTCTCGGGGCATTCACCCCTACCAAGGATTTTCCGAGAGAGAGAGTGTTTGTGCTTCGTGCACTAACACTCCGTACTGAGCGTGCACGCTGTACTTCTGCGTGCCGCTCTCTCTATCTCTCACTCGCTCTTGCCGGCGTCTTAAATAGACAGAGGCTGGGGCTTTGCCTCTGTCCCTCAACAGCTGTCTGTCTGTCTGTCTGTCTCTTATTTTATTTTTATTTTATTTCTTTGGCCCTGATACCTTCACCGGTGCTACCTAAATGATCGCACGAAGTGCGCCGGTATCAGGACCCTTAAATAAACACGCCGTCAGGTGCGGCTCGTTCAGGCTGATTGCCTGACGGCGGCGTTGCCTAGCAACCGTGTGTATAAATGGCCGTGCTTTTGCCTGTTCAGAACTCCGCGTGGTAACAGCTTGCGGATCTGCCCGTTCTGAACAGTTTAAGCACGGCTCCGCCCCTCGCGCGACCCGCGTCGTTACATGAAGTAAAACTTCCTTTTTGTTTCTTACACAAAAAGGTGGTGAAAAATGAAAAGAAAAAGCAACCACTCACAAATATATACAGGTGAATATGTGGCAACTGCTTGTAAATTTGCACATGATATTTAAAATGCATATGCAACGTACAAAGAAAATTTGCATTTGATAAAAGATAAAGATTTCTGTACATGGGTGTTTTTCACAAACAAGATGCATCTTTATTAATCTCAAGGGAAATTTCAATTCTGCGAGCACACAGAATAACACGATAACAGAAAGTAGACAGCAGTGAAGGTAAAACATCCACAAGTAGGAAGAGATGGCAGGGGGATACAATGAAATAAAATCAACCAAATACACAAAAATGTATATATGCTTAGGAACTTTTAGTCCTGCACCATAGAGAGCATCCTGACAGGAAACATCACCACCTGGTTCAGGAACAGCACCATGCAGGACAGACGAGCTCTACAGTGGGTGGTGCGATCAGCTGATCCACACCAATCTCCCTGACCTGCATTCAATCTACAGAAAGTGATGCTGGACCAAGAAGATTGTGAAGGACCTCAGCCGTCCCAACAACGGACTGTTCTTTTTGGTCAGGAAAGTGATTACCCCTTCTGAAGGCTAACACAACACTTTTTTCACACAATAACAATCTCACTACTCATCACAATGAACATTATACATTACATATCAACGCACATTTACACATTTTGCACACCCTGGAACTTTGAACTTTGTCTTGCCCATGACTGGACATTTTCAATATCCCAATGCCATTTCAATTCTATTTCATTTGATTATTTGTACATATTTTTTATATGTACATTTTTCTGTATTTGTATAATAATATATTTGTATAAGTTTTCTCTTATTTCATACTTTATATTCCTTTTTTTAATAATTAGGTCACCAGCGGTCGTACAAGCATTTCACTGCATACAGTATCATACTGTGGATGACTGTGCATGTGACAAATAAAATTTTAATTTGACGAACATGTCATGAACTATCACCACTTTTCACATGTGAACAACATGTATAAAGACAGACATTGCTTTTTTAGAGGATTGCTAGCTATTTGTGAGTATAATTCTGTTTCTTAACTATTGCCTATAGAACTATGCATATTTAGTGAACCACGGTGAAAATAATTTGTAAGAAAATGCAATGCATTAAGAGAATAAGACAGAGAAACAACAACTTGCCTATTATCGCTCATGCACTCTATAGCGTGTGTTGAACACAAACATTTTGTATGATACCAGTAGACTTTTAACAATATTACTGGAAATATATGTCCTATTATCATGAATTATACCTAAATAGATTCACTATGATGTCAGCTAAACAATGGTGATAATGTGTATCTAAAATTATTGAATTTCAGGAGGCTTTGGTTACCTTTGCCTTGGAGTCTTGGAGCGCAAGAATTAGTAGTTTGTATGGCAGATGAGTGGTGAAGATCTGACGTCCTTGTGAAGCCTTTAGAAGAACGTGGCTATAGTACTCCTCAATTCACAGAGTTTGTGTGTTGTTATGTCATATGAGATTCTACTGGATTACCACTGCATGACAACTTCTTTCATCCATATCATCCATAAAATAAGTAGGGGAAAAAAAACAGGAAATTGCATGGAACTGAGATTTGTAAATCCACTGACTAAAATTTTAAGATATCCACAAACACACACCTTAAAGTTTAAGACTGAACCTACCTGATTTGGATTACGTGTGTCTAAACCCTGAAATTTTAATTCAGTAGCATAGAAAAGAGATTTATGAGTCTGAAATTGTCCAGGAAATATCATCTCTGTATCATTCAGCAGAGCCATTTCTCTCCGAGTCAATATAACCACCTATTTTTTGTGGGTAGTGTGTTTCTGAGAGGAAGTACAAACTGAGTACGATTTGAATAGGTCTAGGCAGAGTATAGGAAGAGGTAAATGACAGTATAACCAGTCATTTAATTTTTCATTTCTTTTTTATACATTTCAAATTTCCAAATGCCAGTACTGATTTGTTTGACAATATATGACATCATAGCATATGCATATAAGGAGCATATAAAGATTGGACTTTAAAGAAATGGGGAAAAGAAAGTCAGGTGGTGAGTCAATACTGAAACTTTTTCCAGAGCTGTAAAAAGGGAAACACAAGAAGCAACATTATGTGATAATATAATGAAATCAGATGCCTAACTGAATGTACTGAATTACCAAATTATAACATCTATAGAGTATGCTTTTTTTTCTGCCCTAATGGCATGAGCATATTCCAGGACTTAAAGTGTGAAACAATGGAAAACGGAGCAAAAGTAATCATCCTCACACATGAAATTGCCATCACATTGCACACTGCAATCATATATATACTGTATGTAAAAGTGTTGTGAATGATGCAACATCATGGCTTATGGCATGTAGACCAGATTCCTGTCCCCTGACAAACAGCACAGTACTTAACCGCTGTGTTTGTGTACTGGCCTGTCACGTGACTTGTCCTTATTCACGCCTTATTTCATATTTTACCTGTTTAAAACAATTAGAATCATTATGGTAGTTAACTGCACTTCTTATTCAGGCTCGGTGATATATTTGTCATACTGCACTGTGAATATTACTTCCATGTGAAGAAGTCACACTATTCACATGTTATGTTTATGTGAGACAGAATAGACCACAAAGTCACCACAGAGCAGAAAACAGGAAGAGGTGAACAAGCAACAAATGAAAAAAGAAAATTTTAAAGACAAATTTTAATTTTAATTGTAATCTCGACTAAATAAAGTAGGGACAGTACATAGCGAAACAAGAAAGCGTTCCTCCAGGACCATGGTGCTACATAAAACAACACAAAACTATATGAGACTACACATATCTAGCAAGAAATTTAGCTAAAGAAACCCTGACTTAAAAAAGTGCACAACTGAGAGCATGTGAAAACAGTGCAAGACAATACAGTTAGCTGACTAGTACAAAGTACTCCTGTGCGTAGAGTGAAAAAAAAAAAAAGATGCTGTAATATAATAAATGTTGCGTCAGGGATAACCCTTGGGAGACATTCTGCACCCATAGTGTTTTTTTTTTGTTGTTGTTTTTTGGGGAATTTCTTTTTGCCGCTTAGGATTTTTATATTGACGCAATATAAAATTCAGTGGTTCACCGTCTAGTCACCCGTTCACAGATCTTTGTTATCCATTGGACAATTAGTAGGATTACTTAAGCTTCATGTTCATATTGTCCTGTATCTAAACTGGTTGTATTTCGTCGTCTGAATTATTTTGAGTTTTGTTTTGGTTCCCGTTCTTAGTTTTCAATAATTGTCTTAACATCTGCGAATATGCCATGGCTGCATCCTACCTTTCTGTTTTTTTTTTTAACAGTTCTTGCAAGAACAATCTTACAAGAATTATTGAACTTTTCGAGCCGCGAGCTGCGTTCCATTCTTCACAGGGTGCTCCCTACTTCCTTCACAGGGTACTACAATAATGAACTGGACTCTATATTAACTTAAACACATCTTCTGTTATATTGAACGTCCAGCCTCCCAACACACAGAATGACTGCAGATCAATCCCTGCTATCCATTTGCAGTGAATGTCGGTGAAGGGAAGTTCCCCTCGACAAAACTTCCCCATTCTGAACACTCTGTGATGTCAAGAGTGCTGACATCACTTTCTCTGTATTATTGATCATAATAATTGATTAAAGATGTACTGAGAATTTTTTTTTTTTTTTAAGTTATGAAATAGTCTTCCAATTAATGTTCGGGACTCAGACACTGTCTGTGTTTAAGTCTAGACTAAAAACCTATTTATTTAGCCAATCATTTTTGTAAATAGATTAGCTTTAGGTAAAGGAGCAGATCTGGGGGACTCACGGACGTAGAGTATTATGGTGAACTGGTATGTTTAGATGCTGTCTTCCCCACTCTCATTGATCACTCAGGTTTGTTGACGGTGAGGTGACTGGTTGCCTGTCTGACTCGTCCTGGTGTCCTGCTTCTGGTTGGAGATCTCGTCGCATGGATGCCCTCCAATAATGAACTGTACTCAATATTAACTTGAACACACTGTCTGTTATACTGAACTTCCAGTCTCCTAACACACAGCATGACTGCCAATCAGTCCCTGCTATCCATTATCACCCAAATGAGGATGGGTTCCCTGTTGAGTCAGGTTTCTCTCAAGATTTCTTCCTATCGCCATCTCAGAGAATTTTTCCTTGCCACTGTCGCCGTCATCCTCGGCTTGCTAATCAGGGGCAATCTTATCATTTTGATTCATACACATTCACATTTCACATAGATTTCCATTATGCTTATGATTGTGTAAAGCTGCTTTGCGACAATGACAATTGAAATTTTAATTTTATTGAATTGAATTGTACGTCCAGGGTCCGGGTTCGATTCCCGGGCAGGCTCGATTCCCATTTCTGTGTCACGTACTAACCGGAGATGGACCAGAAGACTAGCAGGTAACCCTGTAGCGTGGATGGTACCATGGGTGAAGTAGTGAAGGGTTTGAGTTGAGATATATGGAATACCGGATGGAGTCGGTAGGTGACAGGGTTAATCCGGAGGTTGACGCGGTATGGTCCGATGAATCTTGGTGATAACTTTCGTGATTCTGTCTGCAGGTGTAGGTTTTTTGTTGATAGCCATACCTTGTCACCTACTTGGTACATTCGTCCCGGTGGGTGTCGACGGCGATGTTGCAGAGTGTATCGGGTGTTAGCGTGTTGGATGGCATCGTTTGCTCGTCTCCAGAGCCGTCAACACCGGTGAACCAACTGTTGGGCTGACGGTACTTCAACCTCCGGTTCTTGATGGTCGAACATCGGAGGTTGGAAACCGTAGCATACCTCGAATGGGCTTAGGTTGGTGGCAGAGGATGTGTGGAGATTGTGAGACAGCTCAGCCCAAATGAGGTAGCGGGCCCAGGAGCACTGGCGATCAGCAATAAAGCATCTCAGGTAGTGCTTCAGTTGAATTGATCAGACGGCAGAAGGCCTTCCAGAACCGGGACGTGAACTGGGGCCCCCTGTCTGAGACGATGTCCTTTGGGAACCCATGCAGGCGGATTACGTGCTCTAATATCAGCTCGGCTGTCCTTTTAGCTGACAGGAGACTGGAGAGGGCCACCAGGTGAGCAGCTTTGGAGAACTGGTTGACGATGGTGAGGATGGTGTCTTTTCCTTTGGAAACCGGCAGGCCCGTGATGAAGTCAACGGCAATGTGTGTCCTGGGCCGGCGGGGAACCGGGAGTGGTTGCAGTTCACCTGGCAATGGCTTGTTGCTGTCCTTGGACCTGGCACACACTGGGCACGCCTGGACAAACTCGTCAACATCCCTCCTCATATTGGGCCACCAGAAGGCACGTTGAATGAAGAGTAGGGTGCACCGCCTTCCGGGGTGTCCAGAAAGTGGAGAGGAGTGTCCTCACTGGAGTACGTCGGTCCTGATGGCGTCGGGCACATAGAGTCGGCCAGGCGGCACACCTGCCAGTTCGGTCTCCGCAGTCTGTGCCTGGCAAACCCTCGTTTCCAAGTTCCAATTGATTGATGCAAGGATCTTGGTGGGTGGTAGGACAGGCATGGGGTCCGCCCAGGGGAAGTCTTTCTCGTGTTGTTGTGAGAGGGCGTCAGCCTTGGTGTTCTTGGACCCTGGGGCGGTATGACAGGTGGAAGTTATAATTTTCAAAAAACAACGCCCACCGCGCCTGTCTGGGGTTGAGTTGTTTCAGGGTGTGGATAGTGATGAGGTTCTGATGGTCGGTCCAGACGATGAACGGCTCTCTGGCGCCCTGGAGCCAGTGTCGCCATTCCTCCAAGGCCCACTTTATGGCCAGCAGCTCGCGTTCCCCTACGCCGTATTCCTGCTGAGTGGGGTCAAATTTCTTGGAGAAAAAACTGCACGGGTGCAGTTTTTGGTCTGGACCTCGCTGGGAGAGAACAGCCCTGGCGCCCACATCCGAAGCGTCCACCTCCACAACGATGCAATGAGTGACGGTTCTTTATTGTGATGTTGTTGAGCCCCCGGTAATCGACACAGGGCTACCATCGTGTTTCTTCACAAAGAAGAACCCCGCGGCGGCAGGTGAGGAGGAGGGCCGGATGGTACCATGGCAAAGTCTGTTGGAAACATACTCCTCCATCACTGGCATCTTGTGGTTGGATAGTGAATAGAGATGGCCGCGGGGTGGGGTGGAACCTGGCTGAAGGTCAATCGCCAGGTCGTAGTGGCGATGTGGAGGTAGGTGGGTGGCGCGTCTTTTGCAGAAGACTTCATCCAGGTCCCGGTAGTCCACTGGGATGTTGTCTGTGTCGACATCGGGGGCCTCGGGCTCCCTAGAGCACGTACCAGCCCCGGCCCGTAGGCAGAGTTTGTTGCAGGTCGGTCCCCACTGTAGAATCCAGCTTTGGCTCCAGGAGATGAGTGGGTCGTGACGTAGTAGCCATGGGAGTCCAAGGGCGATAGGTGGTGATGGAATAGAGGTGATATAGAAGTGAATCTGCTCCTGATGCTGGTTAATGACGAGAGTGATAGGCTGGGTTCGGAGGGTGATGGGACTGGAGGAGACGAGCCGACCATCAACTGAAGTAATAGTTACGGGCTGGGATAACGCCTCGGTCTTTACCCCCAGTCTTTTGGCGTAAGAAGATTCCATGAAGTTACCCGCGGCACCGGAGTCGATGAACGCGGTACTTCCAACTCGTTTGTGGCCAAACTGGAGATGTACTTTTACCGTGAGATGGGAATCATCGGTCAGGGTGGTGGAGAGGGAGATGGAACCCGGTGAGCCACTCTCATTTCTCACCTGCGTGTTTCCCGGTCGCAGCGGACAGATGGCTCGATGGTGCGCTGCCGATCCACAATAAGCGCAGAGCCCCTCTCTAAATCAGCATTACCGTTCTGCAGCGGTTAAGGAAGCACGTCCTAATTGCATGGGTTCCCTGGCTCCTGTGTCAACCACGGCAGGAGGGGGAGAACCGACGGTTGCGGTAGGTGCAGCAGTGAATGAGGAGCGGGCCTCTGAGACTGGAGCGTGGGAGAAGAAAGGGGTGGGTCGAGGCGCGGGAATTAAGCCCTCCAGGGTCGCTAGGAGCTCTCGTCCAGCGAGCTCGTCCTTTATGCGCGAAGCCAGTCCCCCGGAGGGCGGAGTCTCCCCAGTCGGTTTGCACGGCGAGGGTACAAAACTCAGCTGTGTAGTGGCTCATGGACGACCCTCCCTGCCGTTGATGATATAGCTTGAAGTCGGTCTCCACCTCAGCAGCAGGATGTTCAAAGGTGAGTTTAAGTTGACGGGTGAATTCCGTGTATGAGTAGGCGACATCTGAATCTGAATGAAGAACCGCCGTGGCCCACTCAGCTGCCTGCCCGGATAGCAACAAAGAAGAGCGACGAGAAGAGCAATGCGCAGTCGGTCTGTGGAGTATCTGGTGGAATTAAACTCAAACACGAGATCCAACACAGTTAGAAAAACACTGCACTTCCCATCCGTGCCATCCCATTTATCCGGAAGAGCTAGAAAAACATCAGAAGAAGGGGGGGTTGGGGGGTTGGCGGCGCAGCAGCCACTGCAATGCTGAGCACCCGCCCCGTGGGGGGGGGGGGGTCGCATTCTCTTGTCGTAGCCCCGCTACCTTGCGACCGTACTACTTCCAGGTCTTCGTGCCGGGCGCGTTAGGAGTGCGCATGACACTCTGTGTGCATGGAGTTTGCATGTTCTCCCCGTGCTTGGTGGGTTTTCCCCGGGTACACTCCGGTTTCCATCCAAAGACCTGCAGAATTGGTGTTCTCAAATTGCCCGTAGTGAGTGTGTGTGTGCCCTGCGATGGATTGGCACCCTGTCCAGGGTGTACCTCACCTCGTGCCCTAAGCCTCCTCAGATAGGCTCTAGGCCTCCCTTGCCTCCCTTGAATAGAGGATAAAGTGGTATAGATGATGAGTGAGAGAGTGAATTGAATTAAATATTTATATAGGAATTCCACTCTTGAAATGTATCCATCAGGATTTAGGCCTTGTCACAGCACAGAGACAGGATTGTTAAAGTGATAAATGACCTCCTACTGGCCTCTGATCAGGGTTGTGCCTGTTAATTGACCTTAGTGCAGCTTTTGACACTATTGATCATAGTATTCTCCTCGATATGTAAGAAAATGTAAAAGGAATTGAAGAATCTGCCCTTTCCTGTCTTATTGATCGTTATCAATTTGTAGATTTAAATGGTGACTATTGTACACGTACTAAAGTAATGTTTGATGTTCTAAATTGTTTGGTTTTAGGCCCACTGCTATCATCTCTCTACATGCTTCCTCTGGGCAACATAATAAGTATTAGTTTCCACTGTTATGCTGATTAATCCTGCTTAATTCTGATGAGACAGAAGAACTTGTACTTGGACCACATGCAGCTAGAACAGCTTAATCACACAGTAACTCTGGTTGGTCTTTCTGTTTCATTCATGTCAGCAGTAAACACCTTGGTGTGATTATAGATTCCAGTCTTTTATTTGAAGCTCTTGTAGATAACCTTACTAGGATAGCATTTTTTAATCTTAGTAATATTGTCAAGATAAGAAATATATTGGTTACTTCATGATACAGAAAAATTGCAAGGCCTATCAAAGAATTAATCTTTGATGATCTTAGCTTTCTCTTCTAAAAGAGGATTTTAAATTCAGTTTAAGATCACTAACATCTGGGGTCTATTGGCACGCACAGCAAGTAGTAACATGTCATTGGTTTGGACCTGTGAGCAGATTCCATGCAGTGCCCCTTTTGGAGGACAAGTTGTTCAGCACCGAGAAGAGCTGCAGCTTCAACACCATGAGAGAGAACTCGATGATGTGCTGATTCCTCAATACATCATCGACCACTTTTCCACCACAGATCAGCTTACCAGAGGACCGTTTACATTGATGACAATTTAAAGAAGAAAACCAGACTTCCAAAGTTTATGTAAAATGTCATTATCCTATGTTAGATCCAATTCAGCAGTCTGAGCATGTGGGATAAGGGATAAAACTCTGACTTTATAGGTGTTATGAGGGGGTGCTTCAATATGGCGGCCCTCTGTATTCAATCATGTATGAAAGCCCCAATGCAGGACTTGGAGGGGTATGGGCCGTGGATTGTTTATTTCGGTGGGAATAATCGGCTCGCGTGAACACCACGCAGCGCTATAAAGGGAAGGAGGGCGCGCTTATGTCGGCGCGTGCCACCGTGCTTCGTCACAACGAAAAGGTATTTTGTTTGTTATTCTTATCTTTTACACCGCTCTTTTCAGTTCTCTCTCTTTTCTCTTATCTCCTTTCTTCACTTTTCTCTTTTCACTTTCCCTTCTCACTTTTCTCTTTTCCACTTTCCCTTCTCACTTTTCTCTTTTCTCTTTTCACTTTCCCTTTTCACTCTTCTCTTTTCTCTTTCCCTTTTCTCTTTTCTCTTTCCCTTTTCACTCTTCTCTTTTCTCTTTTCACTTTCCCTTCTCACTTTTCTCTTTTCACTTTCCCTTTTCACTTTTCTCTTTTCACTTTCCCTTTTCACTTTTCACTTTTCTCTTTTCACTGTCCCTTTTTACTTTTCTCTTTTCACTTCCTATACCAGAGCCACGCTCTCGTACCTGGTGCTATCTAATGTTCGCACAGCGTGTGCTGGTTTCTGGGAGCTTAAATATCCTTCCGGCCAGGTGTAGCTCGTCTCCTTGGATTGTCAGTGCTACGGGGTTGCCTAGCAACCGCCCGTCGCATGTGTGGCCGTGTTACAGTACCCCCCCTTGGGGGTTAGGGTTAGGGTTAGCCCGGAATTCCCTAACAAATTCCCTAACAAGTTCGGGGTCTAGTATGTGCCGGGCTGGCACCCAAGAGCGCTCCTCTGGGCCATACCCCTCCCAGTCCACTAGGTACTGTATGGCGCCCTGGACTCGCCTGGCGTCCAGGATACGTCGAACTGTGAACGCTGGGGACCCATCAATGATACGGGGTGGGGGTGGTGGAGGTCTGGGAGCCAAGGTGCTGCAGAGCACTGGTTTCAGTCGTGACACATGGAATGTAGGATTGATCCTCATTGACCGGGGGAGAGCCAAGCGGTATGCCACCGGATTAATCCTTCTCATGATTTTAAATGGCCCGATGTATCGGGGGGCCAGCTTTCGTGAATCGAGTTTTAGTGGGAGGTCCTTGGTGGACAACCAGACTCGTTGTCCTGTACAGAAGGAGGGTTCTACCCATCGCTTCCGATTCGCCGTGAGGGTCGCCCTGCGCCTAGCGGTTTGTAGGGCGGCTCGGGCCCTCCTCCAGGTCCGACGGCACTGCTGTACTAAACTTTGTGCAGCGGGGACCCCTACCTCGGGTTCCTCCTCTGGGAACATAGGGGGGGAATACCCGAATTGGCACTCAAAGGGTGACATGCCCAGGGAGGAGTGCCACAGTGTATTGTGGGCATACTCGACCCACATTAGGTGGTCAGACCAAGATGACGGGTTGGAAGAGGTTACGCACCTGAGGGTGCGCTCTAAGTCTTGGTTCACCCTCTCTGTTTGCCCATTCGACTCAGGGTGAAAGCCCGATGTCAAGCTGGCCGTGGCTCCAATGAGTTTACAGAACGCCCCCCAAAACCGGCTAGCAAACTGCGGGCCCCGGTCAGAGACCAGGTCGGTTGGGAGGCCATGCACTCGGGCCACCTGTTGGAGGACTAACTGCGCTGTCTCCTTGGCTGATGGAAGTTTGGGCAAGGGAATACACTTGCAGGCTTTAGAGAACCGATCTACCACTACCAAAATCGCCATGTTCCCCTTGGATGAGGGCAGACCCGTAACAAAGTCCAAGGAGAGATGGGACCACGAGCGTGACGGTATGGGTAATGGGTGCAGTTGTCCGGCGGGCCGTTTCAGGCTCCTCTAACGGGGGGCCCCATTGACGCGAGAGGGAGTCCGGCTTGAGGTTTTTTGAGCCCGGACGGAACGAGAGCACATAGTCAAACCGGGAGAAGAAGAGGGACCATCTGGCTTGTCGGGGGTTTAAGCGTTTGGCCGATCGGATATATTCTAAGTTCTTGTGGTCGGTCCAAATCAATATTTGCTGTTTGGCCCCCTCCAGCCAGTGTCTCTACTCTTCTAGAGCCAGCTTTATGGCAAGGAGTTCCCGGTCTCCAATGCCATAATTTCTCTCTGCCGGGGTCAGGCGGTGTGAGAAGTAGGCGCAGGGATGTAGTTTCTGGTCCTTCCCGGAACGCTGGGAGAGAACCGCGCCCACCCCCACATCGGACGCGTCTACCTCCACTATAAACTGGGTCTCTGGATCTGGCATCCCCAAGACTGGAGCTGTGGTGAGCTTTATTTTTATGGCCTGGAAAGCTCCTTGAGCCTCCTCCGTCCATTTAAATCGTCCTGGGTTCCTCTTTGTGAGGACGCTAAGTGGGGCCGCCAAGGTGCTAAAATTGCGCATGAACCGCCGAAAGAAATTGGCGAACCCCAGGAAGCGCTGAACTGCCCGAAGCGATGTGGGACGGGGCCAACTGGCCACAGCCCTTATTTTGGCCGGATCCATTTGGAGGTGACCCTGGGATACTACGAAACCCAAGAAGGAAGTGGAGGTTGTGTGGAACTGTGACTTCTCCAGCTTAACCTATAGATGGTTCTGCTGTAGAAGTTGCAGCACCCGGCGCACGTGAGTGACGTGCTCTGGCATGGAGGCACTAAAAATTTAAATGTCGTCCAAGTAGACAAAGGCGTAGAGGTTAAGTGTCTCCCGGAGCACCTCATTAATGAACCTCTGAAAGACGGCTGGCGCATTAGTCAGGCCAAAGGGCATTACCTTGTATTCGTAGTTCCCTGACGGTGTAATAAATGCGGTCTTCCACTCGTCTCCTGCCCTGATGCGGATCAAATTGTAAGCACTGCGTAAATCTAGCTTTGTGAACAATTTTGCCTTTTGCAGGCACTCAAAGGCGGAATTCATCAGAGGGAGGGGATAGCGGTCTTTCAGTGTCATCGCGTTCACCCCCCGATAATCTATGCAGGGGCGGAGGCCCCCATCCTTCTTCTTTACAAAGAAGAACCCGGCCCCTGCGGGGGATGTAGACGGACGAATGAATCCAAGGGACAATGCCTCCTGGATGTACTCCTCCATAGCTAATTGCTCGGGAGGGGACAAGGAGTACAGTTTTCCCCTTGGTGGATTTGAACCTGGAAGCAGGTTGATCGCGCAGTCGAAAGGTCGATGGGGAGGAAGCTTTTGGGCCCCTGACTTGGAAAATACTTCCGCCAGGTCCCAGTAATCTTTGGGAACTGCCGAGAGGTCGACCTGGTGAGGTGATTGCGCGTCTAGGGTTCTGATCCCTTTTAAGCAGCTCTGTGCGCAGCGGGTGCCCCAAACCGAGACAGAGCAGGTTAACCAATCAATACGGGGGTTGTGTTCCTGTAACCAAGGAAACCCCAGTACCACCTGATGCTCAGGCACTCGGGTAATGAGGAAGGTAATCCGCTCTGCATGTTGTCCAATACGCAATATTAGAGGGTCTGTCTCATGTATGATTGGCCCGGATTCAAACAACTGACCGTCCAGGGCCGCCACTGAAATGGGCGCAGAGAGTGGGTGAAATGGCACAGCCAGTCTCCGCACCAGCTCTACGTCTATTAGGTTCCCTGCTGCTCCTGAATCAACAAATGCTTTTAGATGGGTAGTGGCGGCTTCCTCCCAGTTGATGTCAATTTGGAGGAAAAGCCCTGAACGCTGAGGGTCTGACTTTTGGGTCACTATCGGCCCCCCTCCCGAGAGTGACCCCCCCCTTTTGGCTTATTCAGCGGACAGCGCCCCTGATGGTGACCGGACCTGCCACAACAAAAGCATCCCGAACGAAATTGGCGGGCCCCTGAGATCTCTGCTGCCCCTAGCTGCATGGGCTCACCCTGATCTACCTCCCGTTCTAACTCTCGCTGGGGAGAGATCAGCTCTACCCTGTAACTCTCTGCGCGTTCCGCCCTGCGCTCACGGAGGCGGTTATCTATTCTGATGGCCATACTGTACAGGGATTCTAGGTCTTCGGGTGGTTTGCGTACTGCCAGCTCATCTTTGAGCTTATCTGAAAGGCCTTGAATGTATGCGTCCCTTTGTGCTCCAGCGTTCCAGCCTGAACTAGCAGCTAGTGTCCGGAATTCGATGGTATAATCTGCCACCGATCGTCCTCCCTGCCGAATGCGGAGGAGGGGCGAGACTACACCACTAGTCAGATGTGGATGGTGGAAGGTGGCCTTGAGGGCCTGTATAAAATCATTGGCTGTAGTGTGTGCTGCTAGGAGGTTTTGCCATACTGCGGTGGCCCACTCCAATGCAAATCCCGTCAATAATGATATCATAAATGCGACCTTAGCTCTCTCAGTGGGAAATTGGGATGGTTGCATCTCAAATATTAAAGAGCACTGGAGTAGGAAGGCATTGCATTTCTCAGACTCCCCAGCATAAGGCTGGGGAGTAGGTAATCTCGTCTCGGCCACCAGGGGGGGTGCTTGTGCTACAGTGACGACCGCTGGAGCCAAACCCGGTAGTGCCTCCGGGTTCACCGCCGATCCGGAAGTGCCCTGTGTCTCGAGGCGCTTATGGATTTGGTCTAAGCGCTGCGAAATTCCCTTTATTTCTGAAAATAATTCGGTCAGAGCTTGTTCGTGTTTACCGATCATCCACGCCTGACCGGTTACTATCTCGCGTACCCGCTCCAATTCCGCGGGCTTCTTCTCTGGTGCGAACATTCTGTTATGAGGGGGTGCTTCAATATGGCGGCCCTCGGTATTCAATCATGTATGAAAGCCCCAATGCAGGACTTGGAGGGGTATGGGCCGTGGATTGTTTATTTCGGTGGGAATAATCGGCTCGCGTGAACACCACGCAGCGCTATAAAGGGAAGGAGGGCGCGCTTATGTCGGCGCGTGCCACCGTGCTTCGTCACAACGAAAAGGTATTTTGTTTGTTATTCTTGTCTTTTACACCGCTCTTTTCAGTTCTCTCTCTTTTCTCTTATCACCTTTCTTCACTTTTCTCTTTTCTCTTTCCCTTCTCACTTTTCTCTTTTCCACTTTCCCTTCTCACTTTTCTCTTTTCACTTTCCCTTTTCACTCTTCTCTTTTCTCTTTTCACTTTCCCTTTTCACTCTTCTCTTTTCTCTTTTCACTTTCCCTTTTCACTTTTCTCTTTTCACTTTCCCTTCTCACTTTTCTCTTTTCTCTTTTCACTTTCCCTTTTTACTTTTCTCTTTTCTCTTTTCACTTCCTATACCAGAGCCACGCTCTCGTACCTGGTGCTATCTAATGTTCGCACAGCGTGCGCTGGTTTCTGGGAGCTTAAATATCCTTCCGGCCAGGTGTAGCTCGTCTCCCTTGATTGTCAGTGCTACAGGGTTGCCTAGCAACCGCCCGTCGCATGTGTGGCCGTGTTACAATAGGCAAGGTTTATATGCAGTCATCCGAACATTTAAACTGAGACTTAGGAATAGGCCAAATCTTACATATTATATAGTTAACTAAATTTCCTTTATTGGTTTAGAGCTTACAAAATAAAATTAGAAAATAAAGCATGCAAGATTTTTCTATCCTGTGTGTTCTGGAACATATTGAATGAAAATATACTGAACAAATGTCTGAATATTCAATGTACCCACTAGTGTTTCCTAAGGTTATTGTTTGACATACAATACAAGCGGGCCTCATGTGGCTAGAACTAATTACAATATGTCTATAGGGTGTATACTATAGGCAGCAAGGAATCGAGGTGCAAGGATTTGTGTTTGTGTGTAAAAGAATGGTACATTATATTGTTTAATATCTGGTTGTAGATGCACTTTATTTGTGCATTCTTGAAGGTTTTAATAATAATAATAATAATAATTGTATCATTATTATTGATGTGGAAAATCTTACTGAACTTCAAGTATATATCAATAAATTAGCATTTCAAGCAAGTCAATGTTTATGTCTAATACCCAGAAGGACTCTGTGAAAGACCTGGCTGGCTCTCTCCACAGGCCATGGTTTTCTCATATGCAACAGAAAACACTCAATTTAGAAAAGTGAAGGGATACATAGGCAAGAGGCAGAGACAAACTCTTCAAACAACTTTAATAGTAATAATATAATATAATCAAATATAATATCTAAACTAACAATACTTACAAATTTGATCTTATTATACCGATTATATTATACCTTTTCTAACTTACAAGTAAGTTAACAAGTAGAGAAACATGTAGAAAACTTGAAATAAGAAATAAGGAACTTTAATGCAGACAGAGTGTATGGAACAGTGCAGAAAGTACTTTGCCGAACTAAGATTAACTGAGACGCTTAGAAATAACTTTCAGTTCCGTTTTTTCCATGCACAGAGCTCAGGTGACCAGACTGTTCTTTTTTAAGCTAAGAAACAATGGGATCAAGAATCCATTACTATCCCTTACTACTACAACTAATATAATCACTCTATATTACACTATATAACCAAAATTCATCAATGATGGTTATGTTTATAATTACTAATCCATTTATGTATATGTATATTATCAAACATCAATCTTTAAATCATATAAATTAATGATCAAATTATGATTTAAGAATATAATTATCTTGTGGATCAAAATTTTAATTATCAGTAATTTAAATCAGGACAATAATGATAATTATAATAGCAATACTAATAGCAATGAAAATAATATAATCTAATGTAATCAAATTTAATCAAAAGTAATCATATTGATCCTAACCATAATTAACTTCAATAATTAATCATTATATGACATGTAATCTTGAGATCATAAAAGGAACAAAAAAGTATAATACAATTTTTAATTAATAAATTATTTCACTAACTTAGGACAGTTAGTGAGGTCATATTAAGGACAGTTGAGACATGACTGTTGGGAAAGAAATAGGAAAATAGGAACATAAGAATAAGATTATTACGCATCTTGAAAAAATCTCAAAACTTTAAGCCATCAGCACTAGAGGTCGATACTCTGGTTAGGAAAAGAGGAACAAACCAAACTCTCTTTGAAGAAAAGGAAAAGGGAGAATTTAATTTTTGAAAGCCCAATAAAACCAACCCAGACATGAATAAATAATAAATAATAGATGTGATAAGAGTGGGGAAAGTATGGAATTGGGAGTTACCACACCACTAGGCAGAAGAAATATACATATACCTATTGAATATTAAATAAATAATTTAATCGAACAAAGAAACAAGGAGTAGCAATGAGGCATTTATCAGGTATGTACAGTACCCCCATGTGAAATTAGGGACTTTGTAGAGGGACCTTCCTGGGGTGTCTGTCTGTCTGACTGGTTCAGAGTTGTCTGTCTTCGTTTGTCTTCAATAAATTTTATTTACTTTTTCTCTTTTTGTTTGGGTTTTCTTTGAAATTTGATGAAATCATCTAAATTTGCCACAGCATAAGAGAAGAATGGGTTGACAATGCGATTTTTTCAGTGCTGTTAACGATACCAATTACGAGTAATCATCATAATCATCACAAGTGAAGCTGAAGGTCTGTATCTGACGATGGGACGATGGGAGAAATTATACTATTGAGTATATTCTGTTTTTTGCAAACTGAATTTTTTGCATTTTACATGTACCTTCCCTCTCACTGCAGAAGCCAATGCAGGCACTGACTCCGAAAAGAACCAGACATCGAAAATGTTTTGATAGGAGTCATTATTTTAACCATTCCAGTAAAGGGTTTTTGGGTGTGGTTGTGTGTGTGTGTGTGTGTGTGTTGGGGGGGGGGGGGGGGGGGATCATATACCTAAAAAAATAGCTTTCAATTTTTTTAAACAAAAAAAAAGCACAAAAACATATTTACAAAGCAAAATAGAGAACTCAAATACTGCAGCTGAATTCAGTCACACAGACAGCAATGGAGGTCGCAATCACTACAGCCACGATTCTTTTCAAACGTAAAGTGCAGGTTAATTTGTTTTATTTTTACTTTATATTTTGTATTAGTTATTTTTATATTACTATTTTAGGTTGTAAAAGGAATTGTGGAGGAATTATGGGGGAAATTCGCTTTGACATACAAGTGTTTTGATATGGAAGCACACATCCGGAAACAAATTATGCTCGCAATCCAAGGTCCCACTGTACATCTTTTTGGAGTTCATGTTGAACAGCAACCAAATGCAAATATAACACTCAACCACCTCCAGGCCATTTATCTGCTGGATTAGTTATGGAGTATTGAGGGAACAGGCCACACCTGGTCATGCAACCATGTGTTGCATCATTTATGAGCCCCCAAAATGTGGGTTCTTGTACAGTATGACTAGTCTCAAAAGTATGAGGTGATAACATCGAATTGCAGAATTTGGAGACACTAAGGACAACAAAAGTCTGGTGGCAGAGGCATCACTTATTTCTTTTCTTTGCTTGTATAAGCTTTAGATAGAGGTGGCTGTTCAGCACATTTGCACTTCTGTACAATCCATCCTTAATTTGTAAAGCCAGATCAATTTATATACTCATCCAATGTTAAGTCCACATTCCCTGCTCATGTGGCTTATCCTTATAAACCCAGCAGATAATGCGCATGTTCACTATTTTGTCTCAAAAATCTTTACGATGTTATGCTTGTTATGACAACAATACAAAGACGATTGCTGTAGGGACTAGTTGCAATTGAAAAAGCCTTATTTCTGAGTCAGAATGAATAAAAAATTTGAATTAGATAAACAATGGCCATTTGGTGGTGGTGTTTTTTTTACAGTGCACGTGTTGCATTCTTTAAGATCCCCTTCAAAAAGTTTATATAAATAAATAAATAAAAATGTGTGGGTTTCGAACACCTTGAATTAAAGCTGAAAGTCTTGACATTGCTCACATCTTGAGACTTTAATTTCAAATTCAGTGTGTGGTGTACAGAGGTCAAAGGCCAAAAATGTATATTTGTTTAAAAACGTATGGATCCGATTATAGATAAGGATTGGCACCCTGTCCAGAGTGTATCCCGCCTTGTGCCCTAAGTCTCCTGGGATAGGCTCCAGACCTCCTGTGACCCTGGATACAGGATTAAGCGGTATAGATGATGAGTGAGTGGGTCAGTGAGTGAGAGCAATTAGTCCCAGCATGTAGCCACAAAAATGACATAACAAAAAAGTATCAACTGCTGTCTAACTGTCAGCAGTCAAGTTTTTAAACAAGACCTCTTCATAACAGACCTTTTGACACAACCACTCTGTTTTACATGTATTGCTTTTCTTCATTGTGGTAAAGGCATTTCTTTTTTGCATGTGCAAATTAATGCTCAGTAAACACAAAAATAAACATAATAAAACTTTGCATATTCATTCAGTTTTTTCTCACATGCACAATCTCTGAAGTGTGAGGTTATAATCTCTTTGTGAATTGCAGAATTTAGAAGGGCAAAAGGCAACAAATGTCTGGTGGCAAAAAGCAACACTTACTTCCTTTCTTGCACAAACCCTTAAGATGTCGCTTGTATCTACTTTAGATTAAGGTAGCTGTTCAGCACACAGGTTTCTATGTTGCTTTGTACAATCCATTCTTAATTTTTATGTACAGACTCCATAAATAATTTACTGCACTCATCCAAGGTTGACAATGTGGTCCTGGTTTCTTAAGGTCTTTCCAAAAGGTAACTTGATCCTGTAGGCTGTGTGTGGTTGTAACAATGAGTTTTGAGTAGCGACACCGGTTGTAAGGAACGGGGAAGCCATTGAAGAGGCTCTGATCAGCCTGACTGGTGAAAGGTATTCCAAGATACCGCATGCACAGTCCTAAAAATACGTCTTCAATATAGACAGCTTTGACATGCTTTGCTCCTTCAATCAGCTTGTTTGGAAGGTCCAAGGAGAGCACGTAGCCCAATCCCAGTGCATAAGGTGGATAAAAGTCTTCAGGAAACACGTCTTTGGGCAGATACCATTTAGAGCTGGGGTCTCTGAGAACAGCAGCCCTTTTGGCCACAAGACCTGTCATGTAGTTCTCCCTTGGTGCCTGGAGAAGCATGTTTATTAAACTGTTCACATTGAGGAACATATCAGAGTCAATCTTCATGGCATAGGCGGCATTTTGGCAGTAGGTTGCCAGCCATTCCATAATCACCATAGTTTTGATAGTAAGATTTTTATAACTGTCCAGGAAATCACTTTGAATGATGTCATGGTGTTCCTCGCTTTCCTGCAAGACCTTCTGCTGCATCTCCTCTCTCCCTTCATATCCAGGCTGACCAAGCAGAAAGAAAAGGCTCACCACTTTGTCCATAACCATCTTCTCAGATCCCCAGGTGGTGCGGACGGCATCCCGAGCTTCCCTGTTGTGTGGTGCCACAGGTACCATCAAAACCAAGAAGGGCTTTTCATTTTGACACCTCTCTGATTCGCTTAAAATGTAATGATATTTACTGGGATATGCCACGAGGTTTGGAGTTTCAAGTGGAGATTTTTCACCTTGTAACGCAGAAGCTGAAACAGATATCCATATTTTTGCTGCTTCTGGTAAGTTCACATAGTAGAAGAGTAACACAGCTGAGAAAACAAGTATGACGAAGGCAGCTCGGAGATAAGAAGACCGACACACTAGGAGATCTGCGCTGAAAAAGTAATTAGATGATAATTAGATGAAAGCGATGCTTACATTTTTGGCATGAACAAAGTTTGATATTTATTAGATTGTGAATATGATAAGCATCTTAGTTACTCATCATAATGCTACTAAAACCACCATCATTTCAATGCATGCAAGTCAGAGAATGCTATTGCTGAGAAAGCAGGTTTGTTTTAGACCCATCCCTATTTTCACCCTCATGGAATTGGTTGGGATATCCCTGCATCTAACAGCTGGAGTTCCTTTTTGATTCCACGCAGCCCTCCTCAGTGGCTAACAATTCAATTCATTAAATAAACTTTGCACAATATTACTAGGTATTACTAGTATTATTAGGTTATGCATAATTCCTAAGGCTGAAGCTGATACTTTTAGCTGTCTCATTCCTTAACAAGACAGACATCATCGAGTACAGTAAGTCTAGATGCTCATCTTACCTCCCAAATCTCTTCCCATTTGATGTACTGAAAGTTGCCAATCTTTCTCTCATTGCTGCTCCTTTCAGATGATCAGTATACTACAAAAAAATCAGAATTCTTATCAAATGGGAATTTAATGATTTTTATAAAACAATATACATTACAGTAGGCTTGAAAACTTGTTCCTCAGTCAGAAAAATGGTCAGAAATGCTTCTTTTAGGGCCTCCGAGTGGCGCAGTGGTTAAAGCGCTCGCCCTATCATCCGGAGATCGCTAGTTCGAATCCCGGGTGGTGCTGTAACCTCTCGCAGCCGGAGGTCTAGAGAGAGCTGATTGGCCGAGCTCTCTCAGAGGGGAGGGATGAGAGGTACTTAGTGCTCCCACATTAATCACGGCTCTACAGCCAATCAGGGGCGTCTGTGAGCTCGCGCAACGGAGGGAGCGGATAGCGCTGTCCTCCGAGTGTGTTACGCCGCCCCCAACGGTGCGCGAGCGAGCAGTTCGAAAAGATGCGGTCAGCTGGCGTCACATGGTTCGGAGGAAACACGTGATAGTCTTCGGCCCTCCCGGCTGAGTGGTAGTAGTAGCCTTAATGTGGGAGCCCCCTAGTGACGGGGAGGAATTGGACACGACTAAATTAGGGAGAAAATCGGGGGAAAATCAAAAAAAAAAATGCTTCTTTTAGGAATGTGGCCATGGAAATAGTGATACAATTGTAGCACATCAAATGTAGCAGATTGCGTGTTGTGTTACAATGCTTAAGTTACAAAGAATTTCACATGGTTTGAAATGTGACACTGCAGAATCAAAAGTTCAGGGGTGGAGCTGGAGCTGATCAACACCTTACCTTAACTTCAACCTGTAGGTAGATTGTTGATTTGATCCTATTACATTTTTGGACATTCGATTGATTCATATTAAAGTTTACTCTCTGGTGTATTTAAAATGGCTATATTTAAGAATAAAAATGTAATGAAAGTATCTATAAAGTATTATAATGCTGTGCAACTTGCATTGCTGATTGTTTAAATGTCATGTCCCATACAATGTAATAATCTTTTTCTTTTCTTTTCTTTTTTTTTAACCTGCCAATCATCTATTCCACCCTTTAGTCCAGTCCAGCTGGTGGCAATGTTTATATTTACACCAGAAGCTATGTTATATATTTAAGGACAGACTGCTTTTCTTTAAACTTTTGTTCTGCATTGAAAACAAAACAAATATGTTCATTGCTGGTTAATGATGCTCACTATATGAACTAAATAAACCAAAGCTTTAAGATTGATGTCATATTTGAAGACCAAAATTGTATTCAATTAAATTTTATTTGCACAGTACATTTTAATCATAGGCATTGTGCCAAAGCAGTTTCAAAGAAATCAGGATGGAGATTTTACTTTAGCTTCGCACATACATACAGATCTGGCCATGAAGAATGCACGCTTTTTCCCGCGAGATCCCGCAAGCAACATTCGGGAATTTAAATAAATGTGTTGTGCTTCACTGAATATCCGCCAGATGGCGCATGTCTTCATTAAAACGTAAAAATGGGTCCACATTGAGCACCATGAGAAGACATGAATGAACAAATATGAACACGACTGGAAATAATAGCTGGAATATGATTGTGAATTTATGACTGAAATAAAGCTGTTCGTCTGCGTGCGTGAACCCGTGGCTCGTGATTTCACTTTAAAAAAGGTGCAGACATACTCCCCTCGAAAGTCATCGCCTCTTGCAATAATGCAGATCAAACTTACTACATCTGACCATAAATAAAAAGGAATATTTAAGCATATACACAAAATGCATTTCACTTAAACATTACAGATTAAAACAGGGAAAGTAGACGTGCTGAGCTTCAGTTCATTGTGATGCGGACAAACGGTCCAGGAAGGAAACGGGTTTCGTTATTTTTCAAAATCTGAATATATTCAGTAAATTCGTGAATTACACTCAAAGTATCAACTCCAGCTACAGTATGAAGTCTGATTTAATTGATACCATTAAACATTTTATTTGTTTCTATTTATGTTTATGTTTTGCTGGCGAAATACGTTTTAGGCAGAGACGTTTGCTCGGTTTTGTTAATTCTTTTTAAACCCCTCAATTCTGCCAATTCCCCCATCAGTGAAACCGGTTTGATAAGTTCATATCTATCATGAATGAAAGGTGAGAAGATGATTACAGTAACTGGGGTTTGTGTGTGCTTGTGCGCGTCTGATAGTGTTAACTAACTACTTGATTCGTGACTATATCAACATATCTTCGTTAAAATGGAAAAATGTGTCGACATTGAGCACCATCAAAAGACATGAATGAACAAAAAAATATTTTTTTTAGTAAATGTTTTTATATGCACACGAAGTGCTTCGGGCTTTTTATAATAATAATCATGTTTTTTGCTGTTTGTGTTCAGCATTGAATAATTATTTCATCAATTATTTGACCACGGCTGGAAATAATAGCTGGTTTATCGGCGTGCGTAAACCTCGATTTGTACATAAATTGGGTTCATTTAAATTGTTGCCATTGTTGGGCCCTTGAGCAAGGCCCTTAACCCTATCTACTCCAGGGGCACTGTATCATGGTTGACCCTGCGCTCTGACCCCAGTTACGCTGGGATATGTGAAGAAGGTATTTCACGGTGCTGTAATGTATATGTGACAAATTAAAGGCTTAACTTAACTTGAACTTTACAGAAAGGCAGCGCTTGTTTAAACGGCTGATAAACGCGTGCGATTTATCGATAAAGTCTTTGCGTCTCACAATAATGCAGATCAAACATAGTACACATGTCCATCCTGACACTTTTGTATTCTTTGTTGTACTTCGTCTTTTTTCTTTAAATTTGAACAGGAAATAATAGTGGGCTGGTAGGCACCTTATTTTTCATAGAACTGGCTGAAAACGGCTGAAAAAAGTTAAATTTACACAATAAATTAATAATTGCATTTGCTTTACATTTGTGCACTTGTGTAAATAGCTTTTTCATTTTATATATTATCATATATTTGTGTCTAATACTGTTTTATTCATATTTTACATTACATGCAACCTACGTATCTACAGTATAAGCATATTTAACTACTTCAGCTGTGAATGATCAATTTGATCTGGCTCTTAGAAAAAATCCTTATTTGATATAATTTTATTATTTACTTAATTATCTTATTAGAAATACAATTCTTATTCTCTATATTCTTGTTGAATATAGTCCTTCAGAGCAAGCAGTGTATCAGAAGATTCTGCTGAATCTCTTCTCACCTTTCATTCACGATAGGTGTGAATTTATCAAACTGGGTGCGCTGTTGGCAAATACTGTTAGGGGGTTTTGATGAATTAACAAGACAGAGCAGACGTCGCTGGCCTAAATTTTATTTCCCCAGCAAATTAAGTCAGACTTCATAGTTGGAGCTGATACTTTGAGTGTAATTCCCGATTTTACTGAATATATTCAGATTTTGTAAAATAACAAAAAATGTTTCCTTCCTAGACCTTTTGTCCGCATCGCAATGAACTGAAGCTCAGCACATCTACTTTTCTTGTTCTAATCTGTAATGTTTAAGTGAAATATATTCAGCGTATATGCCTAAATATTCCTTTTTATTGAGGTGTATTACGAAGTGAAGACCTGTTGTCTTCTCCTCCTGTTGACTGATGATAAGTGTATGTTGATAAGTTGATAAGTGTATGTTGTCAAAGTATTTGTGGACATATAATTAGGAGAAAATGTAAATTAAGGATGTCTTGAAACATAATGCAGTAACTCTTTATTTATTTGAACACGGTAAATTATGTTTTGTACATTCCTTTATTCGTCCTTTCTGTTTGTGTTTAGATTTCACTGTTTTCCATATACATAAAGCGTATGGACAACAATGTTCCGGAAGTGTTATTAAATTAAATAAGGAAAATACACAATTTTGTTTCAATACAGTTTTATTAAATATAGAATATAGCAGACAGGTATATGGCAAATGGTCACTAAAAGTCTTTGAAAATGATTCAAAATGAATTTTTTAAAGCATACTACTCTTACTTTTGCAAATGCAGATTGACCTGTATATCAACTTGATAACTAGAGAATGCTTTAGTAAAGGACTCTTAAACAGCGGCAATATGAATGACAATGGAATATTACAGAACGTGCGAGTTATGTACTGTAAAATGCCACATATGTGGCTTTTAAATTCAAATCCAACATTTTAACACATTAAGGATATAAATCAAATCAAATCAAATCAAATCAAATAAAAGCTTTGAGATGATATATTTGTCATATGTTGTATTTATTTTATTAAACTTAAACCATTTTTTAAGTTCTTTAATAATGAACACAAATACAAAAAAATATATAGTCTAATGGCATAGAAGGCATAAAAAATAAAAGTTTTGAGATGGCCATTGTGTTGTATTTTTGTGTTAATTTGATTAAACAAAACATTTTTTGAATTACTTGATATAATTGTATAATTTAATTATATATACAGTAGGAGCTCTGTGAAACAGCCGCCTGGAACATGGCGGGTCCCATAGCGAACCATGACAAGTCCGTGCACGATCCGTGCACGGAATGTGATGCCCCGCGATGACGCAGTTAACGATGCCCCGCCCCATAAACGCCCCCATGCGCTTTCCAATAAGATGGTTGGTTTCCAATGCTGTATAATCCCGCCAGGTGGAGCACTGACTGCTTCAGTTAACTGCAGTGTCCAGGCAGCTTATACAGCATGTCTATATACTGTGCAGGCGTTGTTAACATAGTTTCATAAATAGATGATATGGTAAAAAATAAAATAAAACCGGTTAATAAAACAGTTTATGCGCGGATCTGCATCTCGCGCGACCCGCATCGTTACAACAGATCAGTATTTCTTTTGACATTTACCCCTGCATAACGTTCCCCCAGCAAAGATCTGATGGGGCATTAATCACTTATCACAACTGTGAATAGATGCGGGAGCAGAGACAGATTAAATCCCCATCAACATTCACACTTTAAAACAATTTTAAAACAACTAAAAAGTTCCAGAGGGTTGGCGCCTGTTATCGCAGGATTTTTACTGCTTATATTTTTGCCCTAGTTTCATTTGGTTGTGTGCATTTTCATGTGCTGTGTGTTTGAGAGAGAGAGAGCTTATATTGTCTTGGATTACTACTACTACCACTACTATTAATAATAATAATAATAATAATAATTTTTGTTATGCAAATTAAAACCATGGGTCTCAATCTTCATCATCATCATTTCAGGTGCTATTTGTGTGTGCATGTATGTGTGTGTGTGCGAGAGAGAGAGAGAGAGAGAGAGAGAGCTCATGCGCGCGTAAGAGAGCTTAAAGTATATTGTGATTTGTCCAAGGTTGCTAAAGCCTGGCGTATACTACTAATAAAAATTATTTCAATGAAACCTATTTGTCCCAATCACAAATTAAGCCAACGCTGTAAACAGATGACACAACAAATTATACATTTTCATATATACATTTTATAAATTATATATAACATTTGAAAATATATATACAAAAAAGAAATAAATGAAAACAATCACCAGCTGTTGCTAAAGCCAGCCCGTTCCTGTTCAGGGTCAAGTTTATAAGGGCATTTGTTAATACAGAGTACTGCAATGCATCAAACACTTATTTCCTGGTTTGTTCTATTGTAAATATTGCTTATTAAAGATGCACTGTTTTATGGGACATGGCAGTTTTGTAATGTTCAGCAAAATAAACACTGACTACGGCGAATTCACTGTAAACGTCTCAAAGTCACATGTGTGTGCTCCTGCATTTGCCTGAGCTGGCTTTAACACAAACATATTTGCGCAGGTCGAAAAAAAAAAAATCCTTCAAACACTGCATTTAGCACTAACAGTCAGTAGTGGGGGGAGTCAGTTCTCCATTGAGGTTTCTCACCTTACAGATCTGGCCATTAAGTGAAATTTTTTTTAAAAATATTCCATTCGTAAAATAGCATGGGTGAAATCATAGGCTGTGTATAGAGTGATTAAAAACAATACAACAAAGCTTATGGTAAATAAATTCTCAAACTCTTCGCCATTTTCACGGGGGTGGGCATCTCGGTTTATTCATATAGATGTACAGTACCTATGTCCAGTACATGGAATTTTACGGGGTTGTCACTGCAAAATTCCTGTATTTCTTCATATAAAATTATATATTTTACTTTTCAATGTACTTTTATTGTTTCAAATAAAACTAGACCTAACAACACCTGACTTTTCTTTGATGAACAAGAACAATTGTTGCCCTAAATGATAGAATAATATTCACATGTATAACATCAGTTCTGATATATTAAGAAATGTTCAACAGGCTTAAATTCAGAATGAACTAAATTTCTGCCCCAAAACATGCAATGGGTAAAGCTGTGTTTTTAAACTTGTTCCAAACTATGAAGTGGGGCCACACTCTATGTTACACGCTGCTTTACAGTGCTTCCAATTAAACATGTTGTGTCATTAATAAAACAGAGTTCCCATACAGGTTTGTCAGAGCAACAAAACCTAAATATTTCCGGAGTACCTTTGCCTTAAAGCCTTCGAGTGCAGGAGCTACTGTAACAGTTTCTACTGTAGATAAATCAGAATCATATTGTCAGAATATTGAGCTGTAGTACTGCTCAATCCACAAAGCTTGCACCAAGTTAGGCTGTGTTTGAGATTTTACATATCTCCAGCACGACAACTTCTTGCATTCATGTCCTCCGTAAAGTTAAGAGCGAACAAAAAACATGTAGATCTGAAATGTGTAAATCCAGTGGCTAAAAATAAAACATATCCGCAAACACACAGACATAAAATATTTTACTTAAAACCTACCTGCTTTGGAGTAATAAAGCAATGACTTACAGATCTTTACAGATATTCCACTTGCACTTGCTGTGCTGGATGTGCTTCAGCAGCTTCTCTATGTTCTTGCAGGTTCCTTTCATAAGTCCTTTCAACAGGTATTGAATAGTGAACATTGACATTGTGTAGCAAACATCTTTGAGGCTTAACACCAATAAAGAGACGTCAACCTTCAGTGTCAACACAGAAGACGAGATTGTCTTCCTGTGCTAAGAGGTTGGTTATATCGTCTTGGCGGCTTCAAAAAACAGCTACATACCTGGGGTGAAGGAGGGTAACTGAGGTGCATGCTGTTATAGAAAACAGTGAAGGACATCGTAGTGTGATGCTGTCAGATGCAAAGAAAAGTTTCATTTACTGTCCTGAGAATTAACCTGCTTCCTGTCAGCGACACACGCCCACATTACATCTAGCATACTCAGAAATCTCTTTGCTGTGCTACTGAAATCAAAGTTCAGAATACAGAAGCACAGCAAAGAGATTTTTGTGTATGCGCAGAAAAGTCTCTGAAACATCTAGCCAAGCCGTCTCACTCTGAGTAGTGTTGGTGCCTGTCAATGTGGGCATGCAGCTTATACTGTAATTATACTGCCTGTACAGATTGTATATAAGATAATTTTATTACTTTTAACTATTTACTGATAAAGGAATGTAAAATTGTGTCAATGTTAGACAAAGAGAGACAGTAGACACGGTCTCAGAATACAAATATCTGTCACAAACAAACGGAGACGGACCAGTAGACTAGCAGTTAGCCCTGTAGCGTAGATGGTAAACCCAAACGCGAAGTGGTGAAGGGTTTGAGTTGGGATATATGGAATACCGGGTAGATCCGGAGCGCCGCAGGCAGCTGGAGCCGGTAGGTGACAGGGTTTATCCGGAGAGTGATGCGGTATGGGCCGATGAATCTGGAGGAGAGCTTCCGTGATTCTGTTCGTAGGTGAAGGTTCTTGGCAGATAGCCATACCTTGTCACCTATCTGGAATAGTCGTCCCGGAGGGTGTCGACGGCGATGTTGGAGGATGTAACGGGTGTTGGAGCGTCGGATGGCGTTGTTTGCTTGGTTCCAGAGCCGTCGACACCGACGAACCAACTGTTGGGCCGACGGTACTTCAACCTCCGGTTCTTGGTGGTCGAACATCAGAGGTTGAAAGCTGTAGCATGCCTCAAATGGGCTTTGGTTTGTTGGTTTGTCCGTTCCGTCTGACCGATAGTCTGTGGGTGGTATCCAGAAGACAGACTACAGGTGGAATTGATCAGACGGCAGAAGGCCTTCCAGAACCGGGAGGTGAACTGGGGCCCCCTGTCCGAGACGATATCCCTTGGGAACCCATGCAGGCGGACTACGTGTTCTAATATCAGCTCGGCTGTGTTTTTGGCTGACGGGAGTCCGGGGAGGGCTACCAGGTGGACAGCTTTGGAGAACCGGTCGACGATTGTGAGGATGGTGTTCTTCCCTTCGGAGACCGCCAGGCCCGTGATGAAGTCGACGGCAATGTGCATCCAGGGCCGACGGGGAACTGGGAGTGGTTGAAGTTCTCCCGGGGATGGTTGGTTGCTGTCTTTGGCCCGGGCGCACACTGGGCATGCCTGGACAAACTCATCAATGTCCCTCTTCATGTTGGGCCACCAGAAGGCGCGTCGGATGAACTGTAGCGTGCGGTGCCTTCCGGGGTGACCTGAGAGGAGAGAGGAGTGCTCCCATTGAAGCACCTCTGGCATGACGGTGTTGGGCACATAGAGTCGTCCAGGCGGCACGCCTGCCGGTTCGGTCTCCGCAGTCTGTGCCTGGCGAACCCTCGTCTCTATGTCCCAACGGAGTGGTGCGATGATCTTGGTAGGTGGTAGGACAGGCGCGGGGTCCCCCCGGGGACGTCTTCCTCGTACTGTCGTGAGACGGCGTCAGCTTTGATGTTCTTGGACCCCGGGCGATATGACAGGAGGAAATTGTAGCCCTCAAAAAACAGAGCCCATTGCGTCTGTCTGGGGTTCAACTGTTTCAGCGACCGGATGGTGATGAGGTTCTGGTGATCAGTTCAGACAATGAATGGCTCTCTGGTGCCCTGGAGCCAGTGACGCCATTCCTCCAAGGCCCACTTTATGGCCAGCAGCTCGCGGTCCCCTACTCCGTATCGCTGCTGAGTGGGGTCAAATTTTTTGGAGAAGAAGCTGCAGGGGTGCAGCTTTTGGTCTGGACCTCGTTGGGAGAGAATCACCCCGGCGCCCACGTCCGACGCGTCCACCTCCACAACGAATGGTTTGTTGGCATCTGGATGAAGGAGGATGGGAGCCGTAAAAAAAAAAAAATGGTGGCACCGGAGAGGGCGTCCAGGGCAGAGTTGGTAAGAGGCAATGGATGTCGGTTCTTGATGGTGATGTTGTTGAGCCCCCGATAATTGACACATGGGCGTAAGTTGCCGTCACATTTCGTCACAAAGAAGAACCCCGCGGCAGCAGGTGAGGAAGAAGGCCGGATGGTACCTTGGCGCAGTCCGCTGGAAACATATTCCTCCATCGCCTGCGTCTCGGTGGCAGATAAAGAGTAGAGGTGGCCGCTGGGTGGCATGGAGCCTGGCTGAAGGTCGATGGCAAGGTCGTAGGGGCAATGAGGAGGTAGGTGGGCTGCCCGTCTTTTACAAAACACCTCAGCCAGGTCTCGGTAGGCACTCGGGATGGCGTCGGTGTCGACCTCAGGGGCCTCGGAGTTCAGAGCAAGTCGGCCCCAATTGTAGGATCCAACTTTGTGTCCAGGATATGAGCGGGTCGTTGACGAAGTTACCAGGGATGTCCGAGAATGAGGGGAGGTGATGAGATGGGGGTGAGGTAGAAGTGAAGCTGTTCCTGGTGTTGGCCGATGTTCATTGTGATGGGTTGAGTTTGGAAGGTGATGGGGCTGGAGGAGAGGGGCCGACCGTCGACAGATGTAATATTTACGGGCTGGGATAACGCCTCGATCTTTACCCCCAGTTTCTTGGCATAAGAAGAGTCAATGAAGTTACCAGCAGCACCGGAGTCGACAAAGGCGGTACTTCCGACTCGTTTGTGGCCAAACTGGAGGAGTACTCTTACCGTGAGACGGGAATCATTGGTCAGGGTGGTGGAGAGGGAGATGGAACCCGGTGAGTCACTCTCACTTCTCACCGGGTCTGCGCGTTTCCCGGGCGTAGAGGACAGATGGCCCGGTGATGCGCTGCTGACCCGCAATACGCGCAGAGACCCTCTCTATATCGTCGTTCCCGTTCTGCAGCGGTTAAGGAGGCGCGCCCTAATTGCATGGGTTCCCCCGGCTCCGGTGTCAACCACAGCGGGAGGTGGAGAACCGACGGATCCGGTAGGTGCAGTGGAGAGTGAGGAACGAGCTTCCGGAACAGGCATGCGAGAGAAGAAGGAGGAGCTTCGGGGCATGAAATGAGGCAGTGGTGGCATGATGGACGGCAGGGTGCGAGGAGCTGGCTTAGGGCGGGCGAGCGGACGCTGGTCGATCCGAAGGGCGAGTTGGATTAGGCCCTCCAAGGTGGCTGGAAGTTCACGACCGGCGAGCTCGTCCTTAATGCGTGCAGCCAGTCCCTCGTAGTAGGCCGTCCGGAGGGCGGAGTCTCCCCAGTCGGTTTGGACGGCGAGGGTTCGGAAATCCGCCGTGTAGCGGCTCACGGACGAGCCCCCCTGCCGCAATTGATATAATTTTGAGTCGGTCTCCACCTCAGCAGCAGGATGTTCAAAGGTGAGTTTTAGCTGGCGGGTGAACTCTGTATAAGAGTAGGCTACATCTGAATCAGATCGCAGGACCGCCGTGGCCCACTCAGCTGCCTGCCCGGATAGCAACGAAACGAGAAGAGCAACGCGCAGTCGGTCTGTGGAGTATTTGGTGGAATTAAACTCAAACACTAGATCCAATGCGGTTAAAAAAACACTGCACTTCCCATCTGTGCCATCCCATTTGTCCGGTAAAGCAATGAAGACATCAGAAGAAGGGGGAGGGGGCGCAAGGCCGCGCCGTCTTGGAGGCCTTGGCGGAGGACCGCGACCTCACTACTGAGCTGATCGATCAACTTAGCGTGCTGGTCAACCACATCGCAGAGGTGAGCGTAATCCGCTGGGTTTACTGCTGTTGGCTCAGTCATTCTGTCACAAACAAACGGAGACGGACCAGAAGACTAGCAGTTAGCCCTGTAGCGTAGATGGTAAACCTAAACGCGGAAGTAGCGTGAGTAGGCTGAATAACCACGCTGTTTATTTTTAGAACTCTCTCGGAACGAGAGCAAGAGCTTACACAAATAAACCCGCGTTCTAATAACATACACTCAATCGAAAGCAAAACCCAAGAAAGTGAGTTCTCACGATTAGACGGACAGAGCTTCGGCGATAGCATGGGCAACTCAATGAGCAATGTGTGGAGCCATCTTGTCTCCTTTTATGCTTCCTGAATAACGACCGTACTACTTCCAGGTCCTAGTGCCGGTCGTGTTAGGAGTGCACATGACAATATCTGAGAGTTCATCTCAGTTTAGTTCACATTATACTAAACGGGAAGCCATACATTAATTTTAATGCAGTGTGAAACTGATGCAAACATTCACTGATCAAATACAGACATGCTCTGCATGATCATAATCTAAAACTATACCTAAATCTGTAATTGTTTCATACATTCCATAGAAGGCAGCCCATTAGATGATGAGATCATCAGTCTTGAGTATCCCCCCATAACAGTCACTTGGTCCAGCAATGCCCCGCTCTGCTCTCAACTTATCAAAGCCTGCTGGCTCCTTAGCTGTAATTTCATTATTACACAGCAACTAGTAGAGTAGGGTCAAGATATCCTGAAAAAGAATGATAATGCTTCTATGATAAAAGCTTCAAATAAATATATTAATAAAAATCAGTTGTTCCAACTTGACTGTGTAAATAAGACTGAAGTTAACAATGTGCATGGCATTAAATAGTTTTCCTTTTAGCATCAGAGTGCAGAGAGTCAATGAGACGCGCTTGTAGTTTTATTTCAAGGGAGGTGGGGCTTTTAAAACAATTAAATAAAAATAAATTGTTGTTTTTAACTTTGTTTAAAGTTTTGAAAATTGTTTAAAGGTTTCAGCTTCTAATAGTCAGTGCTGTAGTGGTTGGTGGAAAAAATCAAACCAGCAAAATTTACTTTTTTGTCACAAAGACAGGTGAAAAATGATAAGTGAGAGACGTTAAGTTTTAGACACAATGACAAGCCATCTTCAGCTTTCTGACGGAGACCATCAGGTTTTAATTTAAAATGTCCTGGATTTCAAAGAGTTCATGATGCACTGCACCCCAACAAGGTTCCCAGGGCCTTGTTGAGAAACAGGCCCACAGCATCACAGATCCTCCACCATACTTCACAGAGGGCATGAGGTGTTTTTCCGCATACTTATCTTTTGTTTTTTTATACCAGACCCAGACAGTGTTTGTTGCCAAAAAGCTCTATCTTAGTCTTATTCGACCACAGCACACGGTCCCAGTTGAAGTCCCAGTAACGCAGAGCAAACGTTTATGTTTGTGACAGGTGAGAAAAGCCTTTTTCCTTGCATGTCTCCAAAACAGCTTGTTGGCAGGTAGATAGCATCTGATGGTTGTTATGGAGACTTTGTGACCCTAAGATGCCGCTTGTTCACTTGTCTTTCCCATGTTGAAGAGTGGATAAGAGAAATAGGCGTCTGTGTCACATAATGTTTATACTACAGGGAAACAGGAAGTCATGAATTACTTATGAATACTTATTAATTAAAAGTTTCTAGAATCTAGATACTCCGATCAACTTCATAAACTACAGGACAAATGACAAAAAAGCTCCAATTATATTTATTTTATCAGAATTGTTAGAGGTGCCAATAATTGTGATATAATAAATTTTCGGTGGGAGATTATACTTCTGGAATAAAAAAAATTAATTTATTAGAAGCCCAAAAACACATCTTAACCAGGGGTGGCAATAATGGTGAGCAGGACTGTAGTGGTGTGAATGAGCATGCTGTCGCTGGGCAACACAGACTTTCAACTCCCTCCAAAGATTTTCTATGGGGTTGAGATCTGGAGACTGGCTAGGCCATTCCAGGACCTTGAAATGCTTCTTACGAAGCCACTTCTTCGTTGCCTGGGCGGTGTGTTTGGGATCATTGTCATGCTGAAAGACCCAGCCACGTTTCATCTTCAATGCCCTTGTTGATGGAAGGAGGTTTTCACTCAAAAGCTCACGATACATGGCCCCATTCATTATTTCTTTTACATGGATCAGTCGTCCTGGTCCCTTTGCAGAGAAACAGCCCCAAAGCATGATAAAAATAATAAATAATACATATATTTGTAGGCGCCTTTCATGACACTCAAGGACACCTTACATACCATAAAAAACTACATACAAACATGGAAAAAAAATTTTAAAAAATAAAAAACAATATGCACACAATAGTGTTAAAGATATGTCTGCCTGAATAGATGTGTTTTCAAACGGGATTTAAAAACAGTGATAGAGTTACTGCTACGGATATCGAAAGGTAGTAGGTTCCACAGGTAGTCTTTCAGGATAACTCATACTCCATTTATTTTCCTATCCACACCATGGTAAAACAACCTGAACCCTGCACCTAAGCTTCTAGCCTTGCTATCTTTCCACCTGGTCTCCTGGACACACAGTACACACTTTCCTTCTCTGCATCATGTCAACCAACTCTCTTGCCTTCCCTGTCATAGTCCCAACATTCAAAGTCCTTTGTCACTCCTAAACTCTTACCTTTCCTCTTATCTTGCTCTCTGGCTACAGTATACTGTAAACACGCTTTCCTCCTCTCCTTCTTAGACCAACAGTTGCCCAATTTCCACCAGCACCCTGTAGGTCAACAGCACCGGTGGCGGTTGTTGTTAACCCGGGCCACGACCTATCCGGTATGGAAGTCCTATTAATGATTCGCATCATTTGATTTGGCAAATATTTTACATCAGATGCCCTTCCTGCCACAACTCTCTGCATTTATCCAGACTTGGGACTGGCACATGAAGACACTGGATTGTGCCCCCCTGTGGTTGCATTATTACGTTCTATACATTTGTTCACCAAATTACTGCATGATATTCACTTGAGTCTAATAATGAAATTCTTGCTTCAATTATGTATATTTTTCCCTTCAACAAGCATGACTATAAACCATAATAAACATTTATGAATCTTTCAAATACTGAAATAGCCATTAAACCTAATTTTAGCACATAAATTCACTGAATTAACACTGAAAAAAAAACATAAAATAAAAAGGCCTTTTATTGAATGGCATTTTTTAGACCACTGTACTCTATGTAGTATGTCCATCACTGAAGATTGTATTTGAGAGCTAACAACTAACTTCAACAGAACACTAACAGCACATCCCAAAATACGTTAGGATAGGCAAAGAAGACAACAGGTTAGTCATGTCTCTCTTCCTTATAAACGGCATCATCATCTTCATAGACAGTGAGGATGGCAACAACTGATTCACCCCTGAGCACTCTTTCTTCGTGGTCAAGAAGAGGAAGAGTAACAGATGTGTGATTGAGTGCCAAGTAAAACCAAAAGACAAAACACATTTCTACTGATTATAACTTTAATAATTTGTTAAATGGTTTTACAATTCTACTCATTCTTGCCATTCAACCTACAGTATAAAACTTTTTAAAACAAATATAAAATTTTTGACTCAACAACAGTATCTATTTCCAGAAACAATGGAATGGTTACTAACACCCCCCTACCCCCCTCGTTTTAAAGACCATTCTGTTTGTTTTCTTTTTTTTTACAAAAGCATAATGTTTTGTTGATATTGTAAGTGTACATGAATAAAATTAGAGTCTTTACAAATTCCAATAATGCACTACACAGATGTGTATGATCAAAATGCCACTCTTTTCACAGTTACCAGTAAAAAAATGCAAGTTACAGTATTTCGGCAGTATAGCCGACCCCTAAGCGTTTAAAGCCGACATGAACGAGCGCCAAGAATATAAGGAAACCAGTCCAAAATATCACCACTTTATGTTCACAGCTAATGTTACTGTATACTTCAGAATGCTATTTCCTGGTCTGCTCACCGTCACAATGTCCCCCTAAGCACCGACCCACACATTGCCCCTCATCTTTTTGTCAGTTTACAGCGCATGAATTAACCCTTTTTTCTGAATCAGTGCACATGTTCCATTATTTAAGATCACATTAAAAAAAAAAAAAAAAATTAACAAAAATGTGTGGGTATGAAAATAGTTCATTTTTTCCGAACCCCTTGAATTAAAACTGAAAGTCTTGACATTGCTCACATCTTGAGACTTTCATTTCAAATTCAATGTGGTGGTGTACAGAGGTCAAAGGCCAAAAATGTATCTTTGTTCCAAAATTTATGGACCAGATTATAGCTAAGTCCCAACATATAGCCACAAATGACATATCAAAAAGCATCAACTGCAGTCTTAAGGGTCAGCAGTCAAGTTTTTAAAAAAGTCCTCTTCAGAGCACCTTTTGACCTGTTTTACTGCGTGTATTGGTTTACTGCGTGTATTGGTTTTATTCATTGTGAAGGCATTTATTTTTGCATGTGCAAATTAACACTCAGTAAACACAAAAATAAACATAATAAAAGTGCAGAATTTAGAAGGGCAAAAGACAACAAAAGTCTGGTGGAAAAGGCATCACTTATTTTCTTTATTGCACAAACTCTTAAAATGTTGCTTGTACAGTGGAACCTTGGATCGCAAGCATAATTCATACCGGATGCATGCTTATATATCAAAACACTCATATATCAAAGCGAATGTCCCCACATAAGAAATAATGGAAACTATGACGGTTCATTCCACAACCCAAAAATATTAACATAAAAATTAAAAAATATTAGGTGAAAAAAATAAAACCAATTAACCTGCACTTTACCTTTGAAAAGAATCGTGGCTGTAGTGATTGAGACCAGAGAGAGGACAGGAGGAGGAATGGGGGAGAAAGGGACTGCTGCGTGGAATGACGTTCACACACACACACACACACACACATATACACACACAAACAGTTTACCGAATAGAGACCTCAACCAAGCGTGCGTGCAGCACACAAACACAGACACATGGACACGCACACCCACTAGCTTGGGGAGGCGGCTGCTGTGTAGGACGACGTTCACAAACATACACACACCAGTTTTTACTGAATAGAGACCCTTACACCCTGACACAAGCGCACGCACACACACACACAAACACAAAATAAAAGATGCTTCACATGGTAGCAGTGTTACAGTAATCAGTACATGAGTGCACGGATTTTGGCTGTACAAGTGACGCACGCACACTGAGACCAAGCATGGGAGACGATCACCCACAATTCCACAGCACGAGAGAGATTTACCATTGGGTCAGTTGTGATCATGTGATGCTCGGCATCAAAACAAGAAGCGCGTGCATGCCTCATGGCACTCGATGATACTTGTACTCGTATATATCAAGACTCTCTTGATTATCAAGTCAAAATTTATTTTAAAATTTTGCTCGTCTTGCGGAACGCTCATAAACCAGGTTACTTGCAATCTGAGGATCCACTGTATCTTGTTTCTAAAGAAACAAAGAAACACAGGTTTCTTTGTTTCTTTGTAGAATACACCTTTAATTCATCTTAAAAGACTACCTAAATAATTTACTGCACTCATCCAAGGTTAACAAGGTGGTCCTGGTCTCTTAAGGTCTTTCCAAAAGGTAACTTGATCCTGTAGGCTGTGTGTGGTTGTAACAATGAGTTTTGAGTAGCGACACCGGTTGTAAGGAACAGGGACGACATTGAAGAGGCTCTGATCAGCCTGACTGGTGAAAGGTGTTCCAAGATTCCGCATGCATAGTCCTAAAAATACGTCTTCAATATAGACAGCTTTGACATGCTTTGCTCCTTCAATCAGCTTGTTTGGAAGGTCCAAGGAGAGCACATAGCCCAATCCCAGTGCGTAAGGTGGATAAAAGTCTTCAGGAAACACGTCTTTGGGCAGATACCATTTAGAGCTGGGGTTTCTGAGAACAGCAGCCCTTTTGGCCACAAGCCCCGTCATGTAGTTCTCCCTTGGTGCCTGGAGAAGCATGTTTATTAAACTGTTCACATTGAGGAACATATCAGAGTCGACCTTCATGGCATAGACGGCATTTTGGCAGTAGGTTGCCAGCCATTCCATAATCACCATAGTTTTGATAGTAAGATTTTTATAACTGTCCAGGAAATCACTTTGAATGATGTCATGGTGTTCCTCACTCTCCTGCAAGATCTTCTGCTGGATCTCCTCTCTCCCTTCATGTCCAGGCTGACCAAGCAGAAAGAAAAGGCTCATCACTTTGTCCATAACCATCTTCTCAGATCCCCAGGTGGTGCGGACGGCATCCCGAGCTTCCCTGTTGTTTGGTGCCACAGGTACCATCAAGACCAAGAAGGGCGTTTCATTCAGACACCTCTCTGATTCATTTAAAATGTAATGATATTTACAGGGATATGTCACGAGGTATGGAGTTTCAGGTGGACATTTTTCACCTCGTAACACAGAAGACAAAACAGATATCCCACTTCTTGTATTTAACGCAGATGACCATTGTACAGCAGCTGCGTGAATGGTTGGATTTGATGGTTGTATATCTGCTCTTGCAGTGGTGTATTTTGTGTTGTTTATTATGTGGATTTTCTCAGAGCATATTTTTGCTACTTCTGGTAAGTTCAAATAGTAGAAGAGTAACACAGCTGAGAAAACAAGTATGAGGAAGGCAGCTCGGAGATAAGAAGACTGACATCCAAACGATCTTTCCTGGAGATCCGGGCTGGAAAAATAATTAGATGATAATTAGATGAAAATTATGCTTAAATTTTTGTCTTGAACAAAGTTTGAGATTTATTACATGGTGAATATGATAAGCATCGTAGTTACTCATCATGGTGCTACTAAAACCACCATGATTTCTAGTGCTATATTGTTACTAATACTATATTCTTGGTTCTAACAATTGAAGTTCCTTTCTGGTTCTACAAGCCTTCTCAGCGACCAACAATTAAATTAATTTAATAATCTTTGCACAGTATTACTAGTTAGGCATAATTCCTAAGGAAGCTGAAGCTGATTTCTTTCTTGTCCAAACTGTTATCTCTTGCAACTGCATGATTATTGTGCATCTGAATGCAATATCAGTAGAGATCGAGAAGCATGAATGGAACTTCCTATTTGTATTTCTGTGTACAATGTGTGTGTTGGTAATGAATTTATGCCTGTGTTATGTGGCTCAACTCTAATGGTTTCATAACAATTATAGCAATGGGTACTTTTAGCTGTCTCATTCCATATCAAAACAGACATCATCGAGTACAGTAAGTCTAGATGCTCATCTTACCTCCCAAATCTCTTCATATTTGATGTACTGAAAATTGTCAATCTTTCATGCATTGCTGCTCCTTTCAGATGATCAAACCAAGAGACAGTAGACTACAGCAACAACAAAAAAACAGACATTCATATCAAATGGGAATACAATTAATTTTAAAAAAATGTATTTAAAAACATACATTAGGCTTGAAAACTTGTTCCTTGGTCAGAAAAGCTTTTTTTTTTTTTTAGGAATGTGGCGATGAAAATAGTGGTACAATTGTAGTACATCTTGTAATTACAAAGAAACTACAAGATGTAGTATTGTCTATATTGCCTATATTGTAGTTACAAAGAATTTCTTGTGATTAAAAAGGAAACATTGCAGAACCAAAAGTTCAGGGGTGGACCTGGAGCTGATCAACACCTCTATGACCTTAACTCCAACCTGTAGGTAGAGACTGGGGAAGGTGTGCGAGCAGCACAGTTGAGCTGGGAAGGCTCACGATACAATGAGTGCCCTTAAGGACACAGCATAATGGAGCTCGGGGTGACGTGGTGTATTTGACGCCGATGCTTCGACAATCCTGTGCTCGTTCCTCCGCCCAGCTTTGACATCATTTACATGAATTTTTATATCAATAAAATGACCACTCCACTTTTTTCTTTGGGATCATCTTAAGTCAGTAGTCCAAATGTTTTAGCCCAGTTGTTGCACTAAAGCGTGCAACAGTTTCTTCATGCATAACATCACTTCTGTAACAGACAGTCTCAACATGATTGTGTGCAGCTTTACCACAATTTGAGCATTTGCCTTAATTTATACTTTTAAATGCATTTTCGCTAAAGGATTGAAACTTTTGAATGCAAATGTATTGTATTTAACTCATTATCATTTGCTTTAGAACAAAGGTGAGGACTTCCGGTTGAGTTTTATGGAGTAGGACGTGAGTTTGGGAGCTCCCGCCGATTTCGATTAAAATTGTTATTCATTCGCGCTTTGTGGCCATAATTGCAGTTCTGTTTTATTCTCTAGTTCGTTGTGTTTTGAAGTTTTACTCGATACTGTGTAAAATGGCAGCAAAAAATATTAAAACTCGCAGTACTATTCAAACACAACTGAGGCCTAGTTTGCAAACCGTGACCACATCCTCGGGTGAGTCGTCCTCACCTGTAAAGCCCCCCTCGGGCCAAGCTAATCCCGATATGGAGGCTCTTAAAGTCGAGTTGCTGACCTCGCTGAGGAAAGATATCGCGGATATTTTAAAAAAGGAACTTCAAGATACTCTCGGTGAGGCGTTGTCTACCATAAAGTCCGACTTGCAAGCAGTGAAGACGCAGCTGGCGATTGATAAAGCTGCTAGTGATGCTACTGTGTCCGAGCTAAAAGCTACGGTCAGGGAGATGGAGCACGCACTTACTGTGTGCTCGGATGATATAACTGAAATGAAAAATACTATCAAGTGCCTCACAGCCAACGTAGCCAAGCTGGAAAATAAATGTGAAGACTTGGAATCCAGGACGCGGCGTAACAACGTTAGGATAGTGGGAGTAGCGGAGGGCCCTGACACGTGCACGACTGCAGCTGTGGCCTCCTTGTTAAAGGAAGCGTTTAATCTGGAGAAGGAGCCGCTTTTGGACCGTTCCCATAGGACCCTCCAACCCACACCCAAGCCCGGTGACCGTCCGCGAGCCATTGTATGCAGGTTTCATTACCACAGCGACTGTCTTGACATTTTACGGCGCGCTAGAGAACGCCGACAGATTAAAGTCGGAGAGCAGACCATCTCGGTCTTTCCTGACTACACTGCCAAGATTGCACGTGCTCGGGCTGCATTCAACACGGTCAGGCAGCAACTCCGTGGCATTGAAGGTGTTCGGTATGGCCTGTTTCATCCAGCGCGACTTCGCATCACGTATAAGGGTGTTGAGAAGAACTTTGTTTCAGCGGAGGAAGCCAGTGATTATGTTAAAACTTTGATTTCTGGGTGAGCCTCTTTAGCCCGTCAGTTTGGTGCTGTAATGCTGCTAAGTGTTTACTCTCACTAGGTTTAAAGCTGCCTGCGCATTGTTTTCTCACTGTGTTGCGCTAGTTACTGTGTCTTTTTTTTATTTTTCCACTGTTCTATAAAGTGACTGAATCATATATCGTACACTTGTACTTCGGATTAGCCCAGCACAGTCTTTTCTATGCTCACTTTGCATTTATTTGCACATGTCTTGTTTATTTGTAGGTTTACGTGTATTTACCTAATCTGTGGTAAATTGATTTGTGGTACTAAGGTGACCACGTTTGTTGTTTTTCGGTATGCTCACCTTCTGAGGAAATAATTCTTTGTGCTGAGTTTTTTTTTTTTTTTTTGGTATGTATATATATATTATGTGTTTATTGTTACATGCACACAGTTATACAGTGTGGAAGTCGGCGGGAGGGTTTTTTCTCTTTTGCTCTCTTGCTTTTGCGTGTTTTGTTTGGATCCTGGTTAGTCCATTCACTTTGGTGGAGTATTTTTTGCTTTTTTGGGAAACACTGCTGTCTCCTTTGTTTTGTAGTCATGTGGAGACTTTGGGTGTATTTGTGTTTAGGGTTATATGTGGGGAGGGGGAGGGGGGGTGTCCCATCTCGGCTCTTTACGACCACTGGCATTTTGGTTGTTGTGGTGTTTATTTTTTCATTTGAATGGTTAATAGTAATATAGATCCCGGCATTGCTGGGTCAGGCATGCCTCTTAGATTCATTAGTTGGAATATAAGAGGTATGGGTAACCCTATTAAGAGATCTAAGGTTTTCACACACTTGAAACGTCTAAATTCTGATATTGCATTTTTACAGGAGACTCACCTTCGCATTAAAGATCACAATAGGTTACATTGTCCTTGGGTAGGTCAGATCTTTCACTCAAACTTTAATTCGAAAGCTAGAGGAGTTGCCATTCTCATTAATAAGAAAGTTCAATTCTTATCGACTAATGTTATCGCTGACAGGAATGGTAGATACATCATTGTTGCTGGTACACTAATGCAAAAAAAGGTTTTGTTGGTAAATGTATATGCCCCGAACTTTGATGATGCTGAATTCGCTAATAGATTGCTGAGTAATATCCCCTTCTTGAATACTCACTTGTTGATCCTTGGTGGAGATCTGAATTGTGTTTTTGATCCAGTCTTGGATCGATCTAATCCTCGTAATCTGACTCAATCATCTGTGTCCAAAATATTCTTAGATTTTATGAAACAGAACGATCTTATTGATCCATGGAGATTTCGCAATCCTTCAATCAAAAAATTTTCTTTTTTCTCCCAGGTGCACCATTCTTATTCCAGGATTGATTACTTTTTTATTGACAGAACTCTTAATCCGTCTGTTAGTTCTTCTGATTATTCTGGTATTGTAATATCTGATCATTCACCTCTGTTATTGGATATTCACTTTTCTACCTATAAACGTAGCCCACCACTTTGGAGATTTAACTCTCTTCTTTTGGCAGATAAAGAATTTTGTGAATTCATTTCAAGCTCTATTGAGGAGTTCTTGTCCTTCAATCAAAGCGATTCAGTTTCATATTCATTGTTATGGGAAACACTTAAATGCTACCTGAGAGGTCAAATTATATCGTATTCTGCTCTTGCTAATAAAAAGATTAATGCTAGGCTTAAAGAACTTACAACAGCGATTAGTAACCTTGACCAAAGTTATACACTGAACCCCTCTCCAGAATTACTGAAGCAGCGTCTTGATTTGCAAGCAGAATTCAATCTTATCTCAACTAAAGAGGCAGAGCGCTTGTTATTACGCAGTCGTGGTTCATATTATGAATATGGCGACAAGGCAAGTCGCTTGTTGGCACATCAACTACGACGACAAGCCACTTCGCGTTTGATACCTAGTATTAAAACCACTTATGACACTATTACTACTGATCCCTTGGAAATTAATTCTACCTTTAAAACATTTTACTCTTTGTTATACAAGTCTGAATCTCCTGCGGACAAAGCTAAAATGAACGAATTTATTGATAATCTTTCAAATCCTGTTATTGATATTAATATTGCCGGGCAATTGGACTCCCCATTTTCCGTTGAAGAAGTATTAAATGCTATTACAGCTATGCAGTCTAATAAAGCCCCAGGCCCTGATGGGTTTCCAATTGAATTTTATAAAAAATTTATTAGTAAATTGGCTCCATTGCTTTTATCTGTGTTTAATGAATCTTTGGAAAGGGGTTCATTACCAACAACTTTCACTCAAGCCACTATAACGCTACTTCTCAAAAGTGACAAAGATCCAACTTCCTGTGGTTCCTACAGACCATTATCTCTGCTTAATGCCGATACAAAGGTGTTGGCAAAAGTAATTGCATCTCGCCTAGAGGATGTGCTTCCTCATATAATATCTGAAGAGCAGAATGGCTTTATAAAGGGACGTCAATTGTTTTTTAATACCCGTACACTCTTTAATGTTATTTACTCAAAACATTCATCTAAATTTCCTGAACTTGTGATTTCTTTAGATGCTGAAAAGGCTTTCAATAGGGTGGCGTGGGAGTACTTGTTTGCAGTCTTAAAGAAATTTGGATTTGGTGATACATTTATTTCTTGGATTCGGCTTCTTTATTCGTCCCCTAAAGCCAGTGTTCATACTAATGATGTTTATTCGGATTATTTTTCTCTGGGTCGTGGATGTGGTCAAGGTTGCCCTCTGTCACCTTTACTCTTTGCCATCGCCATCGAGCCTCTGTCTATCACATTGAGATCTTCCTCTGTATTCAAGGGAATCATCCGTAATGAAACTGAATATAAATTATCATTGTATGCGGATGATTTGTTATTATACATAACTGATCCTGCACTCTCCATCCCTGCTGTTTTAGGTATTCTGGAGAACTTCAGCTCGTTTTCAGGTTATAGATTAAATTTGGGGAAAAGTGAGTGTTTTCCTGTTAATTCGGCTGCATGTCATCTTCAACAGTTCGATCTACCCTTTCGGTTTAGTCCATCGGGGTTTAAATACTTGGGGATTAACGTGACTCGTTCTTTATCTGGCCTTAAATCAGCTAATTTTACTCCCCTTATATCTAGGATTAAATCTGATATTCAAAGATGGGGTAATCTCCCCCTTTCATTAATCGGTAAGATTAATGTTGTTAAAATGAATATCTTACCAAAATTTTTATTTTTATTTCAGTCCATTCCCTTATTTTTGCCAAAACATTTTTTTGTCTCACTGGATAAGATCATTGGTTCTTTCATTTGGGGAGGGAAGTCACCTAGGGTTCGTAAAGCTGTACTGCAGAGATGTAGATTTAGTGGAGGACTTGCATTACCTAATTTTCTAGCTTACTACTGGGCTGCTCACATCCATAAACTTTGCTATTGGCTAAAATCTTCTCCCTCCTCTTGGTGTAAATTGGAGCTATCATCCTGTAAGGGATCTTCTATACCGGCTCTGCTCTGTTCCTCTTTACCCATAAAACCCTCTCTGTATACTGATAATCAGGTGGTTCTTAACACACTTAGGATCTGGTTTCAGTTTAGAAGGCACTTTAAATTCGTAATGCCATCTTCTTCGGGTCCTCTAAACAACAATCATCTGTTTCCCCCATCCCTCCTGGACTCGACATTCTCAGTGTGGTGTGACAAGGGTATAAAACAATTTAAACATTTATATGTGGATGGTGTCTTTGATAGTTTTGCCAATCTGTCATCACGTTATGGTCTCCCAATTACTCATCTGTTTCGCTATTTTCAAATTCGAAATTTTGTTGCCAAGTGTTTCCCTAATTTCCCCTCTTTACCTCCAGAGCAGCAGTGGGAAACTATGCTATCACTTATCCCTCATCATAGAGGAACCATTTCAAAACTCTATGATACTATCCTGTCTTTTAGTAACCACTCAAATGTTAAGCTTAAGCGTACATGGGAGGGGGAACTAGGAATTCAAATACAGGAGGAGTCCTGGGAACAGGCTATAGAGAGGGTACGGTCTTCCACCTCTTGTGCTCGTCTTGGACTTATTCAGTTTAAGGTCATACACAGGGCACATTTTTCTAAGTCAAGACTTTCAGAATTGTATCCGGCAGTGCAAAACAAATGTGATAAATGCAATGGCTCTCCCTGTCACCTTAGTCACATGTTTTTTCTGTGTCCTAAGCTGGAGGATTTCTGGACAGGTTATTTTGACATTATGTCAACTGTTCTTGGGGTAACTCTTCAACCATGTCCTCTCATTGCTATATTTGGGATTCCTGATTGCTCACTATCACTTAATTCTATACAAAAGGATATTACAGCTTTCACGTCCTTATTAGCAAGTCGTCTGTTATTGTTGCATTGGAAGTCTGCTAAATATCCTCCTATCTCCCAATGGCTTACGGATGTGATGTTTTTTTTTAAACTTGAAAAAATTAAACACACATTGAGAGGATGTACAGCCAAATTTTTCCACAACTGGCAACCCTTCATTACCTACTTTACTAGTTTAGAGGTATTGCCTGATTAAGTGTATACCTGTTGTTGTTATATTTATGTAATATGTTGGTTGGTTGTGTTGAGCCGAGTGAGACCGGGGGTGTGGGGTGGTTTGGTTGTTTTTTGTTTTTGTTGAGTGTGTTATATATATTTATTTAGGAAAATTAAGAAATGTAAATTGTATAAGTGCAAGTACTGTATTGTTTTCTTTCTTCAATAAAAATATTTTGAAAAAAAAAAAGAACAAAGGTCTTGGTGCAGCAGAGTGTTACAAACAATCTCAAAAATGTGCCATGGGGCAAAACTATGTTGCACTCTGCTTTATAGTACTACCAATTAAACATTTTGGCATTAATGAAACAGATTTGGCCTGCAGGTTTGCCAGACCAACAATACTATTGGTATAACTAAATATTTCAGGAGGCTTGAGTTACCTTTGCTTTGGAGCATCTGAGTGCAGGAGCTACTGTAGTAGTGTGTAGTGTAGATGAGTGGTGTGCAGCCGATGTCCTTCTGAAGTATTTAAAATATTGTGGCTATTGTTGTGCTGAATCCACAGAGCTTGTGAAAGTTAGGCTGTGTTTAAGATTTTACTCCAGCATGATTCCAGCATGGCAACTTCTTGCATTCGTGTCATCCATTGGAGAAAGGAGTAAATCCAAGCAAGGAGAATGAAATAAAGCTTAAACATATCCACAAACTCACAGACATTAAACTTTGAGTTTAAACCTACCTGATTAGGTGACAAAGTGTCTGGATCCTGGAATGTGAATTCAGTGGCACAATGAAGAGATTTCTGAGTGTACATGTGTCCAGGAAAAAAGGGCACCCTGAAAAGTCTCTGTAACATTCAGCCGAGCCATCTCTCTCTGAGTGCTGTGTGGATGTCTAATGTCTGTCAATGTGCAAGGTTCTCTGACAGGAAGTGTCTTTGTGACTGATATTTTTGTGGATTTTGTGTGGGATGCCACAGATGACAGTATAAATAACCCAAACAGTTTTGAGCTGCTTCAGGGTTAAGATAAAATGTCTTGAGAAACCAGTCGTTTGCACTTTTCAGTCAGGATAATTTCTGATATCTCTTTTTTTCTTCTTCTTCTTCTTCTTCTTTTCTTTTTTTTTCTTACTTTCTTTCTTTCTTTTTTTTTTTTTTTTTTTTTACAAATTACAACCTGTCTAAAGCCACATACAATTACTCAGCTGTTTAAACGTTTTTTGTACTGTTTCAAATAAAATGCACACATTTTTATAAGGTTTATGAGTGTCCTACTGTTACACTGTTTACTTATTATTCTAGTAAGATAGACTACTTAATAATTATTATAAATTATTATCGATTAAACATTAACTTTAGTGAAACTAATAGAAAAGGGTAGATTTTAATTTATAGATTTTCAGTGAATTTATACATTTTTAGGGACACCCTGTGTTATTGACAATGGATCTAATTTGTCTTGCTGACATTCCATAGCATCCAGAGCAAGTGTTGATGTTATATGTATATTTATATTATGTATATTACATTAATTCAGTATAAATTGCAAATAGTATATATTATAAATTAAATATTTATATTATAATATTATAATATTTTATATTATAAAATTAATTTATGTATTGTAATTCATACTGTATTAATTATTGCTTTCTATAAATTACAATTATATATAATTGTAAATTATAGTATTAAGTTATTGTTAGGAATGATTCATGTTAGTTCATGCCAGTGTAATTCTGAGAAATTTCCTATGTCTACTTTAATTGATATGAATATCTATGTCCTTGGATACATTTTCTTATCTTGGCCTTGGGTACGCTATGTGCTTTTTTGTATGGACAACTCAGCAAGGAATGAACTGTTAGATCTGATGGTAGAGTGAGGAAATGTAGTAAATGGGGCCATATTTAAGCTATGGTGTGGACTCTGGTTTTACTCTGACTATATGTGTAAAAATATATAGAAATTAACCCACTGACTCCCACTGGACTTAAATTAAGAAAGCAGGTGTCTTAACTTTCACTCTCCTTCTCTTCTGCTCTCTCTCTCTCCCTGTCTTTCTGTCGAGCTATACATGTCGCTCCTGAGCTGCCAGTGATCCAGACCCCCTCTGCCCTCTGGACCTGTCTGACTCGTCCTGGTGCCCGCTTCTGGTTGGAGATCTCATCGCATGGATGCCCCGTGTGGTCTGCCTGGGATGTGGGTGGTGACAGCATGCAGTGCCTGCTGGTCGCAAGCCCGGTTAGAAAAATGGAAGTGTTGTGTCTATGCGGGTCTGTAGCCTACAGTATGCAGACCAGCTGATCTGCTGTGGCAACCCCTTAATGGCTGCTGCCAAAGTTTTATTTATTTATTTGTTAAATTGTGTGTTTCTGATGAAATATTACATTACTTAACAATAAGGAACATTTTATTAATAGGATTACTACTTCACTGTTTTTAGTTAAAAAGCAAGGATGTATTTTTTTTAATAACTTAGAAGAAGCCACTTTTTATCCCAAATACTATTTAAAGGTGCTTTATTGAATTTAGAAATAATAATATGACAGTTTCAATATAATAATTCTTATATATAATAAGAATTATTATCAATATACTGTAATAAATATTTTAATGTCTAACAGACACAAATTCTGTAATGCATAGAAAAGGATGTAATTTGTGCAAAAACTAGGAGGTTGTTCCAAAACGGGGATCGATAACCCATAATTCACTGTTCAACAATATATACAGTATATATATTACGTTTTTTAGTTTTTTTTTTCTAATTAAAAACATGTTTTGTCCCAGTTCTCATAAATGACTGAGAGATTATGGGAGATTTTTTCTTCCACTATTAATGCCAAGTATACTTTAGCGCTAAAACATAAGCTGTAACTCAAATTATCAATGGGGCAAGACTCCGCGATCAGTTGATCTGGATGATAAGTAAGCTGGATCTTATTGCAGCAATAAAGCCCATGAGCTGACCCAATGCAAGTTCAAGAACAAGCAAAGAGCAGACTGAAAAGCAGTTCAATGCACACTGTATATACAGTGCTGTAGGTATACTGTTAACCAAAGAAGGAAGTTATTCACAAATCAAATCAAACTTAACACTCGCCATGTATACCTCATACTGTACCTTTATCAGCAATTACTTTATCAGCAGGTGTGTCTTAGTGTAGCTTCTCTTCTCCAGGGAAAAACTGTTTAGTTTTGCTAGTTTTTCAAAATAGTTATGATATTGTAATATAAAAGAATCAGTAAGAGACTGATAAGCATCTGGTGTTCTCTAGGTATTTTACTGACGTTTAAACAAAAGAGAACTCGTATCCCGTTTCATGCAGACCACTGTTTTAACTTTATTCGTTATTCTTCCAAAACCAATCAAAATGCTTTTAAAATAATATTTGTGTGCTTTAATTGTTGGGGTATTGTTAGGCCAATTTGGTTTTATAGAAAAACAATCACTTGAACCAACTACATCAAAGGGCTAAATTAAGAGACAACTTACCTTTTTAATTGCTGTAATTGAGCTCACAACCAATACTACTTGAGCTGACTTAAATATTTGAATTACAGTTGAGTCAGCTTAAGATTTTGAACTGGGTACTGGTGTCCTTTTAACCAAACAGCAATGTGAAATATTTTGTTTGGCCAGGAAAGTTCCCTAAAAGTTGAGTAAACTCAATTTTTTATTTACAGTGTAAGTATACAGTAAGTGTATTTACTGTACCTAAAACATGCTTACAGGACTTCTCTATATAACAATATATAATTTAAGGTACATCAAATGTGCAGAAAGTTCTTTTATGTTGTTTTTTTTTCTTTCTTTCTTTATTGTGAAAATGCCTTTTTCTTTCATTGCAGCTTTTCTTGTGTTTAGGTCAAAATACCCCACATTCAGTTTGAACTTTTGTAGGGCTGCAGCTAATAACTATTTTAATGGTTAAATAATCTATCAGTTGTTAAAACTAATTTCTGAAAATTGCGAATTGTGAAATTGTGAATCATGCAATTAGACAATGACTCTTATTTAACTAGTAGGTTTTAAATTTAGCTTAAGATGATTGTAGGCATGTGTTAACTATTAATTAAGACAAAAAAAGCTGAAGAATTTATTCACAAATATATATTTAATGAACCTTCCAGCTGATTTTGAATTGACTTGCCACACAGTCGGCAGCAGTTTTAACTCCTTTAATAGATTCTTTCCATCTTTCACTCAGATTCTTAAAGAATCTGCTCACATCTTGATACACAGCACATCTTCAGAGATCTTGTAGAGTGCGTGCATCAATGGGCCAGATCTGACGTGGGACCTACACTATGATAGCAGCTGGTTTTAATGTTATGGTTGGTCAGCGTATCAGAAGATAAACACATTCTTACCAGTTATATGCAGTAAAGTATTTCAGTGACTGACATTTCAAAACATGTTCAACATGTTTTGCTGTGTAATACAGTCGTTCCATGTTCAGGTTCACCAGAAATGTGGAAGTTCAACACTTCTGAAAAATGGATATGTTAATAATAAAAGTAATAGTTTATTTAAATTTACTTGAATGATTGTCATTGTAAAAAAAAAAAAAAAAAAAAAAAAAAAAAATAGGCTTGCAAATATATTCCTTGTAGGAACTCAGAAACGCACACAAGTCTTGGTCATTTTGTGGAAGTAATAATAAGATACTGTCACATCTTTAATCAAAGTTACCATTCAAACCACTACCAATACATGCGGACATCTGTAAAGTTACGTAGACTTAAACATGCTCAAAAAGTGTCTACTGTTCCAAAAACAAGGAGGTAGTTCCCACTGCAGAAGCAAAAGAAAGAGTGATGGAGTTGGACATGATCTAAGCCTTACTTCAACCTTAACCCCATCCTCTAACCTACAGTACAATATGCTGTACAACACAGAGCATTGTTTAAATGGGGTATGATTGTTTGAAGACCAAATGCACAATCAGAATGTTTTCTTTACGTTTGACACCAAGACATGCTGCTGGACATAAACCCATAGCAAATTTCATGCAAGCGATTTCATAATATACTGTAGTAATTACATCATCCATCGTTACAGTGTTCACCAGTAATAGCCCTCTCAGCTATCTACAATCAGCAAAACTAGGAATGGAAAATCAAGAGTTGTTTTTTGATGAAGTACTGACCAGGACCAAGCTGTAGCCACTTTTCCATCACGACCAAAGCAGACATAACGGCTCTACAGGCTGCCAATACAGGGTTTGTTTTTTTCCTTGTAGTATTAGACTAAACATCTCAAGGAAATAAGAAATTCTCAGGCCATGTAAAGGAGTGAGGAGGCAGGAAGAAAATTCAGGGATGGTGTTCTATATCACCAAATACAGAAATTGTAATAATTGTAAGTTGCATGTGGAGCTCTGCAACCTAGAACCCATAAAGACTACGGAACATTTTGCCCCAATTGTTAAATTAAAAACATAAGAAGTCCTATTTTCAGTTTTCAACAAATCGTGTGAAACAGCAAATGGAACTTTTTGTGCTTTCATCTTGCCACTCTTCCATAAACTGCATGAGTAATAGTTTTTGTGCGGACAGATTCTCGCACCTGAGCTGTGGATTTATGTAATATTTTATTGCATAACCCTGGTTTATCCTTGACCCGTTTGGTGTGTTTTCTTGGAGTTGTGTCTATTGCTTGTGTTACTTGACCTTAGTGCAGCTTTCAACACAGGTTTTTTTTTTTTTTTAATCCTCATGTGAGCTAAAAAAAAAGAGAAGAATAGGAACAAACTGTGACATAGACATGACTTGTTTAATGACCTTAATGTGTTTAATGTGTTGATTACTTAAACTCAGAGGTGGGTAGTAACAAGTTACATTTACTTAATAACCTTGTGAAAAAAAATTACTTAGGAGTACGAGTAGTTTTACTGCACCATATTTTTTACTTTTACTTGAGTAGATTTGTGAAGAACAGTCGATACTCCGGTGGATCTACCGCACGACTGTCTCACCAATCAGACGCAGCAACAATAACCACATGTGTTGCAGTGTCTTCTCTGTCTGCCAAAACCCGCAGACATTTCAGCATATAAAAACTCAATTTCTAACTTGAGGAAACATGTAGTGGTTAGTTTAGCTGATTCATTTAATGTTGCAGTGTTAGCATATGATTATTATGAGTATATATAATATCTAATATAATTACATATAATATACTGTGTATATATACTGTGTGTGTATATATATATATATATATATATATATATATATATATATATATATATATATATATATATACTGTATATACTTTTTTTTTTTAAATCAGACATTACGATTGAAACAGTTACTCAGTACTTGAGTAGTCTTTTTTTTTTACCAATGACCTTTTTACTTTTACTTGAGAAATATTTCGTTTGACTACTTTTTACTTGTATTTGAGTAATATTATTTTAAAGTACTGCTACTCTTACCTGAGTACATTTTAGGCTACTCTACCGACATCTGCTTAAACTTGTGAAAACCACTGAGCATGCAACACTGAGCTATTACAAACAAAATGTCAGACTTCTTCCTCTTTGTCTGAGCCAATGCAAAACACATTTATTGCACAACAAAAGTGAATGCAACTCCACTGCGTGTGTGTGTGTGTGTGTGTCTGTGTGTGTCTGTGTGTGTGTGTGCGTGTGCGTGTGTGTGTGTGTGACATGATGTCTTAATGATCGGTCAGTCTCTTTCATAAGCAATTAAACCATTATTGTACAAGATCAACCTAAAGTGATCGTTATCACTGAATGGCAAAAAGGAGCAATTACATTCACAGATTACCAACGTTTACTCCATGATCCACTCTACACTCTGGTAGCAAAAAGAAAACTACTCAAGGTAAAGCATGTTGCGATATTCAGTCTTATTTACACAGTGAGGTTAAACACTTGCTTTATCTTAAGCCTATTTTATCAGGGGACATTAATCTAAAGTGTTGTCATGGAAGACAGGTGTGACAAGATACTGTACATGGACAACATAAAGAACAAGAAATCCAGCAGTTATCTTGCTTCAGCAAATTGATGAAATCACACACAAAGCTGGATGGCCAGTGCAGAGTCAACATGGCATACAGTTTTATTATTTAGAACAAACATTAAGATGCAGCATGTGACATACTGTAGGCTCCTCTAACTAGAGAACATTATGCTGTTTCGACTTGCATCCAGTCCACCTACCTTTGGCCCTATAATGTATACTGTGTTTAGATTAAATATGATTGATTTAATAAGTAGGAATAAAACAGGTACTCTGGGTACTCTGGTTTCCTCCCACAGTTCAAAGACATTCTGATTAGATGTATAGATAATGATACGATGAGAGAGTGGTGTGATGCAACTTTATTTATTTTATATATATATAGTCAGATGTGTATCACCGCAGTCCCGGGGGTTAAGATCTGGCTCGGCGGATTACTGACCCGCCTCTTTGTCTCCCCCTGGTGTGCCTACGTATGTATGTATTGCACAATTAGCACTTCATGAAGTTCACCTGTGTCCTCCTTGTGTGTCTTGCTATTTATACCAGCCGCTCCCATAATCCCCTGTCTGTTCACCGTCTTTCTCGTCTCAAGTGCTCTCTGTACGTTTGTTAGTGTACATGCAACTCTTGTATCTCTTCCACTCAGGACTGAGCTGTGGCTGTCGAGCGGGGCGCACCCGGGGAAGGTGCCATTCCTGAGCTGAGCAAGGTCAAGGTCAAGTTCACGGCTCTCTCGCACAACGGTGCATGCTGGTTTAGTACGCCGTCTCGGCGCCTTTTAGTTGCTTCAGGACTTTACATGCTCGCTCGTGGCTCCAGCCAGGAGCTCCTTTGTTTTTTTGTTTGCGTTCTTTGATCTATGTTACAAGAGCCTTGAATAAAACTTCTTTTGAAATGAATTCTCTGCATCCGCTTATTCGGAATATATATATATATATATTACATCTTTTATTTTAATTTATACCATAGCAACTTTAACCTGTTTCATTTGACCCTTTATTAATGAAAGATACATGATTTTTTTTTTAATGATAGCTTGTTCAAAAAAGGAAATTGCAAACCCATGGCAAAAGAATTCTCATACAAAGCAGTCACAGGTTAAGGATTACAGTGTGTGGCCAGGAGGACAGACAGATAGACAGATAAACCATGTACTTTATTAATCACAAAGGGAAATTAGTTTGCAGCCTCCAGTTCACACATTATAGAAATAAAGTATACAAGGAATATTCCAGGTTTACATTTATACAAAGCTTAGAGATTATAAAGCAATAAATAGAGTAAGAAAATTAGAAAAGAGCCTATGTAGATATTTATTAAATGCTATGATGCACTAGTGCAGCCTGGTGGATAGTTCCATGAAACCAGACAATGCAATCATGGTGCAATCATACGACATTATGCAGTTTCAATAATAACAAAAAATGAATGTACATGGTCGTAGGTACATCTGTTATGTCGTCAGAGAACAGGATCCCCATACCGACATGCTTGTACAGTGTAATGGCGGTTGGTAGAAAAAAGCATTCTTTGTCACGTCAGAGATCCAGAATCGTCTTACTGAAAGTGCTCCACTGTTTGACCAAAAGGCTTTATAGGGGATTTGAGAGTTTCTCAATAACGTTCGATAGTTTGTGCAGCATCTTCCGTTCCAAGCCAATATTGCCTTGGTGACACATATATTAGCAAAATCTGGATGCAAACATTAAATGACCACAGCTTTCTCAAGAAGTAGACTGCACGCTTTCCCTTCCTGCAGACAGGCCATGTGTTACATTTCCAGTCCAGTCGACTCCACCACCTTCACCTCATCTACCCGAATGATACTGATCAGGACTAACTGATCTGCAATTTGGCACAGGTTTCACACCAGAAGCTCTTTCTGATGCAACCCTCCTCTCTAAAATATATATATATATATATATATATATATATATATATATATATATATATATATATATATAAATGTTGACACTTTGGTTTGCACCTCCATGGTTTGTTGTTTAAATCTTGCCTCTGTTCCTTTGTGTGAGGAGTTTGCATGTTCTCCCTGTGCTTGGTGAGTTTCCCCTAGGTGAGACATGCAGTCAAGGTTGATTGGCATTTATAAAAAATAGTCCATCGTGTGTGAGTAAGTGTAAGTGAGTAAGTATACTTATTATAAAAAATATAATTCATAAAAATCAATATTGCTATATTGTCCAAGAATTAGGGATACATAAGTATCAGTATACATAAGTATATCCTTTGGTCAATAAGAGTCAAATTAAGAACTTGACTGGACAGTGAATGTCCTCTACATCAAACATAATTCCCTGAACAATGGGTAACTGAAAAGTAAAGTAATTGAATAATATTTCTTCAATAACCTGTCGCATGCAATAGATATTTAAGAGAATAAGCTTTTGTAATAATAGGTCGGAAGTTTCTCCTACAGTGGAAAAATCGAATCATGGTACAGTATGTGTATTTTATGCAATTATTTATAGCCACATTAAATACAATATTGAGCCTGAGAGAGCGTGAACTGGCTTTCCAGTCTGGCTTTAGTGTATCTATAAAAAATTCTTTCATCACTCACATTGAATGCTGTATCAGTGTGAAATGAGAAAATCATCATGGTGTAGCCAGTTCTGTGGGTGGAGGTGGAGGAGACACTCATGTGTGCTTAGCTGTAACGCTGACTCATGTTCTCTTGGAAGACCCAATCTTAGAGGTCTCAGTCACAGCCGTCGTATGTACACAAGGCATGCAAATTTACTAACATTTTCTAACTAACTAACTAACTAACTAACGGTCAGAAAACGTTAGTGATATGTTAAGTGCAAATAAGTTGACTCTTTGAGTTGCTCTTTTAGGTGAATGTTCCATTTAAAGCCATTCTTTATATCTTTACAGATGCTGCTTTTGCTGCATCACAGGACAGTGGAACATATGCTATGTGCATTGTTCTGCAGATATGACACCCAACAATGGCTAATAAGATAATAAGGTAAGATAAGAAACTTTATTGTCATTGCAGTTTTACATGAAATTTGTTTGTCTCTCAGAAACCAGCAGAATGTAACAAAAGACAAAAAGATAATTACAATAAAAATATAGAAATACACATATATGTGCAAATTCTGTCACTCTGATTGGCAGGGAAGAGGGAAAAGTGGGAAGATGCCATCCCTTCCATCCTGCTAATTTTGCTCTTGAATTTCAGAAGAGAAATAGTCCGAATTTTTTTCAGTTACATCAGTGAATGCATTGTTTACCCAAAGTTCACTAAAGCTACGTTCAGGGTAAACAGAATAAGTTCTCACTAGGTCACTTTTCTACTGATGTTAAAGACTGATGCTTTTACATTTTTCATCTAGCTAGTCTAACTTTCAATCTAAAGATGAAATGTTGATTAGAAATGAGAAGATTGCTTGTTTTACTGAAGATAAATTGGAGAGATAAATTCAAGAGAATTTCATACTTGGTGTCACAGGCTATACCGGTGCCGGTGTGTGTGTGAGGGTGGGGTAGGGTGGGGGGGGGGGGGGGGTATATTTTTGAGGGGCCTTCAAGTCAACTCAGACTTTAGATAAAATAAACAAAATTAGAAAACAGAAATATTAGTGTTTAACTAGTGCTTGGATACCATCAAGGCAGAATATGAATAAGAACGTACAGGGGATGTGGTAGAAACTTCCAGTAATGTGCAATTGGAGTTTGTGAATGATTGTGTGTAGAGTTCTCACAGACACATGCTTGATGAAATCATCAAAAACATGTATGTATCATCGTATGGCCTTCATTAAAGAGTCTCATCACCGTACCGTGCTAGTGATGGGTCGTTCATGAACGATTCTTTCTTTTTGAACGAATCGTTAACGTGACTCAGAAGAACGAGTAGTCTTGGAGAGTGATTCGTTCATTTTCTCCTGGGCGCGCATGCGCAAAGCATCGCAAAACCTCGGTAGGTTATGTACAGGAAATAGAATTGAACGGTTCTCCTCAATGAGTCTTCCAAGTCCGAGTCGTTCGTTTGTTTTGTCACGTGACTCCCTTAGACGCTATGAAGTGCAAGAGATTCGAAGGTATGATGGTGAGCTGCTCATTCTGTTTATAATATGTCCTTAGCTGCATTGTAACATTTTCATTACTTGAACTATAGCCAAGATTTGTGTATGTTGGGTGTCTGTTTATTGAAAATGTAACATTTTATTTTATTTCTGGTCTTTAGTTCTGAAATGAACTAAATGACTCAAAAAAAGATTCGTTCATTTTGAAGAACGAGATTCAAAGAACCGAGTCACTAAAATGATTCAAACTTCCCATCACTATACTGTGCTTGAAGTCTCCTTTAAATGTCACTCAGTTTTTTGCTTTCATTCATTAAAAAAATCTTTAGAAGCACCAGTTTGACTTAAACGGTAATTGTGTCTTTCTCGGTAATTGTGTTATTTCAATGTTAAAATATTGTCTTGAAAGGATACTTGACTTTACTTTACAAACCTTTCTGGCATTTACTGTACTTTGCTTGGTGTGGCGCATTTTAAATAGTTTTAGTGCAAACTATATGTACAGCATTTTAGCATTACTTACTTGAATGGTTATAGAAATTCTAAATATAGTCATTCAAAGTAATTCAAATCAGCACCCTCTTGAATATAATTCTTTATTGACAATTTATCATTTTGCACAGAACTGTAAAGAGTCCATGGTTACTTTGAAAGCAAATCATTCATGATGGAAGTACGGAGAGATGAAAACTTGTCTGAGTCACCTCTCATCACACTGTGGATCCACGGCAAGTAGGCAGAGATCTTCATAAAAATAGTCATCTGATCTCTAGTACACGCTTCATCATTTGAAAGGATTCCAGCTGCATAGACCTTTTGCGTGTCAGGGTTAAGAATGGCCAGGGCTCCACCTGCATCTCCATAACAAACATTCTCCTGGAATTTAGTACGGGTTGTCAAGATCTTATCGTCCTGTGCATTACTCGGAATAACTGGAAGGGCAAGGAACTTGAGGATCTCTGAGAATGTGAAAAGTGGTGTCCAGCCCCAACCAGCAATGACGCCTGTCTGTCCCTCACCCTCCTCCAGATTGTCACCTTTCTCAGGCAGAGGGATGGGGAAAACAGTGTCGTTGAAGATCACCGGCTCCTTCAGATGGATCAGCGCCAGGTCATTGTCTGAGTCTGAGGCATTCTGGAAAGCTGGATGTAAAATCACCTGTAGTGAATAGACAGAGGGTAGAAGGTTAGGCAATTTCATGCAATATTTAGAAACAAACATGCTTTTGAATAGAATATTGAGGTGTTGATTAGGGTACAAATGAAAGGACGAAATATCAGGTTTTCTACTTGGAAACTGATTGAACACAAGCTCTCAAGATGTAAAAGAAAATACTGATTCAGTTTTTAATCCTGAATAATTATTTCTTTTTCGTTTGCTTTGCTTTTAATATAGTAAGAAAAAATTATTACTTCCCTACATGTACTGCACTATGTCTCGCAACGAACATCTAAAATCATCATTTGATATATACAATCTTTCAATGAGCAACTGAATAACAGCCCCCAATCTTTAGCATCAGGGCTAATATGTGCTAGTGACAGTATACCAATATACAGTTTGCAGTTTTACATTGCTTTATAGAGAGGCCTTTACCTTCTCCACTGCCACTTCAGTAGTAGAATCAGCTTTGGCAAGATGCCTAATACCCAGATATACTTTTGGGATCAAGGGCTCTTTTCCCCTTGTATCTTTTCGTGTTTTCCTCACAAATAGATTCCTGCCAGCAGTCAGAATCCACTGAGGGGCAATCAGAGCTCCTCCACCAATGCCCCCATCTATCTTGCTGTCACTGAGGTACACCAGAGCCTGCCAGGGGACGTGTCCAGGGGTGATGAGACCTCCCACCATTCGTTTGGTTCTCAGAGCTGCATCAGTGTTTGCTATTAAATAGATACAATAGGGATATCAGTGTCTTAAGGCTGTGAGTCCACGTGATACTTTATAAGAGGGAATGTTGACATATTAATCAGCTACAGTGATGTTGAATACAAATAATTGTATTATTAAAATGATTAGATCACTTAGAAGGTACCCCCCCCCCCTTCTTAGAAGGTACCCATATATACACTTTGAAGCACCCAAGGAAATGATAAATTTTTTTATATACAGTCTATACTAGAGCAAATAGCTGAATATTTATATATAAATTGTTCAGTCGTGTCCAACTCTTTGTGATCTCATGGACGATAGCATATCAGGCCTTCCTAGATGCTGTCCACAGGGTTTTCTTGGCAAGGGTACTGGAGTGGGTTGCTACTTCCTTCTCCAGAGGACCATTTATGGTTAATTTGTAAAAGCACGGCTAGAACATGCAAACTCCATGGATACAGACCCAACACAGAAATCAAACCCAGGACTTGGAGGTACAAGGCAAATATGTTGTAATGTATATGATCATCTGCCTCCATCTAACCCTATCCTCTGCCTCCTCTTCTCTCACATTAACTAACTTCATGCCCTGTCTCACTACATCCATAAAACTCCTCTTTAGTCTTCCTCTAGACCTCCTGCCTGGCAACTCCAGCCTTAACATTCTTCTACTGATATATTCGCAATCTCTTCTCTGAACACGTCCAAACCACCTCAATCTGGCCTTTCTGACTTTATCTCCAAAACATCTAACATGGGGTGTCACTCTGATGGACACATTCTTGATCCTATCCATCCTTGTCACTCATAAAGAGAACCTCAACACCTTCATCTCTACTTCTGTACCTCCAGCTCTGCCTCCTGTCTTTTCTTCAGTGCCACTGTCTCGAAGCCATAGAGCATCGCTGGTCTCACCACTGTCTTTCAGTCTCATTTCATTTTACTGTATATATAAAAAGAATAAACAGATATAATCCAAACCCAAATCAATAGTCTGAATTTCCTGAATGAGTGTATAGTTAGCTATATGTGTGGCAACCTGGGGTTTTTGACATTTTCCCAAAAATATTTTTTAAGATACAGTAAATATTTTTTTTCTATAAACATTTCCCAAAACTACAGAGTATATCCATATAGAATATTTAAAGAAATACATATAAAGGAAAATGCCTATACTTATATGGAATAGTTAAAGAAAAATAAAATAGTTCCTGGTACCAATACTTAGCCATAAACAATCATTCCCTCAATAGCAAATAATTATTAAGACAAAATAAATACAGCCTGGCATATTACAAAAAAAACTACAACGTTAAAAGGCAAAAGCACTGACACTGGAGACTCTTTCCATATATGCTAAATAGACAATTAATCAACAATTAAAGCAGTTTATGCGTCCAGTCCAATATTGTAAATATCACGGATATAGTCATTATATAAATTGTTTCTATAGAAACAGTAAGATGTTAGAAATAAGTCATAAACTAGTAATTTTCCTTGCAGCCAACTGCTTCTGACCAATCAGGTTTGAGAATTTAACAGCACAGTGTTACTATTCTTTGTATGGAAAATTTTAATGTCTTTCCTCACACTCTTTGCTGAATACAGAGCTAATAATCATACCGTACCATGTTCTTTTATCCCATCTAGCACACGTGCCTCTGATAGATAGGTCAATAAAGCAAAAAGAAAAACAGCTACAGACAACCTAGGGAGAACAAACACACTGAGGTCACCAGACTATTTACATTTCATAGCACTGAATCTTTAAAAAAAACTTTTTTTAGCAGTATAAAAATGTCCTATTTATATTATTCATTCCTGATTCAGGTTTCAATTCTTTGATATCTAAATCCTACAGTAAATCTGCTGTACAGGATTAAAGAAGAAAGTAGACACATACCACTTCATGATCTTTCCTTCAACTTTTCAAAGCAATCTTGTTTTATGGTGGAAATAATCAGAACTGATCTCTGAGATTGTGTTACACATATATTTATACCTACTAACTTGCCCTCTTGTTAAACACAAAGGCTGATTCCGAAATTTCACAACCAGAGAAGGCCCAGCTTGGCAAAGCACAGAGGTTAACGTTTGGGAACAGAGGTAGGTGAATAAGTTTAGAGTGTTGGTTTCAATCATCAAGTGACATGAAGAGCACAAAATGTACCATGATTGAGCAGTTAGCTAATAATTCATCAATATTCAGTTAATAATCATTACTATTTCTGTGCAAATATGACAAGAGCTTTCTAAAGAGTATTTTATTGGGTCTTTATAACCCCCAGAGCATTAATCAATTAATTAATTATACAATTAATTACTGTATTTTATTATTAATTAAATACATACAATGAAAAGATTTTAAATAAATTGTGATAATAACTAATTATGTCATTGTTAAATTAGCCAACCTTTACCCAAATTATAAACTGAGAGGAAATTACTTAAAAAAAAAAAAAAAAAAACTAATTCTAAGTAAATCAATAAATATCAATAGTGTACTCATTCCAAATCAAACTTCTAAGTTAATTTTCTCTTTCTTTCTTTCTTTCTTTTTTCTTTCTTTCTTTAATTTTTGCAATCATTAATATTATCATTTTGACTAATACTGTACATGTTCACTTCTCATACAAACTTATATAATTCTTTTGATTGTGTAAAGCTGCATTGCGACAATGTCAATTGTTAAAAGCGCTATACAAATAAAATTGAATTGAATTGAATATTATTAAGACATTGTTTTACAAATAAAGTTGCAAATTGAGATAACTCCATTTGCAGTTCTATAGAAAAACAGCCTATTGCAAATGAAGCAAGAAGTATTGCTCACTGATAAAATAAAAAATAAAAAAGTTCTTCGAGTCACAAGGATGTACAAATTCACAAATTTCAAAATTTCTTTGTCAAAATTGTTTGGGTTATACTGTATCAATATGAATTTTGTGTGATTCTTTTCAAAAAGTTATAACTCTCCCAGAATTTGTCATAATAAATAAATCGGCCTGTAGTTGAGTTTGTGGCTTTTTTTTTTTCTTTTATATTTAGAGCTTTTGACATTTATATATGCTGATTTATTTCAGAAATGTTACAACCAACTGATCATTTCAAGAGATATTACATAACTGTCCATGTTTGGTTAATAAACACTGTGGAGGTAGATATTAGTCATGGACATTGTGTCAGAGAGTCAACAGAAATCACAAGTCCAGGTTTTTCCTGCTGCGATCGAAATGTAACAGGACAAAGTCCAATGATTTGTCAACTTGCAGAGAGTCAATAAATACTCAGCCTCCAATTATATACTAAATAAACAGATATAATCTAAATCAGTAGTCAGAATTTCCTGAATGTACTGTATGTATTGTTGGCTATCCGTGTGGAAACCTGGGACTTTTGACATTTTCTACTTATAAATATTTCCCAAAACTACAGAATTTCAGAAATTTGTTTCTCTTTCTCTAAATCTCAATCAGTAGAAAAATTGTAACATTTAAAGATTTGATTAAGGTCTTGATGGCATAACAGCACTCTCTACAGCACTTAATCTAAGCATGACATTAAACGTGAAAGTAATTGGACGTTTCATCATGTCAACGTTTTAAATATTTTTAGGCTGACTCACTGTTTTTACTGTCACATTAGTTAAACTCAAAAGTACTGGGACAAAAGTGAAATTAAATATTTTAATGACATTATATATATTTTTTAATAGTGGTATTCAAGATAATAACAATAAATTATTTTATGCAATAAAATTGCTATACAACAATTTTTTTTATTATTTAGTATTTAGTATGATGTCATTTATTCTTCAAAACCTGCTGGATCCAGCTGGACATACTGTACGTAGAGATAAAAAGACATCCACAGTACTCTGGTATCACTCGGTCAATCCATGCATATTTGATTGATATAAAATATATTTAATCATATTGTAGACATACAGGGTGGGTGAAAATAAATTAGCCAATATTCAATGGCTATAGATTTGGTAGTATCACTGGAGCACCACCCCATGGTGCACTACCCCATTTTGTGCGTGCATGGTTATACGAACAATTTTCAGGACTTTGGCTGGGATGACCCAGGCCTCATGAATGGCCTCCAATTAGTCCAGATCTCACTCCATATGATTTTTTTTTTTTTCCTGTGGGGATACACAAAGGAGGAGGTGTACAGGAGAAAGCCTCGTACACTGTAGGACTTGGAGGCAGAAAATCAGGAGGTTCCCAGCAATATCACAAAACGACTTCCTTCAGAAGACTGTACAGTCCATCCCCAGCTGTTTGAGAAAACTGGTTGATGCCCCCGGTGCCCACGTTGAAATTAGCACAATACCACTTTTTTCCCAATATCTAATTGTTACTAAAACATTGAGTATCAGCCAATGCAAAAACTATTACACTGTAAATATAATAAAGTATAGATACTACAAAATCAATTCTAATTCCACCACCGATGGCTAATAGATTTGAGCTCTCACACTTATATGACTGAAAGAAATGAACATTGATGTTGGCATACAGTGACAAACAAATACACTATGTACTTTCTACTGCTGTTGCTTAGTTACATGGTTTTATACTGTATACATGTACATATACTTGCTTCTTTTGGGAAAGTATTTGTACAGTCGTGCCCAAAAGTTTTGAAAATTACATAAATATTGGAAATTGGAAAAGTTGCTGCTTAGGTTTTAATAATAGCAATTTGCATATACTCCAGAATGTTATGAAGAGTGATCAGATGAATTGCATAGTCCTTCTTTGCCATGAAAATTAACTTAATCCCGAAAAACACTTTCCACTGCGTTTCATTGCTGTCATTAAAGGACCTGCTGAGATCATTTCAGTAATCGTCTCGTTAACTCAGGTGAGAATGTTGACGAGCACAAGGCTGGAGATCATTATGTCAGGCTGATTGGGTTAGAATGGCAGACTTGACATGTTAAAAGGAGGGTGAAATCATTGTTCTTTCATTGTTAACCATGGTGACCTGTAAAGAAACACGTGCAGCCATCATTGCGTTGCATAAAAATGGCTTCAGAGGCAAGGATATTGTGGCTACTAAGATTGCACCTAAATCAACAATTTATAGGATCATCAAGAACTTCAAGGAAAAAGGTTAAATTCTTGTCAAGAAGGCTTCAGGACGTCCAAGAAAGTCCAGCAAGCGCCAGGATCGTCTCCTAAAGAGGATTCAGCTGCGGGATCGGAGTGCCACCAGTGCAGAGCTTGCTCAGGAATGGCAGCAGGCAGGAGTGAGCTCATCTGCACACACAGGAAGGTGAAGACTTTTGGAAGATGGCCTGGTGTTAAGAAGGGCAGCAAAGAAGCCACTTCTCTCCAAAAAAAACATCAGGGACAGATTGATCTGCAAAAAGTATGGCGAATGGACTGCTGAGGACTGCGGCAAAGTCATATTCTCGGGTGAAGCCTCTTTCCGATTGTTTGGGGCATCTGGAAAAAGGCTTGTCCGGAGAAGAAAAGGTGAGCGCCACCATCAGTCCTGTGTCAACAGTAAAGCATCCTGAGACCATTCATGTGTGGGGTTGCTTCTCATCCAAGGGAGTGGGCTCACTCACAATTTTGCCCAAAAACACGGCCATGAATAAAGAATGGTACCAAAACACTTCTTCCAACAATCCAACAACAGTTTGGTGAAGAACAATGCATTTTCCAGCACGATGGAGCACCGTGCCATAAGGCAAAAGTCATAACTAAGTGGCTCGGGAACCAAAACGTTGAAATTTTGGGTCCATGGCCTGGAAACTCCCCAGATCTTAATCCCATTGAGAACTTGTGGTCAATCCTCAAGAGGCGGGTGGACAAACAAAAACCCACTAATTCAGACAAACTCCAAGAAGTGATTATGAAAGAATGGGTTGCTATCAGTCAGGATTTGGCCCAGAAGTTGATTGAGAGCAGCCCAGTCGAATTGCAGAGGTCCTGAAAAAGAAGGGCCAACACTGCAAATACTGACTCTTTGCATAAATGTCATGTAATTGTCGATAAAAGCCTTTGAAACGTATGAAGTGCTTGTAATTATATTTCAGTACATCACAGAAACAACTGAAACAAAGATCTAAAAGCAGTTTAGCAGCAAACTTTGTGAAAACTAATATTTGTGTCATTCTCAGAACTTTTGGCCACGAAGTAGGCCAAAATGTATTTCTGTTTGATGAAACTTTCTTCACACTTATCACCATTTAAAAATACAATAATCCAACAAGGAAAAAATTTTGCAAAGAAAAATAGCATCCTGTTTCTAAATAATAAGAGGCTGAGCAAGCAGCTGTATGTGAACAGAACTGGAGGGATCCTTTCTGATGTTCTAAATAAAAAACCTTTATGTCTGTGTCAGATTAGTAACATGAGGAAATGAGCAAGAAAACTGGTCATTACATCATGGTTGCATGCCATGTCAGATGGTATGATTGTCTAGGAAGATAAGATCTTGACCTGGAGATATGTCCTCATGTCAAGATAACAAGATCTTGACCCGAGGACATGCGTACTGTATTTTCAGGGATATAAAATGTCTTTGTCTGAGTGAAGGAAGGAGAGGATGTGGCGAGTGTCATTAGTGACATTCCTCAAAAACACACCACAGAGCATAGTGTATCCACTCACTCATGATTTATAAAAGCTTTTAAGATCCATCTCCATTTATGAACTGACATTCTATTTCGCTATAAATCACATTTACATTTACCTTATGAGCAGAACTCACAGTCTGGTCAGGTTCACATTTTTCAAAGCGCCTGGTGAATATCAACTATGAAAAGTCAACATTTAGAGAAATGTTCCTGTAAAAAAATTTGGGCAATGTAAATATAGTTAACTATTTACAGGCCAATGTTAAATGTCAATGTTAAAAAAAAAAAAGGAAGATTGAATAGGGCTTCAATTCTCAGTTTGCATGTTCTCCCCGTGCTTGGTGGGTTTCCTCTGGGTACTACGGTTTTCTCCGACAGTCCAAAGACCTGCAGATTAGGCTAATTGGTGTTCCCAAATTGCCTGTAGTGTATGAATGAGTGTGTGTGTGTGTGTGTGTGTGTGTGTGTGTGTGTGTGTGTGTGTGTGTGTTTGTGTGCCCTGCGATGGATTGGCACCTTGTCCAGGGTGTACCCCACCTTGTGCCCTAAGTCTCCTGGGACAGGCTCCAGGCCCCCGAGACCCTGAATACAGGATAAAGCTATAGACAATGAGCTTATGAGCTAACAATTTTATAACCTCTACTGAGTATGCCATGGTTACTTTAACATGTGTGTGCAATTAATCTTTAATTAGGTAATTTACTGTAGGTCATTAATTAGGTAAAAAAAAACTTTTACCAGTTTCTCAGGAATACATGTATACTGTATAGATATTCTTTTTGTTTGTTTGTTTTGTTTTTGTTAGGCCTATGAAAAAAAATCTACAGTAAGTTAATGCATGAACCAATGAGAAACAGGTGCAGATAATGAAAGATTATCAGGCCGGTGATTAGTATATTGGTGATACTGAATGCTAAGTGGTGGAACAGACAAGTGGCTTAATGAGGTTGCTACTGAGGTTGTTACATAAACAACCCCCTTTTGAATTGTATCTTTAGGCACTTTGCAGCCTGTTGCAGCAAAGCAGTTGCAGCAATCAGAGACGGCAGAGAGAGACCACTGGATGAAGCAGGGTAGGTGAGGAGTGTAGCGAGAGAGAGAGAGAGAGAGAGAGAGAGAGAGAGAGAGAGAGAGAATTAAATATGACAGAGAGGGAGAAAGGGAGTGGGAGAAAAACAAGTGAAGTGAGGAAGGGGCAGAAATCTCTCCCTCGCTCAAGTTTGGAAGATGTACTTCAGTGGATTTGATGCTCAACATCTAGTCAGAGCTGGACTGACCCAATATTTAACACAATTAAACAACAACTACTGGTCCTGTACATTTATACTGCTGATCAGTGGACACGATGTTGTCTTTTCACATGGAAGGAGCTAGGAAACTATAAAAATGAAGGTAGGAATGAACTGAACATATACTGTATCTTGTTTTATACAGTATGGAAATTGGATTCTAATGTTAGTCTATTATCGCACTGCAATATTATCAGATTGTTCATTTATTGTAAATAGGATATTTATGCACTTCTGGTTAGATGCTAACTGCATTTCATTGCTCTACATGTATTTTTCTTTAGAATGTGAAGAAATTATCTGTTCCAAAACACTAAAGAAGCACCATAACTGAACATCTAGCAATATTGCAAAAAAGTGTCAAAGCATAATCTAATTCTGAATGAAGGATGATGAGGATGAAGAAACGATAAACTACATTAGTGTATAGACTCTGAGCATGGTGACATTTGAAAGTCAGTACAGTACAGACTGCCCAGTTTTTCTAGCACGCAGCTTGACAACAACATGCCTGCCCTGAGTAATGCAATAACGATACTGTATTTCTTCCCTATACATTCTTGATATATACAGTACATAAAAATACTACTTTCAAATTTGGTTCAGGTTCTCCTGATATGCAAAGATGTAATACTTTTCTATATAATTTGCATTACAATAGAAAACCATGAATGATGTGGCCTAGCAGAAGCATATACATAAAACTTTGGTGACTAAGGACTGATCCTTGAGGGACTCCTTATGTTTATGAATGACTATGTACTATTATACTATATTGCTTTTAATGCTCCTTTCTGACAGGTAAAAAAATAATAATAATAATTTAGGAGGAGCGTTCAAGTCAAACCAGGACTTTTGAGAATACGAAAATAAAATTCCGTTTATTTATCTATGTAACCCACTGTTGCACAAATGTACTTATCCCAGCGTTTCACTACCATTTATATACCATCATGATAGAAAGTTTTTATGATTGGACAACTTACATCATATCTGAAATGTTGGTCTCTCAAAAACTCTTTTAATGGGCCAGACATGTGGAAATAGCTTGGAATTGATGTCAGGATTATACATGGGACAAAGCAGTAACTCCTAGATGAGTTGATGTAATGTGCAAGTGGTGCATTGAGCAGTATGAGGAAATTGCAAAAAATTGCATTGTCTAGGAAAAAAAAAAAACTGAGCACACTGTTGGTGTGGAACTGAATGTTCATGGTAGTGATTACTGTATATGTGCCACCTTGGCCATGATCATCATTTATGGCTGTTCAGCCTTCTTTAAGATGTTTGCACTATTAAATTTTTTTTACTGTGAAGAAAGTCTCCGCACTATACTGTGTCTGAAGTCTTCTATAAATTTTCATCGGTTTTACACCTTCATTCACCAGACATTTCACCACAAATCCCGGCTTGACTTGAACACTCCTCATAAATTCTACAAAGGCACATGGGATTTATTAATATGCCCTTGTTGATACATTAGAATGCCTGTCCTTAGTAACAACATACACTGGAACTTGTATGGTTAATGCTCCATATTTAAACAGATTACAATATGTGTTTTAGAAGAAAAAAAAAAAAGGTGACATCTAGACATAGATTCATATAAAAATCTGTTCCTCTAGGTTTTCAGAGATGAGAAAGTCTTCACTTTAAAGATTTTGGTGACTTGTGGGTCCTTAGTAATAAAAACATCTTGCTTAAGTGTTCATTTTGTTTCTTAGGTTTGTATGAAAGTAAGAAATAACAACAGAGGAAAGGTGGGAGAGCAGAATGCCATGGAGCTCTTAACAGATGTAACTGAAGAGAAGCGACTCACAGTTTACTTTAGAAATTGTTCTTTAATCCTGGTGTTGATTAGGGATAAGGATTGTATTTTGGAGGAACAGAGTAAGAGAAACAGTTTTGAGTTTCCAAGAAACAAAATCGGTCTCAAGGAACTTGTTATCATGGTGGAAGAAGCAGAAGAGTAGGCTTAAGAACAGAGGTTGGAGATGTAAGCTGGCATCCTCTGATTATTATTTCTTCTTCATTTTTTTTTTCTCACACTCAGAGAAGTATTATACAAAGGCATGTCGCTAAGGCACAGGCTTCATGTAATCCTTTTATGGAAATGAAAGGAGTCCGTATTGATATTTTGCTATATAATCCCATCTAGTGAAGTTACTCCAGGTGAATTTAGTTTTAATACTCAGACTGGTAAAGATGTCACAGAGTAAGCAATGGCTTATCCTCACAAAACGTGGTCACTAGGAGGAATTACTGTTTTGCAAAATGGATAATACTGTATGATATTATTGGTTTGCTGGTTTATTAGATTATTTTTAGAAGAGGTCTTTTTATTGGACCCAGGAGTTGGATAAAATGCCTAAAACTAGTCTACACTATATTGCCAAAAGTATTGACTCACTTGTCTTCACATGCATGCAGTATGAACTTTAGGAACATCTCATTCTTAAGCCATAGGGTTTAATATGCTATTGGGCCACCCTTTGCAATTCTTCTGGGAAGGCTTTCCACGAGGTTTGGGAATGTGTTTATGGGAATTATGACCATTCTTCCAGAAGCGCATTTGTAAGGTCAGCCATTGATTTTGGACGAGAAGGCCTGGCTCGCAGTCTCTAAATTAACCCAAAGGTCAGGCCAGTCAAGTTCTTCCACACTACAATGTTCATTCAGTGTTCATTGACAAAACTATCTCAATGAATTTTCTCTCTTTCTGCCATCTATAGGGTTGAGGTAAAGCTAATCACAAAGCCCCTGGGAGTAAATTCACTTCAACTGGACCCTTCAGAAAAAAAAAAAGGTATTAATAGTACGGAATGGCCTCAGTGACGTCAAACATCACTGTGCCGTGGGGCTCCACTGTCCTGATCAATATTTCTAATCAGACATCACCTGGATTACGAGGAGTGACTTGTTCTGCAGAGCCTCCCTGCACTATGTGCTGCTGTGGATTACTGAACCGCACACTCACTGTTGCTTTCATGATTGGACTTGCTTTTGCTATTGTCATTGGAAATGCGGTGACGCTCACAGTGTTCATGCAGACGCGCCAGTCCCGCACGCCGCAGGGCTACCTCAAAGGTACCACCAACAATCCCATGCTCTGGTTGTTACAGAAATAGGAGTATAACAATGGGTCCAATAGGGGGCAGTGTCAAGTTGGTTTTCTTATTTACATACAGTACATTGCCACTGTACGGGGTCTTTAAACATAAATAAAATAAATTTTATGTTATAAATCTTGTTCTGAAATAAACACTGGAAGACAGACCACTAATCTCCTTAATAATCTCAATTTGTCTTGAATCTTTCACCGATAAACAAACAAAGGAATTGATAAATAACCTGTTACGTGGTGCGGGTTGGTGAGCCACACCAAAAATGTATTAATATTGATAAGAGCCCTAATGCAGGGCTTCTGAGGGGGTCAACGAAATAGGAGTTTGTGAGAGTGCTTATAACACGCACAGGAAGACCCTCCCGTTTGGAGATAACGTGGGATTATTAATTAGGGAACTGAAAAGAAATTAAAAGGAAACTGAAAACACAAAATAAACAGAGCTTCGACATCTACTCAAGACCAGACATGGCTCTGGAAACAAAAAAATAAAAACTCATCTCTCAGGGCCTATGCCCTTACAGAGGATTTACACAAGAAAATGTCTTTATTTGTGCTTTGCAATATTAACTTGTACGAAAAGCACACGCTGAACTGATGCATGTCGCTCTCTCTTTCTTTAATGTGCGAGGAGTTATCCAGTTTTGGATGGGCCTTCGATGTGGTTTTACATCCCAGCAGCCCTGAGGGGCAGTAGTAATAGGTACTGGGGCAGGAGGCGCAGGGATTGGGAGTTGGGCACCCTTGAGGGTTTTGACATTGCAGTCACAGAAACCCCAGCACTACTCTCTGCTCTGGCACCCGTGTTACCGCAAAACAAGATTCGCTCGGAAGGACGTCCAAGCCGTAGTATGACTGGGGACGTCCTCTGAATCACGCACCCAGACTTAATGGGCTGGCTGGCCAGGAAGAGCAACGGGATGGCGGAAGGGAATTGGCTAACCGGAATGCCCAGTGTTGCAACTATCCTCCCATCAATAAAATTTCCTTTGGCCCCCGAATCAATGATCACCTCCATTTAGGCTCTATTGATCCCGGCCCCTGTCAGTGGCTTGACGCGCCACGGCCATCCAAAACCTGGGGACACCTGTCTGCATGGGCTCTCCCATGCCTTCCAGCTCTAAATCAGGCTCTAAATCATGGCCCAGATATGAAGCCTCAGGCTCTGTTTCCACGGACTGTGTAGTCTGCTACAGATCACCCCCCCCTTGATGAATGGAAAGGAAGAACAACACTACACACCGTATGCGGATGGTGAAATGTAGGTGCGTCAACAAAAGCACTTACAGTGGCATGCTTTGAGAAGAGGTGATGCCACACTGTAGTAACCCACTCTAGTGCTCTGCCTGGGACACCATAAATGCAACCTTTGCATCCTGAATATACTGTAAGTGAGCACTGCAGGATAAGAGCATTGCTCCTCTCTGGCTCGCCTGCATACGGCTGTGGAGTAGGTAGTCGAGTTTGGGCCACCAGAGGGGGTAATTGAGCAACTGAGCCGGGGCCAGATGGAAATCCGGAAGTGGCACGCACCTAGAGTAGATAATTGGGCAAGCCGGGTTTGCTTATTAATCCCACACATCGCCGAAATTAAAACAGTTAGGGCTTCCTCATGCTCATCAAGCACTCTCACTTGACCCTCAACTATTTCCTGCACTTCTTCTGATGGTGTGATCATTCTGTTGGAGAGCCGCACCACGTAACATACATAAATAAATAAATAAATAAACATTAAACATTCTTAAATGACAACGAACATCTAACTCTTCATTAGAAACCTTAACTAAGATGGCCTTCTAAAAGGATTTGAGGGTAAGTAGTGAGCAGACATTGATATAGCTATAACATAACTACTTGCACTGTAAATCAACAAAAACAATAAACTTCTGGAATTTTTAGTAAGGCTGTATTTTGTAATGATGTATAGTAATTAGTACAGAGGAATTTTTCTTTCAAAACACAAATGGTGTATTAAAAGAAAATCTCATGCACAGATCATATAAATAGACAAATACAGAAAAGTAATTATATCTTATTACATCAAATTGTAAAACTGTACTGTAAGTCGTTACTTCAAAGTAATTATTTCAAAGTAATTGTATATTGTTACTTCAAAGCGATAATTCTTTGTTAGTTCAAAGTCATTAAGGAGTCAATTTGTAAAAACAGATATCTCAGTTGTCACAAATTATATTTTTTATTATGCAACCTCATATATTAGTCAAATTATTATAAATATGATACCTTACCATCAGGCAATTTAGTGTGGGCTTGTTTTGATTAAATAAAAATAACTCACCAGATGTAGGAAAGTGAATGTGTTATGTAAGAATTATACATGACACTCTCCACTTTTTGAAGAATGGACTTCATATCATTTTGCAAAAGAACCCTTTAATTGCTCATTGTTACTTTACAATTGTTACATTGTACATTATTACTTTAAAGCAATCAAGTTTCTCTAACATTTATGGGAATTAACATTTATTTATACATATTTTATAGATTTTTACCAATTGTTCTGATGGTTTTATTAACACGTAAAACCTTCACATAAGGAAACTGCTATAATCTATTTGTGCCTTTGTCTTTTGAAGTATCTCTGGCCATAGCTGACATGATTGTTGGTGTGGTGGTGGTTCCATTCTCTGTTTACACTGAGATCTCCATCATGACGACCAGCACTCTTCCTAAGTGGTACCAGAGTGGATCTATGGTCTCAGCAAGAGAACTGTCCAGCGCCTGGCAACCCTGCCTTGTGATCGGCTCAATGTTTACTGGCTGCACTTTCATCTCTATTAGCACTATATTCTTGATGACGGTGGAGCGCAGTGTGGCCATTTTATGGCCGTTACAGAAAGATGCATTTGTGACCCGGCGACGGACTTTGCTCCTGATCCTCATCTCATGGACTGGGAGCTTCTTGCTTGCAGTGGCGCCCCTAATCTTGAGTGACAGCATGACTTTAGAGTACAATGAGTGCAGCCGGATGTGTATCTATGTTCCACTTCTGATGGGTCTTCACTTGCCGGCTGACACCAACATAATGCTGCTATTTCCAGCCTTTGACTTCACACTCCTGGGCAGCACTTTGATTGTTAACATCCTGTCATTCACCAGCATCTGCCGCTACACCCGGAAACGCAAGCTTCTCCTAGAGGGCCTTGAGAGAAGTGCAAGCACCTGCTCCCACAGACCATCCTTTACAGACATCAAAGCTGCCAAAACTATTGGCATTCTCACCTTCTCTTTTGCCGCTTCATTCTCACCCATTGCCGTCTTTGTGCTGGGCAACGTGGTCGGCTACACCTGGTGCAACTTCTCCTTCTTTGCCTTCTGGATCCTGACAGGAAATAGCTGTTGTAACGTGATTATCTACAGCATCAGGGACCATCGCTTTAGAAAAGGGGTGTCGCTTCTTTTTCATAGGGAGCGTTCACAAGCACATTCTGAGAAGAGCTAGTACAGTATCTCTGTGATTAGACTCAATCCCAGGTTTACCCCACCATCACCTACATTTTTTAAACTCCTGGCCACGAGAATGGCAGAGTGTTTTCAGGAATTTTTTTGTATCTGGCTTTTGAAAAGTCAAGAAAGAAAAAACATAAATTTAAGGCATTGTTTTTACGCTTGTTGTTATTCTATTACTGTATTAGATGCAGTTGTCCTGACATCATTCGTGATTAGAATGTGATTAGAATGTTTACTGTGTGAGGTGGAAAAAACTTTCACTTTGTCAGAGGTTTTTTTCTTCTTTTTTTTTTTTTTACTATAATATGTAGTTACTGAATTGATATGTTTGTTTGTTTGTTTGTTTGTTTGTTTTGCAAATCCATCAGTAAGAAAGTATGTTCTAGTAAGTTAAAGTCTTGTTAAATATATAACCTTAATCAAAGCACTTAAGTTTTGTACAAAGATTTAGACAAAATATGGTATATTTTAGGAAGACCATCTGATTAGAACACTGTTTCTTAAACTGGGTCCTTATGCAACATGATACTTGCAGATAAATGCCAAGGAAACATTTTCATGTCATTGTGGCTATATATATATTCACTTTTTTAAAAAAAATAAGAGTACTTACTGTATATGCTGACATGGAAATGCTTTTATTTTCCACTCTTTTCTATTTAATGCAACAATTTGAATAAAAAATGTAATCTTTGAAATGTTTACAAAAATGTGTTTTACTTCAATATCAGTACATACTTAAGCTGGCATGTTTAAAAATATATATATATAAGAATTACAGAATGAATAAACTTACAGTTTCCTTGCATTTAAAGAGGAACCATAAAATAGTAATAAATTAACAATGCTGAATAGGCATTTTTGCATTTTCTTTTTGTTGTTTTTGAATTTTAAAAAAAATCTTTGTTTATTTACAATTTTATTCTTTAAAAAATCTACATTTTCAATAGAAAGGGGTCACTAAGTGGTTTAGGCATTGGACTACTGATCAGAAGGTCCCACATTCAACATTCTAAGTTGCTGTTGTTGGGCCTTGAGCAAGACCCTTAATCTTCAACTGCGCAGATGTATAAAGAATTCTTTTTTTTTTTTTTTTTTTTAATGTAAGTCACTCTGGATAATGGTGTCTGCCAAATTCCATAATGTAAATGTTCTTCCCACAGTCCAAAGAGATGCAGATTAGGCTAAGTGCCATTCCCAAATTACAGTAGAGCAGTGTGTGAATGTTGACCGGAGGTCCTAACACGATCACAAAGATGGAATTAAATACAGTGGTCACCACTGACCTCCACAGTCCCTAGTTGGACTACAGAAGTTTATGGATGGATGGATCTTTGCAAACGTTCTTATTCATTTCATCATTCATGTGATGATGACCAATTTAATATGGCCTGTAGAGACTTTATCAACATTGAATGTTTGACAAACCATAAATGTTGGCTGTACCCAAAGAAGCAAACGGCAAGAGACAGGCCTGGACATCCTTGACAATGCTCGCATATTCTTTTTCTGCAGTAGTCTTATTCATTTTGCTAACTCATCATTTAACTTTCATCGTGACCTTGGCTTAAAAAGTTTTGACAATAAAAGTAGTTAAATAATTAATTCATATACGATTTGTACCAACCGGTGCATACCTGTAGCTCAGTCAACCTTTGTCGGTATAGCCACCAAACTACATGTGTGAATGGTAACATGCTAACAATCACGGCTGCTAAAAAATAACTCTTTTAAATGTTAAACACCTCTTACACCCTGATTTTGGTAGCAAGCAAAAATGACTATTGGTTTACAAAATTTAGGGAAAAAATGATTGCCTATTCCTTATAATGTATACAGGAAGTTAGAAATTGTTCATAGGCCATTGCTAATATTTTAGCTTATTTACATAACAGTACTGTCTCACACTGAGAACTTGAACTTGAACTTTTATAGAACTTGTTTCCTTTTTTAAATACCGTTGCTAACTCAAATTTTTAGATACTATTGCTAACTAAGGATTACTGGATGACTGAGAAGCTTCCCAAACATATTGCTAATCTAAGCTAAGTACTTATCTGGCACATCACCAGTGTGGCTTTCGGTTTATTGGTACTGTGATACTTTATAACTTATGAGGCTTAACCAGTCTTAATACCCTCAAGAAAGAGACGTACTGTAAAGTGCAATTTGTAATACAAACAGTTAAGAACTTTTGAAAACTTGCTGTTTTTTAAACATAGTAATTTGCCAGTGATGCCAATGATTCATTTACAGTATTACAGATTAACATATCTGTTTGATTTTTTTAAACTACATTTAACACTGGAATGTCCGTAGAATAAGTTAGTTCCACTTGTCACCGAGACTACTCTCGCCCTTTCACGCAATAAAAGAAAAACGACATCCCGCTTCTCCCTGAGGATCCGGGAGCCTCCTGCATATTGATAGTGGCTCCTTGATCCGGGAAATCGACCCTGCCCACAAGTGATAGTTTTGCTTAGCACAAGACGCATTGGTGCAGTACTGTATGTGCAAGCCCTCGCTTGCTCATTCGCTTTTTTTTTTTTTTTATGGATAAAGCCATACAATATTAAAACTGAATAGATATATCTATAGGAAAATCGAATCTTGCTGTATTTTTCCTAGCTGACCGACTTTATGAGACTATAAAAAGAGTTCATACCAGCAGAATAAAAAAGTGCTTAGACATTTGCATCAATCACAGATTTGAATAGGCAGGCACTAGATCAAATACTAAGCTGTTCAAGGTGACTTTAGAACAAGCTTTTTTAAATATAATGAAGTTGCTTCTAGCTACAATCAGCTGATGATCCTAAGCCACAAAAAAAAAATACCTGAGAATGTCAGAGGATGGCCGCTTTATTGTCCAATTTCAGACAGAATGTGAAACATGACTTGAAAACCTGAAGCCACACATGGTCATTTTTATTATATTAAAATAATTTAATAGAAACTTTATACACATTGTTCAATTATATGACACTGTTGAAATGTTAATTGTATTTAACATTTTTAATTAATTCAGGAGCATTTAAGTTAACCAACATTAATTTGTTCTTCATTAAAACAATGACAGCTCAGTGTTGTTAATTTCATGCAGCTGGTCACTGCAGCATTTCTTAATGGCTGCTGCCTTTACCCAGTCACACTCCTTCTCTAGGCAAATATGGAAATTAGTTCTTTAGAAACAAAGCAGCTAGCAAAGCAATAGGGAAAGGCCGTCTGCGCCATTTAGTCGGCTATTGTTTACTTTCATCTTTACGTTTTCAAGCCGAGATAGACTTTTAATCAAAATGCAGTCGGTGGTAAACAACCGAATCCAGGCTACCTGTGGTTTTTGAACTGCAAACTGCAAACCTCCTCCGTTTCTACTGTTTAGTTTCAGGGAGCTGACGGCAACAGCTGTAATCACTGACTCGTATAGAAAGAACCAAAATAACCTAGTCGCTTGAGCAAAAATTAGTCCAATGAAATGTGGCCTGTAGAGATTTTACTCATGAGTTATACAAGTAAGATGCATGTTATGAATAAAAAAAAATGAAGAAGAGGAAGTTTAAATAAAACAATACTCCGTCACACCACGTTGTACTATAGATTGATTATGGTGACTTGTATAGAAATCTGTACAGATGATTTCATACAGTCTTCCATAAAATGCATATAATTTGATATACTTTTGATGTGAAAGTCGTAAATTAGTTCTGGTGCAACCAGTTACCATCAGAACTCACAAAATTAGCTCAGTGGAGTCAAATTGTGTGCAAATGAAGGTCTACTTGATCCTGGTATGAATGCACTTATTTTCCTAGACGAGTTGCGTCCAGGTAAAGAGGGCACTAGTCAGAGAAGCAGGCAAAAAGACACAACCACGAGATCCACAACTCAAATGACTCACACAGCAGCATGGTGGTGGTAGCATCGCGTTGATTTACCCTTGGCCTTTTTATGATGTAAAAATCGATCTAGGACAGTATCAACTCTTAGCATGAATGAGAAAAGCATAATTACAAAAAGGAACCAATTAATCTCAACTTCAAAAAAAAAAGAGCACTCTAACTGATGGGGAGAACATTGGCAATTTTATTTTGTGAGTTTTGACGCTATTTGTGATCTCAAGTGAGATGCACTTTGAAAGTAAAAAAAAAAAAAAAATTGGGTAGTTGGATTTTGTTCAGCCAGATTTTAAGGCATTAAAAAATTGACAGCAGGTTCCTAACAACCACACTGTACTGTAATGTACAATATGGTACAGTATGTTTACGCAGTAAGGCACAAAAGAGAGTGCTGTTGTTCTGAATATCAGCAAGACCGTAAAGCAAATATAATGTAGACACAAGGGGGCGTCCTGAGTACTAAAGATATCACAGCCATGCTGATATTCAATGCTATAACACCAGTGTTGGGTTTAACGTGTTACAAAGTCATGGAAGGAAAGGTGTTGGCCAAAGAAATAGATAAATAAAACAAACAAATAATTCTCTGTGGATAATAAATGGTAGAGTACTTGGATTACTTATTTGATGTAACGAGTCATCCTACAAGCTCCTCCTCCAAAAACTCGCCCCTCTCTGTTATTCCGCCTGTTATACCCCTATCTCACCTATGCGGTTTGACTCGCGGTGAGAAGCGGTGTTAGGCACGGTGAGCAGCCGTGAGTGAAGGTGCCTAACAAAGTTCTTCAAGGTCTGCGAGGAACGACGCGCGGAAAGATGGAAATGTAATCACAGCGCCAAAACCCGCAGTGAATCATGATGAACCGTACTTATGGCCTCTGCGTAGGTGAGATAGGGGTATTAGTAGTTATCAGATTATGGGCCAAACTTCGCTGAGTAATGATAAAAGTCTTGACTAAAACAACATGCCTGAGGAAGCACAAAGGAGTTTTCCTTTTCTGTAATGGAAAATTACTCTAACTAGTTACTTTTATCAGAAAGTAACGCAGTAATGTAACGGATTACTTTTTGAAGACAGTAATTTTGTAATGTAATTAGTTACTTTAAAAAGTACCGTCCCCCAACACTGTATAGCACAACCTCAAGTATGACATTCCTCTTTTACAACACTTCTACAAACACCATTTATTATCCACAGAGAAATATTTGTTTGTTTTATTTAAATAATAATAATAATAATAATAATTTTTATTTATATAGCGCCTTTCCAGAGCACAAAGACACTTTACAATGAATGTAAACAGTGTACCAAACAGACATTAAAGTACAGACGGGGGTGGGCAACTTAAGCCGAAAAGCATAATTTCAGGTCCTACTGTAGCGAGGGGTCAAAAAAAAAAAAAAAATACTAAAGCTAAGATGTAATATTTTCTACCTCTGTAGGTCATTGCCATTCTTGTGCCAATTCACCAAAATCCATTTTTATTCTTCATTACTGATCTTACATTGATGGGATTTGGCATACACTCTTATCCAGAGAGATAACAAAAGTTCAAAGACGATCACCTTGAGCAGTTGATAGGTAAGGGCCTTGCTGGAGGGCTCAACAGAGGAATCTTAACAGTAGTCCAAAGCCTTAAAAGTCCAATACTTTACTATTATTAAACAAGTTAACATAGGTCTTAAACTGTGTCTGTTAATGCTACAGCTGAACTAACCCTCAGATAATACATTTCTTCATACGTCAAACTCCCTCAGTTTCACTCGTCTTCTAAAAGGTCAGTTTCAATGTCCATGTAAATGAGCTACTGCTGCGCCACGCCCCACCAGACAACCAGAGAACGTTTTATATGAGGTCACATTAGGGGAACTGTACTTGGCGTGTTTATGCCGCAGCCAATAAAAATTACAAAAGTTCAGTGTGGTGAAAAAGTATTTGTCCCCTTACTTGCTTTATTCATCTGTTTGTTTTTTTTGCATGTGTAACACTGAAATGATTCAGATCATCTAACAACTGTGCAGTTTTTAAATAATAAATAATGCAGCATCCCACATAATTCTACAGAATATTGTGCCCAAAATATTGGGGATAATCGATAAGCATATTCTTTTTGGTCAGCAGTGGCTTTCACCTTGGAACTCTCCCATGGATACTATTTTCGCTCAGTCTAACCTTAACTAAGGCAAGTTCTTTTATGAGCTCCTGGATGCATCCCAAAACCTTAGAAATGGCTTTATAACTCTGTCCAGACTGATAAATGTCAATTCCTTTGTTTCTTATCTGTTCTTGAATTTCTTTAGAGCATGTTGCCTTTTTTGTTTGTTTGTTTGTTTTTAGATATTATAGCAGCCTTTACTTTGTCAGACAGGTGATTTCTTTACTCATCAGGTCTGGCAGTAATCAAGCCTGGGTGTGGCAAGTGAAATTTAATTCGGGTTTCGAATAATCAGTTAATTCATGATTTAGCAGGGAGGGTGGGCAATTAATTATTATTTTTTAATTTTTTAATTTTTTTTACATAGGAACAGGTAGATGTGGACAGCTTTTTTCCCATAAAAAATGAAATAATTTAAAACACATTTTTAATGCATTTTGTATTTTTATTTTGTAAATACTTTTTCATGGCACTGTACATACACTTTCTCATAGTTTTTCTCTGCACACAAATATAGAAACCTTATTTGAATTTACAAAAAGGACTAAAAAGAGAATTTTACATAATAGGTCCCCTTTTAACCTGGAGCTAGAAAAAGGAGAGACGCTTTTGGAACAGCTGAGTCGAGGTAAAAAATAAAAACAAAAAGAAATATCTGACTTATTTAAGGTTTAAACACTTAAAAGTTTTAGCATATTCATATACACTCTCATCATCACACTCTCTCACCATGCACCTCTTAAAGAGAGGTGTTAGATGTTAAAAACTAACTTCTAAGTTGGTGACAATCCAATCCAGGGAATGTCAAAAGCAGGACTCAGGAAAGGAGATTGGTCATCAATAAAGCACTGAGGGATATTTGACAAAACTGCTCTATCTTAGAGAAGAAAAGAAAGGGACCTGGATGAGATGCGAGGTTCCATCATTACGAGACCGACAGCACTGAATCTTAAAGATAATGCAAGTGTGGCCTCCATTTGCGACTTTGTGTAAACTGCAAGGACAAATCACAGTGAAAAAGAGAGGGGGAATTTTTTCAGGAAATAGCTTTGTGGATCCTGCAAAGAAAAAAAGATGGAAATTGTCCCTCAATTGCACCAGCTAATCATTTTGCAAAATTACATAACATTGATCGAGCATGCTATTGTGTACTTGAAAATACAAAACTATAAACCTTCAAAGACAACTTAATTTCATTATACTTCATATTACTGCTCAGGGTACACTGGAAACAGAACTATACCTACTGTAGCACCTTTATAAATTTATCATAGTTGTTAGCTTCTATATTTAAACAGATTCTAATCCATTTGATGGGTGAGTGGAGAGATTTCGGTTCTAATTTGCTACTTAGTGTTGCCTTTTAACGTGAACTCACTCTGATGTCCTGCTATTATTACTAGCACAGCTGGACAGTGGGTTTAGCACCGAAATTAAACCCTAGTTTACGATCGGATATTGAACATTTAATTCCCTCTCTCTCTTTGGTCCTCATAGTTCACGGACCAGGATTGTAGTGTAAATATGCTCAATTGGTAAAGCTTCATTCATTTTTTCCCTAATTAAATAGTTATCATTGTTACAATAGAAAAAATATTACCATCATTTAAAAAAAAGAAAGAATTTACATGGGCAAGATTACGTCCATTAAAGGTTCTGAATGTCAGTTCCGATTCATTCTTGACGAATTGCCTAGCCCTAGCTTAATCCCATAGCATCACTGTTCACCGGAACTGTGGGTAAGGCAGTAGACAATAAAATAAACAATCAGTCAAAGACGTTTCATTCAACTTCACAGTTAAATGTCACACGGCAACACTTACTATTTTATTCAAAAGATTTATCCACATTTTTTGCTTACTGATTAGAAATGAAAGTGTAAATTTTCCAAAACATTTGGATGCCAACCTCAAGCGTACTTTTAAATTACATTTATTATATTCTTATTGCAATATACAAATCTGACAAGGTGCATCACAAATCCATTACAAACATTGATCCATGATCAGCTTGTTTAATGTTCAGGAATGAGTCTCTGTTCTATGTTAAAGTATATTTTGTTAGCACTCCGTCTTGGATCGCACTTCTGATACTTGAAAAGTGTTTCATCACGTCACCTCGTATACCAAACGTTTTCAATTCCATACTGGCCCACATTCAAACATTTCAGCTCACATGCTCATGTGTCAGACATCTGACTCCAGCATCCAACACCACTGAGCTGGCAAGTTACACACAAGCTGTGCTTCAGAGCCTGAATCACTGTTGCTCCTCATGAGTGTGATGATGCCACACAACGAGACATCCTGTGATCAGCACCTACTGCTTCTGATACACTGTTGAATCCTTGTTCCCTGTAAAAGACACACATAAATAAGAACATTTCATGAAAACAGGCCGAAACAAAATGGCCTGGAAATGTGTACTTACATTAAGAGCTCATGGAGTTCCCGTTTGATCTTGGTTATGACAGGAGGACCCTGATACACCAGCGCCGTGTAGAGCTGAACCAGAGATGCTCCGGCACGAATCTTATCCAGGGCATCCTGTCCGCTAGCCACTCCACCTACACCGACTATGGGCACCTTGCCTACAGCAGTAAATGTTTGTTTTAAAGTTATGCAAAAAAAAACAAACACAAAAAATAGTTTAAAAAATAGAAAGTAATTCAGATTACAATTTATTTTGATACATTTTTCCTTAATAGTAAAGCATCTTATGTCTCCACATTTCAAATAAGTTTCTTTTTGGTATTGAGAGTTCTTTTACAAAAGGTACAATAAAACATGTACATAACACATCTAAAAAAGAGCACGAAGCTGGATTTATCACAAATATCAGACAAAATGTCCTAAAAAAGGTTAAGAGTTATTAAAAACAGCTTGGATAGTAGTGAGTAGAATGTTTTTTGTGAATGTGCAGCTAATGGTTCCTAATTTAAATACAGGTTGAATGAGAATTTTCTCCAAGCTAAAAAAGTATTATTCTTATTTATTTTTATTTTTTACCTTTCGTTAAGGTGTACATTTCCCGTACTGTGGTAGTGGACAGGTCTTTAAGAGGCTGTCCGCTCAGACCTCCCATCTCGTTCTTGTTGTGGTCCTGCAGAGTCTCTGGCCTGGACACTGTGGTGTTGGTGACAATTAAACCATCCACACCAAGCTAATGCATAAAAACACAAAAAAGCAGTCATGTAGACACAACAACAGAAATAATATGTAGGAACACTTGGGACCTGTCATTTCAATTACAGAAGACACTAATACTGGAGTCGCAATTATTGAAAATGAATAAACCAATCAAATTTAATTGCTTATCCTTTTTACGAACAGAATTTTAGAAAGTATAAAGTACCAGGAAATTGCACTAAATGAATGTCCAGTGGTATACATTCAGGGAAGTTAACAATTAATTGGGCGGTTAAGGATTCACCCAATTCAGAGTTTACTGATCAATAATGTTTGTTTTGAATAACGTTTCTCTGTAGCCTGCATATCTATTAACTTGTGCACCACAAGAGGGCACACATGCAGACCAAGTGGTGTGCAACATTGGACATTGTATATTCACAGAGGAAAAAAAGCATAAACTAAGAAATTTTTTTTATTACTATTAATAATTTATTATCAATCAATTATTGACTGAATTATTGAAATTTTTTTAAATTAAGCTTATAAAATGACATGAGTAGTAATTAGTGCTACACAATATACAGCATAAAAATCTGTGCATTTATTTAATCACAAACAGCTGCAATTTATCACAGGTAAGTGATATGATCAAGTCATAACTATGTAGTGTTTTCAATAATTTAAGTATTAGTTTATTTTTATATACTTTTGGAGTATATACTTTTTTAGCCAAACATGCTTTTAGTGGGACTATTTGTGCATTATTTGGTGTTGGCCGAGATAAATATGTCAAAAAATACAAAATGATAAATGGAAAAGTTATGTATACATCAGGTAAAAAACGCATGTCAAAATAATCAGAATGTGATTTTTTTTTAAATCAAATCGTGCAGCCTTATAAATATTCAAATGCAAAGATTCAACTGACCTCTGTGATGACCTCTGCAATGTCCTGCTTGTCCTGCTGGGAGAGATCTGGAGCGATCTTAACCATTACTGGTGGCCGATTCGCTCCTTGCAGACAGTCCCTCGCCTTCAGGACCTGAGTTTGCAATCAAACCACAGACATGAACTGTTTTGCTCAGTGGTTTAGGATTACAGTATAATGGTTATGATGGCTTTAGGACTGCACTTCTGCACTTAACTCTCCAACATCATGTATAGTCTTAAACTCTGTTAAAGTAAACTTCAACAAAACAGAAGCGTTAAAGAAAAAAAAGTTCCATTGTGTAGCCATGAAATTTATTTTTGTTTTATCACGCAGGTTAAGGAGGAAACTATTTATAGTATGGGGTCACCTACAGGTCTATGAATGCAAAATTTATAATTCTTGAATTCTATATTCATACGGCTCCTTCAAGTGCTGTGGGTTGCAGGTTGGGGCCTCCGTGGATTGGGCAATTATGTCCGGTGCATCCCATGGGTATCGGATTTTGATCTGGGGGGGTTTAGGGAGTAGGTCGGCAGTCTTGGGCTCTTTTCCCTCTGGGGTCCATGTAAGACAGGCTGTGGTGCACTGGGTGTTCTGGTGCATTTCTATTGTGGCCGCCATCAATTGTTTCCAAGATTTGTGATGCATTGGCTTTTCTGCAGGATCGAACCAGACAGGTTGATCCTTGGTCCCTGCGCACACAGACAGAGACTTGGGTGCCTGTGATCATGTTAGCAGTTTACTGGTGTATGATGATCAATGTTGTTCAGTTCCCCTGGCGGTCATGTTAATGCTATGACTGATAAAAGACTATTGAATTGCAAATTAATTGAACTGGATTAAATCTCACTAGACTATGTTCACTCAGCAGGTTTATTCTTATTTATCTGACAGTCAACTCTGAAATTTTGTCATGAATTTGTTTTACATAAACGTCACATCCAGACGCAGTTCAAAATAGATTTGACGCAGACTGAGCTTTCAAGTGAAGGCACGAGAAATTATTTATTTATTTTTTTGGTCCAGATGCTGTTACACTCCTCCCTGCCTTCTTTTGCTTCTTTTTGTGTTGTTCTTGTTGCAAATTTCTGTTGTCACTAGCACTGCACACTGAATAACCAAAAATAATTAAAAACAAGAAGAAAAATAAAAAGAGTGATTCATTTCTTTTCTTTTTTTTTTTTTTTTTTGCAATATAGGCTCTTCAATATAGGCAGTTCTGCTCACATCACGTAAACCAAAATGTAGCATGGTTCGTTGTTCTTGAAACAAGTCAATCCTTCACAGACAAGGACAGTCATTTTGCATCTGCTAACCAAGCTCTGCTGTACCTGGCTCAGAAGATGGCGCAGTTCTGCCTTTCCCTGTAGGTCTCTGAGGCCTGGCGTGTTCGGACTGCTCACGTTCACAACCAGGTAGTCAGCGAGGGGTCCAAGCATCGTCACTCCCTCCAGGTAATCAGCCACGGCATCAGTGGACTGCTTGTTCTTCCCCAGATTGATGCCTAGCGGTCTGCCTGCTGAAATTGTATTAATGTATAAATGTATTAAATGCAACATTTCTTCTAAAATAATAATTTTAAAAAAGTGACTACTGGATGGTTTTTAAGTTCATAATAAGATATCTCAGGTTTACCTTTTGTGAGCTCAGACTGAACTCCTTCTCTAGCTTTTAATCTCTCCTGAACAGCTACAATGCCACAGCTGTTGAAGCCATATCTGAAACACAAACATACACAATTATTAATGTCATAATTACTAAATTACTATCACAACAGGAACAAGTTTAGTGAATGAATATGTAAATTTTTTATACTGCACACACATGCACTTTCGCACGCGCACTTTCACACACACACACGTGTGAGAAAATATCAAACGATATAATATAAAAAATACAATATAAGCAAAATATGTGTGGATGCAGAACTTTGGATCACCATGGATACAAAATAAAATAAATAAAAACAACATTCTTTGTGAATCATATCTTAAATCGAGGAATGTTTGCATTTACGCTGAGTATTTTTCAGGTAAAACATTTCTGCTCATAAAAGCCCGTGTAATCACTGAACGCGTCTGACTCTGGACTTTATCAAAGTGTATGGCGTATTAATCTATAAACTGGTTGACGTCATTTCCTTTTCTTTCGGCCTGAAAGCGTGATAATATTTTGATTGCTGTTGAAATTTTCGCAAAGCAAACACCTTCCACAGTCGTTAAGATTCATCAATCACTGGTTTCCGTAGCAACTAATAGAATGCAAATATCTTATTTTCCCCACCAATTTGAGTCGAGGCAAATAAACCGTAAAGCTAAAGGCCATATTTAATGTCAGGCCGGACATTAGTGTGTGTGAAAGTAAGAAAGTGTGTGTGTGTGTGTGTGAGAGAGAAAGCATGTGTGTCAAAGGGTGTGTGTCAAATTGTGTGTGGTGGGACATGGTGGCTTCGTGGTTAGCACCGTCGCCTTGCACCTCCAGGTCACAGGGTTCAATTACTCCATCAATTTAAAGTTGTTAGCTGAAAAGTTGGCGTGTCTGTACATTTAAAGACATTTGCGAAAACAATTATTTGGAAGAACATAAGATTTTGTCTGTTGTGTCTATTTTGTCTTTCTGTTCGTTTGTGCACGAATCACATAAAAACTACAGAACGAATTTTAATTGGGTTTTCACAGGTGTACTTGGCTGAGCTTTGTTTCCTCTGCCCACAGGAAGAGAAGCTATTTTACTTTTAAGAAACTGTACTTTTATTACCACATATGGCGCTGGACGCATTCTAAACTTGCTAATAACTGATACAGAATAAGAAATATATATATATATTTTTTTTAAATCTAAATTCAACAGATGGCATTGTACATTTTTAATACGCGCTTATGAGTGCGGGAGTGAGATCTACTTAATAAAAGCGGTCTCATAAACAAAATTTTTGTTCTTTCCAAAATTAAACAGACACACACACACACACACACACATTTTAACAGTACAATTCAAAAGTTTGAATACACCTTCTAATTGAATGGCCATTTCTGATTTTTATTTCTTTCTACAATGTATCCAAAATATGCAATAATCCAATTTAGAGTGAGTTTTGGTCTCGCTTTCCTGGGATGGTCTTTCTGAGTGCTTGATGGGTTTTGCACTTGACAATACTGTTCCTTCAGGAATTCTTCCAGATCAGCTGACATTCATGTCTTAAAATAATGACTGCCTGATTCACTGCATCTACGGTCCTCATCATTGCCTCTTTTTTTTGTGCTTCTGCAATACTGATGCAGTGTAACTACCTTCCAACTATGCGCTATGCCTACTGTATCTTGTTGCTGTGCTCAGCCTTGCCATGGTGTATGACCTGTGACATGAGACTGTCTTCCACAACCTTTCATTGGTAGCAGAGGTCTTGTGTTCCTCACGCAGTCATAAGCCTCCTATACAGCTGTTTCTGTTTCAGTTAATGACTCTTTCAACGTACATATGAAACTGCTCATTAGCACCTGTTTGGTATAACTAGTTGATCATACACCTGACTCTACAAAATCCTTGACTTGTGTAATCCTTGACTGATATATACTGATCTAATATAATATAATGATATTATATATACATATATTTTATATATATATATATATATATATATATATATATATATACTTCCAAAAATCTTTATTTTCATAATTTTGTATTATTTGTATTTTTTTAATTGACCATTTTTATCATTTCTAATTTCACAATGTAATTTTCAATGGTTTGCGGTTCTCCCTGCGTATTATCTAGGAAGATAATTAGCTAGGAAGGTGCCTAGCCAAACCTTTATTTAAATTTATTTTGTAAACTAACAATTTTCTAATGATGTCACACAACTGAGCCACTAATGAAGACTATTCATTAATTTATGAATAAAGTACAAAGGGTGTTTTTAAGCGATCATGGTCACTTCAGATTTCCAGAGTTTCACATCTAAGGGCACCTTTTTTCCAATCTTATGCAGTATGCATGCCAAATAGAGAATTTGCCATTCAAACTCAGAAGTGCATACACACTGCACACGTTTACGTCAAGAGCGGTAGCTCGTACGCTTAACACGCCTCTGAGGAGCTTGCCAGAATGGAGTCGCTGACTGTAGTGTCCTGTGTTCGTCAAAGCTAGTCACGAACTCACAAGCCACACAGAAAGGAATTAGGAATAATAATAATTAAGTCTAATCATACACCAGGACGTGTTTGTATGTAGGATTTTCAGATTCATGATGATTTCTTGCCATCATGACATTAGCATGACATTTTAAATTCAGAAAAACATGTTTACATTTATGCCTTTTGGCACCTTCACGTGTTTATCCAAAGCGACTTGAAGGCGCGGCAGAACACAGTCCAAGCATTCTCAAGCAGCAGGTCACATCTTCATGCAAAGATTATTTACACTTTAAATGTTTTGCATTCATCATTATTCTACCTCGAACTATTACTTGGATACTTCTGACATGCTTCCGTATGCTTTTTAGTTTTTTTTTTCGCTATCTTTTAAAGTGTGTATGATCAAATAAAAAACATGAGGGCATGCTGTTATGGAAATATAATCAACAGTGCAGACTTAATGAAGACAGGAAATCACTGGAAACTCCTTCCATAAATGTTAGCACCCACAATAAACACTAGCCTATTAAAATGAGTGCATTAATATAATACTTGTGGTTTAATTTACAGCTGGTACTAATATCCAAGTTAATCAAACCCTTCTGACTAATCAGATTTAAATTAACAGCTCAGGTGTATCACCGGGATTGGAGCAAGCTTGTTTTGGTTGACTGACTGTGTTTCGGATCATCAGAAACAGGTGAACACTTCAATGTGGCAGGCCAAGCAGCAGAAAGCGAATAAAATGTGCTGTAATGCCCAAAGCTGCCTCATACCTGTTAATAACTGCCTGGTCAACCACAAGTCTGAACACACGGGGTTTTGGATTTCCCTCCTGTGGTTTTGGGGTGATCGTGCCCACCTCGACAAAGCCAAAGCCCAGCCGATACAGAGCATCCACTGCCTCACCATGCTTATCAAACCCTGCTGCCATCCCAACAGGATTCCTGAAACTCCGTCCCATTACATTTACCGCCTGATTTACCAAACAAAAAACATATCAGATCTGATTAATATTGCTAAGGCATAGTACATTATGTTACACCATGCATGTCAAACTGTGTCAAAGTTCTGGGAAAGAAACAAAAATCCAATTATTACGCTGTTAAATAGATATCAGCTAGTCTAACCCATGTAATTTTCAACTATCATAGCAATCGATAATAACAAAACATATTGCATTAATGTTAACAGAGATGTACATGTTTTTTTGCACACACACCAGTGATTCAGGATCCTGGTAGCGACTCCTCGGCAGCAGGCCTAGGCTGAGTAGGCGCACGGCCATGACGTGAGCCGTTTCTGCTCCCACAAGCCTTTGCAGCACGGGCATGAGCGTGGTTGCATAGAAACGCTCATCCCCAGACGCAGTAAGGTATCCTAGGAATAAGGTGCTGCCGCATCCCAGGATCTTTACTGCATCCTTCAGACGCTTCTGTGGTGGAAACAAAGACGTATGAAACTGAACTGAAAAGAATTTGATTGAATTTTGACCTAAAAAAGATTGCTTTCTAGGAGGGCCCTCCAAGTCAAACTTGCGAATGAAGGTATGAAACCGACGCACATATAGGGAAGCCTTCAAACACAGTACAGTGATGAGACGGTTCAGAGCCCACTGCAGTCATTTCTGTGGATATTCAGCAAATGGCCCGCCTGATTCCGCCAACGTGCAGAAGAGACGCATCTGTCTGTGGGAACTGTGTACACGCTCATTCACCAACACCACTTGCACATCACAGGAACTCGGCTGGGAGTTATTGCCACGCCCCCCGGACAGCCCTGACCTCGCTCCAAGCCATTTCAACATGTTTGGGAGTTCCCGGAAGGCCAGCGTTTTAGACGTGAAGCAGGCAGTCTGATCATAACTCTGGCGTACTGAGAAAACTTTCCAATTTGATGGTATATAATCACGAGTTTAACGCTGGGATAAGTGCATTAGTGTAGCAGGGGATTATATAGAGGAATAAAAACAATAAAATACTTTTTTTTACTTAAATGACGGACTCAAAAGTCCCTGTTTGACGTGTACGCCCCTTTTTACAACTTAATAGTGTAATTATATTGTCAGTGAGTCCTTTATTCAGACCATGACAGAACCCAGAGTCCGTACTGGGAACACTGGGCGTGAGACAGGAATGCACTGGATGACTTGTTTTGGAATCTCTGACACTTAAACCTTATTACTTTCATTACTAACATGAATGCTGTGATTCAGTGCAGGACGATATGGAATTAATCAGGATTACCTCAGAATATACTAAAACTGTTCGGATTTGTAAAACAGACGCACATAGTGCTGACTCATATATCGCCCTGGCAAAAGTCTAGTAGTATCGAGATAACCGCATCAGCGGACCACATGCTGCGCATGCGCACAACGTAGAGGCAATCGCATGGCAAGAGAACGTTAATCAGCTTCAGTAATGTCTAAAGTAGTGTTTTAAAAAGTTGTCAAAAATCACAGGTAATAGCCTCGGAATGATAAAAATCGCGAGATGAATCAACACAAGACGGAAAAAAGGATGGACCATAAAACTCACGTCATGTCTAATATTAATCCTGTATAGTGCTTCAACTGAACATAATAGTATTTGTATGACTTTAGCATTATTACTGTATTGTGGATGTGGTATTATATTATTGTACAAATGCTATTGCTTTAGCATTATGGTTGTGTTTAAGACTGCATGTTGATTTACCTTCAGCTGTCCCGCCATGGCCATTCGCGCTGGAAACGCCGGAGGCGTGTTCACGTGACTGCACGCAACTCTCGTGAACTCTCGCGATGTTTTAGAGACTTCACTCTTTTTTTTTTTCCCACTTCAAAATATAGATAAGGGTCACTTACTACTGTGCGATTAAAGAAACAAACTAATAATAATACACTCTGTCTATTTGGCACATAATTTATAACAATGTAAACCCTGATATAGTCATGTGAAAAAGAAAGTACACCCTCCAGCAGTTCTGTTTTTATGCATCAGGGCTTAATGATGTCATCCTCACTAACCTCTTAAAACTTCAGTTACCCTCATGTTTTAGCCACAAAAAAAAAAAAAAAAAGACATAAAACAATATATAAAAATATATCAATATGTACAGTAGTCTCCACTAGTAGCCTACCCCAGAAGACTTAGGGCACAAGGTGGGGTACACCCTGGATGGGGTTCCAATCCATCTCAGCGCACGCACACACATACATGTATTTACACTCCACGGGCAATTTGGGAACACCACTTTGCCTAATCCGCATGTCTTTGGACTGAGGACATCTGAGTTCCCGGAGTAAACAGACAAACTCTTTGCACAGCCTAGAAGCGGTGATCAAACCCGGAACCTGGAGGTGCAAGGCGACAGTTCTAACCATGTCACCTCAGAAGGCATAAGAAAATGTATTTATTTTTAAAATTAATAACATTAGTTCATTTATGGTCCTGTAAAGTAATTCCATGGAGTGCATGGAGTACAGTAGGCATGTTGGTGGTACTCTGGATCATTTATTGCTTACAGAGGTCTGTAGATCATATAACATAGCTCTTGAGGTGTCCTTTTATCTGGGATGCCTATTATATGTACTGGACTGTCTTGGAGGGTCTCCATTTGCAAATAGTCCTTCATTTTTAATCCTACACAACGGTTCATTTCAAATTGTTTGGAGATCATAACCTTACCTAGACTGATGACCAGCAATGACTGATCTTTACAGGACCTTTTCTCTTTACAGGACATAAACACACCTAAACAAGGGCTGCTAATTACTCTCCGTAGAATAATTTCTCTCTTAATAATTATAAAGGGATGAAGGATGTACGTACTTATCTTTCCCACTTGCTTTTTGAATACTAATATACTTTATTGGGGGGAATTGTGTTATCTGTGTTTATTTACTTGTTTATAGACATTGGTGAGAAATTTAATAGCTAATTTAGACCCTGAGTAATATAAACCTTATAGCATACAATGCGCGTTTTTGTTGTAAAAGTTTATTTTGAAAATTCTGCATTATTAAGTCAGTACCAAATAAAAAGTTTGCTTTTACTTAAATATATGTTTGTATGCCAGTAAGTGAAGACTCACATTGCGTAACACACCACTGCTATTTTGCATGTAAAATCAAAGCAAGTGTGACAGTCCAGAAGTCTTCACTATATGATAAGGTAAAACTTTCACACAATTTCCTTGCAGCACTGCACATAATAAGACTCTGAGACTTTTCCAAAACAAATATTAACTTCATTTTGTGTTAGTTATTACTGTCTAATGTTCTCAGTAAATATGAGGATGATGATGAGGATGATGATGTAGAGATTTATTTATTTATTTATTTTGTAAAGAAATTTGATGTAATGATATCAAGGATAAGGATGCTACAGAAAAATCATGTATAGAGATTAAAATTTATATGAAACATGTCGCAAATTATAAAATACAATTAAATTGCAATTTTGTAGTCAGTTTTGACAGAAAGCTAGGCCATCATTTCTTTTTTAGATGGATCCATATTAGAAATACATAGTGTGTTGGGCATTTTGTTTTAATATTGATAATGTGTACAACTTGTGTCAGGATAAGACTGCAGGTCATTTAATAGTTTAGGATTGTAATTTATGAACAGATTTTAACCCAAGTCTTCAAAAATGAAAGTGGACTCTATATTCACTTAAACACCTTTCCTGATATATTAACCTCTTAGTACACCGATATACCAATGTCTGTTTTTTGGTCATACTATGCGATATCACCCAAATGAGGAAGGCTTCCCTGTTGAGTCTGGCTCTTCACAAGTTTTTTTCCTGTTGTCAGGGAGTTTTTCCTGGCCACCATCACCCTCTGCTCGCCCTCGACTCATCCGGGTCTATACCTACACACGTGGACAAAATTGTTGGTACCCTTCGGTCAATTAAAGAAAAACTCACAATGGTCACAGAAATAACTTTAATCTGACAAAAGTAATAATAAATAAGAATTCTATGAATGTTAACCAATGAAAGTCAGACATTGCTTTTCAACCATGCTTCAACCTAATTATTAAAAAAAATTAACTCATGGAACAGGCCTGGACAAAAATGATGGTACCCTTAACTTAATAGTTTGTTGCACAACCTTTTGAGGCAATCACTGCAATCAAACGATTCCTGTAACTGTCAGTGAGACTTCTGCACCTCTCTGCAGGTATTTTGGCCCACTCCTCATGAGCAAGCTGCTCCAGTTGTTTCCGGTTTGAAGGGTGCCTTTTCCAGACAGCATGTTTCAGCTCCTTCCAAAGATGCTCAATAGGATTGAGGTCAGGGCTCATAGAAGGCCACTTTAGAATAGTCCAATGTTTTCCTCTTAGCCATTCTTGGGTGTTTTTAGCTGTGTGTTTTGGGTCATTGTCCTGTTGCAAGACCCATGACCTGCGACTGAGACCCAGCTTTCTGACACTGGCCAGCACATTTCTCTCTAGAATCCCTTGATGGTCTTGAGATTTCATTGTACCCTGCACAGATTGAAGACACCCTGTGCCAGATGCAGCAAAGCAGCCCCAGAACATAACAGAACCTCCTCCATGTTTCACAGTAGGGACAGTGTTCTTTTCTTGATATGCTTCATTTTTCCATCTGTGAACATAGAGCTGATGTGCCTTGGCAAAAGTTCAATTTTTGTCTCATCTGTCCATAGGACATTCTCCCAGAAGCTTTGTGGCTTGTCAACATGTAGTTTGGCATATTCCAGTCTGGCTTTTTTATGATTTGTTTTCAACAATGGTGTCCTCCTTGGTCGTCTCCCATGTAGTCCACTTTGGCTCAAACAATGACGGATGGTGCGATCTGACACTGATGTTCCTTGAGCATGAAGTTCACCTTGGATCTCTTTAGAAGTCTTTCTGGGCTCTTTTGTTACCATTCGGATTATCCGTCTCTTTGATTTGTCATCAATTTTCCTCCTGCGGCCACGTCCAGGGAGGTTGGCTACAGTCCCATGGATCTTAAATTTCTGAATAATATGTGCAACTGGAACATCTAGCTGCTTGGAAATGGTCTTATAGACTTTACCTTTAACATGCTTGTCTATAATTTTCTTTCGAATCTCCTGAGACAACTCTTTCCTTCGCTTCCTCTGGTCCATGTTGAGTGTGGTACATACCATGTCACCAAACAACACAGTGACTACCTGGAGCCCTATATATAGGCCCACTGACTGATTACAAGATTGTAGACACCTGTGATGCTAATTAGTGGACACACCTTGAATTAACATGTCCCTTTGGTCACATTATTTTCAGTATTTTCTAGGGGTACCATCATTTTTGTCCAGGCCTGTTCCATGAGTTTATGTTTTTAAATAATTCTGTTGAAGCATGGTTGAAAAGCAATGTCTGACTTTCATTGGTTAACATTCATAGAATTTTTTTAAATGATTACTTTTGTCAGATTAAAGTTATTTCTGTGACCATTGCGAGTTTTTCTTTCATTGACCGAAGGGTACCAACAATTTTGTCCACGTGTGTAACTCTATACCTTCTTTTATTTCCATCATATCATTTTTTTTTTAATTACGGAAACCTGCTTTCCAACCATTGTTAAACGAGCTATATAAATAAAATGGAATTTAATTGAATAGGATCATATTTCACTCACACACACATACACACACACACACACACACACAAACAATTGCAGGCATGCACGGACACTTTAACTTCCTGACGCAGATGTGCGTATCACTGACGTCACATGCAGTACAGAGAAGGAGGAAGCACTGGAACCTCCTTGTCAATAATATACATTAAAAAAAAATGGAAGTAAATTTATTTTATCACTGTAAATCTGTCATCTATTGCTGCGATGTAAAAAAATTGTGATAAAACATTTTGGGTTTCTTGAAAAATGATTTTAGTAGCAATTATGTGAAACATATGAAATGAAAGATTATCTATAGGTAGGAATAAAAGAGGGATGATTTCACTTTTATTTCTTTAACTGAATCTTTAAGTGTAATATAATTATGGTGTACACTGATAAGATATCATATTGAATGTTCATAAGGTCTGAGCTTAATTCTGAGTTATACTTTTTATCTCAGACAATCTCCATCTCAGAGGACCTCCACACAAAAAAAAACCTTGACAGCCTATAAACGACGCTCACACACTGACTTATTACAGGTCACACAATGGATGTTTATGTGAATAATCAGCAGTGGTAATGTAACGTATTCTGTTTGTTGCCCGGATTTTAATTAGGATTTCCTTTCTTTTTTTATGAATTCATCATTTGTGAAACTCCTTCCTGCCTGAGTTTCCTTCTCCACTTCACCTCAGCCTCAATATATTATTTTGTTTTGTAGTGCACAGTCTACGGCATACAAAAAACTAGCTTTCAAGCAAGTCCAGCTGAAATCAGACTTTGCATGTAGTTTGAGTGTCTCCTATCATTTTCCTAATGAAAATCAGGAAGTTAGCTCACCTCCACTGTTTTCACAAAGAGAGTTGCCCCCGATTTGCCTAAGATGGACAGAAGCTACCTGCTTCTCAGTCTCCGCAATCTTGACTGAAAGTGAGGTTTGCTCATTTTTCTGCTCGTTCCACAATGCCTTTCTCAAGGCATCTCTGCGTTTATTGTGGGATTTTCGGAACTTTTCTCTTATCTGTCTACGCCGTGCCCCAGAAGACGTCCCGAGATGGACTGGGCAACCAACATGTCAAAAAAGCCGTTTTTCAGGACGTGATGTACGAATTTGTCATAAAGCCACACTCACTGGGACAGGCGAGTGAAGACTGCTCGGCCCGAGGAGGGAAACTTCTGAACTATCTGGACTGTGAAATCAAGAATTTCTTTTCCGAATTGTTCAAGGAACACGGCAGCACTGCTCCAGGCTGGTGGATCGATGGTGGTTTGACAGGATCTTACGAGGAATGTGTAAATATTACAGGTGAGTAAGGGGAAAATCCTGGCCAGTTTGTCAGCAGTTTGCATTTGATATCACAGGATAGTTTCAAGCTGTAACAGGAACTGTAATAGGGTATTACATCTGACTTTTCTTCTTTTCTTTTTTTTTTACATACATACTTGTGGTGAGGTGTCTTTAAAAGCCAATGAGGACCAATTAACTGTCCCTTATGTGTTTCTCAAGCTAATTACAATGTAGTAAATACCTTTGTATCTTTAAAGTCTTTATATTTTCAGGAGTGTTCAGTGAGACTGGGACCGCAACAAAGAATTGGGCATAGTGTATAGTGTATTAAAACTAAAGGCAGGGACTTTCTTCCCAAATTCTGAACAAAAATAAAGAATGAGAAATCATGTTTTAAACTGGTATGTTTAAGTTAAACAAATTGATATAAATAAAAATTAGAAACCCCATTTGTTTTAGTAAAATAGACATAATATCAATAGCTAAAAGCTAAGGATTTTTTTTTTTGGAGCGAATAAATGTACTGTAAAAGCTGCTTTGTTGAAACGTCTCTGCTGTAATATGGTGAGGTGGTTTAAATAGCATTTTTAAGATTTTTAAATTAACAACAGAATCAAACAAAAATGTATATCTGGAGCTGGCGGGATCTTCCTGCTGTGTCTAGATTCCTTTCTAAGCAGGACAATAGTTAGATTTAAAATGGTTCCGCATAAACCACTATCACAAATTAAAAAAGAAAAAAATATTTCGAAAATATTTTTGACACTTCTGTGATGTCTCAAAAAACAAAACAAAACAAAAAAAGGAATTCCAAACTGTTTTAAATAAAATGTTGGTTGATCCTGTAATAAATCTATGATCCAAAAATTTAAAAAAAAAAATTGGAAATAAATTATGATTTGATGAACACAGCTTAACAAATCTAGCAGAATTGAAACAAAATGTCAGGAAGAAAGTTAAGGCAGTGCAGAAGTGACATTTTAATATTTGGGCTACTGATATTAATGGTCATGATTATTTTGTGATATAGGGTTGGGCCGTATGAGAAAATGCAAAATATATATATATGTACAATATACAATATATATCACAATGTTTTAAGAAAAAAAGGTTTCTCAGCAATATGATAGTGTTGCTTTAAAAAAAAACAAAAAAAAACAGTTTGATAATTTCTTCCAAATAGTTATCACTTGTATATTTAAAAGTAAAGAAATACACTTTATTTCTTGAGATATTTTGTAATAAGAATTAAACAAAATATTTGGCTCTGTAAAGATCTTTCTCCATATTCTTACCATTAATAGTATTTTAAAAGCTTATGCAATAAATTTGTATTCAAAAACATAGTATGATATTTATTGTATCAATATAATGTTCATTATAGTCTCATATTATTATCCTAATATTATATATATGAATATAGTAACATATAGTAGCAATACATTCAGTTGTTTTATGGTTTTGTTTAGTTTTTTTGGCTGACTCCGTCTCTCTCTCTCTCTCTATACTATATATATGTGTGTGTGTGTGTGTGTGTGTTTATTGTATTTTGTTTAGAGATATATGTACTTTATAGTGCACTTTAGGATAAACCTAATAAGCCGCCAATATGGGTGGTAAAACTTAAAACCGTATTTACTATGGGTTTTTTTTCTGCCATAAATACTTTTTTTTATTTGTTCCTTTTTTTTATTATGTTCAACATACAGCAATGCCTACGCCTCAACCTGGACTAGAGTCTTGCACCTACTTAATAATGGATCCTTTCCAGCTGGTGACCACACCCTACTGCAATATGACCTTCGGTTACCTGTGTACTCAGGGTAAAAAAATTTACATATCACACTTTTTACATGGATTTTGTGTCATTTGGAAAACTAAATCTACAATGTGTTGTGTAACAGATTCACAAGCAGATAAAAAAGTAAACAAACGCACGGAGAGGAGCATTCGGGTTCGGAGGACCACGGACACCATAAGTACATTGATACAACTTGACATTGATTTGTATTGAGATTGTATAATCTGTGAACTGATTATATAAACATAAATGTTATATCTCTATCTTTTCAGTCACTAACTTGTTAAAGCAAATGGATTCAGGATCAACAAATAAAGACTTGCCAAACGTCCTTGTTGTCAGTAATTTTTTAAAAAGCTTCTTTAAATGTATATGGCACGATTGCTCATATTCTTCAGCGCTAATTGTGTTGTACTTTGCAGGCTGCTAACCAAATATTATACCATCTTGCAAATGACCCGATGGTGATGGAGTTTTCTTCAAAGGTGACATGTCTCCAAATACTCAGAGTCATTTCTAAAAAAATTCTAAAAATGTTGTGTGTCTTTTTTTGTCAATTGGAAGAAATCTTTTGTCAGTATGTTTATGAGCTGACTTTGTCTCTTTTCAATTTACAGAAACAATACTTAAATGATATACTAAATACCCTAAAGGCAATGACAACAATAGGCCCAGAGAAGGACCTCACTATAAACTGTACTTCAGGCCTTGTTACATACAATTCTGAACAGTGCGACCCAGATATCACCCCAGAACTTGTAAGCAAAGAGAGAGAGAGAGAGAGAGAGAGAGAGAGGATTTGTGGTCATGCATGTTACATTATTTTAATCACCATTATTCCCTCTTTGTTTTTATTTTGTACGTATGTGTCTTTGAACCGAACAGGTTGAGGAGCTGATTATTCTAGCTGCCCAGATTTATATGCAGATAAATATACTGACATCGCAAGCAAATAATCAAGTATTTGCCTGGCCTTGCATAGATGGGACACTTTTTACAACACAGTAGGTGTATTTTGGATTTACACTCACACGCTCTCTCTCACACACACACACACACACACACACACACACACACACACACACACACGGCTGCTGAACTAAACTGAATAGTCCATTCTTTACAGTATATTCATATGGAGCTTTCTGACACATGCTCATAAGGCTTTGGTTTTAAGGCTAATGACACTTGTATAAGCTGTTTTAACAAAGCATGGTTAGGAATAAAAATACCGAAGGTGTTATGAAGCCTAGGGTTTCGCTAACCCTAACCCTAACCCATATTCAGCTGTTTTTTTCTCTCTCTTTTAAAGACAGCAACCAAAAAATCTGGAAAACATGACGCTTGGGAACATGGCTGAAGGTGCTTGTCAGTTTCCAAATTATGCTTCAATGGAGTCACAGATGCCAAGTACCCCTGTCAGCGTTCAGGTTTGTTCAGCCAATAATAGACTTTTATTGTTATGTCTGTGTATGTAAGTAGCACATCGCGCAGATTTTCAGCCATCTGAGAAAGACATCACTCATGAACCGTTGAATCATTTCTGTCTTTTTAAAATTCAAATGTGTATTTTTTTTTTTTTTTTTCCCCATCCAGCTGTTTGGTTATAAATCAAACCCAATGGTCGGCCAATCAAACATTAGCATCACCGGCACTGTTTGCAGCCTGTCAATCACGAATGATGCGTCATCTCCTGTCAAACTCAGCAATCTCTCAAGTTTCATCGAAGTGAGTTCTGGTGACCTCATTCCAGGTCATTCTTTTCACATTACACACCTCAACATTAAAGAGCAAAAAAAATCACATACATTTGCTCAGGTGATTACATGCTATACCCCTGACCTTGCACATGCGAGCTCATTGAATCACATGGGGGGGTGGGGGAAAAAGCAACGAAGGAAGTAAATGAATCATGTAAAAACTGAACTTTTAAAAAAACATTACATGTAAAATCAATTAATCTTGTTAAAAAAAATCAGGATAAAAAGTAATTATGTATCAAGAAAAGAAACAAATTACGCGAAAAATCACATGCTAAAGCACTTGAGAAGCAAATTCATCAAGAGTCATGTGAAAAAGAAATCAAATTAGAATGATTCAAATAAATCATGTGAAAACTGAATCATATGGAAACAATACATATACTGTATAATAAACAAACTGTGTGGAAAATCGTATGAAAAAACATCATTTAAATCAAATTAATCATGTAAAAAATTATTTGAATGATTTTAAATAAATCGTGAAAAATTTACATGCAAAAAAAAAGAAAAGAAAACCTAGTAAAATATAACCTAACAAATAAGACTAAACAAATGTGAAATAAAAAATGCATGTAAAATATATGAATCAAAAACGTGGGGAAAAAAAAAAACCCAATAATGTAAGAAAAGGCAGATCAAAATAAATTATTTGCGTAAAAATCATATGCAGAAGCACATATGAGGCAAATGCGAAAAAATCATTCATATGAAAGAAAAGAACAAAGTGATAATGTGCAGTCTATATAGACGACCTTGTGCCAATTTCACACATCTTTACTGACTAAGTAAAGAATATTTAATCTATAATCTTCGCTGACTCAGCATCGTTTAATCCTGTGAAGGGTTGCCTAATGTAATGCATTCTTATCTCTGGACAGGTATTTCTGCCACGTGACAATGCCCCTGAACCTCAACTTGCAAGTGCGCCTGTGAGATATGGGTTTGCTCTGATTACATCCTTCAACGTCACTGACCCGAACTCAACTGTCATTGTTACCGCACTGCCACAAAATACAAGCGTCTCTCTTCTGGTGTCCCTGTCTCACACCTACCAATCAACCAATAGCAGTCAACGTACCATCCTGACTGGCCGCGGTAACGAGTGTTGTGTGTGGGGGTTTTTTTTGGGGGGTGGGGGGGGGGGGATGGGGGGTTGTTCGGGGGAATTCGATATTTCAGTCTAAAAACTGTTTTGATGCTCGATTTGGTTAAACCTCAAGAAACAGATTGTATAACAAATGTTATATGATACACTGTAACAACACGGTCTAGTATATTGCCACCCACAATACTGCTGCAATGCAAAACTGTCTTGATTGTTAAATATATATATCATAAATGCGACTTCCTTATCAATAATAATGTTGTTTTGCATCTTTATACGCGATCTGCTTTGCAACTTATATTTACCTTTTTTCATTTCTACTTTCTCGCTGCTACACATTCAGCTGATAAATATCGCTGGATCATTCACCCCGAGATGCTCAACGGTAGCAGAGGGACCATGTATGTGAACATAACGCTGTACAACTACACGTCGAGCGTTCCAGTGGATGTCAATGTCTCGCTCATGAACTTTAAGTGTGTGTACTGGGATAACGATTTAAACGAGTGGAGCAGAGATGGCTGCTGGGTAAAAAGGAAAAAAATACACATAATTCCAGATGCAATGACACAATAATCCTAGTGACTGGAGATAACATTGTGCATCTCTGTGTAACCTCTTTCACACAGGTCGGTCCTCAAACAGAACCCAACATGACGCATTGCTTATGTAACCATAACACCTTTTACGGAAGCACCTTTTTCGTGATGCCCAATCCAATAGACTTGTCAAAAACAGCAGCGCTTTTCGCCACCATCAACCAGAATTATGTGGTCGCCGCTGTCCTTGGTGCTTTCTTCTTCCTCTATCTGATCCTTGTGGTATGGGCCTGGTACGCTGACAAGAAAGCCCAGAGAACGGTACGTACCACTTTTGTCACATTGTCATATGAGCTGACGTTATGATAATACTAATCAGAGACAGATATAGATTAGACAAGAATACTTTCTTTCTGTATCCTTTTAGCGCAAGGTTATGCTGCTGGAGGACAATCATCCCTGTGCTCATTATAACTACATGGTGAATGTACAGACAGGAAACCGGAAGCAAGCAGGAACCACGGCTAAGGTGTGTACAAGTGATTTGTCATGTCACAGGAGCTTATCTTGTCTTAATCCCGACTTTTTTTTTTTTTTAACCATTGAGTTATTTAAATGCCCCTGGTGACCATTAAATGTGATTGAACATACTAAGAGGTGCACTCCTTTAAAATTTGTGGTGGTTAAATACTATGCCTTGGTTTTAACTTGAATCATTCAAACAATTAAAAATATTATTTATAAGCGTATTAATCCTCATATCATTTCTGCTGCCTGTGTGTTATGTCAAACATCCATGAATTAGCGCTTGAAATAATCGATAAATATTTCAGGGGGGTTTAAACTTATGAGTTGAGGCGCATTTATTGTACATAGACCCTAATATTCCACTAGTAATGGGAATTATCGCCCAATCAGAAATAAATTGCATCATGCAAACACCTCAATCGGAGGGGTGTGTAAACTTTTGATGATCTATTCAATGGGTAAATGTTCGGCATGTAAACAATCGATCTTGCTGCAGTAAATAGGGTGTCCTGAGCATGTTTGCCCCATGTGGGGGTAATATTACGCGATTGGCCACTGACAAACCACTGATTGGCTCACATTTTGAACAAAGTAAAGCATCCAAAAAATCATGGATGAGACTGAATTCTTGCAAGCAGTCATAATGCAGGAGGCAGGATTTGTTTGTAAAAGATGGGAAGGATAAGTTAGAGACAAATTCTTCTTCTTTTTCTTTTATACTTCCAGATCAAACGTGCATACCAAATATGTTATATTCTGATTAAATTCTTAATGCATATAAACACACATCTTATCAGATAAGCATCCAGATAAACATTTAAGTCGAAATCGCCAATCAGAATGATTAAAATCAGATTGAAGAAATGTTGTCCATGTAATCATAGTTACACAAGAACAAGTCTAAAGTCATTTTCAGCTGGAGAGTTTTCCAAAAAAAAATTTTTGTGTGTGTGTGTGTTTTTCCAAACCGGCAAAAAATATTTTTCTTAGCTGACACTAAGCTCATGTTATGAGTTTGTGTGTGTGTGTGTGTGTGTGTGTGTGTGTTTTGGACAGGTTATGATGTCTATGGAAGGCTGTGATGGCGAGAGCGACATCCATCACCTAACCTACCCAGACCAGCCTGCATTTGAGAAAGGAGGAGTGGACGTATTCATGATCAGCACTCCGTTCCCTCTGGGAGAGCTGCAGAGCCTTAAACTGTGGCATGACAACAGTGGAGGAGATCCAGACTGGTGAACATGTCTTCTTTTCTATTTCCACATAATACTTGAATAGCTCAGAAGCAGAAATGTATACGGGGATGCGATATCTTCTCTTATCATTCCCTAATTGGATTCAATGCGAAAGCAAATCAATACTAAATGATGGCGATTCATGAAAGCAAATTGTCTCCCATCAGGTACTTACAGAAGGTGATAGTGCAGGACTTGCAGACCCGTCAGATCTGGCACTTCCTGTGCAACACCTGGCTAAAGGGTAACGGCGACAAAAGAACCTTCAACCCAGCGAAGAAGAACGAGATCACCAGTTTTGGGTACTGAGATAAATCATTGTATAATTAGTTCTTATTTTGGGAATTTACATAGAAGAAAAAAAAAAAGTTTCATCTGTGTGATTAGTTCCCGCTGTGCTGTAGAACTTCAAATTGCACATGTTCCTCTACACAAAGGTACTAGAAGCAATGCAATTGCACCACTCTCAAAAATCCTCTTAGAAAATCCCCTTTGTCGCAACTGATGGTCTCCCGCGGAGATGACACTGTTGACAAGAGCAATGTGCAAAGGTGAATGAAGGAGTTTAAAGAAGGGGAAATCAGCACTGAAGATGCCCAACACAGTAGGACACCATCGACAGAGACGAATGGGATTTTCAAAGAGGATTCCAGAGTTGGGTTCAATGATGGTACAAATGCATGGCGTTTGATGGAGCCATCATGTTAGTTCTTATGGTTTCTAAGTAATTGAAATTGATTGGAAATGGACGTTCTCCAGTCTCATACTGAGACAACATTTCCAAAGTTCCACATTATGCTAGAGCACTTACTAACATACCAGTCTAGATTCCAAGTACGCCATTTAACGCTTCCAAATGTAACCTTCATTTATAATAATGAGACTCACACGCCCGCTCCGTGTGTCCCAGCAATTTATTCCACGCTCGGACGTCCACCGGCTTCCGAGACGAGCACATCTGGATGTCTATTGTGAATCCTCCTCGCCACAGCCCCTTCACCCGAGTGCAGCGAGTCTCCTGCTGTATGTGTCTGCTGCTGTGTACCATGGTCATTAACATCATGTTCTGGAACATTCCCAAAGATGGAGAATCTCCTGTCATCGTTAAGATAGGTCGGAATGCTGATTCACATTTCATAATCTTGCCGTTCATTATTTTTGTTCTGTGCTGTAGTCAGTGTACATTATTAGATCAGATAACACCTATTAGATATAGAACGCAAATCTAACGCCTTGTCCTTTGCTTCAACAGCTGACTTTCAGCTCACCTGGCAGCAGATCATGGTCGCAGTGGAAAGCGCCCTCCTCATGTTCCCCATTAACATCCTCATCGTCACCATTTTCCGCAGTATACAGCCTCGGGTTAAAAAGGAAGATGTGGAAAAGTCCAAAATCAGCATCGGCGACAAATCTGGTGTCGTTTCCATGCAGACCATCCTCAAGGTCCTTGAGTCAAATAGCTTTGAATGATTGAATTATTGAAGATGAGTTAATGATACATTAACATGTGCATGCTTTCATGATGTGCTGTATATTGAGCAGTGTTAAAGATAAAAATGTCATACTACGATTAATAAGTGCAAACATTCAGAGAGGTGGAGATGCAAACTTGTTGCATGTTGCATTCATTTACTTTACCCTCATTTTACCGTCAAAGGAAATCCAAACCTTTGCATGCACCCATAGTATCTTATGTACACTCCTGTCATCTTTTCAGGACACACAAGATATTGTAACTCTCCTGAGCAAAAGTCCCAAGAACTGCGTAGTCGCCATGTCGCAAAGTCTTGAGACCACCGCAGACCTGTTCGCTGCGCTCAATCAAATGCATGACGTCGTTGTAAATATACAAGGTAAGCATTATAGAATAATGTTTAGTCATTACAACATCTCTAGGAATGAGCTCATCTCTGGATAAGCTGATTAGAGGTGTGTGAATAGAACATAAAACTAATTACATTTACGTGCACTCAGGCCAGACAGTCGGGGATCAGCACTGGGCCCACTGCAGCCGTTTTCTCTTTCACACTTCATGCCATCTGTCAAAGTTACTGGAACGTGCCGGAGAGAAAGTGTTTCCTCATCCCGAGGATCTCGATCTGGCCAAGAGCACAGTGAACATGATGCTGAAGAAGTGTGAGACGTTGACCAGCACTCATCCAGTGCAGTGGTATGAATTCTCATTTATCTACAAACACTTAATTATCCAGTGGAGCAATAAATAATGCTTGAAAAATGGCAAGAGTATCAAGAGAGGGGGCCTCCGAGTGGCGCAGTGGTTAAAGCGCTCGCCCTATCATCCGGAGATCGCTAGTTCGAATCCCGGGTGGTGCTGTAACCTCTCGCAGCCGGAGGTCTAGAGAGAGCTGATTGGCCGAGCTCTCTCAGAGGGGAGGGATGAGAGGTACTTAGTGCTCCCACATTAATCACGGCTCTACAGCCAATCAGGGGCGTCTGTGAGCTCGCGCAACGGAGGGAGCGGATAGCGCTGTCCTCCGAGTGTGTTACGCCGCCCCCAACGGTGCGCGAGCGAGCAGTTCGAAAAGATGCGGTCGGCTGGCGTCACGTGGTTCGGAGGAAACACGTGATAGTCTTCGGCCCTCCCGGCTGAGTGGTAGTAGTAGCCTTAATGTGGGAGCCCCCTAGTGACGGGGAGGAATTGGACACGACTAAATTAGGGAGAAAATCGGGGAAAAATCCCCAAAAAAAAAAAAAAAGAGTATCAAGAGAGTTTAGCTTTAAATTAACTTCTAGGTTGGATTATCAAAAAAGTCAAACTTGGGCCAAAAATGGATTGAAGTATGACATAAATTCTTCGAAAAGCAGGTTCTTCAGGGGTTCCTGGAGGCTTCGGTGTATAATTAAGGGATCCGGTACAAAAACAGTACAAGTATAAATAATCGAGCCCTGTTATGTGTCTAGTTTATTTTATTAGAGTTGTTAGCAAGAAATGAATTTTCTTGACACTGGCACACGGCGCACCTTCCAATTAGTGTTACTTTAAAAGCTTAGAGTTCGAAATGTTGTTAAATCGCATATTTTGGACTAATAATGAATCAAGTTTAGTAGAATTTGTTAAGAAATCACTTTTTCCATTCATCTATTTTTCATTTTCAGCTTCGTGCCTGTACAAGATAAGCCGAAGAAATCTGGCTGCAAGCTGCCCTGGTGGTTCGTCTTCATCGGCTGGGGTCTCCTCCTTGCCATAAGCGGCATCTCGACCTTCTTTACCCTGCTGTACGGCCTTCAGTATGGAAAGGACTCGTCCACTAAATGGGTCATCACCCTCACACTGTCCATGCTCCAGAGCATCTTCATCATCCAGCCTCTGAAGGTGATCATTAACACTTTGCCCACTCATCATCTAATCACATCACTAGCTCCAGTAATGACTTCAATGTTAACGGCTTTACATATCCTAGTGACATCAGAACATGCATTAACAACACACGCAGCGGTATATCGGTACTGAAGTCAGTATTTAACAATTGATCTAATTTCTCTTTGGGATTAATAAAGTACAACTTTTTCCGTTCATGCAGTAATAACATTCGAACGCCTCTCCTTCATACTGACAGATATACAATGATATCAGTGCCTCAGTGATGGTATTAGTATATGCCGTAATGACATCAGCACATCATTAATGACATCACTACATGCGATGTATTGACACTGAGCTGGGATGCTTTTTGAAACGACAGGTCGTCGGTCTGGCCATCTTCTTCGCGCTCATCCTGAGGCCGGTGACAGTCGACGATGACCAGGAGGTTGAAATTTTGATGGACGGTAAGACCTAAAGCAAAATGCATGTGACTAGACGTACTTTTGATGCCAGGAATTATTCAGATTGACAGGTAGGGCTCTTAATTTGTACTTCTTCGAAAAAATCATTTAATTGGATTGCATTTATTTTTGCAGAAAAACAAGAGAAATGTGAGGAGTACTGTGGACGGCACATGCACCAGGCCTAGATGATGAGCAGAACCGATGCAAAAGAACTGAACTAAACAGACTCTTGATGTAAACAGTGATATGGGTGGAGGTTATATCTTTTGTATCATAAATGTGTACTATATGTGCCTTTATTTTTCCATTAAAACCCCATAATGCATGCAAAATTACAGTGCCAACCTGTAAGTAACTGTAAACTGACAGGGTGCACACTGGATATAAACTCGATAACTAAGTTTAAAGTGCAACATCAAAATTGGAGCCATACTTTTAGACTGCACGTGTTTAAACTGACAGAAATCGTGTCACTAGTTAATTGCTTACAGAGTGCTCAGATTATTATTTTTTGTGCAATTTATTTACTATATATATATATATATATATATGTATAATCATAGCAAAACTTTCAAAACTGTATATTTTATGATATGTTTAACATGAGAATGTGTAAAGAAATTAAACACTGCATCATAACTTTGAGGGAATGTCGAAGTGGAATAAGCGGTCTGGTTTCCCCATTTCAGAGATTTGGGTGTAAATATATTTTGTTCATTCATTTAGTGCAATAATATCCAATCCGTACAGAAGTGGCATATTACCAGATCAGTTTAATATCCTTCTCTATGTTACTGTTCATTTAACGTCTGAAATAAAAAGTCTATCATATCTTTTTTGAGTCTTCTGTCCAAATTTTATTGCATTTACAGATTTGCAGAAATTCAAGCAAATTAGCCAGAAAATGTCGAAATCTTGGTGTCCTACTGTGTGGTTCAAAAACAGAGGAGTTTCTTGATGCTCGCTAAAGGTTCAAACTTTAAAAATAAAGCCTGGTGAATGAACAGCCTTTGACAGCTGCTATAACATGAACTAACATCCTTTATGGATGTTTCATAACTTTATTTAAAGAGGACCAGATTCTTGCCTTCTACGCTCCTTAGTTCTTGGAAACATTTTTTTTTTTTTTTGTCTTCTTAGTGTTTACCAGAGGTTGGCATCCACTGCTGCATCACTGCCACCTCCTGGTCTTGATCTCTGTCATTTTCCTTTTAGTTTAAATCCTCTTTCCTAGTTCCATTGCTCATAAGAACCCTATCAAATACTTTCTTGCTTGTCTTCTTTCTCAAATTTTCTAATATTTTTTCAGTGTACACAACTTTTTCAAATTCCCATCGTCTGAAAGTTCCCTCAGTGTCTCATTACCTGTCCGACTTTGCTTCTTTCTTTCTTGGTGTTTACCAGACCTTCTGGTCTTGATTTCCCTTTGCAATAGACTCCCAATTAGATTTATTCCCCCCATTGTGACCTCACAACAGAAGATCTGCTCCCAGGCTGGTTGCTCAGCTCTATTGTTATCTGGAGGGGCATGGCTCAGTAGGAGCTACATTTTTTAAACACTCTAGCTGCACACTGAGGTAGAGGTATTAAAAAGTGTAATCTGAGGGATATTTCAGATGAAGCATAAGCACGCATTGGGGCAGCTCTGAGAGGTATAGTAACTTGTTATAGAAATAGTAAAATATGTGTGATTAAACATGTTAAAACTAATTAAGGAGGGCAGCTGACATGATGTAAATTAAGAAACATACCTTTAATAACATGGCTAAAATCAAAAAGTTCTTAGTGTGAGAAAAGATATGAGCAAATATAATTTATTATATGACCAACTAATATATTTCCAATACATGTTAAAACTAGTAACAAGCATTCCTAAAGTTCCCATATTGCTCTTTTATCTGATCTGAGGGCAGAAAATGCTGCACAGTAGTGTTAAAGAAAACACACACACACACACACACACACACACACACACACCCCAACGTCATTACAAATAAGAATTGTTGTATATGTTGAAAATAATAACACTCTCCAAAAAGCAAGAACAAAAAAGGGAATCCTTCACCCAAAAAAAACTGAAATAAAAAATTGGTATATACAGTTAGAAACTGGACCTGGGTGGGGAAAAAAAGACAAGGCCACAGATTGGGAGATAATCTAAATCTAATCTATAAAGTGGACGGTAATAATACTACCAGGAGTGTTTGCTTTAAAGACTAGCGAGTCAGTATGTCATTGGTTATGACCATGTTCTTGTGTGAAAACCTTTATCCTTAAGTAGTAAACTGTTAATAAGGTCATTCCTAGCATTAAGCAGAAATAATTAAGACTGCTGCCACTTCTTAATAAGTATCATACTCAGGATCAGGTGATGCTTTGTTAACTGAATAAAAAAAAAGAAAAAAAAAAAGAAGCTGTATCCTCCCAAAGTCAGTCGGTCACATGACAAATCAGATTAGCCTTGCCAAGTGACGCAGCTCACGTGTGGGATTGCGTAATTCGTGAAAGTCCCTAAACTTGGTTAAATGCAATGCAGACGAGTTAAACCCGTCTATTCTCTTAGGACTTAAAAGAACGGCTGACTCATTTAACACCTCTCACAGAGCACGAGCACTAAGGCTAGGCTTCCCTTCCTTTTATTAATATTTAAAGCGTGTTCTTGAATAATTTAATGAGGGAAAAAAATCCAAATGTATGACTTTAACAAAGCTTAAAGGTGGCCTGACGATGACATCACACCATCCGGGCGTGGCAATGCTCTAGCTATATTATATTACATTACAGAAAGGCCATATATGGAAAGTGCTTATAAAAGGGATTTATAGCAATAAAATAAAAGGTCTTGCATTATGGTGTTCAAATTCAATCTGATCCTTCAATGTTGTGATTAAAATAACCTCCACCAGAAAGACACCAGTGCAATTTTTTTTGTTTGTTTTTTTGCATGAGGTAAATGGTACACTGCTGTCTGAAGTAATTAGAAAATCACAACTTCGTATGAAATATTTTAGGTAAATAATCTGACCAGGCCTTTTTTTTTCTTCTCCTGAAGACTTAATTAACTGGATATACATTTGTCAGAGGTTTGCGAGATTAGGTCTTCTTCTTGAGCTCCTCGAAGCGCCGTGACAGGTCGTCAAAGTCGATGTCATCCGACGCACCGTTGTTGCCGCCCAAGGACGAGTTAGGGAGTGTGTCAGGAACCGATGGAAGCTCGGGAAGCATGTTGTTGTCGAAGACCTGAGGAGACGGCCCTGCACATAGAGAAATGCACAATGAGGTGTCTGTGCTGGAGAAAATAAACATCAACAAGAAACAGTTATATTGTGAGGTTTCTGTGGTCAGAGAATGTGAATACGTACCTGGGACGACCTGGGGAGAAGCAGTGGGTTTGACATTAAGCTCGTCAATCTTCGATAAAAACAAAATACATGTTAGGGAAAGTTTAAAACACGCTACTCTTCTGAATATTATAGAAAGGACGTTGGTGTTAGTGTGTTATTTTTTTTAAATAATGAAGCAGCAACAATTTGAGCATGTTTTTAAAAAGAATACATCAGAAAGTGTAGTACAGGTGAGTGCAAAAGTTTGTAACCCTCATGCTTTCTAAATGGGTGTTTACAGTTTATCTACAGTATGCATAAACTCATTAGATCATTAATCATTATACAATATTTAGATCATATTTATAGGGCACTATAATTACTGATGTATTAGTTAGAAGATAAGGAACCAAGTCATATAGGTGGGTCAGTAACAATGCAAGTCAAAAATGTGGGAAGGAGGAAGCCACAAAAAATAATAATAATAAAAAAAGGAAGGAAGTAAAAGAGGAAAGATGGATGGAAGGATGCAAAATTAGTTTAGGAAAGAAGGAGAGAAGGAATAAAGTCAGTTAGAAAGGATGTCAAGACAGATGTAACTCAGTGAAGAGGAGGATTAAGATGTTGCTGAAAATCTCCAAAAGTTCAGAACCAACACCAGCATTAAATATTTTCCCCAATAAAGATATAAAAACTTTTACACCCGACTGTAGAGGCTGAAAGTGATGCGGTTAAATATATCCAGACACCATTCCCTTCACCCCAGCATCTTTGTTACACCTCTAGCTCAGATTAGGAAAATATTAAGACACAGGAGTTAGTATTTCAAAAATGAAAAAATAGAGGACAAGAAGCGGCGACAAGCGACAATGCAGGTGAACCAGAATAAACTCCTCTTTCCTGAAAGGCCAACATGGTGTCCGGTTCAGTCTGGAAAGGTGAGGTAGGTGCGGGGGTACTTGCACTTACAGACTCATAGGTTGGGGGGCAGCTGGGGAGTTGAGGTGGCTGCCCGCCCCTCACTGGAGGCTGGAAGTTGGTAAAGCCAACATCATAGGTGCCAGCAGGAGCACTGAAGGGCTCCTACAGACAGTGTGGAAGAGAGTGTTAAAAAAAGGGTGCTGGCTAAATTAGCATTAATTTACAACGTCACTCGTTCGTTCTCAACCCTGGTCCTGAGGGGCTCCCGACCGTTTCGTGATTTCTCTGCTGCCAGCACACCTAATTAACTAGTCCTATGAAATAGCTAGTTTTATTAATTGAAGTGGGTGTGGTAGAGCAGGGAAAAAAAGAAAGAGGAAAAAAGGTCCTCCAGGACCAGGGTTGAGAACCACTGTCCTACGAGACTGATAGGAAGAACTGACTCACAGCTCCTTTCGGTGGAGGGTAGCTGAAGGCTGTGTGTGTCGGCATGGGCATAGGCATGGGCATGGGCATAGCAGCAGCTGGAGCAGTAAAACCTCCACCACCTCCGCCACCGTGCTTCTTAAAGTCGCTGTCCACATCTATGAGGTCTGCTTCCTCTCCTACCTCCGGCTATAAACACAGCACCGAGTTAAACAGAATCACCTGGATCAACCACACGACAAACGATACCCAGCAGTTCTCATGTGCTCCTTCCTTACCCGCACCATAGCATCAGGCTCGTACGGGACGTTATAGTTTTTGGCGATTTCGATGAGGTAACGTTCTACCAGGATCTTTGGCGGGGCCTCAACACTCAGTTTGTGCATGAGCTGGTAAAATAAGACCAACACAAAGTTTTAGCATAAAGCCTAAGTTTTATATTTTTTATATAAATAATAATTGTCTGAAGTCATACTCGGTCATTGACTGTCCCGATTTGGTTGGTCCTACATAGCTTGCCATACTCCTTGCTGTATTTGGCACACAGTTGATCTGAAACCTAAAAAATAAATAACACAAGCTCAAGATCGGAAAAAAAAGTGATCGTCCACACGTTACTTGCGTGTGAGGCAACTCACAATTTTGAGCTCGGTGACTTCTGACTGTAGTCGAGGAGCCGCCCAGATCAGAGTGGACACGGCTTCCTGAAGGCCAGGATCGAGCTCTCTATGAAGAAGAAGACCAAACTCAATTGTAATTGTTATTAATTCGTTCATATAAACTATGAGAGGGTTCAGAGAGTGCTCTTATGTATTTTATTCTATTTTTATTTTATTTTAAGTAAGAAATGTGAAAGAAAACAAAAAAAAATACAAAGTCATAAAGACTAGCTATTCAACTAGAAAAAAATAATGGCACCCTATAATATATAATATTATAGTACCCTATACTGTACTATGATATAATGTAATATATATTTGTATTCAGCTGGCTTACATTTTCTATACAGTTTAAACTAAGCTTCCAATCAGATTTCAGTGTCTATTGGCAATCATTTAATTATAAGCCACCTTCCCTGTTCAACAGCCAACAGTTTAAACTGATTACAGTCATATAATTAAATTTCATTTGGATTCTATCAATCTAGCACTGCAGACTCAGTGGGCGCACAGGAAATGTGACACTCTTTTGTTTTCAAGGATTCATCAGTGCTGTTGAATTTTCAGTTCTGATGGTTCAAAAGGTTCAAATCAGTAGATATGATCCGGTGAAGAAATGATTCTTGATTCGGTGAAGCTGTCTGTGAGGAGACGTTAATTTGGCATTTTTGGAAGGATTCTCCAGTGCCAGCACTTTGTAACAGCTGGAGGTAAAATGGCAGCCTGCAATTTATTCATAATTTAAATGATGAATAAATAAATACAGTTTGGTGAAAGATTAACCATAATTATAGGAATCAACCTGCTCTGACGATCTCCCATAATATTAAAATCTAATATTCTATAGCCAGACAATATATATATTTACACACACACACACACACACACACACATACATACATTATATTTTGGAGTCAGTGTGGCGATACATATATCTCTTCACAAAACAATTGCGATTCATAACTGAAAAATCTTTCCCCTCCATGTCCAATTGTTACACACCCTGCCAATTATTAGTCGACTTCCTGTCTCTGAAACTTACTTCATAGACTGAATAAGACCAAAACGGGCCAGCAGCAAGTCACAGTACAACTCGAGAATCTCCATGGCTTCCACTAGATAATCTTCTCTGATGATGTGCTCCACCCTGATCCGCGCTCGCTCATCTTTACCTGCCGACAGGTAGTCCGCAATCTCCTTCCTGGCCTTCTGAGCTAATTCAGCTGAAAGTACAGAAGCAGAAGACAAAACATAATTCAGTAATGTCATCTACAGATTAATGAGAACAAATAAAGAATGATTTATTTTAAAAAATCTCACTTTTCTTCTTCTCGAGCAGTTTGAGGCGGTTAATGACGAGTCTGAGATTGACTCGAAGTCTCTCTCCTTTGAACCCACCACCGAGCATGATGGACAAGATCGCTGTAGAAGATTACAAAACCCAAAACAAGCACAAAGGACATCCTATTATATGAGTACAGTCCTTGAGACAGCTTTAGACTTTTAGAAAATTCTCAGCATATCTGATTTCAATCCAGTTTTTTTTTTAAGCTGCAGCTATAAGAAGAGAAGACTATCAATCACCCTCCATATTTTTTAATATGTTTAAAAAGCTTCATATCTATAAATCTAGGTAAAATAATCATATACACAGAGTACAGTTATAATTAGCTAAACTGAACAACTAAATACATTTGTGTTACAGGATAATTATTACAAACAAACAAGTCACCGTCAAAATACTAATATTATTAGTTATAAAATTAATTAAATGGTTATAATAATCAGTTCTAATTGAAAATAAAATCACTAACCTGGAGTTTAAAAATGTATACAAAAAAACTGACGCGTGTAAATAAACAGGTTAGCGTCTACCAAGCTAGCAAGCAGGAAACGGGTTATTAATAATACTACCCGTATTCATGATATCCCGCCCCTTAATTACGATTGGTTTACAAGCCCTAAGCTTCTGTCAATCGTCGCTGGTAACGAATGGAACGCCGGTAAGGATAACTAACTAACCAATCACGGAAGAGGATTCATAAATCAGGTAGGGTTAATAAAAAAAGGCAACGCCAAGCAAGATGAGCCATCATACCAGGAAGAGAAACAACACCAACCGGTCAAAGAAAAACTAAACAAAGACTGTATCTTTGAAACGGAGACAAACGAATGTGTAAAATGTAAACTGAACGTTATACTCACCTTTCTTCTAATTCGTATGAAAACAGGCGTACACAGGCGTAACCACCAGTTTCGGTGCTGGAAATGGTATCAAGCTTCTTTTTTTTTTACTTCCGCATTAAACGTAACTCATGACGTGTGACGTCACACTGATACTCACATTCTGGGAAACTCCCCTGTTAGTTACACAATTTTAATCAATGCATTAATATGCAATGCATTAATACTTTGTTACAGTCAGAAGATTTGAAGTAATTTACAAATGATTGAGAAAGATTTTATTATTTCTGCATATAATGTTACTTATCTAAAACAGATAATGGGATCCAATGGGCAACAATTTAATTAATTAGTACTTACATGTGAATAACTTTTAAAAATATATGTGTATTTAAGTGAAACACGTTGTAAAAAAATAAATGTCATACTGTTATACAAAAAGCTATCTTGTTTTTTTTATTATTATTTTAAAATATATAATCATTTACATTTTAAGGCCTACTGGGTGCAGTTCTTAGAAGCAACACTAGATGTCAGTATAGATTAGTTTATTATAGGAGACTTTTTCTTTCTGTGGTTTACATATTCTATTTTATTATATTTATTTGTTATAGTACATTATATGTAACTAAAATAACCATGTTTAAATCAAAGACAATTATTAAATTATAGTGGTTAGCGCTGTCACCTTGCACCTTAAGTTTCCTGGGATAGGCTCCAGGCCCCCCGTGGCACTGTATAGAGAGAGGATCAAGTGGTATAGACAATGAGTGAGTATGTGAGTGAGTGAAACAAGATTGAAAAAGAACTGCAACAAATATAATCCTTGTAATTTAGTTTACTGTTGACTGACTCCAGCCTAATCATGTGTATTTTAAAGCTCTCATTGCATGGTAAACTGGTTACCACCCTACACACCAAGTAGTATGCATGAGCATTTATACTGTACACTGCCTGGCCAAAAAAAGGTACCGTTTTAATTTATTGGGCTGCATCAAGCAAAAACATCTAACAAAAAAACAACAACCAAGGACTTGACTGCAAATGGTTTAAAACCTGTCAGTGCATTTTCAAAACCAGGAAAGGGATTGCTGATCCCTAACTTTGTGGAAGAAATGTGTTTAACTATAAAAAAACAAAAAAAAAAACAGAAGCAACAAATCATATGCATTGTAACTCTATGGGAAACAAAGCAGCAGAATTAACAGGAGCTACTGTACACAATTTAAAAATGCATTGTACTCTATTTTACACCACTTCAGAGCAAACAGCATAGTTTTGACCATAAACAGATATTTAACATTCTATCTGCTTATCCTATACAGGGTCGGGGGGCCTTGAGCCTATACCAGGGGGACCTTTGGCACATGGAGGTGTACAACCTGGACGGGGTGCCAATCCATCAAAGGGCACAAATACAAACACCACACTTATTCACACACTATGGGACATTTTGGGAGCGCCAATTAGCATAATTTCATAATGTCTTTGGACTGTGGGAGGAAACTCACAGATCACAAGAAGACCATGCAAACTCCACACACACACACACAGACTCGAGGTGGGAATCGAGCCCGGACCCTGGAGGTGTGAGGCCACAGTGCTGACCACTATGCCAGCAATTGTTTAATAAATAATTGTAGAACTGTAAAATTCTTTTAAGGTACAGGTTAAAGCCTTTTTTTTTTTCACACCCAATTTAGTGACATCACAATTATCTGGGGGGGTCTAACCTAATCACATACAACATGTCTTCATTATGAAATCAAGGTCGATTTACCTAAAAAAGAAAAAGGTCACATGGAATAATTGAATGATATTAGCATATATTTGAGCTGACTATGGCAGCATCTACTGTAGAGAAAGTGCTGAAAGGCAAACTGGTGACATTTTGTGATTTGGTGAATAAATAACCTTAAAAGGTATTTTATTCCAAAGGGCATTCAACTCACATTAAAATCAATATAGATAGAGTACACTACTTATGATCTGTCTCATGGGGAAACAAATGTTCAGAATTGACATTGGCAATGTAAGATGCCCATTTTAAGTTAAGCCTTTATTTGTCTCTCACACACACACACACACACACATATATATATATATATATATATATATATATATATATATATATATATACACATATATACACACACACACACATATTGTATATATATTACTACACAGTGAAAATGTTTCTTTGCGAATCCCAGCATGGGGTCTGGGGTCAGAGTGCAAGGTCAGCCATAATACAGCATTAAGGGCATTTAGGGCCCACAGTGGCAGCCTAAGGGAACTGGGGCTTGAACTGTGTTACTGACCACTTCTGATCAGTAACACAGAGCCTTAACCTTCTGAAATAGCACTGCCCTGGATAACCCTAACCCTAGATCATCCATAATATTAACACCACTGCCAGGTGAATTGAAGACATTGTTGATTAACTATTCCTCAGTAAACTGGCGACAGGATCATGGGCACCCCAGGCCCATCCAGTTCGGATCCTAAAGAAAAGCCAATGCAGCACAAAAGAAGTTAATGCTGAGAGAAAGGCACACGCACAGGGCACGGCAGGCAAAGAGCTCAAGGCTGCCAAGCCAGCCTCCAAACTCCCCAGATCCCAATATGATCGAGCCCGCATGGGATGCGCCAAACACAGAGTTCTGATCCATAGAGGCTCCACCATACAACCCACAGAACCCAAAGCATCCGGTGTGAAACATCCTGGTCCCAGACACCACAACACACCCCTAAAGGCGGTGCAGAACCATGTCCCAGTGGCACAAGGGGGACCCAAAACCTAGGTGGATCTATTGTTAATGGCTGATCGGTGCACACTACAATGAAAATGAAATCTATCGGTTTTAATATTATTATCGTATTATAATAGAATTATTTTAGCTGGATCTTCTATGCTGTGTTTGCTGTAGACTGCGAAAGGTTAAAAGGTTCCAGAATTTTCTCGCCCTGCTGGTTTTGGGACTGTAATTAATATAGATGTCACTGGAGCACTCAAATAAGCGTTTTATAGAGGAGCCGGGGCTCGCACCGTCAGCCTTCTGCTCAGAGCCTTAACTCACTGAGCCACCACACCTCGATAAAAAGGGTTGTGATCTCTGTGTATTTATACCATATTTCCTCCAATTAGGGTTTTTAGACTGTCATATCTCCTACCCAGTAACCCAATAAATGATAAGGGATATTCGAGTCAAAGCGGGACTTTTGATAATAAAATAATAAAACACATCAATAAATAAAAACGTGAATATAAAGTATGAATAAAAACGCAGTGTGTTATGAGTGTAAAAACTCCCTCTGTATAATCCCCTGCTACACTAACATCAAAGGGAGAATGTTTTCTCAGTACACTGAAGCCATGACCAGACTGTCTGCTGCACATCTGAAACGCTGGCCTCCCAGGACCCCCTTTATTGGCCACATACATGTGGAGTTCAGGTAACCTGTGAGTGGTGCTGTGGCCAGTAGGAGGTCATGTGTTGTTCGGCCAAACCAGAACACCTTTGGTGATCAAATTAAACCATTTTTTCCTGAGACCGATGCAGGCATTAAATGTTCATGGGGACGACTGCAGTGTGCTCTGAGCCACCTCGGCTGTTATCATCGTTCACGGACATAACAGCCTTCTTTAAATCAGATGTTCTACTGCAGCTAAGAGTCTCATCAGTGTTTGAAGTCTTCTGTAAATGTCGATCGGTTTTACCCCTCATTCACGAGGAATTTAATCAGAAGGCCTGTTTTGAATTGAACGCCCACATAATATCAGGACGGATTTATTGACAGAGACTTTTAAAGTAAGAAGTCTAGATTTTAAAAAAAACTAGACTACCTGCCAGAAATCTAAGGGGCCAATCAGTATTAGTGCTCATCGCTCACATCAGCTCCTCCTTTATTCAAACTATTGATATAGAACTGAATTCTTTCTTGCTTATTCAGCGTCTTGTGCCTGAGGAACTGCATCTGTTAACATTTACCAGTTTCTAAATCATATATTTAGGCGGTTCACAGGAAACAGTTGTTTCCATTTCATTTCGTTCATTTAGTCTAAGTTCATTTAATATGAAGAAGTGAGGCTCAAGACTTTTGCACAGCCCTGTGCATCAATTCTTGTTTGGACTTTATAGCTGTAAAAATTGTGTTCACAAAGGAATCACCGTTTACTAATGAAGCCAAACAAAAGCAGTACAGTGTTGGAATACAGTACATACAAAACTTCCAAAACAGCATAAATTCTCTTTATTATCAATTCTAAAGTCTCTGGAACTTGTACTGGAGCAGCTGAGTAAATATTCAGCTGGATTCAGATCTGTAAGTGAGTATGAATGCCACAGAATGCAATGCAGCCAAAACATGGTATCGGTACAAAGTGCCTCACCTAGGTGAAAAAGTGAATTCTCAGATAGAATCATATAACACCATTTTCATCATTCTTAATGCCCGATCCATGCTGTAAAAAAAAAAAAAAAAAAAAAATAATAATAATAATAATAAATATTATAAATATGCCTTGTTCTTGGTGGGTTTTCTCCGGGTACTCCGGTTTCCTCCCACAGAACAAAGACCTGTAGGTTAGGTTAATTGGCATTCCCAAATTGGCCATAGTGTGTGAATTAGTGTGTGAGTATATGAGTGTGTGTGCCCTGTGATGGATTGGCACACTGTCCAGGGTGTACCCCGCCTTGTGCCCTAAGTCTCCTGGGACAGGCTCCAGGCTCCCCGTGATCCTGAATACAGGATTAAGCGGTATAGATGATGAGTGAGTGAGTGAGATGATGATAAATATGCCTACACATTTTAGACGGCTATCATCCGTCTAAAATTCATTGAAACCGCTGAGTCACTCTTTTCCCCCCACACCCACATACACACACGCATAAACATTCACACATACATGTACAATACACCGGGCTTTAGACATTTTATAAATTCACTTACACACTGAACATATTGTATAAAATAGTACATTTTGGTATCTGGTGCCCTGCAGTGTCTATTTTTTGTACAATACATGTGAACGACCTCCGTGATTTGTTCTCATCTATGAATGTTCGTTGAACCGCGGCCCGTTCGTATCTGTGGAAATTCGTAACTCGAATGCTTGTAAGTCGGGGACTACCTGTATATGTTGTTTGTTTGTTTGTTTGTTTTTTTTACTTTTAACTTGTCAAAAATATGTGGAACATCTACAATTTTTTGTGGACGTTACAACAGGATTACCTGCAGTCTGAGGACAAAAACTTACAGTAGAGTGACACCATTATGCATGAGTTTCCTCTAGAGCTGCATGTCACATCATGGGATTCTGTCTTTTCTAGTTTGCCTGGAGGCATGAGGATAAGCATGAATAGTTCGGCAGACAGATAAGGACACTGAAGCTCTACTGGAGGATGCTGAGTTATACTTTAATATTTCACTCATTCGTCTGTACTCACTAACTCAACACTGAGCGTACCATGAGCATGTTTTTGAACCCGCGACATTTTATTCGTATTAGTATAAGAGTACGCTGCTGACTCTGAGTTCTCGAGTTGTTCAAAGAAGTCACATCGAAGCACTTCTGTGGCCAGAGGAAAGGGTTTTTTTTTTTTTTTCTGGCTCAAGTAAATAAATAAATAAATAAAAGATCTACTTTTCACACTTAATTCAGTGTAGGTAATATGTCAGGGGACAGGCACCAGCCAGAAGGTGGAGGAGAAAAAGGAGAGAGAGATGGAAAGAGAGAGAAGAGAGACCGTGATTGATCTTTTCCACTCCAGCTACTTAAGTCAACCTCCCGCCTCTTCCGGAAAATCCCGAGGGATCAAATCATCTCTGACAAAACTAGGCCAGAGTTTTTCAACATGCACACAGGCACAGAGCGAGCAGTAACGGGTGACACACACATGCACACACACACACACACACACTGAAATCTATCTACCCCCCCCCCCCCCCCCCCCCCCCAAGCTGTAAACGAATTCTCGGGAATTTAAAGCGTGAGGATTGTCTGCTTTCCAGGGTGACACCGAGCGCACTGAAATGGCCGAACCTTAGCAGACGTGGGAGGAAAAGCCGGTCATGATTTAGAGCAATGCTGAAGGGGAGCTGGCATGCTACCGCTAGGAAGGAGATGAATCCCAGACAGTACACAGTCGGGGGTGGGTGATGCCATGTCGAATTTGGCCCTAATAATTTTTGTTTTGGTTGTTGTTGTTTTTTTTTCCCAATAATGGTTATTTGACAGTGATGTCCAGAACAAAAAAGATACAGTCCATTAGTAATGCATCATCTTCTCTACCGCTTCTCCTGTGTGACAGGGTCGCTGGAGGCCTAGAGTCCCCATATAAAAATATGGACAATCCCAATTAACCTAACCTGGCACTTTTATACTCAAAAGTGAGTACACCCCTAAGTGAAAATGTACAAATTGAGCACAATTAGTCATTTTCCTTCCCCTTTGTCATGTGACTCATTAGTGTTACACTGTCTCAGGTGTCACCAGATAGCAGGTGAGTTAAGTTTGGTATGAAAGCTTTTCCACTCTCTCAACCTGGCCACTGAAAGTTCAACATGGCACCTCATGGCAAACAACTCTAAGAAGACCTGAAAAAATGAATTGTTGCTTTACATAAAGATGGCCTAGGCTATAAGAAGATAGCCAACACTCTGCAACTGTGCTGCAGCACAGTGGCCAAGACCATCCAGCACTTTAAGAGGACGGGTTCTTCTCAGAATTACCTCGCCATGGTCGGCCAAAGAAGCTGAGTGCACGTTCTCAGCGTCAGATCCAAAGATTGGCTTTGGAAAACAGACGGATGAGTTTTATTGTCCAGCATTGCTGCAGAGATTGAAGGGATGGGAGGTCAGTCTGTCAGTGCTCAAACCGTACGCCGCACACTGCATCAAATTGCTCTGCATGGTTGTCGTCCTAGAAGGAAGCCTCTTCTAAAGATGATGCACAAGAAAGCTTGCAAACAATTTGCTGCAGACATGCAAACTAAGGACCAGGATTACTGGAACCATGTCCTGTGGTCTGATGAGACCAAGATAAACCTATTTGGTTCAGATGGTGTCAAGCGTGTGTGGCGGCAACCAGCTGAGGAGTACAAAGACAAGTGTGTCTTACCTTCCGTCAAACATGGTGGTGGGAGTGTCATGATCTGGGGCTGCATGAGTGCTGCTGACATTGGGGAGCTACAGTTCATTGAGGGAAACATGAATTCTAACATGTACTGTGACATACTGAAGCAGAGCATGATCCCCCCTCCCTCCAGAAACTGGGCCGCAGAGCAGCGTTCCAGCATGATAATGACCCCAAACACACCTCCAAGATGACCACTGGCTTGCTAAAGAGGCTGAGGGTAAAGGTGATGGACTGGCCAAGCATGTCTCTAGACCTAAACCCCATAGAACACCTCTGGGGCATCCTGGAAAGGAAGGTGGAGGAGCACAAGGTGTCAAATGTCCACCACCTCCATGATGTTGTGATGGAGGAGTGGAAGATGATTCCAGTGGGAACCTGTGAAGCTCTGGTGAACTCCATGGCCAAGAGAATTCAAGCCGTGCTGGAAAATGATGGTGGCCACACAAAATATTGACATTTCACATTTTCACTTAGGGGTGTACTCACTTTTGTTGCCAGGGGTTCAGCTATTATTGGCTGTATTTTTAGTTATTTTGAGGGAACAATAAATTTACACTGCTATACAAACTTTACACTGACTACTTTTCATTGTGTCAAAGAGTCATTTATGCAGTGTTGTCCTATGAAAAGATCAAACTAAATATTTGCAGAGATGTGAGGGGTGTACTCACTTTTGTGACATACTGTATCTCATGACCTTAGTGATAGATCGCATAAATGTCTGTGGCAGTCAGCCCCTGCCTCTACTTCATACCATTTTATGTAATTTAACTCATGGCCATTGGTGGTGCTGTTACACTCGGTTCCAAAGCAGGAAAACAGTATAATACTGGACTTTAAAGGAGACACATTGTGCAAAATTAATTTAGTCACTTTTTCTCCTTTTTCAATTTTAACCTGATAAACGAGCGAGGTCTGAGCTCTGATCACAACTGAGCAGAGGTGGAAAGACTAATAAACTTTTGTAGTCAAGTAAAAGTACTGTTACTTCAGTGAAAGTTTACTGAAGTACAAGTTTATAAAAAGTAAAAGTAAAAAGTAGCTCATTAAAAATTTACTAAAGGAAAAAAAGAAAAGAGTGGGTATAAGTCTCAAAATAGTTGTTTTTAATTGAAGGATTACAACAGCTTTATTTGCATAATAAAGCTGTTGCCTTTATTTTGCTTAAAAATCAAAGTGGTCGCTGAAATATGGCCAGGGGTTTGCTTCATAAGAATTTGATGGCATTTTGTTCTTGTAAATTTAGCGCATTTGTTCTCCCCACCCATCAAGCAATCAGTGCAGTTTCCGTAGTGCATTTTTTTCCCTGTTGCATTATTTTTTATAATTTTTCAGTTTCATTCATTAATTTTTTTACTACAGTAAGTAGAGAATATTATTTAAAATGTAGCGAAGTACAATACTTCAAACAAAACCATAGCCAAATTACAGATTTTAAAAACTACTTTAAAAAAGTAGAAGTACACAAAAAATTATGCAATTACAGTTTCCACCTCTGCAACTGAGCCAATGGTTCTTCTCTCTCATGCGCTGCAGGATTGTGGGTAATCGTCTCCCAAGCACAGACTTAGTGTGTGTGAGTATCATTAGAGAGGTTCCTTGTTAAAGAAGTTTCCTACAGAACAGTGTTTCCTTTAGTGTGTGTGTGTGTGTGTGTGTGTGTGTGTTTGCACACCCTTACACACTAAACAGTACTCTGTTGCGTCCTTTCAAAGATAAAGTGCAGAATTATTTGTTTTACTTTTACTTTATATTTTGTATTAATTATTTTATATGAATATTTTTGGGTTGTGGATCGAATTGTCTGAGTTTCCATTATTTCTTATGGGGAAATTAACTTGATATATGAGTGCTTTGTTATACACGCATGCTCCTGGAACACATTATGCTCACAATCCAATGTTTAACTGTACATGAGGATAAATAGATTTACTGCTTTTTGTCATTTATCCTATTTTATATTGCTTAATTAAAACCCCTATTGTGACCTCATAGAAGAAGAGCCCCTTTCCTGGTTTGTTGCTCAACTCCACCCAGCGTGGCTCAGCTCTGTTGTTTCTAATTGGAGTGTGGCAATTTATTCCCATTTTACATCCTCCTGTTGCTCATGAAGCACATGTTGTATAAAGAAAAGCAGGTGATAAAGGAGTAGCCGTAGCTGAAGGGAAACTAAAACAGGAGTGAAGTAAATTAATTGGCTCACTGAACCTTCTATAATTAGTCTTGCCTCAGCTGGGGCACAACATGAAAAATGAACCACCATTAACAGTCCTGGATGAAACCATGTCTGTTTATATATCCAGTCATCCAGACCTACGGCTCTTAATAACAAAACGAGGACAAAGTGTAAGGAAAGAAATACAGTTACAGGATGAATGCTAATAACTGTGATTATTTATGTAGTTATACAAATTAACCCAGTCTCATCAGTGGGTTCAGAATTTTTAGATAGGATAATACAGTACAGTAACACCATTTTTCATAATATGTGACGCTCCTGATCTCCTGATCCATGCTTTGTTTTTTGTAAACATACATACACATTTATATTTTTATCAGAAAAAATGAAACACAATTTTATGCTGTTATGTAATGTCTGTAACCTTTTTGAATGAAAATATTTCAACGATCTTACAAAATTGTTAAGATATTGCAACATTCAATTAAATTAAATTCAATTTTATTTGTATAGCACTTTTAACAATTGTCATTGTCGCAAAGTAGCTTTACTCAATCTAAAGAATTATTTAAGTTTGTATGTATAATTCAAAATGGTCAGATAGTCCCTGATGAGCAAATCGAGGATGATGGCGACAGTGGCAAGGAAAAACTCCTTGAGATGGCAATAGGGAGAAACCTTAAGAGGAACCAGACTCAACAGGAAAACCGTCCTCATTTGGGTCGAAATGGATAGCAGGGATTGATCTAGATCTTACAGGAGGCTGGAAGTTCAGTTCAACATGAATTTTACATGGCTACAGACATCAAATTGTTTATTTTTTATTTTCAATTTAAGCAACAATTGTTACAGGTCATATGCTTCTACAAACGTCATACCAATTTTAGTATTGATACTCATAAAGAAATTCTAATACAGTGAAAATTCCTTTTGCCTTGATAAACGAGCAAGTCTTGATATACATGTGGCACACATGCGCTTCTTATTTTGACTCCGAGAGTAACGTGATTACAACTGAGCCAATAGATTTTCTCTAAAGCATCTTTTATTTTGTGGGGGTGGGTATGTGTGTGTTAGCAGGGAGGCGGGGTATGAGTTTGTTTGTGTGTGTGTGTGTGTGTGTGTGTGTGTGTGTGTGTGTGTGCGTGCGTGTGCGTGCGCTCACGCAGAGGTGAGGATGTGTTTGCGAGTGGACCGTGTGTGTGTGTGTGTGTGTGTGTGTGTGCGTGCGCGTGTGTGCGCGTGCGTGCGTGTGCATGCGCTCACGCAGAGGTGAGGATGTGTTTGCGAGTGGACCGTGTGTGTGTGTGTGTGTGTGTGTGTGTGTGTGTGAGACCCCCTCCCCACCTACATCCTCTATTCTCTCTGGTCTCAAACACTGAGCTAGGATTCTTTTTGTAGTAAAATGGACTTATTGTTCAACTATCCACTAGATGGCAGTATCGAGTAATGGTAAGGATTTGCATGTTCAGAAAGAGCAGAGAACAAAGCACCTGAATGCGGGAAGCAGAAAGCAGGTGTGTGATTATGTTTTGTTATTTCATGCCTTTCTGTTGTTGTCAGTAAAGGCACAAGTTACAGAACTGTCGGCTCTGCGTTACTGCAATTTTCAAAGATGAAGTGCAGGTTAATTTGTTTTATTTTTACTTTATATTTTTATGAATTATTTTTAAATGAATATTTTTGGGTGTGGAACGAACAAATTATGCTGGCAATCCAAGGTTCCACTGTAATTATAATCTTAAATGATTATTGTTTGAAGCGAGACAGTATAACGGTGAAAAAAATCTCTCCAAAACACCTGAAGTTAGTAACTTAATTTTTAGGGAAGCAAGATTGGTCACTTCCATGTTGCAGAAACTTCAGAAGTATCTTCTTTGGCACTCACACTTTCTGTATTATATGTATAACATAAAAAAGAAATAATATCAGCACAAATATTGTGTACTGTGGAATCATGCACACACACACACACACACACACACACACACACAAACTTCCAGACCTACACCAAAACCAATTCAGCTACATGCTTTTGGAAGACATGAAGAAAACTAAACACAACAGTAACTTGAGCACCACTTCATGGGATTTAATACAACGCTGAACCCAGATGAAATCAAATCTTTAGCTCTCTGTACATTATTATATAACAGTCAAGTATATATGAATATCATGTGTAAATATTAATTTTCTTTTCTTTGCTTTTCCCATCATGACACTTCATTTCAATGATCCTCTCAACACATGCAGCTCATAATACTGCTAATTGCTGTTTTCACTTTAAAAATAACTCCAGATTTATTGCTGCAGTATTGCTTCATTAGTGGTGTTTGCTACATGTGTTACTTGTGCTACTGTTACTGAATAAATTATAAACGCTTCGATGCTTATTAACAAGAAACCATGTCATTTTCTGTGATAAACAGAGCATGCTTTGCAATAACATGGAAGAAGAAAATTTGTTAATTTTCACACATGCGGTTTGAAGCAAAAATTATTTATTTATTTATTTCTGCTTTCTTAGGAGTCTGGCGCTGTTTAAGCATGTTTAGCAATTTAATTCAGTCAAAATGTTTCATAACATGGAAGCTAGATAGAAAACCTGTTCTCCCTGTGCTTTGTAGGTTTCCTCCAACAAGACATGCAGATTAGGTTAACTGGCATTCCCATGTGTGCCCTGTGATGGACTTTTTTACTCGACGTTTAATTAATTCACTTAAATGAGCTACTTTGTTCACTTCAGATAATTTTGCTTAATTAATTAATTAATTAATTAATTAATTAATTACAGTGGAACCTTGGATTGCAAGTAACTTGGTCTGTGAGCATTTTGCAAGATGAGCAAAATTTTTAAATAGATTTTAACTTAACAAGCCAACAAGGTTTTGATATACGAGTAGTACGCATGCGCTTTGTCTGCCGTGCGTCACGTGATCACAACTGAGCCAGTGGTTCTTTTCCTTCTTTTGCGCTGTGGAATTGTGGGTAATCGTCTCCAATGCTCAGTCTCAGTGTGTTTGCTTGTACTGTTTATTATGACATTGTGACCATGTGCTGTGTGTGCGCCTGCATAAAGCCAAAGCAAGTGTCAAGAGAGAGATTTCTTGTGAAATATCTAGAGTGTCTCTCTAATGACACTTTTACACAATTCACTTTGATATATGAGTGTTTTTGATAAACGAGCACACTTCCAAAACGAATTATGCTCGCAATCCAGGGTTTAATTTAAAAGCTAATCTATATATCTTTTTTTTGCTCGCAATCAGTTTTAAATGTAAAGCTTTTTTAAAAAGTTTTTATAAAAAAAAAAACATTTTTAATATGGTAGTCAGTTTTTAAATGCTTGTAATTGTATATGTTATTGTACGATTTTATGTTTTTTATTTTAGTTTTTATTTCACTTAATTATGGGTTAGGATTCCTTGAAAAACATGCTGTGGTTCTTAGTGAAATATATCTGGTTAAATAAAGGCTAAATAATAATAATAACAGTAATAACAGTAATAATAATAATAATTAATCTACCTGGTTAAATAAAGGCTAAATAATAATAATAATAATAATAATAATAATAATAATAATCTACCTGGTTAAATAAAGGCTAAATAATAATACTTTAAAATAATAATGATTATTTAAAAAATTTTTAAACAATTAGAGACCATATATTGTAGTGAATGTAATTCACTACAATATATGTCAGAACTCTAGTTGTTTAGACAGCTTTTGATTTATCAATTATCTTTAATAAAACGTTTATAGTCAATCCCTTTTCACTTGTAATACCATAGAAAAATCCATTTATAAAACATAAAGAAATTAAAACTGTGTGCCTCTTTGGGAGCCATACAATAAATGCCAGGGTGAAGTTTTCACATAATGACTGGATTTGTGGAGGAATTTCCTCTTGTTAGAGAAGCACAAACATTGAACAGTTTGGTCTTAATGATCAGTGCTGTGCATGTAGGAAAAAAGTTGAGGCATTCCATCTGAAAAACACACTCCCACACAACTACTGTATGAAGCACGGGGGTGGCAGTGTTTTGCTGTAAAACCGACTGGAGCACTTCAAAAAGTAGAAGGAATCATGAGGAATTATTTAGTAGTATTAATACAAAACCATAAGACATCAGCCAGACAGTTGGTCGCAGTTGGGTTTCAAAGCGGGATAGTGATCCTAAGCATACTTCCAACAAAATGATGTGATGGCTCCTTCAATACTTTCAATGCACAGGATCATTGCCTGGTTAGAAGACCCTACTGTGACTGATTTTCTGGCTGATTTCTTGATGTTCTGGCAATGTAAACAATTTTCAAGAGATTTGAAGTCTCCATCACAAAGCACTGAGCTGAATCCCATAGAAAATTTGTGGGCTGAACTGAAATAAATGCTCTACCAAGGAGGCCCAGAACCGTGACTGAATTACATCAGTTCTGTCAGGAGGAATGAAAAAAAAAACATTCAGCAAATTATTGAGGAACTTGTGGGAGGCTGCAACAAGAGATTGATTCAAGCAACGCCACAAAATACTGCCAAAGTGTATATAAACTTCAGACTCTCTAATGAAGCAGTATAAGGAATAAATGCTGAAGTATTCTTCTGATTAATAATTCGAAATGGCCAAGTACAGTAGATACTAAAATTGTCTTAACAAATCGAAAGTGTGTACGAGTCAAGCGGGCAGTGGTGGCTGTGGCTGTTGGTCGAGGCCCTGGGTTGCCGATCAGAGAGATGGGTTTTAGCTCCTCCATTGCCAGGCTGCAACTGTTGGGCCCTTGGGCAAGGCCCTTAACCCTGGCCATATGCTGCCTAATACTGAGCCACTGGAGATCCTCAGTGTTGGTCCCAAGCCTGGAGAAATGGGTTAGTTGCGTCAGGAACGGCATCCGGTGTAAAACCTTCCTCTTCTGGGAAAAAGGCCAAGGAAAAGAAAATAATGTATCAAGGCATTCGAAAAGCAGATAAATTGTGATAAAGTAGTGAGAGACAGGTTTTACAGTCTAAGGTAGACCAAACGCAAGCCTGAGAGGTTGTGCGGTGGAAAGGAATGAAACAATGAAGACGGTCTCCCGCTGTTGGGTTTCGCTGAACCAGATGGACCTGCAGAGAGCTTAATTTCCTGAGCTGACTGCTGTGATCGCTCCACACTGCGCTCTCACTTTCTCTCTCGGCATACGGCTAGGACTCTGGCATACAGATCAAGCACACAGACACATATAATACTCCCTCGTGGCTTGTCAAAATGATTACGTGAGGGGAGAGTGTGCTGTACATTGTACAAGCATACATTCACAGTCACACATTCACATGCATACTATCGATATATAAATAAAACAGGTTTTGTTTGTACATTGGTCATACAGTAACTCGCTCTTTCTGTAATACGCCTGTCTGTATGTCTGTCTAGCAGATTTTGTCACAGCATCATGCAAAACCGGCAGGACAGAATCGAATGCAACTTTGGCAGTCCTTTGGAATTTGTCCGAAGTTAAATCTACGCCATAAATTAAATCAAAATGTTGAGTAGGTGGGACGTTATGAGCAGTTTTGTGCCAGATTACACAGCACCCAGCGCTTTTTTTGGACAAATATGGCACTTTTTCCCTCAAGGTGGGCGTGGTTACACACGTCACCCGACAAAGCCAATTGATGTGATAGTTTACCATGAAGACACAGAACATGGGGAGGCACACAAACAACCGTAACGCCCCTACAAAGCGCCCAAATCCTCATGAGGCACAAAACAAACGTGCAACACAGCATGGCTTACTCCAAAAAAAAGGCTATGTAACTTTGGAAAACTGAATCTTCATAGATGTATGGACAGATCATTGTACTGTATATTTATTATTTTTGCGGGAAGTTTGTCTTATAATTAATAGTATTAGAATTAAAGTAGTAATGTGAAGCGCCACTATGAGATAAAACAAAGCAAAAATAATTCCTGCAGTCCAAGGTGAGGGCGTGTACAATACCCCAACTGAGAGTGTTCAACGACCGGTACTAATGCTAGTTCAACATAAATGTAAGTTTTAAGTGTAGGATTTATATATAATATTATAATAATATTTATTTTTATGTTTCATTTTTAATCTAGTTTAAATATTATAAGGATGGCTTTCAAACGTTTGAATATTCGTTTTAGTTTCACAGCAATTTTAGACAAAACTTTAGTCTTGTTGCTCAATTACTTGATTAAATTTGTGTTAGTAATTTTTTTCAGAATCCCAGTGTCACATCTCCACACTTCACATAACAACATGGATGGTACAGACTACAATTCCCAGCAATTCCCACTCTGTTCTTTGTTGAAAATCTCCTGAGTAATAACCAGCCAAGTGCCACGTGTTCATTATACAGGACCTACTGTAATACAGATCTGTCAGGAACAAATGCAGAACAGTGTTGGTTTAATAAATGTAAAAAAACAGCAGACCAATATCATGAATAATTTATTTCAAGATAATGACAGCGTTTCAATATCTCATTGTTTTGACTCAGTTACTCATTATTTCAAGATATTGTGACTTAATATCTGATTACGAAATGTAATAACTTGATACTTTATGATCAATCAGCCATCATAATAAAACCACTGATGAGTGAAGTGAAAAACATTGATTTTCTGCTTATAGTGGCACCTGTTAAGAGGTGGGATATATTTGGCATTAAGTGAAGAGTCAGTTGTCAAAGTTGACATTTAAGACGCAGGAAAAATTGGCAAGCGTAAAAGATCAGAGTGGCTTTTGACGAGGGCAAAATTGTGACGTGTGGGCTGTTCCTGCTATGCAGTGGTTAGTACTGTACCTACCAAAAATGGGCAAAAAAGAAGGAGACCCAATGTGCGCAGATCATTGCTCCATGTGGGGAGTGAAGAAAAGATACTGTAACACAAATTGGTGGAACAAGTGAATGCTGGTTCTGAATTGTGTCAGAACATACGGCATCACAAATCGCTCTGTATAGGGCAGTGTAGCTGCTGACCAGCTGCCAGAGTGACCATGCTGACCCCTGTACACCACCAAAGGCACCCAAAATGTGCACATGAGCCTCAGACTTGGACCATTAAACAATGGCAGAAGGTGGACGCTGTTTTTCAAAACAAGTCGACACATTCTGACTAATCAGTCACAAATTCAACAGCGCTGTGGAATTTAAGAGTAAGAAATGACACATGTCAACTGGCAAATGTGTTTAATGTCTGGACATGCTCACAGTGAACCGCAGATGGTGCCAATTATACAAATGAATAAGTGCGAATAAACTGAGAACACTGCACACATGATCTTTGTATTCTGTCTGACTTACTGTGATCCAAAGCTAGATTCAAATCCTCAGATTGGGATTTTTTTTTATTGCCATTATTAAAAGAACTCATCTGGAAGAGGTGAAGGGGCCTCGTGTGATGGGTATGAAATTTGTCACATATCGTTTTTGAGCCAGATAAAAGGTTGCACAGAAGGATTTCAGATTCTTTAGTCTAGCTGTGGAGCAACAGTGTGTCATACAACCATGGCCATCATTTTAGCAATGATATTCTAATCACCCGTTAAAGCACAGACTCTCAAGGGCCTAAATCTAATAAAGCCTTTAGCACATGATCCTGACTACCAAAACTACCAACACAACCCAAAATCTTTTACGCAAATATCAGCCTAAAGGCTCATAAGGCCACCTTGTGTGCCAGTAATTCTCATCATTCTTCATGCCCTGGCATCTATACACAACAATGTTACAGAAGGATCTAAATTACAGTCTATAAACAGATTCCTTGTTTGCCAGATACCTCTATGTCTTTCTCTATGTCTCTCTCTCTCTCTCTCTCTCACGCACACACACACACACACACACAAACACACAGCTCTCTTTACACTCTTCTCATTGTCAGTATCATCAGCATAACAGATATTCATACAGTATTATCTTTTAAGTTGTGTACCTTGTGTTTTCTCTGCAGCACACAGTTCATTTTAACCGTTTCAAAGAATAGATAAAGACAAAAACACACAAATCAAAAAGGATTCCATGTTCATATCTTTTTTCTTTTTTTTTCTTTTTTTTTTTTGCTCATGGGAAACAGTTTCGGTGAGATGACATCATTATCATAAAGTCGGTCAGTTTCTGGTTATACCAGAGTGTGATGAGAAAACACTTTAGAGTCTTAAAAAAAAAGGAAACAATTCTTGAGTGTTTTGCGCTTGAAGTCCTCATGCTAAGGGCGATGACCATGTGTCGTCGTCCCTCTCGCTCCGTTCCTCTCGCCTCACGCTCTGCAGCTTTCTTCTTCTTCACGTTGTCTCCGTCCAGTGTAAACAGCGCGATGGTGTGAAGTATGCAACTTCACCTTTTGTTCAGAGGTGGGAGGAGGTGGAGAAGCACAGCTTCAGGGTGTAGGGATTAGACCCATCTGTGGACGTGGAGAAAAATCTAGTTATGGGCTGCCTGGACAGTCGCCATTTTAGAAGGGACAAATTATTGGGCTGAATTAAGCAAAGAAAATAACTAAGGGGATTTGAAATTACTGGAACTGGGTTAAGATCCCTTCAACATGGTAAAAAAAAAATATTTTTTTTTCAACACTTGTTGAATTTGCATGTTTAAAAAATCAACCGTGATTATTTGTGTTTATTAGTAAAAGTAAAAACATTTCCACACATTAAATGTGATATACCTAAATAGCTGTGTGGCCATAGGAAAACCACTTGTTAGTGAGACTAATCAGGATAAAGGTTGAATTTGCTAGGGAGCATAAAGGTTGGACTTTGGAGCAATGGAAAAAGGTCATGACCCTAGTCATGAGAAGAGAAGCACATGAAGCAATGGATCCATAATGAATAGTACAAGCCTCTAGAGGCAGTGTTGTGATCTGGTTGCTTTAGTTGATCGGGTCTAGGCTCAACAACCTTATGTGGAAATAAAATGAAGTCAGCTGACGAACTGAATGTACTAGGTTATAGACATTATTATACATATTCTTCCTGATGCCACAGAGATATTCCAGGTAGTGAAATTGTGGTTCTGGGAGCATGAGGAATCATTTTCACATATGAACTGGCCACCACATTGTGTGCTGTAATCAAACCCCACAACTACAATCCAAAATCTAGTGGAAAATCTTCCCAGAAGAATGGACATTATTATAACAGCTAAAGGGACGATGAGGGACTAAATCTGGACTGGAATATTTAATAAGCACATGTTAGGTCTTATTACAACTACTTAAATTTACTAGATAATTATGCTATCCAGTGAAAATGTGCTTTGTTAATTACATTAGCACACTACGGTTGCGTTTTGTTAAGAAGTATGAAACTTTTACCTCAGAAGATTAGCTAGCCACTTTCAGGTGAATTTATGCGATTTTATCCAATATCATTTATTTTAGAATAATCCATAAAACAGATTTAGCACATGTTAGGTGGTCACACACTTTTGGCCACATGGTGTCCTTTAGTATCGTGGAACAGCAGTGAGAAAAGTAAACTTCTGGTATTAGCCACATCATTCAGAAATTGAAATTATATATACCACTGTGTACGAATGTAACGTAGCACTAAAAAAGCACTGATAAACATCTCACTACAGAAATAATCAACCTTATGGGTGGTCAGTTTAAAAATAATAATCGCTTCACGTCTTCTCCCTGAATAAATAGATCAGCATGAGTAATTGTAAACTGAAGAATTCGAAGAATCTTGTCTTAAGATGTTGAATGCAAGAAGAGAAAACACACAAATTGGGCAGAAGAAAATGTTTATTATGTCTTCTTTATTCTTTGCCCCTTAACATAGTGTTCTTCATTATTAAAGATCTTTCACAAACATATAATTGGCGTTTTAGAAGATTTATGTAATGCCACGGAGTACAAACAGCACAGACAGGCATCTGTTTGCTTCGTTCTCTGGATTGAAAGGAAAACTCCTGCTGTGACTCGATTACACAGAGACATGTTGCATTTAATGTTGCAAGATTAATTGCACAGAGCGATGCACATCACACAAAACCTTTAAGAGGTGTGTATGTGGGTGTGTGTGTGTGTGTACGTGCGTGTGTGTGTGATTGCGCGTATGTGTCAGCCAGTGCGTGGATAAGTACAACTATCAAGTCCAAATTACCGACTCCAGTAAACTGTTTAAATCCAAACGTCTCGGGCTTTCCGGCTTTCCAGTTTTCCGCAACGCTAACTTACTAGCTCCTTTTAGCACTCGTGTTTTAAAAATCTCACTTTTAGCTAAATTTATACTTTTAGCAACGTATTAAAAAAGAGAAAGTAATAAATGTTGTATTAGGTCTATTTGTAGCACAATGAAAAACATTAAGCTTTGTTGTTACTAAATACATTTTTATAAATAAAAAAAAAAAGTTAAATTTAAGTTAAATAAATGGCAATTTAAAAGATATATACTAATTCTAACATAAATTGGGATGTTTAACAGCATTAATTTATCTTTCTGTTAGCTTTCTTTTGTCATTAGCATGGCTAAGTTGAACAGGTTAGCACTGAATGTAAGCTATCTTTAGATCCATTTAGCTTTAGTTTTAGTTTAGTTTTAGCTTTAGTTTTATAAGGACGACTTGAATTTACTAGACGATTATGTTATCCAGTGAAATTGTGTTGTTAATTACATTAGCACACTATGGTTGCATTTTGTTAAAAAGGATGAAACTTTTACCTCAGAAAATTAGCTAGCCACTTTCAGGAGGATGAATTCATGCGATTTTATCCAATAAAATTGATTTTTGAATTATTTTTTTAAAATAGTTAAACAACTTTAAATCGTATTCTGATTTTTTTTCCTTTTAGATTGTGTTGCTTTTTTATTTATTTTTTATTTTTTAGAAATTTTAGCACGCTTTACTTTGTCAGAGAGGTTCTATTTAAGTGATTTCTTGATTCAAAAGGTCTTGCAGTAATCAGGCCTATGGTAGGTGTGGCAAGTGAACTATAACTCAGCTTGCAAAAAAAAATAAAAAATCACAAATCACAATAAATGAAATCATCATTTAAAAACTGCATTTTCTATTTACTCTGGTTATCTGGTAATACTGAGATTTGTTTGATGATCTGAATCATTTAAATGTGACAAATATGTATATGCTGATATTCAGGAATGCTTTTGTAGGTTAACAATGTGCACAAATTGGCACTGACACCGCCAACTAACATGAGCCCAGAATAAAGTAGTACAGGGGAAAAACAGGAAATGAGTGAGGTAGTGGTACTCACTGGGTATTCTGATCTGGTAATGATTCAGTACTGTCAATACTTCCACTGCGTGGGTTTTGCTGTCAAATTCCAGGAGACCGGAGATGGTTTTGGAGCTTGCTGTGAACAAACACATACAGATCACATAAAATTTCACACATTGTGTTGACATTAACAGGAGATATTTCCACTTAAAAGCAAGAGGAGTACAACACCTCACATGAGAAGGCTTATTTAAACTTGGCACTTTAATAAAATAACCGTGCAGCTGTATTATCATTAATTACCAGATGATGGATGAATTTCCAGATTTCTTGTCCTACAGACCATGGTGTTCTTTTTTGCTAAGCATGTTAAGATGATATGAAAACTTCACTGCAGTTATGTATTTATTTAACACTACTACTACCATCTTGTGCCCTATTTAAATATAAACTGAGTCTGGCAAGGAAACAGCATGACAGTGCCTCGCAGTAGAAACTCACTCATCATCTATACCACTTAATCCTGTATTCAGGGTCACGGGGGGCCTGGAGCCTATCCCAGGAGACTTAGGGCTCATGGCAGGGTACACCCTGGACAGGGTGCCAATACATTGCAGTGCACAGACACACACACTACGGGCAATTTGGGAACGCCAACTAGCCTAACCTACATGTCTTTGGACTGTGGGAGGAAACCCACCAAGCACGGGGAGAACATGAGAGAACATTCCCATCTCTGTGTGCAAACTCCATGCACACAGAGACGGGAATCGAGCCTGGCCAGGGATCGAACCTGAACCCTGGCGGTGCAAGGCGACAGTGCTAACCACTACACCACCGTGGCGCCTCTCGCATTAGAAACAGAATATATATTTCCTGCACAAAAAAAAGTCAAGAAAAGTAAAGTTGCTCAGTCTAGATTTCATTCGAACACCTGTGTGCACTGTGTTGATCAATTCATGTGTGAAAATTATTCTTCTTGCTTCTAGCACCTGAAATATGCTTGTGGCATTAGGGGGAAAAAATCCATAGATGTTATAACCTGGTCATTTGGTACATGCATTTTACTTCCACATACCATTGACCATAAACCAAATAAGAGTTTGTACAGTGGGCAGAGTGCAGAACAATGTGATGTAAACCATAGCAGGAACACTTCTACAACATATTAGCTTTTAAGCAGGAAGTCAAAATATTTAAAAGGCCAAAACTTACACATTACAAACACAGGAACATACATGAACATGCAACTATTGGGACTTACGTTTGGCATCAAACACTTTAAACTTGATGAAGCCCGGCACGTCCTGCTCTGTGCATAACTGTAAGAGATCAATAAAACATTGAATAGGTTAGTGTCACTAACAACAACAAGGCACCATATTTATTTTAATATTAAATCAGTTTCCCTCAATTATAATACATTTAATTCCAATATAAAAATTTGCCTGTGCAAGCTCCACGCTTAGGAAATTAAATTGTGGGTGTGAAGTTCGTCATAAATCTTGCTAATAACTTAATTTATTGTTGTCAAGTTTCAGTGTATTTTATATGCATAAATCAGTGTGCTTACAGTATACTGCTGTATCAGTGAATTATCAAATCTGATTGGCCAGAGTGTGATTAAATATCTATGATAACTGCTTAAATTGGGATAAATTGCTGATTTATTTTAATATTCTATTTCCATTTCTTTCTTTATTTATTCGAAAATATGTTTATTTAACATTCACAGAACTACAAATGAGACAAAATTAAGATAGCGAGGTGAAGGAATGTTTATAGCTGCTATAATTTAAAGGTCCCAGATTTTGCTATTTCTTTAACACTTAGGTCTTAGAGCTTTTCTCTCAGATAATTCATTTTTTATAGCTCTAACTCCCACTCCTCACTCCTCCTTCGAAAAAACCATTTCAGTCTGTAGGTAAATCATCTACTACTGAGTCATACCCCACAAGAGAACAGATAGGAGCTGTGGAACAAGCTCCAAGATTTAGGGTTTCCCTCATATGCGGTCACATTAGAGGAAAAATCTAGTTTCAAAAAAGAAAAAGAGCAAAAAGCAGGATATCTCTTCTTATGTTTTTTCGTGAAAAGTTTGTAAATCACATCTAAATGTCTAAAAATTACTGTGTGAAACTGATAAAAATTTTTTTTAAAAAGGTCCCCTTTAAGTGATATCATCGGAGGTTCAACAGCATTAAAAGTAACTTTAAATGTATAAAAATATGACGTGTCACTGTTTAAGGCATCTTTTTAAAAAGTCAGTGTTGGCAAGAGGAAAGCCCTCCTGGACATGCTGTTAGAATGACCTTCAGGGTGATAAAAGGAACTCTGCATCATCACACCCCTTTATACAGCATATTTATGGGAAGGATTTAATATCTCGTGGTTATCGTGGTTATCATGGCAACTGGCGTTTCCAACAGCGCTACATGTTATCAGAGCTTAACAGAAGGCGTGTTCTGACAGCAGCAGGTGACAGGGAGTGAAAGTGGGTGGACATTTCTTTCTAACAGCTGCACTGACAGCTCTGCTGTGTGCATTGTGTCGCCAGCAACGCTTTTCTCCTGCATATTATATTCTCTTGTCTGATCAGCACTAACCCTCTGCAGGTCGTCCTCAGAGATGGAGGGAGGGACATTGTAGAAGTGCAGCACGCATGAAGGAGGCTGGATGATGTTTTTGGATGCCTGCCCAGCGCTGGTGAAGCGGTTGTTGCGAGTCATGGCAAAGTCTTTGTAGCTGCTCGTACCATCCTCCAGCTCAAAGACCTGGCTGGGGATGACTGCATGCTGCTTGGACACGCTGCATAGATAGAGAGAGAGAGAGAGAGAGAGAGAGAGAGAGAGAGAAGAATGATGGACGTTTCAGTCAAAGAATGACAAGAAACAAACAGAGCAAACTAAATGGTGGTGAAGAGACAAGCAGGAACACAAAAAAAAAGAAAGTGATTATCATCCTTCAGAAGTGAAGGGAGTATCAGTCAGGAAAGACAGATTCAGAGCACTAAAAAAGCCCTTCTGTGTTTCTTTTCCTGGAAACGACCACGCGGGCAACGTAAGGAGACATGGCTCCCGGATAGAAAGAGAAAAATCAGACAAAAGCGGGAGTTATGTCTTATTATAAACAGCTCGACCTTCAGCTGCTAGTGCATTTTTCACCTCGTTAAAAATGGTTACTGCTCATCCTCGGAATAAATCCTCGCCAGTTTGGCAGGGCAGAGGCACAGAAGCAGGGCTTATGTAAATGCACACACCGGCTTCAATCACTGTAGCACAAAAGCATCTTTGGCACCTTCTGCAGTTCTCTACACGCCCATGCTTTAAGAGCCTGGGGATCAAAAAACAGCAGCTTTGGAGAAGGAACAAGCTGGTTAGGTTAATAAAATGAGAGGTTAGCGCTCGCATGCTACACTTTCTCTTAAGTCAATCTGCTCCGACTACAGCAAATTATCCTGATGGATGAAGTGGGTCGATTCAACGAGACGTCTCTTCATCCCCTTAAGGGCTCTTGAGGAAAATACAATAAGAAAAAAAAAAAATGAGGCAAAGAATTCTAACAATAGATTAAAAGCAGTTTATGGAATGTAGTTTTTAACATGTATTGCTTCATTATTCAAACAGTAACATGCGGCTAACAGCCGTACGGTCCCTACGTTCATACCGACAGGCATTTAAAGCAAGATGTATCTATGTATGTTCAGGATGAGGATTTTTTCAATTCTTTGCAAAGTGGGCATGACATCATGAAATGAAAAATCCCCAAACTGGTTTGAATAACTCCTTAAACCGACACAGTGGAGTGTTTCATCACTTTTGTTCCTTAACTATGGAGGTGAGTCAAAAATCCAACCGCATATGATAATCTGCACTCATCGTTATTTGACATAATTTCCTTGCTTTTCCATACACTTTGTCCATCTGTCAACAGGCTTTCATATTCTCTCATTAAAAAAATGTTTTAGGCTGAGTTGCGAGCCACAAATGCACAGCTGTCTTCGCTTCTTCATCAGAAGTGAATCTTCATCCTCATAGGGCTGCTTTCAGCGGACCAAACAGGTGAAAGTGATCTTTCCGATGGAGAAAGATCAGGACTATTGGGAAGTTTTGCAGAGTGTCGACAGCGTGTGTGCGGACGTGCATTGCCATGCAAGATTACGAGGCTCCTTACTGCGCACCGGGGACACAAAAGCCAATCACTTCACGCTGCTCTTCTTTTGTGCAAATCACAAGTAGGGCATACATTTTACAAATGAACCTGCTACAACCTGCTACAAATGAACAGGTTGACACCTGCGCATCAGTGACTGGGGAGACGGTAGTCTTGAACGGAAGAGTGCAACCAAAGGAAGTTTTAATATAATCAAAGTGCAGATAATTTCTGACTCCCCCTTGTAGTTCCCTTTAACATACATCATCCCAAACGATTAGAGAAATTAATGTTAAAACTAACCTTAGCAAGGTTCCTAAGCTTGTTAGGAAAATCAAGCTTGTAAAAAGTATCATAGACTGCTGATAACTCTGTTTAGCATACGGTACAGTTTGTCAGATTAGCCTGCTTTGCTAATCTGACAATGAGGCTAGCATGAAACCTAGAGTGTACCATGGACGTCGAACTTGAATACAAAGTAGTATGTACGGATTAAATACCCTACCATTTTGTTGTTCAACTGAGACACACTACAAATCTTGTGTGTATCTTCTTATTCGCTAAAGTGAATGTAAGGTACCTCTAAGAAAATGAGAAATACACCCCTACTGCGGTTTCTTCATTTATGTGGGAACATAGGCTCTATTTTTACACACCATTAACAACCAAGGACTTTATCTACCTCATGCAAGAGAGTTAAATAGCTCACTGTGGTCCACAGGGGTCAATCAACATGGAGCGCAAACACATCGGCTGTGTCTCAAACCACATGCGACTGTTATATAATGAAAACAGGCCATGCGTGGTGCGCTGTTTTACATACTTTTTAGCAAATTTTTACTACGGCCTCCTGGGATGATAGCTCTATATTTAGCAGCAGTGTGAATAAAAAAAAAATCATAATAATAAATTAAAAATGATTTTTAACAGAGGTTGGATAAACGAGACGTTTGTTTGTTTCCGTTTCATTATTTTTTTCCCCCATCAAACCTCTCTAGCTTCTCACAGTCCGCAGCTCATAAAAACGCAGACGTCATTTCGACTGTAAGCAGCTGATTAATCTGCAATTAACCGAAAACGAACCTGCACATTTCTGTTCTTGTTACAAAACATCGATTTCGAATGAGACGTCTGCTTGTGTTGACATGCCAAATGCTTCCTCCATTTGTTAAGAAGGCTATTAGCAATCTAATGAATATTAATGAACAGCAGGAGTCTGCTGTGTGAATATTAATAACTGGTGAGCGACTCGGTCAGAACCGAGCGCGAGATGCGAAAGCGGAAAAAGGCGCACTGTGACAATTTAGGTATGATTTTAAAAACGCTTCATGAATAATACAAAAACGCCCGATAGCCTTACAGGATAGGGGTCCTTAAAATGCAGAGTGAAAATTCATTAGCATAATCTAATTCGTTCGAAGCAGAATAAAAACATTCATATATCCTGTGTTCATTCGGTTTTACTCGAGTCCAGGCTTCTGGATTAACTTCCTTTAAGCCCTCTTACCTCCTTCCCACCACCTCAGAATCGGAGCAAAATGGACAAACAAAACTGATTTGTTTGGTTTGTTTTTCTCATTTAACTTGATTTTTATTTTATTTAACTTTTCATTCTTTTTTTTCTTTTTTTTTATTGCCCCCCCCCCCCCCCCCCCCCAATTTGGTCTTGCCAATTCCTATCCTCTCACCTTTTAGCAAACTCTCCACTATGACCTGACAGCTATCCCCTAGGGAGGTTGGCGCTCCTGACCAGAGATTTTTGTTTTTTCGAAACGTTGTGGTGACGTTATTTAGGCAACTTTGTGAACATGTTTGGTATATCCTAATTGGTATTTGGTTGTTTTTAGTTTTAGGTAGAATTATTTTGATGAAGCAATGTTTTGGAACAATGTTGACTATACGGAGATGGGACAACAAATGGCCGGAACACGATGTCAGGAAAACAACTTCAAAACCAAATTAATATCAGACTGATGGCCTGCGCGGAACTCGAACTTCAATTGCTGTCGAGGTAGTGCTGTGTGTTAACCACCGGACCACAAGGGAACATAGGGTTGATACTTGTAAATGTGCATACATAACAATAAGCGCCACAAACACCATGTTAAATTTGAGTGAGAGTGGGAGTTACGACGCACCTCACGGTGAGGAGAGGTAACATTACAACTCTTAGAGATGCATGACATACAGCGTGTGTGTGGGAAACTGGTGTGTGTGATCGAGATTCCAAACCTGGTCAGAAACTTAAGGACCATAAATAAGGTCAGGCATTGTGCGAATGAAAGTTAATCGGCATAAACGATCTCATTTCTGTTGTTTGTGGTTGTACTGTATTTGCAACGTTGTGTTTTGTCCGTTCAGTTAGCAATATCTCAACATCATTTTATAAAATTCATTCCAACTTTTGTAAAAAAAACAAACAAAAAAAAAAAACAATACTCTACTGATGCTGAACATAATCACAACATCGTTACAACATAATTACAGCAGCCATCCAATGTTAAGGTTCCAGCTAGGTCGTGTGTGTGTCTGTGTTTGTCCAAAAAAAAAAAAAAAAAAAGAAAATGCACGTTTGGTTTACTTCCTGCTGCAATTGGGTCGATTGAGAGTCAAACCATTTTCACACAGCAATCGACACTCTTGGGCTGATTGGTCTGGTTTGAGTGCTGTGTTCTACAGAACCACACTAAGGGGGGGGGGGCCTCAAATAAGGGTTTGAATCAAAAATACTAAACACTTAGAGAGCTTTCCTGATGAATAAAAGAAGAGCATCCGTACCATACGTTAAGCCTCTTGCTGAAGACTTTGATACTGTTAAGATGTGTGATGGCACGGTCGACCGCGTACTCATCGCCCATCTCAACCAGGGCCGTACCAGGCACGCTCTTCATGAATTTCACCTGTAAGGGGACACGGAGAGCACGTTTTCAGAAACACACTCACACCTGTTAACTTCCAGTTTAGTGCTTGTTGTTAGTCCATTTATCACCTCGACTTTTATTAGGAAAAAGTCAGGAGAGACAAAACACTGCGGCACTGTTCCTCTCATGGCCCACTCACCTTCTCAATGTTACCATAGAGACAGAAGAGGTTGAAGATGCGGGTGCAGTTCATCTTGGTGGGATGCAGGCCGCTCACCATGGCAACAGAGCTGGAGGAGTGGCCGATATAGGAGGAAGTCTGGGGCAGAGGGTAGGCTACAACGTCGGGCACCTCATGGGAAGTCCTCTTAAACCTTGTGTTACTGGGCAGAGGCAGCAGGGGGCAGTGTGACCCTGGATAGCCAAGAGGGGGGAGGGGGGGGGGGGGGGGGTTAAAGAGAATGGAAGAGCTGTCAGTCGCACAAGGCAGCTGTTAAGATTCTGGTGCAATGCTTCAGAAACAAGAAAAAAAAGAAAGAACGAGCAAGAGAAATTACACACTATTTTCTAGTCTGATGCACTCCGGTTCCCTTGCAGGTCCTGCTAATTACACCGTGCTTAGCAGAACACTATCTCATTCCCCCCTCCCTCTCTCAACATATCATTTCTCTCCTCTATCTCTCCCTCCCCTTCCTACATCCTTCTCTTCTACCTCCCACTTATCTGCATGACAGAGGGTGAGAAAGCTTAATCACTCGAACTGAGAAACAGCTGCAGAGCGACAGGAGGATAAAAAAAAAGAGAGACAAGACGAGACAGAGTGATAGAGACTGACCGTAACCATTGTCGCTGTACGAGGATGGATGCTCCCCCAGGATGGCCTGCCTCTGTCTACCTTTACCGCGTTCTGCAATCAGAGCACAGATCCAGTGAAGAAGCACAATGATGGTACTAAACATGTCGAAACAAACTACATAAACACACACACACTCACACACACACACACAATCATCACACCTAGATTAGGCATGCATAGATAGAACGAAAAGAATGAGAGGTGACGTGTGATAAGCCATGAAATGGCAGTGGGTGCAGAGCTGCAGCAGAGATTGAGGTGATAGGGCAAAAATGTGAAAGAGGTTTATTTCTGTAGCTGAGCAGATTATATAATTGGCTACTCTGTTAATGTTAAGAAAATATAATAATGCACACATTTCCTGACATTAGTATTATGAGGTAAAGTCTAGAGATCCAAGATAAAAAAAAAACATATAGAAATATCTACACACGTGGACAAAAGTGTTGGTACCCTTCGGTCAATGAAAGAAAAACTCACAATGGTCACATAAATAACTTTAATCTGACAAAAGTAATAATTAAAAAAATATATATGAATGTTAACCAATGAAAGTCAGACATTGCTTTTCAACCAGTGCTTCAACAGAATTATTGAAAAAAATAAACTCAACAGGCCAACACACCAACAGGCCTGGACAAAAATGATGGTACCCCTAGAAAATACTGAAAATAATGTGACCAAAGGGACAAGGTGTGTCCACTAATTAGTATCACAGGTGTCTACAATCTATAATCAGTCAGTGGGCCTTATATATAGGGCTCCAGGTAGTCACTGTGTTGTTTGGTGACATGGTATGTACCACACTCAACATGGACCAGAGGAAGCGAAGGAAAGAGTTGTCTCAGGAGATTCGAAAGAAAATTATAGACAAGCATGTTAAAGGTAAAGGCTATAAGACCATTTCCAAGCAGCTAGATGTTCCTGTGACTACAGTTGCACATATTATTCAGAAATTTAAGATCCACGAGACTGTAGCCAACCTCCCTGGACGTGGCCGCAGGAGGAAAATTGATGACAAATCAAAGTGGCGGATAATCCGAATGGTAACAAAAGAGCCCAGAAAAGAGATCCAAGGTGAACTTCATGCTCAAGGAACATCAGTGTCAGATCGCACCATCCGTCGTTGTTTGAGCCAAAGTGGACTATATGGGAGACGACCAAGGAGGACACCATTGTTGAAAACAAATCATAAAAAAGCCAGACTGGAATATGCCAAACTACATGTTGACAAGCCACAAAGCTTCTGGGAGAATGTCCTATGGACAGATGAGACAAAAATGGAACTTTTTGCCAAGGCACATCAGCTCTATGTTGAAAAATGAAGCATATCAAGAAAAGAACACTGTCCCTACTGTGAAACATGGAGGAGGCTCTGTTATGTTCTGGGGCTGCTTTGCTGCATCTGGCACAGGGTGTCTTGAATCTGTGCAGGGTACAATGAAATCTCAAGACTATCAAGGGATTCTAGAGAGAAATGTGCTGGCCAGTGTCAGAAAGCTGGGTCTCAGTCGCAGGTCATGGGTCTTGCAACAGGACAATGACCCAAAACACACAGCTAAAAACACCCAAGAATGGCTAAGAGGAAAACATTGGACTATTCTAAAGTGGCCTTCTATGAGCCCTGACCTCAATCCTATTGAGCATCTTTGGAAGGAGCTGAAACATGCCGTCTGGAAAAGGCACCTTTCAAACCGGAAACAACTGGAGCAGCTTGCTCATGAGGAGTGGGCCAAAATACCTGCAGAGAGGTGCAGAAGTCTCATTGACAGTTACAGGAATCGTTTGATTGCAGTGATTGCCTCAAAAGGTTGTGCAACAAACTATTAAGTTAGGGGTACCATCATTTTTGTCCAGGCCTGTTCCATGAACTTCAATGAGTTCATTTTTTTTTTTATAATTCTGTTGAAGCATGGTTGAAAAGCAATGTCTGACTTTCATTGATTAACATTCATAGAATTCTTATTTATATGACTTTCTTATTCTTTTGTCAGATTAAAGTTATTTCTGTGACCATTGTGAGTTTTTCTTTCATTGACCGAAGGGTACCAACAATTTTGTCCACGTGTGTATACAATCTAGTTATAAAGTAAGGCCTAAACATTAGTATTTCTTCACGTTCACATGTTCAAAATTCTGAACAATTGAAAGTGATATTTTGAACACTGGCCAAAAACAAACCTTAATTATTATGTAAAATAAAATACCATTTGTTTTTATAAGGTTCTACCTCACTGTCTCCCAAAACTGATATAATCTCATTAAATAACAAATAACTGATAATAAACTCAGAAGAAAAAGACATTTTGAACCAAATTATAATTAGATATGAATTAATTTTTTTACATGACTTTGTAAAACTTGAGGTTCTTCCTTAACAACTAGAAATTTTACCTTACAATTTTTTTTGTAAAGCATTTAATAATGGAAAATTACAACGGGTGTTCAAGTCAAACGGGGATGTGTACTAAAATTCCTGGTGACTTAAGGCATAAAACCAGCTGACATTTACAGAAGACTTCGAGCACAGGACCGTTATGAGATTCTAAGCCGCAGTAAAACATGTAAATGGTGCAAACGTTTTAAAGAAGGCTGTACACCCACAAATGATGATCCCAGTCGAGGTGGTTTGGAGCCCACTGCACTCAGTGGGTGGATATCCTTGTCACCACATTCCCCATACAGTCCTGACCTCTTTCAAGCCATTTCTATATGTTTAGGTCATTAAAGGAATTCCTGAGAGGCCAGTGTTTTAGGCGTGAAGGAGACTGATCATGGCTCTCGCATACTGACAAATCTTTCTACCTTGATGGTATCCATCACTATGTACATTAGTGTAGCAGGGGATTATATAGAAAAACAGTTCTTACTCTCATATCTGTGTTCTGTTATTCTGAGCAATCAAAAGTCCCAGGTTGACTTGAACACCCCACATACACTAGAACATGCATCAGGTAGACAAAATTAACAAATTTTACAAACAATGTTCAATTTAATATTTCAAGCTAATGCTAGCTGATGTTAGCCTTAATATTAGCTTTCCATAGTACTAAAGAATCTTTATATGGCCCTGTAATATGGAACCTTTATACAATAAAACTGTAACGTAACAGTTCGATATGCTTACTTTTCATTATTGTCCTGGATGATAAAACTGATACTTGAGATTTCAACTTAAATTAAAAACAAAAAAACTAGCAATAGAATCATTTAATACTGATATCATGATTTTCTTTTCATGTATCATGTTCCTAGGATATTATCTGCAGTTTTGCGCTTATCTTTCCTCCCACAAGTTTTTCAAGTAGCTACTGTAACTCTACAAAGCTGTCTAATTAACAAAGCTTACAATTGGAAGGGCTTTGTGATTGAGCTAAGAATAGTGAGAGTGGATAACATTACGTTCACTACACAAGTAGTAAGCACAGGTATACCTCAAGAATGTATTTTAAGTCTGCTTCAGTTATTTATATTATTGTAATGAACATGAGGATTCTAATCTAATTTGTTGAAAGAATGACAATAATTGAGGCAGGTATGGTTGGGCATGGAGTTTGTATGTTCTTTGAGTTGGGGTCCCCCGGACAGGATACACCCTACAGTCCTAATACGTGCATTGTAGGCATGATTGGTGTTTCCGCATTTCCGTAGTGCGTGTGTGTGCTTGTGCCCTGTGCTGGGTTGGCACCCCATCCAGAGTGTCTCCTGCCTTGTGCCCTGATCTCACTGCCTTACACAGGACAAGAACTGAGGTAGTAGATGAATTTTTACACTTTACACTTCTACTTCGGTATAACTGTATTACAGGGACTTGTATGATATTGTTGATATGGTAAACCTTTCTGTAAAAAGACCTTTAATTATAATTTATGGAAGCAGTCTCAGTGCTTTTTACCACCTTTCTGCCACAAGAAATCTTAAGAACAGAGGATTTAGCATTTTTCATTTTCTCATGAAAAGCTGCATTTTGCACCTACGTTTAGATTCCTGTCAAGCTGCTTTGTGGCATCATGAATTACATAAAGCTTTTTACAAAAAACTGCAAACTGAACTGAAAAAACATCACAGTTTCTTTTTGTAAAAACAAGAAACAAAAAAACAATTATATTTCCAATTATATTTCCAGAATACACTTATGTTTTGAAAATTTTAAAGTGCCTTTACAATCTGGTGCGAGACTGATTCGTTGCGATGAGAAAGTACCGAGGGAGTAGTTCAAGGACAGAGTTTGGAAATTTAATGTCCCTTGTTTCTCCATCTTTTTATGCCAAATTGAACTAAAAAAGTGACGATATAAATATTACGAGTTAGAGTAGAAACGTGGTGCAAGCACAAGAAAGACAAAAAAAAACTGCTTGGGATGCAAAATGCAAATCAGTTGTTTTCTTTTAAAAGCATCCTGGACGTGCACATAATGAAGAGTTTTTGTAGAATCATGTCTTCTTTGCAAATCAGGTCAAGCCACTTGACAGGACACTGCATCAGTGAAAAGGACAACCCAAAGTGAAAATGTAGGAAAAGCATATTTATATCCAGCTGTGAACCGGTAATGGAAATATCCATGGAGTAATGAGGACCCAACTGTGCACTGCAAACAATGCTGGAAAAAAAAAAGCAACAACATCCGTGTTCCTTCGATTAAGGGTTTGTCGAAGTGTGTGTGCACTCACAATGGCACAATGAGCACAATACTCACTTTCACATCCAACATTAAAACGTCGAAGTGAAAACAAACAGCGGGATGGAGGAAGACAGGTTGCTAACGCTGATAACGTCCTTGAGTAACATGAATTTTTATAGTTCAATTAAGCACTTTGACTTTGAAAGTTAATTTCACAAACAGAGGAAGATGGTGTCTTGTTATTTACAATCACGACTGCCTTGTTATTCAGCACCATCTTAAGATTTTTTTTCACTGAAGAAGAAAAAAGGCAGCCAGACATTGTTCCACCAGTTCAAAGCATGCGAAGGAACAAAGTCCTTCTCAAAAGTGTCAGACTGGAAGGAGAACAGAGCAGACCGCTCCATCTCTCTTTCCATTTCATCCATTCATTTTCTTTTTTGTTCTTTCTCTACTTAGCTCTTAAGGCCTACAGGGAGAAGTCATGCAGAGTGATGCTAATTGCTACAAAATGAGCGCTTAGCGGTGGGAGTTCACAGGCACTGCTGGTCACTGTTTGCCACACAGAGAAAGGGAGGGGATTTAGGGCTCAAGGTGACCTTCGCACGGCAAATGTCGTAGTCCTGTTCGACTCATCTTTTGTTCATCCAGCTTTCATTATCTTGTTCAGTGCAGTGCTTTTTTTTTTTTTTTTTTTTACAAGCGCTGTCTCGAGAGCTCATTTAATGATTGCTGTGTCTTACCAACATTCAGTAGCACCAGTAAATCCATGTTAAGTCAGCCCTGAATCTAGTCAAGCACCGGTTGACCTTAACATTGAGGAAAAAAGAAAAAAGACAGGGGTGGGCTCAGAACAAAAAAAAAAAAAATCTCTAAAGGGACTCACTGATTTAAAGTATAATCAATACGCTTCCAGGATGGCTCTGTTAGGAATGTGGAAATAAAGTTACCTCATGAAAACAAAGAGGAAAAAAAAAAAGAAAAAAATATATATGTTTTTTGGAAACAGCCTTGATGTTCATTTTTCTTGATGCGTTGGCCAGACGGACTCCATTACATGTAGGTCTCTAAGGAGCATTCCATGTACACCTTCATGATGTTTGTAATTTAACAAAGTGCTGACTGAAATACCTGAGCCCCGGTGGAGGAAAACAGCAAGGGAGGGAAATGAATGAGACAGACAGAGGCGTTCCATTTATTCCTGGCAGCTCCATTAATACGCTTTTATTTATTTCTGCAGTCCGCAATTCAATTAGCATTCAAATTGCTGCACCCCCTGTGCACCTCAATAACAAAACTATGGAGGCTGACAACGTGCGTATGACGCACCGCTGAGAGAGCTGCGCCATGGACAAAGTCAAACAGTTCTTCCAATCACAACGAGAGGACTCCAATCGATTGCTAAACATCACAGGCTCTCTGGTGGTGGCATTGTTTATCTTCCATTTGTGGAGAGAACTAAGGGGATATCGGCAGCTGCAACGGTGCCGCTGTGATCCAGACCGTCCATAAGCTGGCAATTCACCTGGTGTTATGACCTTGCATTGTATTCCTGGTGTTTCAAAGACTCCCTCACCTCCTCCACTTTCTGCACTCGCCCATGCCTCTTCCACCTTTTTGATTTTCTCAGTGATGCTTTCTTTATCTCCATTCACTTTCAGGTTTCTATTACTCTCACAAAGCCGTCTGATCCCCTGAGCCAGGATTGAACAGTAATGTAAAGACCTTGATGGACTGTCAGTAGTGTGCTTCTGGGGGCTTTTATGAGTATCTGTGATGTGGGTCAGTCAGCCAGGTCATGCTGAATATCTCACAGGAATACATCTTGATTCTTTTCTGCTTTTTCAACGGACTTCATCAGTTATATGCTGCAAATGGCCATGCATTTTAGTGTGTACGGTTATTGTACCACATGCAATGACCCAGAAGGCTCTTAAGCAGTGGGCTTGTGTAAAACCACATCATTAATAAGGCACTGCACAAAGAATATAAGTATTACAAAAGCCAGCCTCCTTCCAAGGCAGTCATTTCTGTCTAGAACATCTACTCTGTTGTTCTAGAAAGTATGTCTTGTCTTTCACTCTCCTAAGCAGACTGCTGAGTTTAGACATGTGGTGTGCAACTGAAGTTGTAGCTCTCCTTTAACTATTCAGCCAAAAGGTCAAACATGGATCAATTTAAGACTTTTAGGCTCGCCTGTTAGAGTATAGAGGTCGTCAAAGGGGTCTGTGTGTCAAACCACTACAACAAACCCACAATAAACCATTTAATGAGAACAAAAAATACCCTAAAAGCGTTTTAGGTTTATTTCTCTGAGGGACTCTTAAAGATAGTCTGTTGAAATCTACGACACAGGGTTTTTTTTTACCATGTTTGTCTGAGATCACTCTTAAACTAATTAGATTTTTTTTTTTTTTTTTAGTATTCCTCTCAGGGGACCTTTATGTTTAACCACAAGTTAAGTGTTTTTTTTTTGCTCCTCACTGTTAAAATCCTTTATGAATGTAAACCACCTGCTGTTAAATTCTACATAGTTTTTTTTTTTTAAGTTTATTTTATGGGACAAACCCTTAAAGGTACTATAAGGTAAGGCTTTTTTTTTTCGTGCTTCTTCCTTTGAGAAGAATGAACTTGTAAAGGTTCTATTTAGATGTTGAAATCTTTGTGATGTAATTTTAAGGAAAACTGATATGTACCAGAGAATTCTTGTGAAACTTCTAAAGCCAATTTCATGTGCTTTTAGTAGCAACAGATTCACTGTGTATGGATTTGTATGGTCCCAGTGATAGCCTCAATTTCAATATGAAGCTACATCTCAGGTTTGTCTGTTTTTTAAAAGCTAAGGGTGGGAAAGTTAGCAGCTATCTGTTACAGCTAACCTAGCCCTCTTTAGTTCTTAGTAGTGCTTTTATATCACTAAACGTTAACGATATCATCATCAATAAAAACTCATATACATACACACAATAAATTTGTAGCTACAGAAAAAAACTTTTTTTTCCCCGGTTTGTTTTGTTAGGCAGAAATTTGCAAGTTGAGCCTCAAAATGAGTGGATAATTCTTACAAGATTCTTGTAATCTGAAATTTAAGCAAGTGAACTATATGGCTAAATGCTTTTTCCCCAGTCATTTCTTAGCATTCTGATTAGCTAGAAAATTGCACTTCAGCGAAGGGGTGTTCAAGGGCACTAGAAGCTATAGACACTGAGACCCAAGCATGCCAGAATGCATGACCTGAGCTGTATCTTAGGTGAAAAAATTCACAGACCTATTTCGGAGACCTTGAAGACTTACACCATTCAGTCATATCATTATAACATTCCCCTAGTTTAAAAAAGGAATACAGTAATGTCTGTTTTAAGATTTTTTTTTCTTTGTTTGTTTTTTCAGGAAGAACTCTTATTCGCTCTTCAAAAAAAAAAGTCTACTCCAAAGATATGTTATATGATTTGTTCCTCTGGGGGAAGCCTTAAAGGCATGGCTTTGTGTTCCAAATATGCCCTTGGATACAAATTTTTTAGTTGTGTACTCTTCAAGGCCACAAAATAAGAAAAGTAAAGTAAAGCAGGGCAAATAAAGGAATATTCCTCTTCTGTAGGCTACGCTCACAAAGGTCTACTCGACCTGTCCTTCCTTAAGTAGGACACTCTGGTTTCAGCATGCCTTAAAGACATCCCGGGCTAAATGAAGGATTGCCATCTCCAGCTCAACCTGCAAGGGACAAAGCTTCTTGTCGTGCCAGCAATTCCTTCGCCTCAGTACTACAGTACGTCACTTTCTAGCTTGTCTCTTTGTTGTCATTACAATCGAGGTCAGAAGAGCTAACCCGGTCATTGTTGTTATATTCAGGTCATCTCCTGATCTTTAGATTCAGATTTGATCTCTATAATAATATTGGAATATGTTAGCCAATGTATTGTGCAGGCAGTTCACAGCAAATAGGTCTTATCCCATAGATATTTTTCAACAGACATTCAATGTTCATGTTAAAAGATCATTATGATAACTGCATCATATGGTCGGTTTTTTGGGGTTTACTTTAGACACTTCCACCTTCTCCAAAACATTCCCATGAAATTTGAAACAGATTCCCTCCTCATACCTTGGGTAGATTAAACATTCTATCCTGCATAAAGAAATAACTGAACACAAATGGACTCCAAATACTTCTTAAACCAGTAACTAATGCTATGATTAGGAAAGCTTTTTGTCCTATTGTTTAAAGACACTGATTGTCTTTCCAAACAGATCCAAGTCTAAGCACCTTACAAGCCAAGATATGTACTGTAAGTGAGATATGGCTACTTTGAAACACTGCTGTTGGTGTTTTTTTGTTTGTTTGTTTTTGTTGTTTTTTTTTTGGAGGGGGGGGGACTTTTTTCAAAAAAAACTTGACTGGAACGTTAACTACTATTACTGTACGTACTAGTGTATTACAGTATATACATTAGTATATAATACTAAATACTACATTCTATATCTAGTATGTATAATACTACATAGTGAATTTGTTATGTTTCCTTAACTCCAATCCATGAGAGTTTGTGACTCTGAATGTATCTTCTACAGTATGTGTTTTGGATCAACTGGTATATAATCTGCTCTGCAGCTCTTGTATCGTTGCCAGATCATTTACTCTGTAGCTGCTTGGTTTTGTATTCTGCCTCACTTGGAAGTTGCCACAAATAAAAGGAACTCCCAAAAGGGGATAAATATAAATGTAAATTCACTCCAGGCTGAAAGGATGCTATTGTGCCTTTTTTTTTTTTTTTTGGCTCTCGTGCCTTTCCTAACTCCAGGGAATGAATTACAAAATTTCAGAAGACACATGGATATCGAAACATCAACAAGACATAATGTAGGTGAAGAAAAAACAGTGTCCGCAAGCAAAGAAAGCCATACATTCACACACACACACACACACACACACACGTATTCACACACGCCCTTACCACGTCTGACCAAAAAGGGTTTGGTGTAGTCCCAACTGTCATTGTCGTTTCTGATGACGTTGAGGCGTGAGGGCTAAAATGAGGGAGGGAGAGAGAAAGCACAGCGGCAGTGCATGTGTGTTAGGCTCCACCGGTGGGTGTGTGTATGTGTGTGACTGTGTCTAAGTGTGTGCAGGAGTATGTGTGTGTGTGTGTGAGCGCTGCAGATTTACCCGAGCGTACTCGATTTTCAGTGTGCAGCAGCCGGCGTATATGTCGGCCCCGTTGAGGGCCGCTTTGGCCTTCTGGGCATTCTGGACCGATTCAAACGTGGAGGACAGCCAGTCAAGGAAAATCATAGCAAAGCCCAAGTCACTGCATGCATCTGAGCATTTAGGGCTCAATCCAGACCAAAATTAGACATAGACTGATAACTAGTTCTACACGTCTCCCTTTCATTTGAAAAGCAGTTAAAAACATAGACAGGGTTTTTAAGCCAGCAGTGCACTCAGTAAAATATATAGAAAAACTAAATGTCTGTCAATGTGAGAGAGAAAGAAAAGAAAATGCGTATATTTAGAGTGCTTTCACGCCTCTATTTGACGAGACAGAATCAGAGAATTGAAGCTTTTGGTTCGTTTGCTGTTTAGTGACAGAGCAAAAAACATTGCCTAAAAGGGTACATGGTGCTGAAAGCAAACTTGTTATACAAAATCATTCATTTAGAAACACTGTGACAGAAAAACAAAAGTAAGTTTTGTGACAGAAATCAAAAAATCCCCCAAGGACCTGCAAACACTGAGCCGGCACTAAATAAATGATAATTATATACAGTAAATAACTACATGAAGACATTCCCTCAGTCCAATTACTCAAATTGCATGTCATTTCTACAGCACTACAGCTCTGTCCTTTTGCTCAGTTTGCGCATCGCGGCACAGCTTAGCAGCTCAAATCTATGATAGAAAATTGCCCTCAAGACGAATTGAAATGGTTATTTTTATGCTTCTATATTCAAAAAAGAGAAAAAACGATCTCAACTCTCAAGCGAAGATCAGATCTGTGAGTAAACATATGCGGGGGACAATAATCCAGAAACACAACACTGTGGGTTGTATAATGGCCAGGCAAAGTCCAAGCCAAGGCTAGCTGTCTAAACAATTTCCGAGTCCATATGTTCAAGCCACTTTTCAGAGGAGCATATTAGCCAGAATGGAGGCAAAGCCAAGCAAGATGTCTACATGTGCAAACTGAAGTCCCTTCTGACTTTCCCCGGTTTGATGGGCTATAATATGAGAATGCTTGATATAGACTGTGGCAGCATAACCCCTAATAAAGCTCGAATATCCCTGGATATTATGTAATATCCATCCAAGCGCTCCGCTTTACCGAGTAGCTTTTGAAGCATCTGTGTAAATTGGAGCAAAATCGGATAGTGCACTTTTGATGAGTATCCTGCTTGCATGAGACAAATGAGGAGAAACAATGTTAAAAAGATTTTTTTTTTTTTTTTTTTCAGATCATCTCCTGAGCATCTCATCAATGTCAGGCTTGTTCAGTGTGTGTTCCCACAAAAATGTCCGCAGGGCTAGGCATGTCTTTTATGGGTCCAGATTTTGATTGGAATCATATGGAGCAGAACCCTTTTTCCTATAAGTGACAACATAGTTACTTCCCTCTGTCACACGCAGACACGTACCCACTATGTCTGCAAAAAATTGGGTGAATGCAGTAAGAACTTGGCAGAAACACAGGAGAAACTGGAAATGAAGTAGTACTGTCTCCCTTGACGTAGAGCTGCCACGCGGACATATTAACAAAAGGCCTGGTGAGGACATGGTTGAAGCAAGATGCAGGAAGAACTGTACATGTAATAACTACAGCAATAACTACACCTCTTAGGGACTATAAGCATGACTCGATTGGCTGGCATTCTGACTGAGTTGTCACTGGGATGTCACTGGGATGTTGCTCCGTCAATGGAGTTCTCACAACAACTTTTTCAGGCTTGTGCTGTGATCATGGTGGGTCCATGCCATATTGCAGAAGACATCATATTAAGTTCATATTAAGTTCATATTTAGTGCTTACTATGTTTACGGTGTGCATGCAGGAGGTAATCATCTACGGGGAATTTAATATAAATACTGGATCCAATTTCTCACATCGGTGTGCATCACAGGATCTTAGTAAACGTGTGATAAGTGGCTGGTAAGAGCATGGTGTGTGCTGCTCGGTCATAGCAATATCTCAGATCAATCTCACTGATGAGCACAGGATCATGTGAATGATAATAAATTACTGACAATACAGACACATTGAGGACCTGACAGACACGTCTAGGAAGCTGGATGAACCTGATAAATGCACGATTTTGCATTTTGACCTCGCTGCGTTCATCAATATTTTTAAGATGCAGTTGAAACTATATATGTCTTTGGAGGCAAAGCACTCCTTACAATCAGTTACCAGTTAACCAACATTTCATTTAATCTCAGAGCAGAAATTGTCTTTGTTATAAGAAATCTTTTCAGTCACTAGAACATATTTACATATAATCCTAGCAGAAGTGGGCACAGGGTGAGTTGAATTTGGACGAAAAAAGTGTGGCATGTTTAGGTCGAAGAAGGACTTCATATTTTCAAATTACAGCCAACTCACTTCAAGGTTTTGTTTTGTTTTTCAGTTAACAAGCTTTCGGGCAGGCTAGCTATCTAAAATTAGACTTGTTAGTCTAAAATCTAATGTGCTTCATTTCTATTTTGATGGCATTCATCACCATGACGTCCCACTTTGACTGTAGCATCTAACAGTCAAGCTGTACAAGTAGCTCAAAGCTACAGAGAAAACAAATAACATGCTTTGTCATGCTATGCCTAATTAAACAAAACTAACAGCAAAATAAATGTTGGCTGTGGCATGTGTAGTGGTGAAAATGTTTAAATCTGTCTGAAGAATCCTACAGAGGAAGAGTTCATTTGAATTCATAGTGATTTTTACATTAAGCCAGTTAGTCAAGCACCCAGAGCTGGGCTGCTAGCCAGTTAGCTACTGCACGTAGCTAGGTTTTCTTATCTTTTCTTATCCTTTAATACTGCTTCATTTTATCTGACACACTGTAGTTAATTTTTATCTTGGAGTTAAAACTAGTTCATCTTTATTAATCTAAAAAATAAATCTAGTTTAGATAGCAAGCTAAGCTAGTTACTTAACTATTAGCTAGGACAGGTTGTGTGATGTGTGAGGTTTTTATCATTATTATTATTTTATTATGTTGGCTCAGGGCAGCTTTTTTCCATGAAAAAAAGAAACAAAACCTTTAGCCAGCCATGCTTGGTATTGTACCCCGGCATACGAACATCCCGCCTCATGAATTTTTGCCTTAACAACTAAAATTTCGCAAGTAATTTACTTCGGCATACAACGCATTTTCAGCATATGAGCACCCGAACCGAGCCAAAACAAACGCCGGCTAATGTCCGGAGCCATGTTCTGTTTTTTGATTTGTGGGTTTTTCTTTTTCTTTTTTCTTTTCTTTTTTTGCATTTTGTAGAAGATTTATTGGAGACATACAGTAGCACCACGAGTCCCAAGAATGTTATTAAAAATAAAACGGAGCCACTTTCAGGTTCGTTTTTATAGCAGCTGGTGCCAAGGAGAATCATACATTAAGGTTAAGTAATTTAATGTCTATTTATTTCATATTTTACTTCATTGGAAATTGGTAATACTTTTGGTTGGCTGGAATAGGTTATCTGCATTTACATTATTTCCAATGGAAACGTGTTTTTCAATAAGAATTTCCACCTCAAGGACTCGCCTCTGGAACAGATTAAATTCATATGCCGAGCTAACACTGTATTAAAATTTTTATGGCAATTTAGCTGGTAGCCACATTTGTGATGATCACATGACTGCATTTCCTTTTACCTTTATATGTACCTATACATGCAGATGTATATTCTTGACTTTCACACAAACACAAACACAATGCCCTGTTACTGATCCTCCCGTGTGCCTCTTTCCAGTAAGGATATTCCACCATGGCCTGAATTCCGTTGCGCTTGAAGATGACGATGCGTAGCACGTTGCCGATAGGGTTGCACACTGTGTATAAAACATCCTGTAGCATAAAAAAGAAGAGAGTCCCAATTCAGAAAGGGGTACTTGATACTTAATTATCTACAAAAAAAAAAGTGCTTCCATAAATCACACATCAGTGCGCAGTGAGTAGCTTCAGAACAGCAAAGCATCTTATCAGGCTATTAATCAAGCCTAGTGCCTTTTGATATGCAGATCCATTCCTATTGAACGCCTCACACCAGCTAAACTAGCGGTAAAGCAGCGCCTATTATGTAATCTTGACTGTGTCTGTTCAGGTCACTGATGCATAAGAGAGACCGGCAAGAGCGTCAATTGGTGGATTCAGTCAGAACTTCTATAGTTATGATCAATGAGGTTTCTTCTGACTAGCCATTAAAATAAGATTATTGCACTAGATGATTGCCATTGTTAGTAGTCTTGGTTTGCTGGGTTTGAGATAAGGGAATGAAGGCTGTTATCAAATTGGTATTGTTGTTGTTGTGATGTAGCAATGTGTTGGAGCTGCATGAGTGCAGCAGTCCCGGTAATCGGGTGCGATTCAAAAGCATTAAGATAACCGTGCTGCTAAGCCGACATACTTATCAACTACTGCCGCGTGTTTTTCACCTTGACGGAGTAATTCAGCCGTCATTCAACTTTGCAGATGTGTTCTTCCATCTTTGCCTTTGACACCCAGATTTAAAACGATCATCTTGTCGCATCCGTCTTAGTCTTTCCGCCTGATTTCGTGTTTCACAGCCTCTTTCATTGTTCGAAAAAATTTAACTTTTTCAAAGCAGGGGTTTCAGTTTCCGTGCAATCTTTTTTTTTTAAAGGTCATGACATTAACATTGTCATGAAAATAAGATAAGGTAGGATGCAAGTGTGGGTGCTTCGCTTGTTTTTATTAAATTTTTTTAATTGAGGGCAAATCAGGAGACGTTTCGATGTCTGTTTTGGGGGTTAAAAAACACAGACAGGGTTGATTAATTAACAAACTAATCAGGCGGTAACACCAAACAACTGAACACAATGGGTCACAGATCGACCAAGGCCTGTGATAAAACATCAATAAGAGTGAGATCCACAATGCAAAGAGGAAACGTATCATAGGTTTGTATTAGAATAATATCTAATAGCAGAATAACAGAATTATATCGGAACGTTTTACACTTTTCCTGGTCATGGAATGCCTTTAAATTAAATTCCATATTGATGTCATTAATTTTTTTCACCATGTGGCATTATATCTTCGATTGTTCATTTGATAAAACATCAGGTAGTAGGTATTTTTCTGGGTAAAAAAAAATGTGACTGATAGTAAAACTCCCATGAGAAAAGCAAATCTACAGATTTTAAACGACCTATTAAGTATCTCTAAGGTTGAAAGGGAAGCTAGATGAATCTTCACTTCGCCTTTTATTCTGAGGTTATTTGGCGAGAAGTGGATACCCGATTGACTTTTTATTATGGTAATGGTGTCGCTAAATGCCACTCACCACATAAATGCAGTGTAATAGATTGTCAGGTTTAGGTTTACAGGAGAACTCTTTATATAATCTGCACATGCAAAAATAACTTATCAGAATCCTACTCACTGTAGTGATGGGGTAAAGTGGATTCTGAATGGAGAGCAGCAGCACTTTGTTCCCGCTGTTGGGGTCGTCTGCGTTTGTGGGTCGTGTGATGCGCTTGCTGGTTGAGTAGTTGAAATAGGCTTGCTGTCCCGCGATGTACACGGCCTCTCTGGAGCCACAGCCTACGCAGCGGTCAGCGCTCTCGACATCCTCGAACTCCACCAACGCCTGCCTCTTAAACGGCATCATCATCACGTAGCTGCAAGCGGACATGGCAGAAGAAATCATTTTTATAATGTAGTATTGTTTAATCTTCCATTCTGTGGACATAAAATTGAATTGAATGTGATGTGCATTAAATGCACCAACTGGATCACATTTATTCCAAGACTAGTAATAATATTTGCCCATATGGCTTGTGGTGATGCGAGTGATAAATAAAAGATCACAGCCGTCCATGAGCTGTGAAAATTCATTTCTGTTCTTCATTCTGCACCTCCAACATCAGAGTCAGGGCATTGCTTTGCATGGCATACAAATTATCTTTTGATTATTAAATTTGCATCAGCTGCCCATCCTCGTGTTTAAGTGGTCACAGCATCACAGTCTCACTTGGTGTAGGCTCTGACACTGAATGCTGATGCTCAAGCCCTTTTTGACAACTGCATTTAAAACTAGACAATTTATAGAACGGCAGTCCTAACTGTTCTTCCTGCAGTAATAGATGAATCTAATCATTAATATGGTGAGATTTTATGTCCAAGGATCTGTTTAAGATCGAGTCCAATGTAACAGTAAGTAAGTTTTCTGGCACAGAAAGGTTTTAAAACAGAGCAGTTTGCACTCTTTGTACCAGTTGGCATAATATTATCATGATAACTAGGTGCTGATTTGCTTTGTATTGTGATTATTACATGATTTTATAACTATCCCAATTGGTTTTTATCAATATATATATATTTTTAAGATTTTGGTACAATTCTAAACAAACTTGTTGTGCTGCCTGCAGATGTGTGAATAGTTTAGAGTGTGCCACCTGTACGATTATAGAGAAACAGCAACATTTGACCACCTCAAATGCAAACATACGGCAGTCTCCGACTTACAAACGAATGCCGTTCCAGGTCACGTTTGTAAGTTAGATTTGTTCTTAAGTCCGACAAAGTGAGTCTTATGACACAAATATACAATGTAGAGCATACCAATCCACTTGACTAAATCTCTCTTCCCTTTCCCCCAAAACCGTAACTGCACCTAAGCAAATGAATCGCACACATCAAATGTAACTTTTGTCTCTGCACCTTTAAATCGCAAGGCGAATCCGGATGCTATTTTGTCTCAGAGCTGTTTTCCACTGTATTGGACTGTGAACTCTGTTTGGTAGATGGAGGATTTTCCAAAATTAGGATAATTCACCATCAGGACAGCTTTACAGGACAGACAGACACGTGCTCCCGAGCTGATTCATCGAAATCAAGCCGACTCATTTCTCCCACACCCCCACACATGTACAATATACCAGACTTTGGACATTTTATACTGTACATCCACTTACCCACTGAAAAGATTGTACAATATATAATTGTAAATATTGGTAGCTGGTGCGTTGATAAAAGATACAGATAAGAACTGATCACGATATGTAACTGAATCTATTTTCCCCCAACTATAGTAGCTAATGACAGCATGTAGCTGGTTTCATGGATATTTTTCAACATTAAACGTAAGGGAGTAAGGGTCCATCCACACACCATCAGGTGATGGTAACTCCCCTCCCTAGAGATAAAGCCGCTGATTTAATGACAATCTTTCACGGGATCAGGTCGCCAGCTTGACACCTAACTGTATTGGAGCAGTTGAGGGTGAAGGCTCAAGCTCAAGGGCTTGAACCGGGGATCTTCTGATCAGCAGTCAGACCGTACTAAAAATAGGCGTATATTAAAGATGCAGAGATTGATCAGCCTGTTATTCTGTGCCGAGCATTCACAGTCACAACAGAAAAGCATTCGCCGTATCATTTAGAGATAACAAATTCGAATCCTGCTACAGCCACCAGTAGAGGAGTCAAGGAAGCAGTCCACGCAAGTGACAGCTTCACCCTCCCTGAGTTGATACTGTAGATGTTGTCTCTTTTTCAGTTGGATTTATTTTTATGCAAAAAGCTCTGCCTAAAATGATGACAGTTTCATCCACCTGTATTTACTCGGACCAACTTTTAACACCCAAATGTTTGTGCATGCTGACAGTTTGAATTTTTCAAAAGAAAGAAAATCAGAATTGCAACCAGGAAATGACATTTCATTCTGTGCATCTCTACTACAAATCGATTAAAAAGAAAGTATGAGTGTTTTTTTAATAGAATTTTAAGACAAGAAACCGCATCATGTTAATTATATCCCTGTAACACAGATCGTGCTGTTTTATTCCTTACATGGGTTCCTACGGGATTTATAGAAATTTCACGGAGGTGCGATCTGGGCTTCACACTCATCCCAAAGGCATGTCTGGCTTAAGGCAAAGGAGTACCAGGAATTTTCATGGGTTCCAGTACAAACAAAAAATATTTCACATGATTGCAGCATCTCATTTCAAAGTCTTTATTGGATGACTCATGATCTCCCTTTCTCAGCCTGTGGAAATCCTGCGTGAAGTTTCTATAATGGTAAAAATTTACACTTTTTACAAATGTGAAGATTAAACAGAGATCAGTGAATCATCAACTCTTGTTTTTCTCCTCTTTAAACAATCAATGTTATATGCTTCCTATTTCAAGCGAAGTTCTGGAAGGGATCTACAGTGGCTTAAATACAATGTCACAGCCTGCCACTTCCTATAAGACGTTCTCGCAGAGACCTTCGCTGATGTTCCTGTCGGCCTAAAAATACCCTAATGCACTACTCTATTTCCACTCAGCTGCACCGGAAAGAAGCAGTGGGGCCTAATCCCGTGCCATCCGATACCCTCCGAACATCATTATCACACACTGACCTTATCCAACATATCTAATGGCGAAGGATGGGGGTTGACCGATCGTAACGTTTTATGATCAGGCACCTCACACAAGTTAAACTCTTTTTCTTTTAATCTTCATGAATCCTCCAAATACTATTAATTCCAACTGTAATGTGAATTATTATTATTATTATTATTTTTTTTAATACACAAATTGAGTATATTCAAAGCTCAGCAATATGAGATTTTAAACAGCAGGCTCTTGAACTAATCTAAAAAGAAGTTAAAATTTTTTACAATTTGAAATGAGGGCCATTAAGTATTTCGCCGACCAAGTGTTCGGGTAATTAAATACGTCTTTCGTTTCGGCAGTGTAGACAGAACGTCCTACCGATATTAATGCCCCTAAAATAAAAACAGTAACCAAAGACTTCCTAGAACACTTACACTTCGGAGGAAGGGAATGAGCTCAGCGATGCTGTCATGGTCTCTAAATATATACAATGGAGCAGGCTGAACAAACAGAGCCAATAATACATTTACACAATGCTGTCTTTATCACATATCAGGAAAGATTTGATCGAATCTGAACTTTGCTTAAGTTTTTCGAACATTTAAAGTAACAAGTTTTTAAACATGTGAAATGAGAATGTGACGTTACAGAGAAACCGGAAACCCGTCTGTCCTGATGACTTTCCCATTGTGGAAAAACTAGCGTCTGTCCCAAAGCACTGGCACTGGAGGCTCCTTCCATTCAGGATAAGTAAACTTCTTCATATCTCAGATGAATTCACCATGTCAATATTGATTAGGCTAAGACTGCATGAATAATCCACCACTACTGTATCTACCAAGTACTTCTAAATGAGCTACTTCTTATTTCCCCACCTCTGACACCCTGACAGATCTGAGCACAAATGGGTATGACCCTCCCATAACTAATTAATTATAATTAAGTACAATAAAAAAGTACTACCATTTATAGCTGCGAGAAAATAAGTGCCGTTCTTCAATTAATAAAAAATTTTAAAAACAATTAGTTGTTTAAATAAAATGCTGTGTATGAGAGGAATTAACCACATTGGACAATAATCCACCTTGGGGTGGTAACAGTTCAACTCTTCATTTTTTTGCTGAGTCACATCACACCGCTTCATCGATTATTTTTCCATAACAGGGCATCCTGCCGTTTTATTACATACATAAAATGCATTATAACTCTGTGTGACTTTGGCAGATTGACAGTAAAGAAAACAGAGAGCTGAACATTTGAAGACTATGTAAGAGATTAAAAGTTTTGAGTTCCTACAAACAGATGTGAATTGTAAAAAAAATATATAAATAAATAAAAAACATATATACGATTCTTGTGCTCTACTTTTAATCTCTAAAATAGCTCACAAAAATAGATTATTTTAAAACTGCTATTTATTAGCTCCAGCAGAAGTGGTTTTAAAGTACAAAACAACTTTTGCATATTGTCACTAGTTATATATCAGTCACTAATTAGAAAGCTTTAGCTTAAATGATTCTATATCAGTATATTATAGATGGGGGAAAACAGTTTCAGTCATGTATCGAGATTCCTGTTCATGTACAGCCACACTGACTTCAAAATCAATCCATTTGAGGGGTAAAATGTTGTAGTTCCACTATGGTCCTAGAGGTGGTGCACTCTAAACTACTGCAGCAGCGCATCCCAAAAAGTGTGGTAGGGGCAAATTACTTCGCCAAGTTTATTTAGAACTGTAATAAAATCAGCATATGTATAAAATCATGATGTTAACAGAATAGCAATAAAAATGAAAATCAGCACGTTGGTATCGTAATAATATTGTATCGGCTGGTCCCTGATGATCCCAGTCCCTACGGTATACAAACGTTGTTCAATTTACACTTTGATCTTACCGATTGATTGATCTCTTTGCTCTAATTGATTTATTTATTTGACCCAAATTGTTTGCATGGATCCCACTGATCTATTTAATCCCTCTGATCTCATTAATCTATTTGATCCCATTGAGCTCTTTGATCTACATGATTTATTTCGATCTCTTTGATCTGCTCGATCGAAATCGATCATGCCGATCCCACTGGTCTACCTGATCTCCGTGAACTCATTCATCTATTCGTTCCCATTAAGCTCTTTGTTTTCAGTTAATTTAAAATACAAACAAATGATTGAATCTTTCAAAAACATTTTACCAGATGTTTCCGAACTTCTCCAGTGCCTCCACCAGGTCGGCTTCCACCACCGACTCGCAGAGTCCCCGAACGTGGACCACGGGGGACGGCGCAATCCTGTGGGTCTCATCTCCATTATCCTGCAAGGCAAGAAAGCACATTGTTTAGAAAAGAAAGTGGAGAAATAACACAAGAATGGTGTAAGTTAGGCAGAGAAGCAGTTCTCAACTCCTCTTGCCTCAGGATCCACATTAATCATTCATGATTAAACTGCAACTGGAATGCAGTTTAACTTTCCGAACCTTCTAATTTATTTCACAATATGAACAGTGCAGTAACAGGCAAGGCTCTATTCATGCGCTAAAACATTACACAAAATGAGCTTTTTTATTTCAGTTTAAACCCTACAAAGGCAAACAGATTAAATCCTCCAAAACAAAAAACGCTGCTTTTATCCTCTTTACTTAAGACTGCAATAACAGAATAATAAGGACACGCTTAGGCATTAGAAGAAATACTGTACAAGAGAAGGAATGAGACCTAGGAGAGGACAAGAAAGAAAACTGTAGCTTCCAGGGCAATCATCAGGGTCCAAGCACCTTTAGCAAATATTGCTCCCAGTTGCCAGTTCTTGCCAAGTTACACTGAATAATAAAGTCCATAGATTAACATACTTATGAAGTTTTATGAGAATTGCTCAATAATAATTGTATGAAATGTCTGCTGAAAGCCAACTGACTGAAGGATGTTTTAACATCACTTAGCGGGAATTAAAATCCAATTACAGATCACCAGGACGATGCAGCACACTAAATTACATTAGACTGCTTAGATCAATTAGATTTACAGTTCCTGAGAAAGTTCTCATCTCAACTTAGCACCGCCCACAATGAGTGACCCTGCCCTAAACTCTGCACATGACCTTCGATACTTGTCTAGCACATGTCTTCCAAGTTTTTTTCGCAAATGTTTACTGAAAGAAAGAAAGAAGAAGAAAGAAAGAAAGAAAGAAAGAAAGAAATGGAAACAGAAAACGAGGTGTGGTAAGGGTATGAAAAATGAGAGAGGAATAAAGGAAGGAAATAACAAGACAATTAAGAAACTAGACAAACAAATCAGTGATTGAAGAAAAAAGAAAGAAATATTCAAATAAAATAAGTAAAAAATTAGGGAAACAGAAAACAAGAAGCAGTAAAGAAACCGAGAGAAGATGATGGAGAAAAAAGAAAAGTGAAAAGAGAGAGGGAACAAATATAAATGAAAGGAAGAACAAAGGAATTAAAGAAAGAAAGAACTACGGAAACCAGAAATGGGAACTGTGTAAAGTGAAATGTAAAAAAATGAAGGAAGAGACAAAGAAAGAAAGATAATATAAAAGAAGAAGCAAGAAACTAGGAAAACAGAAAATAGAGATTACATTAAAGAAACAGGGAGATAATGATTGGGAAAAAAGGTGGAGATACACCCAAAAAAAAAACAGAAAATATCAGAAACAGGAATAAAGGGAGATAAATAATAAGGCAATCACAATAATAAGGCAGTCGAGAAAGAGAATGGAAACTGATGTGCAAAACGTCAAACGTTTATCAAACACCTGCGACTTAAAGTCCAGTCTGGAGAAGTGTTCAAGGAAACACTACACTTCTTATTGTAACCTGTCAGTAATATTTTCTATCAGTGTGTGATGATGTCAGAGAGCATCTCCTGCAGGAGGTCACGACCCTGTAAAGACGTGCTTCATGATAAAAGATAACGATGCACATAAAGACCTCTGTGGACACGGGACGGCCTTGGAGCTTAGTTGTGTACAAGCTGAACAACGAGCACAGACGGAGCGAGAAAAGTTCATCACTGTCATGTACCGTGTCTCGTACCACTCTAAACATTAATACCACTGAGCTCCGGCTTTGAGCTCCGAGATATCGACATGAGAGACAGACAGATACACTTTCCATTACAAGCAATGCAAAGCAGCTGGTTATGTAAAGAGGTGCGAGTGCGTGTGTGTCTGTGTGTTTGTGTGCCAGATAAGAAAGAAAACACTAAAATGAGACGTGTATAGCAGGAATATGAAAACATTACATTTTGCATCACTTCTGCATGCTTCACTACACCGCATGATTGAGTCACCGCTTTACAATCGCCATTGATCAGCGAAGCGACTCGTTCGAGTGGGAACATTTTAAATGTTATTAACTTTAACAGCACTTCAGCAGCAAAATGTGACCCAAATAACTGCGCACAAAAAAAAAGAAAAGAAAAGAAAAAAGCCTAGCTGTAATAATCTTTCCCAACAAAATTAGCTTTTCTCATTTAATTGTAAGCATGAAAGGCTTTAAAAAACTAACAGAATGAGCTCCTGGTCCCTTAAAGCGAGTACTGAAATAAATCATTTCTAATGTTTCCTTCAGAAAGCAATAATATGGAAATATTGCTATAGTAAGTACCAGGACATTCTCGTGGCTTAAATAATGATCATAACTAAACTAAAGAGAGAGAGAGAGAGAGAGAGAGAGAGAGAGAGAGCAAAGAAAGAAGGAAGGGAGATGAGGAATAAGACACAAAAGTAAGAAAAAAAAAATTGAAAAGAATACGTAATACAAAGTCAGATTTGAGACGAAATGCCAGCGGATCAGAAAAAAGAGAGGAAGGAAAGAAGGTGGGAGATAAGTTGCAAAAGTAAAAGAAAGAAGAGAAAAAAAATAATACCCAGTCTAATTTTTAAGAATCGAGACAGAATGCCAGAAGCGAAAACCAAACACCAGCAAAAAAAAAAAAAAAGGATGGAAGGAAGGAAATAGAGGAAACAAAGACAAGAAATACAAAAAAGAAATAGCATGGGGAAGACCCATCTTATCATGACACGAAAAGCAAGGAAGGAGGGAAAATAAGAAGAAAAAAAAAGTAAGAACGAATGATAAAAATAAAAATGAAGAATATCAGAAATGTAAACTGAACATTAGGAAATGCAAAAAAAAAAAAAGGGGGGGAGAAAGGAAAAATAAGAAATATGGAAAAAATTATTTTAAAGAACTAATAAGTGAATAATAAAATATAAAAAATATATAAAAAAGATGAGTGCAATAAGAGGAAGAAAGAAAGAAGAAGAAGAAAGAAAGAATTTGAGAGATTACCAAAAAGAGAAATTCAATATCAGGAAAGGCAAAAAAGAATGATGAAAGGAACGAATATTAGAAGAAGGAGGAAGAAGATTAGTATAAAATGAAAATGAAGGAAGAAATGAAGGAAGAAAGAACGAAAGAACAAAAGGAGGTGAAAGAAGGACAAAATGAAAGAATATCAGGGCACGATTGTAAAACAAAAGAAGGAAGAAAGTAAAGAAAGATCAGCCTTGAGTCTCTCTTTCTGTCTCCATCCTTCTTTCAATCTCTTTTTATAGGTCACTGTCTCTCTATATCTCTCCGTCTCTCTTACTAAACCCCCACCGCTAAGACCACGTCCCCACCCCAAACAAGATAGAAAACTCCGAGCGGTTTGGAGGTGGCCATTTCTGTCGCTGTGGACGTGCAAGTCTGAGCGGTAGAGGTGCGGCCACGGCATCACAACCTTTCTGTGTATTTGAGTCACACTTGTGCAATAACCGACAAAAATAGTCTCAGAGCTGTCAGTAGTCACACATACACATGCTGCATACACACACACACACACACACACACACACACACACACGCACAAAGCAAATCAGCAATAAGATTTACAGCAGTGTACTATCAGTGTACTGGCCTTCATCCTTTTATGCCAAGGACGTTTCATCCTTCTCTGTGACATCATCCAGAATTCGGCACGGCGTTGTTAAATCCTTCATTATGATTGGTCGGAAAGTGTTGATTAATGTTTCACTAACAGCAGGCCTGACAGGCGTGCCAGCTGGAACTCGAATTGATATTAATATGCTCGTTTGTGAATATGTTATCCTTGATGATCATTGATATGGTGATGTTTTTCCCGTGAAGAGACTTTTTTTTTTTGTTATATCTGGACGGAGCTCTGGTGTCTCCTCTTTTTTGTAAAGAGAAAGCCATTAGAAAAGATGATATTGCGCTTGTTTGTTTAGTCTTATTAATGAAAAAAAAAAAAAAAAACAGGCTGGTAAGGGAACAGATGTTTACGCTCTAATAATGAAAGTAATAACAGGAACATGTTCCATAGACTTTCCACAATATTAAGTCTAAATGGATAAAAAAAAAAAAATAATAAAAAAAAATGGCAACTCTTATTGATTATTTTACTTTTAACAGCATGCTATGTTGTTTTTTTACTCCAATAAAAAATCTATATTCATAAAACTCCCTGAGACGACAGTAGGAAGAAACCTTGAGAGGAACCAGACTCAACAGAGAACCTGTCCTCATTTGGGTGAAATCAGATAGCAGGGATTGATCTGCAGTCGTTCATTATGTGTGTTAGGAGGCTGCAAGTTCAGTATAACGGGAGAGGTGTTAAGTTAATATGAAGTCCATTTTCGGTACAAAACTGTGTGGGAATTTCAGTCATCGGAGAACAAAAAAGGTCTCATGACTTTCTATAGACAGTCGCCTTTCTGCTCCATCCTCCAGTAGAAAATAAAGACAATCTAACAATCTAGGCGGGAAACAATCTGATCTATCTTTATCTTTAACGGTCTTGTGTGTATAAAAAATGGGCCTGTAAATGAGACCTGATGAAGTTATTATCCGCCAATTACTGAAGGGCACCAAAAGTCAAAATCTGAAAATGATAAAATGACAGTCTCTGCAGAATAAAGATGAAGGATCTGAATAAATGGAATAGCCCTTGGCATGTTAATAATATAAATTACTATAGATTGCAGAGGACCAGAGCCACATTTAAATTATGTTGAAATGTCTTCTAAAAAATGAGTTTTGTAATAACATTTGACTTAACACAACCCAAGCATATATTTTCATTGCACATTTTTAGATATCTGAATGTGTCGGGTGTTAATTACAGTCTACAAATTAAGGCTGAAAATGAGACAATTCACCTTAAGAAATTCAAGCTGTAAAACATTTGCTACATTATTTCACAATATTCATAATCTTATTTATATTTATTATCCACATTAATATTAATATGTGGAATATTTCTGTCATTACTATACTGCATGAAATAATGATTATGGTATACTTGAGAGATTAAGTGTTCAATGTAAAATGTCTAATATGTAATTAATATATATGTAAATAAAAGTCTAAATTTTTAATAAAGGAAAAATTTTTATATATATATATATATATATATATATATATATATATATATATATATATATATATATAAAATATGATCATTATAATAATTATTTGTGTAATTAGTAATTATATTTCTCAGTACAGTACATCTAAAAAAAACATTTTATTTCACTATTTTCTTTTTACTAGCATATCCTAGTGTGGAATTTGGTTTGTACAACAGGTTACTGACAATATACTTGGAGAAGTATGTTAAAGTGAACTAGAAATGTTAAGTTAGTATGGAATTTATTAGGTTCACATTTTGAAGTCATGCAATGTAGACTGCGATTATTGGAAAGTTCAAGAATTAAATAATTTTAGGTTTTTGTTTTTCTCATACTTAAATTTCAGATGGGAGAAAATTCACCTTTTAGCGCTAAATAAACTAAAACTTTATTTCACAAAAGTAGTGTAAACATTTAGTATATTAGTTCTATAATAATAACTGTTGATAATTATTGTGGTATAATTATTTTAAATCAACAACAATACTAGTTATTAGCAATAACTGTAGTAGTAGTAGTGTAGTATTTCTAATACTAGTATTCGCAAAGTCTTGCTAATACTGTATATACAAAGTATAAACTAAGCCTAAAGTTACTGAGTACTTTCCTCCAAGTTCACTTTAGCCTGCTTGTAGAAACTGAATGAACTTGTGCTGAACAATTTACAAGTTTTTCACACAGTGTGAACTTGTCACAAGGTATTTGCTTGTGAATTTGTACAGAACCGCATCGCCATCACTAAACCCCAATCATTCATTTCACAAACTGACTTTCTGTGATTTATCTCTATAATTCCTTTCTCAGCAGCATCTCACTCCATGATACATTTTAAATCTACATCTACTGTTTTAAGTAGTGACAGTAAAACGACGACTATCCTGCTCTCCATCGTCATTACTGTCGCCGTCAATGACAGCTCACACATTCTGTCTCCATAGAGACATCCACCGTGGCACAGAGATCCTCTGATCATAAATTCCATGCTTGGTTGAAATAAAACAGAATTATGAAAATGAGAAATGAGACGCACTGTTTTCATCATGTGCAGACTCAGGATGGTGTGCTCGTTCTAAAAACTCCAGATGGTTTTCATCGAATAAACCGTGACCTTGATTTTTATAACCTGAATTTATATGACCTAAATTTTCACAAGCGCATGTTTAAGAGGTGACATGAAACAAAAAGTACAAATTACTGTAAAAGAAGAAAAAAAAAAAAAACATTTTCTTAAAGGGGACCTTTTATACAAAACAAAAGGACAAACTGTGAATGTATTAAAAAAAAAAATTATTGTCCTTTTTAATTGTCCAGGGTTTAAATGAGCCCCCTTAATATGACCTCATATAAGAAAAGCTCTCCTCAGTTTGATGCTCAGCTCTTCTATTCTGAGCTGTGCATTTACTGTACATAGACACTGAAACGGCATGTTAGGAGAAGGAGTAAAATAAAGTAATAAAGACTATATGAATAAAAACTGTCATTTCTGCGAATTTCAGCAGGAGTGTAACAGATACACTTTGCCATGAATTCAGTTGTAAAAGAAATAGCAAAACATGAAAATATGAGAGTAAAGGAAGATGGTACATTCCCTAGATGGCGTGTTATGTCAAAATTGAAAATAAAAGTGAAACTAAGGTAAAAAAAAACATATATATATAGTTGGATCAAAGTGTGTAAAAATGTGTATTTAGACATAAAAAGACTGATTTTTACAATATTTACATTTGTAATGCAAGTCACGTCTATGTCTAAGCTGCGCTTTCGTTCAATTCAAGTTTGTAGCTTCATATTTCTATAGTTTTTTAAGCTCTTCGGTTCAAAACAATATTAAAGAATAGTACTTTAAAATGAAATATTAGGGGGTTACGGTATATCGGTTGATTTGGAAGTATACAGTTAACAACTCAATTCATTTGCGTGAAAATAGGATTTTGCCTTTTTTCCGACTTAATTCATATGAAATCGAACAAAATAAGAATTACATCTAGGACCTCCAACAAATATACTAAAACGTTGATCATAATTTGTGTAGTAGCAGTGCAGCAACTTAAGCAATGAACAAGAGCACCACTATTTCTCACCACTTTATGCTTCTGTGACCAACCACCATAGACACTGATTAAAACCACAGTCAGGCTAGGCTGCAGAAAGAAAAAAATAGACAAAATATTGTGCAAAAGCTGAGTGAATTTCAAAATAAAGCAAGAAGCGTGTCCTGAGCAAACACTGAATATTAATTACTAATTACCAATTAATAAGGCGCGCGAGTCCTGGGTACATGCAGTTTTCTGTTAAGACTTGGGGAATTTTTTTTTTTTTTTTTGTCAGTTTTTAGTTTTTAGGATTTCGAGTCAGATCATGCCTGCAGGGCTTTTTCTGCTGCCAGAAGAGGAGGAGAGGAGTCTCTTGAAATGCATCGCCGTGCTCTCGGGCCTGAAATGCGGTGCGAATTTTGCTATGGAGAGGAGAGAACCTGCTCTTGTTTGTTGTCGCGAGCTCTTCTCGATCCTCACCGCTTCTCTCTTATCAAATCTCAGCTCGGGCTCTGGTTCACAATAAGGACAGGATCCACATCCCGTTCATGCTTACAGCGCACAGGAGGCTCGGGGAGATGTCGCAAAAAAAAAAAAAAAAATCGAAAAAAAAAAACAGCCCTGAATATTCCCTCGCTTCTCAGTCTTTCTGTCATCAGCTCCATGTTGCTCCCTCTCCCTGTCGTTCATTCTGTCATTCTCTCTGCAAGCCTTCAGTCTGTGGTTTTCAAATGCCAAACAAAATTATATGGTACTTAACACGGGTCATTTTAATAGCCGAAACCCCTTTTTTAAATTATGTACATAGAAGATAAATAAAGCCTAAAAGGACATATCAACAAAAAAATATATATATATATTTTTGTGATTTTAGTACCCATACATTCAAAAACATTTTTTGTGTGTTTTTGTTTTTTTTATGTTCACAGAATCAGTATTCACCTGCGTTATGGACATTTCACATAGTTTTATTGATAAAATATAAATATATTCACCATAATTTTTTAGGATTAACAGTGATCTTCTAAAAATACATCGCCGTTAATATTTGATTTATGATGTGCAATATGATGTAATGAGAGTAGAATAAACATACTGTATACAAATTAAGTATTTCTATAGATTGTTTGGTTAATTGTGAACATTGTACTTGTATGAAAAATAATGTGAAGTTAATGACGGAAAATCTAAAAAAAAAAAAAAAAAAAAAGAATCTGAAAAGTGTTATATGAAAACAAAAATCTCTCTTTTTTTTTGCAGAAGATGCAGAAGAAAGACGTCAAATGTGGAGCATCCTAAAGAACACACAGTGCTTATTTGTCTGAACGTGCACTTTGCTCATTTGCTTGCAAAAGCACGCTTGCATCCTTGTGCATCCGCACCAGCCTGAACCTCGCTATGTTAACACATTCTCTCGGGTAACTCGACTGTTCACAAACATAATTTCTCCACCGACACTTTTATTAATCCCTCCTTTCTCCCTTCTCTTTCTTGCCTCGGCAGTGGAATGAAGTTATGACGGAGAGCGCCAGCGTCTCGCGGCGAGCCCGGCTCTTCTTCCCATTAATCCGCCGTATAATCCACTGCAGCTCGCTCGGCCGATAAGGAGCAATGTCAGACGAGGTTAACAGACTCCCCCTCGTCATTTTACCCTCACCCAAACACACACACACACACAAATAGAAGGAAAAAATGAAAGCATGAAAGAGGGATGGTTGAAGGCAGAGGGACAGACTGTGTCACAAGACGGTTGAATGGAAGTGAACAAATAGGACGATAAATATTAGAGGATGAAAGGCCAAGGCAGCGTCATCAGCCCACACGAGCACACTCATAAAACGAGCGGACTGCATCGCGCGAGAGACAGAGAGAACGATAAAGAGATGTCTAGCTATGTTTCACTTCGCAGGACAAAAAGTAAAGGGTGCTGTAAAAATTGGTTGCCGTTAATCAGGATTGAGCTTGGAGGCCATTAAGTGAAAGTTGATTAGTTTGGACCACCGCAATCACAGCTCCAGAGCACTAAAAGAACTTTATTTATGCTGAGCACCAATGCATTAGGACCGCATTCTCTCTAATGACCTTTAAAAAATCACTATATAACACAATAGTGAGCCGGACTACCTTTACTGCACGGACACAAAATTAATACTACAGAAAAGAATAGTGAAGAGATTTCTGAGTGTCGGGATAGATGTACTAAACTGTCTTCATGCATAGTTAGGTGGCATAGTGCAAAATGTCTCACGTGTTACAGGCGAAACTGATGTACCAGCATATTGTACATGTGCTCCTCACTTGTTTATACGTATGAAGGGTTTAAGTGCCGACATTTTAGGATTTTCAATCAAATAATTTTTCCTCAGGAACACAATGCTGTCCATTTTCCAAATTGTGGTATATCCCTCATTTAAAAGTTCTGAATGTACATGCTTTTGGCAAATCATGAGAGTAAATGACCAGATTTCATAGCAAAACCTGACACATTCCAAAAGAAAATAACAACAACAAAAAACGCCAGGTAAAATAGTGGCTGTGGTACATGAACTAAAACGGAAACCCAAGTAAAAAATGTAAAAACTGTTTATTGCGAAGGGCGCAGTGGTTAAAGCGCTCGCCCTATCATCCGGAGATCGCTAGTTCGAATCCCGGGTGGTGCTGTAACCTCTCGCAGCCGGAGGTCTAGAGAGAGCTGATTGGCCGAGCTCTCTCAGAGGGGGGAGAGGTACTTAGTGCTCCTACATTAATCACGGCTCTGCAGCCAATCAGGGGCGTCTGTGAGCTCGCGCAACAGAGGGAGCGGATAGCGCTGTCCTCCGAGTGTGTTACGCCACCCCCAACGGTGCGCGAGCGAGCAGTTCGAAAAGATGCGGTCGGCTGGCGTCTGCGTGGTTCGGAGGAAACACGTGATAGTCTTCGGCCCTCCCGGCTGAGTGGTAGTAGTAGCCTTAATGTGGGAGCCCCCTAGTGACGGGGAGGAATTGGACACGACTAAATTAGGGAGAAAATCAGGGGAAAAATCCAAAAAAAAAAAACTGTTTATTGCTTTTCCCAACAATAAAATTAACGTACAGACTGGTTTATCAAAAAACCGTGGAAGGTGGATTTATAGCAGTTTGCTATAAATAATGATATAACTGAAATTTTTTTAATACCTTTGTTACTGCTTTTGCATCTGTTGATCAACTTAAAGCGATCAAAATGGATTTATCTGGTTTTGCAGTGAAACCTTCGCAAAAACAATTAATAATTATTCATAATTGTATGAAGTTTTATGGGATATTTTAACAACACCAAACAACTCTCGCTAAACCGAACAGAACTGTGTACTGAACTGAACAGTATAGCTGACTCCTACTGTATATTCTAATCAGTGTAAAAAATACCCTTGAGTAATTGATATTGCTAGCCTGTTTTACATCAAAATTAGCACCACATGTGATGTCCCATCCTTTCAGTTGTGCGATTTTGTCTTGAAAACCTGGCAACCCTCTTCATACAGTATAACCGATATCAGAAATAGGCAGAGTAAATAGGTAACATGAATTTCCTCACATCTAAAAGAGAAAAACAGCGCATTTAACACAACTTTTGTGCTAAAGATAATAGAAAACAGTTTACCGATCCTTATATACCAGTTCAAATAATGTCTGTAACAAGTTCAAATTATATCTAATCTTATAAAACCACGCCTAAACATCCATTCACAACCTAAAATCTCTAGTCATCTTTTTAACACTAAGCCAAGAGAAACTGACTGTTTCTGCGTTACTGAGTTATGTATCACAATTCTTTATATATATATATATATATATATATTTAAATTTGAGGTGTTGCCGTTCCTCTATGACTCTATAAGTGATGTCCTCTGACCTATTTCTATTTACAAAGCACAGCATCCTGTGTGGTAGGAGCAAAGTATTTGCCAAATTGGTTTAGAATTATAATAGAACCTGGAAAACAAATAAATACTGAATCTGGAAATGTATAAAATTGTGATATTAAAAGAATTGCAAGACAACCTGAATCGTGATAATATCGTATCATCTATTGTTAGAGAAACTGCCATGCAAAACATATGATTTGATAAGTATACAGGTCTATTCAGCTGTGTCTGGTGTGTAACCAAATTCAAATTACCTTTCAAAACATAAAAAAAAAAATTGCATGACTAGTCACTCAAGTGCTTAGACCCTGTACTGTATATATTGTGAGATGAGATTGCGATCTGGGGAGTTTGTCGGGCTCTTTGCCTGCTGGGCCTCGTGTGCAGTCGGCTGTGGTGCACTGGGTGTTCTTGTGCCTTTCTATCGTTTCCGTGGTATCAGACCTGGCTGACTTGCCGGTGGTCCCCGCAGGCAGAGATGAGCCTTGAGCGCTCGTGATCCTCTCACCAGTTTACTTACAATCACGTTCATGTGTTCATGTGATGTGGCGTTAATGTTATGTCTGATTGATGTACTGTATAAACCAGCCATAACAATTTCACTTTAAATAGCCCCTCCCCTTCCAGGCCAACAGGATGTAAAGAAAGGCCATGTGAAACTTCTGATGCTATACTTCAAACCACAGCACAAACAGCAGCTCAGACCAGGACAGGAAACTGACACACCTTTGGTTGCTAGTTGCACTCGGTAACATCACACGAATGACTTCGGTTTGCTTAGAGACATGCTTAAATAATTCCAGATATATGTATATATAACAATATATGGCAGTAAGCCTGCATTCTGTGATGTGCAAACATATATGCGCGGATGCATCTTGTGTAGTACGCTCGTGTGTCATTTTCCTGAAACCAAACAGTAACTCAAACAGAAGTGTTTCAGCACGGCGTGTACAAGCAGCTTTAGTAGGTAGTTTTTTTTTTTTTTATAGTAGCCTTAATGTAGTTCATTAAAAGCATGTTCTTATACTGTATGTGTTCAGGTGTTTTGTTAGACTGGTGTTTATTCACAGCATTTACAACCTGGAAAATGCAACTAACAACATTTCGATTTTGAACCAAATGTGGCCCAGTTTCAGTCTGTGGATAGTGGTATCTGTCACGGTCAGCCACGCTGCAATAAGAAGAGCAACACTTTATAAAACACTACTGATGCATATAACTACAACTCCAAAAAAAATTGTGCTCTCAGGTCAGGAAAGAGCTACTGTACAGTTCCCAAGTTTGGAAAAAGCGGTAAATAAAGTAGCACAGGCGGCATACGAAAGTGGCACAGAAACATAAAAACCCATCTAACGTTTAATGAAGTACAAGCACCGTTCAAGTCAAATCTGGACTTTCGATTAACTTCCTTTCGGCCAAACCACAGTACTGGTGCTGATTTTATTTCAGATTTTTGTTTATGTCGTACGTACATACATGTGCGTGCCAAAGAAGCTACTTCTAAAGTTCATGCGACATGAATGAAAAAGTGAACCATTTTGCTTTCCTAAAAATTTCTAGGTGCTAACTTCAGCTGTTTTGGAGAGATGACTTTATAAGTGCCCCATTTCTTGCATTATACTGTCTCGCTCCAAACAATGAGCATTTAAAATACTAATTACTCACATTTCTTTATGTGTATTGATACCAAAATCGGTGGAAAGTTTTAAACCTATAAAAATTCTTGCTAAAATTAAAGCAATTAAATGCAAATGCATTTTAAAATAATACACTTTTTCAGGTTCATGTCTTTCCATGTGAAGTAATTAGCACTGTAAATTGGCCCGGTTTATCTAAATGGCCATACAGACACTACATCTAGATGAGACACTTAGCACCAATACCATGTTCTGGTCTTTATTTTCTTTATATAATCCCGTGTTGCATTAATGCACTTATCCCAGCATTTCCCTAGAGCTTGGATACCATCAAGGTGGAAAGTTTTCTCGGTACACCAGAGCTACGATCGGACTGCCTGCTTCACGTCTGAAATGCCGGCCTCCCAGGAACTCCTTTAACGACCCACACTTGTAAAAATGGCTTGGACTGAGGTCAGGACTGTACGCAGAATATGGCAATAATCAACAAGTGGTGCTGGTGGATGATCGTGTGTACAGTTCGCACACACAGGTGTACAAAGTTGACGAGAAGTTATCCGAGGACATTTCCAAGGATCAGGCGTTCAACTCGCTGAATGTTCGACTGCGGCGGGCTCCGAGCCGCCTCGCCCCGCGATCGTCATTCACGGGAGTACGGCTTTCTTTAAAAAACGTTTGCAGCATTCAAATGTTTTATCGCAGCTAAGAGTCTCATCAATGGACCGTGCTTGGAGTCTTCTGTAAATGTCAAACAATTTTAGGCCTTCATTCACCACAAAGTTCATCCTTTTGTATTTCAGGTACTAAAAACCTTTGCCCACGCTCCCTTCTTACAAATACGGAAGGAAAGGAATTTTGCACTGAGTCCACTAAGTACTTTTTAACCGTATGTTGTAATTCTGACCTCCAGCTTCTGAGGGGGGAAAAAAAAAATCTTCCTTTATTGCACATTTAAAAATGTCTCCTGTTTAAAGTTGCCACAGAACGATTTTTGGCGAAAGTTAAAGAAGTTAAACTTCTCTAAAGCGCATGCTTTTTGTTTCGTATTTTGTTCTAATCTAAAATGTATTTCAACATCACGGCTGGAAATTTCATCTTGCTTCTCATTTTGTTGCATCCTTGGAGGCTTCATCGGTTTGCTTTTGTCTCTTAAACCCTTTAATTGGACACTCCGTTTATCTGCTATCAAGGAGACCCTTTTGTCCGTTTAGTGAATCTCAAGTGTGAGGTTTTTTACAGTAAGTTGTAAGTGGTGTATGTATTCTAAGAGTTCCCACTCGACGTACAGGTTGATTCAGACTGAGATTGTAAACAATCATGAAGTTACCACGGATGTGGAAGAGAGAAGTGGACTCCTTTCTGATTCACTTCCTCTGTGTCGTTGCGATGTGTCAGAGTCACACTCTGCAAACTGCAGAAGTTTGGTTTGCACACACACGTCTGTTTTCCCAACACCAACTAATCAGCACGTCGGAAATTTCTCAACAGTCTCAGGTTAAAAGCCTCAAGTCAAGGTTTACTGAAGACTTACTGTTTAAACGAACCTGACGGTGTTACGATGTGCCGAAGAGGGAAAAAAATACAAAATGGTACACACTTACAATAATACTGAACTGCATTTTCAGTACCAAACTTTTAGCAGTACTGCTAACTTTCACTGCCTCGCCTAATGTTTACACACTTCCAGTAGCACGTTCTGATACGCACCATCGCTTTGTGGTCGGAAAAAATCAACCATGTCGCTCTAAAACATCAACGTCAAGCTAACTGGCACCTGAAGCTTTCTGCAGAAGCAGACATGCAACAACCTTATTTCCGGACGTGTTAGAAATCCTAACTTGCCTGAGGGAAGACACATACAAACACACACACGCACACACACACACATATATACACCTAAACAAAAAAACGTGAGACCACCCTGGGAATCTCAAATTTGTACGCCGTGAGCTAGTCTGCTGTGACATGATCAGAAGATGAAAAGATTTCCAGGGTGTGTGTGTGAAAGAGTGACAGAGAGAAAGAGAGAGATGAAACAGCATAAAAAATATAATAATAAAATTAAAAAAAACTAAAAAAAAACAGAGACCCGAAACCCTGTCATTAAAAATTCATGATCTAGTCTGATTTTTATATCGCATGATTAGGTTAGTGAAAACTTCAGACGCTGAGATCAATCGGATGAATGTATGCGTGCGTGCGTGCGTGCGTGCGTGTGTGTGTGTGTGTGTGTGTGCGTGTGAAGGAATGAGAAAAAAAGAGGGAGCGCATATAAGGTATCTTAGTTGCGACCAAAGGTCCCTTTAAGGACATGAATATCGAACATTTTTAACCAAAACCTGTAGATTTTATTTAGATTTTACAAACTAAAAGTCTCCTCTTGGTTACCGTGGTTACGGGTTCTGTTAGGTTTACGTCCGGCACGGCGTTAATGAGCTGCATTAATACTTCTGTAAAAAGAAGGTCTTCAGGATGATAGTAATCTAAAAGTGTGTGTGTATGTGTATGTGTGTGTGTGTGTGTGTGTGTGTGTGTGCATGTGTGTGTGTGTGTACAATATATATATACATGTTTAAGCAGTACTGATGAATGACTAACAGGATGTCTGTCGTCTGGGTGAAAAGAGTGGGGGGTTGACCTTCATTCAGCTCATCGTTATGTCTTACACACTCGGTTGTACGCCAGGCTGCAGGGCAATAAAATACAGTAGTAGCGCGCCGGCACTCAGACGTCGCTGGCGGTACGACCTCGAGAGCTCGCAAGAAACATACGGCATGATCACTGCACCAGAATCTAAATACCACAAAGATACAAAGATTAAACAAAGATGCAATCTATGAGCCATATGCACTCGTAGGGTTAAACACGTGTGTGTGTGGTAGTGAGGATGTAAGACTGAAAATGTTCAGGCTTTCGGTATTCAGTAGTAGTAGTAGCATTCTATTGGAATTGTTCGTATAGTTCATGTAGATTCTCGACACGGATTCCCGGAACAAAGACTTCTACAGACTCCTGCAATTCGGTCGAGTGATGCAGGGACGGTTCTTGGCGGATCTTCACAGTTGAACACACTCTCCGCTTTAACATTCCCCACCAGTAACCATCAGGTGGTGTACGATCGGGGGACGGGACGGGGACGGGAAGGAATTGTTCTGCCACCTTCTTTAAACCGGGTCCCTGTTCACGAGCGCGTCCATATAAGCGGAAACGATACGCTACACCCTGAATACGTTTTCCCCCATCGAGAGACCCATTTTCAACAGCAACTGCACAACACAACTTCCTTTTCACTACCGAGAACACGTGTGTCTGGAGCTCTGCCCCGTCGACAAACGCAAATGCACGTCCAAGATGCGCGAGTTTCAGTACTGTAACTTTTCTGGTCGGGTGATTAATCCTTTTATAAACTTACCAGTAAATAATAACTATGGAAAAAATATGAAAAAAAAAAAAAAAAAAAATGGGAGTAATTTCCCACATTAAAAAATAAGCGTCAAAAATTAATACGCTCCGAGGCCATGTGGAGCCCAAATAAAACAAAAAAAAAATTTTATTCATTAAAAACCAACTGCTTTGCCTCTTCATGAGACTCCCCCCCACGAGAAAAAAAAAAAACGCTGATATTTTACCATATAAATCACTGAATAATATCAACTGCAATCCTCTGAGAAAGTCTCATGCACTTATCACGTATTTAAATATGAAATGCGTGCAGGAAGCAGCCGTTTCACACTTTAACTCTACAAGGCCTAGTTATAAAAAAAACTGCTTACGGCTCGCCAATGTGCTGGAACGCGGCGTTGCCAGACTAGCCGTTAGCATCTGCTCTGGAGGATGAAGCCCACCAACACTCAGATTGGACTGAACTCACTATAATACACACTTACACTGCTGTCTGTATGTTGCAATCTTTATTTAATCTGTATAGTTCTTAAAAGCAGTGCACTTCCTATAGATGGTGAAATATTCTGTGAGTTCTGTAGGTCTGTACTTTTAAGTCAACAACAAACTCAGATTCCTTGCGTGTGCGCTGGACAATAAACCTGATTCTGATTGTCATTTTAATGTCAGAGAGAACCGGGGTGTTTTCTTTTAAGATGCTCGTGCTGTGTGTGCATGTGTGTGTTTTGCTTCGACGCAGCACTCATATAATCAGGTTCAGATATTTGGGCATAAAGTCACATTCTAGCACGTGAACAGGAGTGCAGGCCCTATTCATGAGTGTTTGGCTTCGAAATTCAGCGCTTGTTTGTTGCAGGGAATCCACTTGCATGAAGGAATTAGAGATTGACGTAACCCCAATTTGTCACTGGAATTCATGTTCCGGGGTTTAAATACACGCAAAACAAGTATGGCAGTCCAGGTGACTGAGGCCGATATTACATATTGTGAAGGCGGGCCCACAGCCAGCGCCTCTTGCCGTGTTCACGCTCCACGCTCGACCGGAAAAACGAGGCCAAGAAATCACTTCAGCACCACAACCAGCTCCACTGCCCGTCCAAGATGGGGCGGGGCGCCTCAACTCGCCAGCGCTGGCAGCGAATAACCTTCCCGCTGTCATCGACTGCATCGAAGGCCAGACGAGCATCGGTCTAGGGAGGAGCAGATCCTGGATGCTGAAGTCTTGTTTGTACTGCGTTTCTACGTTTCCGGAGCCTGACCGTAGTGGAGAATCTCCTCCGCGGGGCACGCCGCCAAGTGGCCTACGCCAGGGTTCGACAGCATCGTCGCGTCCCTTATTTTCAATCACGTCGCGCCGGTCCGGGGTCGACCGCCAAAGTCCAAAGACAATGTTTTTTAATAAAAGAGAATCCTTTTTTCCCCCTCAACCTCTGTCTCCCGGCGTCCGTGTTTGGTTTGCTCTGCTCAAGGCTTCACAATATGTACTACATAACTATAACACTATTGATTCATTCTTTAACAGTAGGGTCTCTTTAAAGGTGAATTTTTCTCCCAAACAGAACTTCGAGGGTTTCTTCAGTTCTTTGCATCTAGAAACATCTGGATTGTGTCGCTGTAACTGCTTCAATAAAACCGAAACTGAGGGCGAAATGTGTGCCTGGTTATCATTCATTTAATGATTTATGATTATGACCTATTGAAAAAACAATGTGTGAAATTTGCAACCCTACTGGCAACCTTGGAGGTGCGAAATTACACTTGAGTGATTTTATTAATCTGAACAGACTGGAGAGAAAAGTAATTCTGAAATATTAATATGAATATGTCAAAACCACCAAATCTACAGCCAGCATTAGAGTTACCTTAACTTTTACTCGATTTCAATTGAATTATTTGTATCTATTCATCACACTGAAGCACATTTACAGATCGCACACTAAGGGTTACACACTTGTGTTGGTTTGTTAAGGAAAAAATAAACTAACCAAAGGATGAAGAGTTCAGTCCTCAGACAGCCTCGGGTAAAGTCGTGCCCTGTCCCAAACCAAAAATATCTCCTTGTACAAGGTTGGGGAGCTCTAGGGGGCTTCAGATGCCACGTGGAACACGGAGGAACTGACAGGAAGACTTTATCCAAACACCAGGGCAGCATCGCCCCCCTCTACACCCCCCCCCCCCCCCTCCACCATCCACTCTCATCCCTTTCACAGTCACTATGGAAACAGGTGATTGAGTATGGAGGGTGAAGTGCTGGTGAGATGACACTTGAAATGCGGTGATTGTGTGTCTATGTGTGTGTATGTGTGTATGTGTGTGTCTGAGATTGAGCAATTACCCCCATTTTCCGTCTCCACTCATCCGCATTTTATAGTTTAAGAATGCTGATGGTGAGAACACAGAGGTGAATGGACGGACACAGGTGCACGTTTATGGTTTTAATCAAAACCACTCAAGCGAAGAGAATAATAAAATGGCTCGGGAATATTCAAAACCGAGAGGCAGGCCAAAGGTCGGGCGATTCTACTCACTAGACGCGGGTTAATGGGAAAACGAGATAACCAGGTCGACGTGTTTTCTGTCTTGAACGCTGGACGTCGAGGTTTCCTCAATCAAATATCGGTGAATATAATTACAACCACGTTGTGGACGTTGACCTGCTTCCTGTTTCATCAGAACAGAGCAAATCCCTCATGTACCGGTGTGTACTGGTGTGCATAAGTATTTCAGCGCATCACTGACAATGAAAGACTGCGACCTGACACTCTTTATGCACATTTGATAAACCTGCCCCTATTAAACATGCAAACTTTGCTTGTTAATGTTCTGAACGTTCCCTAATCATGAATAAATAAGCAGTACATAATGCAGTGTTACAGCTCGACCATGACCTGATATTCTTCATAAATGCTTCATAATAATCGTGTCTAAGGAGTATGCAAAATGGCCGCAATGTTATAATTAGGTGCATGTACATTATGCAAACTGCAAAAAAACTGCAGAAGGCTTGTTTTAATTGACGCATTTGTAAAAAACGAAAAGGTGAGAAAATCATGTAGAAACATTTTGGTAAATAAACTACAATTTAACATCCAATAGTTTCTATAAGTTATAAGAAAGTTTCTCAGCTTAACATTGCATCATCGCTATTTCGCAGCGTTCCATTAATAAACGTATCCAAAAAACGCAGCCAAGAAACTTTTAATACATATAATTTCGCAGGTGACCAAAGGCATCATTCTTAAATATGTTCAATTCCCAGCCATGAATTTTTTTTTAATTCAGTGACATTTTTGCGGATTTTTTGCGTCCGAACCAAAACGTGCAGAGAATCGATTAGACTGCACGCACAAAAATCCCAAAGATTCCTTGACGAGTGTACAGTACTCTCCAAAAGTCTTGAGACACCCCTCATTTCATTATACGAAATAAAAATAAATATGAACAAATGTCTCTACATTTCCCCTCTCAAGTCTTCCAAACCACTCGGCATTCGGCATCACCAGTATACTAATCACAGGCCTGATCCTCATTTGTCATTTGTCATTTGTCCATGCCGTAAGTTAGATGGTTTTATGCTTGAATGATTTACGAGTCACTGTGTGGCTTAACAAACACAAGAAAACTCCTCTGAAATTGATCAGATACAGGAACTAGACTGAAAATGAGCCAAAAAACTATTCCTCAAGACTACATGAAAATACAAGCAAGTCTGGAAACTTTGGAAGCAAAATATGAAGAAATCCGGGTTGCCTCAAGACTTTGACTTCTGATATACACAGTTGTGTATATCAGAAGCATGTATCCCACGGGACGGGTATATGAGCCTGAGATTACGCAGCCCTGGTCTTGTCTGCTGTTGTGTCTCTAAATATATACAGAAGTGAAAATGATTGCGTTGATGATGAGGAGAGAAGAGTGTGGTGCAGGTGGGAGTTTGTTTTACGCTGTAGACTGTAGGCGGTTCAGCGCAGAGGAGGCCTCGCTGATAATGACGTGCTGTGACGCGCCAATCAGTCTCAACCGCTTCCAGAACAGAACAGTTCCCCAGAACAGACCCCGACATTCAAATTTAGCCGTCTGTAGAACCACACGGAGCCTGGAACAGCCTCCTGGATCTGCATCACGGGTCATGTGTTCGATTTATAACATAAAGCTTTCGAGGAAGCGCATAAAACTGAACAAAAAGGCAAATAAAGATTAACGGGCCGTCCTGTTCGTGTCGCCCGAGCAGCACAAGCGTTGAATTAATCCCCTTTAATCAATTACCAGATGAAGGGAGTCAATTAAAGACAAAGAGAGGGAAAGAGAAAAATGATTGAAGCGTGAACTGGTGCATTTTTCAATATAGTTATACTGATGTGGGGAAAAACAAGATTTTCTTGGCTCGCTAGTCAAGGTCATAAGAATATTAATAAAAAAAGACTTTCAAGAAAAATCAATAAACCGGGTGGGCTGGAAGTCTGGATTCCATCAGCAAACAAGCAAATGCAGCACCGACTTCTCTATGTGAAGAATCCTGTGTTGCATACATGAGAACAAAACTTCTAATGTTAGTTTTCGTACCCATTTTGAGGAAGAAAATCATAAAAAAGTAAATAACTTTTAATCCAGATACCTTTTGGTGACACCTGTTAAGCTCAAAAATTTATATAATATGATTTTATAAGCGAGTTATATTCACTAACATAAACCTATGAACCCTATAACCCTAAAATTGGTTTTATATACAAAAGTTAATAACCTGATTGGATAAGAGGCATTCCACAAGAGGCGATAATAGAGCATAACAGCACCGGACATTTAACTACAGTGGAACCTCAGATTGCAAGTAACGCGGAGGAAGGGTTACTGTGTAAGAGAAGAGGGAGAGGGGAGGGGCTCATTCCTCCTCTCCTCTGACTTTAGCTTCACACACACACACACACACACTAGTTTTCATTATTTCTTATGGGAAATTTTGATTTGGTTTACGAGTGTCTTGATATACGAGACCACCTCCGGAACGAATTATGTTCGTGATCCAAGGTTCCACTGTATATGTAAAACTTTAAGTAGGTCTATACGGTCCTCAGTATTGGAAAGAGGGGAGAGCAACTGCCTGCCAAAACCCACATTCAAAACCAGTCACAGAAGCACTTCTGTGAAACAGCAAGAAAACACATCTGATAACACTGTCATCTTAAATAACACTTTGTCTCCTTAGAAACTGTTTCTAACTTCCTCTGAACTGCCCATGTTGTTTTATTTACGGCTACAAAGCTAACTAGTTTCTAACACAAGGCTTAATCCTGAATCCTTCCCTAACCTCTGATCATGGGAACTACTTGGCGTGTGGAACAAGGGATTGTACCTTCTCATTGTATCTTTCTCAGGAGCTTTTCATTTAAAACTATCTGGGATTCAGCCCTAAATCAGGGGAGGTATAAAGTTTGTCAGGACTGTCCACCACCTCCATGGTATACACTCCTCTCTTCTTGTACTGGTAAGAATTTACAACTACTTTCACCTCTGTTTATTACGCTATCTGTCGTTTGCCAGTTCCACCAGACATGGAAGGTTATGTGTTGCCATAGAAAAAATAACTGGTTAAATAAACAAACAAATCACAATCTGATGATAATAAATGGTGTTTGTTGGACTTTTGTATAAAAGCAATAGATATTTTACATATATATTATAAGGTCACAGATTCAAACCCCAGCACCACCAAGTGGGCGTTTGAGCAAGGCCCTTAAACCTCAACTGCTCAGATGCATAATGAGATAAAAACGTAAGTCGTTCTGGACGGGTGCCTCTGCCAAATGCTGTAAATATACATAATGAATAATTAATCCCTTCTACTGCAGGTTTCTGTACTAGTCCTTTTGCCTGGATGAGAATAATAATTAATAAGCAATAACACTATTTACAATATAATATCAATTTAAAATAATAACTAACCTTTGATGTTACTTTTACTTAGGGAAGGGTTTTGTATTATTATTTTATTGCTTTAAAATGCTTTCAGTGTCTTATCAAAGAAAAGCTTTAAACACAATTGTCATAAAATTAAACACAGATTGGTTACTGCACAGTAATATTTTTATAAAAATAAAAACTGAAGATAAAGACAATCCTTGCCTTGGTTCTTGTTTTGAACACAGTTACAGTTAAAACCAACAGCAGCAGGTCCGGCAGGCCACAGAGGAATCAATTATACGGCATTATTATGAGAGGTTTATTGGGTTTTTATTAGTGTTTGTGAAAAGTTGCTTACGTTGCATTAACAAAGGTTAACAAGCACAGCCATTAAAATGTATATATCTTTTATAGAATATGTCTTGATACGATATTATTATTATTATTATTATTATTATCATCATTATAATAAAAAAAAAATTCACCCCTCAATATATTTTTATAAGAATAGCCACACTCTGGCATGAATTACCACTCAGGGTTCAGGACTTCTTTTAAAAAAAAAAACGCCTCCAGCACTCTCACCTCTCCTACCACACATACATCATATATTCCCATCTCTGCTTATAATGCTATTAATGCTGTCTAACGTTCTGCTAATTCTCTGTTATCTAATAGGAAATAATGCAACAAAAAAAAACATCTTGGTTCACTTCTGAAGTCGTCTTCCACATTCTCGATTTCAAAGCACTTTCCGCAACAGAAAGAAAACTCGTCAGGTCATCCTTACATCGCACTCCCTGAGGTACTCATTAAAGACAAGAGGAATGCAGAAAGCGAGCGAGCGAGAGCGAGAGAGAGAGAGAGAGAAGGAGAGGGGTATAGAGAGGGCAGTTTTACCGCAGTGAATAGAAGGAAAGACATGCTCCTATGTGCTTGGAAAAATGAGGCTAAATCCTTCTTGAGTCTTCAACTCTGTGCACACGGTGAGCAGACTGGCCAGTGCAATAACTCCCCCGATACATCATGGCAAGCCTGAGTGCCCGCTGGAAAAGTGCACTAATGCAGCTTGGAGCTGACAAACCCTGGCCAGATCAGAGACGCGTTCAAAGCGAGCGATAATGTGGCCCTGGTAATCAACGCTAACACGTCTCAGACCACATCAACATCAAAGCCTCGCACGCTGCCGGCGTGCAAACTCCTAGCTCGTGCTGAATCCGAGCGATTCGTCTTTACTAAACAGAGGCGCAGCAGAGATCCTGACATTTTCACTAGCTACGAGGGATACAGAGGAGACTCACTCATCAATCTCAATCTCAGACAGCAATTTCAGCTTAAGGTGAAAGGAGGCAGAATCCCACTTAAGTCTTTAAAAAGTGAAAACCGCACTGGGCGATGGAAGTGCTATAAAACAGATTAAAGGCGGCTGTGAAAAGCCAGCACAACACCTTATATATATATATATATATATATATATATATATATATATAGTATATATATATATATATATATATCGGTCTTTATATATATATATATATATATATATATATCGGTCTTTATATATATATATCGGTCTTTATATACACGCCGAATAAACGCCGCACATCCTAACACGCACGAGTGTTGTTTCCGACTTAAGGGTTATTAAAGTGATATTTCATTCCACAACAACATCATGCTCAGGAACTGAAACAAAAATGTGTGTGGAAGTGATCACGATGATCCGACTGGCTCTGGTTTAATAAAATCGTTGTCTGCATCTTAACCCGTTAGCACGAAAGACCGATTATAGTTTTTTTTTTTTTTTCCTCTGGATGCATAGGACCTGAGCCGCATCACTTTAAAGGTCATGTACAAGTAAGGAATAAAACCCTGAGGCACACGCTGTTATAAGAAAATAATTTCAATCAATTTTTGTTGATCTGTATATATTTATATATTTATACATTTGTACTTTAGGTAGATTACATACAGATACATACATTAGGTAGGGAAAAAAATCATTACTGTATCATTCAAGCGTTTATCTTTACTAAAGAAGTCTATTTCACGCCTAGTTATTTATACAAATTGTTACGAGCTAGAAGTTACCATAGAAACAGTAACTACATTAATTAATTACTAATGTGTACGTAATAGGAAACTACAGTATGTACACCTGCTCATTCCTGCTCAATTAAGCAATCAGCCAATCAGGTGCAACGCTGCAAACCATGGCAACAGAGGGCAACGGCAGAGCTAAGTACGGAATCTTGAGAGTTTTATGCCAGGGGCCGAATTGTGCCATCATTCGCTTCTAGTAATTCTCATCAGCTTCAGTGCAGCGTGCTGATTACACCGCCAGTGTTGTATTTTGTGAAGCTTGTCTACAGTGTGTGTCGTGTAGTAGGTATGTTAGGTATGATGTACACACGATACAAAAGTATGGTTGGGTATTATCAGCCTTGATCATTTTATTAACGGTGCCATACAGTATGTGAATCAGGTATTAAGTCGGACAGGTCAGTTTTGCGCTGACCAACAGAGTGTAGACAACAGGTGATATAGATCAAATTTCCAATTTTGGCAAAAATCCTCTGAATGCTTCAACAGAATTAGAAAAATTTTGCCCTATACATTATTTTGAAGCACTTTTATTAACATATCCAAGCTTACCGGTTGGGATAGAAAATCATGCACTTTTCCATATAAGGGGTTACAGGGAAATCCTGGTGTCAAAATAAAAGTACAATTAAAACACAAATCATCCAAAATGCAAACATATTGCTGATTTGATGTGACACGTCCACTACCAGTCAAAAGTTTGGACACACGTTCTAACCGCATCATCTTTCCTTATTTTTTCATTTCTTTCTACATTGTTAAACAATGTTGAATGCATCAAAAGTACATACTGTACATAATACAATAATCTCCTTTGAACAGCTGATATTGAGAGGCGTTTGCTACCTGAAATGCCTCTAATCTGAGGTGCTGGTTGTTAACTGGTGTTTTCTGAGGTAACTGGTGACTCTAAATGAACTTCTCCTCTGCAGCAGAGGTCTTGTTTTGGTCTCGCTTTCCTGGGAAGGTCTTCATGAGAGCCGGTCTCATCATGGTGCTTGATGGGTTTTGCAAACGCACTTGACGCAGCACTGTTCTTGCAAGAAATATTCAGACCAGCTGACATTCATGTCTTAATTCCCGTTAAATATCCGAATCTGAAAAAAACAATGTGATCTCAGTGACCGTGGTGTGTTTGCTGCTGCAAGAAGCGCCACTTTGACCTTGTGGTTCGCACTGAATAGTCTTTAGAATTTACACCGAGCGATGTGAAAACCACAATATATTCATCATTCTTTAGTTCTGTGGCTAAAAACACAAAGACGTCAGAGGACAATTACCAGAGAGACGCGAGCTGACAGGAAGCCGAGAGCAGAAAAAGCATCGCAGAATGCGCATCATGTCAAACCTTGGGGTGGATATTCTAGGACAATAGAAGACCACGTCCGGTTCCGCTCCAGCCAACCAAGAACGGGACTCTGACGCCACACTGAGCAACGAATTAGCCAAACTAAGCAGTAAGACTGAAGACTGGAAAACTCATCACTTGGTCAATGAGATCACATTCAGTCTCGGTTCTGGGAAAATGACCTGAAAATGTTCCATCGCTTCAAATCAAACCCGTTCCCAACAGAATCTGACATCAGCGAGGTACAGACTGCTGAACAACTGGAGTTCTCCCAAAGGCCACTTTCAACCTCATAATACCAAATGTGTTACCTTTAAAGTTCACACGTGTCAGGATATAATGATATACAAGGATAATAAATGTGTTAGGAGGTGTGACAGCCAAGGGCGCCAACAATATGACACTTTTCTTTTTTTTTTCTATTGTACCTCATTAAACCATCGAGGCAATAATGCCGTTGAGAGTGGCACAGATTGAAAATGTGAGGAATGGGGAAAAAAAGATCAAAAAAAAAAAAAAAAAGAACAATAGATGTAACTGATTTTTTATACAAAATAAACACTACTTAAAATGGTGCTACTGTCGATCACATTGACAGACTTATTTATTGGCACCTTTGACAAACAGCATGTCAAGAGAGTGCCAAGTCACAAACATGTCTCTGTGGTTAATGAGCTTGATATCACACTGAGAATTATAAAAAAAAAAATTAGAGCTGTCAATATTACAGTGTTAATGCATGTGATTAATCTAGAAATTTTAACGCATTACTATTTTTTTAACACAAATTAATCAAATGACCAAGTTTGACCCTAGTGGCTTCCCATAATCGCAGCCTGGTTACCCAGCCGTGTGTGATAATGGCACGTTTAGCCCGGATAATAAGATGACTGTGGTGCCAAAGTTGTGTGCTCGGGCTACCTTCAAGGGGAACTATTTTAACAAGACTACATTAAATGTTGTGGGAGCGGTGGCTCAGGAAGCTAATGCTCTAGGTTGTTGTTCTAAATTGTGATTAATCGTGATTAACCACAGACTATGACTGTGAATAACTAGAATAAATTGTTTTATTGATTGAAAGCACTAAAAAAAAAAAAAAAATTATTACTGAACCATATTAATAAAAGTTTTGATTTTCATTGATTTATCTTTTTTTTTTTTAACCAAAGGAAGCAATAATTTTTTATTAATTAATTTGTACTTTTAAAAAAGAATTTAAACAATTACAAAGATAACTTGATGGTGGAAAATTATTTGCCCCAAGAGCCTTTTCAAGGAAGCCTGAAACACACAGGAATTTGCACTAACTTAATTCTTTATCCTCGACCTAACACATGGCCTTGCATGAGCAGGTGAAGCAAAGCTCTTACACAAGTCAGGCAACAAAAATCAACCTTTTTCTCCCCATAATATAAAGAGTCACAAGGACTAAAAAAATTATGCATCGTCATCTATCAGTTATTTGAAAGTTATCAGATCAGACTTGGCTCTGTTAAGACCGACAGCCCAAATCTGACTACATTGGTTGCTATGGAAACAACGCCAGAGGCAGCGGTAGCACATAACGATGTACTGTAGCATGTGTGTTGTGTGATGTCAAACGCTGGCAACATATAACAACAGACGGATAACAAGACAGTTGAGAATGGAAATATCACCTTTTGCTTCGTGCTCTGTCTAAGGACTACTGTTCTCCGTTTCCATCTCCATTTCCTCCTGCTCGTGTCCATGCCATGTGATCGTGCGGACTTGAACTCCCACACAAAGTGGGCAGTTTGAAATTTGATTGGAATGGGTAGATTGTCCAGACTGACACGTCTTTATAACTCCGTCTTTAGAAATAGTTCTTGTTTAAATCTGATTTCAATTCAACTTGAAACCGCTTTCAAACAGTGTGCTGTTTTTTTTTGTTTGTTTGTTTGTTTGTTTTACCGTTCAGACTACATGAAAGCAATCTGATTTCTAACTGATTCTGGATTTAGCCTGGCAGTCTGAACAAGTAAATCTCTTCCTAATCCTCTCCTGTAGGTTGTGCAAGTGCCAAGTCCACATCAACAACAACATTAAGACATACTCTAAATTATTTACAACAGGAACAGTTCTACCACACATGGGTTTTCTTTCTCACAACAACAAAAATAAAAACATTAACATCATTTCCCAATATACAGTACACTACATAGCCAAACATATATGGACACCTGAGATGTACCCATTTGTAGTTACCCACCAAAACTATTGGCATTAAAACAGAATTGGTCAATCAGAAGAGATTTCAATCAGCTATAAGAGTATTAGCATATGACCAGGCACTGATGGGTGAGGAGGCCTGGAATACAGTCAGGGTTCCAGATCATCCCAAATGTGTTCAGTGGTGTTGAGGTCAGGGTTCTGTGCAAAACTCTAAAATTTGTCAAAACATGTCTGGCTTGCATTGTGCACAGGGGCATTGCCATGCTGCACCAGGTTGGGACCTCTTAGTTCCAGTGAAGGGAAACTGTAATGTTACAGGATACAAATATATTCTAAACAATGGTGTGCCTCCAACCTTGTAGCAAGTGTTTGGGGGAAGAAAAAAAACACACAAAAGGAGGTGATAGTCAGATTTACGTTCAGCCATGTAGTTTAACCTCTCACTGAACTCATCCATGCACCTATCCAATCCACCCGGCCACCCATCTGAACTCATCTATCCTTCTAGCCAACATATCCATCTCCCAATTCATAGCAACTCAGCTTCACGTCCAACCCATCCACCCTTTCATTCAACACATCAATCCGCATCTCTGATCAAATCCCAAATCCCATCCAACCCCCCCCCCCCATCACCTTATTCTCACATCCATCTCCCCATTCAAACCATTCCATCCTCCTATTCAGCTCATCCATCCTGCAATTTATTCATCCATCTTAACATCCTTCTATCCAACACAATCATCTCCTCATCCAAACCAATCAGTCCTCCCATCTGAACCTATCTATCCTCCCGTCCATCCTTGTTCCATCTTTTACAAACCAACAGCTGCTCCAGAATTTAATTTCACAACCCTGATCAACATGGAGATGATTTTCAAATTCAGCTCACGAGTTCATGCAACTGCACCGCCCTTCACACAGATGCATGCACTTTGTATGAAAGAGAGCGAGAGAGAGACAGCGAGAGAGAGATTGTCACATTGGTTTGTCACAGATTGCAAATCTTTGCCCTACTTTTATAATTATACTATATTACGTTGAGGATAAAATGTTTCTCCAGCTCACTTTGCAGATCGTCACGTTTTACGTTTTTTTTTTTCTTTCTTTTTTTCTTTCTCATGTATTCAGTCTCTGAGCAGTAACACATACCCAAAGCTTGTTTTCCCATCAAAGTCAAGCTTAATTTCAGCAGCACTTCAGCGCTCCTTGAACTCGGAGCTTGATGGCACGTTTTCGAAGGCACAATGAAACTGCTTTAACCGTCGGAGGATAATAACACACTCCGCGCTCTGTGAGCACACGAACATAGAGACACAGCCTCGTTCATCTCCTCTCTCCATCTTTCATTTCGGTTCAAAAACCATTAAGCCTCCTGCTATTCCTCTTCTTATCATGCTGACATACACGGCTTTCTGCTTTAATGTAACGGAATGAACGCGTGACGGAAGAAAACCTATCTGTAATATCTTTAAAAATTTTACAGAGCATTTATTTTTTTTTAAAGTCAGGAAATGCTCTGAGGCGAACATGACAGACTAATAAATACACAAAGTAATAAATGATATGATATGCCACTGTGTGATGTCTGGTAAATGTTAGTATAAGTCCTGTATTATAACTTTCTCTCATATATGTAAATATGGTAATATAGACATCCGTAATATATACACTATATTACATTATTTATATATACTGAATAAAATATACTATATACATTCCTGTGTAAAAGTTAGTGCCCCCCTTTTAATTCTATGTAAAACCATAACAACAACATATTGCTTTTTTCACCATGCCATTATTTTTTAACAAAACTATATATTTTTTGTTTTTTACAAAAATATTGTTATGCAGTAACATATGCAGGCAATATTAAGTAAAATTTAAGAGGTACAGTGGAACCTTGGATTGCGAGCATTATTCGTTCCGCATGCACGCTCGTATTCCAAAACACTCGTAAACCAAATCAAATCTCCCATAAGAAATAATGAAAACTCAAATAATTCATTCCACAGCCCAAAAAAATAAATACAAAAAAATAATTAATACAATATATAAAGTAAAAATAAAACAAATTAACCTGCACTTTACCTTTAAAAAAAAGTTGAAATAAATCCCAGCAGAAAAGTGTTTCCGTTTGTGCGCCAGGCGCTGTGTATTTGTGTGTGCATGTGTGTGTGCATGTGTGTGTGTGTGTGTCTCTGTGTGGAATTAGCCCCTTCCCTCGACTCGTCTTACACAGTAAAACTCCTCCTCCCTCCCCCCACCTCGATTTTTAAGTTTCACAACAAACACACACACAACGGAAACACTGTTCTAATGGGAAAAAAATTAATCTCTCTAATGTTCACTTTCAAAGTTCCACTGTATATATGACGGTATATATAAAATGTAAAAAATTGAAGCATATTATTGTTCCATAACAACTTTTCCCGAAATGTTTTCATCTGTCAAGCTGCAAGTTATTAAAGATTTTTCTTTTTGTAAATTTATTGCTATGGAACATCAAACAAGTAACAAGTTCTATTATTTTGTATAATTGTTTTTAATGTTTATTTAGAACGTTCGTTACCATGGAAACAGTAGAATATTAGAACATGTGTGTTCATACATTATAGAAAATTAATCAACACCTCCGGACCAATCAGAATCAATAATTTAACAGCTCTTTTGTACAAAATAACAAACAAATGCAGCATCCCGACAAATCAAGACAAACTCCAAGTGTGTGAGACAAAGAATTGGAAAATGTAGGGATGGCTTTCTGCTGTTGGATTGATTCCACAATCATGGACTGAACATTAATCTATCATGTTGAATCCCTGCCAAGCATCAGTTAAATATATTTAAAAAAAAACCTCACACATAAACACAACCGAATATGAGCTTGTTTTGCAAATTCATAAATAACTAGAGAGAGGGGGAAAAAATGTGCAACAGATGGCCCCCGCAATGCTCACACTCAACTGATTATGTATTATGCATCTGATTTTAATTACGCAAATGCATAAACAGCCTAATCAAGCTTATAACAGACAAACAAACCTCCTTTATCAACCGCTGCGTCTTGGTCGTATGACGAGTCCTAAAAATAGGTCTGGTAAATATGAAACACACACGTTATAGACATGACCAGAAATGGCACAAAAACTGCACAAGCTGTTGTTCCTCCCTCAAGGACTAAAACGGCTCTGCTTTTCTCTGACCGTATTTCAACGAATTTCCACCAGGACCCAATTTGATTAGGAAAATTGCTGAAATTAATTATGGAGATTGGCACATTTCAAGCAGCGCTCCTCTGGCCCATGCACATCAAAAGAGGAATGAAAAAAATCACCAAGGGCCGCGCAAGCGAAAAAAAGCACACACGAGTTGAGCTATCGCTGAAAAAAAAAGTCATAGCAGACCGTGAGAAGAGTTAACCTCAACACTCATCCACTGCACACGTGAGTGGAGAAAAAAGTGCCTCGAGCGTGTCTCGTTTTTATCGTAGACGGAAAAAAGTCTGCTTGCTATAAAAAGTATTACGAGACGCAGAAGCACAATTAACAGAGTGCACTACGCTACACTAGAGTCACCGCTAGACATACTGATGTGTATAGAAATAACAGGCCATCAAGAATCATATTAAATACTTTATGTAATAATTAAATGTTGCCTGTCTTGTTGTTGCCACATCTGCATCTGCAAAGTGCAAAGATGCCACTATAATACCAGAAATTATCTGGGTAGTGGTTTAAAAAAGTATTAGAATATATTTAGATTCGATATATTTATCTATATTATATATATATATCAATTATGCAAGACGCTAAAATTGAACCGACATGCAGCCATTTTTTCTGACATTTAATTTTTGTTTGTAAATAGTACTCGTTTTTACTGACCTAATAATAAAGAAATGAACAAAAAAAAATTTATATGAACAAAGTAATTAAGGTGCCTGAAACTCCTGCGCAGACTAGCATATGCAATGATGACGAAGAAGTTGAAGTATATAAAGTGCCTCTGATGTCAGACACAATTTGAGTGTCAGGATGGCATCAGAGAAATCGTAGCTAAGTAGGACAGCCAGCCGGCAGGTAGCGAGCCTTCAGAACTTCAGAGAGCCGTCTGCGCTTTCAAGATTTCTCTGTGAAGGCAGGTGAAGGCAGATATCAAGATCAGAGCGCGCACCGAGCCTGATGTGTCCCTGTGTTACACGTCGGGACTCATCAAATCACTTGACTCAACGGAGCTAACATTACCCTGTCCTGGGTGCCATCCGGAGGGCATGCAGCTATAGAAGTGTGTAGGGTATGAACCTCACACACCTAAAAAATAAAAAACACTCAAAATCCACATGAACTCAATTGTGTAGTGGGAATTTTTTCCAGCACACCACACACACTGCACTATTACCCACTGTTACTATATTGGTCAACTCTGCATTTCAACCCACACACCACTAAACCAGCTTCAAATGCACACATGCTCAAGATCCTTAAAACATACAGTACAGACCAAAGGTTTGGACACACCTTCTCATTGAAAGAGTTTTATTGTGTTCTTTAGCCCAAACGCGTCTCTTCTGCTTGTTGCCTGTCCTTAGCAGTGGTTTCCTAGCAGATCTTCTACCATGAAGGCCTGATTCACACAGTCTCCTCTTAACAGTTGTTCTAGAGATGTGTCTGCTGCTAGAACTCTGTGTGGCATTGACCTGCTCTCTGATCTGAGCTGCTGTTAACCTGAGATTTCTGAGGCTGGTGACTCGGATGAACTTATCCTCCGCAGCAGAGGTGACTCTTGCTCTTCCTTTCCTGGGGCGGTCCGCATGTGAGCCAGTTTCTTTGTAGCGCTTGATGGTTGTTTTGTGACTGCACTTGGGGACACTTTCAAAGTTTTCCCAATGTTTCGCACTGACTGATCTTCATTTCTTAAAGTAATGATGGCCACTCGTTTTTTTCTTCACTTAGCTGCTTTTTTCTTGCCATAATACAAATTCAACCTCTTTGAATGAGAAGGTGTGTCCAAACTTTTGATCTGTACTGTATGTTGTAATTCCACTATATTTAGTCATAGTTGTCTTCTTATCATGTTAATCATTGCACCTTGCAAGGTGAGATAACTTCACACGTTTATATCTGCGACAGTGGCAAATCTGATTTTCTAAAGTGGTCAAGCTTCAATCTACTATGGTTAAGAAATGGGAGGAAACCCACCAAGCACAGCGAGAACATGAAAACTACCTGCACACAGACCCGACAGGGGAATCAAACCCAAGACCTGGCGGTGCAGAGCGTCAGCGCTAACCACTAAGCCAGTGTGTTTTCTTTCATATATATGACCCTTGTGAATCTGCTAACTAAATACAGTTATATTAACACATTACATATCATATTAACTATTCACAGATAATACTGTATATGGTAATATAACATATTTTGCCTACAAGGAGTGTTCAAATCAAACCAGGAATGAAGGCATAAAACCGATTGACATTTAAAGAAACACTTTAAGCACAGTACAGGGATGTGACTCTTAGCTGCCGTAAAACATCTGAATGATGCAGACATTTTAAAGAAGGCTATATGACTGTGAATGATGAGCCTGGCCAAGCTGGCTCAGAGCACACTGCAGTCGTTCCGTGAACATTCAGCAAGTGGAACGCCTGAGCCTAAAAACAAATCTATGGATAATTTATCGGCAATTTGAGGAAGAGATGCATCCGCCTGTGGGAACTATCCTCTCATTTATTCACCAACACCACTTTCATGTTACTGAGAATTAGCCGTCCAGTCCTGACTACGCTCCAGGCCACTTCCACGATTAAAGGAGTTCCTGGGAGGCTGGTGTTTTAGTCAGTGTTAGTCATGACACAGGTTCCCGCATACTGAGAACACTTCTACCTTAATGGCATCCAAGCAGTAGTGAAACGCTGGGATAAGTGCATTAGTGCAGGAGGGGATTATGTAGAGAAAAGGGGAGTTTTTACTCTCATAACGGTGTTCTGTTATTATGTACGATCAAAAGTCCTGTTTTGACTTGAACACCCCTCATATACTGTATGTCAGTCTGAAAACACTGGAATCCCCAAAAGAATTTTCTTTTTATGGCAGATGACAGATGTTTTAATGAAAAGGTTTTGTATAAATTTACCAAAACACATGAACTAAACGTAAGAAAAAAGCCTCCAATTTCTTTCTTTCTTTCTTTCTTTCTTTCTTTCTTTCTCACATTCTGATTCAAGCAGCTTCTTGTACCATGGATAACTGGAAAAGTACTGTTCTGCAAACACGCTGCACATTTCCTGCAAGCAAATGCTTCAGCATGCATGATAACCCTTTTTGTCTGAACACAGCAACCACTTCATTCGGGCGCACTAAACTCGATTACATTCGTCTGCAATATTTTTACGGCTCGGGAATGACTGCAGACAGAAGTGTGCATTAAAAAAAAACAACCAGACACAAACTGCATAGACTGCAGAGCCTCTAGACGGTCATTAAATACTAAAATGCTAAAAAATTTACCAGACATGTTAGCTTACGGACTGCTTTAGCAATTGTTTATTGAAAGCGTATGAGCCTGTACTGTATGTCAGATGCTAAAAAGGAAATAAGAAATGAAGTAAAAACAGACACAAATGGATTTTCTTGCTCACAGTTAAAGTAATATTTATAGTGCCAAATAATTTTATCAAAGTAACTAGCTACGCTAACATGAGCTGACCTGATATTTCAGAAAGTAATTTTAAAATCTTGTTGCCAAGCAGCAATGATAGGCCCAAACACCTGGGCCCAGGTGCACCAGAAAGACGGTGGTGCCCAGTGGGCACATGCATATAATGGGGAAATACCTATACCATTATGACATACCATATCATATAATATATATCATGATATAATATAATACATAAAATATAATTTAACTATAAAATTATATACAACTAAGGAAGTTATTAGCCACTTATTGGCATAAGTTTAAGGTCTCACATGAGGCCTCTGAACCGTTTGAGAAATCAAAAATCCCTTCACAATTTTGCATTCTCAATGTCTTAAGATCACATTTTCCCGGTTTGGTGGCAATCATATAAATGACCTTGAAGGAGTATAACAAATTCCACTGGGTGTGTTTTACTTTCTGTTAAGTAGAGTCCATAACACAGCGGACATTGTTCAGCTCAATGAGATCTAAATGTGTACCGGGTTTTACATGTATACGTGCAATACACCTGATCTAATTCAAAATAAATGTATTAATAAATGAATAAATAATCCTTAGGAAAACAATCAGACCCTCGCACCATGAAATTCATGAATGTTTATACAACTCACTGGTACATTCCGGCTAGCTAGCTAACATGTGCTAACCTGACAAAATTTCTAAAAGAAACATTGCATTGTACCGATAAAACTTTATACATTTCATGAGTAGGGCTACCAAACTAACTGTGTGATCTAATCTGACTGGAAGTCTCAGAGAAAATATAAATCACACTTACAATTGTTCAAAGCTAATAAGCTAGGTAATGTTCACCAAGGCAATATTTAAATCAAACTTATGAATGTTGATAGCATTCATTGGTAAACCAAAAAAATTAAGAGAAATACAAATAATACAATAAGAGAAAATAATAAGTCAAACTGGTAAATATTTATACCATCAGCTAATCTGAGAGGATTTCTCTGAGAAATTTTAAATTGCTTTACTTGTAACGCTAGCCATCAAGCTAAACACTTTTTTTCAGAGAAATTACTTCTGAATATTTCTACCATTTACTTTTGTATGAACTAGCTAACAAGAGCCAATCTGACAGGATTTCTGAGTGAAAATTCTGCTTCAATGGTAAATATATCCATCTAGCTAACCTAAAGATTTCTCAGAGAAATTTAAAATCCTAATCGTAAAAACCTAATCGTTCATAGTAGCATGCTCGGGTAAAGCTACAGTAATTAGCAACATGACCACGACATGGCCCTATCAGGATTTCTGGGAGAAAACGCTTTTAAATTATAATCATAAATCTTCAGAGCATTTACAAGCAAAGTTATTGTTGACATTAGTATGACTCTGGCATCAGTAAACTAGTTAACATTACTTATTTGTTGAAATTTGTTGTACTATACTAATAAATTATTATTTCTGAGAAAAACTGATCATTTTGAATGTTAATAGTATTTATTTGTAAAAATAATAATAATAATAATTAATTAAATAACGTGCTACTGCATACTACACGTGCTAAACTGGTGGACACGTAACTGTGTCTGTATTGATGCCCAGCATGCAGATGTTCCGCAACATGCAACCGTTTCAGGGAAATGTGACTTGTATTCTATATACAGGATTAAGATGTGTATTCCAGGCATGCGATGACCTCAAGTACCTGATTATTATCAATTAGATCATAGCGTTTGCCATTATTTACAGAGCTAAAAGTATCTAAAGTGCAAACAATTTGTGATTTAAAAAAGGACTCGGGCGTTCACCGAAAACGTAAACTGATGGTTCGGATAAACACAGAATAAACACACAAACGCTAAGAAATTCTATGCAGAAATCTTAAACTCAGAACTCAAGATCTGAAAAAAGAAAGAATAAGAAAATCCACATGAACTTGTTAGTGTTGTGTGAATATACCACTTCTTAATTACAAATTTAACTGCCTTCCTATCTCTGGTACAATCAACCAATAGTCAGTTATCTCCAACACCATCGTGCATGAGAATGGCTTTGCATGCTTCATAAGCATTAATGCACTTCGTTTTGCAAAGATCTGGACAAAGAAGAAATATGTATTTGTTACGATGTTCCTGTTTTGATAACTGTATCACCCTTGTTCCCTAAACGTGAAATTCGTGGCAGGCAATACTGATTTCTTCAGAAATTTATAAGAATTTAATCGAACAAAGGTGACGCGGAGGATTTCATACAACTGCAGCTTTAAGACAAGATACAACTTCTAACTCTCTCAACAAGTTAACTCTTAATAAACTTAACCTTAATAAGGTTTCCCTAAAGATTTGGTCATTTGAACTGTTTGAAGTTATGACCAGTTTGAGAAGTATCACTTCAGTTCTGGCACTAACTTCATTTTCCTCTTTCTTCTCTTAAGACTGTCTGAGAGAACGTTTTAAAGAGAAAATGTGATGCGATTATAATGAAATTTCAGACATTTTCTTCTTAATATGTTAATTCAATATCCCTTCTTTTAAAGTTATAATCCTGTAAGCAGATATGCCGAGAATTACGGTGAATATGAGTTTCCGCAGTTAAGATAGACTTTTGAAAAAGCTCAAGATTCAGAATGTATGACATCATATTAAAAAGCAAACCACGTACAGTTCAATGCAAAAGTCATGAGCCATCCCTCATTTCTTCATATTAAATTAAAATTAAATCAAATGATGTAGATTCAATTAGAGAAATGTGAACAAATGTTTTAATGCGACTGGCTGCGCATTAAGTGTGCCTAAAGATACACTTTAAAAAGTGGTTATAATTGGTGGTTACTACCTCATTTCTCTTCTCTTCTCTTCTGTTCCAACTACTCAGCATTCAGCATCACCGGTATACGGATCACCGGCCTGATCATCGGTCATCATCTGCACCTGTTTCTCACTGGTTCATGCCTTAGGTTAGATACAATTTTTATGTTCGAATGATTAGCCAAAAAGTCCTTGAGGAAGCCTGAAGGTCTATTCCTCAAGACTTCATTAAAATACTAGAAAGTCTGGCTCTTTGAAAATAAAACATGAAGAAACAAGGGAGCTTTTGCGAAGACTTTTGCATAGTACTCAGAACTCTGTATCTGTGCCAATCAAAAGCTTCTCTTAATATTTTAACACTGTCTAAAAAATAGCACAATGAGTTACACATGAGTATCTACAATATATTGAACGCATCACCAAATTACATGCATTACCACGAAAATGACCGAATTTACAAGTACAAAAGGGGGAACAGGTCAGTGCCATTGTAACTCTTGTTGTTGGTAAGCAAGAACAAAGGCATGAGGCATAATAAGTGTCCATGTTGGGTGTCTATGTCAAAATAGCATCATTCATAATCCAACATAAAGACACATGCAAAAAAAAAAAAAAAAAAGATTAAAACAGATTAAGAAGATAAAACTGCAAAAAGCACTGTAAGATTTCAGCCGGGGCTAAACAAGCAAACTTGTCAAGGGCTAAACACAGAGCAGGTGCACACCATAGGGTTACAAACCAATGACTGACCATGCAGACGGGATTAAAACCAAAACAACTGCATAGCATAAGCATAAAAAATCGTACATGAAGTACAAAGAAGTGCCATATTACAATCCTATAATATTTGATACATAATTATAATCATCATTATATTATTCAAGTTTGAAAGGAATTGAAAGTTCAAAAAAACTTGGGATTAAAAACAGGCCAATTAAGTACTGTACCTTTCTGTGTGAATAACCGACTTTGATTTTTCATTTACATTAATACATTTAATACTGAAATGCTGTGTAAGGGCAGTGAGGACTCAGTGGGTTAAAGCCTGTTGTTACTAATCCAAAGCTGGGCGACTCGAGCCCCAGCACCACCAAAGGTTCCACTATTCCCCTTGAGTAAGGCTCTTAACCCTATGTGCTCCAGGTACACTGCATCCTGGCTGACCCTGCTCTCTGACCCCAGCTTCCTAACTGGGATATGCAAAAAAAATTCTTTCACTGTACTGTAAGATACATTTGACAAATACGTGAATATGAATTTTTTTGCTCAGTCATGTTTGTATATATTGCATCATACTGCCTGCGTTGTGCTGAAGAAGAAAAAAAAATGACACAATCACGACCCCACATATATTTATTAAAACATATTAATGCAGAAGGTTTAGGGGTTACATTACCGCTCAAAAGTTTGGGATTACTTTCAAATTTCTTTCTTGTTGTTTTGTGATTTATTTTCTACATTCTACAACAATTCTACAACTAGGGATTTCAAAACTATGAAGTAACACATATGGAATTAGGTAATTATTTAACAACAACAGGCTTTTAAGTTGTTCTATTAAGACACGGAGGTCAGCCTTTCTGGAATAGTTCTTGCAAGAACAATATTGTCAAGTGCATTTACAAGCCCATCAAGCACCATGATGAAACTCTTTTTTTTTTGCTTTGTCTTACTCTTTGGATCTTTGAAATAGGAAATGAATAGAATTAGCAAATAAATAAAAAATATTGTGTTAAAGATAATAAGTATTTGTTGTACTGTACTGTACTGTATGTACTTTTACATGTGTAGTAGACCACTTATGTGCAGAAGGGTAAAGCCGACCGATTCCTCCGGCTACACCGCAAGTATATTTCATACCTGTGGGTAAACACTGTATCATACTATAAACAAACAGCGGTGCCATCGTCTGACATTTTTAAACTTAACACTATTTATATATGGTTTGTGTTTGTTATCTTGTTTCTAGAGACACAAAGTCCCCTCAATTATCTTCCTCTAGTTTCACACCAACACTTTCTCGTACTGAAATTTCCTGTTTGCGTCTTTCGAACAAGCACGTGGTTGCTGCTTTGAACATCTGGATTATCCCGAAAACGTGTCATCCTACTTTTTTTTTTACAAGTTACTTGATGAATTTGACTGCTTGAAATGAATTTCAATTTATTGCTCTGAAGCACAGTGACCGTGGGACATTCTATACGGTCTCAGGCCTTGGCTTTGTTTGTGTTTAAAAAAAAAGTAGTAGATCTATCTGTGGTCTAATCTTATTGCTGATGAGCTCACTCTGGCTGGCAGCTTCAGATAGCACATCTCAGTAAATAAGCGTTTGACAGGATATAAAACCGGCTGAGAAAAGTGATCTGAATAAGGCCCAGCAGGACAGTCGGCTTAGCTGACAATGCATTACGCCTAAATGCGCTGAAGCATTGTGTCATATCTCCATTTGAATCTGATTCGTTTGGACACACATTTGCTTCATTACGTCCTTGCAAAACGTGTAACTGTAAGTTCAGGTTTTTTTTTGTTTGTTTTTTTTTTTTTGTTTTTCAGATAAGTTTATCAGTATTTCTGCAACATGCAACCGTTAAAAAAAATGAATGAATAATACATAGAATTTTACAATACAAGGCTTCCAGATTCTGACTGTAATTGACGCTGAAGTTACGATCATCTTCAGTCATTTTAGTTACATTTTACGATGAATGAGAGTCACTTTGTCTGCCTGTGACGTAAGGTAGAGTTTGCTAGGTCTTCCTGTGATAGAGATCAAGACTGAGCGAGCTTACAAAACTGCACACACATGCACAAACCGTAGTTAAAGACAAAAAAAAAAAAAAAAAAGAACACACGTAAGCACTGCACAGATGAAAAGGAAAGGTTCTCGCGAGACACACACACAAACCATGAGAGCAGGTCCCATTTCAGAAGACACCTAACCCAGGACCAGAGATGTCTCCGTCTCTGATATTGCTTTAAAACATAAAGTCGCGTTCCATTAAACCAGACGCGTACTGTACTTCAAGGCGAACGCTGCGCTGAATCAAGAGAATCGAGCAAGCTGTTGTTTATTAAGCTGTTTGCTTGGTAAATTGATCTTTCTGCACATCTGACCTTTACATCACATTACTACGGATTTCATCAGAAGGAGGTTTTGCAACATTGCGACAGCAAAGGACAAACACTGACCTATAGAGTTAAGCCACGCCCATTACCACACATCTCTCCTCATATCCTGACTATGTAGTACTAATGGAGCGTGTTGTTATAGGAAAATTAACTGCAGCGTGAGGTTATGATGCAGCCTAACATGTTTCAGAGTTACAAACTGAATTGTTTTTCTAACAGCACATCCTGAAGTGTTTCGTTCCTCTTATAGCGCAGCAATTTGCCAACGACTACAAGGCTTTTCATTCTGAGTCCCATATACTGTATTACTATTTTCTTTTTATCAAATTAACGCAGGTCTCAGAGTTCCACCAAATTGTGGGCGTGTGTGTTAATGTTCGAGCTGAAATCCCTCTCAGATGATGCATCTTTTACACTCCTCCTCGAGATACGCCGTTTCAGTGTTTAAAGAACAAGTAAAGTACCGTAGAGCTGAGCAACAAGTCAGAGGAGGGTATTTTCTTATATGATGTCACATTAGGGGAAACTCTAATTAGATTGGTCAATGGAAGAAGCAGGATTTTTTTTTTTTTGTACATGGAGATCTATCTGAATGTCTAAAAATGTCCAAAAAGTGAATTTTGCATAATAGGCGCCCTTTAAAGAACAAAACGCTACACTGTTATAGTTGAATTTAGTGTTAGAGAAACAGGTTCCGATTATTAGCAGGGGTGACTAATACTTAACCCCTTCAAAAATGGACCTGAAACCACTAAAAAGCACTCCACAGACTGTAATTGGGTTCTCTCAGTAGACACACACTGATTCAGCAACATACTACCTCAGTTTATGTCTTACTGTTTCAGCAAAAACAACAAACTTCTCTCTCTCCCTGATGCAATTTTGCACAAACCTCCACAAAACGTATAAGACAACAGACGCCAGGGTTCTTCCCTTGTTCGGTCTTTAAACAGAGAAGATTGGTCAAACCGTTTGGGAGCTATGAAGCATTGTTTGTGATATGGATAGGAATCCATTCATTTTCCACAACAAAAAAAAAAAGAAGAAGAAAAAACACTTTTGGACTACTTTGGAAAAACTGCCATCCTGTGCACAATTTTTAAAACACACCAATGAAACTTGAGGTCCCACAAGTTTAAAGCCTCCACTCTCAAATATTCCAAAAAAGCAAAGGTCTTACACCTCCGGATCACAAAATGTTCACAGAACTGTCGTTTAAAATGAAGGCTTGTTTAATTCCCTGACGTTTTCAATGTTCGGCCCAGAAAATGCTGTGCATCCGTGTGCCCTTAATTCACAAGTTCTCCAGGAATTCTCTAGTTACAGTAAGTACACTATAGCTCTTAAATAGTTTGAAAATTCACAGTGATGTTTCCAAGTTGGCGTAACATTAAAAAAAAATGTTAAAAATTAAAAAACTCTGATTATAATTAGGCCTAGATTATGCAAAAGTCCTAGTTGTTGCTATGGAAACAGTAACTTACTTAAACAAGCGTGTTATTACAGTATAAACCTGTGATTTGTAGCCAGCAAGGAATCGGAAAGTTAATCAACAACATGTGACTGATCACAATCAATAATGTAAAAAGTTATATAAAGGACTTCAAGTAAACACAGCTAGTGTTATTACCGTCTTCTGTCGTTGCTGTAACTGCTTTGAAAGTTACTGCTGAAATCATTTGCAATCAATAAACCTAAATTTCCCTGTAATTATAATCACACACACACACACACACTTTTTTGTGGATTCATCGTACTGTTGGCACATTTCACATAAAAAGGTAATGTTTCTGATTATGGAACACATCTATCTGGATGGAATGCCGATAAAAATGGAAGCGAACCCAGTTCAGGCATTTTAAGCACAAATCTATGATGCAGGTCCACTCCCCCAATCGACTAGCTCAACAGTGACACTGAGATGTGACATGTCTACAGTATGAAAGTGTATTCGCCTGCTATATATTTGATGTCAGTCCCAGTGCGCCTGTGAGCCGAAACAAAATCATTCCTCCATTTTCTCCCATCTGCGTCATAACGAGCTCCCCAGAAAAACGAGGCAGGCGTGCCGTCTAGGCCCTCTGCTGCGGCCCATCATATCTGCGCATCTAAAGCATGCACACAACACCGGCTCGGAATCGATAGTTAATTTCGCGACCTGGTCGACCCTGCTTCCTGCAGTCTCATTAAGTGCTTCAGTGCTGCTGGGTTTTTAACCCACACGCCACTCAGGCTGGTGTTTTAAAAACAAACTGACACAGTGCGGGATTACCCTTAACGTTTTTCTACAGATATTATTGATAGCCAGTGGCATAACTGACTTAAATCTTACTTTCAGTACTCACATGGCTCTCCAGTGTGCGCATACAAACATTTCAATTTTTTCATCGATCAAGCCAAGGAGAATTTCCCCTAATGTGACATCATATAAGAAGATATCCCACTTGTTGCTCAGCTCGTGCCGTTCCTTTGTAGGGGCGTGGCTTAGACTTAGGAGTCGCTCATTTACATAGACACAGACACAGCATGTTCGGCGGAGGATCACAAAAAAGATTTTTTTTTATTTATTTTTTTACAGCTTGAGCTGTAACACACACACACTTACTTTGGGGGAAGCGTGGAGACCTGTGTTAGTGTGCTAAAGAAATAGTACATATGGGATCTTTAAACTAGGGCGATCCAGGCACACAGAGGTTAACGCCGGAAAACACTGAACTAGAAAATAGCACAGAACAGGTGCAACAAACCGATGACACACGTGGAGACACTAGTATAGACAGAACTACATCTAAAAAAAAAAATTTTTTAAAACGACAGCACCTGCAAATATAAACATAAATGAAAGTATGTGAAAGGGTTTTCTTTAGTTTTTATGCACTTAAATAAAAAAATTGTCGAGTCAAAAAGAAAAGGCATCTGCACTACTCTGATGCCTCTAGCTCGATCAGCGCGTGCTTGGAGCAGGGAGAGGTAGCTCAGTTCTTAAGGTGTTGGCCTACTGATCAGAAGGTCCCAGGTTCAAACCTCAGCATCACCGACTTTCCACTGTAGGGCGCTTGAGCCGGGCCCTTAACCCTCAACCGCTCAGATGTATAATGAGGTAAAAATGTAAGTCGCTCTGGATGGGGGCGTCTGCCAAATACAGTCAATCTAAATCGCATGAAATTTGAATCACGGGTTTGCAGTTCGCTTGAGATGTTTAAACATTTTAACAATGAAAAGTCCTGCCACTGGCGAGAACTACTTAGTGACATCATCAGAGAGAACTATAATAAATAGCATATGTCATCTTCATACGTTTGGCCACCGCTGTACGACGACGAGCTTAAAGCTGCAGAGATCGCAGTTTCCATCTAATTCATCCGACGTGACGAACACTGTGAAAGTCAGACTCTAACAGCGAGTCATGATATTACGGTCAATCCCCCCCCCACACAAAATTTAATCCCACCTTATTAAATATCTCATTTCATCCCAAATATACACCTTTCACTGCACAAGCTCTTTTTGTAAATTCCTTTTTTACAATAATTATAAAACTACCAGTGACAAAATTGCATGAACTGAAACTTGGACTGCACATTTCATTCGCATTCAAATTCGTCTTGATTTTCACAAACAGATTTCCATTCTCACACTTTGTTTTAACCCTGTCGCACGTCCCATGTTAGACGCTTCTAAACACGCCGTACGTCTAGAGATATTTTATTTATTTTTTTTATCCCTCCAGCAACCACACGATCAGCGGCGCTTTTTAACACACTCTCAGACATCTCGCCGCTGTGTGTCGTGTTACCGTGTTCCCGCCTTTCTGCACTGTGTTTACTACGAGCTCGTTAATGAAAAGGAAAAAAAGAAAAAGAAAAGCTGAACAAAGCCAGCCATTAAAGCCTAAGTACAGCTACAGGTTGTCAATAACGCTTTGCATACGCTACGACATTACAGTATGAGTGCAGATTTCGGTAAAGAAATTCATGATTTGATAACGAGATATCACCACCGTGTCGTACGCGAAAGGAAATCGCTAGGAATGTGCTTATCCTGATTTTTCTTTTGCCATGTGAGTAGTGCTTACATGACAAAAACATTCTGCCGTGATTGCAAAGTAAAAGTAGAAATATAAGCGGTCTACTTTTTTTAGGAAAATCAAAAGCTAGTTCTGATGAACTAGAAAGGAAAACTCATTTTCAAGTTGAGAAAAAAAAAAAAAAAAAAAAGAACACGGATAAAGCTTGAATTTACAGTCTGATCGCAAAGATAGATTCTTTTTACTACGGCAGTTTTTGCTGTGACAAATCAGGACAAGTCGTCATGACGCCTCTGAATCATAATTGCAGCGTTGCTGAAAATGGAGCTGTCGTTTATATTGTATTTATGCCACTTCTAATATACAAGTGTACCAGTGATGTAATGCACATTTGCACTGCTTGCAAAAAATATTCCATCACAGTCATATTTTGTAAAGAAATATAATATTTATGGTATATTGTAAGGCCTTTATCTTCGTAAGACATTATGTACATTTTGTATTGTTAAAATTATTTATGAAGCTGCATTACTGCATTATTAGGTATTACAGTAGGTATTATGAACGATCACTGTTATAAGTCATGTTGATAACACTTTATTCATTAACACGCTAACACAGGAGAAACGCAGCTCCGCGTGTTTTTATAAATGAAAAAAGCTATTATTGCTGTACATAGACTTGTGTCTGGAATGGCTGACTATAAGCGTTACAAGCACTTAATGCGTAATGCATTCAGATAACAGTTAATAAATTAACTAATTTATAAATAATGGCTAGGCATAAATACTTATAATAATAATAATAATAATTATTATTATTATTATTATTATGCCTAATCTAATACATCATTGTATTTTTATTTTTATATGATCATTATCAAAAAATTTTATTAACAATATTTTTAAAAGATCATTTAAAGTATATTAATCTTTTAATATATATGTTATCATATCGGTATATATATACGTATAGGATAACATTTTATATATTATATGTGTATGTATAACAGTAGTCAAACTCTATGACTAATATAACAGGAAATAATTGGACTGCAATATTTTGGACACTTAATCATAAACGCTATTATTGTAAAAAGACAAAGATATTACAGGATCATGCATTATGTACAACAAGCAAAGCCCTTATAAAAAATTTACGGACTAAAACTTGTCATCTACACTATAATACATAACGTAAAGTATTTTGTGAAAGCGGCGGCACTAAATATTTTCCTCTGCACTAAATAAATAAAAATTCAGGAAATCCTTTACTACATTATAACCAAACTGAGACTTGATATAATTCTATTTCCATTTTTGCTAAATCTGTTCTGATAGGATAACCTCAGATTATTACGATTCAGTGCTTCTGCAACTCTCATATTATTATTATTATTATTATTATTATTATTATTATTATTATACAGTATAATGTTTCTAGATCACCTTGTCATGATAATTAATGCACTGTTTAGTGTGGTATCGGGACTGTCGCACCGTTTGTTTTATTTTCATAAGCGATCGACATTCGCTCAGAGTCGCACACACGAGCACGGAGGAAAAAAAAGCTCGTTCGGTTGCTCATTAGTCATCCGTGCCATCCGAGAGCCATCCAACAAAGAGAGACCCAGATGCCGAGAGAGCCTCAAGAGACACGGCCATGAGGGAGAGAAGGAGAAAAAAAAATGAGAGAGCGAGAGAGAGAGAGAGCGAGAGAGAGAGAGAGAGAGAGAGAGAGAGAGAGAGAGAGAGAGGAGCACGATGCAGCATCTTGCTCACTGCACTCTCGTCCCACTCCCATTTGCACTCGCCCAAAAAGTGGGCGGATCAAAGACGCGAACTGAATCGACAACCACCTTGACATCTCCGATCCGTGATTCATTTCTCTAAACATGATTGTTTTCCCAGAAGAAAAATGCAGATAACACGGGTCCGCCTGCACCTCCTGCACCCCCTGCCCTGCTTTCGGTCTGATCTGTAAAAATCCGTTTACAAAAATAAATAATAAAGGTGACATTTGTCTCATCTCTGACCCGGAAACATGTTTGCCATTCTCTGGGAAGACACAGAGAGCACGAGCATGAGAGAAGACGCGTTTCTCCGTTGTAACTCCTGCTTATTTTTTTCGCATGTCAATAAAAGAGGCATAAACAAGGATAAAGAGCGAGAGCGCAGACGGCTGATGGAGAGAGAGAGAGAGAGAGAGAGAGAGAGAGTGATAGCGAAGGAGGAGATGGAGAGGGAACGTTAGCTCGGAGGGAGCAGAGTGATACTGTGGGCCTTGAGCGAGGCCGTTACGGCTCAATTGCTAGATCGGCATGTGGATTAGGTTCTGCACGACTTGTGGATGAGGAAATGTAAATGTGAGAGACCGACTTGCTCGATTTAGTTACAAGTAGAGGCATAATTCTGAGCCTTTAGTTGAGAGTATTAGGCCTGCGTGCGTATATTCTTTGAAAAACGAGGCGTATTATATAAAACATTTCATGCAAGTCAATAAACACAGCTCAGGAGAAACTATTGTGTACTGAAACCTACATGATCCTCACCTAAATAACCCCTTACTCTGTTCAGGAGTACACACGGAAAAAAGGAAAGAAAAAAAAAAACGCTCCGTGATGCTAAAATGTGAGCTTTGTAATAAACTCTCACCAAACATCGCTGTCTATTGCAAAGCTCCTGAAAGCTTAAAAATGATGCCCTGCTACGCTTGATGTGAGAAAAAGTGATTATTTCCTTACGTAGGAGGAGCGTTCAAGTCAAACCAGGACTTTTGATTGCGCCGAATAGTGCATTAATCTAAACCTGCGATTCGCAGATACACTTCTGCTGTAGCTGCTGTTACTCGAGGGACGTTCGAGGGATGTTCAAGGGTCGAGGGACGTTCAAGTCAAACCGGGACTTTTGATTGCGCAGAATGTCAGAACACAGTTATGAAAGTAAAAACTACCTTTATCTCTTTATATAACCCCCTGCAGCACTAATGCACTCATCCCAGTGTTTCACTACTGCTTGGACACCATCAAGATAAAAAGTTTTCTCAGTTCACTGAAGCAATGGCCTACGCATGTTGAAATGGCTCAGGACTGTAAGGGGATGTGGCAATAACTCCCAGCCAATTCCTGTAACATGCGATTGTGTGGACAGTTCACACATTACACCGTCCTTTAAACCGTTTGCATCGTTCAATTGTTTTACTGCGAATAAGAGTCTCACGACCGCACTTTCATTTGGTTTTATCCCTTCGTTCGGGCGAAATTTCATTTGAAATCCTGGTTTGACTTGAATGCCGTTTGTTGCTTTTATATATTAATAGAATCCAAAGAATTTTGTTCATGTTACTGCAATAAATTAAATTCTCAAATGATGTTTTTTTTTCATTCTATTTAATGGCTTTAACATAAACTTGCTATTATTAACGATTGCGTCTAAATAATTCTGTTCTTTGGTCCATGAAAGACCAAGGCCATGCGTTATATAAACGAGAGCAGCCATGTCAGAATTCATCTGTTTTTTCACAATTTTTCGAGATTTACTTTAAATATTTGTAGTAATTCTTCACTTATTCAGGCAAAACTGAAAAAAAAAAAAAAAAAAAACGATCAGACTGAGTAATGTGCGAGACAATTTCTAAAGAAGTGGCCTGGCCCTGTGTCCGCAAACAAATATTACTACATCAGTATTTAAAAAAAAAAAAAAGGGACGTGAGCATAAGTGCAAGATACTAGATACTAAGAAAATACTGTCACTCTGGCTAGCGTGTTATTATGTTCCTTTGAATATGACGGATTAGACTTTTTTTTTTTTATATAATGGAGCATGCATAAAAGACATGTGGTTTCCTTTGCAGATGTTACAGATGTTTGGTGTCGAGATAGACAGATCTCATCTGAGCAAAAAAACTAAAAAAAAAAGAGCAAAACTGTGCAATAAACATTGTAGTATGAACTTAATCCGAGACACATCAGTGCCAGAGATCCTAATCAGTGCCAGAGTTAAACTGTAGCCAGAGGACGTGTGATGTCTGACTGGGGCTAAACTGGATTAATTTCGGATTGTAATAGCATTTTGCGTTGAATGCATCGCCAGGGTTCAGGTTCAATTCCCGTATCAGGGTTTCCTCTGGGGACTCCGATTTCCTCCCACTGTCCAAGGACATGCAGACTGGCGTTCCCAAATTGCCCATAATGTCTGAATAAGCGTGTGTGCGTGTGTGTGTGTGTGTGTGTGTGTGTGTGTGTGTGTGTGTGCCCTGCGATGAATTGGCACCCCGTCCAGAGTGAGTGAGTGAGTAAGAGTGACATCCCTGAATCTTGTCTTCAAGCTGATGCATTCTGCACGTGCATCCCTACTTTTGATCTTCACGTGTAGTAAGATGAAACGGACCCACAGACTATGCAAAAACAAGCATCATGCAAAAAAAGTCCCACCACATCCGCATCTCCATGAGTGCGTCTCCGTGCATCTACCTCTTTAGGTTGGTAGGTGTGTGTGTGTGTGTGTGTGTGTGGTCAGGAGCAGACACGGTGTGCACGATGCACGGTGGGATTTCCGACTGTAGTCTGATCGAGAACTCAAAAATAGGGCCCATGATGTGATGTGATGTGATGTGATCGTGACCCATGGAAAGAAACAGCATGCGTGCTGGTTGCACGGCTGCGGTGAGTGCTGGCTCGTGAGCTTCTCCTTCTTTTTCTTCTTCTTCTTTGTGCAATTAAATCTTGACCATAAGGCATGACTGTAGTGCCTAATGAGTGCTTATTATTGCTGCTCGTGACACTGACAGTGATGTTTATTAGAGGCGAGATGGATGGATGGATGGATGGATGGCGCGCGCTATTCTTCTCCACCAGCCTTAATTCTGATCCCTGTTGATTATGAGCGATCACCTGCAGTTTTACACACACATATACGCATGCATACGCACATGTACGCATAAACACGCGCATACGCACACGCACATGCATACGCACGCATAGACACACGCATACGCACACGTATACGCGTATGCATGCGCATATCCTCAAAAAAAAAAAAAGAAAGAAAGAAAGAAAGAAAGAAAGAAAAAAAACGCTGTCTTTCTCATCCGCTTTGTCTCACCTTCCGGACCGGTTTGCTGGTGTAGCTCGCGCTGCTCCACCGGGCCCGGTCCTGCCCCCCGGAGCGGCGCGTGTCCTCCTCCTCGTCTCCCAGCAGCCCGGCGGATGCTGAGTCCGAGTCCTCGCCTTCTTCCAGCTCCTCTCCTTCCTCCACCTCCGACGTTTTTAGGCGCTTCGGGGCGCGCTCGTACTCCTCCTCCGCGTACTCCTCCATCAGCGACATGTTCAACACTAAACACAGAATCGGGAATTAACGCCGGACGGAGTGACGGAGCTTCAGCTTTAACGCAGATTCGGACGGAGAGCGCGAGATAGGCAGGGAGAGAGAGAGAGAGAGAGAGCGAGCGAGCGCGAGAGAGTGCGCGCGCGGACAGCAGCAGTGCGTTAGAGCTCTCGCGACGGCGCACGTTTGCAGAGGCGAACAGCCTTGAGCTCGACGGGTTGCCAGATTGCGTGTGTGTCTGCCTCGCACTTCAAGAGCCGGAGGTCCTGCGCATGCGCACTTCACTTCTGCACGCCCATAAGTCTAACGTTGTTGTTATGCTGGAGATAATTTGATGTATTATAATAATAATAATAATAATAATAATAATAATCATGTATACACATAACCTAAACCATAAAAAAGTATACTGGAAAAATACAATAAAAATACAACAACAGTCAAATGAAGCCTATATAATATAAATTACTGCACAGTGAAATTTTCTTCCTTGTCCAATCCCTTAATCGCTCTGCCATCACAGCTAAAAAAAAAAATATATAAAAAAAACGAATGAAACATACAAATTATCCAATGAACTGAACTGTACTTTATTTACAAGCAAGGAGTCCATTGAATATGTCAATAAGCAATATCAATCACAACAAAAACGAAAAGGGGAAACTTACTCGCCGTCCATACCGCTTTATCCTGTATCCAGTGTCGTGAGGGGCCTAAGAAGAAATGTTTGCTCTTATAGCATTCTTTACACGTAATTAATCTAATCCAAAAGTTAGATTTTTATACTGAAAACGCAACAAAATATTACAAAAAATGAATCAAACATACAGTTCAATTTAATTGAATTTTATTTATATAGTGCTTTTAACAATGGTCATTGTTTAAAGTGGCTTTACAGAATAAAAGAAAATGTGAAATGTGTTAGAAAAGGATGAGGAAATACAGACTGTATAAATCAAAATGATCAGATCCTCCCAACTGAGCCGGCCGAGTGGCAAAGAAAAACTCCAAGTAGAAACCTTGAGATCAACCACACTCAACAGGGAACCCATCCTCATTTGGGGGAAATCAGGTAGCAGGGATTGATCTGCAGTCATATTGTGTGTTCGAAGGCTGGAAATTTAGTATAAGAGGAAAGGTGTTTAAGTTAATCTGCAGTCCATTTTTATTGTTGTGGAGCTTCAGGTTCAAAACTATTTGTGGGAATTTCAATCCTGAATAATTGAGCGATGGTAGTGACAAGTCTTGGATCAAAGTCAAAGCTTCTTCATGATAAAATGGAACTGTCCCCAGTCACCACACACATCCCAAGCAGACCACACAATGAGATTTCCAACAAGAAGCAGGGCACCAGAGTGAGTCAGATAGTTCCTGAGACGTAAAGCATGAAATTTGTTCAATTTTCAAAGTAACCGTACTTGGAAATCCATTTAATATGTCAATAGGATAATCAATAAGAACCAAGACAAATATTAAAATGGGGAAACTCACCCAGTCACTAACACACTCATCATCTATATTGCATTATCCTGTATAAAGGGTCAGGGGTGGCCTGGAGCCTATCACAGGAGACTTAGGGAACGAGATGGGGTACACTCTGGACGGGGTGCAAATCCATCACAGGATACACATGTACACACTCACATGCTCATTCACACACTACGGGCAATGCCAATTAGCCTAATCTGCATGCCTTTGGACTGTGGGCGGAACTGGAGTACCCGGGGGAAACCCAACAACAACTCACGGGGAGAACATGCAAACTCCATGCACCCACACCCAAGGTGGAAACTGAACCTCGACCCTGAAGGTAAAAGATAAAATAACATATATGAAAGCAAGAAGATAGGATAAACAGTATTATACAAGGCAGACTTTTTTTATGTTTTTTATTTCTAAATTTATTATAACCCATTCTGATAAGAAGCTGATTTTTTCTGTAAAAATATCTGCACATCCCAAACAACAGGAAAGCATAACATTTTAATTTTAACATGATTTTAAAAAAAAAATGAAAGCACGAAACCTCACAATCTGGCAACGTCAATACATCAAAACAAGCACGCTGACGCGCTGAGAGCGCCCTCGAGTTTCGCTCGCAGAAGCGCATACCAGCGAGCTTTCTGATTGGACGAGCCTTGAGCGTGACGACCGAGCGCCGTCTCTGATTGGCTGGAGCAAGCCGTAGGGGAAAGGGCCGGATAGGACACAGCAGCGAAGCATTTAATATTTCACACCAGAGAGAGAGAGAGAACATGTGACAGTAACAAGAGTGTGAATGTGATTTATAGTATTATAGGAAAGTGAAGCTTTGAAGATTTAGAAAGAAAAGAGTCTATTTCCTTATAGAAGATTCTGTGCTTTTATCATGTGTAAAGCATGTGTTTCTGTTTTCACACTGCATTTTTTAATATGTTGATCATTTATATTTCACTTTCCACAATAAATGATCAGTTTTCATGTATGATCACGGCAGCACGGTGCTTAGTGGTTAGCACTGTCGCCATGCACCTCCAGGGTCCTGGTTCGATTCCAGCCTCTCGAAAGTGCTCGTTGCGCTTCCTCTGCTTACTCCGGTTTCCTCCCACAGTCCAAAAACATACAGATTAGGCTAACTGGTGTTCCCAAATTGCCTATAGTGTGTGAATGAGCATGTGAGTGTGTGTGTATATCCAGCATGTATCGTGCCCTAAGTCTCCTGGGGTAGGCTCCAGGCCCCACAAGATGAAGATAATATACACAAGATAAAGCGGTATAGATTATGAGTAAGAGAGTAATATATGATCACACATTCATATACATCACATTCGTATATATGTCACACAATCATTGTTACTACAATACACTGTTTTGCTGTAACACTTTATGTTCACTACATCCGTAATGTCTACAAAGCTTAGTTAATGTGAATACTAAAAATATGTGACTCTAAAGACAGCTGGGATTCACACAGAAAGAAAGAAAGACCACCTTCTTTTTTATTATTGTCATTATAAGCTACTTTTATTACCATTATTTTCCAGAGAAGGCTCCAAAATAATAACGATAATAAGAATGATGGGAGCATGGTGTCTTACTGGTTGCCTGACATCTGCAGCGTTGAGGTTTCGAATCTTACCTCTGGCCTGCGTGCATGTTCTCCCCTGTGGTTGTTCTCCAGGTGCTCCGGTTCCCTCCAACAGCCCAAAGACATGCTTTGTAGGCTGATTTGTGTTGGAAATTGCCTGTAGTTTCGGATAGGGTGTTTATGTGTGTGTATGAGTGTGTGCCTGTGCCCTGCCCTGTTCTTGTACAATGATGTTTCTGGACTAAGCATACACAGAATACACAGAATATACAGAATAAGCGTTGTAAAAAAAAAAATCAATTAGTGAATATATAATAGCAATAGGCGGCACGGCGGCTTAGTGGTCACACACCTCCAGGGCTGAGGGTTTGATTCCCATCTTGGGTCTCTGTGCATGTTCTCCCTGAGAGTTTCCTCCCACTGTCTATATTAGGTTAATTGGCATTCCCAAATTGCCTGTAATGTGTGAATGAGTGTATGGAAGATGAATGAATGATAGCAATAATTTTATTTAAAATCTAACCTTTAATACAATTTATATAATAATTCAACAGCACAATCCGACAGTATATTTATGATCTTGCTAGAAAAAAGAAAAAAACACACTTCTTAGGCTATAAGCTATTTATACTATCCCTTGTTAAACTGTCATTACATAACATTGTTGTTTTTGAGGCTAGGTTTTTTTTTTTTTTTCTATCCATATATAATCTAAAATTCAAGATAACAAGACAGTCTGGTCAGCTGCTAGCAATGTAATGAATTCAACCATGAATTACAGCTAAATTATTAATGATAAGCTTCCAAAACCTTCACCGAGCCCCACAGTGTTGGGGCCCCAGGCAACTGTCAGCCTTTCCTGTCCTGTAGCTACAAATCTGAACCACGGTTTTACAATGGAGCTTTAGGGCAACTTGTTTTATTGCGTATGAACAACTACTACAGTTTTATTATGCTCCGTGTTTAAAACATAAAGTTTTTTTCCTCAGGTCAACTCAGAGAATTTTTCCTTGACACGGTCCTCTCTGCATTGCTCATTAGACTCGTAGGACTAAATTTACTTCCAGATTTCTGTACAGCTGCTTTGGTACAATGGCTATCGATGAAAGCATTATGCAAATAGAAACAACAGATTTGACCTGAAAATCATTAGCATGGCTTACTCTTAAATGACCCTAATCACACTGAGGTGCTTCTGTTAATCGTATGTAAATATAAATGACAAAGTCTAACATCGTACAGGCTGCAAAAAAAACCTTGTAAATTCTCGAGTCTCGTTGGTCATCAGTCTTGTTGATTCGTTTTCTATAACAGTAGCTCTGAGAATAGTTTCAAATGCGAACATTCATAAAAATGTATTACATTTATATGGTGGACAGCCAACATAAATAATACAAACATTTTTTTTCCAGGTGTAATCATTGATATGGTTAGGTTCTCTGTAAGGAGATTTTGGAGGCTGCAGTGACAGAGCTTCCTTAACGGTCAGAAGCAAAGGTCAAGGTCAAGTTTTTGTTGCCAATTCTAAATTTTTCTGGTATACACTGGAGAGAAATATCATTGCAGTATCACAGTAAACAGGATTGCATGCGGTACAAATACATGAGACCGTGAGAAGAATTTTCTTTAAAAACCTAGAAACGAATGCAAACTATGTGGTGGTGGCTTGTGGCGAAGGCTTTGTACTAATGATTAAAAAGGTCTGAGTGCGAACCTAGCTGCAAGTTAGCTGTGGACTATCAGGACATTGTACTGTACGTTGCTTTGGATTAAGGCACTATAGCTTTTTATAAACTATTGTGTAATAAACTTTAACATTTATACACAAAATACAGTACTGGGACATAACCATGCCCACAGCTGCACATACTTATTCACGTTTATGCATTTCGGCAGACTCACTGGGACGCAATCCAAGCCGAGCTGTAGAGGTTACGGGCCTAGCTCGAGGGTCCATCAGTGGCGACACGGAACCGTTGTGCAGTTTGAACCCACACGTTTCCGATCACAGGGGCCTAACCGCTGCTCTGAAAAAGCAATTGCGCACGTCCCCTTTAGGACCAAACTGTCATCTCTGTCTCACACTGAAGCATTTAGGACATAGCCGTTTCCTCTCCTCGGAGCCTGGTCTGAATTCCCCCAGCTTCCCGTAGGCTGTACAAATGTTAGCACGATGCCAAAAAAAAGAAGATGAGTGCATCAGTGCTACTGCTGCTGTACTGACATCCCACGCTACATGACCTCCCGTAGGAAGCCTGAGCAGGTCCTGAAACGCTACGGTCCATGTTCTCTTTCTTCTTCTCCATGCTCAATAAATAAGAAAAGGTAATAAGCCTCATTGTTGCGTTTTGTGTAACCGTGAGACGTTTTAGGGCTATTGCGTCTAATTTGTCTGTGTTATGCTACCTTTGCTGCCAGGGAAAAGACAGAGGCAAATTTGCATCTGGATGATATCCAGCAGCAGAGCTATCCACTGAAGCAGCTTTAGCAAGGTCATCACAAGGTCAGGAAAACGGAGGCATGCATCAGACATTCATATATTCCCCAAAACACAGTGGGTGTCCTAGAAGAACATTCTGGCATGCTCTACTCTGCATCCTTTCTAAATGGCTTGCCAAAACGTCTCAGAGCACATCTTAAGGGAAATCAAGCCTGAAACACCGGTGTACGTTTCACAGCCAGCTCCAGTGGAAGCCTTCCCAGGTTTTGTTTAAGCGCCGATGGCTGGAGCGCCACAGCTGCACAGATTTGCGACAGTTTAATGAAAAGCCACTTGCTCATTCAGCTCCTATGCATCTATCAGGAATGTAGAACTCCCAGATGAAACGCAAAGTGGCATTTACAGATGAATATACGAGCTGCTTGCTGACCTCTCTTTCAGAGTTCCTGATTCCAGAAGGATTGTAATGATGATATTGGCCTTGGTTAAAGTTAAACCTACAACCAGGAAGGTTCCATCCAAGTTCTAAACTTAGCCATATAAATAACTCTTTTTAACTTAACTAACTTCTTTTTTTCTTTTTTTTAAGAACCCACTTGGTTAGTACTGTATTTCATTTTTGTCTTTGCTCCAGTAGATAATCTCATATTGATGCTGTAAATTTGTACCTAAGAAATCTTTGCTACCGTGGGTGACGAGTGTTAAAAGAATAAAGACTATTTTTAGCGAAGCATCTTCCTTAGTGCTTTCTCAATTTCTTTGTTGTTACAGAAAAATGAAACGATAACCTCCTCTTAGTTTGTCCCTTTGGGGGATTTTTAAATCTTCTACTGCATGTACTTGTAAAATACTATAAAACCTACAACTGAGGGTGTCATTTTTCACAAAAGCTTGTTGTAACCATTAAGAAGCTTTGACGAACTTTTTGCGAGGTGAGGAGAAAAATCTAACTTTTTTCACATCCTTTATGTGTTTTTCCATTCAACTAACTTCCATTTAACTGGAACTTCTGTAGCTACGAGGTTGCCGTCTCACATTTCCGCTGACCCTGATTCAATCCTGAGCTCAGTTTACTATCTGAGTAGATATTTGAAGGTCCTTAGTGCATTTTCGTTGGCTTCTCTTGGTTTCCTCTAACCTCCCATAAGCATCCCAGGTAGGAAATTGTTACTAGTGTGAATGTGCATCTGATCCCATGACCTTGACCAGGTTACATCTCTTACTGAAGAATAAATAAGTAATATTATACGTTTTATACATACAGTATAAACATAATAATATATCATAGCTGATGCATTTAATATCAAGTTGTTGCCTTATAAATCCAAATCATACAAGATATAATCATATATCATATTACATTGTATCAGAGCAGATTCTGTTGAAATATCAAACGCCAAATTGTTGCTTTAAGACTCAAAATTATATTGCGTCACGTGCAAGCCTGTGGTTTACATCCATAATCATTTGCCTGAATATGTTGTCTTTTAATGGACATGCTAGAAAGGGTTTTATGTTCCCAGGTCTTGTAAAATTATATAACAAATGTTGTACACACTCCAAAATAGTTCTTTGGATAACATTTTTCTAAAAGCCTTCTGTTCGGACTCCTTCATGAAAAATTCAAAGTAGAACGCATTGCTTTCACGCGTCTACACAGAATTATTAAGAGCTTTACTTCAAGGACAAATCTGAGACTGCTGAATGATGCTAGATGGAACTCGGAGGATACAGAGCCACCTTTACCATCTCTTGGAAATGCAATTTTTGTTGCTTTTATTTAGTCCATTTCCCTTGAGGGACCATACTAAGTCAGTGCCACTGTTCTCTCCCCTAAGGCTAAACGCATTCTGTTTGAAACCATGATTTTGTATTCTCACTGACTGTAACCAGACTAGCCTTGCATGCAGGCTGGACGATATGCTTACAATGCACCATGGTTCATAATGAAACGTACGGTCCAAAAATACTCTGCGGGATCAGATAAGGTGTTTGTCGCAGCCAATAATAACAAATATAGTAAAACAATTATACATCTGATACAGAGCAAAATGATGGCATGATGTTAAACATAGAGAAATATCATCAACACTTTGGCGAGAAGATTGAGGAAGTGATGGGTTTACAGTATTTCACTTCTGTAGTGATATACTCAACATCTAAAAATAAGAAAAGGAGTCTAGACATGATCATACATTATGCATTGAACAGTGGGAAGAGCAATTACTGAGCTGTGGGAGTCTGTGCATTAGATATGTTGAAAGATGTACAGGTTTGCTTAGTGGGTTCTGTGGATTGTCAAATTATTATCATTAGAATATTTTGAATTCAGTTCCTTACTGAATTCAGTGGAACCTTCGAGGTCAGGCTCTTTACCTTCAAGTGCTCAGTCGTGTCATTTATTTGATTGTTTTTATTGTAATTGAATAAATATTCAATCAAATTATTAAGTAAATACAAAACATCGAGCATTGATATAGTACCATGATGCACGTGATCCCATAACCCTTAAAACACAGTGTCGTAGCTTTATTACTTATTCATTTTCCCCCTGCAGTGGGATGTCAGGGCATTTCATAATGCAGCTTAATGTGCTAATGTTTAAAATGTTACACATAGGCTGAAAAAAAAAAAACTGAGGTCTGGAGGGTCTCTAAAAGCAGCTTCTGCAGCTGTGCTTCAGAAACAATACATTATAAATGGCCATCGCTGACTCAGTTTCTATAGGAACACATTTGGCCTTCACTCATCTCTCACCCTAATCCTAAATCCTTGTAAAATAAACATAAAGCAAGATGAAGGGTAGAGGAGAGATGCCGGACGACTAAGCCGTACCTCCACCGAATCCTTAGCCACTTGGCATTAGTGAAGTAGATTAATCAATTGAAAAATTGACGCTCTTGACTGCTGGGTGTTACATGGCCAAGCTGTGTCACTTCATCAGTAATTGACTCTTACTACATTTATTCTTTGGTCGGATGTTTCTATTTATAGAAAATTAAAAAGTGAGGTAAAAAACTTGATTCAAACAGGGTTACAGACCCTCACTGAACCTCAAAGGTGCTGCTGGAACCCGAACGCTTAATCCACACATAGGTGCCAGAATTGCAGCAATCTGTTAGTTATAACATCAATATGGATGTCTAATGTGGTTCTGTCAGGAAAAATTCTGAGATAAAATGTACTACATTTCTAATCCATGTAATGGTTAGCATGGTTAGTGGTCTGACATTATGACATTTGGCAGACGCCCTTAACAAGAGCAACTTACATTTTTATCTCGTTATACATCTCAAAGGCCCAACAGTGGCAAATTGGTGGTCATGGAGGTTTGAACCTGGAACCTTCCGAACCATAGTCCAACGCTGTAACCACTGACCTACCCCTGACCCTTCAGGGCCTTTGCACCTCCAAGGTCGAGGCTTCTATCAATTAGATGGGTTTCTTCCATTTACTCTGGTTTCCTCCCACAGTTCAAAGACATGCAGGTTAAGCTAATTGGCATCCACAAATTGCCCACAGAGTGTGTACCCTGTCTTGTCCCCAAGGTCTCGTGGGATAGGCTCCAGGAGCCCCAGAACCCTGTATAGGATATGTGATGCAGTAAATGAATGAATGAATGAATAAACACATTTCAAATATGGCCATACAATACAGTAAATCTGTCCTGAGACATAAATAATTTAATGTTTCATAAATTAATTATATCAACAATCAATTATTAAATGTCTTGCTTGGATTACAAAATCGCATATATAATATCATGTACATGTGATAAGGCCTATTGAAAGAAATAGCAAAACTAAAGTGTCCGAAGGATGGTAACACGTACTGTAATCAGATGTAATGTTGACTTTGTTTCACATGTGAGATTCATACACTTATCCACAAAGGGGCGTCTCTGTGTGTGTGTGTGTGTGTGTGTGGTGGGGGGGTAATCTCCAAAAATAGGCATTAGATCTTTTAGTGTCGCTCTTGAGAAGTGAGACATGTGCAAAATTCACAGCCTGACTTGTGCCCCACTTCCTCTTTAGAAATGTTGTGGCAACGTGGTTACCACACTTTTTTTCATTTCCGGCTTTTTAAGCAAACAGAAAGAAAAATTCCCAGGCCTGTTTGTTTATTTTTTCCCCTGATTGTGGAAACTAAGTGAAGTCAGCCGACAAAGTTAATCCTGAGCTAACTCTTACTTTAAATAAGGACCTTACTTACTTTTTACTTTTTAATAATGACGATTCACCGTGCTATCGTTGGGAAATAATCAACACTGCGGGTTGGTTTAGTCGTTAGCACTGTTGCCTCACACCTCCAACGTTGGGGGTTATATTTTGCCTCCGTCATTGGAGGGTCTCCTTGCAAAGTTCAAAGACTTTGTACGCTGATTCGTGTTTCCAAATTGCCCATAATGTAGCATGGGGTGTGTGCTTGTGTCCTGTGATGGGTTGGCACCCCATCCAGGATGTACCCCATAACCCTACACAGGGTAAGTGGTAGAGATAATGGTTAGGTGGTGTAACCCGGTCTGACACTAAATGGAGTTAGCACCTTATTACCACTTCCAATTTGATTAATTTCCAAAAATAGCATGGCTCATACGTATTTTATTTCTCCTACGCCACAGCAATGATTGCACATTTTTATCTGTTAGAGAAAGACACAGCATTGTTGTTTTTTAAATCCACATTTGTTTTATATCTACATTTGTAATGTTGCATCAGACAAGTCAGTTCTTGTTATCCAGTTCCTGTTTTAAGTGCTCCATTCTTTCCAGCATTGGAAAAGAAAAAAAACTTTCACTGTTATAAAGCACTGACACTCGAGACTCCTTCTTAAAAATAATGAATAATCATCTCCTCATATGAAAGATAACACATTGTTGTGGAGCGTCCATTATACAAGTCCCTGTGGCTGAGTTACTATACAAACTATACAGTATGAGAAGGTGTGCATTAATAGAACCCCGTGATTCGATTACAGCCAGCACTATTGTCAGCGCTGCTGTTATAGAAAATTAATCAACACCGTCTGACCACTCAGGAATTCATTTCCAGCACCTAGAGGATGTGGTGCATAACAGTGCACCGCTTCCACTGTGTATAGTTTGAGGAATAAAATATACCCATGTAGTAGCTTTTATACGACTTCGTCTGAAGTGTCTCATTTTCCATGTATTAGCGTCTGTGTCTGTTCTGGCCAGTGTGCTAATGCAGAGGCATCTTCTGGCAAGTGGAACCGTGTACTTTTTGATTACATTGTCAACAGTGGTATTTGCTAGGAGTTTAACAATTACAGAACTGCAGGGTTACAAGTTCACACTTCTGCTTTTTGCAGAAAGACAAAAAGTCCCAGCAGCATTCGGATCAAAAACTGGGGTAGGTATTTATTTATTTATTTATTTATTTAGGCAGGGTGTTGGGGACAGGGGCCGATTTCGGATTTGGTCCCTGTAGTAATAGTTTCTTGCTAAAAGCTTCTTTCTGATATTTCATCACTTCTATTGTCCAGGGACTCAATCCCCAAAAAACTTCTTGCATATTACATTGGAATATTTTGTTAGATCACAGTTTGTACAACACCCATCATATACTATACTAATTAAAATGTAACAGAATTCAGTTTTTTTTTTTTAATCTTCCCACAATATTCAAAATCTAAGCTTACACTAAGGCAAACTTTCACGTTACATAATTTTTTTTTTTTGTGAGAAATTTGTCAGCTCTTCTTCTCAATTGATGATTGAATTCATTCTTGAATTCTCGTTTGTTTGTTTGGCCCCAAAATTCAGATTTAAACTAATCTGAAGCTGATTACTTATCACTATTGTTCCAATTTTTTTTTATTATTGAGATTTTACACTGAGATTTTTTATAGTCACATTTTAATGTTGTATTACATTAAAATAAAGAATGCAGCTTGTCATTTATGGGAATTTTTGACTATTCTTCCAGAAGTGCATCTGTGAGGTCAGACACTGATGTTGGACGAGAAGGCCTGCCTTTCAGTCTCTGCTCGAAATTATCCCAAAGGTGTTCTATCGGCTTGAGGTCAGGACTAGCTGCAAAGAGCGGGCCAACATCATATTAAACCCTATGGATTAAGAATGGGATATTACTGAAGTTCATATGCATGTGATGGCATGCGCGCGAATACTTTTGGCAATATAGTGTATGATCTGTTAATATAGAAGCAATAATATTTTAGAAAATATGCATTTTTTAAAAACTTGTTCATTACAGCCATCACTACTTTCACAGCTCCCAGTAACAAGCGATTAATCAACACCTTCTGATCAATCAAAATCAGGAATTCAACAGTCTTGTGGTATAAGTTATACAATGAGCTAAGCCAATAATCTGAACAGGAGGAGGTTAGTTCTAATGTTGCTGCTATACTTGTAAACATGAACAGGAAGCATGGGTAGTGAGGAAGTCTTTACTATTAACCACACAGGTTTTTTCCACAACCACACTCAGTTGTTGTTACTTATATGATTTCCTTATGACTGGTTTCAATTAATTTCAGTTCAATTTAATTCTCATAGTGCTTTTAACAATGGACATTGTCAAAAAGAAAGGTAGAAATTCATGATTCACTTTTTTCAGTTTATGCATTTGTCCCCAATGAGCAAGCTAGAAGCGATGATGACAAGAAAAACTCCCTATGATGACATTACTGTAGGTAGAAACCTTCAGAGGAACCAACCTCAAAAAGGAACCCTTCCTCATTTGGGTGATAACGGATGTTATGACCATATATAAACCTCTTCTTTATCTGTGTGCTATATGGTCAAAAGTGCAATTAAGTAAGCAGGAAATTCATTTTAGTTTCATCATCAAGTTATATTTTCGTTATTGTCTTTTCACATTTTGAGATGCGAGTGCAAAACCGCTCAAGGAAATTGCAGTTCTAAAGATATCGTAGCAAGTACAAGTCATTGTATAAAAAAATGTTAGACTCAGTTGCCATCAAATTCCAGAGAGAACGAGGGTGAAAGCAAGCACGACTCTGGTAGTTCTAGTTATGACAGAGAACCTAAATACCGACATGAAGATGCCTTAGGACATAAAGCAGCCAGCCACTCCACTATAACAAAATCTGAACAAATGCATGAGAATGAGGGGAAAGGGGGTGACTGCATCCAACTATCCCAGTTCACTAAAGACTAAAGAACCCACCACGTCTGTTCCTTTACCAAATAAACACTTATGAACAAAATGCTTAAGAATTGAGTCCCAAACACTGATTGGAAGGCTATTCCATAAATGCGGAGCTTTGTAATAAAAAGTTTTGCCAACTACTGTAGTCTTAACTATTCAAGGTACCAACAAATAACCTGAACCTTTAGGCATTTGGCAGACACCTTTATCCAGCGCAACTTAAAAAAAATAAATAAAATCTCATTATGCATCTGAGCAGTTGAAGGCCTTGCTCAGAGCCCAACAGGGACAATTTGGTGGTTATGGGATTTGAACCTCAAGTTCAAGTAGGCTTTCATTGTCATTTCAATCATATACCCTGTGAAATAAAACAATGTTGCTCCAGGACCAAGGTGCTACATACAACATAAATTAACAACATAATTTCACAAGCGCTAACTGGCTAAATAAGAAACCTAATTAGCTGGCTAGCTGAGACAGGACAGACTGACATTTTAAGTTGACAGAAAAACTCATAAAGCCCTATACAAAGAGACAACAAATACAACAAACCCAGACACCTGAGACCTTTCAAACCGTAGTCCAACACCTTAACCACTGAGCTACCCCTGACTCCTTTTGAACAAAGTAGGTGTGGTGGATCATAAAGGTCCAGACGTTCACTCTGGTACTGTGGCCCAAGAGGTCAATAGTAGTATGTATAGTTAATGCAGTGTGCATTAAATAGAAATGATGTGCTCATATCTTCTGGATCTAGTACTGTACTCTCGCTGCTGCATTCTGCATGAACTGGAACTTGATTAAGCACTATATTTGCTATTTAAGCAATATTTCAGCGATGAAAGAAGGACATCCTTGTAATATTATCTACATAAGCTTCAAATGAAAGACTGGAGTCAAAATCACACCAACATCTCTTAGGGCTGCAAATGATGAAACAGAAAGACCATCCAGAGTCATTGTGTGATTAAAAAGCTATTTGTCATCAGCATAAGAATGGAAAATAATATTTTTTTTATATAGAGAGAAAAATAAAGCAATGGTATTAAAACAGAACCTTACAGAACGTCAAAGATTACTTTAGGATGCATAGAGAAGTTACCATGTACATCTACAAACTGATATCAATCAGTCACATAAGACCTGAGCCAGGAGAAGGTTGTTCCTACAACCATCAAGGAGAATAGTAATATATAATCAGAGGACAGTAATAGGTCATTTACCACTTTAACCAGCGCTGGTCTCTGTGCTATGATGATGGCCTATCTTCCAAATTTTCTAAATGAATATTAAAGGCTCTAACAATTAAAGCTTTGTCTGAAGAAGCAGGCGGGTTTAAGCTGAAATCTGCATATTTACAAAGGAATTCAGATTATGGCCCTGGGTAACTTCTTAACAAATAGCGAGCGCTTTGGATGGAAAAGATCTAATATTTAACGGTCAGTACAAAGGTGCTAGTTGTGCATTCAGTCTAAATTTCCTGTTGGTTAGGTAATAAAACTGACTTTTAAATTTTCATTTTATCTCTGGGAACAGGTGTCGTCTCTATATGATGGAGGCGATGTGACGAATCGGTGCAGCTGAGCCGGTTTAGCTTCTTTATCTGCTCCCTTGCCTGGGCTCTTGATCGTCACTGATTAACTAGGCCTGTTCTGGGACTATGAGCTGTAGTGCAAGAAATGATAGCAGCACCTTCCCAAATGGGATGGATACCGCCCTGCCCTAACAAGCCATCTTTGCCCTCAAAACTCTTCCAGTTATCTGTAAAGCCCACATTGTTTTCAGAAACAAAGTACTGTCAGCGTGCAGCTGACGAGATCATGCTGGGTAACATTAAGGCTTGTGTCGTGAGTACTGTGTTGTTTGCTTTTGATTCAATTTCTTTATGGAGAAGGCACTGAGCAGGATGCAGAGATTTATCATCCCCCATTTGCAGCTGCAATGGTTGCCTAAGCGGTTCTGACAGGCTAAAATAATCGATACATGTCTAAAGAGCTCAGGCTAGCTTTACAATGTTAGTTTTATGTCACCCTTGAGCCCTCATAAAGGAAGCATCCAGTTTGAAATGGCTGCCGGTTTGTAGGCCACAGACACAGCCCGATGACTTATAGATTTTAATATTTATGAAGCGGCTATACAGTAGGTCCTCTACATTTCTAAAATGTGCGGAGATCTTCCGGGAGCTTCTAGGAAAAACGCTCTAAAGAAGTCCTGGCATTAGCTTGTAGCACTAATGTATCATGGCAAGGGAATAATGTAAAGAGCAGGGCGGAGTTAAGACACATTAAGGCTTTCAAGATCTTACACACACACACACACACACACACACACATGCTAGGTACAGCTGAGCAGACCCGCACACACCCGCACACACACCGCACTATGTTTATCTGATGTCTCTCAATAGTATTCCCTGCCAACATAAGGGAGAGTGTGTTGTGTCAGCCCACAGTGAGTCCTATTTAAAACACACTCTCACACGGCATGCCCGTTCCTCTCTCTCTCTCTCTCTCTCTCTCGCTACTGTATGCATTATCCCTGACACATAAAATCCCTGTTGCAGAACGCAGGATGCATCAGATTCAGTTGCTCACTCCCTTGTGAAGTAATTAACTACAAATCTACAGTATTCATGCGAGATTATTCACTAAAGCAAATAAATACACATGTACATGACTTGAGCATCTTTATTAGTTGCTAGCGAGGCTACATAAGAGATTTGCTATTCCCACTCCCACCGCTCCTGAAGGAATTCTGACCTTCTTCTGGAATTATTTCGGTTTTGAAATGGAAGTGGTGGCATCTCCGAAGCAGCCTTCACGAAGCTGCACAAGCTCAATGTCACATGCTATGTTAATAAAATGGGTTTAAACAGTATCTGACCCACAGAGATTAAATTAATCTCTTGCTCCAGTTCAAGATGATTTGTGTACTGACTTGGACTTGTCTTGGATTTATTGGCATTTCGACATGGACTTGACTTTACATTAGGCACCGGCCTTGTCAAAAATGTGAGATCTACTATATTTTGGTCCGAAAAAGTTCCTTCTTTTGGTGGCACAGTGGTTTAGTGTGGTACGTGTACATGTTTTCCCCATGATTGGTGGGTTTCCTCTGAGTACTCCGGTTTCATCCCACAGTTCAAAGAAATGTGGTGTAGGCTGATTGGTTTTAAAAAAGGAAATGAATAGAAATGTTTGACAAGAAGACTAACACATACTTCCTCTGAGACACAAGTAGCAAACCAACCCACTCTTTCTGTGCCTCAAGGCGCCCTGACGCATTTAAAGGACAGCACTATCTACTCTCTTCTGCATACATGAGCTCACAAAAAGCCCCGGCGTGCGATCTCTTAAATAGAAAGCTAAGCATTCTCTTTTGCACGAATTGAAAGTAGCGGACACAGTATGTATGGTGGTTTCGATGCTGGCTTGAGAGACCTTTTTAATCTTGGTACAGGGTAAACGTATTTGTCGTGTACTACTCTATCTTTTAATATGTTTTGTGGTTTTGTTGCCATATTGTGAACACAATTCAATGAAACCTGTCCATGAAATCCTGAAAGCCCCTCTATGCCATATGTTCTAGTTTTTCTTACTCACATAGGTGTGTGAGACCCGTCAGCGAGGAAAATCTGTCTTCACCGACACTCTCCACATATCCCCCTTATTTATGCATTGGAAAAGCTACAAATCTAAACATTTATCTGCTTAATTCTTCACCCCGCTTTCTGCCCTGCCATTAATCCGTCGCACTGCAGTTCAATTCTATCCTTTCACTCTTCCTGGATTTAAAAAAAAAAAAATTTTTAATCATATGTCTTTGTCTCATGTTGCATCACCAGGGCAAAGGAGGTGGGACTGTGGCTTTGTGACGGAGAGAAACAGCTGTGTGTATTGATATAGTAGGCCTCAAGTACAATGGATGTTGGGGTGACTGTGCATGTGGGTGTGTGTGAGGATGAAGGACGGTTTTTACGAGGATGTGTGTGAGTTGCAGATAAAAACAGAAATGTGCATTGAACACCAACACCATATGTTGCATTATGCTTCCTCTACTTGGATGCTTGTTTTGCATCATTCAATGAGGAGTCGAGTCTTTGAGCCGAATCGCATGTCCTTACATAATATGGAGTTGACACTTCGAGCTTCTGTTGCTTAGAAATTCATCAGTATTTTGCAAGTTGCTGAGTTTGTGTCCAATGCACGGCCGCACATCAGCCAAAGATATATTTCATCAGCTTTGCGACGCAATTGAGCGCGGTGGTTTGCCGTGGAACAGACCGGTAGGCATTAGCCTTGATGACGCCCCTTCTATGCCAGGCAAAAAAAAACCAGACTGGTAGCGCTGGTGCAAAGAAAATTAGAAGAGGAAAATGCAGATCCAGCAGTTGTTCTGCACTGCATTATACATCAACAGGCACTGTGCAGTAAATGCTTGAAATATGAACATGTCATGTCCGTTGTCCTGAAATGCATCAATTACATCAGGTTGAGGAGTTTACAGCACTGCCAGTTTCGCGCCTTTTTAGAAGAAATTGAGGCAACATATGGTGATGTGCTTTACTTTACTGAAGTGCGCTGGCTCAGCTGGCGAAATGTCTTGAAGAGATTTTTTGAGTTAAGAGCAGAGGTGAAAAAATTAATGGAAAATGGCCGAATGGATGTTCCTGAATTTGATGATCCTAAATGGGTTATGGACCTTGCATTCCTAGTGGACATAACACAGGAGTTGACCATCCTTTTTTTTTTTTTTCCCCCGATTTTCTTCCTAATTTAGTCGTGTCCAATTCCTCCCGTCACTAGGGGGCTCCCACATTAAGGCTACTACTACACTCAGCCGGGTGGTCCTCCGAACCACGTGACGCCAGCCGACCGCATCTTTCCGAACTGCTCGCTCGCGCACCGTTGGGGGCGGCGTAACACACTCGGAGGACAGCACTAAGTACCTCTCATGCCTCCCCTCTGAGAGAGCTCGGCCAATCAGCTCCGATCCAATAGACCTCCGGCTGCGAGAGGTTACAGCACCACCCGGGATTCGAACTAGCGATCTCCGGATGATAGGGCGAGCGCTTTAACCACTGCGCCACTCGGAGGCCATTGGAGTTGACCATCCTTAACCTCAAGCTCCAGGGCCCTGGTCAGCTCATCACAGCAGCATATGAAAGTGTGAAAGACTTCTCCACAAAACCTCAGTCATTTCACAACATGCGGATCTCTTGTGGAGGATGGCACAGCATTCAGCGGGGATGAATAGGCCTCTGCTATTGGAAACCTACTGCAGGAATTTGATCAGCGTTTTGCTGACTTCAAGGCACACCATGACACTGTCCAGCTGTTTGCAGACCTTCTCAGCTGATGTGGAGAGTGTCCCAAGTGTTTTGCAAATGGAACTGATTGAGTTGCAGTGCAAGAGTGAGCTAAAAACTAAATTCAGAGAGGCACAAGGAAAAGCAGACAAGACTGAACAGTTTCTGAGAGAATTACCTCCATGCGGTTACCTCAGAGCGGTCCAAAGTGTTCAGTCGGAAAATGTGCATTTTTTGGAAGCACGTATTTGTGTGAGAAACTTTTCTCGACTATGAACTTTAATAAATGCAAGTACAGGTGCAGACTTAGTGATGCCCATCTTCAAGCTGTACTCAGGGTTTCAACTGTGACCTTCATTAGGGCAAACGTGGCTCAGTTGTGTGAGCAGAAGCGCTGCCAGGTGTCTGGCAAGAAAAAGAATAGTGTGCCAATGTATTCATTGTATTTTGAATTGCAGGCATTTAAGATAGCATTTGTTCAGTGCAAGATTGTTAGTTTAGCAAAGTTATTAAAGTTAAAATAAAGTAAGAAAAAGGATTTGCAAACAGTTAAAAACTAATATGTAAAACAATGTAGAGACACTTTTACATTTTTTGTTTGACAGTATAAGAAAATATGTTAATGTAATGTAACTAATGTCTAAGTAAGTAAAGAAAATTTACAGAAATATTGTGCTTTCTTGTTGTGCATGAATGTTAAAATGGCCCTCCTATGTGATTTCAATCCCCCAACCAATTTGAGTTTGAGACCCATGCTGTAAAGGCATGCGCAGTATCCGAAGAGCTTCTGGTAAACCTTATTAAATTCTGTATCGCTTGACACTGCATAATGATTCAGAGTCGGAGGTTAACAGTTGTATTCACCTCTCTGTTGGTCTGACCGCACTGTCAGCTCTTTCACATCTGAGTTTACATGGCTTCACATGGCTTCACAGATTTTGTAACAATTTAGGTGATAAGATTCGCAAAGACAAATGATTTTGGCTGGTTTAGATAAAACTGTCAAGGAGTTATCCGTCAAGAACTCTTTTATACTGCTTATCCTGTGTGTGTGCTCTACGGTGGAATGGCACCTTATCCAGGGTGTACCTCCCTTGTGTCCTACATCTCCAGGGATATATACTGCGATAGGCCACACCCCCACATCCTCGTAAAAACTGTCCTTCATCCTCGCACACCATGGGCGATTTGGGAACGCCAGTTAACCAAACCTGCAGGTCTTTGGGAGGAAACCCAAGCACCTGGAGGAAACCGATCAAGCACGAGGGAACATGCAAACTCCATACATTCCCGAGGCAGATATCGAACCTTCAACCCTGGCGGTGCGAGGTCACAGTGTTAACCACTACGCCACTATGCCGCCTTAAAATGTTTAGTCACGAAAAAAAAGGAAAAAAAATAAAGGTGAAACTTAACCTAATCTCATAAATACTTGTTCTTCTGCTTATTAAGTTATATTCGGATCGGCCTCCATGTAAACAGTTAAGTTGGAGTCTCTAATCTGAATGATTTCACTCAGATTGAAGAAATATTAACATACCTAATGAGATTAGGGTAGACAGCTAAGCCTTCTTTTTTGCACGAATTGAAAGTAGTGGATATAGTATTTGTGGTGGTTTCGATGGTGGCTTGAGGGACTTTTTAAATCTTCATACAGATATATAAATATATATCTATAAATATACTGTACGTATTTGTTGTGTACTACTCTATCTTTGTTGAAATAAAGTAGTTCTTTGTTTGGTGAAAAGGTTAAACAAGAGCTAAATGGCACATTAACCATCAATTCATTCATTCATTCATCTTCTCTCGGGTTATCCTGTTGCGGGGGGTCTGGAGCCTATCCCAGGAGACTTTGGGCACGAGGCGGGGGGACACCCTGTACAGGGTGCCTGCCATCAAAGAACTCTTTTATTACAGTAAGTATATTCACGCTACAGTAGACTGTGTTATATCACAGAAAGCAGCACCAAAAAAGAGTATTCTAGGCACGAGAAGGTGTTCAATGTGCGGTAGTGACCGGCCGCTCTTCCTCTGGGGAGATAATATCAGCTTTCATTCATCCCAGTGACGCTCTCGAGAACAAAGACATCGTTTAAAACTGTTACACAAGGGACAGGAAATAAGTCTCTGGCCATCATGACGTACACATGCGTGCTTCTGCTTTGGGTTTCACGGCTTCTCACTGTCCCTGTCAGCTGCTGACCTCAGTGCTACTGTCAAAAATTGCTGTGCAAAACAAGAAACTTCTGTGGTTTCCCAAACATAAAAGTATCACAAAGTCAAATTCCTGTGTGGTTTTTAATTGCGTTTTTGCACACAACTCGTTGATTTTCATACCACTGTCTCACATGTAGGGTATGCGGTTTGATTTTTGGTTTCTCACACAATTAATTTATTAACCATGTGATTCCTCCTCACACGCTTGATTTTTTTCTTACATGTAGTACATTGTTTAATTTTTGTACACGTGATTTCTAGCGATTGTTATATATTCATGCTGATTTATTTTACATATATGATTTCTCACACATTATTATTATTATTACTACTCACATGATTTTTTTTTATTTCGATTTTTTATCAGATTTTTCATTGAGTTCTTACGTGTAAAGTAAAAAAATAAATAAATAAAAAGGTTATGTGATTTTTATTATATTAAATCTTTTCAAATCAGTGGTACATATTTTCCCATCATGCCATGTGTGTTCCTTAGAGCACAAGAACAATTCACAATCGTTGTGTTTGTCACATGGCCATGTGATTCACATGATCAGGTTAATTTTGTGGGATTTTTTTTTTCCCCTGTGAGTTTCTGTGGTTTTGGCTGAGAGAGTGCACTTAGGAGTTAGGATTACTTACTTGGTCTTCGTGGAAGAGGAAGAGGAGGAAAAAGAAGAAAAAGAAGCTGCAAGCTACAACCTTGCAGTCTTTGCAAATATCGGCCCCGGTGACCCGTCCTTGCCACAGAACAACTAAGCTGTACATGAACACACTTATCGAGATTTGTGGCTTCTTCAATGCTGCATGATCCGATTGGCTGAAGCTGGTCATAATGTCAAAGAAACCATGTGATAATTATTATAAAACATTTAATCTCAATAAGACTCTAGGTTCATTGCTTATTCGTAATGGACAATTCAAGACTGACATACCAGGCGAGAGCTGTTCCTTTCACTCACCTAGCATTGTCTAAAGACATCTTCTCACCTTCCCAGTACGGTTGCAATACATCCTTGTGTGTTGAGATTTACATTAAAGATACAGTAACTGCGCTCCCTATTGATGGCCAGTACGGAAACTGGGCAGAATCTCACTCTGAACGTGTCGCTCTAGTTTCCTTCACCAATTCTGTTCTAAAGAGGAAAAAAGATTACAGCTTAGCACAGTTTTGAGCCATGTCACCAGTGCAAACAACAACTCGGACCCTGGGTGTTAGCGTACAGAACAGAGTCATGGTGTGAAACATATGTTAACCGTTGCCTCCACAAAGTACACGACGTTCACATCCCTCCCTCCTTCTCCTCCCCCACACTGGACTGGTCTGAGAAATATAAGGTTATTGCTTTTTTTTTTTTTACTTTTTCACACATACCGAGTTGCAGCTCTCAACATATTCCGCTTTTTCAAACACAAGGCTTCCCCAAACAACATCACTTCCTACAGACAGATAAGAAAATGTGTGAACTGTTTCGCAATCCAGAAACCCAACCATGAACCGTGTGAGAAGATGGAACTAGAGGCTTCCTATCAGTTATTTGCGTTATCAAGGAAGCTCACTAGGGTGCGTGCATGCTTTCGGATACTCTTCATCGTAATTGTGCTAACAAAGGAAATAAAGATGGATTGCTATAGTTCACACCACTGACCAGTGAGACCAGTGTTCTGATCCGAGGCAGAGCACTGGCTTACTTGTAGAACGAAAGAGAAACCATGCCACTAGTAACAATATTGAGCGTTCCAAGGATGTATTTCAGTCGTCAGGTAAACACAAATGCTTTCAATAAATACTAGAATTTGCTAAATTATATTGAGGCCATCCTTTCAATGTTATCCCAACGTCAGCAAGTTGCAAGAAATGATGAGTGGGCCCAAGCACTTTGCGCTATCACAGCAGACTATCTGATCCGCACACAACTTGGCACAGGTTGTCGTTCCTGATGCAACCCTCCCATTTTGTCTGGGCTTGGGACCGGCATTGTATCCAGTGGCTGGGGTTTGGGAAATGGTTGGGAATCAAACCAGAGCTTTCTGCATAGCAAGGGAGAACCCTACTACTGAGCCACTACTGTCCAATAACGCTGCCCAATGTCTATAACGTTGCCAAATTAACCTTGCCGCAATGTTCCTATTGGGCCTACTCTTGAAGAGAACAGGTCAATTTCCAGTAAATGCCACTGATAATTGTTATACAACATATTTCCAAATTGCTGTCATTTAGTGTTTATTAGGATGACAACATTTGCAAGGCCTACTGTATTTCACTGTATGTAGTGTTAGGTAGGATCGTATATTGGTATGAAAACATCTTCTAAATGTGATTGATATCAAACCGATACCTGAAATCGGTAGCAAAAGCCAAACATTTCCTCTAAACCTATATTTATTTGCCTTCATCATTTCACCCATGGCGCACACACTCATACAGTTACTGTGAGAAAGAAATGTTCAGAACATACAACTAAACCTCTCCAAAACATTTTCTCTTCATTGTTTTTGTTGCTTCCCGCAAGCGGCGGCGGCGGTGGCGGCAGCAGAACGGTGCAGGAATGACATGGCGTAGGAGGAAGCTGCCAAACCGGGTGAACAGAGACCTTATTCTCTTCCAACATCTCTGCCAAACTAGCTGTGGGTGGCAGTCGTGCTCATGTGCCTGTTGGTACGCCAACACGCTGATCCAGAATCAACTTTTCCTGACCTCAGACAAGCTCACAGCCATGACATCAGAAACGGTGAAACTGATCCCAAAGCAGCTGAAGCGATATAATATTCCCGAATGCCACAGCAACAGCGGGAGCTTCCTCTGGCAGAAGGGAAGCAGCAGAGAAAATAGTCAGGCCGCCAGAATCTTTTTGGGAAAGGTCGCCAGATTTCTGTCATGCATTACGCTTTTGACAGAGCAACACAGTTCAAAAAGTGAAACTTACTGTACATCTTAGACTCATTACCAGTTTTTGCTTTGATTTCTGTGATCATCTATTGGACAGCGGTCGAGTCAGCAGTCTTCCCCATGATTGTGGTTGTATGTACTAACCTAGACTGAGAGCTACACTGGAGTAAATTACTATTGATATAGTATAAATTAAAAAGTTAAATATTCTAATATTTTGAGATACTTGATTTTTTAATAATATTTTCATGAGAGATAAGCTAGGATGGCATGCTGGTGTAGTGGTTAGCACTGTTGCCTTGTACCTCCAAGGTCTGGGTTCGATCCTGGCCAGGTTCGATTCCCGTCTCTGTGTGCATGGAGTTTGCATGTTTTCCCCGTGCTTGGTGGGTTAACTCACATGTAGGTTAGGTTAATTGGCAATCCTTAATTGGCCGTAATGTGAGTGTGTGTGTGCCCTGCGATGGATTGGCGCCCTGTCCAGGGTGTACCCCGCCTTGTGCCCCAAGTCTCCTGGGATAGGCTCCAGGCCCCCCGTGACCCTGAATACAGGATTAGGCGGTATAGATGATGAGAGTGAGTAAGAGATAATCATCAACATTTAAGCAAAATTATTAAAATATTTTACCTTATGCTAGGTGAATCCAGAAGTCAATTACTAATTTGAGGTACAAACTACATACATGCATATTTCTTGATTTATATTTCTTTCTTTCTAAGCCTTCATAATGGCTCTAATCTGAGGTGCTGTTTGCTAATTGTCCGGTAAATGAATTTCTCCTCTGCAGCAGAGGTAAGTTTTGGTCTTGCCTTCCTGGGAAGGTCTTTATGAGGGCCAGTTTCATGGTGATGCCTGATGGGTTTGATAATGCACTTGACACAAAACTGTTCCAGAACAGCTGACCTTCATGCCTTAAAATAACAACTGACTTAATTACATAATTGTAATTACATAATTACAATATGTGTATGAATTCAGTAGTGTTCTACAGTAATGTAGAAAATAAATACAAACGTTTAGAGAGAGAGAGAGAGAAATAGATAAACCACACATTAAGTTTCTGTCTTTTGATATGACTTTCCTTCTCTCAAAATCATGTCTGATTTTCAAACACCCTTAAATAAAAGCGTACCCCTAATCTTTATTAATATTCATTTTGCACATTTTTTTGAAAGCAGTAACAACCCGAATCTGTTAAATGGCCGAATTATTATGTGATGAGGTTTATTAGGCTAAAGCAGCTGTGTGTGTGTTCGTGTGTTTTTTTTTTTTTTTTTGCAGTGCTGTCGAGAGAAAAATAAGATAAGATTCAAAGTTATGAAAGCAGTTGGAAGAGTCCCAAAAACAAGCTTTAGACAGAGATTAGAGTCTCACCTTTCGGATCAAACGAAAAACAGTATATTTATTCATGGATTATCCACTTTGGAGCATTTCTACAGGCTTTTTTTTTTTAGTTCCTGTTTGAATTTGTTTGTGTGTAACATCCCAAATCACACACCACACTGGTATACTAAACAGGATGAATCATAGGGTGTCATTCCACCCCTTACACCATATTTAAGGAATGAAACACATCCCACATAGTTACCAATGTGAAATTGACTATTTTCCAACAGCAGCTCATCCTGAATGGTTTTATTCCTCTTATACCATGAATCTTTGAAGCCTTTAACATTTTTTAAATGTACTAAAGAAAAACAAATATTTTTAACATTGTTGAACAACTTCAATTTTTTTTTAAATAAATTCTTGTTTTCATGTACACTATATAATAAATAACATGTAGCTTGTCATGACAGAGAGAAATCAGACAGGATTAAGATCTGAAACCTGAAGTTCTGAAGACCATTTTGACTACAATGTCACAAATGTTAAACATCTCCTTACAGAAAGACTCACCGTATTAACTACTACATTTTTTTTTTCCCTTGGGTAAATAACTTTTTCTTAATATAGTCATATAGTATTGGTTAGCACGGTGGCCTTGCACTGTAAGGTCAAGGGTTCGGTTCCTGTGTGCGTGGAGTTTGCATGTTCTCCCCGTGCTGGATGGGTTTCCGCCGGGGATCCTGGTTTAGCTGTAAGTTACTCGGTTGCTGTGGGCCAATCGGAACACTTTTTTTTAAGTTAATCAGTGGAAATGCACTGATGCTCACAATATACACTACGTCCTTTCTAAATCAAGTGTGAAAAATAAAGCGCTTGTTTTCCCTCCAGTCAGAAGCCATCGCGCTGATCTGCTGCTTCAGGTTATGAGGGTGCATACCACCAGGTCAGGTAACCTCGCAAGGACTGACAGTTGAAAAAGTGACTCAAAGTGGTGCAAGGTAATGCGTTCGACTTTAAACGGGTTCACCTGAGCGTGTTTCCTAATGGAAAAATGATCGGTGAAAGGCTGCAAATGCAGCTCTCAGCCAAATTTGGAGCCGTAATCGCTTTTGACCTGCGGTGGTCTGTCCAGTCAGAAATTGAGTTTAGCTAAAGTGCCGTGGCTCGGCGAAGAGGTGAAGAGCACTCTAGCCGGCCAACATCAGAACGAAAAACAAATGAGCTCCCCCGCCTCGCACCCGAGAGGCATCATTACCAAACCATTTAGACAAATGAACCCTCCGCCGTTTCCTGTCTGGGAACTTTATAATTCAATTAGCCTCATTTATCGATCACAGACGAACATTTAATGCCTCTCAGAGAGCGTGTAGAGAAATATTTATACGCAGGAGTTCAGCAGAGCCATCAATCTTACAGGAAAAAAGAATTCATGACAGATGCTGAGGTAAGTGATGAATGCGAATATGGGGGGAAACCTCTCGGGGTAGGACGTGCACCCGCCATAAGACCTTCTAAATGCCATTAACTGAAAAAAAAAAAAAAAAAACATTTCAAGGCTCAGAAACTCACGCGGCCTGGACATTATTTTGGGGGTAAAAATCAAAGTTGTGCAGTCTGCCAGGCTACTACTGGACAAGAGCAGAAAAATAAATCAATCCCTGTTTAGTCCCTGTAGAGACTGTAGGAGGAGAGACGCCTCCTGAGGGCACACGGTCCAAATAATCCATCGTCAGGATATTTCAAGCAGCGGGATGAACTGCTACAGTACATGGAGTTTGAATGCATTATTCAAATTCAGCAATTACGATCCAAAAAAAAAAAAAAAAAGAAAAGAAAAGAAAAAAAAAGTAAAGTCTGCCTGTCCAGAGGGTGCCTGCGCTGCCAATTAGTTCATGCTTATAAATGTCATCTTGTGCCATATGTGCAATTCGGTTAGTCAACCATTAACCCTTTAAACTTCCTAATGGATCAAGTCTTACATTGCTCACTGCCATACCTACGCCCATTCCTCATTAGCCTCACAGCAGTCACTGAACTATTCACTCGTACAGAATATTATACTTGGATAGCAATTCATGAGTCTAGGACTAATTGAAAATATGAGCGCACTTACTTTTTGAAAGTCGGCACATCCTGCTGTAGTTGAAAGTTTTCTTCGAATGACCTGCTGTCTCTCACAGACTTCTCCTGCACAGATGCAATATTCTCCAACAGGGCTATTATTCCTGTTTTATTGTAAAAACTAAAGAAGAAAAAAAAAAAAAAAAAAGAGAGAACACCAAAGACTATTTTATGTTCTGCGGTTATTAGAATCGTGCACCAGATCTTGATTTAGTAAGCCCATCGAGCACTGATGCTAGCTAGATTCATTACTTCAACTGTGAACAGTAGGATTTCAATTTCAAGTTCAAGCGGTGACTAATTTTAATCTTGGGTCTGAGGTTTAAATATCTGTAATGGCAGCATGGACGTGATGAGTAGCTATATATTGAAGTTTTTCACCCTCAACGAAAAAACTACATAGAAAAGGACACTCGATCAAAGTTTAATTACAGTTTTGGATTTTAAATGAGTAATAAATGAAATCCTTAGGAAACGGAAAATTATAATAAAGTTCTTGGTATATTTAGAAGTTCTTAGGCGTTCAAGGCTAGAGTTTGAATCTTTCCTCTGGTGTGTGCACATGGAATTTGATTTGTTCCCCTTGTCTTCCACGATCCATGCACATACACAATAGGCTGAATTGCGTTTCCAAATTTCTTAAGAGTGTATGATTGGGGGCGGCATGGTGGTGTAGTGGTTAGCACTGACGCCTTGCAACTCCAGGGTCCGGTGGGTTTCCTCCAAAGACTGATTAGGCAGATTAAGCTAATTGGCATTCCCAAACTGCCTGTAGTGTGTGAATGTGTGTGTGTGTGTGTGTGTGCCCTGCGATGGATTGGCACACTGTGCAGGATGGACCATACCTCGTGCACCAAGTCTCCTGGGATAGGCTCCAGATTCCCTGCAATCCTGTATACAGGATTAAGTGGTATAGACAATAGTGGTGTGTGTTTGGCACTCCATCTAAGTGTCGCTCTTCTTGTGCCCTGGGTTCACTGGAACAGGCTCCAGGCCCCCAGTACTGGATAAGAATAGATGAATGGAGCTTTTCTGATTAGGAAACACTTTGTTATAGGTTCCTCCCCAGAGGCGTAAAAAAAAAAAAACAGTTCAGCAACCGAATAAAGAATATGATCTGTATACACTTAAGAACTCTTCATCACATATGAAAACCTGAAAGGATAGTGCTGAACCTTCAAGTCTGTGCAAGAAAAAAAGTAAATGTAGAAAAATGCTTGGGAAAGCTTCATTGTTCAAAAAAACAAACAAACAAACAAAAAAAAAAGCATTTCCATATGAGATGAGAACTCTCAGAATTGGGACTAAACATAAGAAAAGCACTTGTTAGTGAGACTCATTAGATAAAAAGCTTCAGTTTGCTTGGGAGAATAAAGATTGGACTTTGGAGCGATGGAAAACGGTCATCAGGATAATAAGGGAAGCGCATGAAGCGATGAAGCCGTCATGCATAGTGTCCACTGTACAAGCCTCTGGAGGCAGTGTTATGATCTGGCGTTGTTTCAGTTGCTCAGGTCCAGACTAAGCAGCGTTATGTGGCAATTAAAATAAAGACAGGTGGCGACCTGGGTGTACTGAGTGAACCAGCTACAAAACAAATAAAAGTGCATTTACCGTTCACTTTATTAGGAACAACTGCACAACACTTGCTGGTTTTTTTGCTTTTCACACCATTCAAACCAGTGATTTCTGAAATCCACAGACAACCAGATTGTCATGACCAGTCTCATGTTTGATGAGAACATTAACAAGCTCTTGACGTCAATGATTTAAGGCACCACGCTGCTGCAAAATGATTGGCTGGATGTGAAGGTGTTCCTATTAAAGTGGACAGAGCATGATTATATGGTTGGTTTAGTAATGGATGATGGCGCACCATGGTGGCCGGATACAGAGTGTATAAAAAAGATACATTACTTTCTTTATCATACATCTATATCACAGTACATTACACCTTTTCATTAAACCCTGGGGTAACATTTTGCGAGGTATAAATACACAATAATCTGCATCTGAAATGAAGGTTGCCCTCATAACGATCAAAGATGAATCTGACATATTGGACCCCTGGCTGTAATTCTGATGGACTCATTTGCTTTTTAATAGATTGCCGACGCACGTCGGCACAGGCGGGACCTGTGCTGTAATTGCCATTCAGGCAATCATGACGTTCAAAGCATTTAATAACGGTTTAGCCAGCGATGCAAGGACATTAAACACTTAACACGAGGAAATCCACCCGAGAGAACGATATCTACTTATCCTCCTGTCGGTTCCATACTGATACCAGATCTTTCTCAGGCAATACACACATCGTACATGCTCGCATCATCTTCCACATGGCACACATCCTCCTCTCTCCTGCTCGGCCGTAGTCCACGACGGTGGTACCTGATGCTGCTTTTCATTTTCGTTTCTGAAGCACTTTGGACCGGCGCTATGTGCTGTAGCTCGCTGCGTTACAGTTTTGAGCTCTCACAAAAGTCTCAGGGGTTCGTTTAAGGGTAAAGTCATGCAAGGACTAAATAAATCAATAACAAGCAAGCTTTATGGAAACTAACCTTTGTCATACATCACCCTAGTCACGCTGTGTATATGAATATCTAAAGATGCTCACGACTAGCGGAAAATCTAACTAATTTGCACTGGAGTTCATTGTTATTCTCGGGTGCACGTATTTTTCTTTGCAGCTTGCCTTCTCAGTAAAGTTCAGATTAAAAGGTGTTGTTTTTTTGCCCCCCCAGTTTGCACAGAGGCACCGCATGACGAGTTAGCAAAAGGCCCGAAGGTCCACCTGTGGTTTGCTTGATGCAGAATAAATTCAGCTCATTTCCTGAAACTTCTGTGACCCTGAGGTTTTTTTTGCGTCCTCCCTGTGTAGATCAGTTTCCAAAAGCTGAAGCACAGATCGAAGTCAAAGGTCGGTTGTTGTGTTTTTTAGTCGACATGAAAGAAATAACCTTGAAGTTAACAGCTAGTAATACTTACTGTGCTAGACTTTTGTATTATTGTGTAAACTGTAATTGTATGGTAGATCTGTCTGATTTAAACAGTAGCTTAAAAACCCATTACGTGTAGTATATTACTGTTTATTTAGCATCCAAGGGGTTTTTTTGGTTGTTTTAACTGATATTTGGTCTAATTATTTCACTTTCCTACATTACCCACAATCCTACTTGACTTCTTTTAGACAGAACTGCAATGGGATTTAACCCTCGCTTGATCAATGCGGCAGCACTTCACACTGTCTAGCTCTCTTCGTGTGTACACTCGAAGAAAAAACAAAGAACCTTCCAAACCATCATGTTAACACCACCTCAGCAGTTCCTCAGCATCTCGGAGATCACTAACCAGCCAAGTTGCTGTAACTGTGTTGTCTGGCTGCATTCTGGGAACTTTTATAACGGCGTCTCGTCTCCACTAATTCTAGGCTGGACTCGTTAAGAAAATGTCTCTAAAAAATGAAGATGCTCCTGCTCTTGGTTTTAAGGAGACTGACCATATAAGATTTTCTTCTATTTAGCTTGTTTGGAACTGCACTGGCAAATGACAAATACTCAAACCACATCAAAGTGACACATTTGCACCACAATCACTAAACAGAAGTTTGTTTTTTTTATACAACAATTCCGATATCTCAGAGTGGAGTTCGGTTCTAAGACACCTAGTCTATATGATGATTTCACAGACACGATGATAGTGATAGTAATGTATTTACAGTTAGTCAGGACTGTACGACCTACCTCTCATCTCCAAGATCTTGTAAATAGCTTGTTGGGTTCCCCAGTGATTCTCTTTGGATCCTAAATGGAGTTGTACATGGAACGCGTCTAAAATGAAGAGACACTAAGAGCATAACAAAACTATCTATTCAACTGTACATGTACAGTACCCTGTTTGTTTTTAGTACAAACTGTGTTATATATACACTACCAGTTCACAAAGTGAACATCAGTAATCAGATCCTTCTTGATTTTTATTTCTTTCTACTTGTAAAACAATACTGAATGCATCCAAAATATGCAATAATCTCCTTTGAACAGTTGATATTGAGATGTGTCTGCTACTTATGCTCTGTAAAGCCCTTATAACGCCTCTAATCTGAGATACTGTTTGTTCTAATTTCCTTATAAAACCACACTCATTGTCCGAGACTATATTTTATGCACAAGGTCCTTCCATCTATTATTAACTTTAAGTCATTCATTAAGTGAATGTTAACTGCTTTTAAAGTAAGTAAATGTTTTTTTTTTTTTTTTTAATGTCATTCTTTTTAAAGACATCTTTGTTCTATAACAGTTATTTGCACAGTACTGTTGGTGCCATGGCAATAGCATAATACATTAACATGCATATACTGATTCTATTGCCATATTTCTTAAGAAAGTTGCTGTAGATTTTTTTTTAAAAGCTGTATGCCATACCTGTAACCCATACCTGCATCATCATAGCTAGGGGAAGGGGGAAAAAAGAAAGAAAGAAAGAAAGGACAAAAAAAAAAAAGCACCTTATTGAGGTTTCATTTGGTATGTAAATTTAGATGGAACGCAATTTATGAGGCTGTAATTGGAACACGGCACTTGTTTTGAATTAGTGGGCATGGATAACCAATGAGATTTTATAAAAGAAATAAAGAAGAGGAGTATGTGGAAAAAATAAATGATGAAACCCAATGCAAAAACAGCGCTGTTAAGTCATCTTACAGTTAAACACATATATATGTATAGAAAATAAAGCGAAGTCACTAACCAGACTTGAATAAAACTTTTCGATGCAACGCAAGGACGGAAACTTTGTTAGCGGGTAATAATTTCTCTTTAGAAATAGATGTAATTAGATAACTTGCTTGCAGTACGTTATTACATTAGCGACCACTTTTTGGCCTTCGCCACTTTTAGGGGAACCGAAACAAGAGAAATGGGAGCGACCCTGGAGCTTTCGCTTGCCTAGTTATTACATTACTTGTTACTCTTAAAGTTAATCTTTTTAAATCATTTAAAGAAAAAGTGAAGAAAATATCCAAAATCAGCCACTTGTTACTGTAGGAAATCGGTGCTACTTAGACGTCTATCGCAACTTTTTATTGCTCTACAGTGTACTGTATAGTGATAATCATACTGCGCGGCCCGGGTTCAGTCAGGAAAACAATCATCAAACACGCATTATCTCTGTAAACAAGGCATTAACAAGATGACCGGATATACAGTTGCTATAAGGGCACTAAATGAATAAAGGAACGAACGAATGACCCTGAGCCGTTAAATAAATGTCTTTCGTAATCGCTTCCATGCTCGCGTGCCTCGGAAGGCCATATCCGCCCTGCTGTTCCTCCATCAGAGGCGCATCAGCTCTGACTCGCGCACGGCTCGGATCGCATTAGGTGGCTGACATTTTGCCTTCAGCTAATGGAGCTATTAAAAGAACGCAGGCTGTCTCTGTGGCTTAGCATCATGATGGGGATTAAAAGAAGGATTAAAAAAGAAGAAAAAAAAAAAAAGATAAAGCTACACTGACTCACTTTTCACCGAGAGAGATCGGCTATGAGAAGAAGGTGTGGATAAATAAATAAAATAAAAAATAAATCATATGCGTCTCTTTTAGACAGATGTTGTGCCATAGGCTGACAGATGCTCCATTTGCTAATGCAGTTCATACCTTATCAAGATCAAGTACACACCACACACACACCACACCCAACCTCCACCTAGCTTTGCTTTGTTCACCTGCAACTTATGACACATTTAAAAACAATAAACCGACATTGTTCTTTGTTTCATTTCCTCTGTTGCGTAAACCTTCGACTCTGACCTGCTTTTACCTCAGAAAAATGTATTATTATTGTTTTTTTGTTTTTTTTTTTAAACCATGACACATGAGGAAAAAATTCAATCATGTCTTTTTTTTTTAAATTAATCCAGACCTGACTCCATGGAGATGGTCGCTAAAAACCTAACATTCCTGGGTATCTGTGTAGGCGAACAAACTCAAGGCAGCTGCATCAACCCACGGAGATATTTCACATGATCTGATGTTAAAGCTGACACCACAGCGCCACCTAAAGGCAGGAAAATCAGACGAATGTGCTGAAAAGAACGAACTGAGATTGTTTTTCTTTTTTGTGAAATGCAAACTTAATTTAATAAGTGATTTTTTTTATTCTCAAAAAAAAAAAAAAAAAACTAAAGGCTCAGAACAATCCAAATCTATCAGTATTGTAAACAGGATCTACTGTAATAAATGAGAAATACACAATGATAAAATTCTTATTCTACAAACAAACACACCACACACAAATTCATTCCAGATCTCTCACCTACGAAAACAAAAACACACATTTTCTTTATCTTCATCTCGTGATTTACCTGTATTGCAGTAAACAGCGACCCATCTTGGTCATGTAATCAAGGGAAGGTGCCAAAAACAAACAAACAAAAAAAACTTCAATTCCAATATAAGATGCCACCAAAGATAGAGGAAAAAAAGATTTGAAAAAAAAAGGGAAAAAGAAGAAAAAAAAAATAGCCGAGATATCCTCAATCGTCTCGGTCTGGGCTCTTGCTTCTGCTGCGGCTTCGGGAAGGAGAGCGGCTGCAACGAGAAAAAAGAAAAGAACAAAAACACACAAGATCATTATTAACAAGAAGTGAGCATTATTTCTTTAAACATATCTCAAAGACAAAAAGAAAACAACATCCAACGAAGAGAATCAACTCAAAAGTAAACAAATAAATAAATAAATAAAAGATCATTATTAACAAGAACGGAGCATTTTTTATGCATCTACAAGACAAAAAGAAAACCCAATATCTAACAAAAAGAATCAGAAAGTAAAGCAAAAGAAGAAGAAAAAAAAGGAGATGAATCCTACCTCTGTTTATGAGGTGATGCTTTGGATTTGCACAGGCTAAGATTAAAACATAAAAAAAAATCCTTCAGTTTACTGAGAAATGACTCACATGCCTCTCTTTTCTTTTCCCTCTGCCTATCAGGCACACCCTCTGGCTCATGCAAGATAATAAAGTGCGCCATGCATTAGAGATGATCTGATTATACTCTATAGTTCAATTTTATACCACAGTGCTGTTGGAATCTGGAATCTGATTAGTGCTGATTAATTTTTGTAACAGGAGCTCTGACAGTAATGTAGCTGTGTAATGACAGGTATATATTAATGTGCTTGTTCTCTTACATTAGCATTTCTGCAGCTCATTCTGGAATATATCCATGACATCAAGGAAGTAAAAAAAAAAAAAAAAAAAAAAAATTAAAATGCAAGGATAGGGTAACTGTTCAGGATCTAATCTGACGTCATTTTAGTGCCACAGAACAAAAGCTTAATGCCGTCAGGAGTTTGTCCAGTGGGCGCTCTGCATGGTGCAAACATTGCTTCACGCTCTGCCTCTCTTGGGGCCTGAAATATGGAATGGGGGCCAAAAGTATTGAGACAAACATGAAATTCGATGTTTTAACATAAAATTAAAAAAAAAAAAAAAATTTTTTTAAATAATAATATCAAGATAATACGCAATTAAATTAAATATAATGGGTTTATGCAATAAAATTTCAACATTTAATCAATATTTTTAGATTTAATCAGTACTTAGTACTTAGTATTTAAATCTTTCATTCTTCGAAACCTGCTGGATCCGGCTGGGCAGAGTCAAAGAGACATCTCACTTCGTCATGACATATTATTCTTTGACATGTCATGAGTGACATCACACATGTCACTCACTCTATCCATGCCTGCTTGATTGCTTCCTGCTTCTTCCTCATAGAGATACGATGGGTTCTTGGCTGCTCCAGCCTTATTTGCCATCGTCCAACGGTTTTCTATTTGGGTTTAGGTCAGAAGGTAACCCGAGCCACGGCTCCATCATTGTCTCACACGTTTTTTCAGCTCATTAGCACAACTCTTTAGCCAAAAAGGCTAGAACTAATTAGAACTATAATACATGGCATATGTTGTCATAATATTTTTGGCCACCACGGGACTTGTTTTTAAAATATGCGTTGTGTGTAAAAGAGGATTCCAGTAGGGTCACCTTAAAGAAGTAATTTTGCATGATCTAGATGAACATGTCGACACTTGAGAAGCTTTGCTTCCATGTCGACTGAAGATCTGTTTGTATTTGTTACTATGCAGCAGTAAAGACAGATCAGACAGGTCGACGTAATTGCGGACCTGATCACACAACTTCTCCTTGAAACTGTACGCCATTTTTGGTGTCATTTACATCTACTGCTGCATATAGCAAATTTAAAGTTTTTGAAAGAGAGTTAATAATATCCCCAGACTGGAGACGGCATGTCGACTCGTGTATTTTGCACTGGCACGATATTATCGATTTATGTAGATCGCCAGTTGAGAGATGACCGATCTGTAAAAATTAAGTGATCATCTCTAGTATTCTGGCCCAACAAACTGCATTTTAGGTCACTGATACCATATTTTCAGCATGAAGATGATCATATGTTCTCGTTTTCAGTGTTGACGTGTAGACAAAGAAAGAGTAGTGTTTTTTAAAAAAAAACTATTTTTTTTTTAGCCTGTTTGAGTTTGCACTGGTATGATGTAAAAACTTTTTAAAGTTTCTCACTGGCCAACATGCTCTTCATAGCACATCTTTGGATTTTCATGACCATGAACATGCGTTTCTTTTTTATAAGGATGAAATCCTGCATCCTTTAAAAACTGCCATGCGTGTCTAATACCCAAGCGCATAGTCCAATGAACACTGAGGTATTATTTATTTATTTATTTTAAACATAACACCCACACACGAGTCCTTAAACCTGCCAAAGAATCCCATAGACTCTATCGATGGTACGACTTCAGGCATCAGAACGGGTTTTCCGCGGCGTGCTTTGCTTATTAAAAATGACATTCCTGCATTTAATGAAGTTGTAGAAGAGCTCACGCTCCCCATGAAGCAGCTAAAGCAACCGCCCATGCTGTACGCTGATAAAAAAAGTGTAATGTCATTCTTTATTAAGTAACAATTAATTGCCTTCAAATTGCTGCGGTATAAGATGTGTGTGGCGCATGCGTACCCGACGACGACTCCCAGCACATCCCGTCGTGTTTTCTTCATTAGTTATGCTCGTCTGATTCCGAGCGTAACCTTTAATTAACATTAACCTTTGTTTACTCTTGTTTGTTTTTTAAGGATAATGTGTGCATATTATTGCTTTTTGTTTGTCCTACATAATTGTGACGAGCGCTTTGTGTGTCTTGCAAAGTAGGACATGTAAAAGGTCAGTCGTTTTTCAAAACCAAACACAAGGGACGCTTTATATATTTATATTTCGACGGGATTAAAGTGTCTAAAAGCTGTTCTTTCTCATTGCCTGGCATGCAGAGTTACAGCTTTTCGAACATCACAGCTCACTCCATGCATATTTTAAATCGGAGCCTTCATCTAAAAGCCCAGCTAAACATGAATTGTGTGAGTGTGTTAGTGTAAGATTACCTCCTAGCTGCAGAACCAGACCTTGATCTCCCAACAGAGCCTGATCTGAATTTTAAAAATTCAACACAAAAGACAATAAATTACACAAAGGAATAAATCACGTCACTGACGCTATACAATTTTACACAGATATATTATACCTGCTCCTCGGACGAGAGGCAGAGCGAGATCTGGATCGTGATCGAGACCTTAAAATGAAAATAAATAAATAAATAAATAAATAAAAATTAATAAAGAGGAAATTAAATCAATCATTCATTCATGAGTGGGTTTAAAGTCTGTCTGGGTGATTATGACCATGCTGATGTTGCAGAAATGGTTTAAAGACCTCGGTTTATCCTGCAGTACATCACATCTTGATGATGGAGCTATGGGAAGCTTGCTTGTGCACGCACTGGAAATTAGCGCGACATGTTCGTGTGCAACATCGGAGTGAATAATGGGGAGGCAGTGTAGCACACCGTAGATTTCATTAGTTACATTCTATGAGAATTGTGTATTATTAGCTATTCTGGACTGTTATTGAGTGCTAGCACCAACTGTTTTCCCTATTAAGCTTTGCACTGAAATTAAGCTTGCAAAATCTGCCCATTTTTCTTAAACATTAGAAGAACGTGTTAACAATCAACATCGGATTAATCGCTCATTTAAACAAGTCTAGCGACACAATATCAACATTTTAGTTACGCACGACATTGAATGAAGCAAATATAGTTTAAACAAACAACAACAAAAAAAAAAAAACAATAAGGATGTCAAAAATACTGTCTTCTCTCTTGTTTTTGTTTGAAAACAAAAGCTGCTTTAAATATAATGTCTGATACACTGCTGCATGAGCACCCTCTTGTGGTGTAAGATTTAATAGATATGCGAGTTACACTTGAGAAACATTATGCAAAACAAACATTATTGATTAAAACAGGATTAAAAACCAGTCTTCTAAATCATCTCAAGGTTGGTGAATAAAAATTTTTCAATTGATTGGGGGGGGGGGGGGAAGAGGTTTTGAGATGTTTTGGCTCTAACGCATCGTCTAGTTGATGTTGCTTTCCCTTCTAATGTACTTTAGCTACATAAGCCAGCACTGTGTCAACACTTCTTGCTTGCTTTACTACTGTTTCTACAAGCACACTCACACACACGGGCATTTGGTGGCTGAAAGCAAACTCTGAATTCTTACACTGAAACTCACCTGGACCTTTTGGGCGTGCCAGACCTGGACCTCCGCGGAGAGCCGGAGCGAGAGCGGCGAGGAGAGAAGGACCTCGACCTGGAACAGGGACTATCGCTGAATTCATGTTCACAGCAAATGAAAGCGAACACTATTCACTTCAGATGCATCTGTACAACACAAGCACTTATCTATTTTACAGTTATAATATTGCTAGATAACAACTGCTTCGCCTGTGTTACAGGATTTGGTGAACTATTTAAAAATGTAGACACCTCGTAAAACCTCTTAAATTGTCACCCGAAATAAGACTGTAATGATACAAAATAAATATGATGCAGTCATAAAAGTTTATTTTTGTTCCAAAATGTGGCATTCACACACACACACACAACTGCAAATTACTTTAGGCAGATCTACGTAAAATCTACGCATGATTGGTCCGTGTCATATGTAAACTTGCCTTTGATTAAAAAGTACTCGGTGCCACTTCACATCTTTTTGTGGAATCTCTTACAGTTTGCTGCGCATCTTTATCTTTTCAACTCTGCCATGTTTCTTCCTCAAAGATTACAACGAGCCCTAGACGCTTGACTAAGTACGCATTTAAAAATATTTGCATTAAAAAAAAAAAATAATAATAATTTTTCTTCTCTCAATACATTATTTTGGAGACATTTGTAACGCGATACAAATTGTTTTGATTTAATAGATATTATAATTATTAGTTAAAGTTTCAGCCATTATAAGGTATCTTTGAGGTAAAATATACACCGAATACATCTTTACTTTGCAAGTTAACTTTTGATAAATGGACAGTTTTTTGTCACAGTATTGTAATCCTTACTAAAGTTACATCCAGCACTGCGAAAGAAAATAAAACGCTCCAGTGATGAACAGTGCTATATTTTTACCTCGCACACTTTTTTTTTTTTTTTAACGCCACGCCGAAAACTTGATAAAATGTTTAAGATTCGTTTTTTTTCTAAGAACTTTAAAACTAAATTTGGATTTTCTTGTTTAAAAACTTCCTCATGGGAGTAAAAGAATTTAAGTCAAAATAAATTATTTTTCTGGGCCTCCGAGTGGCGCAGTGGTTAAAGCGCTCGCCCTATCATCCGGAGATCGCTAGTTCGAATCCCGGGTGGTGCTGTAACCTCTCGCAGCCGGAGGTCTAGAGAGAGCTGATTGGCCGAGCTCTCTCAGAGGGGAGGGATGAGAGGTACTTAGTGCTCCTACATTAATCACGGCTCTACAACCAATCAGGGGCGTCTGTGAGCTCGCGCAACGGAGGGAGCGGATAGCGCTGTCCTCCGAGTGTGTTACGCCGCCCCCAATGGTGCGCGAGCGAGCAGTTCGAAAAGATGCGGTCGGCTGGCTTCACGTGGTTCGGAGGAAACACGTGATAGTCTTCGGCCCTCCCGGCTGAGTGGTAGTAGTAGCCTTAATGTGGGAGCCCCCTAGTGACGGGGAGGAATTGGACACAACTAAATTAGGGAGAAAATGCGGGGGAAAAAAAAAATTCTTTTTCTTTTTAGTGTTTGATGGACAGAAACGGTTTTACTGATGAACACTGGTGAATTTTCTCTTGATAGTAAAAAGGTGTGTGTAGCTTTTGAGTGTCTCACAAAAAATATGCTTGCTTTTGATTAATTCTTAAAAGAATTCCAGTTGATTCAAAAAGAATGTTAAAGAATAATTTAACATTGTATGTACTTAAGATTATGGATCACACACTCACGCGCACACCCTCTCATGCGCACACCCTCTCACGCGCACACCCTCTCACGCGCACACCCTCTCACGCGCACACGTACTCACCTCCTGTCTCGGCTCCGGCTGCGAGAGTGGGAACGAGAGTACCTCCTTCCACGGGAGCGTGAGTGGGAACGAGAACGAGACCTGCCCGATCTGTGCAAAAGGGCGCAGGGACGGAGGCGAGGATGAAAGGGTGCAATGAGAAAGAGAAGTCTTTAAGTACTGACTCTACAAAGAAGCCGCAAGCAAAACACACAGACATTATTCCTGTCTCTGAAACTGTCCCTGCACCTCTTCCTACATCTGATTACAGCATTCTGCACCTCTGCCACTGGCCTTTCTTAGCAAGAACGGAAAAAGGTACAATAATTCACTTTAGCAATACTTTAGGTTACAGCTGTCAACTTTTTTCCCCTTCCTTTTTAATCCTTTGCTTAAAATAGGTCTTTCTCAAGCTTAACCAAAAAAATAAAAAATAAAATAAAAACAGTGAAGACAGCTTATGACACTACACATTACGCTTGACTAATTTCAGGCAAAGGAAATAAAAAATAAAAAAAAAGAACAGAGAGAGAGAGAAAGACACATTAATTGGTACTTAAAATAAACCTTGCAAGTTTGCAGGTCGACCCTCTTTGGAACCGAGGTCTAGCAGATCTAGGTGATCTAGAAGTATCTATCATCAGTCGAACCTCTGCATCTAGTCGTTCTCTTCGCTTTTCTAACGATGATCGCACTGACAGCCAAATCGCTTGATTGAGACTTGATAGAAGTGTGCGAAGTGCTTTGTCTGCCGAGGTCTCGATGTTCTCGTTAGCAAAAGCGTGGGCCCGAATCGATTGTCAAATTGGCTCAGATTGTTGAGTTGGGGGGGGAGGAGGGGGCGCACACACACACACACACACACGCTTATGTGCCCCCGCCCCCGAATGATACGAATAGCAGCAGGTAGAAGTGGCAGGAGACTTAGAGAGGGTCTGGCTGATCACGCCCTGGTCAAAGCAGGTGACCGTAAGTGTGGCATTTGCTAGAAGATTCATGAAATCGTAAAGGGTCGTGACACTCTGAATCAAACGATGAAACCTGAAAGGTTTTGACCAGGTGAGTCATTAAATTAAAAAATTAAAATCGCACACAACATTTGAGCATTATATAGTTCCTTGAAAGTAGAAAAAAAACAAACAACATTTATATAGCTCTATATGTGTATATAGGGGTTGACCGATACACCGATGGATTGATTGGTTGATCATCGTGAAGGAGTTATTTCATTTGATTTAAACCAGACGGCAAAAGTCGTCCACCCAACAAACACTTTACACTAAAATTACCAGTGCTTATGATAATAGGAAGCGTATAAACCGGGGGTCGGCAACCTTAAATACTCAAACATCCATCTGGACCCGTTTCCCACAGAAAATGAAACACCGGGAGCCACAAAACCCTTTCGATATCTAAAAATGAAGATAACGCTGCATATATTGTTTTTTACCTTTATGCTATGTATTTTAAAAATAAAAAATAAAAAAAAGTTTTTTTTTAAAAACGCCATAGTGTGTTGCATTTATGAAAATCAATGAACAAAATCAATGAACGAAATTTTACTTCCGCATGCAACGAAAACATTTTGAACTCCGTGTCTATTTGAGTCCTCCTCAGTGTCTATTTGAGTCCTCCTCGTATTAATGGAATAAAAAAAATGCCGTCATCCTTTTATCGATGTATACCGGAGCGGTAAACCTGAATAAAAAAAAGACTATTTATATAAATTGCAGAGGGATGAAAGAGCCACATGTGGAGCTCCGGAGCCGCGGGTTGCCGACCCCTGATACAGACGCAGGATGGGACTCGCATTATTCCATGTATAGAAAATCACAACATTTATGACTAATAAATTCACAGTGTCACACTTTTTTTTTTTTTTTTTTTTTTAAAGAATATCCAATATCGGCCACAACGTCTTCATTATATTATCTGTGCCGGCTCCGTAGAAAACGATCGGTTGACCACTATATGCATATACAGGAGCCGAACAAGAAGAGAAAGAGAGCAACATGCGAATTCTAATCAATAAAGAGACATGTAGACGCTCCTGTGCGAGAGTGAGAAAAATACATTTACATACCAACATATAGAATATCTGTATAAAGCAGGCTTTTTAAATATTAATACTAGAACTCGTTATACATTATGTACGTGATGTATGTTTTATGTTACTTAGTAACTACTCGTTAACGCTGGTTAATGTATATGCAGGTATGGAACCCGTGGTCTTTGCCCTGGCTGTTCTTTACCTGCTCCGTCTACGGCGGCTGTAGCGGTGACAGTCGTACGCGTAATGCCCCTTTTCGCCGCACTCATAGCAGCGGTCGTTAGGGTCGAAAGGGCGCCGAGTGGGCGGGCGGTCGTAACGGGAGCGGCGCGGCATTCCGGTTGATAACTCTACACGGACGCGAGTTCCACAGATCACTCTGGAAGAGGAAAAACACAAATACCAAACGATTAAATTCTTCCATATCTTTAAAACTTCAAAAATTCGTGTTGTTAAAGATTGCTCTTAACATCCGTGATTACATCATTTTAAAGTTAATTTTAATGATTAAGAAATAAGGGTTACATCACTGCTACATATTCATTTACTGTATTAAAGGGCAACTATTATGCAAAATTCACTTTTAGTAGTTTTAGGGCGGTTGCACACTAGGCACAACTGATCTGCACTGTGCCCAGGAACGATTGCCCCGCCCCCCGCAACACCACCCCACCCCACAATGACTCATGCACCGTTCCCGAGCGCAGAACGGTTGCGTTCCCACTGACAAAAACGAACCAGAAGCAATCCGAGGTCCCTCATGTGAAAACACCCGTAAACATTCAGATGGGTCTCCAAGACTGCGTACAAACCAAAACTGTGAGGGGAAACACATTCGCTGCTTTTTGTCCAGTAGCTCTGAGACCTGTGTTAACTTACAGGAATAATAAAATATGGGACCTTTAATGATTTGGTTTAATCCATTTGGCTTGTTTTTCAATAAAGCCTTGCTAGGAATCCCTCGCACGCTTCTAATATTAGGCTTGTAGAATAACGTTTAATTACTGATTGGTCTAGTGATCAACCAACGCAAAAGAACACTTTCCACATAATCAGCTTGCTTATGTTTCAGAATTAAGTGCTATAATTAATCTTGGAAATCAATTAAATCATTATGCGATGCGTGATGAAGAGATTTGCTCATGTTCCCACTCACTTCCCATCAAGGCCACGAACGGCGTCCTCGGCGTCTCTAGGATCTTCAAACTCCACAAAGGCGAATCCTGGAGGGTTCCTGGCGATCCAAACGGTTCTCAAAGGCCCGTAATAGCCGAAAGCCCGCTCGAGTTCTCCTTTCCCTGCACCAGTGCCCAGGTTCCCCACATAAACTTTAGTCTCTACAAAAGTACAAATAAAGATGCTGTAGTTCAGACTGATCTTACCTCTACACTAGTTTAGGCCCAGACGTAAATACAAAAATATATATATATATATATTATAATAATAAAAAAATCAAACTAAGAAGGATCCAAAACACTTCTCGTACGCAATTAAAACGACTAGAATAAACTATAGGGAACTGGGACTGAATCTGGGGCGAATCCTTACAGATGTTCGTCTCTGTAAATGTGATTATTTTGCATGACTGCCAGCTGCAGGCAGATGTCGAGATATGTTCAAGTGACCAAATGCGCATCATGTGCTCAGTTATTTTAAGTAGCGGCCATCCTGGCCACATGCACAATTCGTTTTTGCTTCTCATTCACTTTGTGCTGAAAAAAAAAAATGCAGTGGAAAAACAAGCTGAAAGCACTTTTCAATCTGTTATTAGAAAAAAAGAAAAAAATATCACAACCCAAGCCTCCAAGGTAGCATTTGCCCTTTACTAACATCTCCAAATTTCTTTGCATTTCTTTGCTAATGTTCGGCCGTAAACAGTGACAGAGTTACTGTCATCTCAAGAAACAGTTCTCAGAGATCTGTATCTACAACAGACTGAGCAAAGTGGCACTGTGCCAACCGAAAGCCACCAAGAAGTGACAGAGACTTGAAGCCATATGGTCGGGATCTGTGAGTGCGCCAAATGTCACTAAACACCAACACTTACAACCATCTCTATCAGAATAACGAAGCCGGCCCTGGCGCAACAGCCCGTAAAGTGGTGAAGGCTGCAACCGGATTAGAACAAAACCTGGCGCCGGCTATGAGCTGTGCCAGCAGAACACGATGACAAAGGCTGCCTAAGGGGGTCATCAAACTGTGTGATACGGCAGGACACTGAAAGACAGTCCAGTCACAGTGGACAACCCAGTTACTGCCTCAGGAGTGTGTTGAGCAGCAGTGACAGCAGCGGATGAAAAATAGCATTTCTTCAATTAAAAGTGCAGACTTTTAATTAGGGGCTCAGGCTTGAGGGTGTCAATCAATTGGGCAGATATTCCCCGAAACAAGTCATTCATTTTCGCCTAAAACAATTGACATTACTGACTATTCATCAACCAATTAGTGGAACTTAAACATCCTCTTTGTTTTATCGTCCCACAAGTTTATGTAGTTTTGGACATGCTATGTTGTCGAGTGGAGCTTGGGAGTTACACTTGAAACCATGGCACGCGGATATATTTCAGAAGGAGACCCACCTTATTTTGTACCCTGAGCCAGAGAGCAATAGTAACTAGTGACACGGTGAACGAACTGACTGACCAAACAGGGGGCGTTCAAGTCAAACTGGGACTTGTGATTTTTCTCATGAATTAAAGTGTACAACCAATTTACAGAAGACCTCAAGCACAGCACGGTGATGAGACTCTTAGCCGAGGTAAGACATTTGAACGTTTTCAGAAGACGTACGTCCATGAAGGCACAACCTCTGGTTCTGAAAAATTATGCCAAAACGTGCAGTCCCATTATTGACCACTAGGCAGACGCCGAAAATGAGTCAAACCCAGTAGACACCCAAATGTCCAACGTCGCTACAATACAATTTTCAAAGTATGATAATTTGCCCGAAATACAATTATTCTGGGGTCTGTTTACAATTTTTTTTGTTTTTACTATCTGGCAACACTGGCTCTATACATAAAAATGTCCTACATCTTTGATTTGTTGAAGGTGATCCCATAAACGTTACTAGGCCCCACCTAGTAAGATTGCCGTTGTGACTTGTACGAAACGTCAAGCATGCTTTACATTAACTTTGCATAACCTGCTTTAGACCTGCTCGGAGCGTACAAGCTAAACCAGAAAGGCCTCAGCATTCAAATGTACTCCCATTCGAATTTCCGCCTTCAGAATTAAAATATTGCACGACATTTTGGCATGTAAACGAATTTAAACGTTGTTTGCGTCAGTGGAAAGCTGTTTCAAAACAGCTGTTCTCACAATGATAATGTTGCCTTCAGGATGCATCCAAAAGCTATGTGATTTTTTTTTTTTTTTTATGCGTTTATGTGTAATGTTTGTAATATGTTTGGGTGGGTGGAACAGATTATCTGCAATGTCACTGTTTTATATAGAAAAACGTGCATTTCCAAGGTTCAAAATTAAAAATTCCGAAGTTCTGATGTACTTCCTTCTTGAACATTTAGAAGTTGGCGTTTTCTGTTTCTTGTTGGTGTGCTGCAATTTACAGCCTCTTCAATAACAAGCCTTAAAACAGATAATCAATTAACTTTTGAGCATCTAGTGCTTTTAGTACAGGTTTGAAACAGGTTTAGAAGTTTAGGTTTTATTAAGGCATTAACATACAGATAAATAGCAATAATAAATATAATAATAAAAACTAGAAATGTGGGCTGAGGGGAGGGTTCGAATCCCAGTTCTTTAGTGTGAAGATTCACACATCACCACACTGAGTGAAAAAAATCAATAAAATAATAATAATAATAATATATTATTACACTTAGAGTTAAAGTGGTCAAGGTCAAGTTCTGTTTTGAGACTTTGGAGGCATTTGAGGAGGTAAAAAAACGTTGCAGTTTCTTTATAATCCTACGGATGGTACACTATGAATTATTTACACATTTTCATCCTGTGTGGTAGGAGAGAACTATTTGCGAAATTTCTTTAGAAATAATAATTATGGCAAATGACAGAGATACTTGCTGCTCAATTTAATGTTAAACTCTTGTATATGAAGTTAGTATGTATTGTTAAAATGTTGCATTGTTATAAATAACAAGATATATTTAATTAATCATTAAATGTTTTTCAATGGTTACAAATTTAACAAAATCGAGAGACATGTAATGTCTAATCGGGATATTTATAAAATCGTGATACTTATAGAATCGCAATTTTAATCGAATCGGCAACTCAGTATCGTGATCATATCGTATCAGGAGGTGACAGGTGATTCCCATCCCTAATAAAAATAATAATGTGTTCACATTTCGACCCATCAGAACATAATTATTTTTGCTTAAAAAAATATTATACAAGAAAGTATAATTAAATTTATAGCTAATACCATATCCCAAAATGGTGGACCTGTCATTTTAACTGAATTTCATATAAACATTATTACGGCTAATTTCTACTTATTTACAACACCAAGCTGGACATTTTATCTCAAACATATTTGAAGGTTATTATATAATATTAACCCCAAACTTTGTGAGTCATTTTGTATATATTGTTTTACAGAGTAAAAGACGGAAATGAACGCATTAGCTAGTAAGCTAGCTAGCTAGGCTAGCTAACAAGATTAGTTTAGCAAAGAAAGCCGTGCGCGCGCCGATGTCGGCCATTACAACAACCGCTGCAGCGGCGCGGGCAATGTCACGCACACTATAATAATACCCGGATACTATTAATTTTTAATTTAATTATTATTGTGATTATATTAGAAAAATAATCCGCTACATCGAGCGTACCTCCTCCGTGCCGACCGTATCTGGACATCTCACAGAGACTAAACCCAGTCAGTTCTAGAACAAACGTCACACTAACACATGGAAACGGAACCAAAGAAAAAATAAGCATATGTGTGTCACATTTAAAAGTGTCCGGAATAATTTTGTAGTTCGTGGACCCTTGTGAAGAACGGGGAGTAAGAGTCTAAAAACTCAATATCCCATAATGCTTACTATATAGGACATATAAATAAATTTCCGGTATATTCAAGTTGGAAAAAGCGGTGATATTTTTCCTCCTCTGGTATGTTATTAGTATATTGTGAAGTATAGGAATTATTTTTTTTGCTCTTGTTATTAACGTGAATTGACATGTGCCTGTTGTGTTAGCGCTGTATGCCTTTTGTTAATTAATCTAGCGGAAATGGAGGGCTGGTGCAGCATGCTCCCGCAGGACTGGAATAAGTTTGTGAACCAGGAGGTGAACGTGACCGCGCAGGATAAACAGCAGTATGAAGGCTTGGTGTTTACAGTGGATCCTGTTTCTGCCAGGTATTCAAACTGTAATTAAGTCAAACATGTTCGATGACTACCTATGATTTTTTTTTTTTATCAATACTTTTAAGAGGTTAGAGTTTGTGTCCTGTACTGACATCACAACTTGTACTTAAGCATGGTTAAAACTTTAAGGATGATGTTCAGATCTTGTTAACAGTTCCTAAATATAATGCTTCTCCAGCTATTTCCTAAATGGCCACACGGTGGCGTAGTGGTTAGCACTGTGACTTTTAGCCTCTTTAGTTAAATTGTTTTCCCCTTCCATTTAGATTGAAATAGAGTTAATGACTATAGACCACAGTAACATCACTATTATCAATTACCTGAAGCAGAAAAAGTAATTATCTTTAAACATCCCTATTATCCGTCTGTTATACAGTAGAATTCAGAATTCAAATTTACAATTTCATTATTACAAATTAAATAATTGTTTTTTTTGTTCTCTCTCCCCTAAAAGCATCGTCCTTGTGACCTTCGAAGAGATAAGAGGCGCCTCTGTGAGGGTCGTCCTGGGTCACGCGGTGAAAGATGTGCAGCTCGTCAGGCCGGGAGACGAGGATACAGAGAGGAAGATGAGGTCTCTGTTTATCCCTCCTGGCAGTCAGGAATTCAGCACAGAGGAGCTCGAGGAACGCAGGAAGGAGCTGCGAGCATGGCTGGAGCAGAACCTCATTCCCGTTGCGGACGAGGGCGAGGTCCTGCGCGTGGCCAACGTGCTCACCATCACCGCCCCGTACGGACCCGAGCAGTGCAGCAGCAGCAACGAGATCATCCTGGCGAGAGTGCAGAGTCTCGTGGAAAGCAAGCCGGGACGAGAGAACCAGGAGTAAGAGCTCGGCTGGTCACAACGTGTCCTCTTTCTAAATGATTAAAGCACTTGCACTGACAGGCTGTTAGCTTTTTCACTTCTGTGTCCTTAATGTTGAAGCATGCATTGGGGCTCATTTATCAATCTGGATTTGAACAAATCATTCACAGGGGTGTTTACAGACGAAATCCCTTTTTTCATTATGTGTGAAAGTTTACGATGGGACTCATAAACAAAACAGGAGTCAAAGACTGACTATTCACTTAGAGCAAGAGGGGGGAGTGTGCATGTGTCCAGGTTGAGCTGGAATTATATTACTGGAATATTCAGCGCACACTGCACACGCATAAGACACTCTTTCAGTATTTAGTTATCATTTTGAAGAACATCTGGTGAGAATTTTTGTCCCGCACGGTTTGAACTATGAAAATATTGACACCACCTCGTTAAAAAAAAAAAAAAGAATAAATTGAGGCTTATTATGGGTGGGTATAAAAAATTATTCTGTTTGTATATTTTGCTTTGTTCCCAGCAACAAAAAAAGAAGAAAATGAGTCTGCACAGCTTTTGTTTAAAGTTTTGTTAAAATATTTTTTGTAATCCTAGGAACTGTTGATTGACCATGAAATAATTGTGAAGTACACATAAGTTTGTAGTTTCAGATTAATAAATTGTACTGGAGGCGTGAAGAAGTTTGAAAAAAAAATGTCTAGATCACAATTTTGTATAAAATCTTGTCATTACATTATTTAATACTATGAGTAATAGAGGAATTGTTTTTCTTTCGTTGATGATGAAGATTGTTGTGTTCACTGGGGTGAGAGTGAAAGCTGTAGCGTATGATATTTATACGTACATTACATTTATGTCATCATCAAATCACTATTGAGTGATGTCTGTAAAGGGGACATTCTGTAAGAGACCACACCCATCAAGCTCTACATGTTCTCTATTTATACATCGATAAATACAACTTGGTGGAAAAGTTTCTCTCTGTCCGTGTGTGAATCCGTAGTCTACAGCTTCACCATCAAACCTTGTTGCGTTCCTCAGCCATGACGTTCTATTTGCACCGAGACGATCTCTCTCCTTACCCATGCACGGCTCCATCACCTGTCCCTAAACCTAACAGACGATCACGTACACACACTGAATAAAAAAACATAAATCAGAACGTTACTGCGTATCTACAGAACATTTTTTCCACATTATATCAAACTTATTAGTCGTTGTGGATGTGATTGAAGGAAGCATTTTATTTCCATTTTCTCCCATTTTTTTTTTTTGGCAAGTTGATCACCTGGCAGTTCACATCCGCTGTCGAGGACAGCGTGCGCTATCTCATCTCTTTCCCTATTGGCTAGTGTCGTTGTGATTGACAGAGGAGTGAGAATAGGAAAAGAAGACGAGGAGGATGATGACGCTCCAGACGTGGCATCATCACCGCCACAACGACCCCCGATTACTCATCATGACTTTCTCAGCACACAGTGGTAGAAACACTTTTATTCCCTTGTTTTAAGAAGGCAATGGTTTTTTTCTTCTTTACATACTTATTGGCAAACAAAAAAACAAAACAAAAAACTGAAATGATAGAGAAAATAACAGTTCTAACACATAAAGGACAATCACTTGTTTTTTTTTTCTCATGTTTCTTGAACGCATGAAAGTACCTCTTTGGTTGTGGGAGGGTACCTTTGACTCGTGGTACTCGAGACTACTGGCACACAGACCTCGCCCAGTGGGGGTGAAACACGGATGCAGCTCACGTCTCCCAGTCCCTTTTATCTTTACATGTAATGAGGTGCGGTTAAAGGCAGACAGCCGAGGCGGACAGAAGGCAGTCCCAGCGGGCGAGTCCTACCTGTCGTCCAGGACCGTGCTGGCCGTCGAGGAGACAGGCACGTATAAGTTTCCGAAGATTAACCGTGCTTTGTTGATTTCTGAAGCTGGTTCAAACTGCTTTTTAGTCTTTTGCTGTCCAGCATTCATTTTTGTATAGTTTTTTTTTTCTTTTCTTTCTTTAAATCTGGTCCTGACTGCAGTTCTGCAGGAGGAGGAAAGGATGAAAAGCTGATGAGCTCAAGGCTGAAAATAAGCAACAAACCAAAAAAAAAAAAACCCAACAAAATGAAATGAACAAACATAAGACAAGGACAAATAGCTTTTGAAAAGACGAAGAAAAGAAAGAAAAAAAAAAGACAACCCCCAAAAATATACAGAGAAACACCCTGCAGGAGGGCTGGCTGCTAATCTCACACACACAATCGGAACTGTTTAAGGGCACATTATTTTCATTCATGTTTGTCTCCCCCCGCCGCCCCCCCCACCCCAACACTGGCATTTCATCCAACAGTCTTTTCTTTTTGTTGAAAAAGTCATTTCTCTGTGGGTGTGCATCACACGTTTATTTTCATCAATTGCAGTCTTTAGTGGTTCCTCCTTAGGAAGAGTTGGCGTTCTCGAGAAGCGGCGGACCTTCCCGCTCCCTTTTATATGTTTTTGGGGGCAGTTTCGGGATGGCCGTGCTGTGGCGAGGGGGCAGCGGGGGTCCGGCGGCGCTGTGCGGAGCGTCACACTCGAGCATGTGCGGTGTCTGGGCCGCGGCCGGGAGTTTCCGGGGTCCCAGCGGCGACGGGGACGAGGGGAAGAAATGGCTGGGCTCGGCACGGCGGCCCTGGGGAGGAGGCTGGAGGAGCAGCGGCGAGCTGGAGAACACGTCAGGGAGTACGCAGGGGCTCGCGGGGAGGCAGCGAGGGCGGGCTGGAGGGAGCGTCCGGCACGGAGTAGCGCATTGGGTACATCTTACCGGTGGGCTGCCTCGGGGGGATGGCTGGGGGACTGTCCACGTGTTTCGACATCATCTGAAAAGAGAGAGGAACAACATGAACAAATAGGAATATAATGGTGAGGAAAGATTAGGATCAAGATATTAGGAGGATCCAAAATAAGTATAAATATATATACAGTGGAACCTCGGATTGCGAGTAACTCGGTTTCCGCAAGACGAGCAAAGATTTTTAATAAATTTTTCCACTTGAAAAACGAGCATGACTTGGTTTACGAGTGCCGAGTTTTTTGACACCGACGCGCGCGCACACTCGCCTTTACACCCCCCCCCCCCCTCCCCGGCTTCACACAGACAAACACACACTCTGCTCTACACATAAACTCTCCTCTGTCTTGATTCTTTTTAAAGGTAAGGTGCTCATTTGTTTTTGTTTTTTTGTTTTTTTACTTTACAGTAGTGATTCCAATAGTGTGTGCTCACGCGAGTGTCATTTGAGAGATTTCTTTTTTTCCCGTTAAAACAGTGTTTCCATTGTGTGTGTGTTTGTTGTGAAACTTAAAAAGCGAGGTGGAGGGAGGGAGGAGGAGTTTTACTGTGTAAGACGAGGCGAGGGAAGGGGCTAATTCCAAACACACACACACATACACACACATACACACATACACACACACACACACACACACACACACACACAGGCCTACACACAAATGGAAACACTTACCTGTTGGGATTTATTTAAACTTTTTTTTAAGGTAAAGTACAGGTTCATTTGTTTTATTTTTACTTTATATATTGTATTAATTATTTTTCTGTATTAATTTTTTTGGGCTGTGGAACGAATTATTTGAGTTTTCATTATTTCTTATGGGAAGGTTTGATTTGGTTTATGAGTGTTTTGGAATACGAGCCCGGAACGAATTATGCTCGTAATCCAAGGTTCCACTGTAAATAAAAAAGTTAAATAAAATAAATATATAAATAATATTTGAGAGGGGCGTAGGATGAGTAATACAACACCAAGATGGTTTTTGGAATTTTTGTGTCTGTTTCTCTGTGCAAGTATCACGTAAAAACTACTGAACAAATTTTAATGGGATTTTCACAGGTGTATGTGGCCAAGCTTTAAATTTGTCCATGGCTGAATCTTAAATGACACTAAAAAGCACACCGTATAAATATTTAATTATGTAGTGAGCATTAATGGGTAAATACAAACAGGAGGTTTTTTTTTTATATACAAGCAAAAAAGTGGAGAGTAGTATCTGTTAGAAAAGCATGCGCATGAGAAACTTAACTTTCACGCCCGCTATAATGCTAAATACAGCAAGTCAGATCAGACGAACACTCATTACGTAAAGTTTTATTTTGTCTCTTTGACACTGATGATGACCAAAGCCTCTGATGTCATCCTCTTGTGTGCTGTCTAAAACGCATTAAAAGCAAAGGAATCGTAGAAAGTGGGTTAATATTAGATTGTGGCTCCAGATGTTAGATAACATGTGAAGACACTTCACCTTGGAGGGCGAGGACTCTGCAGGAGCGGATTCAGGACGCCGTCGTGGCGGGACAGGAGGAGGGACAGGGGGGTCGTCTGTACTCCTGTGGAAACTCACCATGGAGGACACGGACGATGACCCTGAAGAAAGACAGAAAGATGCAGGAAATTAAACCACAAACCCACGTTAGGCGTTTACAATGACTGATGGGACATAATGAAATGAAGGGCGAGACACCAATCATAGGCGCATGATCCCAGATTTCATTTCCCCCCACTCAATTGGGTCTGTGATGCCTGTGATTTAATGAAAAACAAAGGTGTGATTGTAAAGCTCTGGTGATTGAGAGACAAAACAAATGCAATGGAAGTGTGAATGAGTGAGTGAACAGAAAGAGGAGGGGTGAGAGAGTGAGGAAGGTAAAGGAGGGCTTATACTAACGTGGGCCATGAGGCAGTGCAACCGGGGCAAAAATACTGTCGCTGTCTGGCAGCAAAAAGAAAAGAGAGAGAGAGAGATGCTGAGAGAGAAACAACAGAGACAAGGCCTTGGAATGTGGCATCAATCTATCAAATCAATTAATCAATCTATCAAATCAATCAAAGTAGAAATGCAAAACGAAAATTTTAGATTTTTTTTTTTCTTCCAAAAAGCATACACACATTTCACAAAATTGCACCAAGATCAGTAGATCTGTTAGCATAATGCTGGTTAAATGTCAGTGTGTGAAAACCATTAACATTATTTAATGAAAAAAAAAAAGTAAAAATGGTTGTAAAGAAAGAGAAAGAAGGAAAAAGACAGTTACAGAGACACAGAGAGAGAGAAACAAGCAGAAAGTCAGAGAGTGAATGCATGTGAGAGCAAGAGTGTGTGTGTGTGTGTGTGTGTGTGTGTGTGTGTGTGTGACAGAGAGAGAGTGTCGGGAAGATTTGAGAGTAGATTAGGAAGACAGGTAGGTAAATGGGTACAGAGAGACAGAAAGAGATTTTGGGTATAAAAAGACAGAGACTAAGAGCAAAACCAGAAAGGGTAAATTTGCATACAAGAGAGACAGAGGCCGAGGCGGCTGCTTTTAGAGTTCATCATGTCCGAAAAGCAACTGCTGGTGCTCTCCCACTCTCTCTCTCTCTCTCTCACACACACACACACACACACACACACACACACACACACACACACACACTCATTTGTTAAAAATAAATAAATAAATAGATCAGTGGGCTTAGTGCTGTCTGAACTGTACTTGGTTTAGTTGCTGTTAGTAAAGTTTAAACAACACGTTTCACATGTGGCCGGACTGTAAAGTATACGTACTGTGTGTGCGTGTGTGTGAGTACATACTCGAGTGGAAGGGGCTGGAGGGACCCTGCGGAGAGTCGAACACACTGCAGATGTCTGTGGAGCTGGAGGCTGCAGAGGCAGGCGGAGGTGTGAGGGGCGTCCGGGGCGAGTTGGGCGCCGACGCCGCGCAGCCCTCCGTCTCGCTGTCCGGGATGCGACTGTAGCTGATCTTCCTCGGCTCGTTCTGCAGCGGGGTCGGGTGGCGCATGGTGCCGGGGCGACTCGAGGACGGCCGTACGCCAGGGGATTTTAGCGGGCAGCTGTACTTCTTAGGCTGTGAGTATGGAGCAGAGGAAGATTTAATGTGAGGAGGGAGGGGGGGAAAAAAAAAAAAAAAAAAAACCACACATCATGACCTGAATATTTAGTAAAGCAGGAATGAGCTTACGAATCGAGGCAGGGAACGTGCGTTGCGAGGCTCGATCTCTAAGGATTTGTTAAAAAGATAGTCTGTAAACTCCTTTTCCGTCATGTCCTCCATCGGGTTCAGGTTCTCGAAGAATTTCTGTGAGAGAAAAAACACGTTGTGTGATTTCGTTCACTATAGCATTAATTCATGCTTCTATAAAACCTAGACGTGTCAGCGCAGATCACAATAAAATACTAATTTACAGATCTGGAATCTCAGCAACAGGAACATTTTTAAGCCTTCGTAGATAAAGAAATTACTAGACCCCCACTTCATTTATAGATGAAATTAACTGATGATTTTTGATGATATAAAATATCTTACAAACCTTAATTTCTTTAAGGAGATTGAAAAAAAAAAAAAAACAGGCAGAGAGAGAGACAGAGAGAAATATTTTAAATGATTAAAAAAAAAGGAGGTAGAAATGGAGAGAAACAGGCAAAAAGCTAGAGCAGGAGAAAGAAAAAAAAGAAAGTAAGAAGGAAAACACAAAGAGAGAGACTTTGTTTTAACTATATAAAATATTTTACATTTCTTAATTTGAATGGGGAGGAAGAGAGAGAGAGAGAGAGAGAGAGAGAGAGATGAAAGGCAGAAACCACAGCGTGAGAAAGAGAGAGAGACAAAGAGAAAGACATATACAGTATAATAATTTCTTAATGATTTAAAATGCTTTACATTTCGCAATTAAATACGCGATGGGATCTTCAGGCAAATCATTCTGAGTCACATTAATGAGCTGTTGATTCGATCTCATTTGGTGCTTCAAGTATTATTATAAATAATAAAAATTCACTAATATTTCTCAGGCATATTTGTGCAGTTATTATGTCTCATCTCCACATGCTCTACAGTAGGCAACGTACTGTACACTAAAGACATTTGTTTAAAATTGTTGACTTATCTGTTAAATTGCAATACATCAAGTAACACAAAATCCATTGTTATCCAAAGTTTTTCTGCAACTGCTAGATCACAAATAATTTCAGCTCCATGTCTTTGTAATGTATTATGATTTCTTTTTTTGTTCCTATGGGTGAACTAACCCGTATGTCTCCCTCCCCACGTAGGCAGTACGGCTGGTTCTGGTACTGCTGGATCTCTCCGGTGATCTCTGCTACTTTCCGTCGCTTACTGAAGTTGATCAGCTCTTTACCGTGTCTCTTCAGGAAGTCAGGGTTGCCTTCCTCCGTTTTCAGGATATTTGTTAAATATATACCTGAACACGGACAATTCACGCATAAATAAATTGATCGGAATATATATATATATATTCTGTCTACCTGGAACACAAAGGAAAAACTTACCAAAGAAGGGCACACATGGTGGGTTAATGGACCTGAGTTTGGCCAAATATTTCTTATAATGGTCCTCGCTGAGCTCGTGGGCCTCTTCTAGGATCTTCCTCTGTCGGCTCGGGATTTGCTGGGAGGACAGGCAGAAATTTATCTTTCTGTGCTTTGTCTATCCTCAGGAATAACCTGACTCAAGGCTCACGGGTTTACCTCGAAAGTGTGGTCGAGCCGGTACACGGGAGAAGAGTTCATGGCGCTGACGACCTCGAGGACGCCGTTGAAGTTATTGAGCTCCTGAAAGACCTGCAGGATCTCGATGATGCGGGAGACCACGGCTACTCGCTCCTCCAGGTTCTCCGTTTCCACGATACACCTAAAGAGGACACGAGCATGCTTTATATATTCGACCGGGACAAAGAGCTCTATAGAGTTATTATAGAGTATCTAAATTACAGCACGATGATCGGACTGCCAGAAGGCGGTGACTTACTTCTCGAACCACAGGGTGAGATTGGTGGTGTGGCGGATCATGCGCAGGAGGTTTGGCGAGTTCAGTTCTTTGTCCTCTTTCGTCCACACGCTGCCCACCAGCTCTGATGGCTGAACCGCCCTTTGATACAGACACACAAGATGAATAAATATATAAATGAATAAAATACATAAATTGTCCAGAACACAGCAGGACTGGGCAGTGTATATAACCTGCTAAACTAACTTATTTCCAGTATATACACCCAGTTTAACTGCTGTAATGTAAAGTTAGACTTTCAAGCTCTTTTAGGGAGACGAAACGCAGCATCGAGGAAAAATCTAAACCCTGGGTACGATGGCCGTCCATGTTCCCACAGGCGAACACAGAGTGAAAGGGAAGTGTTCCCTTTTGTACGTGTGTGTGTGTGTGTGTGTACATACAAGCTGTGGATACAATAAGTAATACTCCCATGTCCTGCATTGTGTTAAAGTGCCCCATTTTCTTGGCCGATAGTTGGCGCGTGATCAAAAAAATAAAAATACAAACAGGAAGCAGCCTTGTTCCCAAATGTTCAATAAACCCATTAAATCACACCGCTATGGTTAATCTAAAATAAACCGTGTGTGTGTGTGTGTGTGTGTGTGTGTGTGTGTGTGTGTGTACCTGTAAAAGTCAGACTCGAGCAGCGTGAGCTGACGAGCGATCTCGATGGGGTGAAGGGTCATCAGGTCGAACTGCTCGATCTGGCCCGGTTTGCTGATGTGCCACTCGATGGGCGGAGGAAAACTCTCGAAGGTGATGTTGTGGCTCGGGCCGTTAGCCTGCGCCTGCTTCTTCCTCTGGATGATCTTCGTGATGGACTCCACCCACTTCCTCATGGCCTTGCCTACGGATAGAAGAGGAACGCTTTCATTCTGGTCTACTCCTTCAAATCTAAATCTAATCCGACAGCACAGATTAAGATCTCCGGTTAAGAGCTGGAACATAACTGACTCCGGACTTTTCTATTTTATTCAGGTACTTTGTATTTCTTTATGTCTATTGGTTTTTAGTCGTCTGCAATTTGTTTAACATAAATCACAACCTAATATTGTGTCATATATTACATATATATTTTTTATTGACATATTTTTAATTATGGACTTTTTATTCTTATTCAGCTTTTTAATTGGTCAGGTTTTAATCCATATCTCAAAAACAAGCGAAAACTTTAATTTAATAAATGTAATATAAAAAGGTGACATTTTTAGAAATGGCTCCGATAAATATCTTAGTATATACATAGTTATACAACACAAAATATTTCAGTGTCAACATTTAAATTTTTTTTAAAGCTAATAAAGGACAAAGTTTGCGCACCCCTGAATCACATTTCTCATTGTGCGCAAAATTAATTTGTAATGATGTAATGCATTAGAAATATAAATTTTTTTAACTAATTAATAATACTTTATTACACTAAAGTATTTCAAGTATTTTACTAATTAATACTTTATGACCCAAAGTATTTTAAGTACTTTAATAATTAATAGTTTATGACCACCAAATGACATCAGCGTTACCATAAGCCGTAAGTTGTATTGATTCAAGGTCAGAAGATTTCTTTTTTTTTTTGTGGCGTATGAACTCAAACAGGTGAGTTTCTCCTTCTGGGGTTTTCTAACTACATCCCCATATGATAAGATAATATTCAGGATGTGTGTGTGTGTGTGAGAGAGAGAGAGAGAGATATTACCTCGGACAGTTCCGATGAACTCCTCTAGCCGGCAGAGAAGCTGAGCGTCCCTCTCGAAATCGTAGAAGTGGTGCTCCACCCAGTGTCGGCACACATTCAGCACCCTGCAGAGACCGAATGTAAACTCAACTTTGCTTTGAAATTAAGTACGTCTAGAAAAGCTTTCATTCTCGAGAAACCTCAACCTGAGGATAAGTTGTGATATCTTTAATAAATCTAGTCATATGGACCCTTTTATTACCACAATTGGACCCTTTTATTACCAGACACAATTACTAAAGTCCTAGGATGTCCTGGTTAGCGCACCTGAGTTGCACTGGCTGGACGTATTCTTTGCGGAAGCGTTTGAGCTCGGCGCTGAGCGGCTGGTCTCCGTTCTCCATGGCCATCTGATCCGCCTCTGTGGGTTTGGGCTCCGGAATATCAAACCTGTCCGTTTCATACACGCACAAGGTCAAGTGTGTTAATCGTGCCAGGCTGCTGCAACACTGCAGTCGTTTTTAAAAGTCAAGTTCATTTTTATACACTTCATAAAACACGGCATCTCACCTCTCTATGAGCAGGTCCAGCAGCTCTTGCGGTTTACAGAACGACCTGTAGGTGGTGAGGAAGGTCCGCACAAAATTAGGATCTGTAACACACACACACACACACAAAAATAAATCCTGCTTAATGGTCGTTCCTTTTTCTTTTCTTTTTTTTTTTTTTACAGAAAAAAAAAAAAAACCTTCATTGTTCCTATTTTAGTGTCGACTCCAGGGTTTTGTTTTGCCCTGTTGGGTTTCATATTGTTTTGGTCAGTGGTGGGAAACATGACGTGGCCTTGAGCTGCACCTGTTTTCAGGACTGCTTGATGAAATAACACTAAAATAAAATAAACACTTTTCTAATTTTATCCGTGTTATTAGAAATGGAACAGACTAAATAATAATAAACAAAATGTTTCGACATGAGATGGTTGATCTTAAAATACTAGAAAAAGAAATGTGAGGAGTTTCATGTCATCAAGTGATATGATTACACAAGCGCACACACACTCACACAATCTATACCTGTTTCATAAACAGCGCGAGTTTACACACTACCTCAGGTTGTTCATAAAGTTGGATCCAAAGCATAATGGTGAATTAAGTACAAAACGTTTGAAAAGCTTGAATTAAGGGTAATATAACAAAGGCACATGTACACCTACAGTATATGATACTATAGACTGCTGTACATTTGAACAAATGCCATGTCTATAAACTTTTATAGGGCTATATTTCATAACGGCAACCAAGGTGAGTGTAGTTCCATACCCCACCTATAGATGGTATGATGCTACATTTTTTAAATAATGCAGGATTAAACAGCACATCATGGTGTTGCCTGAAAGCGGCACTATATTTCCTATTTAAAGAATTTAATTTGAATTGTCAGGGATAAAAGTACAAAAGATCTTTTGATTGTGCAGAATAACAGAACTAAAAACTCCCTTTATTTCTCTATATAATCCCCTGATACACTAATGCACTTATCCCAGAGTTTCACTATTGCCTAGATACCATCAAGGTAGAAAGGTTTTCTCAGTTCGCCGGGGTCATGATCACACCGCATGCTTCACGTTTGAAACTCTGGCCTCCCAGGAACTCCTTTAATGGATGTGGCAGACAGTGTTTAAGGATCAGGTGTTTCACTCGCAGGATGTTCACGGGAACGAGCCTCCCCGCCCGGGATCGTCACTCACGGATGTTCAAATGCGTCTCATGCTTGAAGTCTTCTGTAAACGTCAACTGATTTCACGCCTTCTTTCACCAAAAATTTCATTTCATCACAAGTCCCGGTTTGATTTGAACAACGCCCCCACCCCACCATCATTAAAAACGCCGGCCACATCGTGGGTTCTGGTTTTGAAACACGGCAAGGTATTTTATCCCGATTGTATTTTATCAATAATCGTCTAACGTGTCATGTATATACAATTCGACCAATATGTCGTGTTCAAACTCGGCCAGACATAGTCGCACTTTTACGTAGTGTAAATTTTACAGCTAAAAGTTTTCTTCAGTATTTTTCTTTATTGTATCATTTTTATCATTATATTCTTATTTAATGTTTTATATTCCTTATTTTCACATTTTCTTTGTCATACTCTATTTTTTATCACAATATTTATAGTTTTGTTCATCATTATTTCATAGTCTTTCTTTGAACACTCATTTTTTTTTAGGTCATGGGCAAGTTCCAAAAACATTTCACTGTGTATGACTGCTTATGTGACAAATAAAATTTTAATTTGATACAGACCCTTATCATAAAAGTTATGAAAAAATTCAAACGCTTTAAAATGTTGCAAAGACTTATACTTGGGAGTTTATATTTATCTTAGGAGGTTTTTTTTTATTATTATTCTCCAGTTATATATATATATATATATATATATATATATATATATATATATATATATGTGTGTGTGTGTGTGTGTGTGTGTAAGTGAGCAGTGTGTAGAGCTGTTTGTTCATATGATGGATCTGCTGAGCTCTAGGTTCCTCGGCGAGGCCAGTAAGGAACAATAGCTGCCTCAGTTTGCGTTTACAAACAATCAGCCTGGAATTATTCTGGCCAGGAAACAGACGCCGCTCTGACGCACGAGGCTGCCCTCACACGGACTAACACTCTCTCCCAACCCCCCATACACACACACACACACACACACACATCTGCATGCACGGTGTACTTAAAATAGATTTTGATCTATCAGCTCATGGGAGTCACAGACAGGACAAACAGATCCAGAAATGCAAAAAAAAAAAAAAAAAGTCTCTCTCTCTCTCTCTGACAGACACACCCAGGGAGAACTTGAGTACAAATGAAAATTAAACCTGGTTTTTAAGGTTAAAAGGAAATCTTTTAGGATGACATTTTAAAGGCTGAGTGTGGACAGAAGCTGATATATTACCAGTAAAGTCTCGAAAGCCACATACATTTTAATTTACTACGCTTTCTTCCCCCCTAAAGCATTTCATGTTCGCATAGAAACTTTTTTTTGAACAAGCAAGCGGGTAAAGCTGGCTGTAAAGAATCGAGGATGGGAGGCAGCGCATACTCCTGTTAGTCACAGCCAATCATGGGACCCCTGAAATGTTGTGTATGTGGAAGAGGGCGGATAGCGCTCTCCTCCGAGTGCGTTAGAGCTGCCCCATGAGGCGGCCTGAACAACCATTCAGCTCGTAGCTGATGTACGATAGTAGAGACCTAGTTGGTACACTCACTCACTCACTCATCGTCTATAGTGTACGGGGTAGCGGGGGGGTCTGCAGCCAATCCCAGGAAACTTAGGATACACGGCGAGGTACACCCTGAACAGGGTGCCAATCCATTGCACGGAACACACACACACACACACTCATTTCACACACTATGGGCAATTTGGTGAACGCCAATTAGCCTAATCCACACATCTTTGTACTGTTGGAGGAAACCAGACTACCTGAAGGAAACCCACCAGGCACAGGGAGAACCTGCAAACTCCATGCGGGAATCGAACCCTCGAGGTGGCGAGACGACAATGCGAACCACTAACCCACTGTGCCGCCCTGGTCTGTGAGGTGGTATGGGAAAACCAGCTGACCGAATGGTGGCGAAAAGTCTTCTACCTACAATATATTTACACTTGGCTAGGCTTTCTGCAGAGATGATGATGGATAACAAGAAAGGTTAACCAAGAAGGCAAACTGCATGAAATATATATATATATATATAAAAAACCATTACCCATTATGTGTCACCTCTTTGCCATCATAACACCCTACAATCTTTTTCCCCATTAGATGTTGAAGCACGAGGATTTGTGTTCATTCAGTTAAAATAGCACTATTGAGCTTCCTCTCTAGCCTTAACATACCACGTCGTCACGGAGCTCGGAGCAGTGTGCATGTTTGGGCTTCTCGGTTACAATAAAGTGATGCGGAGACATTAAATATGATCACGTGCGTTCATCTTTAGTGGCAACATGTTTAGGAACGATCCCCATGTCTGTCTGATGGTCCACATACCTTTGAAATCATCTCTTTCAGGGTAACCAGATGCTATATTAAAATGCTATAGTTCCTCCCGATGACGAAAAACGTCCAAATTTCCCTATGTGAAAGATTTCCCAGGTTGCCATATAAATGCGAATGAGTGCACAAAACACATGTTCAGGTCTTTGTGTGTATGTTGGGAATTATTTGATAGGATCCATCAATCCTCCACCCAGCTGAGACTAAGTTGAGGGCTCCGGCTCGGAGGTGATTCGGACAGGATGCACCTTTTTCCCCGCTTGTTAGCGACAAAAGGGGGAAAAAAAAAAGGGTGCGTTTACATGCGTGCGCACGCCGTTTTCCTCAAAAGCCCCCCTGAGTTATTAGAAATGAGCGAGATGCACGCTTCTGGAGTCTCTGGAGGAACACGGGGTCCTGTAGTTACACACACACTTTTGGAAAGGAAGTTTATTTTGGGGGTGTGAACAGCCCAGACCACCCATGAGAGGAATCCTTAATCGGCACACGCACAGACGAGCTCGGCTCTGATTAGTGAAGTGTACGCATTGTGAAGTACGATGGAACTTAATAAACTGTTTGATGTTAGATTGATTTGTGTGTGTTAAAGTAAATTCCAGGCTGATCACTAGAGCTGAACGATTAACCATACGGAACCTGCGAGCTAGGAATAACAATGAAACTGCTTTGCTGCAAATTTGTTCTATAGAAATGATAACGATACATCTTGAATACGTTTTTTTTTTTTTTACGGGGTCTGAGTTTCAAATGGGAGGACGGCTTATAGTGTACTATGTAGGGTGCACCCTAGATAAGAGTGGTGACAAGAAGTGAACTTTTAACACACATTATGCTCTGCCTTACTGTTTGTTGGTTGGAGAACGAATGAAAAAAAAATTGCATGAGAACGTACTGATGATTTGTTCGTGAGTCCAATTTGTTCTCAAGTCTGACAAAGTGAGTCTTATACGCTTTTGACACAAATATACAATGTAAAGTATACCGATCCACTTGACTAAATCTGTCCCCTTTCCCCACACTGCCCTCATGTGGTCAGAAACCATAATCGCACCTAAAGAAATGAATGTCGCACGTGAAACTTAGGTGTTGTCTCTGCGCCTTTAAATCGCGAGGGGAATCCCGGATGCCATTTTGTCTCAGAGCTGTTTTCCACTGTACAATACAGAATTGTAATGAAATATGAAAAAAAATATATATATACAATTTATTATATAGAACTGGGATACTCGTTAAATCGTGATACTTACAGAACCGCATCGGCACACGGGTACCGTGATATCATCGCGATGATATAATTATATAGTGATTCCCATCCTAAAATAAATTATTCCTAGTAATCATAAAATAAAAATCAGGGTAAAATGTTTGTACTTCACTCTCTCCTTAAAAAACACCTATAAATAGGCTTGTGTTTGATTAGCCGAATACAATACGTTCTTAAGCTGCCTGTAAGCTTTTGGATTTAGGTTGGGTTTTTGGATTTAGGGATTTGCCCTTTAAAAAAAAAAAAAAAAAAAAAAAAACCCCTCACAGACGTACATATATATTTACAGACCTACACCTTTTGAAAGCAGCAGCCTTTTAAACAGCTGTCTCGAACCGCTTCAGCTCCTTATCAGGGTTCCCAAAACAAAAAAAAAACACAAAAAAAACCCGCTATCTGCGCCACCGTGACACTAAAACAAAGCGGGTCGTCACGCCGTGTCCTATGACGTAAAACGGCGTCCAAATATTTAGCAAGCGTGAGAAAACAGCCAGGAATAGGACAGAGGTGACAAACAATCCCAAACAAACGCCACGACCTTTGAGCCTCCGCTTTCTTTCCCCCTCTACACACACGTGGCGTTTGGGTCTTTAACTTGTGTAATCGAGGTGTAATTATTCTAAAGTGCTGGAAAACAAACACACTGTGCCGTTGGTCAAATAGAAGAGCAAACAGGAGTAAAGCCCTGCGAGTGCGCAACGACACGTCACTGCTGGAGTTATGCAACAGAACTACCTGCACATTTTCCAGACCTTGATGGAGAACGTGCGTACAGGAGGAGAAACCTTTGGGCGCGGAGTTGAATGTTTATAATAATATGTTAACGTTATCGTTTCTGTATTAGCAGCTCGTTCACAGGGAGTCGCATGGTGGCTGCTTCACATCAAACGATGGTAAATTTGATGGAAAAAGTGTTTTCCAATAAAGGAAATAAATACAATAATCGATATAGTGAAGTTCTTTGTAAGGATATATTTCTTTAACAAGTCTCAGAGCTCCCAAAAAAGTCGGCTCAAACACCCAAGCAGTCAACACCATTTCATCCCTTGTATGAGCCACTTGAGAACAACTGGATGACAAAAAGGGTCCAGTGTCTTCCAAAAAGTTGTCAAACATCGTACCTACACTAGTTTATAATCTACAAGACTGTCTATCACCTAGTGAGTCCATTGACAAACCCAGACACGTAGTCTTGCTCTGACCTGCATACATGTGGAAGGTGAGCCTTTCGATGAGCTTCAGCACCGTGCCTGCCTTGATGATCGGAATGCCAGATTGGGACTGGACGTTCTCTTCGAACACTACGTTCTCCTCTGAGTCGGGTTCTGCGAAGCGGTAGATCTCGGCACCGGGGAGCCTCATCTGCTCCTCCTTCTCCTCCTGCAGCATGGCCGTGTCGAGCATGCGCTCCAGGGTGGAGCGGTACTGAAGCGAGATCAGCGCTGCCATCCAGCCGTTCTTCTCTTCGGCGGACTTGGCAGCGAACACCACGCTGTTGCCGTCCTTCAGGATGAGCTCGAAGGCGTGTCGGTACTCACCCTCCTTGTCGTCCTTGTCGTTGATTTGGACCTAGAGAGAGGACGGTAAAGAGACGCGGTCTTTGTTTGTTTTTTTTGGTCTGTTATATGTAAACACTGCAAAACAGACAGACGTCTACATAGAACTGTTGAAGCCCCTTGCTTGAATGCTTATCCTACCTTTGTCTAGACGCATGTTCACCTCTCGCATGCTACCATCTCAATCGGTCTTCTCTTTCTATTACCCGATTCATCGCTCACTAAACCGACGTACCCAATAACAATCATATCTTTTCCATTAACACCACCCAACTACGATCTCTCCCCTTAGACACCTCTCATCATTTTCCAAACTTCATCAATCTGTCATTTGTTAGCATTGTTCTCACTACACACCTCCGCCATCTCTCTCTAGTATCTGTTTATCCTCCCTCCCATCAACACACGCCATCTATCCATGCATCCATCCGTTCTCTTTCGCCACAACCATCCGTTCACTCAACACAATCAGAGTACAACTTCTTCCAAACAGTGGAATCCAAGCATTCATCTAGTTTCACCAATACCATCAATACAATCAATTTCTTCCCATAAAACCATCCTACTGACCCTTACCATCAACATCTACCTACAAGTTCCTATTTGTCATGCAGATATAATATCTCCTACCAGTAACATCAGTCACCTTCCCAGCATCATCTCGTCATCTTTTTTTTTTTTTGTTTCCAATCAATACAATTTTCAAGAAAGTTTTCTATCTTTCTCGACAGACTAAAAACAACTACTCATGTTTAACTGCCATCATCATCTCATCCCTTCATCCATGCACAAACACATCTTCACGGTTTCACCACTAACATCTCGAATTCATCTATCCACCTTTTCTCCAACACCATTTCCTAATTTGTCCATCGACCTTCCAACAACAACAATCGACTCGATCTCTTTTAAACCTCAGTACTCGTTGCTTTCTTTCCACCAACATAACGTTCATTTGTGAACCTCATCTTACAAACACCAGAGGAACCATCAATCATTCAACCATCAATTCAACCATCAATTCAACTGTTCCTACCCTTTCATCCATCAAAATGCGTTCCAACACCAAGCTTTCTTTAAAAACCAATATCACCCTCTCATTCTATCAGTTCCACCCAGGCATCGATCCGCCCCATCATCCATCTAAATTACACAGTGATGCCACACTTACCTTGCGCATAAAGAACTTTTCTTTCAACCTGTATTCGGCAGTGCTGGCCCCTGGAAGGCGTGGCTGCCCGTGGTTGGACTTGCAGCAGATCATCAAGCCGTCGAAGAGGAAGATGTGGCGCTCGTGCTTGGCGCCCACCCGCATCAACGTGCCCTCCATGATGAACTCGTTGCAGCACTGGCCGATGTCTCTGCCCTCCCAGCCGTCGATGTTCCTCTGGATCTCGTTCATTTTCTTGATGGCCAGGTGCTTGCCCTTCATCTGCTGACTGTAGAAGCGGCAGGCCGACTCGCTGGAGAGGAGGAGCCGAGGGAGCGAGGGAGGGGTAAGAAGAAGAAAAAAAAACAAACAAACAAAAAAACAAATATTTGTGCAAAGCCAAAAGTGAAGAGGGAGAGGGAGTGCAAACAGAGAAGGAGGAGGGGGGGTGGGGGGTTGAGAGCGAAAGCACGGTTCCGTCACTCACAATACTTCTACACAATTGCATTGTTTTTAAAAAAAAACACTCAAAATAGAAACCTTGCGACTGAGAGGAAGACTGGCTTTGTCTACGGTAGCGGTGACTGAGCCGTGTTACAGGAGGTTTCTCGTTGACTTCTGAGCCGAAAGAACGATCAGGTGGACCAAATAGATGGTTTGGCAGGATCACTGATGTTTGGGTTTTGAAGATTTTCTGAGGTTATATAATCGATAAAGGGGGGTGGGGGGATGGTGAACAGGGTAGGCTGCAAACAAGGGGAGGATTTACGCTAACCCAGTGGTGGAAAAGGCTGCACTGGGCTAGTTGTGGAGCTTACTGATGTTTTCTGGAGTGCAGGTTTCACTGGCTTTTTTCCCCCTCATACCAGCCTCGGGATATGGAACGTGTGTTTCAAAGAGCCTGGCACCTGCAGAGTGTGGCGCTGGGGGGCACGGACACTATAATGGTTTGATACTCAGTCGCAAAATGGGAAAAACGAGTGACTATCTTCAGTTTACTTTCAGATCAGTTTTACTAATAATACCTCTCTGTGGCTAATCTATAACGACCTTAAAACTAAAAATGATTAAGCAACCTAACATGATGCAAAATAAAAAAACATGATGCAAAATAACCTCTTCAGTAATTCATCCGTTACACATGCTCTCTGGTGGAAAAAATGCCCAAAAGGGTGTAGCAGGTATAGCAAGTTGACCCTTTGTTCTAACCTTCATACAAAGAAGTCAAGGGAAACAGGAAGGCTCACAGCTACTGATTTAACAGCGCTACACACAAAAAATTTTTTATTTTTTTTTAAACGTTCATTTGTATGGAAACATAGACGACAATATAAAAACCACCTACCGTAAAATAAGCCATCCTTTCCCCATAAAAGAAGACTAGAACCGGGTGAAAGTTTAAGGCACCAAAAGAAAAAGAGGAGAAGATCTGTTAAATCCACTTCGACGATGCCATTTCAAAGGACGAAGCTGGCGCAGAACGATTCGTTGGAGAAATAAAAATAATAATAATAAACCCGAACTACTGTAGACGCACGGACCCAAACGAAGAAGGTTTGAATTTCTCTCCCACAAATCGGCGCCTTCGCTGTTTCACTCTCTCTCTCTCTCGCTCGCGCACTCACTCACTCGCTTTTTTCCAACCTGAGAACAATAACAGTCGGGCTGGACGGCCCAAACCCTGACGCAACATCCCTGGGACAACAGGCTGACCCCCCTTACTCGATCATACACCAGGGCTATTTTAGGGGCAGGGGTGGTGAGGGAGCTCAGGACCGAGTCTGGGTGGAGTGGGGAGGATGGGAGGGGTACAGGAAAAGTTTTGTGTGTGTGTGTGTGTGTGTGTGTGTGTGTATACGAGTGTGTGAATGTTTTGAGTGAGGGTTTGTTTGAGTTTCATGCTTAAATGATTTACTGTTTGACAAGTATGTGATGATCAGATCTCCCCAGGCAAGCAGTTCGACCTTACAGTCTCCTCATGCAGATAATGTGTGTGTGTGTGTGTCCATGTACCTGAGTCTTCTCTTGGCCAGGCTTTTAGAGCAGATCCTCTCCATGCTGCTTTGAAGGTTGAGGAGTGCAGTGATGGCCTGCTTCAGACGTTCCTTATCGTCCTCATCCTCACTTTTCTCCTCCAGTTGCTGCGAGGCAGAGGCATAGAAAGATTAATCCAGGCAGAAAAGAAAAAGGCAAAAGAGCTTCAAAAGCACATTAGCAAAAAAGAAGGAATAACAAATGACAAAAAAAAGATTAATTTAAAGAAAAGAAAAAAAAAGAAGAAAGAAAGAATACTTCAAAGTGAGAAGGACCAGGGAAAGAAGAAACAAACAAAAGAAATAAACATGCAAAAAAAGATTTAAAAAAAAACGAAAGATTAGAAACAATGATTAAGAAAGAAGGGGTGAGACTCCATCACTGTCTCTCCTTGAGTGTTGAGGACCCAATCAAATTTAGAGAGCTGAAGCATGCAGGCCTCAGACACAACACACTACATTTCTCTCTCTCTCTCTCTCTCTCTCTCTCTCTCTCTCTCTCTCTCCTTCTGTATTTAAAAAAAAGAGGATTAACTTGCAGTCACATTTACAATACAAACTAAAGCCCATGAAACTGGTTCAGCATGTACACACGCTTTAAAGCTCAAATTTGCACAAAGCAGCGAAGGAACTTCAAGGCATTTCAGGCAGATTTACATCTTTTCTGCAAAAGAATCCAGAAAAGAGGCTTAAAGCCTCAATTCTAACACAAATACACACGACATATTAACGCTCCTCCAGACACGTGGTGCGGCCCTGGTGACTCCAGCTGAACTCTAAAGGACATACAGGAATTTACCTTACAAGCCCTTCTACCTACTGATTCAAAGCCCTGAGGGAATTTTGAAATGCAATTAAATAATGTATGTACACAAATTCTAAGAAATCCATGACTCTGTTCCATAACATGTCCGTCAATTTGTTTTTTTTTCCCCCCTTGGGTGCACGGCTGGCCCGACTCCGTCTGGCAAATTCGGCCCGACTACTCCACAATTTGTCATGTATGCACGTCTGGCAACCTGTCTCACACACAGTGATTAAGTTTCTCACTATATATGGAAGTTCATCATTCCGTCTGGTCAAGCTGTCTCGTAGTCCATTGCTCTCTACATCTGCCAGTCTGCAACCACACCTGGTAATATCAACTCAACCTGGACACCCAAGTGAGGTTTTAATGCGTAAAGTAGTGATTAACTTGACGAGACGCTCACCTTTAAGATCTCAAAGTGGTGGAGGCAGTGGTAAACTGGGGTCAGGAGCAGGCGAGGTAATACGTACTGCACAGCCTCTTTAAAGCCTTCACATATTGACTGGAAAAGAGAAAGAAAAAAAAACATACAACATACTGAACAGGACTATTCCATCATCATTACTTTATACACCATTATCTAATACACATCTGTCTGATCTGTCCGAAGTCTTAAGATGAGCTGTGCTCTCTGACCTGGAGGTAGAAAGCTGCACCGGGTTTGGACAGCTGGCTGAGGAAGTGGTCATGGAATCCGGGCCGTAGGATGTCCTGAGCGTATGTCTCGTAGGGGTCAAAGGCCAGCTCCTGAAAGAAGGACCCACCCACCCAGAAGTTAACAATGCGATACTGAATCCCTCCCTACATTCCTGTCGGTCTAATTACAACAGCAGAACGCTAAGGATGAAACACAATCGAGACTTTCCACAAAGATGGAACGACATCAAGTAGAATTAAAAGACGATCTGCCTAATACACTGCTGTGTGAAGTCTGACCTCAGCCAAGTCCTCGAAGCACCGGCCCACCAGGGGGTGAGGGCTTCCCTCGTCGGTCATCTCTACAGTGTCCTCGATGAGCCCCAGCAGCTTCAGAGTCACCTCGTGGATGTCCACTATACGACTAAAGATGTTCTCCACATCCTGCAGGGGGCAGCACACAAGGCACATTTAAGTAACAAAAAAAAACAATATTAATCTAAAATCTCTGGACACCTAAAGCGTTTACTTCGCCGTAGTGAAAAGCGGATTGAACGGGTGACTCACGTGGTGTGAAAAGAGCATGACGTTGGTGGCGAACGGCTCACGGAACACCTTGATGATGAGGTTCAAGTCTCTCAGGTACTGACGCACCTCGGCCATGAACGCTTTGACCAGGTCGTAGTAGGTCTGCGCTTCAGACGCCGATGGCTCCTCGTCCATGAGGGGGAAGCCGCTGATGTCCTCCTCGTCCTGATGGAACATGTCCATCAACACCTGCAGGAAGTTGAAGGTAAGTATGCTTGATATAACCGGGTTATAGGTCTGATAAATACATGTACACTAGACTTTCTATTAGTGCTGAATTCTAAATTATGACTGGATTAAATGTTGCTCTGCTCAGATCAACTGCTAATCACAGGTTTATATGAATGACCTCGTTCTAATACGTACTTTGCTTCAGTAATAACAACAAGCGCAAGGCGTTTGACAGCAAATCCATCGGAGAAGCAAAGTATAAGGAGACATTTCTTTAAACTGTAAACAGTAAGTAAAGTCACAGCATGTTTAGTTTATCACCTTCAGGAGAGACTCATAACTAAATTGCGCTCATAGCTATGTCGCATTGAGACTTGTGTCATTTGTATGTTTACAAGGAAAGAAAAATATTTTGGAGAAGTTACAGAAACTGCGCATGTTGCTAGGTCGCATCTCACCACCTCCTGGATCACTGCACAACAAGCATTTTTTTTGTCTTCATGTATATCGCTAGCATCTGCTTGATGTAAATATCTGTACACTGCTCAGCTAATACGAGGGGGCGTTCGAGTCAAACCGGGACTTGTGACATTGCATGCACCACTCTCTCACTAGGGCGTTAAATGTCTATGTGCTACCCAAATTCCTTCTAATGTTAGTCACAAATCAATAACTTATCAACTTTCTTTCTGTTCACGGGTTGTTAAATGTTTTTTGCACTCTTCAAGCACTCATCGCATTCGTTCAGATAAAACTCCTGCCAGGCTTCCCAGTGAAATTAGGTAAAATAATGACGGTGTTGACGACCGATGACAGGACAAATGTTAGAAATCCCGGATTCGTTTGAACGCTCCCTTGAACACTGTGGAGGGCCCTAAAATGAGCAAATCATACACCTACACCTACTTTGTGTTAGATGCATTTAGAAACGTTTGTATAGTTAACCTCCCTCCAAAGCTTTAGGGATTCGCTGTGTTTGTGTGTACCTTATCGGCGCACATGGCGACACTGATGTCTTGCTGTGAGATCTCATAGTGGCGTATATTTCGTACGTAGTTGCCAGCCAGCTTCAGGATGTCCGCTGAGATGTATTCCAACACCGCCACGATGTACACAGACACCTGGTGGTCTATTTTGTAGCCTAGTACCTCCTGCCACGGAGAAGGCAAACAGGGTCAGAGCGAGAGCGTGCTTGTTATCTTAGGAGCGTGTTAGAGGGCATGATTTCACATGAACATTTTCCACACGGAGTATCAAAAATGGTAAAAACAACGATTGTTTCAGGCCGTAGCAGACCTCTCCACCCAGCTGCATTCTTTTCCTGCTGCGTAATTGGCAGCGCGAGCGGCTTCAAAACGCCAGCTTACAGGATTTATGCTTAGTCACAAAGAAGGCCTTACGGGTTCGTCACGGCTCCCTCTGGTGGATGATATGGTCGGGTGCTGGTATGGAAAGTCCCCTGCTAACCGTTAAGAGGGGTTTTGTTTTGGAGGTCACATCTGGAGTATGGATGGACAGCTGTGATGCCAGATTGTAACGGCCGTTTCACACCAAGCTCATTATACTGTGCACTTGTGCAAACGTTAATTAAGTAAAATATCACATTATTAATTATTTAAAATAAATTCCATTTTCATTATACACATTAAATATTTTAATAAAAATACATAAAATATTTTATTATATACTTAATTAAATAATTAAAAAATTAATGTATTTATTTACTTCTGCAACGAAACCTTGAGTATCAGACAAAAGGCCGTTCAAATATTTTTATTTTCTTCGTTTTCTTTTTTTTTTTTTGGAAGTAAAAAGCACCAGTATCAGTAGCTTCAACATAAAAAAAATAATACAAATAAATCAGGAAAGGAAAGGATTTCTGATTCGTGCACCCTAAATAAGGAATAAAGACAGATATAGCTTTAAAGTAATACTATATTTAAGAGAAGTTATTAAAGCGAGTCTTAAAATGCCGCACCTTGAGAAGCGGGTGAATCTTATCCACGGGCAGAGCGAGCGGGTTCCTCCTCTTCCTCTTCTCGATGGCCGCCTGGGCGTCCGCGATGGCCCACTTATCGATGGGGTGAGGGAAACTCTTCTGGACTCGTTCCTGCCAAACCACGGGGAGACGGCGAGACAGAGAACGATGGCTTTATTCACATTTGAGTGAAAATTTGAAAGAAAAAAAGAAAAAGGTGATTAACCACGTAAGAAGACACTTTACGCCTAAACAGGGTTTAAAACTCAGAACTCGGGGTTTGTACATCCGTCTGTAACCAATCAGGTCTCACAAGGTCAGATGAGAGACAGAAACAAGGGAAGAGATAATGATCATAGAAATAAGGGCAGAATAAAAGGGACATGGGATACGCATGGCCGAATGAAACGAGCACAGTTTGTGGCACAGTGATGTGTGACGGCACCACAAATAAAGCACCTGTCCAGCTCACGCGAGGCGTCTGTGCGTGAAAGAAAAAAAGAAAATAAATGATCAGAAACACAGAAAGAGTCGAGAAATGGGTCAGTCACCAATCAGAGAAGGGCATGGTGTAATAGAAAAATAATCAACATCTTGATGTGAAATGCAACTACGGTACTAAACACCCTGTTAGAGGTAAATACTTAGAAGTGTTTTATTCCTTTTACACCACAGCAATCTGCAAACATTCCCAAATGTTTTTTATTATTTAACAAAAAAAGAGAGACGTGTCGTCTGGACACATGTGAACAGGCTACATTTTTTTTTATGTTGTACAGTGAAAAGGTGATGTTACAAAAACATTTGGAGAAATAAATATTACTCATCAAAGTGACAGGTCGAGTACGGTCACATTAGTTATTTTCATCAATGTTCTTGATCATGTTTGAGATGTTTATTTTGTTAACTTTCTCATTGGCTGAAAAGTTTCAATATCTAAATAATTCAATTTAGATTTAGCTCTGTCCTCAGAGTGTGTTACGCCGCCCAAACCAAGCACCCCCCCCCCCCCCGACCCAAACGGTGCATGAGCGAACAGTTTGAAAATGATGTGGTCGGCTGTCATCATGCGTTTCAGAGGGGGGAAACATGTGATACTCTTTGGCCCTCCCTGACTGAGTAGTGGCCTTGATGTGGGAGACCCCTAGTGACGGGTGGGAATTGGATACGAATAAATTAGGAAGAAAATCAGGGGGAAAAAAACTAACAAAAAAAAAAAAAACACAATACCTGTTGTCCAAATTAAAATGTGTTACGCAAAACAATTAAATCAAGCAAAAGCAAAAGTAAACCACAGCACAATACTTAAGCGAATATTTATGTGATAAGTTACAGACTTTTTTTTTTTCCTTTATGTGTATTTATGCCACAAATAACTCCGTTTCATAAGGACGTGCTCTGGCATGTTTAAGTCAGACTCGTTTCCAGTATTTTGCAATATTACATCACCTCTGAGAAGGAAAGAGATGCTTTCTGATAAATCTGTTCTCCATTACCATTACTAATGCATAAGAAAAAAAAAAAAAAAAACTAGTCTACAAGCGTGTCAGGACCCGGGGAGCTCGAGAAACACTTAGATCTTTCATCCCGTGCACGGACAGCAAACGTCCACATTAGCAAGACCGCATTAGCCAGCAAGATTCCTTGCAGCACATTTACAGGTTGTCTGAAAGCATCAGTGTGAAACTCTCTCTCAAACACTGTGTGTATCTGTGTGTGTGTGTGTGTGTGTGTGTGTGTGTGTGTGTGTGTGTGTGTGTGTGTGTAGACAAGTTTACCTCCACATCCTGCACAGTGCGAGGCTGGGCCTGACAGAGCATGCTCAGTAGCAGCAGAATCAGCTCCTCGATGTACTGAAGAGCCTCCTCCTGAGACGACAGCTTGGGGTGTACCTGACTTAGCACCTGCATTAAACACACACACAAACACGTACGTGATTAATAATGCAAAAAGCTAAACCACGGAGTGTCTTTTTTCGTGCTCGTGTATGATTCAGATTTTGAGAAGCGATGATATCTTTACTTTTTCCAGCTTACCTTTTCAGGTGATTGGTGAGGTTTGAACTCGTGATACACCTTAACCACCAAGCTACCCCTGCCACAAAATATAACTAACGCCATTTTCACACTAAGCACAAGACACACGGATTTCAGAGGAGAATGATGTTTAGAAGATGTCCCTTCAAAACAACGCTCTACTTCCATTCTCAGATACGTTTACGTCCGATTCAGTCCATGCCCGAGTATGCTGTGCTGTTCTCAAGACCCTTTTCACCAGACTCGCACTATAATGTTCTTGAAAAACGCCCCGTGTGAACTCCATTCAACTGATCAAGAAACAGAAAAAGATGGATTAAAAGTCAAATATAATGACGACGCTCTGATCACACAGACTCCTACACCTCTTCCTACTCGAAAACCACACTACAGGATAAAATCCATCACGATAAAATTCCCATAGGAAATTACAACCTGGTTGAAGCAGAATGCAGAAACTGTGTGTCATAATCATGATTTGACTTTATATCCTTTTACAGTAATTATTACTATAGTCTTAGGCGAGGAATAATTCACTTGGGGGTGTGATGTTATGGAAAAATCATCAAGGGTCCAAGGAGTTGCTCAAAGTTACCTTGCTAACAATTAATGTATCGCCAAACTGAATCAATTTTACATCTATATATATATATTTGCATTTGAGGTCAAATGTTGCAGTTCCTCTTTGATCCTACAGGTAGTGCACTTTAAACTATTCACACATTGGCAGGCAGCACAGCAAATTATCTGGCAAGTTTATTTAGAACTAGACGTGCCCGCGAATTTTTTCACATGGAATTTAAACGCACACTCACAAGCATGTTTTTTTTTTTTTCTTTTTGGATTTTTCCCCGATTTTCTCCCTAATTTAGTCGTGTCCAATTCCTCCCCGTCACTAGGGGGCTCCCACATTAAGGCTACTACTACCACTCAGCCGGGAGGGCCGAAGACTATCACGTGTTTCCTCCGAACCACGTGACGCCAGCCGACCGCATCTTTACGTGCAGCGCCATCTGTTGAATTTTGGAATGAATTCAAATTTTTGCTTGTTACCATGGAGTGCGCGGAATTGAAGTGCAAGATCGTGTTTCATTAAGTAGATTTCAACTGCACGCTTAAACACGTATTAAACATGTACAGCGCCATCTGTTGAATTTTAAGATGAATTAATTTTTTTTTTTTTTTAAGGTTGATTTTTTTTTACGATTAAGGGTGTTTTACATTTACAATTCCTCTCTTCCCGTTGGCCGATTTGCGATGAAACAAAGCCTGAATGTTTCCTTAAGCTCGGCCAAATATGCCTGTGAAAACCTCATTCAAATTTGTTCAGCGGTTTTTACATGATGCGTGCACAGACACATAAACAGATACGCAAAAACTCTGCAAATCTCTTCAATGTACAGACACGCCTACTTTACAGTTTTACTATTATATGTAAAGAATGTATGTTTACAAAATGATCATTCATATAGAAACACTATGCGAATCGAATCAGCACCTGGGTATCGTGATATAATATCATACACACTCATCCATTTTTCAAATGTGCAAGTTGTGAAGTGTTTATTCCTTTATATATCAAAGCAATTTTCCTACTTTTTGTCAATTTAATAAATAATGACCGGTAACATTTTTATCCACTTAATGTCACATTTAAGGTTTTTAAATGTCTGTGTCTTTCCTGTTATAAAAAGTAAATTAGCATTTTTTTTTTCCTTTTGTTTAAGGGGAACACAAACTAACCCTGACGAAGCACTGACACTGAAAACTCCTTCCAGAAATCTTAAATGTCACCGTCGAAATGTTCAAAGATTTATGTGTTTTAAAGTGTTTATTATTAGTTTCTGGTTAGGCAATACGAGTTTATGTCAATGAGTTGTTACTATAGAAACGATAATGTATCATACTGTACATAATGAGCGCATTAATTCCGATTGGAGAGTGGAATTCCACAGCGCAGCAATAAATAACTCCAAACCACAGCAACACTGTGACGAGAGGAGAGCCGATCACACGGGCGTGCGCGGTTTCTAAACGCTCGCTCATCCCTCGATCCTGCTACTGAAACTATGCCACCGTCAGAATGCAGTGTGACGTAATGCAGGCTGTGTGGAGGATCACATGACGGCGTGACACCGCCGGTTTCACTTCAGCGCGGGGTTCTCATGGCTACGGAAACAATGAATGCGTTTCGATGTGCATATTTTTGGACGCTGAACTTTCCGAGCTGAAAGCGAACCGGCGCGTGTGTGACTTCTCAGCAACACCACGGCTCTGTTTCTCGCTCTCGGCCTGGCCGAGGTCTCGTGTCATAACATGACTAATCGTGTTAACTGTGTCTTTTCATCCGCCTTCTCACTTTTCACCGTGTCACGCTTTCTTTGTAGAGATGAACGCAAGACAGTGAAACAGACAGGCAAAGTTTCCCTCCTCTCTCTGGTACTAGAAGGAGAGGAAAATAAATAAATAATAATAATAAAAATAAAAAGACGTCCATAAATGTCCTTATTTCCTGAGTGTGGTCGTGGGAGATTCCCTGCGTAATCATCGTTCAGTTTTCCGCTCTTGCACAAAGCACATGAGACACAAAGACCAAGTGCAACCTCAACAAGCAAATAAGAAAATAAAAAAATTACAAAAAATTGACCTCACTCCTGTTTTTCCCCGCCTCTGTATGTCATGGAAAATCATTAGCTATCTTTGTTCAGTTAAAAAAGAAAGAGCGTCATCAGCATCTTTACCACGGTGTAAATGCTGTAACTGCGAGGCCACTACTGCGGGAGTTTCTCTCACTGGAACAAACCGTTTTCAGAGAATGCCACCTATTACCGTCCTCAGCGCACTTCTTTTATTCATCCATGCGTCTACAGTAATCAGCACCTTAGATCAAATGAAGGTGATGTGAAGTATATTGAAGTAAAAGCACTTTTTTAACATCATATACTACTAATGCTTCCAAACAGCGCGTTTAACTCTACCTTTGTAAGATTTCCCACTTTGAGATATTCATGCAGGAAAACTTCCCCGACCGAGATTAGTTACATCATACAAAGAGTTCCTTCTACTAAAGGCCATGCTGTCTACCTAAACTCTTCAACCAGCTCAATCAAGCAAGTTCTGCATAATTAACCAAGTCCTGGCATTGATCTTCTGGCGTCTACAATCAGCTAACTGAGAAGAGACAAAGACAGTGATGCATGCAGCCTTCGTCAAGTGTCAAACGAGCACCTCAAAATTCTCAAAATTACATTCCTTTACCATGAACGTGCCTTGATCACTCTGAACTGGCTATACTCTGCTTCAACAGACTTCTGAAAACATCTACAACTAAAATAAACAACATTTCAGAGTCGGACAAGTCAGTAGTCTGGACACCGTGGACAAACACTTATTTGTCCTATTAGGGTTTCCTCTGGCTGGAGGAAGCTCTGTGGCTGTCTGACAAAGACGTGATATCTGTGCCTGTCAGGTTTAAGGGAGGAGGTGTAGCCTAAGTGCCTGCCAGTTCTAAAGAAGGTGTGGCCTAAAAGTCTAAAGTTTAAGGAAGAAGGTGTGGCCTATGTGCCTGTCAAGTTAAAGTAAGGAGGTGTGGCCTAAGTGCCTGTAAGGATTAAGGAAGGAGGTGTGGCCTATGTGTGTAAGCTTTAAAGAAAGATGTGTGGCCTATGTGCCTGTCAGTTCTAAGGAAGAAAACGTGGCCTAAGTGCCTGTAAGCTTTAAAGAAGGAGGTGTGGACTATGTGTGTAAGCTAAGAAAGAGGTGTGGCCTATGTGCCTGTCAGATCTAAGGAAGAAAGTATGGCCTAAGCACTTGTCAAGTTAAAGAAAGGAGGTATGGCCTATGTGCCTGAACGTTCTAAGAAAGGAGTTGGCTCTGATTTGCAGACCAGATTTCAGGGAGGAGGTGTGGCTTATGTGCCTGTCAGTTCCAGAGAAGTGGGTTTGACTTCCAAGTCTCTCGGAATTAAGGACCTCGCACATCTTGCTAATTAAATATCGACACCTTCACTAAATGTGTTATTTTCACTCAAGCAATTCTTTCTGCAATTCAGACTCCAGTTCAATATAAATCATCGGTTCTCTACCAGGTCGGAGCATGCCAGGCTAAGCTCAAACTATGTGAGGAATCGTGTTCTTGGGCTCAGGGGCCAGCGCTGACCTGCACGTGGCCACAAGCAAGCATGTCAGCATGCCAGAGACAGCGGGATGCTGCTGGTTCAGCATGACGGGACTGCGGTGTACTAACACAGAAGTGAGACAGGGTGGTCCAGGTCAGCAATTCAAAAAGCAAATTTAGGGACACAGTTCAATTACAGACATTAATAGGTGCTTTTTGTCTGTTTGTTTGTTTGTTTTAACAACACCGACTCAGCAAAGTCAAAAAAGAATTTTACATTTACTGTTTCAGTACAAACTAAAGCACAAACTGGGATCATGTTTTACCAGCTGATCATTTTAGGACCAAACAAATAAATAAATTTAGCACAGTCTGAAATACTAATTAATAATTGGGACTGTGTTAACTTCACAGGGGCTCTATTGTATTAATGCTCGGAGTTAACGCTGAGAGTTAACGCTGAGAGTTCAATATCTGAAACTTGATCCACGTTTTTGGAGTGGGGAAAAATTGTAAAGAAATTAAACTTTAACAGTCTATTCGAGTGACAAGGCAAGGCAAATCCTACTAGGTAAGGTATCCTACTGTTAAACCAAAAAGTAGCCTAGCTACTTTCCTTTACTGAGTCATGTGTTCACAAGGCATGCACTCGATTCATGACGCACAGACTGTGACTAATTAATAAGTAAACAAATATGCAAGTGTTCACAGGCACCCAGGGAAAACGAGGAAAAGAGGACAGCCGAACAAGCCCGTGAACTTGCGCTGCACTTCTGCAAATGTGTTCACATTAAAGCCGCAAACACCCCGAGTATTTCAGAGTGTATAATAATCCAGCCTTGTTGTGGGTGAACTACGTAGCAGGAGTAGAGCCCGGATGATGTAGCGCACTCGAACACGCGCGCTCGCTACGCCAGCACATTCCCAGCCTGTGGGACCGTGTTTGAAGCCGCGCGAGCCGGCGCCAAACCCGCCAAGCCGATGGGAGGGAGGGCGTGCCCCGGCGTCTCGTCTTTGTGCGTGTTGACACAGCCAGAAATAAAGCTGGGAGAAGATGAGAAACTCGAGCTTGAGAGAAATAAAAGTGAGCCGCTGACCGAGGTCGTCTTTTGCACAACAAGGATTTCAACTGCATAAATAATATAATGATTTCCTTCTTTTCTCCATGTCTACCATGTGGTTTCCTCTTGATTCCTTCGCTTTTTTTTCTTTCCTCATTTCCTTCTAACACCATCTCTGATCTCCAGAAATTGGCCACATGATGGTAGCGATGGCTTGGCCGTCATGCCCACTACTGCATTCCTCACATTCCTGTGGGCCACGGTGGCACCTCGGCACTCGGAATACAGTAATGCGGCGCACAAGCTTGTCTGTGCCTGATTTGAAGCTCCTCCAGCGTTCCTCTGCTGTTCCAAGACCCTCACACACGCACACAGGTTCACGTCTGATACAAAATACTAAAGACTTCAATTAGCTTGGCTAACTGCCACCAATGGTTTATTAAAATTAACAAAACTAAATACAATGTCTATAGACAGACCCGGAAATATTGGCACCCTCTGTAAAAGGAGCTGCACACCTGGACGCCTTAATCAGTAATAGATTAATCATTAATAATTAATGGACAAAGAACACTTTTTTTTTTACTGCACAAGCTCAACAAGTTAGTTAGGCGAAACAAATTACTCCTTCACTCATCATCTATACCACTTTATCCTGCATACATTCTCACGGGGCACTCAGGAGACTAAGGGCACAAGGACGGGGAACCAATCCATCACAGGGCGCGCACATCCGCGCGCACACATATTCACATACTACGGGCACTTTGGAAATGCCAATTAGCCTAATCTGCATGTCTTTGGACTGTGGGAGAAAACCATAGTAACCGGAGGAAACCCACCATACACTGGGAAAACATGCAAACTCCATGCACACAGACCGGAGGTGGGAATCGAACCCCGACCCTGGAGGTGCAAGGCGACAGTGCTCACCACTAAGCCACCGTACCGCCCGAGACAAATTAATGAAACTAAAATCCTATAATAATAATAATACAAGTTAACAGATTAATTGGAAGGTTTAACCTTTTGCCATTAGCGTAGCAGGGGATTATATAGAGAAATAAAGGGAGTTTTTTTTTTTCCCCCGATTTTCTCCCTAATTTAGTCGTGTCCAATTCCTCTCCGTCACTAGGGGGCTCCCACATTAAGGCTACTACTACCACTCAGCCGGGAGGGCCGAAGACTATCACGTGTTTCCTCCGAACCACGTGACGCCAGCCGACCGCATCTTTTCGAACTGCTCGCTCGCGCACTGTTGGGGGCGGCATACCACACTCGGAGGACAGCGCTATCCACTCCCTCCGTTGCGCGAGCTCACAGACGCCTGACTGGCTGTAGAGCCGTGATTAATGTAGGAGCACTAAGTACCTCTCATCCCTCCCCTCTGAGAGAGCTCGGCCAATCAGCTCTCTCTAGACCTCCGGCTGCGAGAGGTTACAGCACCACCCGGGATTCGAACTAGCGATCTCCGGATGATAGGGCGAGCGCTTTAACCACTGCGCCACTCGGAGGCCCATAAAGGGAGTTTTTACGGTGTTCTGTTATTCTGCGCATCCAAAGTCCCGGTTTGACTTAAACGCCCCTCATATATTTTTGCTTGCACAACTCCTGTCACACAATCTTGCTGACTCTTTGCTCCACAGTTTTTAATTAATGTTTTTTTTTTATTAACTGGACAGTGCAACTAAACAAACAGTCCAATAAAATAAATCCCAAACAGTACTCAAGACAATAATATAGCCCACCTATTTATTCATATACTTTCTTTTACTCAAATAAGCCTAATATTGATTTTAAGACCAAAAGACCAAAACACTTTTATCCAAGCAAAGATCTGGCAACACAGCTTGTTCAACTTTCTAACAGTGGAAGGAAATGAAAAAAAAAAAAAAAAGCCTGTGTTTTTTTACACTCTGTTACACCGCTATGCTGTCAAAAATACAAAAATAGTGCTCTGGCCTGTCTCTGTCTCTCTCTCTCCATCTCTCTCTCTCTGTGTCCATATTTGAAATCATAAAAAGTATAAAAGTATAACCCGACACAGCGCATCGCCGAAATTGAAAGTGCACCCTCTTGTAGCAAACAAGTTAACAGAACAGTGCTCTAAGGAGAATTATTATGCAAAACAAACATTTTCAGTTAATCCATTTTTAATCGATTAACGATCCTTAACGGTAATTAATGATTAGCCATGAACATCCCTAATATACACAGATCATGATGCAGATCAAGTCATGGTTTTGAGAATCGTGATACATTCTTGTTGTAAAAATTACAAACCCTGAGCTTTAAAGACTGTTTCAGACTATGCAAGTACAAAATAAATAGGAGGAATATCGAGGAGTGATGAGTGCCATCGTTATTGTCTTGGCCTTGCACATTTATCTATAAAAAAAATTTTTTTTTGAAATTGTTCTGCGCAGCCTGTGCTTTTAGTATGCTAATTAGGCCAAACTTCCCTTTCCTCCATGGCACCGAAATCACATGATCTGAGACCTCATTATAATTTTCCTTATTAACCATTAACAACCATCATGGCTAACAAGAAAAAAATTCAAATAATAATTTTTGGCAGATTTTTTTGCTACAATAAGTGATTGGCTGCCTCATAATAAAACCCCCACTTCAGCTTTTACATCACACTTTTTTTTTTTCTGAATGCACAGAAAGAGAAAGTTTCCTGCACCGAAACCAAGCTGAAACTTTCGTTGTGTACATACAGTGAAAGTCAACTATTCACCAGAAACTACAGAAAACTCCCATAGAGTCATGAGCAACGACTGAATAAGGAATGATGGGCCCCAAAATAAACCTCACACCAAAGAGAGAGAGAGAAAAAAAAAAACCCTCTCACGCTCAAGTTTCTAAAGGCGGAGTTTCCTTAAAAGCACATTAAGCACATAGGAAGCTTGATCCGTCCGAATCGCTGCGCGCTGTTACAGCGCACGCTGCACTCAGAGCCGTCACTGACTTCCGAGCAAAAAACCATGTCAGGGGAAAGTGCTCATCCTTTAACACATACCCGGCACTGCACTCTCACACAGCCGGTAACACGACCACATACGTCATGAGCCATGTCCGGATTAGTTTACTGGCGAGATGTCCTTAAGAATAATTTCCTTTTAAAGCATCTCTTCAGATATAATACTTAAAATATTACCCCCCCCCCCCCCCCCATTAAATCCAATTAGACGACAGGACACTCAAATTCAAATTTTATTTGTCACAGTCATACACAGTACGATATGCAGTGAAATGCTTAGGCGACTGCCCGTGACCTTAGAATAAAAGACTATTTAAGACTATTTACACGAAAAGAATATAACAAAGAATCACATGATCTGAGACCTCATTATAATTTTCCTTATTAACCATTAACAACCATCACCACCACTCTTTATAATCATTTACATATGTTTGGAAACGTGTGAACTAGAAATGCCCCGAGATTGCACGTTTATAGTGTGTAGTGTTCTCTCACAAAAAGTGGTTCACACCTCACATTTGCACAGCTACAAGAAAGTAATCAGTGACTGGATGGCGCAATGCATATTCTCCTATAATTGTCGCTTTCTGATGCGTTTCATTCTCATCACACTCCTGATGCCTAATTTTTTTCCAAAGGCTTTTCCCGAAGGATTGTTTAAGGCACTGAAACTGGAGACTCCTTTCATAAATGTTACATGAAGCTCCGACTTAACGATTTGCCCGAACAGCAGAAAATTATTCTTAGCATTAAACACCAGTCTGCACGGGGCAGATTAGAAGATTTTATTTCATAGGAGCTTGATATTAAACGGTGCGCAAGTAAACACGCCCTTTGTGAAGGTGAAACGGTGCTTCGAGAGTGTCTGAAGCGATGCCCAGGGCAAGGTTTCTGCTGACTGTGCAGCCCTATTCCGCACAGCACTACACGCTCGAGTTGTTTGTATACATCGATATGAACTTCTTAGCCTTTGGGATCTCACAGGAAACGACACTCGACAAATCTTTACAGATTTCGCTGTACTTTTAATAATACTACTAATAATAATAGTGATGATGTGTTACGTTCGGACATATTCGGATGCCGCTAAATTAATAAATAAAACAGATTTCACGCTGTCCTGATGTGATGCATTAGAGCACCGCTATACTGAGAGCACCACTTAGACGACTCTCTAATCAGACATCAGCGTAATACGAGTGCTGCACTTTGCAATATTGGCTATCATGTTGCACTGGGCAATGTTACGATAACAATTAGGAAACGCCGGATTCGCTGCAATATGATCAGATCGGCCAAGCCAGAGCTAAAACTAAACCTCCCCGTGTCTGAGGTAAGGACCGGTCCATAGTTCAGTGACCAGACTCGGTGTCCGGGCTGTTTACACAAACCATCGTTCACCTCCAGGACTAAGCTCAACCTAAGCGTGTATCACAAATCAAGACGACTGGCGTGTTCTCGAGGGAACGACAGCAGGGTCGAGCGGTCCACGGATGGGGGAAAAAAAAAAACGAAAGCACTGCACGCACGTGCTCCGTGAGCAAGCGTGACGTTTGTAAACGCTCACGCTGTGCACCAAATCTACACATCGCTCTCTCACACACAGAGAGATTTTCCTGACTATCCACGCAAGCCTTTTTGAGAAAGTCAAGAGCTAGGTATGAATTTTAATTTGACTCTGCGCTCCAGTCGTTTTTGAAGCCCCTGCTGTTGCTATGGATTCAGAGTGACAGAAGATGGAGCAGAAAAGAGACTGGCTGAGAAACTGGGAGTGTGAGCACGTCCGCCTTCACACAGGACCAGCTCGAGTCACTCATACACACCCTATGGCTGAAACTCAGCTGGATGGACCCTGTTAGATGTAACATGTGCTCTGTAGGGTGTGGTCTATAGGAAAAACAAAGCCGGCTTTACGATGTACTGGTTTCAATAAAGACAAAAAGGAATTTATTATTATTATTAAACTCTCTTAATAAAGACGCTGCATTTTTTCTGTCAAGCATTTTGGATTGTGTCTCCAACTTCTGAAACGGACGTGTACTCGCCCCAGGTCACGTCCAGTACATGTCACGTTCATTCTGCACTGGTTGTTTAGTTCATATCCAAACATCCTGATTTTCCTTCTAACTCTTACATTTATGTGCAGTAATAGACTGAAGTCAGGAACAGTCCAATGAAACGTTGTGTATGGATAAGACGGTTGCAATAGTAGTCACACACACAAAAAAAAAAAAATTATAATAATAATATATATATATATATATATTCACTTATTGTTTGTTCGCACATAATGGCATCCATCGCTCCTGACTTCTCAACCACATTGCTTATGAATTTTAGATGGACGGAAAAAAAAAAATTAAACGATTTTTCATCCTGCAAGGAAATGTATGACGACCTGGGATGCTCTCTGATCCTTAAGAGTGCATTTTCTCAAACTTTTTCTTGCACGTATTGTGTTGTAGGGATGTCTTACAGAAACTGGCTAGATCCTTGCAGCGCTTTCCCAATATCCCTGATTACATGAAGGGGGGGGGAGGGGGGGGGGATACAAGATAAAAATTAAACCTGGATGGAAATGCATGACAGTGCCGTCATAGGAGATAACCCCTTTCTGATGCTTTTTACTCTTGATACCGACAACGGGTCACACTTTTTCTCTCAAACGATTGTTCAAGGCACTGAAACTGGAGACTGCTTCCATGAACATTACAGAAAGCTTCGGAAGCCGGAGGATGAAGGTGCAGTCCGTGCGGAACTGTACGACGGGATGTGACGGGGTGCTCTCTGATCCTTAAGTTCTAAGTTCCCTCAATCTTCAAAATGCACGACGGGATATGATGGGATGGGATGATCTCTGATCCTTAAGAGCATGTTTTCTCAATCTAGGTCCTACGCATATTGCATGGACGGACTCTAACAGAAGTCATCTGGAATTTCATTCAGGATCAATAATGTATGGATCTATCTATCAATGTGTATCGACAGCTACATTCTGCCACTACTCCATGGCATATATAGGAAAAAGGATTGCGTTGCAGGACCCACATGCCTGATGTCTCGCAGAAATTCGTTTAAACAAAAAATTTTAAAAGATGGAAGATGAAAACACAGTCTGCGCATAAATGTATGATGGGATGGGATGCACATATAGTACTTTGTGGCAGGACTCGCATGCCTGGTGTCTCACAGAAATCAGTCTGCACATCAGCTAGATTCTTGGATCATCGTAGGGGGGGAAATACAATGAAGGGAGATGCCATATCTAAGAGAATCATCATCACTACAACACATCTGTCCAAGATGGGTCCCGAACATATTCCTGGAGAAACTTCCTGTGCTGTCCTGACTGATGTGAGGATTTTGAATGAGAGAAAGATAAACCTCTATAACATGACACGACCTGGTGGAAACTTTTCATGCCTACCTTGTTGAGGGACGGCACCAGCAGTCCCTTCCATTTGGGCGCGTTCTCCTCGCTGAAGAAATCGTACTGGCACTGGGCGGCCTGCATGGCGTTTCAGCTGAGCCAGGGAGCAGCTCCACGGTCCCTTACTGCTTCATCCACGCAGGAGCGCAGGCGCCACAGGCCCGGCGCGGCTTCACATTCACACCAAACGACGAGGAGGCAGCGGGAAGCAGGAGCTCCGCCACACGGTCAAAGCGGCGAGCTAGAGCCACCATGGCATCTCCGGCTCACTGCTAGCGCGCGCGCGCGGTGGCTGTAGGCTTCTGCTCGTACCCTGGTGTTATGCTAAGCTAACAACTCCCGAGTGTTATGCTAACTGTAAACGCCTGCCCGATGACGTTCCCCGCCTTTCACTTCACTCCCACTCCCCCCCCCACCCCACCCCCGCCGGACCTCCCAAAGTCCTCAATATCAATCCTGGAAATGTCAAATATATCTCCCAAGTGTAATTCGGTCTAAAAATATTCGGACACGAATTCCACTACAGGCTCGCGCGAGCAGGCTAATAAACAAACTAGCCTGGTTGGCTAAGCGAGCTAAAAAAAACAACAACAACAACAGCAGCAGCAGCAGCGATTTGGACACGAAGGCTAACTGCTAGCTACAGTTAGAATGAAAAACCAACAAACAAGAGCGGTATTTACAGTTATAAAATAAAAAAAAAACTCGTGTAAATATGTTATATTCCTTGTTTAAGTTAAAAAAAACTCTGTATGTTCGTCCATTTTCTTTATCCGAAATGTGAAGTATTACAGCCAGGCACTTCGTGCTCCTAAGATTCTCGTCTTACAGAGGTATTTTTAAAAATACGGATTATTTATTATTTTTGTTGATTGTTGTGACTCGGGCGCAGTTGTGTTGGTAGAGAAGAAGAAACTGAGAGTACATGCGCAATGGAGGAGAGAGAGTCCCTCACTACACGAAAACAAAACGTCCTGGTGTTTTTTGCGCGTCGAGCCGATCTGATCTAGTCGTACCACTGAATGAAGAGATGTAACGCAACTAAACGTAAAGACAGCAAGTGTGTGTGAGAGAGAGAGAGAGAGAAGCTCCCAGGTGATTTCCTCCTGATGGACGCGGAGAACACGCCAGAAACTCCGAGCGTCTTACTACGCGAGCGCAGAGGTCGCAGACCGAACCAATCGATCAACGAGATGATAATGAAGGGCGAGCAAAACGATCACCGAGCAACAGAACTGAATCCACAGTCTACATATAGGCCAGCGTTAGTACCTTTACAGGTTTGTGGAAATAGTTAAAAGGTTAAAGCTAAAAAAAATAAATAAGCTGATCTGCATCTGAGACTCATAACTTCCCTTCTACTACTCAATGCAATATATATATATATATATATATATATATATATAAACCCCTATTCACCCCTATTGTTTTCATAGTGTACGCATCATTTATTTGTTTGTGTTTGGGGAGGATTGTGGCAGTTTGTAGATGCATCGTTGTGTCTGTGTGTTCCACATACTGTGTGTACGCACGATAAACTATCACGTTGATTGCCTATGCTGAGTGATACACATAGCCACGCCCACCTCGAGGGGAAAAAGTTCTGAATTGATTGGCTCTGTTGAGTGACGTGTATAGCCACGCACACCTCATGGGAAAATGGTCTGGACAGACATGCAGACAGGCATACAGACATGAGGACATACAGACAGACATACAGACAATTTATTCGGAGTCTGCTTTCAGGTCCTCCAATGTATGAACCTTAAAGATATTATTGAAAGAGCGAGTTCTGACCAATGTATAGACTGAACCTTTCTTTTACTTAGATAGATAGATAGATAGAACTTTATTGCCATTGTATTATACATGTTCGCTGCAATTAAATGCAGTTTAGTGCAAATAAGAAGTGCAAATATTAGTATACAGTATATGCAACTCACTAATAAAAGCTACATTTGTGGGGAATTTATGATATTGTCGTCAAGTCAAGTCAAGTCGGCTTTTATTGGCATTCCAACCATATACAGTTACTACACAGTGAAACGAAACAACATTCCTCCAGGACCAAGGTGCTACATACATACACAACATAAATTAACAACACAAATTTTTACATTTTTAAGTTAACCTAGAAAAAAATATCAAATTCTATACATAAAAATACACAATAGACAAAGTGCATGTGCAAATGTGCAAATAAAGAGCTACATGACAAACACAACAATGTAACACATAACAGTACTTTTTTTTTTTTTTTTGATGAAGTATGAGTTGAGGTAGTGGGAACAGCAGCAGTAAACAATTGATATTGTGACAAGAATATAGTGTGCAAATAGCAGTGAAATCAATATTGTGCAAAAATTGCAAAGAGCAGCACAGGTAGGTAGGTATGAACAAATTGAGATGGATGTGTTTTGATGGATGCGTGTGTTTATCAGTCCAGTCCCTTTGTGTTGAGGAGACGGATGGCTTGTGGGTAAAAACTGCTACACAGTCTGGATGTGAGTGCCCAAATGCTTCGGTACCTTTTTCCAGATGGCAGAAGGGTGAAGAGTGAGTGTGAGGGGTGTGTCCGGTCAGCCACAATGCTGGTGGCTTTGCGAATGGAGCGTGTGATGTAAATGTCCTCGATAGAGGGAAGAGAGACCCCGATGATCTTCTCAGCTGTCCTCACTATCCGCTGTAAGGTCTTGCGGTCTGATATGGTTTGATTTCCAAACCAGACAGTGATGCAGCTGCTCAGGATGCTCTCAATAGTTCCTCTATAGAAGGTGGTGAGGATCGGTGGTGGAAGCTGTGCCTTTCTCAGCCTTCTCAAGAAGAAAAGACGTTGTTGGGTTTTCTTGTGCAGAGAGCTAGTGTTGAGGGACCAGGTGAGGTTCTCCTCAGTTAGCCTCTGCACTTCCTCTCTGTACGCTGACTCGTCGTTCTTGTTGATGAGACCCACCATCGGCAAACTTGATGATATGATTGGAGCTGTGTGTCGCTACACAATCATGAGTCAGCAGTGTGAAGAGCAGGGGACTGAGCATGCAGCCCTGGGGGGCCCCAGTGCTCAGTGTGGTGGTGCTGGAGGTATAGTTCCCAATCCGCACTGCCTGAGGTCTTTGGGTCATACAGTCCAGGATCCAGTTACAGAGAAAGGTGTTCAGGCCCAACAAGCTCAGCTTCCCAATCAGGTGTTGGGGGATGATTGTATTGAATGCTGAACTGAAATCTATGTACAGCATTCTGACGTAGGTGTCCTTCTTTTCGAGATGTGTCAGTGCCAGGTGGAGTGTGGTGGAGATGGCGTCGTCTGTCAAACGGTTTGGACGATACGCAAACTGCAGGGGGTCCAGTGAGAGGGGCAGCAGGGTCTTGATGTGTCTCATGACGAGCCGCTCGAAGCACTTCATGATGATGGGTGTGAGTGCAACAGGGGTGGTAGTCATTGAGACAGGACACAGAAGACTCCTTCGGCACGGGGACGATGGTGGAAGACTTGAAGCATGTGGGAACGACGGCGCTGCTCAGAGAGATGTTGAAGATGTCGGTGAGAACATCTGCCAGCTGTTCTGCACATTCTCTGAGCACTCTGCCTGTGATGTTGTCTGGTCCAGCAGCTTTACCTGGGTTGACTTTGCGTAGAGTTTTCCTCACATCAGCCGTGGTGAGACACAGCACCTGTTCGTTCGGAGAAGGGGTGGTCACATGCACACCCTGACCACTCTTTATTATAAACTCCTGCGACTGCCTCAGAGTTGCTGTGGGCCTCTTTGTAGCGTCTCTGAACAGTTTCCTCCTGCCTCTTTTCATCCAGCTTGGGGTGACATCCTGATCCAGGGAGGGCCTGTGTTGTAGCAAATACCTTCCGAGTCTTGATAACAGGCTTCACTGTGCTTCTAGGCAGTGATAAAGCCTTTGATTTTTTTATCCATCCCCAGACTTTACGCTTTAGACAGTGCCTTGCCACCCAAATTTGATTGTTTGCTTCAGTTGACCTACCAGGGGCCGGAATGCTCCAGTTTTTCATGCTGAGCTAATCCAAATGACCACAGCTGATGACAGTTGAAAATCAAATGGCTTTGTGTTCCATTGAGAAGGTGATTGGTCATTTTTAGGAGGGAGTGATCCTTTTCCAACTCAGTGATTCTGTTCTGTTCTTTTTTCTATTTTCTATTTATATCTATTCTATTTTTCTGACATGTTTGTATTAGTATATCTTTCACTTGGATGTTAAAAGTTGCACTGAGCAAATACAGCTGGATAAAACAAAAACGGTGTCTGTCTTTATTTCAGGCTGCAAAGCAACAAAATGTGTTTTTTTTTGGGGGGGGCGGGGGGTAGGAGTGATTATGCTCTTCTATACCCACTGTATATATGGATAAAAGTGTATGCCTCAAAACATGGTACATTTTCTTAGCTATTCACGTTTAGCTTTTAATTGGCAGGAGAGGCTCAGAATTGGTGATCAGAGGGTCATGGATTCAAGCCTCACCACTGCCAGGTGCCACCGTTGAGCCCTTGGGCAAGGCCCTTAAACCACTGTCCATATTTAATACACAGTCATTGAGAGGTAGTCATTGCAGATCTAATGATCCAGTGTGGAACAAGAAAAAAAGGTTGAGCTATTAATACATAATTGATACTTTGTTGCCGTTCCCTTAGGTAATAAAATGAAATTGTGGCTCTAACCACATCTTCCATCACGAAGATGTCTTTCAGAAGATTCAAGAATCCTAGCTATTTGCTTCTGATGGTGGACTGTCTGAAAACAAATAGCTAGGAATCATGAATCTTCTGAAATGACTGGTCTATTGCAATCTGAAAGAAGGGAAACAAGAAGGAAAAAGTCATCATATTGGCAATAATGGCATGTGCATTTATCATAAAACAATATATGTCTATTTCCATCTTGCATATCTTTATTTGTACCTAAAAAAAAACATAGGCCAATTAATTGTGGCAGCTAGCAGCTTTAAACCTGTACAAACCTAAATTACACAGTTTGAAATTTCAACACACACCATCCAAAAATATACTTTTTTCCCTTTGATAAAGTTCTTATAGGCAAGGAATGTACTTTTTCATATTTCATATTTTCAGTGGTCACTTTATCATGGTAAGTTTCATGGTTGATCTGGAGACTATCCTGGAAAAACTGGGCTTAAAGGTGGGATTGTACCCACATTCACACCTTTAATATGTAATTTCTGTTAGCCTACAGGGTCACAACCCTAGTCTGACTAATCATCTAATTACTACTAGATCAGGTGTAGAAGACGTGTCTTAGCAAATCCACCTTCTGGCATGTTTTTGGGAGGAAACCCATAGAGATAGAATGCATGTGAGCTCCAGACAGGCGGTAAATGGGAACAGTGGAGCTGTGAAACAGCAACACTACGCTGCATTAGTCTGATGCCTGTTGTATTCCAAAATGTTAATATTAAATTGTCTGTTTGTTTGTTTTTTAACATAAATGTAAAAAATACAGATGAGATGGTAATGAGATGATAAAAATGAGATGTTAATGTTAAAAATGAAAAAGAGAACAATAACAGGTTGGACAACCGGCTAATTTATTATTATTATTTGATTATTATTACTGGCTAATTTATATAGTAATGCATAGAGAAGTAATAGAATAATAAAGATTATTATGATAATTGAGAAGGTTATTAAAGTAAAAATGATTTTTAGGATGTAGATAAAGCAGCTTACTTTAAGATGAATATAAAGTGTAATTGAAGTACGGGCCGGGGTCCGATTCTCGCCTCAGGTTTGTGTGTGTGGATTTTGCATGCTCTCCCCCTGCTTGGTGGGTTTCCATAGACAGAGTAGGATAATTGGTGTTTCCAAAATGCCCATAGTGTGTGAATGAGTGTGGTGTGCGCCCTGTGGTGGATAGCCTAATAGCCTAATAATTGATTGTATTATTAACGTAAAATTATTTCTAGAATGTAGACAAAGCGTATTACTTTAAGATGAATATAAATGATAACTGAAATATTTGGTGGCCTCGCACCTCCAGGGTTCAGAACTCAATTGCCATCCCTGTGCTGTCTTAGTGTGCGTGTGTGGTTTACATGTTCTCCCCATGCTTGGTGTGTTTCCTACGCGTACTCCAGTTTCCTCCCTCAGTCCAAAGACATGTAAGGTAGGCTAATTTCCAAATTCCCCATAGTGTGTGTGTGTGTGTATATACCCTGTGATGGATTGTCACCCTGTACAGAATAAGTGATGTAGAGAGTGAGTGCCTGAATGAATACTTCCGATTCAAAATAGGTCACTTAAACACACATTATGTTCATTATTGTATTTATTATATTAAACAATTATATTGTGAAATAAATACCAAGTCTTGGTTAAGGCTCCAGGTCTAGAGAATAGAGAATGAGTATAGAGTATAAAGAATGAGAAGCTGAGACAAAATATGTGAATTAAACACACAGTATATTATTATACAGAACCGTTATATTGTAAAATAAATATGAAGCTCTGGTGGGATGTATTTAAGGGATAAAATCATTAAACATCGAATAGGGGTGAGGGGGGGGAAAAAAGGTACCAGGAAGCACTTCCGGAAATCGGTCGCTCCAAAATGACGTCGCGCGTGTCGTCATCGATTGTGTGCCTGGCGGGAATCTGGCGCTGTTCGCTTTCGGAGTTGTTTGAAGTTCGAAACCCTTCGTACGTCTTCCAGGTAACGAAGCTTTGTTATGTTGTTATGCAGTTATGTACTGGATGTGAGAGTCTTGTTTAGTCTCTGTAGCACGGTAAAAAAAAAATATCGCGGGAGTAACATTACATCGTGGAGTAATGTTATTAGGGAGACGACCGAGTGTCATCTGGGGTCCGTTCTTCGTACGTCGCTTGAAACATCCGAGATGAATTGACACATCTAAGATGAGATCATCGTGCTAATTACGATGCGGCTAATTCGGTTCTTCGAGCACACCTGTTGATGATTAGTATAGCTGGATCGGGTTGTCTAGGATTATTGCGCGTTCGTGCGTTGGTTTAAAAGGCCATATGCATCGACAGTAGAAACACTGATCACAATCCCTGCGATTGGTTGACGAAATGCCAAAAGAGCAGCTCAATTATTTTATTTATTTATTTATTTTCAAGCGGAGAAAGTGCTTTTATTACAGGGTTATGGAGGATTTCAAACTTTAATAAAGATAATTAAAATAATGTAATTATTAATTTTAATTATTATATAATTATTAAATATTTGAGTGCTGCCCGTGTTACATGTTATATATATGTGTGTGTGTGTGTGTGTGTGTGTGTGTGTGTGTGTATTCAAATTCTATTTGTATTAATTTAAAATTAGCTGAACAAATTTGATATTTTTAAGTAATCATAAGTACTTAAGTAACAGTAACTGTCACCTCAAAGTTCCACCAGTTTAAATCTAAAGAGCACTGGTGGCTCAGTGGTAGGTGTCTCGCCTGCCATGCGAAAGACCCGGGTTCGATTCCCGCGCCGGATTGAAATTACTTTATGTGCAACAAATTCAAATATTGATAGTTCTGTTTACTTAAAATTGGAAACATCATTACGTTAAAAAAAATATGTAAATGATTACCTCAAATATTTTGAGTTTTGCCAACTTAATCGGGTTTACAGTGTAAAAGTGAAGTAGAAGAACAAGTATAGTAAGAAGTATACTGTCATGCTGTGCTAAAGGATCCTGTCTATCACGCAATACACGAGGAATTTGAAAAACTCTGCGTATAATCCTGACACCTTCAGTAACCGGTTGCTCTCTCATAAACGGACAAGACATGGCTGCGACAGATTTGAGAAAATTACCTCCACTTATATAGACGCAATCGGGGGCTAGAATGTTACATATTATTAGACCCACACGGAGATTAACACACGACTGATGACCACAGCCACACACACATGTATACATATACTGTATTTACGTTTAAATACATCCATCCATATATATGCAAGATACTTTACTTTTCCCACGTGAGTCAGTCCGTGTCAGTCATGCTCTTTAAACAATCAGATGTGATCTCGCAATTTCATAACCAATCATAACCCGCCAGGAGCGCAGCCTAAATCCTGTTTACATGAAATAAACCTGCTCCCGAGCAGGTTTAAGCTTACGGACATGTTGCTATGACAGCAAGCGCGAGATTCGCTTCGAAGAACAAAACAATCCAAGATCAGGACAAATCCACAACAATCAAATCCAGCTAACTGAGTTAGCGACGTACGAAGAATGGACCCCTGGCTAACATACTGCCATTTTGTTTTAATTTTTGTCTTGTTCAGGAGAAACCATGCAGGCTTTTCTGAAAGGATCTACACAGAGCGTTAAAGCGCAGAAGGAAAAAGCTACAGCTTCGAGCAGTGGAGATAATAAGCGACAGAAACCAGTGCCATGGGTGGAGAAGTAGTAAGTGAACAAACATCATGTCACTACTGTCTGTCACAGTGTCTTAACCATCTCCACCACCACCACCATCATCATCATCATCAAAGTGTCTCTCTCTTCCTTCTTATTGATCCATGTGAAAGCTTAGCTTTATGTTTGGAAAGTGCATTGTCAAAGCTTTCATTCATATAGTATACACTGTATTGTCCCATGTATGATCTGGGTTCAAGTTCATTACTTGACTATTATAATTGCAATATCTTTAAAGATTTGCATTAGATTGGCGTAGAGGTTAGTTAGCACTGTCACCTCGCACCTCCAGAGCTGAGGGTTCGATTCCCGCCTCGGGGTCTGTGCGCGTGAAGTTTGCATGTTCTCATCGTGCTTGGTGGGTTTCCTTTCCTACAGTCCAAAGACATACAGATTAGGTAAATTGGCGTTCCCAAATCGCCTCTTTTACCCCGCGATGTCCAGGGAGTACTCCTGTGATAAGGCTTCAGGCCGTTCATGACATTGTACAGGATCATAAGCAGTATAAAAGATGAAGATGAATTATTCATAAGATAAGATATACCTTTGTTTGTAACCCAGTGGGGATATTTCTGTGTTACAACAGCAAAGAAAAATGTGAAACTATAAAGTAGGGACAGAATAAATAAATAATAAATATAAATAGGTACAAAAGAAAAACAATGCATTAGTTACAGTTTCCAACACATTGCACTAGGTAATATTGCACAGTTTAAAATGTGGTTATTGCACAACAATTTAAGATATTGTAACAACAGTATATAACAGTAATAACAGCATGTGTGAGTGGTGAGTGGTTCAGTGTAATAACAGCAGGGAGAAAAGACCTTCGATATCCGTGTAACAGTCTGTCACTGAAGGAGCTGCTCAGAGAGAAAACTGTTTCATACATGACCACCAAATTTGAATTTCATACGGTATTTTAATTATCCATTATGTACACCACATCTGTAACCTAAAAAGATTGGAAAGATTTCACTACAATGAAAAAATATATATTTGCAGTAGAGACTACTATGAAACTAAAACTAGATTTAAAAAAATATATTTTATATTATGTATTTATCCAAAATAAAAAAGCCAGATCAATATACAATTGAAGCTCACAGCAAACATTTAAACATATTAGACAATATATGGTTAATATGAAAAAGTGGAAAATGGAAAAACCACAAGACAAGACAGTTGAGTAAACGAAAAAATATGAGGGAAAAAGGAAAGTCCGTACAAGGATCTTGGTTGTTCAGGTAAATCCAGCAAAGGGCCCAATGTCCGTCATATTTAAAAAAATCCAGTGTTGTACTTGCAAAAGTCATAGGTGCCATTTTCTTTAGTCCAAATATTGACTTGTATTTCTGGTACATTTACACCTTAATGGAGTATTTATAATAATGTATAATAATATTCCAATACTAACCCTTGAGAATCCAGGGAAAACTGTAAGTACTGATGAATTTTCCAGCTCATGGTTGACTTTTGAACTTTTTCTTGGTCCGTTCCATTCTCCGCTGTTTCGTAGTGATAAACCTGTGTCTTGTCACCAGTAATGATTCTCTAAGGTGAAACTGTTACCACTTTCCTTAGAGTATCGCTCCAAATTTTGTTTGCAGATCTCCAAACACTTTTTTTTTATATTATGCTTTTCTGTAAGTTGTTTTAGCATCAGACCACAAAAAAAAAAAATCCCTGCACGCTACACTTCTTTCATGCAAATCAAAAGCACAGCATCCGTTTTTGCTCGCATCGCAGTTACAAATGAACTGATATAACATGTTCACACATGGTGAACTGGGGGCTGGGGAAACAGTAGACTTGAACAGAAAGCTCTGATAAAACAGTGCGGCCACCGGAGATCATTTTTTACTTGCCTTCCTGACTTTTTTATAGACAAGTCATAGATATGTGGGGATAAATTATTATTCTAAACCGTTTTTTTTTTTTTTTTAACATTTTTTTTTCATGTCTTCCCCCTTTTCAAACAGCAGACCAAAGTGTGTGGATGAAGTCGCTTTCCAAGAGGAGGTTGTTGCAGTTTTGAAGAAATCACTAGAGGGCGCTGATGTGAGTGTTTTTAAACTACTGTAGAATGAGATGCAGTACTACCTCTCTCTATCCTGTCATTATTACCCCACATTTCATCCGGATTCCCGGACAAGTGTTACACAAGCATGAAAAGGTTGCACTAAGCTTTTTTTTTTTTTTATTATTATTATTATAGCGTAAACAAGATTCCTGTTTTCTTCTTTCTCCTTATAGCTGCCAAATCTTCTGTTTTATGGCCCGCCTGGAACAGGAAAGACCTCCACTATTCTTGCTGCAGCCAGAGAGCTTTATGGGTAAATAAACAAACAATCTTTCTATAGTCTATTATAGTCCCAACGTTAGCTCAGCTTTCTGTTGTGCACAATTAACTTGTCATATTTGAAGATGAATAGAAGCTTTGCTCAGGCTGAGAAGCCAACACACTTAGGTTATTGTCTTACAGGTGATGTACTCTAAGAGCACTAATTATTAATACTTTGAACTAGCGATTAGTTGTTGTCACTGTGAGTTCTGTCAAACAAGGTTCTAGATCCTAAAATCCTTTGTGAAATTATGAAAAGTCTTAAATGAGTGTACAATATTCTTTAGAATATCCTGCGTAGAGTTCAGCAAGCCAGCTTTAAGCATGGAAACATACATCCTGTACGTTGATGATATATTTCCCCATCTTCTCTGTTCCAGGCCAGAGCTTTACAGACAGCGAGTGCTTGAGCTGAACGCCTCGGACGAGAGAGGTATTCAGGTGATCCGGGAGAAAGTGAAAAGCTTTGCTCAGCTTACAGTTGCTGGGACGCGGACAGAGTAAGTTTTTTTTTAGGACTATTGACTATTTTTTTTTCTTTCTTTTTTTTCCATTGTGTTGTGATGTTCTTTTTTTCCAGCGGAAAATCTTGTCCTCCGTTTAAAATCATCATTCTGGACGAGGCGGATTCCATGACCAACGCGGCCCAGGCCGCTCTCAGACGCACCATGGAGAAGGAGTCGCGCACAACACGCTTCTGCCTCATCTGTAACTACGTCAGCAGGTCAGACTGACTAAACACTGGGGTGTCGTTAGGTATAAACCCCTCAGAAATGCCTAGCCTTCTGTTATTAGGACTAAATACCGGAGTGTGTGTAAATATGGTGGCAAATTTCACGTTTCTTAAAAACTTTCTTAAAAAACGCTTCTTGAAAATGGCAGGTTAATTTGTTTTGTTTTAACTTTATATTTTGAATTACTTATTTTTTATTTTAATATTCTTGCGCTGTGGAACGAATCATCTGAGTTTTCATTATAACTTATGGGGTATTTTGCTTTGATATACAAGTGCTTTGATATACAGTACAAGCACTTTTGGAACGAATTATGCTTGCAATCCAAGGTTTAACAGTAATGTGATCTACCTACAAACCATGTTGCTTAGTAAATTTTTAGTATGTAAAATTATTATTGGCAAAGTAAATGATTAACGATGACCAATTATAATCCCTATTAGACATTTTTTTTTTGGCAGTAAAAAACATCACAGCACATTTAACAGTGGAATTTGTTCTGACGGTTCTCATTACGTTGTAATAGTGATTAATAAATCGCGTACACTCATGCTCTTTTTTTTTCTTACTGGGATTTCGGAGCGTGTCCTAAATGAATGTTGGTCGTTGCAGAATCATTGAGCCTTTGACGTCCCGTTGCTCTAAATTCCGCTTCAAACCCCTCGGCAACGAGATTCAGCAGGAACGTCTGGTGGAAATCTGCCAGAAGGAGAATCTCAAATACAGCAAAGAGGTCAGCATCATTTTTCTTATCTTATTTTTATTTATTATTTTTTTAAATGTCATTGAAGTGTTTGTTGGAATTCTTGTGAAAGCTTGATCTGAATCAAGTGTGCTCTCGCAGGGGATTGACGCTCTAGTCAAAGTGTCGGAGGGAGATCTCCGGAAGGCTATAACGCTCCTACAGTGCGCTGCCAGACTGAGTGCAGAGAAAGACATCACAGAGAGCGTCGTCATAGAGATCGCAGGGGTGAGATATCGTTAGACTCCACATCCGCGTCGGTGTACGTGTGACTGTATATGGCTGTTTGGGGCTTATGATTGAATTTTGGTGATTTTTTTTATTTATTATTTATTCTTTTATTCTTTTTTTAGGTGGTTCCTCCCAAAGTGATAGAAAATCTGCTTCAATCCTGCCACAAAGGCAACTTTGAAAAATTAGAGGTCGCTGTGAAGGTGAGTACGAGACGTGGTATTATTTACTAAAAAAAAAATATATATATATATATATATATATATATTTAAAGATATAATTTGGCTGAGTAACATTATTTCCGAGTCAATTAGCACAAAATGTCTGTAGGTCTGGTCAGGTCTCCTTATGCTAATGTGCAGTGACACCGAACCACATGGTGAAAATTAAAGATGAACCTATGACTGTTTTAGCTCAGTGACGTCCTTTTGTCTATTTTTATAAGCGACCAGGCTATACCGTGTCCTAATGTGCATACGCAAGCATGTTTCAGATTACTCACAACTCAACACCTAACATGTCTTAGCTAATCGAGCCAAGTTTAACTTCAGCCACACTATGCTTGAATGTCTTTTACTTTTATTATGTTTGCAAATAAGTAGCCAGCTGTATACCAACTGCAGTTTAGTCTTTTATAAGTGATTCTCCTTTAACATTCTAGTTTGAAGTTTTCTGATGCACCATTTACAATTCTAGTCTAAACTGAGCTTGTGTCTTAAAAATAAAAAGTCACAATTCTGTCTTGTGTTTACAGAACATGATAGACGAAGGCTACGCTGCTACACAGATCCTCAGCCAGCTCCATGACGTTATTATGGAGGAGAAACTGGGTGACAAACAGAAATCTGTCATCGCTGAAAAGATGGCTGTATGTGGAAACAGTATTTATAAACACCAAATACAAATTTTCTAAGTAACCAGTGCTTTATAAACTTATAAAAATAAAAGGTTTTTATAAACTGTTTGCGCCGAGATGCTGTATTGAATTAACGAGTGTCTGGCTCTGCGGTAAGCTGATCGATCTGTTTATTTTTTTTTTTCGTTGTCTTTAGGTCGTCGATAAGTGTTTGGCGGATGGAGCTGACGAATACCTGCAGCTGCTGAACCTGTCCTCTGTGATCATGCAGCAGGCCACGCAGAGCACCTGAGCTCACCACACACCTTCAACATGTGCTTTCTATTTCTCTATCTCATATAAATTTGATTCTTTTGTACATAAAAAAAAAAAAGTAATGAAAGTGTTTTGTTAAAGTGTCTTTGGTTGTTGCATCTCTGGGAAATAAAAAAAAAAAAGCTTGTGATATTAAAGTAGTTCTCTAAAAGCACATTTGTGGCCCATAATATCAAATCGGGTGCATTTTGGATGATTTGAATTAATCATCTACTGTATATTCAGTGTGAATTTGGAAATGCCGATTAACCTAACCCGCATGTCTTTGGACTGTGGGAGAAAACCCGGAGGAAAATCCACCATACACGGGGAAAACATGCAAACTCCAAGCGCACAGACCCGAGGTGCAAGACGGCAGTGCTAACCACTACACCACTGTGCCACCCGACAAGGAGCATCTTGGGGGCGGGAGTAGAAATCCTATTTTTCGAATGTTTAAATGAGGATTCCATGATGTAAATCGAAAGAGGGAACCCTCAGTCTCATTTTGGCACCTGAATTAACCTCCTACTGCTAAAATAACTTCCCCAGCAGTGTGAGCTAATAGGGAAAAAGAATGTTGTGTTCGTTCATTAAAGTGCTTTAAACTAAGTTTAGGATTAAAACTTCAAGTTGGTTAAAAGATCAGGATGATAAGGTCTAAATTTGATCTTTTACACCTACTGCGCTCTACTGGCTGTAGTGCAAAACTACCCTGTGAGGCTTAATACATGACTTGATAGGACGGATCACAATTAGTTTTTTTTTTTTTTTTAAAGGGGAAAATGGGAACATATGAGGCTAATTTTTTTTTTAGCTTTCTGCTAAAAATGTGCCTTTGCATAGTGTCTCCTCCCTGTCCCACTCATGATGCACGGTTAAGAGTCTAAATGTTAGAAATAGGAAAGATTGTAGTGTGCTTAAAAACTTTGTGATCGCATACTTTTTCTGCATTTGTATATTGATGGATGAGTGGTAAGTTGCATTCCTGCCATGCGGAAGGCCCGGGTTCGATTCAGACAGGATGGTCCACTATGAGATCGCCTTGACTGGAGCAGCTGAAAGACCAACAACAATACAAGATTTTTCTGTATTTGACCCAAGTTTATAAGGAGAGACAGTTTTGACTCCAGGTTTTTTTTTTTTTTACTATACGAGTCATGACATTAGTTCGGCTAACACCGCTAATCCTTGACTATAGGGGTTAACTTTGTGAGACACTGTTTTTATGGGGCGGTGGTGGCTCAGGTGGTTGAGAGTCTGGGTTGCTGATTGGAGGATCAGCGATTGAGGTTGCCACTCTGACATCCTTAGTCCAATGCCCTAACCACTGAGCTACCCCTGACCCTTAGTTAAACTAGTATTAGCAATAAAAATGCTTCCACAACTTTACCTCTTCACTCAGCCTTGTTTCGGCAAAATTTGAATGACCCTCTACATCCTCCTCTTAGGGTGCCTTTACCTAAATCTCTTTGCTTATACCTGTAGGTTGGTCCCTACGTGTCTGCTTCAGGGCATGAGAATCTCCTGAATCTCTCTGTAACTCTTCTATCACTTTACAATCGCCTGCTCTGTCCTCATGCCTGCCAGACACACCACTCTTCCTGACCGGACCTAAACTTATTTCACAGAAATGAAGAAACAAGTACTGTGTGAATTACTTCACAAACTCACCAGCAAACATTTTTATTTTCCAGAGTGCTTAAATACATTTTTGTTTATATCAGATTCACAAAGTGCTATTTATTATTATTATTATTAATATTATTACTAAACAACGGCTCAGAAACCCTGTACCACATATAGTTATATATTTTTTTCATCCTTAATACAAGCATAAAATAATCTACGATAAAGTGCAGATATAATTTAGAAAGATCAGGAAACCTGATCCTTGTGCTACAATAACTGTAGAGGTTATGATAATTATGTGTAGTTGGTCGTCTTGATACGTCACATATACCTTTCAGTCCACAGGTATACTGTACTGTGAAATGATAATGAGCGTCTAATACACACGGCGTTATTATACTAGGAAAAATAGTGTGAAAATGAAGGAATAATTTGAAAGCACCCATGTTGGTATAGTCCTGTCGTAAACGATAAGACTCTGAGCACTCCCGCTTTCCCCAGCAGATATGGTTTCTGATCAAATCATGACGCTGCCCCTCCGTTTTAATCGGACGACAACGAGCGCTGCGTTACAAGCGACCGGCTCAGCTATTTAAATCAGATCGGCCACGTTCAAGGGCATCTCCTCGACTGTAGTGTTGTAAAAGGTCTCAATGTCACGAAGAATCCTCTTGTCCTCCTCGGTGACAAAGTTAATAGCCACGCCCTTCCTGCCGAAACGGCCGCCGCGTCCGATTCTGCAAGAAAGCAAGGTAGGTGGTTAGGGTTATAATCACGTGACCAGCGATTCATGTGTCAGGATTTCTGTGAAATCGGAACAAACCTGTGGATGTAGCTGTCTCGGTTGGTTGGCAGATCGTAGTTAATGACTAGAGACACTTGCTGCACGTCAATGCCGCGAGCCTGCAAATTATTATAACAGGGTTTAAAAAGATTAAAACAGTCCTCCAGTGAAAACATCTAGTACTGCTAAGATCCTAAGATGACGCTAAAGTACACCGCCTGGTCAAAATACGTCGGCATTTCAGAAGGGTCAAATTACCGGCCTCCATTAAGCAAAGGAATTTTTAAAACCTGGAAGGATAGTGCTGAGCGGTCAGCTTCATTGTGTATTTGGAGATTATTTAAACGCTTTGTGAGGCTGTATAAAAGAAAACAGCTGAGCAGCTGTGTAGCCTTAAGAAAACCACTTGTTGATGAGAAAAACAGCCTGAGGGAGCATAAAGATTGGACTGTGGGATGATGGAAAAAGGTCATGCGGTCTCATGAGTCCAGAGTGAGCCTATTCCAGAGCGATGGGAGCATCAGAATAAGAGCATGAAGTGATGCACCCATCATGCATGGCGCTCACCTCTGGAGGCAGTGTTATGATCTGGGGATGTTGCTTCAGCTGGTCAGGTCTAGGGTCAGCAATGTTATGTGGCAATAACATTAAGTCACCTTAATGAATGGCCAGATTATCTATGGAGTTTCTTCTCTGATGGTACAGGCATATTCAAATCTACCACGGATCGAATGAAATGCGTGACTTTATATGTATTTTCGCTAGTCTGTGTATGTTTATGTGTGCAAAAAAAATACTACTTGAAAAAAGTACATGAAGCATCTGATAATGGGAAAACTCTGGGTCACTGTAAAATTGTCCCGGGCTTATGAACGAGTTCTGTTTGTAAGTAGGATTTGTTCCCAAGTCCGACAAAGTGAGTCTTGTACGTCGTTGACACGAATATATAATGTAAAGCATGCCAATTCACTTGACTAAATTTCTGTTCCCCCTTTTCCCCACACTGCCATCATGTGACCAGAAACTGTAATCGCGCCTAAAAAAATGAATCTCACAGTGAAGTGTTTGTCTCTGTCGTACTAAAATCTCGAGGCGAATCCCGGACACCATTTTGTCTCAGAGCTGTTTTCCACTGTATAGGACTGTGGACTCTGTTTTTTTGAGGATGTCCATCGTGACAGCTTTGCAGGACATACATTTTCTAATCAACTGATTAATCGAAACCGATGAGGCCGACTTGTTTCTCCCGCACCCCAACCACATTTAGACTTTCACTTACACACTTAAAATATTGTATTTACAGTAATTGTAAATATTGGTATCTGGTGCACTACAGTGTCTATTTTTTGTACAATACACGTGAGCTACTTCCGTGATTGAACCGAAAGTAGAACCGCGCTCTGTTTGTATCCGCGGAAAAAGTCGGGGACTACCTGAACATTTTTTCGCTCGGTTGCATTAAATGACGCTTAAATATGAAAAGAGGTGTCAGTGTAAAGTCTTTGCAAGTGCACGTGCTGATCAGTAGGAAGTTCCTTCTAAAAAATAGGATTTAATGTTAGTGTTATATACAGTAGTGTGACCTCAATGACACTTTTCAAGCCCTCATATACATTTCCCAATCAAAGACCATTTTCCAGGTTGTTTTACTGAGTTATGATTTCAAAATATGTTTTTAAAATTTGTATGATTGAGAATGATTAATGGACATTCTCTCTGAGCAAACTCATGAGGTTAAAGTAAAAGTGAAAACAAGTGAACCTTGTTTATTGGGGGAATGGGCGTAAGAAATGAGTCCGTAGCTTATAAACAATTAGCTAGTGAACTGACCAGCAAATCTGTAGTGATCAGGACCCTGCTGGATCCGGACCGGAACTCCCTCATGATCACATCGCGTTCCTTCTGGTCCATGTCTCCATGCTGAAAGGATCAGAGATATGGGTTAATAGCCACCCTATCATCCGGAGATCGCCAGTTCGAATCCCGGGTGGTGCTGTAAGCTCTCGCAGCCGGAGGTCTAGAGAGAGCTGATTGGCCAAGCTCTCTCAGAGGGGAGGGATGAGAGGTACATAGTACTCCCACATTAATCACGGCTCTACAGCCAGTCAGGGGCGTCTGTGAGCTCGCGCAACGGAGGGAGCGGATAGCGCCTGTCCGAGTGTGTTACGCCGCCCCCAACGGTGCGCGAGCGAGCAGTTCGAAAAGATGCGGTCGGCTGGCGTCACGTGGTTCGGAGGAAACACGTGATAGTCTTCGGCCCTCCCGGCTGAGTGGTAGTAGCCTTATTGTGGGAGCCCCCTAGTGACGGGGAGGAATTGGACACGACTAAATTAGTGAAGAAAATCGGGGGGGGGGATAAATAAATAAATAAATAAATAAATAAAAAGAGATATGGGTTAATACAGAATCTCCAAACATGAACAGCGAGGCTGGGTGATAAGACGATGTAATTAGTCTTATCTAATTGAAGATTAATATGAAGATTAATATGCCACGATACTTCACAGACAGTGACAGACTTGTTAAATTTAAAGTTACTCATGAGAAAAATATAATAGTACGTTACTTAATCTCCGTTCAGGGCAGATATATTCATTAATCATGTGTAATCACGGCACAAGCATATGATCTGTGTTATACAAACACTACCAGTCAGAAGTTTGGACACACCTTCTAAGTCCATGTCCATGATTGCTATTTCTTTCTACACTGTAAAACAATGCTGAAGGCATCAAAAGTATGCAATAATCTCATTTGAAGAGTTGATATTGAGATGTATCTGCTACTTATGCTCTGTGAATCCTTCATAATGGCGCTAATCCGAGGTGCTGATTGTTAATTGGTGATTTCTGAGGCTGGTAACTCTAAATGAACTTCTCCTCTGAAGCAGAGGCAGCAGCCTTTATGAACAGCGTTTAAACGCGTGGTGTAACGTTCCTACCAAAGCAGAGACGGTGAAGTCCCGAGCGTGCATCTTCTCGGTCAGCCAGTCCACCTTCCTCCTGGTGTTCAGGAAGATCACGGCCTGGGTGATGGTCAGAGTCTCGTAAAGGTCACACAGCGTGTCCAACTTCCACTCCTGTAACGACAGATATAACCAAAATATATATGAGATCTATGACGGTACTGAAACTCATGCATCAGATCCTTGGACTGTCTTGGATAAAGACTTTGGACACAAACAGTGTATGTAGTAGGTACTATACAGTGCTGTGAAAAAGTATTTGCCCCTTTCTGATTTCTGTTTTTTTTTTTTTTGTCACACTTAAAGTATTCAGATCATCAAACAAATTTTTATATTACACTAAGATATTCTGAGCAAATACAAAATGCAGGATGGACCCTATGTGAAAAAGTAATTGCTCCCCAAACTGAATAACTGGTTGTGCCACTCTTGGCAGTAAAAACTGCAATCAAGTGTTTGTGATAGGCGGCAACGAGTCTTTCACATCGCAGTGGAGGAATTTTGCCTCACTCTTGTTTGCAGAATTGTTTTAATTCAACCCCACTGGAAGGGGGCATAAACAGCCTGTTTAAGGATCTCAATCCAGCAGCCACAGATCATCACGCTACCACCACCATGTTTCACTGTTAGTATGATATTCTTCCTTTTTATGAAACGGTGTGTTAGTTTTATGCCAGATGTTACGGGATGCACACCTTCCAGAAAGTTCACCTTTTGTCTCATCACCACAGAATATTTGCCCAAAAGTCTTGGGGAATTTCCAAATGTGTGTGTTTTTTTTTTTTTTTTTTTGGCAAATGTGAGATGAGTCTTTGTGTTCTTTTTGGTCAGCAGTGGATTTCCCCTTGGAACTCTCCCATGGATGATATTTTGACAGTTTTCTCAATTTGTGGACATTGGCTCTCACCGTGGTTCGTTTCAGAAATGGCTTTGTAACCGTCTCTAGACTTATACATGTTATCTACTTTGTTTCTCATCTATTCTTGAATTTCTTTGTGAGATCTTTTAGTGTGCTTGAATTATTCAGACAGGTTCTGTTGAAGTGACTTCTTGATTCAACAGGTGTGTAAAATTAAAATTAGTTTGATGATCTTAGATCATTTAAGTATGACAAATAAGGCAAAACATTTTTTTAGGAAGGAGGCAAGTATTTTTTCATGGCACTGTATGATTTTAGTGCTCACCTCTCTTTCAACATTGATGTAGAATTGTTTAATACCCTCCAGAGTAAGCTCCTCCTTTTTCACAAGGATGCGAATAGGGTCCCGCATAAACTTTTTGGTCACTTCCAAAACCTCACTGGGCATCGTGGCAGAGAGGAGCACGACCTGGAACCGATCAACAACACACGCTTTAACGCAATTTTAACACACAAACTTGTATGCGGGTTTTATTTCACGCCTAACCACAATGCCTTTGATGGAGATCAAGAGAGACGGAACGGTGCTGCGAACCCTGGTGACTTATCCGTGTCCCTGTTACATGCATTGACTGCATTTTCATAGCAATGGTACGCTAACATCAAACATCAAGATAAAAGGAATATTAAAAAACAAACAAACAAACAAACAAAAAAAAAAACCTTGGTTTTTACCTGAATATTGGTGCTTAGCTTCTGGAAAATTTCATAGATCTGATCCTTAAATCCTCGACTCAGCATTTCATCGGCTTCGTCCAGGACAAACATCTTGATCCATTTCGGAGCTGTGAACAGTGAGAAGGAATTTCAAGCAGGCAGCTGAACAGTTTATCATGATAAACTGTTTTTAATAATCTGAGTACAGCCATTAATCATCAGATAAATTATCAGCCAAATTACTTACAAAATAAAATTGTTAAGGTCTCAGAATTGAATTTACGATAATAATCAGGTTTGTACTTTTCACTTATCTTCACTTACACAGAAACCTCCTGTTCAACATGTCGAACACACGACCCGGTGTCCCAACCACTATGTGGTACGCCTCAGCTTGGAGTTTCTGCATCTCGTTCCGCACGTTTGTGCCCCCGATGCAAGCGTGGCATGTGGCGCCCATGTAGTCACCGAGTGCCAGGATGACTTTCTGGATCTAAATATAAAATAATAATAATAATAAATAAATAAAACAAAAAAAAAAATTTTTTTTAATCAAAATTATGGAGTCAAAACCAGAATTGAAATGATGGAAAGACTGAAGGACGCATGTTTAAACCAAATACAGTGGAACCTTGGATTACGAGCATAATTCGTTCCGGAAGTGGGCTCGTATTCCAAAACACTCTTAAACCAAATCATCATTTCTCATAAGAAATAATGAAAACTCAAATTATTCGTTCCACAGCCCCCAAAAATAAATACATAAAAATAATTAATACAATCTATAAAATGAAAATAAAACAAATTAATCTGCACTTTACCTTTAAAAAAAGTACAAATAAATCCTGACAGATAAGTGTTTCCATTGGTGCGCGCACGCGCCATGTGTGTGTGTGTGTGTGTGTGGAATTAGCCCCTTCCCTCGCCTCGTTTTACACAGTAACATTCCTCCTCCCTCTCCCCACCTCACTTTTTCACAACAGTTTCACAACAAACACACGCACACACACACACAACGGAAACACCGTTTTAACAGGAAAAAAAGAAATCTTTCTGAGACTGACATGAGCGTATATTAACAGACACACTTTTTAAGTTTTACAACAAGCGCATAAACACAGCGGAAACACCGGTTTAACGGAAAAAAAGCGAAACTGGCACGAGCGCATACTAAAGGAATCACTTAAGTTTCACAACAAACGGACACACACACAAACACGGAAAAAACGTTTTAACAGGAAAAAAAATGAAATCTCTCTGACCAGGCGTGAGCGCATACTAAGGGAATCACTGCTGTAAAGTAAAAAAAAAACAAAAAACAAATGAACCAGCACCTTACCTTTGAAAAGAATCGCGACAGAGCAGAGTTTCTGTGTCTTTGTGAAGCCGGGAGGGGTGAAAAGGGGAGAGAGCGTCTGTGAGTGTGTGTGTGTGTTTCAGTGTCAAATTGCGCACGCACGAGCAGAGTTTCTGTGTTTGCGAAGCCGTGGGGGGAGGGTGGGAGGGGTAAGGGGGAGGGGGGGGGGAGGTGAGAGAGTGACGCTCGGTGTCAAAATAAGAGTCGCATGTGTGAAGCATGATACTCGGCGCTCGTAAACTAATACTTGCTCGGTTTCCGAATAAAAAATTATTTAAAATCTTTGCTCGGTTTGTGGAACACTCGTAAACCACGTTACTCGCAATCCGAGGTTCCACTGTACGCGAGATATCTGGGGTGAGTGTCTTACTGCAGCATCTCAGAGAGAGCGCACCTGTTGGGCCAGCTCTCTGGTAGGAGCCAGCACCATGGCCTGGGTCTCCTTCACCTCCAGATCCAACTGCTGCAGGATGGAGATGGCGAACGTCGCTGTCTTTCCAGTGCCTGACTGAGCCTGAGCGATAACGTCATAACCTTAAACAGAAAAACAACAGAAACAAGTAAGTAAAAAATGTTTGACATCACAGGTATCTGTGGTCGCTCCGCCCACTAGTGTTTAAGTGTTCTTTAAGAGTCGCTGCTCCAGATTTCAAATGTTGTGTATATTTGTACATTCCTCTTGGTTTAGTCCTCATAATAAACTTTTTTTTTCCTAGGAATATTTGACACATTTTTTTAAAACATTTTATTTATTATTATTTCATTGTTTGCTGTTTGTTCATTTTGTATCTCTTTGTTCATTTGTGACATAATCAATTTACCTAGCTACTTGGCGATTATTATTCTTGAAGATGACGGTGTAAAGGATTGCAATATTATATGCCATAAAAAATGCTCCAAAAATTGACACGACAGCATGTAAAAATATTAAGAAAGAAATTCAATATTACGAAAAAAAAAAGTCAAGTGATGCATGTGGTCTAGTTTAAACTGAAATATTTAAAATGCAAACCAACCACAGGTTTGAATTTTCTAACACTTACCTTTAATGCATGGAATGATTGCCCTCTGCTGAATGGCTGACGGTTTCTCGAAACCGTACGCGTAAATACCACGAAGGAGCGTCTCCTTCAAGTTCATGTCATCGAAATTGTCTGTAATCTCGTTCCAGTTGCTCTGCAGGAAAGCCCAAACAAGTCACGCTCGATCAACACATAATGAGTTAAGTCATTTCTGTTTGGTTATGGTGGATTGCTTACCTCGATGATACCATCAGGCTCCATTCCCTCGGGGCCGTCATGGTCTCGGTCTCTGGAGCTGCAGCAGAAAATAATAATTAATTAAAGAAATTATTGTTTAATAAAGAAATTATTGATTAATAAGAAATGATTCATATGAAAGAATCAGTCTGCTACTTATGCTCTGGATAGCTGCATAACGGCCCTAATCTGAGGTGCTGGTAAGTTTAAATGAACTTCTCCTCTGCAGCAGAGGGAAGTTTTTGTCTTGCTTCCCTGGAATGCTCTTTATGAGAGCCAGTTTCATCATGGTGCTTGATGGCACCTATACAATACTGTTTTTGCAAGAACTGTTCAAGAACAGCTGACGTTTGTGTCTTATATTAACAACTGACTGTTGAAGCTGTTACGTAATTACCAAATGCCATATGTGTTATTTTATAGTTTTGAAATCTCCAGTATTGACTGAGAAAATGAGTCAAAAATGCTCTGTGCTCCAGTTATATTGAAACTTCTGTCAGTCTTATCAGCACTTTCCATTCAAGCCTACTGTCTCCACAGGTGTGAATGTGTTACAGAGCAGCGTTTATTTATTTTTTGTTGTCTGGGCATGAACCTGGTGCCGAATCAACTCACAGAAGAGCAATAACAGAAGAGTTTGGACATCTGCAAACAAAATTCGATACTCTATGGAAGGTGAAAGTGTCTTAAAGAGAATCATTACTGGTGACGAGACTCATCACTACGAGGCGGAGAGTAACCTGCTGAGTAAGGAATGGAAACATCCTCAGTCGATGACTTTTTGAAAAAGTTCAAAAGTCAGTATTGGGGGCCTCCGGTTAAAGCGCTCGCCCTATCATCCGGAGATCGCTAGTTCGAATCCCGGGTGGTGCTGTAACCTCTCGCAGCCGGAGGTCTAGAGAGAGCTGATTGGCCGAGCTCTCTCAGAGGGGAGGGATGAGAGGTACTTAGTGCTCCCACATTAATCACGGCTCTACAGCCAGTCAGGGGCGTCTGTGAGCTCGCGCAACGGAGGGAGTGGATAGCGCTGTCCTCCGAGTGTGTTACGCCGCCCCCAACGGTGCGCGAGCGAGAAGTTCGAAAAGATGCGGTCGGCTGGCGTCACGTGGTTCGGAGGAAACACCTGATAGTCTTCAGCCCTCCCGGCTGAGTGGTAGTAGTAGCCTTAATGTGGGAGCCCCCTAGTGACGGGGAGGAATTGGACACGACTAAATTAGGGAGAAAATCGGGGAAAAATCCAAAAAAAAAAGTCAGTATTGGAACCTTATCAGGAAAAAGGTTTAACAATCAACAGAGCTCGTTACAGTGAGACGATTATTGAAGAGCTGAAGCCTAAACTTCGGATTAAACGCATAGGACTGATATCCAGTGACGTGTGGTCTCGCGTGACGATGCACGTCCGCGCACTTCTGCCCTCGCAGTCGACGTCGTTTTAAGGTTTCAAAGCACCCTCCCTATAGTCTTGATCTGAAAGCATCCCTATGACGATGAAGATTCACTTCTGATGAAGAACTGAAGACAGCGGTGCATTCGTGGCTCGCAGCTCAGCCTAAAACATTTTCAATGAGGGAATACGAAAGTTGTACAGATTTACAAAGTGTATGTAAAAGCAAAGGGATTGTGTTTTGAAAAATGATGTATGTTTCTTTTCTAAACTAAACTTAATTTAATTTAAATAAATTCTACAACCGGAGTGCGGATCATTTTTGACTCGCGCGTCTTTTCCTCTTAAGATTGTAGCCGAAAATGCTCAGGCGCAGTTACTAGAGGTATTATGGCTTTTTTCCAAATTGACACTAATTTAATGCGTAGTAAACGGCACACATAGCTGCCTGTATAGTTATCGGTTTACGCGTTTCATTTGCGCAGGGCAGGAGTTATACATGAGCGTGACACCGAGCTAAACTCGTGCTCCCGTCCAGGATGCTTATGCGCGCGTCATAGATCGGTTATTACCTGTTATAATCCGCCGAACTGCTGGACATGATCCAACCCAAGGCTTCAGTGCTAAGCTAATACAGGAAGTGCGCTGCGTGCGCAGTACATATCACTCCGCCGGACGCGCTCGCTTTTTATAGTTCCGGCAAAGTGTTTTTTTTTTTTTTTAATTATTATTATTTTACTTTAAAATTACAAACACCGATCACAAAACAGATATCATGTCATTTTTATTATAAGGTGTGAACACAGTTTCTATTGGTTCTAATAGCGAAATAAATACAAAGCTGTACAATGTTAAAAACAGACACTAGATAATGAACTATATCGAGCCACGGAGGGATATTGCAGCAGAACACGGTTGAAGCTGCTACGGGGTTTCCCTGGGAGTAAAAATGGCGTCCGAAAACGGCGAAGCAATGCATTATGGGAAATGAGGTCAAGCGCAAGAAATGTATTTTATTGATTGGTTCATAATGAGCCAGACTCCCTTAAAAAAAAAAAAGTCATTCATTTTCTATACTGCTGTATAGTGTACAGCAGGGCTTCTCAAAGTCAGGACTCCACCTCAAATTAGGAATACAATTATCAAATGTTTGTTAACTGCTATACATGCTAATAAATAGTTAGTTTTGTAGACAATTTGAAGATCATTACCACGATCCTGGCCCTAGATTAAGGCTAAACATGATTCTTCCACTGCGATGGACTGGCACCCTGTCCACAGTGTACCCCACCTTGTGCCCTTGTGCCCTAAGTCTCCTGGGATAGGATCCAGGACCCCCGCGTCCCTGTGCGCAGGATAAAGCGGTATAGATGATGAGTGAGTGATTACAGAGTTAGCTAAAGGCTACCATGAAGCTCAGTGTCTCTGTCTAGCGACCACAACTTTTTGTGCCAAGGTTTAGGCAGCTGATTGAAATCGAACAAAAGATCCGAACTTTTCAGAATGCCGCAAGTCATGAGCTCATGGTTACTTAACAACGGCAGACGCCACAGAAGCCCAAGATCCGGAGCACTTTGGAAAGATCGAGAAAGCAGTATACTTCTTAGATGTGACATGAGAACGGCCCATAAAGGCACCATGTAACTTTATTTCAAAATAAGTTTGATATTCCAGTGGCAAAGTTGGAGCTGTTTAGGCTCACAAGCAGCAATTTGCATCTAATCTGTGCCATCACTTTTGCACTACCTTGGACGTATTTTAAATCTTTCTGACACTTGAATGAAAGTTGCTTTAAAGGTAGAGTTGCATCTGATTGTTGTAAAAGAGTGGCATTTTATTCCACTAGGTTTGAATGTATTTTGCCTTAACCCTGAATGTATGTAGTTTGTAAGTTAAAAGCAATATCATAAAAATAATTTGCTTATCAATGATCGTCCCGGACCTTTGACCTCGAATTGAAATTAGATTCGGACCTTTGAATATTAAGTTTAAGAACGCCTCGATTCTATCACAGGAGACTTGGATCTCAAGGCAGGGTACACCCTAGACGGTATAGGTTGTCACGCCATCCCAGTGCACGAATGCCCCAATTCACACACCCACACATTACAGGAAATTTGGGGACGCCAGTGCGGAGGAAACCCACCAAGCACGGGGAGAGCATCATGCATTATCATATCCAGATACTTCAGACTGAAGAGAATAGACAGCCCTCCACTTACAATTTGCTATAATGCTGTAATATATCATTTATTACACTTTAATTAAATAAATAAAACAGTCCTTATAATGTTCTCAATCAAACAACAAAGCTTAGTTGAATATCTAAAACAAATAGCACTGACTCTAAGCTCATTTAAAAATGTAACAAATGTGATTTGACCCGTTTTCATCGTGGACATAATTAAAAGTTTGAGCTGCAATAACGTCAGAAGGGTCTGTTCCTGTTGCGAGAGCTGATGATGCCGAGCATGGATAGGGCACTTGTTGCTGCTGTGACCAGACCTAACGCCCCGATAGCACGTGTTGCCTGAAAAGACAGAAGACAAAAAAAAAAAACAACGATCGTAACAAATTATTAAATGGAATGCCCTTAGGTGTACAGATATATTCATTTAATACATAAAGTATTCATCCTGCAATAATATTCACCACTCAAGCTTTTCCACAATTCGTAACCAACTATGTTTTAAATCGACTTAACACCAAATAGACCACTATATTTTAGTGAGAGGACAAATAGTAAAAAAATTAGAAGAAGAATTTCTAGGTTGTCTTCTTGGGGTTTCTACACTTTTTGTCCTCCATCCTTATGGTGAAGCATGGTAATAGTAGCATTATGTTGTCAGAACTGGGGAAGATGCTCAACATTGAGAACAATATGGATAGAGAAAAAGATTGGGCATTCTTAGCAGGAAATGTAAATGGTTCCTAGAGACTTACAAGAAATATGAACTTGGGCAGAGCTTCACCTTGCATCAGGACAACAATACTAATGATACTGATAATTCTACCCTGGAGTGGTTCAAGAACCTGAATGTGTAAGAATGGGCCGATCACAGCCTAGTCCTCCTTTCAAGACTTCCATTCCATTAAAAATTTTTTATCCAATCTGACATACCTCAAGAGTCAAAGGCAGGAAAATCAGGATCTTTAGAGTTAAGAGTTCAATATGTGGAAGGGTTCAAGGGGGTGAATATTTATGCAAGATAAGAATATAATCTCTGCTCTTATCTAGAACATTAATCTAATAACACACAGAAATGCCACAAGCTGGTAAACCTGCTCAGATACGCCTTCGCCATATCGCAGCAGGGTGACAAAGTGCTCGCAGTTGTTGCCCAGCAAGTCATATGACACCTCCTGACCAATCAGCATCTGCGCTTGTTCAATGATCTCAGACACGGGCAGAGGTGTGTGACTGCTGTCGTATTTGTTGTTGACACGGAACGAATCGCTCCCTATGACGTCCTTCAGGAGCTGCATGCGCACCACAGCCTTACGGGTGAACACTGACTTCACGCTAGACATGGCGTTTGTTTGACTCTCATCTGAGGAAAGAACAGACGTTACTTGCACTATACGTACATATATGTATATATATATATATATATATATAGCGAGAGAGGGAGAGTGTAATACTGTGTAATGCTGGTTGGGTCAGCTTACACACAAAACTATTGGCACCCTCACAAAAAGAGAATAACTGCTAATAACTACATTTAGAAAGACTTATATACTATTCCTCCTCCACGGGCTTCCGAGTGGCGCAGTGGTAAAGTGCTCGCCCTATCATCCGGATATTGCGAGTTCGATTCCTGGGTGATGCTGTTACCTCTCACAGCCGGAGGTCTGATTGGCCGAGCTCTCTCTGAGGGGAGGGATGAGAGGTACTTAGTGCTCCCACATTAATCGCGGCTCTACAGCCAATCAGGGGCATCAGTGAGCTCACGAAAGCTGGAAGGAGCAGATAGCACTGTCCTCTGAGTGTGTTACGCCGCCCTCCAACGATTCGTGAGCGAGTGGTTCGAAAGGATGTGGTTGGCTGGCGTCACGTGGTTCGGAGGAAACACGTGATAGTCTTCGCCCTCCTGGCTGAGTGGTAGTAGTAGCCTTAATGTGGGAGCCCCCTAGTGACGGGGAGGAATACGACTACATTAGGTAGAAATCGGGGGAAAAATCCAAAAAAACAACAACAACAACTATTCCTACTCCTTCAGCTCTTCTATACCAATAAACATATTTCAGTTTTATTAACAGGACGTTCTCCTTAATTCCAACCACCATTTTTTAAGTATAGTTCAAATCTGCAGATTAGCCACTCGTTCCTGTCAAACTTTCGGTCTTGGTCTTTCGGCTGCTCCCGGCAAGGGGTCGCCACAGTGGTCCATCCGGTCTGCACGTACAAGCTTGGCACAGGTTTTACACGCCGGATGCCCTTCCACACACAACCGTTCCATTTTTTCTGGGCTTGGGACCAGCACTGCATCCAGCGGCTGGGGTTTGGGCACTGGCTAGGAATCGAAACCGGGCCTTACGCATGTCAGGTTAAACACCTACCACTGAGCCACCAGTGGCTATTAAAAATAATAATAATAATAATAATAATAATAATAATAATAATAACAAAAATATTATTACATGTTGAGGGATTACATGTTATTATTATTATTATTATTATTATTATTATTATTACATGATGATGGATGACATAAGAATTTAAAACTTTTTTAACAAAGCCGATCCACCATGTCCACAGCCTTTTACAGGATAAAGCAAGTGATGAAGATCAGTGATTTCCACAGGGTGTCAAGAATTTTGCCACATTTTTAAATAAACACTATTACATATGATATTATACAGTACATGTTGTTGTTGTTGGTCTTTCGCTGCTCCCGGCCCAGTCCGCACATACAAGCTTGGCACAGGTTTTATACAGTATATAATAATAATAATTATTATTATTATCATTATTATTATATATTTTTTTACATTTAGTTATTTTTTATAATTATTTAGTCATTTTTAAACAAATTATTTAAAAAGACACAGTAGTTGACAGAATCAAAACATAACAATCATTCTATGGCAATAATTCAGTAGTTCAGTGGTGGGATTCTCGCCTGCCATGCAAAAGGCCCAGGTTCGAGTCCCAGCCAATGACGAAACTACAGGCACTAGATTCGCTGCTTGCCCCAAGCCCGGATAAAATGAGAGGGTTAATGTCAGGAAGGGCAACCGTTGTAAAACCTGTGCCAAATTGTTGTGCAGATCACTTGGTTCAGTGTGGAGTGCCAAAAGACTAACAACAACAACAACAACACCTTCCCACAGAGTGGGATTTGCAAGCCAGATGCGCTCACCGACTGGTGTAAGGTTGATGATATATCCGTCTCCCAGGTACATGGCCCAGTGCTGATATGCCGGTCGAAAGATTTCAATGAGGTCACCAGGCTGGGGTTCGCTGATAGTGTCTGGGTCACTAGTAGCCATCTGAAATATAATATCCTGTTCATTTTAAAACTGAAGAAAATATTGTGTCATTTTGTTCACAAATGGTTAATAAATAAAATAAAGAAAGAATGAAAGAAATTAAAGAAATAATTTAAACATAACACCTAACTGAATCATTCAGCATCATTGTGAAAACTTTATTACTTACAGTTTGGTTTGCGTTTGGCTGATTATCCGTCATCCCACAGCAAAACTGTACATATTCTATGGGGGAAAATATATATATTTATAACTAACTATATAATAATCTAATATATTTCTATAAGATTATTAGATAGTTAGTCTATATTGTTTAATGATTGCCTAATGCATTTGTTAAAGCGTCAGAGCAGAATGATCAAACAATCAAATAACCATGATGATGAAACAAAGATGAACACATTGATCTGATGTGGTGCCATCTTGCTCTCAGTGTGTTTTTTATCACTTTCAATACTGACACTTTGTAGCATTTTATCCATTTAAAGTTGCAAAGACAAACAACTCCACAAAACAAGTTAGTTATCAACCTGTTATAGCTGATGTAAATTTTCAACTCAATTCTGCCTGATTTTGCAATGTAATGCAATTTGATCCAATAGGGCTTTTGCATGTGACATTGGACCCGGTGTGAAATCAAGTCAGACTCCATTTGTCTGGCAATCTGTCTGCGAATTTACGATGCCATACAGTTGTTGTGCATAGGGCATGTGACAGCATACAAAGTCAAAAACCTTGAAGACAATATTATTAATTTTCTCACTGACTAAAAGGAATAATCCTGATAAATGATGAGCTGCTGTCAGTGACCACTGGCTCTTGTTTAATGACCCTTTTATCTTAGGTAACCTAATCATGAACTAAATGTAATATACGTGATGTATTGTGTTTTATGTGCTGTTTCCCGCAGCTTCAATTACGAATCACCTTCTAATTCCATGTTCTTTCCTGATTTTCATTTCTTTCTACACTGTAAAACAATACTGAAGGCATCCTACAGTAAATATGCAATAATCTCTTTTGAACAGTTGATATTGAGATGTGTCTGCTAGTCATGCTCTGTAAATTCTTCATAATGCATCTATTTTGAGGTTCTGTATGTTAACTGGTGATTTCTTAGGATGGTAACTCTAAATGAACTTCTTCTCTGCGGCAGAGGTAAGTTTCGGCCTTGCTTTTCTTTTTTTCCGGTCTTCATGAGGGCCACTTTCATCATGGTGCTTGATGGGTTTTGCTAATATATAAAATGTAAAAAAATCTTAGAATAATAACTGACTGTTATTGATGTTAATTAATTCCAGAATTCCATATTGTTCCATTTCATAATTGCGAAATCTCCATATTGTTCAAGAATGTAGAAAATAAATCACTAAACAAAAAACATTTTATGTAGGTAGATGTTCACTCAGTCACTCACTCATCGTCCGTACCGCTTTCTCCTGTATACAGGGCCGCGGGGGGCCTGGAGTCTATCCCAGGAGACTTAGGGCACAAGGCAGGGTACACCCTGGACAGGATGCCAATGCATCGCAGGGCACACACACACTGTACACACACTCACATGCTCATTCACACACTACAGGGAATTTGGGAATGCCAATTAATCTAATCTGCATGGTTTTGGATTGTGGGAGGAAACCGGAGTGTCTGGAGGAAACCCACCACGCATGGGGAGAACATGCAAACTCCACGCACACAGACCCCGAGGTGGGACTTGAACCCAGAACCTGGAGGTGCGAGGTGACAAAGTTACAATCAAATTTTTCTTCTTCAACTTTGCTTAACAGCAGTCCAACTTGGAATCTAATATTACTGCCAACATTCTTACTCATCATTCCAGCCTCTTTTTCTAGACCAGCCTTCCTATCAAACATCTCATTTTTAATCACATCAGTTTTTACCCTACGTGCTAAACAGCTAACTTCAGTGAAATCCATGGATGAAAAATTTAGCCAGAGATTCATCATTATTGGGTTCTGCGGTTGCAAAACATAAAGTAACAGCTTTACCTCTGGCTTTTATAAAGCACTGAAACTGGAGACTCCTTCTAGGAACATAAAATAAATTAACTGTTTTATTCACAGAAAACTCCACTTTATCACAGTATCAACCCTCAACTATTGAAGACCGTGTGGAAGCTGTTACTATAGAAACCATAATATATTATGAATTGGCATATTGTAACTACAGTAATACTTTATATATACCTTGTGTTTTCCACTAATATCAGAACTGCGTTCATAGAGAATCAATCAAAAACTAGATCCTGATATGGATACGGTATTAGTGAATAAGATGGTCTCTTGTGTGGCTGTGAAGAATGTTGGAGAATTGCTGGACCATGCAGACACACACACAATACAATAGGCACAGGAAGCCACAAAAGCCACAAAATAATGGAGAAACAAGTAGAAATGTACAATGAAAGTACAAAACTGTATGACATGTTAACATAGATCAGGTTTCTCGGTTCTTTCTATGATAATAAGAATGAACTTGTAGACAAATGAATGATTTTGTGTTAAATAATACAAGTAATAAATAATAAATAATAGTAAATAATATAAGTATTATGACTAACAGGAAATCGAAATCCTTGCTGGATTTTTTATTCTACGGAATTATCAGCTGAATTTATCTACAACATGCGTAACATGATGGTACTGTATTTTTTACCTTATTTATTAATATTATTTTTTTCTGATATTTTTTCCTAGGGGTGACTGAGGTTCAAAATTCATTTTTAACCAAATTCTTGAATCATAACGGCTTCGAAATATAAATAAAATAGTAATACTTACTCGATAGCAGGAATCATCCTTGTGCGAATCTCTGTTACACCTCCATTGGGGTCATATTACCGTAGGTTAAGTAAGAAAAAATACTGTATTTCCTCGATCTCAGAATCTTGGGTGCTCGATTGGGATAAAGCAGGCCAGTGAAACGTGAAGGGTTCAGCGGTGGCACCACGGGTAGGACTGAGCTATCTGTAGGCTGATCTCGCTGTGCTGTTGGCACTCTGACATGCCAGGGTCATTCTCAGGTCAAAGCGTGCATTGTGCTGGGCAGGATGGACTCTGCTGTAGCACACGGGTCACTGGGGGAGATGGCGTGTAGTCAGGGTCGGACATAGGGTGAAAATATCTAGACAGAAGGAAAGGCCTACAAGACATGCCTAAGCAATAGAACAAGATTTAAGGCTCTAGTTTGGGAATCAGAAGTCTGGGAGTTCAAGCTCCAATTGTGCTAAGCTGTTGGGCCCTTTAGCAAGGCCCCTAACCCTATCAGCTCCAGAGGTCCTGTATCATGGGCTCTCTGACCCCACCTTCCTAACAACCTGGACTATGAGAAAAGTTTGTAGTATGCTCTAATTTATTTGTGACATATTTGTATTGTATCCAGATAATGGTACTGTATAATTCGTTTTAGTTATATAGCAGGGTTAACAATGGTCTGCTTTACAGAAAAATAAGTAAGGAATGCATTTGAAACGTGTGAGGAAAAATATATAAATCATAATTAACATTGTCTCTGATGAGCAAGTAGAGGGTGATGGTGGCTACAAAGAGCCTCCCTGAGAACAACAGGAAGAAACCTTGAGGGAAACCCATCATCATTTGGGTGAACTCAGATAGCAGGGATGAATCTGCAGTCGTACTGTGTGTTAGAAGCCTGGAGGTTCAGTATAATAGGAGTGATATAACTGCTTTATCATTTTAGAAAGTCATTCAACATTTATTTTAAAGATCAGCTGATTTATATGTGGATGGATAAGATAGATAAAGTAACTTTACACTTCCAGATTTAAAAAAAAAGTCCACAATTTTATGATTGTCGTGCATTTATACTACTACTACTACTACTACTAATAATAATCTATACAAATAATAAACCTGTTAAGTTGGTGAGTCTGTACATTGGAGATATTTTTGCAGAAAATCTTTTTTTGGGGGCACGTAAGATGAGTAATAGAACACATAAGTATGGTTTTTGGAATTTTTCTCTGTCTGTTTGTTTGTGCTCGCATCACATTAAACAGACTGAACGAATTTTATTGGGGTTTTCACAGTTATATTTGTCCAAGCTTGAGGTAACATATAGGCTCGTTCCATTGCAAATGGCCCACGGGAAGAGAAGATATGCTACTTTGAAATGTAAAGGGAAAATGCCCTTACATCATAAAAAAAATTACCTTAAAAAAAATTATTAGTTGTACATTTTTAATATGTGCTTATGAATGTGCAATTAAATTCCACACAAATTAGGGCACATCTAGTAGTAATAATAATAATAATAATAATAATAATAATAGTTATAATAATACATTAATTGATTAATTCATTTTTTGAGTGGCTTGTCTTGCTCTCAAATGAGTAACAGGGTTCCTATTTTTTTTAAATAGAACTAGTAATCACGCAAAATGCAACTCTCTGCTGCTCCTCACGCTTCTCTAATGTTTTGCCCGTTGTGTGTGCTGTCGCTGTAGACACTTGGCAGTCTGATCTGGGATTTCAGTAGCTATGAGCTCAGCGTGACGTACCTGTTTTCGTTACTTTTACACACTTTTTCATGTTTTGGTTACATCAACCTATAAGATGCTTCGACTATGGGCTTGGCCTGACGTCCCCGGCGCCTGTGTGCTACCATTACCTGCGAAGTGAGCGTGCAGTCAACTCGATGCTGCTCCTCACACTGCTCCAATGTTTCAGCAGCTCTTAGTTCTGCCTGTTGTACCCTCTGCCTACTTTAAATTTGGTAAGGAATGCCTGTGACACGCCCACAGGATCGCTTTTAGGTGCCATTTTTCTCTTAAAAAACTGATGACTCTGCCCACTGTCACAAATGGTGAGGAACGCCTGTGACACGTCCACAGTGTGACAGAAAAGTTAATGTCGAAGCTGCCTATTGTTACTTACAGGGAGGAACCCCTGGGAATTTGCCTGTGACAGAACTCATAAGAGCTTGTAATCGCATGTGGACTACCTGTGCAAACACTGACTGGCCACCACCCAATGGGAGTGTTCAATTCCCATATCAGGGCTGTGTCCTGTGTGAGGAGTTTGCGTGTTCTCCCCGTGCTTCGTGGGTTTCCTCCGGGTAATCCGGGTTCCTCCCACAGTCCAATGACATGCAGATTAGGTGCTTCCAAATTGCCCATAATCTGTGAGTTTGTGTGTGTGTGTGTGCGCCCTGGGGTGGACAGTGCCCTGCCTCGTGCTCCAAGTCCCCTGGAACAGGCTTCAGGCCTCCTGCGACCATGTACAGGATAAGCAGTATATAAAAATGAATTCATGAATGAGAGAATTATCTTCAGTCTCTAATTTGGGTAACGGGTGTGTTTTCAAAATCACCTCATCATTCAGTAAAACACTGGATTTTCTTCTTCTCATGATGTTCAGGAAATTTGGATGATGATGATGATGATGATGGTGGTGCTTCCTGTTGAACATGTTTTTTTGTGTAATTTCAAATATTACCTTGTAACCTTTGATGGACAGCTTTTCAAGCACGAGATGTTCAAAATTCATAGAATAATTTAGAATTTTTTAAAAAAGTATTTAATGATGAGGTAATGTTTATGGAGGCAGCATGGTGGCTTAATGGTTAGCACTGTTGCCTTGCACCACCTCTGGTCTGTGTGCATACAGTTTGCGTTCTGCCTTGTGTTTTTTGGGTTTCCTATGGGTGCTCCGGTTTCCTCCCACAGTCCAGAGACATGTTTATTGGCCTTCCCAAATTGTGTGAGTGCTGAACGGAGGTCGTAAAAATGGGAATGAATACAATGGTCACCAATGGCCTCTATCTTCCCTAGTTGGATTACAGAGGTTACAAGATGAACGGATAGAAAGTTAGTTGCATTGTGCTCATGTGTTATACAAAACAGTACATTTAAACACAGTTAAATCAGTCATTATGTAGTTATAAAATAAAATAAAAATGTTTATGGTTATTTAAAATGCGTTAATCCTAGAATCCGAGGTACATGTGTGTCTTATTTTTGGTTAAACATTGCAAAATAATGAAGTAATAAACCGGCAGTTATTACAGTAGTCACTAGGTGGCAGCAGCTGCCGCGTTTATATACGTTCATCCCGTGTTGCTGCGATGTGTGCAATTTCTAAGTTATTTTATAAACAAACAGAGCCCGTCTTTAAACCTGGAGAACGAAATGAGTTGCTTTAATTGTCTCTTATACCGGAGGCTGTTTACTTCAGTGCTGTTGGTTCGCTCCCAAGCGCAGAGATTCCCCAACGGAAGTCATTAAAGCACGCAAAGATTTTTTTTTTCTCCGCCTGTTTTCAGGGTGTTGGTTTGCGATTGGCTAGAGCGCTGCCGCATTCTAAAACGGGATTGGCTAGGAGTTTGCATCGAGGACGGATTGGACGAATGGTTTATGTCTGGACCGTGGACTAGGGGCGGGCTTTGTGAAAATGTGATTGGGTTTTTGGAGGAGGAGTTGTCGCGAGAGTTCAAGCGGAAGTTAGGTAGACGGGATTTGGGCTCAGGGCTTTAGGTTTGGCCGGGGAACGCTGCGGAAGGTTTAGGATGACGGTGGGACGTGTTGTTTTCGGGTTAAACCTGATATGCAGGTGTGTGTAAATTTACCACACTGGTTGAATTAGAGCCCGAACTGGCCGAACCGTTTTCATGTTGTACGACTTGTTGTTGTTGTTGTTATTTTTATTGCGCGTGCGCGATCTCTTCCTGGCAACGACTTGCCCCGGTTTTGCCCCCAGGGTCACCGGCCACTGCGCGCTTTCCCGTCCGCATCAGGAGTTCGCAAAATGACCGGAGAGAAGATCCGCTCCCTCCGTAAGGACCACAAGCCGGGAAAGGACGAAGATCTGCTGGAGCCGGACGAGGAAGCGGCGACCGGCACGTTCACGTCGTCCAGCAGGACTAACGGCAAAGGCAAGAGCAACAAGATCTTCAGCAACCACAAGATCATCAAACCCGGGTCTCAGCACAGCCTCCATCACCACCACCACCACCATCATCATCACCAACAGCAACAACAGACTCACATCAACGCCAACACTACGAACGGCGTCTCCGCCCCGGAAACCGTCGACGATAAAAACAAGAACCCGATTATTCGAAGCGCCGACGATTTCCCGGTGCACGAGTGCGTGTTTAAAGGGGACGTGCGGCGGTTATCGTCGCTCATTCGCACTCAGAACATCGCACAGAAAGATCTCCATGGTGAGTCGGATCGCGTTTCTCATTCTAGGTTGGATAACGTTTAAAAAAAAATTTTTTTTTTTAATGTTTTGTTTGTCCATGCATGTCCCGGTATATATAAATAGGCGATTATTCGATTAATCGCGATTCAAACCATCAACGCATCCTCATGAGTGTCAGTCAAGTAGGCTTTTATTATCATTTAAACCATACAGTGGTACCTCAGCATACAAAATTAATCCGCACAATATTATTATTAAAAACGCATTTTCCCATAGGAAATAACGTAAATGCAGATAATCTGTTCAAGACATCCAAAGATATTAACAATTTCCACCACTATAATCATATTTTTGAATATTAAAACAATCAAAACATTTAGAAAAAGCATGTAAATGTGAAATAAATAGATAATAAACCTGGCAGCACGGTGGCGTAGTGGTTAGCACTGTTGCTCCGCACCTCAAGTTCGTGTTTCGAACGAGTTTGCATGTTCTCCCCGTGCTTGGTGCGTTTCCTCCCGCAGTCCAAAGATTAGACTGTTTGGCGTTGCCTGTAGTGCAGTGGCGACGGGTGCAATGTTTTTTTTTTTTTTTGGGGGGGAGGGGCGGGGGCGCAAACAAAGAAATTAAACTTTTAATACTTGCCTGTAAATAGGCATTTATCAGGTGATTAAGCATCATTACTACTGGTATAAAATAAAGGCCTGACTCGCATCGCATCCAGTCAGCAGCTCCGCTCGCCATAAGAAGTGCTGGAACAGACTCGTTTAGAATGGTCCAATCACATGAGCCCAAATCTTTTAAAAACAATATGATTTGCTAAGAGCAAAAGTGGGAGGGTTCAGGGCGCAGCTGCGCCCAAAGGATGATTTGATCCAATCAGAGCTCAGCCTCAAGTCATATGCTTTTCAAAGCTTTACGTGCCTGCATAGACACTTGTTTGTCCGGCGCCCCGTGTACACGAGCACAAATGAACGTAATACAGTTGAGATTTTTTAAAATTACAAATAAATTATATTAAGAAATACAGCGGAATATTGTGACTAAATGACTTTATTTCATTATTAAAATTAGTAAATATTATGTTAAATAATTACATGTTAAAGTAGCCTTCTTCTCTGCCTAACTTCTCTGCGCCCCTGCACCCCGTATTGACCGGCCGCCACTGCCGTAGTGTATGAATGTGTGTGTGAGAGAGACGTGCAATGGATTGGCACCCCGTCCAGGGAGTACACCCCCCCCCCCCCTTGTGTCCTAAGTCTCCTGGGATAGGCTTCAGGCCAACTGTGACCCTGAGTAAAGTGGTAAAGATGATGAGTGAGTGAGACATTAAATCTCATTTAATCTTAATTTACGATTCCTCGTGGCATCGACTGCTTTAAAACCGTAAAGTTGTCAATTTCTTCTTGCAAGTTCTTGGGACTCATGATGCTATGTCTTCAGCAAATCTTGCACAAAATGCAAAAAAACATAAAAAAAAAATTAAAAAAAGATGCTCGTGTCAGTCACTCGTACGCCAAGGCAAATTTCTTACACAGTTTCAGTTATTAATGTGAAAATTCGTGAGGCAGGCCGTATGCCGAGGTACTGCTGTATACGATTTAGTACTGTAGCAAACACGACACAATGCAATGTTGACCTCTGAAAAAGTTCTTGGCAATCAAAAAATAATAATAATTGCAGCAGTAAAATATTGTGCAAAAAAAAAAACAATTGGGTGGTTGGCGTGTGAAATTGCTACATTGTGTTCATTTGAGTGAGTGTGTGTGTGTGTTTATTAGTATTCTGCAGTACACAGATGTACAATTTCAGTAGTGATGAGGGAAGAAATCGGTTCGGTTATGAATCGTGATTCTTTTGCGCGCCGATTCACATATGACTTCAAAACTTAGTAATTTATTATGTTTGTAATAGAGAATCATCCTTGATCAGACGTGACCGATTAGCCTCAGATTATAATTGATTCTCTGCCGAATGCACAAGCTTTTATCTAATTAGTGACGAAATGCTCATGAAAATATTTAGGACATAATTATCACAATGTCCTAAATATCCCAATTCAATGTTCATTTGTTAGTTTTAGGTTTTGTTACAATTTTGCAAATAATTCACTTCTACCACACAGGATGCTGTGCCACCTGCAGGTGTGTGAATAGTTTAGAGAGCACCACCTGTAGGGTCACAGCGGAACTGCAACATTTTATCTCAAATGTAAACATCTATAAAATAAATAAATAAATAAATAAATATTTAATATTTATTTTAATGTGATAAATATTAATGTGATTCCAGTTGTTGTTTTGCCTCACAACACGAGTGAAAGTGTAAGCAGAGCGTGACATTATGATATAGTCGAGTCATGGTAGCGGCTTCTTTTATGATGTTTCTGCCTCTAACTCGTGTGTGAGAATCTAAACGTTGTCTATTGCTCATTAGTGACTCATTTCTCCTCTGTTTCAGGAAACACTCCTCTTCATCTGGCTGTAATGATGGGTCATAAAGGTAAGCAGAAACTCAGATGACCTGCATGTTGAACTGTTGAACTGCTTATACTGAGGATATAAAGGGTTTTCACGTCATCGTATTTAGATGGTAAAGAAGATAGAAATGAAAAACGGGTTTAACGCAGGATCGATTTATGAGAAGGGCTCATGATAAAATTGTTTGCATGAATCCTGAAAGAGTAGGAGGCGGCTAGGCCTTCTGGGTATGCGGTATAATAAAGGATGAGCATTAGAGAGATAATTCAGGGTTTTTTTTTTCCCCTTTTTTTTTCTTTCTCAAAGTCGGTCTTAAATCTAAATTGGTCTGCATGTAAGTATGATACAGTAGGTATTGGCGGTTCCTGTGTTGATTCTTGCATCATATAAACAATGGAAGCTTTGTCTTTGATAAGTTACTAATCAAATATAATATTGTTCCACATCCAGCATGACAATTTTAGTGTTTTTTTTTTTTTTTTTCCAAGTTCAATTACATTTCTATAGAGCTTTTCCAATGGTCATTGTTGCGAAGCAGCTTTACAGATTTAAAAAACAATTATAACAGTAAGTTCGAAAAAGTTTCAGAATGATCAGACCAAACCGAGGATGATGGTGTCAAGGAAAAAATCCCAGCAGGAAGAAACCCTGAGAGGACCCAGACTCAACAGGGAACCCGTCCTCATTTGGGTGAAATCAGATAGCAGGGATTGATCTGGAGTCATACTGTGTGTTAGGAGGCTGGAAGGTCAGTATAACATAAAGAGAGGTGTTTAAGTTAATATGGAGTCCAGTTCATTATTGGAGGCTCAAGTACAAAACTCTCAGCCCTAAACTATTGCTCGAGAGGAATGAACTAATGCATAAACTTAAACTTGAAAGTGTTTTGACCAATCCGAATTAAGTATGTAACCTTAGATTATGCGTATATAAATCTTTGTATGATGCTGTATCCGATCCTCATTGTACAGCTCTAATTAGGCCACTGTAATAGATGCAGCTCTTAGAAAATGAAACTAACCCAGACCAGATGAATGTCTGTTCCCTGCTCGTGCTCCTGCTTTTTATTCTCAGAGCGTGCAAGCTGTTTTTCTAACACATCCCCAATGCAAAACAAGGCTCTCGGGTTGATATATATTCTGCGTCGGTGAATAAAGGAGTTTTAGAATGCAGTAATTTATGTCTGAAGGGTTGTGTGTTTTCGTGACTGTGTTTTATCTTGTGTATATTTTATTCATGTATACGTCAGTTGTCTCCTGAGGCGAACTCCTTTTTTTTTTTCTTTTCCTTTTTTTCCTTTTTTTTTTCTCGAAGCATTCCTAGAGCGCTCGTATTGTGGCACCATCCGATGCCCAGTATAGATACTGTAAAAAATAAATAAAATAAAATCTTGCATTAGATATTGCTGTAGCAAACAGGGCAGTGGAAACTCTGAAAGTGGAAGCGGGTTAACGCCACGATCAGAAGGTTGTTGGTTCCAGAAAGCCACCTTACACAAGACCCTTACCTTGTCTGCTCTAGGGGCGCTAGAGCAGACAAAATAATATTTTATATTGCCAATGTGTAAATAATTAGGGGCACTGGTGACTCAGTGGTAGGTGTTTAACCTGCCATGCGAAAGCCAGTGCCCAAACCCCAGCCACTGGATGCAGTGCCAGTCCCAAGCTCGGATAAAATGGGAGGGTTGTGTCAGGAAGGGCATCCAGCTCGTAAAACCTGTGCCAAGCTTGTATGTGCGGACCGGATGGGCTGCTGTGGCGACCCCTTGCCGGGAGCAGCCGAAAGACCAACAACAACACAAATGTGTAAATAATTAGAGGCCCCCCAAGTGGAGATCATCTGGAGATCGCTAGTTCGATTCCCGGGTGATGCTGGGGCTTAGAGAGAGCTGACTGGCCGAGCTCTCTCAGCGGGCTGCAAGAGCTTACGCCAATGGAAGGATCGGATAGCGCTGTCCTGAGCAAGAAGTTCGGAAAGATGCGCTTGGCTGGCGCCCAACCCACGTGAACACGTAATAGTCTTCGGCCCTCTCTGACTGGAAGTAGTAGTCTTGATGTGGGAGCCCCCTAGTCACGGGTTGGAATTGGATCTGACTGAATTAGGGAGAGAATCAGAGAAACATCCAAACAACAACAACAAAAAAGTGTAAATAGTTTAAAGTGCATCACCAGTAGGATTATAGAGGAGCAGCAACATTTTACCAGCTCAAATGCAATGTATATCTAAATAATAATAAAATTAAAAAAGGAGTTTTGATGTCAAAATGAATCAGTGTACAAAAGAATTACGATACATAACTGAATCGTTTTTTGCAATGCATATGTGACGGATTAAGGCTTATGTGTTTTCTTCTTCAAATTATGGAATTGGATTACAATAGAATTGGACATTTGGGACTAAATGAAAGACTACAGATAGGCAGAAGGATCTTGACTGTTTTTCTTCGGCTAGGACTGTGCTTTCTGTAGGAATAAAGAATTTTTTTGTACAGATGCATTCTATTTTAGTAGTCGTTAACAAACGCACATGGATGTCTCATAAAGCTGTTTATGGCATTATGAATTTCAAACCAGCATTAACATACAGTATAAGCTTCTTGTCATTCCTTGACTATGGTGTTCGTATCATAACTGTTCTGTATCTTGGGTTTTCAGCTGTTGTGAAAATTAATTCAAGACCCTAGACGGCGGTTTGTCATGATAAATGATTCCGGTTTAATTTTTATTCCTGAACGACCACATATTAATAGTTTTTTGGGGCAGACGAGTATAAAAACCTCATAAATCCAGCATCCGGGGGAAATGCACCGAGCGCAGAGATGAGAAATGACGGGTCCTATAGCGGTGATGAAATATTGTTGTAACTGTGAGTCATATGACAGAAAATGGCTCCGGTTTCACATTCAGTTCAATACAGCTACATCATCAGGAAGAGCAAAAATCATGCAGATGTTGAACATCTGTTGTAGTTTAAGATATTGTGAAATCAGGCTTGAAATTAGTAGTTTGCCCAGAAATGTAATTACTGTTAGCTGGGAGTCTGAAACATGCTCATTTTCTTAATGTTGTTAACAGGAAGTGAAAATGCAGAGCTAGCAGTTGGCCCTCTCCTTAATGTGTTGTCCAGATGGCTAGCTCGTGACATACTACGAATGTCCAAACGTACTTCATAAAAGAGGCAAATGACAGTGGAAACAAATTACCACAGGCAAAAACATCAACATTTACCTCAGATTTGTCAGGAAAATGGCTTTATATGACTAAGAATCTAATATATTAAGCAGTATCACACAAGAGGCAGTGCTGTTGTGATGAATATCAGCACTGTCATTATGAACAAAAGGGACCAATTATTATTATCATTATTTTATTTAACCAGTTGTTTTGCTCCTCTAACACATTTCCTTATAGAACTAGCTGGCGACCGACAATTAATGTAACTAACAGCGGTGAATAGTAATTGTAAATTCTTACCGGTACAAAGAGAAACTTATTTTGCTTTAACTTCTATCCAGTTCCATGCGCATTGAATCCCAAATACCGCTAATTGGAAAGGTGGTTAAACCTCTTTGGAAAGGTGGTTAAATGGTAAAAAATAGTGTTTTTTGTGCTCTATATATTCGTTTAACCCAGCACTCTGAGATGTTGAACATCAGTGGTGTGTCGTGGTGGAAATAGATTTCTTTGTTTAATTGTGTGTGGCTTTCCTTCTTTTTTTTTTCCACTCGGCTTTCAAGATCATCTTTTGCGCAATAACTCAGAAGAAAGATGCCGAATGTTTGTAAGATTTATGTGGAATTATTATCGCAACCTGCAGATGATCTGATTAGATTTTGGAGTTGATCCAAACAAGGTCACGGCAAGGTCACAGCACGTCTTCGACTAGCTACAGCGTGTGCCGTCGATCCGCCTGTGCTCCTGTCTGTCTGTCTCGCTGTACGAGATTTGAGATTTTTGTTAAGATAATATTTCAAGAGTGGAATGTTTGTAGGATTTTTGTGGTGTTCTTGGTATCGTAACCAGCGGATGACTCGATTAGATTTTGGAACTGAGCCACACAGGGCTGACAAGGTGACTACAAGGGCAAACATCATATTTTTATTATTATTTTTCTTTCTTTCTGTTTTTCATTCAGGTTATGTTAATATTATTAACACGTTCGTGTACAGAAACGCCAAACGGTTAGATTAGATCGAAGTATATCTAAAAGACAGGTCTGGCGTACAAATTAGTCACAAGGACGAGTAGACACGTTGGTGGTGCTTCAACGCCACTTAGTGTCAAATTCGAGTTGTTTGACTGTCAAAGATTTTCTGTCAGGACCTCTTAGCTGTGACTTATCCTTGCTACCATGACATGACCTGAAGACCTTTTTAGAATTGATCCAAACGTGCTGGAGGTATATTTAGGAAGGGATATGTAAGCCATAGAAGTTGGTGAGAAGAAGCAGGTTTTGTTGATTCCCTTGGAACCGATGATTGATTGTGGCATAGTGATGAAAATCGTAGTCATATACATCATGTAAGCAGTTAAATCCATAACTCTCCAATCTTCTTGAAAGGAAAAGAGTGAAGATTTTGAAAGCTTACTGAGCACCCATCTATCTGCAGCCTCTATCCTCTGGTCCAGCAGCTCTGACGTGTTTTTGTGTGTGCGCGTGTGTGGTCCGAGTGCAAGTGTGTGTGTTTGCGTGTTTGAGAATGTCCAGTCAGTCTGCTCCTTGTTACGGAGATTATATCCGATAAACGCTGACATTATTACACAATCAAGCCTCTGGGATGGAAGTCAGACGTGGGAACGACTGGCTCCACATGACGGCTGCATTACCAGGCCTGAGCGAGCCCGATCCAAATCCGGAGTCTGTGCATTACACCCACACACACAAACATGCTTCACAGCTGGATGTGATTCTCTCAGGCTTGAAATTCCAGCACATGAAAATATGAATCCTGTCTTCTTTCAGTTTTCTAGACATGGCTCTTTAAGGACGTTTTTCAACCACAAAGGATAATTAACGATGACATCTACGATCATTGATTAAACGATCATTTACGAAATTTGTTAAAATTGTTCAAAATGTATTTAACATTTATGTTAGAAACAGGCTGTTTACATGCAGTGGCGTTTTGGCACTGTAGCGTAGTTGGTTCAAATCCAGCAGTACCTCCAGCTCAACATGTTAAGGCTCTGAGTTACTGGTCCTCAGCTCCACCAAGACTTTTGACCCTTTAAGCCTTTACATTACGAGGGGAATCCCGGACACTATTTTGTTTCAGAGCTGTTTTCCACTGTATTGGACTGTGGTTTTCCGAAATTAGGACGGTCCGTTTGTATCTGCGGAAATTTGTTACTTGGGTGTTTGTAAGTCGGGAACTGCATGTAATAAAAATTTTTTTAAAAAAGACTACATGTCAGTGTTGATACTGTGGCTGGACGCAATAAATAAATCAGTGTACGGAAAACGCTGGATTATGCTGCTGGAATAGGAAAGGAAATGCGCACCTGGTTATCATTAAATATCAATGATTCATCGGTTATTGATTGATGAACTGTTTGACGGGTGGTTAAGAAAAATGTGCAAAATTTGCAACCCTAATTATAATCAATACACAAAACACATTATCGCTTCTTGGCCCTCTAATGGTCATGACAACATTGTTGACGTCAAAGCATGAGGTTTGTACTGTAGGAGCTCAGCGGTGACTGTGTTGTTTTCTTAGCTCTATAGTGAATAAATGTTCATTATACTGCAGGCCCCAGAGGTCCAGAAGCCCTTTGGTAATCAACTACTGTATAAACTCTATTATAGAGACTGACAGGGGTTTGGCTATGAGCGAGAGAGAGAGAGAGAGAGAGAACGGGAAGTGAGGAAATCAAGAAAAAACATTGCTTACAAGCAGTAAAGTTTCCCAACATAATAAAAAAAAACCCAGATTTCATTCATCTTCTACAGTCTGCTTCTCACTAATGAACGGGTTTCGTTATGTTCACTTATGAGTGGGTATGTTAGAAGACCACACCGTGACTTTATTCCATCATGCAACAAGGTCATATTTAGGCGAAGATTTATTTTATTTATTTTTTTTGGTGACTTCTGTCAGCACAGCATCCTGTTTGGAGCAAATTATTTGCTACGTTTGTTTAGAATTGGAACAAAATTGTAAAAAAAAAAATTTATTGAATTGGGAAAAATCAATGTAATTGTGATATGTTGCCTGGCCTGATGATTCCCATTCCTACTAATTATGTTGTAATCTGTTAAGTGCCTGCATTCATTATTAGATGTGTACAATTGATATTTTTTAATATATCCAATAACGAAAACAAATATTCTCATACACACGTGGAGAAAATTGTTGGTACCCTTCGGTCAATGAAAGAAAAACTCACAATGGTCACATAAGTAACTTTAATCTGACAAAAGTAATAATTAAAAAATATTCTATGATTGTTAACCAATGAAGGTCAGACATTGCTTTTCAACCGTGCTTCAACAGAATTATTTAAAAAAATAAACTCATGGAACAGGCCTGGACAAAAATGATGGTACCCCTAGAAAATACTGAAAATAATGTGACCAAAGGGACATGTTAATTCAAGGTGTGTCCACTAATTAGCATCACAGGTGTCTACAATCTTGTAATCAGTCAGTGGGCCTATATATAGGGCTCCAGGTAGTCACTGTGTTGTTTGGTGACATGATATGTACCACACTCAACATGGACCAGAGGAAGCGAAGGAAAGAGTTGTCTCAGGAGATTCGAAAGAAAATTATAGACAAGCATGTTAAAGGTAAAGGCTATAAGACCATTTCCAAGCAGCTAGATGTTCCTGTGACTACAGTTGCACATATTATTCAGAAATTTAAGATCCATGGGACTGTAGCCGACCTCCCTGGACGTGGCCGCAGGAGGAAAATTGATGACAAATCAAAGAGACGGATAATCCGAATGGTAACAAAAGAGCCCAGAAAGACTTCTAAAGAGATCCAAGGTGAACTTCATGCTCAAGGAACATCAGTGTCAGATCACACCATCCGTCGTTGTTTGAGCCAAAGTGGACTACATGGGAGACGACCAAGGAGGACACCATTGTTGAAAACAAATCATAAAAAAGCCAGACTGTTGACAAGCCACAAAGCTTCTGGGAGAATGTCCTATGGACAGATGAGACAAAAATAGAACTTTTTGCCAAGGCACATCAGCTCTATGTTCACAGACGGAAAAATGAAGCATATGAAGAAAAGAACACTGTCCCTACTGTGAAACATGGAGGAGGCTCTGTTATGTTCTGGGGCTGCTTTGCTGCATCTGGCACAGGGTGTCTTGAATCTGTGCAGGGTACAATGAAATCTCAAGACTATCAAGGGATTCTAGAGAGAAATGTGCTGGCCAGTGTCAGAAAGCTGGGTCTCAGTCGCAGGTCATGGGTCTTGCAACAGGACAATGAGCCCAAAACACACAGCTAAAAACACCCAAGAATGGCTAAGAGGAAAACATTGGACTATTCTAAAGTGGCCTTCTATGAGCCCTGACCTCAATCCTATTGAGCATCTTTGGAAGGAGCTGAAACATGCTGTCTGGAAAAGGCACCCTTCAAACCGGAAACAAGTGGAGCAGCTTGCTCATGAGGAGTGGGCCAAAATACCTGCAGAGAGGTGCAGAAGTCTCATTGACAGTTACAGGAATCGTTTGATTGCAGTGATTGCCTCAAAAGGTTGTGCAACAAACTATTAAGTTAGGGGTACCATCATTTTTGTCCAGGCCTGTTCCATGAGTTTATTTTTTTAAAATAATTCTGTTGAAGCATGGTTGAAAAGCAATGTCTGACTTTCATTGATTAACATTCATAGAATTCTTATTTATTATTACTTTTGTAAGATTAAAGTTATTTATGTGACCATTGTGAGTTTTTCTTTCATTGACCGAAGGGTACCAACAATTTTGTCCACGTGTGTAAATAAAACTAGGCGGATTTTAAACGCATGATTTCAACTTTTTTTAAAAATGTTTCATACAGAAACGAAGTCAAAGTAGCTGTCCTGAAAATTCCTGAACAGTACCCATAAACCCATCTGACGAAAACAAAAAAAGTTGTACTTAACAGGTCGACTTCAGTGCTGGTTCCAGAACAAAACTTGGTTCAATGCTGTTTCATAACGTTAAAAATATCTATTTAAAACAGGGTGGGTTCACTTTTTCTATTTCAACTCTTCAGGTTTATGTCTCAGCAACTTGGCATTTTTCCACTCCAAGCATTTTTAGAACATAAAACAAATCCACCCTTTTACCTCGACTCAGAGTCGTCAGTTGTTGAGTTCACACTTTACACATTAACCCTATTAAAGCGTGTCAAATTTATGGCTGTCGGAATATGGGAACGACATCGCAAAACTCATCAAATGCTTATTATTATTATTATTATTATTATTATTATTGGTCATAGAAACAACCAAAAACAAACAAAAAAACATGGACATGTACCCAAAGAATTAAATATCCAGTTAATATTTATTTATAAGTTTATCTCGGGCCTAACCTCGAGGCAGTGCCGTCAGTCTGCATGTTTTATTCTTCACTATTAAATCCTGCATGTTAAACATGTTAATCGCGGTCATCAATTATGGACGCAAACGAGTTCAGCTTTAAATAAACCTGGTGTGTTCAGCAGGGAATGGACGACTCGGGTTTTCTGCATGACTGCATGTCACTTCATGTCTGTTATAATATAATCTGTTATATTAGTGTGTGATATTTATATTTATAAAGATATTTTCGTTGTACTGTTAACTTCTGAGCCGGCTCAGAAGGTTATTAAACGGGCCGCTGAGAACCGAATGAGAGACATTTCTTGGCAGTGTCGTTGTTATTGTCATATTGCTGAGTGGTTCAATTTATAGATCTGATTGGTCAGGAGTTTCTGTAACAGCAGTATGATTGTTAATATTCAAATAACAGGTTTATATAATAAAACATTCCGTTTATTACGCTTCAGATCGACTTGTATGACCGGACGCTCCATTTTACTGTAACTAATGACCATGCATTTTGTTATTTAAAGGTCCCGTATTTTACTAATTCTTTAACAAGTTAACACGGGTCTCAAAGCTCCTACAAAGCGGTGTGTTACCGGTCTAGCTGAAATAGCTCTCTGATAATGCACTTTTTCATACCTCAATATCCTTTTATTTCACTCCTCCTCTAAATGTGCTGTTTCAGTGTTTCTATAAATGAGCTACTGCTGAACCACGCCCTTTCACGCCTAAATTGTAAATAAAAAAAAAAAAAGTGCTATACAAAAATAAATAAATTGAAATAGAAATTTCAGAAAAGAGCAGAGCTGAGCAACACACCAATAGGATGGCTATCACCTTATATGAGGTCACAATAGGGGGGAAATCTAACTGGCCTGTTTAAACAAAATAAAAAAAGGAATGTATCATTTTAGACATTTATTCTAGATGTTTAATGCTAAAAAAAAATGACAAACAAAATTTTGTATATTTGTATAGAAAAATATATGAATGCTGGTAATGTTTTTGTAATCAAAAGTTTATCAAACGGTTACAGACGTAAAGAGTCTAAGAGTCTCTAGTTGGAGACTCTGTAAAACACGGTACATTTTCCAGCGCAGGAAAACCTTTAGAGTGCACAACTTTCTGTTTTTTTGTTTTTTTTCTGTAAAATGAGCAGCTGCTTTCTGGCCTTAGAGGAAAAACAGAGCTTGGAGAGAGAGGATGTGCTTGTTTACAGGAAATAGCTTGTCTCATGGATGTTCCTCAACATTAAAGACATCTATTAATGGACTGAAGGCATGATGCAGTGTATGTTGGGGTATTTTTGTGCTTTTTTATAAACCACTTTATGATGTGCCATTGTGGGAAAATCACCCACGTTCTGGGTTTTAGCTCACAGTAGCTTTGGGCTGCATCACACCATCCAGTCGTTGATGTTTTTCTTTAACGTCATTCCCGACCTGAGCGTTCGATATGTTATTAGAGTTGGTGTGGTGCAAAGTCAGCGTGAGCTGTTAATTCCTCGTTGCATTTTATCGTGTGTTGCGGGTCACCCCTTTAGCTGCTTGGAATTGCTTAAATATTTTTCCTCTAGTATGTGGACCAAAAGCCACAAAGGAGTAAAATTGGAAGCCTTGTGTTTTTTGAGAAAATGCCCCATGTGTAACTTCCCACTTTTCAAACCATGGAATGTAAACAAAACCTTCCACTTGGATTTATTACAACAAAAGTAAGCGTAGTATTAATAAATCCTGCCTTTTCTCCGTCTTGTCGAGCCTCAAACCCGATCTCATCACGGCGCGGTGGTTCGGGTACCAGGCGAGGGCTTCATTAGTCGGATAAATTCCCTAGAGAGTTGAAGTCTTTAATACAAAATTAGAGCTGTTCCTTTGTGCCTCCAGCGTCAGAGTGATGTTAAATTAAGCCGGGGCCTCTTTTTCTTGGTGTGTGTTCGGGGATTGAACAGGACAGAACGGCCCTGGGAGCTTGTGTCACTTCATATGATTGTTTTTTGTTTGTGATTTCTACACTAAATCGTAGCTTGATTTAAAAAATAATAATAATAAAAATATTCCAAGAGAAATGCTGCTTGTATTTATATTCTCTCTCTTTTTTTTTTTTCTTTCTGTGTCTCTTTTTTCCAGAATGTGCTCATCTCCTGTTGGCCCACAATGCACCAGTGAAAGTGAAAAACGCTCAGGGATGGAGTCCTCTCGCCGAAGCCATCAGTTACGGAGACCGTCAAATGAGTACGTCTTAGCTTGTTCCAAAACGTGCCTCAGACATGACATCATGAAAAAGAAAAGCATACAGAATATCATGAAAATATTCATAGAGCCATTCGAAAGTAATCATCATTATCCCTGACCTTCCAATACCCCACACTATTTGCTTTTCCATGCCTTTTTCATAATGTCAACACATTTTGCCTTGGCTCTGCACTGGCACTTTGTTTCCGTGGCATAACTAATGGCGTCAGAGCCATGGCAAGCCACAATTTTGAAATTTGAAACTTTGAAATGTTTTTATAGCAAAAATTGTAAAATAGGAACTGTAACTCTAGACAGTGTCAATTGATTAAACAGGACTTTTTTTTTCCCCAATGATGTAACTAAAAGTAGCTTCAGATTACCCACACGGTCATGCTAACAGGCACCACATCCCTCCTATCACTCGTAGTTTCTTTCTTGTTGGGTTATCCCTATTGATATTATGATTGAATGTGGGCGTGGCCTGTTCAGGTATACTACTAGATTTTAGTAGTAGGTGTACATAGCAGGACTGAGCGATTAATCAAATGTTCCATTCAGCTGCTAGTTTGGTTTCCAGTGATTATTATAAAAAATAAATAAAAAGTTAATGGGGACTAAACTATTATGTTGAAATCTGTTTCACAATGAGTTGCTCCGTGTTCAGTGCGTCAGTGTGCATGTCACCTGTGGATTAACTTGTTTTGGCCATCTACATTTATGGCATTTGGTAGACGCACTTGTCTACATTTTTATATTGTACGTCTGAGCCCAACAGGAACACCTTGGTGGTGGGGTTTGAACCAGGAACCTTCTGGACCATAGTCCAATGCCTTAGTCCAATGCATAGTCTTAACTATTGATGCCCTTATAGCCGTCATAGTTTCGGGGCTCGTTCCTTATATTTGCCCGTTCGCAAACTCTTTCTTGCATGCTCACAATCTGTATGTTTGCTCACTCAACCACTCTCTTTCCCGGCGTTGCTCTGTTAACGCTAGATAACAAAAACCTAATCTCACTTAGGGTTGCCAGATCATCCTGAATCCGTAGCACACACTGATTTAAGAACAGGCCAAATACTATCAATCCAAAAACTCACTGGATTATTTAATTATATACGGACATCCTTTGTTCTGATAAAATTGCCCTTTTTATAATCTGCCCAAAATACTTTTTTCATGATACAAATAAAAAAAAATGCATATTAAATAGTTAGTTTAAATTCCATACATTCCATACAATTCTACAAGTAGAATTATATTTTTCTCCCTTTTTCTCACTAATCCAAAAAAATTACAGTAAAACCTTGAGCGTAATTCGTTGCTTGTAATCCAAAGCACTCGTATATCAAAGTAATAAGAAACCCATAAGAAATAATGGATACTCCAATGATTCGTCCCACAACCCAAATATATTCATATAAAATAATTAATTCAAAATATATAGTAAAAATAAAACAAATTGTTGTTGCAGTACAGTTACTAATGATCAGTCACTACACTCGGATACAAAATTAAAAAAAATGCTTCACAAGTGTGCACACACACCTGGTCACAGAGTTATAGGAAACAGTACACGCGTGCATGGATGTTGACTATATGAGTGACGCAGACGCACTGAGACTGGGAGTTGATTACCTACAATCCCACAGTGCGAGAAAGAAGAACCATTGGCTCAGTTGTGATCATGTGACGTTCGGCAGACAAAGCGTATACGTTTTGCTCGTTGCGCAAAACCTTGCTAGTCTTTTGCTCATCTTGCAAAACACTAACACATGATGTTACTCGCAATCCAAGGTTTCACTGCATTTGGTCTATGACTCAGAAACCGTCGTACAATCTAAACTGCACGTTTCTGTAAACGTGCACTAAAGATCTAAACTTACTCTCGTTTCTAGATTTCTTTTAGTCGACTTAAGTTTTAAATTTAAGAACGTTCACTTTTTAAAGTTCAACAAAAGCATTCTCTTTCCCAAGTAGATGAATAATCATGTTTAATAAGCGTGATTATGATTTTCGATATAATCAGCCAGCACTAATATGGAGCTTTTAAAGCTTATTACGTTTTTTCATCGACACTTTCAATTAGTATAGAATTATCAACATTTTGGTTTATATTGAACCGGTGTCTTTGTCACAAGATGTAAATGTGCTGTAGGTTTCTGGTTTCATGTTGCTGATGTGCTTTAACTCGAGCTCCTGTCTTCAAGTCAGGTAGAGTCTCACAGAACACTGTAATGTTCGCTTTGTTTGTTATACCACGTGTAGGCATGACTGTCAGATTCTCTTAGTTTTGACTGAGATTAAAGCCGTCGACACACCTGGCTTCGTTTGGGTTACGCGGCGCCATTATAACAGCCTTGTTGTGTCTGGTGCTGAATAGGGAATGTGATGAATGTTTTCAAAGGATGGCTTTATATGATGGACAAACCAACACAGGGTTTAGAAACACTCCTGTTCTTCCTGATTAGGTTTCTAAGCTGATCGAGTTCAGGTGATATCGTGCAGCTGTTTTATGAAAATGATGCAACTTTTCTTTTCTTTTACGCAATAGAGTGCCTGGTTGCGTATAACCAGTAGGCATTGATAACACACACACACGCACACAAAAACAAGCATGCGTACACACACTGGGAGAGGGTAGAACTCAGTGTTCATGTCTTCTCAGAACAGAGGAGTCTTCAGGTGGTTCCTGAGGTTTATGAGAAAAGTTCATTCAAATAAAAACCCATAAAATACATAAACACACACATAAATTCAAATGCGACCTTAAATCAATTAGTTTCAGTACTTCTTCATTTAACAGGGATAGGAATTGATCAATATAGCAAAAAAAAATATTTATATAGTTATACAATGTATGTACTCATAATGACAGATATACTGTATACATTTTGTTTTATTTATTAATTTGAATGCATTTTTTTAATTTATTTTTATTATGGAAAATGGAAGCTATTATTGAAGCCATGTTATACAGTATCGTTCAGCTCAGTTCACATTCATTAAAATGAACTAGTTCATCATCAGAATTTTGATTCGTGATAATAATAATCATTTTGTTCATAAGTTTTGTTGAACGAGCTGCTCTGTTCAGTACAAAGCCGTTCTTTCAGTAGAACCTCCATCTACCCACTTCCACTGGACATGATTGCAAAAAAAAAAAAAAAGGCTTACTGGAAGTGTGTACCATGTAACCCCGTACATCCCGCGCACAGTGGTTTACTTCACCACAGAAATCTGATTAACACGTGATTGGTTACGTCTCTGACTAAAGAGATTTGGTCATTTCTTTCTTCAGCTCACAGAACATTAGCGTGGCACGTCTGATTCTTGAAAATTGACGAATAATTTAATTACTGACATTATTTATTATACCAGGTAATTTCCAGGAACTTCCCAGGAAAAAAAAAAAACAATTAAATAAAAAAATTATATATAAAGCTTTTTTAAAGGCGATTTCAAATGAAAAATTGTAATCATTGGCAAACCTGCAAACTGCTGTGGTTTAAGAGCAATGAAAGACTTAAGGGCATCTCGTTACTGCGAAATCATGAACATTAAGGTGTTGACCTTGGTAGGACACATCAGACCTCCTCAGTGTTGATTATTTTCCCATAACAGGGCGCCTTTCTTTGTTTACTTCCTTACACAATCGATAACCATAGTGACACGCCGCGAGACTTATCGCAGGGATGAGTTACTAGCGTTTGCTCCAGTTTTGTGTCACATGTGACGATGAATTAGAATATGATTTATTTATTTATTTATTTTTCATAATAAATGAATCAGGATTGTTGCATTCATCAAGAGACCATGTATTGGCTTTAACCTGTAAACAAAACAGTGAATGATGTCGCTCCTTATTGCCAGACATTATTAGCATCTCGAGACGTCTAGTCCTTTCAGCTAATTGCTGGAGGGTGGAAATTCCCCTTGGCCACTTGGTTATGAGATGAAAAGGAATTTATTAGGTGTGTGTGTGTGTGTGTGTGCGCGCGCGCACGTGTGTGCTGTGCCTCATCGGCCCTCCCTACAGCCAGCAGCATCTGCGCTTTGATCAGGTCCATAAGCTCTGCTTTACAGGCTCCCGTTCTGCACACCGCTGGTAGCAGCATTAAAGGTTAAAGCAAATAAGAAACCCAGCAGTCCTTGTTTTTTTTGTTTTTGATGCTGGTTTAGTTTACACAAATTAAAGCAGTCCCCCCCTCCCGCCCCCAAGGTTGGATCAGGATGGGAACTTCCATCCGATTTGAATAGAGGGATTTTTATTATTATTTTTTTTAAATATTGACTTCCTAGATTTAAACAAAGCAGACAATAAGCAGACGGATCTGCAAACCGGCTGGTTCAGTCGTTTTGCAATTTCGTGATACAAAAACAGGGAAGTGCATGTATACAAGTTCAAAAACATGCTCTTTTCTTTTCACTAGAGGACAAGTTAATCCCGGACGGCCAATCCGGCAAACCAGTTCGGCTATTAAAATAGAGTTCAGTCTGCTCGGGTGCAGCGTTTTGGAGAGCTTTGATTGTGCACGATCACACCGGTGTCGCTAAGGGTGGGGCGGTGAATATCTCGATAGGGAGATGTTATACTGTAATACTGATAACATTATTCATGGTGGCGTAGATAAGGATGTTGCAAATGTGTTGCTACCTGATATAAGGCTCAACTTGACATTAGATGATTGATTAAGGAAATGTATTGTTTTCTTATAACTGTACTAAATATTTAAATACAGAAAACCCAGTGGACATGCTCTTATCTATCAATCAATCAACATTTATTTATATAGCACCTTACAGCAACCTAAGTTGAACCAAAGTGCTTCAGAGCATTAAAATAAATGACTGAACTTGGCCTATATACAATAAAATAGCAATAAAATACAGGTAGTCCTCAACTTACGAACATTCGAGTTATGAATTTCCGCAGATACGAACGTGGCTCTACTTCCGGTTCGATCACAGAGGTAGATATATATATATAGACACTGCAGTGTACCAGATACCAATATTTCCAATTATATACAATATTTTCATTTAAGTCGCATTCACAGTGGAAAATTGTAATATTGTGGATTCTTTCTAATCCATAACGAACAATAGACTTTCAAATTCAGTTTATTTGTCTAGGATTTTGTCGAGCAGCCATGCAGTACCCTGTGAATCAACTGTTTCTGTAGAAAATTTAATAATTCAGTAGTTCTGTTGTATAAAATATGTAGACCATGCTGCGAGGTGTTTTTTGTACCTTGTACACAGCTTATTGAAGCACATCCACAAACTGGACCTAAACCGTACACATGGGGGCCAAAAGGCAGAGTTATCGCTTCTAATCAGTGAGCATCTCGCATGTTCTTTCACTTTTGCGCTTCACTTCCCCGGAGCAAAACTCTAAGCGCTACCGTACACATGAACGTTTATTTATTTATTTATTTTTCTCAGCGTCACCCTGCGCTCTACCTCAGAACCCTGACCGCATTAGAGGCGAGATCACAAGAGCGTTTTTTGTATGATCGTTAAGTGCATTCGATCTACGTTTATTTGATTGTATTCGTTTAAGCATGGATGGTCTTAAATATGAGGTTTCATGAGAATAAAACTAAAATGCTAGTGCTTGGACACAGTGAACCCTGTGCTGACCATTTCATAGAAACTTGTTGCCTTAAAATATGCAAAACCAACTATTAGAAACCTGGGTGTTTTTTTCTGGACAGTGATTTTAAACTGGATTAAATTAAGCAAATTCATTCTGTAATTTAAATTAGCTTTAGTTATTTATTCAGCATGCTATTTTCCAAGATCAAGCCCTTTTAACCAAATGAAAGAAGAAAAAAAAAAAGATCTTGAAAAATGTATACATGCTTTTATTTGGTATCCATGCTTTTAATGGTTAAGGCTAAGGATTAATTATTATAAGGTCGTCCTGTGCAGTTCAGCGTGAGGTTCAAGATCTTGTCAATACCCTGGAAAGCCCTGAATGATCTAGCACCACCATATATTTCTGACATTGTGAAGCCATATGGTCTCTTAGGTCTGGTGATCTGATTTCATAGTTTCAAAGTCTAGGTTGAAGCGCTGGTATTTTTAAATCACACGTCAAGACCTTTTGGCATTTGATACAATGTGAGGACTAAGTGACATACTCTTTCCTCTATTTTTATATTCATTCATTAATTAATACATTTATTGTTTTAATAGCAAGGCGGCTCTGAAATTCGTTTCCCGGCCAGGTTCAATTCCAGTCTCTGTGTGCATGGAGTTTGCACTTTCTTCGCATGCTTAGTGGGTTTTCTCCGGGTTCTTCGGTTTCCTCCCACAGTCCAAGGACATGCAGAGGCTAATTGGCGTTCCCAAATTGGCCTGTCCAGGGTGTACCCCGCCTCGTGCCCTAAGTCTCCTAGGATAGGTTCCAGGCCCCCATGAGTAAAAAGCACCATCGAGGCGTCTTCCTATACGGACACAGCGTTGGAAATCCCGACTCTTGGGTTAGAATTTCCAGTCAGAAGTTATAGTACAGTTATGAATTTAATCATGTAATGTAATTTATTCTGGAATATCGATAACATTATTCTATAAGAGCATTTTCCTTAAATGATAACAACGTCCGCAGATTTTTACCCTTCAGATGCTTCTGGCTGAAATTTCCAATTTCTTGTCCTTCCTATCTGACCTGGCCTCATTCTTCCCTCTCCATAAGCTTCAATAAACCTGATACATGAAATGTAGGGAAACTTGATGCGCAGATATGGGAATTCTGATCAATAATCTCTTCTCTCGATGCTGTCTAATATGGTAGTGTAGTAATTCTAGATTAACTCCAGACATCTTGGCTCGCCAGTCGGGCAACGGACAATTTCTCAAGCCTTATGATGTTAACACTGAATGTCACTGGTTAAACAGCATAATGTAGACAGAGTTGCCTTTTAATATTTGAAAAAATATTTTACATCAATGCAAATATTCAGCTATCGAATGTTTGTGTTAAAAACAATCCTTCAAACAAAAAAACCCTCAAGCTTTACCACATGTAAATTCTGCGAAGCATTGGGGACACATGGGAAACGGTGTCCGTCGTCCGTCATCGTCAGGCTCCTGTGAAAGCTTTAATGGGAATTCGAACAAACCTTCTCAGAACCTTTGTTCAGTGAGCAGGTGACACACTTTCCTTGGAAGACTTTTTTTTTATTAAAAAAAAATGTATTATTAAAACTCGAAAAACAAAAACAGGTTAATCTTTTGTTCTGAGAAAGTCACATGTTCATTTTATTAAAAGTGTCAAACATTCAAACACTTTCTCAGAAATGAACACACACGTAATGTTTAATCACACTGAGAGAGCCGTTAAGAAAACCTATGTGTATTTCTTCTCATTTTCACGAAGGACACTAATAATTATGAAGACACTAATAATTATAACAGATTTTTTCGGGCACTGAAAATGAGTCGGCTCGTTTCTTGTCGTGTGATGACGCTCACCTCCACTGTAATGTCTGAGTCAGTTTTCCTGAGTGCCAGTCTTTTTTTACATGGGAAAACATGGATGCTCTTATTTGCTATGTCTGTTCTCTGAATTTGATGAACATTTGAGGGAAGACCTGCATACTATGACTGTGTGCTGCCGTATTGTTTTGATTCCAGGTGTGTTTAAGGGCTTGGGCTCGCAGATGTTTCCTGACTTGATATTCTGAGTTAAACGGTGATTCATTCCATTCTGCTCCACCCCGTCAAAAGTCATGTTTTTCTTCATTGTCAGTACAGTAGATTGCACTGTAGGAGTGTTGGTCAGGCTTTAATATTGTTAATGTTCCTACGTAAGCTCCTGCCAAGTATTCTGATTGAAAGAGAGGCTTTCCATGAGAGGTGATAATGGACCGTAGTAGAAATAGGGGATGTTTACTCTTCATCACAGGTGTTCTAACAGCTGTAATTAAACTAACTGTCGGTCGCAGCATGGGTGAAATGAGTTCTATACAGTCACAGTACCGAGGAAAGAGCAGCTGCCTGCCAAAATCTGCATTCAAAACAAGGGATAAACGTATTATTAGCAAGAAAACATATCTGATAACGTTATGTCATCTTAAATAACACTTAGTAATCATGAAGTCATTCCGAATCGCCTCTGAACTGCCCGTGGTTCTGTTCATGACTAACTAGCATCTAACACAAGGCTGAATCCCAAATCCCTCTCTAATCCCTGATCATACCAACTAGCATACACGCGTGGACAAAATTGTTGGTACCCTTCGGTCAATGAAAGAAAAACTCACAATGCTCACAGAAATAACTTTAATCTGACAAAAGTAATAATTAAAAAATATTCTATGAATGTTAACCAATGAAGGTCAGACATTGCTTTTCAACCATGCTTCAATAGAATTATTTAAAAAAATAAACTCATGGAACAGGCCTGGACAAAAATGATGGTACCCCTAGAAAATACTGAAAATAATGTGACCAAAGGGACATGTTAATTCAAGGTGTGTCCACTAATTAGCATCACAGGTGTCTACAATCTTGTAATCAGTCAGTGAGCCTATATATAGGGCTCCAGGTAGTCACTGTGTTGTTTGGTGACATGGTATGTACCACACTCAACATGGACCAGAGGAAGCGAAGGAAAGAGTTGTCTCAGGAGATTCGAAAGAAAATTATAGACAAGCATGTTAAAGGTAAAGGCTATAAGACCATTTCCAAGCAGCTAGATGTTCCTGTGACTACAGTTGCACATATTATTCAGAAATTTAAGATCCATGGGACTGTAGCCGACCTCCCTGGACGTGGCCGCAGGAGGAAAATTGATGACAAATCAAAGAGACGGATAATCCGAATGGTAACAAAAGAGCCCAGAAAGACTTCTAAAGAGATCCAAGGTGAACTTCATGCTCAAGGAACATCAGTGTCAGATCGCACCATCCGTCGTTGTTTGAGCCAAAGTGGACTACATGGGAGACGACCAAGGAGGACACCATTGTTGAAAACAAATCATAAAAAAGCAAGACTGGAATTTGCCAAGCTACATGTTGGCAAGCCACAAAGCTTCTGGGAGAATCTCCTATGGACAGATGAGACAAAAATTGAACTTTTTGCCAAGGCAAATCAGCTCTATGTTCACAGACGGGAAAAATGAAGCATATCAAGAAAAGAACACTGTCCCTACTGTGAAACATGGAGGAAGGCTCTGTTATGTTCTGGGGCTGCTTTGCTGCATCTGGCACAGGGTGTCTTGAATCTGTGCAGGGTACAATGAAATCTCAAGACTATCAAGGGATTCTAGAGAGAAATGTGCTGGCCAGTGTCAGAAAGCTGGGTCTCAGTAGCAGGTCATGGGTCTTGCAACAGGACAATGAGCCCAAAACACACAGCTAAAAACACCCAAGAATGGCAAAGAGGAAAACATTGGACTATTCTAAAGTGGCCTTCTATGAGCCCTGACCTCAATCCTATTGAGCATCTTTGGAAGGAGCTGAAACATGCTGTCTGGAAGAGGCACCCGTTCAAACCGGAAACAACTGGAGCAGCTTGCTCATGAGGAGTGGGCCAAAATACCTGCAGAGAGGTGCAGAAGTCTCATTGACAGTTACAGGAATCATTTGATTGCAGTGATTGCCTCAAAAGGTTGTGCAACAAACTATTAAGTTAGGGGTACCATCATTTTTGTCCAGGCCTGTTCCATGAGTTTATGTTTTTAAATAATTCTATTGAAGCATGGTTGAAAAGCAATGTCTGACTTTCATTGGTTAACATTCATAGAATATTTTTTAATTATTACTTTTGTCAGATTAAAGTTATTTCTGTGAGCATTGTGAGTTTTTCTTTCATTGACCGAAGGGTACCAACAATTTTGTCCACGTGTGTACTTGGTGTGTTGAACAAGTGATAGTGCACTATATAGGGTGTACAAAGTTTACATTTAATGTTATTTGGGATTTAACCCCATAACCCAGGAATTGATGTACAGTGGAACCTTGGATTATGAGCACAATTCCTTCCGGAAGTGGGCTTGTGTTCCAAAACACTTGTAAACCAAATCATCATTTACCATAAGAAATAATGAAAACGGGCCTCCGAGTGGCGCAGTGGTTAAAGCGCTCGCCCTATCATCCGGAGATCGCTAGTTCGAATCCCGGGTGATGCTGTAACCTCTCGCAGCCGGAGGTCTAGAGAGAGCTGATTGGCCGAGCTCTCTCAGAGGGGAGGGATGAGAGGTACTTAGTGCTCCCACATTAATCACGGCTCTACAGCCAATCAGGGGCGTCTGTGAGCTCGCGCAACGGAGGGAGCGGATAGCGCTGTCTTCCGAGTGTGTTACGCCGCCCCCAACGGTGCGCGAGCGAGCAGTTCGAAAAGATGCGGTCGGCTGGCGTCACGTGGTTCGGAGGAAACACGTGATAGTCTTCGACCCTCCCGGCTGAGTGGTAGTAGTAGCCTTAATGTGGGAGCCCCCTAGTGACGGGGAGGAATTGGACACGACTAAATTAGGGAGAAAATCGGGGAAAAAATCCAAAAAAAAAAAAAAAGAGATAATGAAAACACAAATTATTCATTCCACAGCCCCAAAAAATAAATACATAAAAATAATTAATATCTATAAAATGAAAATAAAACTAATTAATCTGCACTTTACCTTTTAAAAAAAAAAAAAAGTACAAATAAATCCTGACAGATAAGTGTTTCCGTTGGTGCGCGCAGGCGGTGTGTGTGGGTGTGTGTGTGTGTGTGTGGAATTAGCCCCTTCCCTCGCCTCGTTTTACACAGTAACACTCCTCCTCCCTCTCCCCACCTCGCTTTTTAAGTTTCACAACAAACACACACACACACAACGGAAACACCGTTTTAACAGGAAAAAAAGAAAAAAGAAGGGGCAGAGGTGGGAAGATGAGAGAGTGACGCTCGGTGTCAAAATAAGAGTCGCATGTGTGATACGTGATACTCGGCGCTCGTAAACTAATACTTGCTCGGCTTCCGATTTTAAAATTTGTTAAAAATCTTTGCTTGGTTTGCTGAACACTTGTAAACCACGTTACTCGCAATCCGAGATTCCACTGTATCTGATATTCTAAAATAGAATAAGTGGAAATATAAACGCAAAGTTTATGATTTAAAGAATTCTCCTCACCTTTTGGTTACATAGTATTGCTAATTTACAACTATTTTCACGCTAGTAATTCACGGTCGTCAGTCGCCAGCTGCAACATGAACTGCAACAGGGCCATGCACACGGATATGCAGGTGCAAACTACCAAGAGTCACTTGCGCTACTTCTAATCCATTGCTTGTGTCGTGTTTGCAGAAGGTGTTTAAAACGCCTTCTCATCCGAAGCAGGCCCGGCTTCTATGACGGGCTGAAAATCCATGCGATATTGACTTGAATGGATTTTGGGATTTGCAAACCAAGTCCAAAAAAAAAAAACTGAGCCCAGGCACACACAAGCATGGCCCAAACGGTTATTTTTTCTTCATCGTTTTTCCAGCTGTGTCTTCTAACAGAGTCTGAAGTTGGAATATACTGGGCATCATCTACGCACTGGGATCTGCTACTTACTTTGTGAATTTTTCTCCGCTCTGGAAAGGGAAATTCGACCTCGGAGGTGATTATTATTTTTTTTTTTTTTTTTTTTGTGGGTCGAGTGTTGTTCCCAGCAGATCTATGTCTGGCTACAGGATTAGCAGGACCTCGTTGTTCTCTGCTCTCTCAGCTAAGCTCTTGAACCATTTAATGAACGTTAATAAGAATAAAACCTACGCCTACTGTGATGTCAATTTATTTTTTGCAGTTGAGGGAGAGATTTTAAATTTCAACAATCATGGATTTAAAAAAAAAAAACGAGAGCGAAATGGAACACACACATTGGGGCATTTACAGGCAGATGGCAAATTTGTAGCCCCCTGTAGAAGGATAGCAAAGATAACAAACCTCTCATGTTAGGTCACATTGCCTTTGATTGAGCTGCTTGGCTGGACAAGGGCCAATATGGGCTTCTAATTTTCGCAACCCTAGCCGAGTTAGGAGCTTGGCACAGCCATGTTTTGATGTTTTACCAATTTGCACAACCTCTGAGCCAACTCCTGCCCAAGAATGTGGTACAACGGCTGTAAGTACCCAGTAGTCCTTGCATACATGAATGGATTGAATTGGATTGACCAATCTTGGCCACTCTTTAATATTATTTATTTATTATATGATTATTTATCTTCTTTAATTTTAAATTTTTTTTTTTGGATTTTTCCCCGATTTTCTCCCTAATTTAGTCGTGTCCAATTCCTCCCCGTCACTAGGGGGCTCCCACATTAAGGCTACTACTACCACTCAGCCGGGAGGGCCGAAGACTATCACGTGTTTCCTCCGAACCACGTGACGCCAGCCGACCGCATCTTTTCGAACTGCTCGCTCGCGCACCGTTGGGGGCGGCGTAACACACTCGGAGGACGGCGCTATCCGCTCCCTCCGCTGCGCGAGCTCACAGACGCCCCTGACTGGCTGTAGAGCCGTGATTAATGTGGGAGCACTAAGTACCTCTCTCCCCTCTGAGAGAGCTCGGCCAATCAGCTCTCTCTAGACCTCCGGCTGCGAGAGGTTACAGCACCACCCGGGATTCGAACTAGCGATCTCCGGATGATAGGGCGAGCGCTTTAACCACAGCGCCACTCGGATGCCCCATGATTATTTATCTTATTGTTTTGGCAATAGTAAAACATACCCCAAGGATAAAACTTTCCCAGAAGATCCCAGAAGTAAGTTGTGCAAGCACCATGAAATTATAGGTTCAGTTTGATTCTCTCATTGTACTGTAAACTTACTTGACTGCTTGTTCCAAAATAAAAGTCAAATCACTCCGTCCAGAGACTCCTTATGCACACCTCTAGGCTAAGGAATACCTAACAGATACAGTACAAACGAGCCCCTAAGGGTGAGGTGTATGGTACATCTCCTGGATGTTGTCTATGGAGGAGAGCCTGGTAACCTACAAATGAGTGCCCAGGAGTGCCTAAGATGGGGTTAATCAGGCCAGAGAGCTATAAATGCACCACATCCATACCAAGTAGGGTCACAGAGTCAAGCACAAAGTCTCCAAGAGTAGACGGCGTCTATCATAAAGCAAACGAGAGTATTCAAGGATAGCGAACAGTGCCCAAAAATCTTTCAAGTTCAGACCAGCGTTCTCCCGAGAGTGCAATTACATTTACATAAAGGCATTTGGCAGACACCCTTACATTTTTATCCTATTATACATCTGAGGGTTCCAACAGTGGCAACTTGGTAGGTGGGGTTTGAACCTGGAACCTTTAGCTCCATAGTCCAACACCGTAACCACTGAGCTACCCCTGCTTGTTGCTCCATCTTTTAATGAAACTTGATGAGAAATGATGATCCTTTTGAGGTGATGAACGTACCTTAATATATTCCATGTTTGTTTTTGTTTTTAAGAAGGCCATTCTGAAGCATTAAGCAAAGCTATCGGTGTGATGGAATGAGTGAACACCAAGTATTACGCCTCCTGGGCCTGACTACTATTCTTTTTTCTTTTTTAATGTGGATGGATACCTGTTTTTTCTATGTCCAATTTTTTTTTTCTCCCCCCAAGGTCATCTCAACTACCAACAGTCGCTTGCGCTACTTCTAATCCATTGCTTGTTTTTATGTGTCGTGTTCGGAGGAAAGCATCCCAAACTTCTCACGTAATGTTTTATTTAAAAAAATTTTGAGACTCTCAAAGGTACTCTTTGCTCTGCAATGCCATCCAGCTACATTCCTTCCTACTTTCCCTCTTAAACCTCGACTGACATCTGACGCAACTTTAAACTAAACATGTAATTTGTCAGTACTCTGGTGTAACCGAGCTTATTTAAAAACAAGCTCATATTGGTTCCCCAGGGTTCCTCATCACAGCGTTGTTAAGCTGAATGCTGTAGAGCTAAAGAGAGCTCCTGCTGCTGCTGTTCTGTTCCTGCAGCTCGCCAAGGTCATTGGTTTATTCCATCTTTTGCCACAAAATGCTGTATATCAGAAATCTTAACGTTACCTAAAGCAGAAAATGGTCATTGGCAATTTACTGTTGTGCAAGAACAATATACTACTTTAGGATAGACTGCTACTCATAGTATAGCATAAACTACCAACATAGTTTTTTTTTTCTTTTCTTTTTACCGTAATGCCTCTATAATTGAGCAGTACCTTGTAGGGGATGCAGGAAGATTGCGTTTTGTATCATGGCTTCATTTGGAAGTCCCGAACAGGATCAGATGGGCTGCTTACCGAATGATTGATGTCTGGGCATTAAAGGACCTCATTGAAATTGCAAACGAATGCACGGGCATTGATCCCCCTGCAGCCGTTAGCTAAATGACCGTTTTTCCGATAAAGTTGCGGCCACTATTGAGTCATTGCCACTTTTCACATGGTGACAGTTCGCTCAACATGGGGGGGGGGTCCATGCTTAATTTGGTATAGCTGTGCTGTTTCAAGCCAAGTTTGTTCGCTACGGTTCGTCTCGCACTGGCGGACCACATAGGTAAAATTCCTTATCATTATAACATCTGAGATTTGCACTCCAGAGCTTACTGAGTGTGTGTGGGAAAGTCGATGAGCTATGCAGTGTAAGAAACGTCTGACCCGGGTGCACGTCTTTTGTGTTTGCAGTCACAGCGCTCCTGCGGAAGCTGAAGCAGCAGTCCAGAGAAAGCGTAGAGGACAAGAGGCCTCGGCTCCTCAAAGCCCTTAAAGAGGTAAGCAAATCTCTCGCACAAGCTCACTTCGGCTAGTGCCTAACGTACGAGTTTGTATCCAGCGTCTAGTGCACTAGATGTGAAGTGTCCGAGTTTAGTTTGGAAAGCAAAGCACGTACCACGTTGTCTGAGAAACGCTCCGGCTCGCTCGCTCTTGTGCTGCCATGGAGCCGCTCCAAATTCCTTCGGGCAGTCTTTGGTTTGTCGCACCGTGTAGACACAAACACGCACACACAGCCATACACACACATCTTGTTCTACCATCATTGTGAGGACATGAATACAATTGGGATAATAAATAATAATAAAATATATTCTTGCCCAGAGCTTGACCTAAACTATTATATCAGAAACAACAAGGAAAACCTTTGCAGGTTTTGTTTTAAAATATATACCAGTTGTCTTCATGGGGACCAGCCAATATGTCCCCACAATGTCAAACTTCAGGTCAGATCTAGCATAATAACCCTAGACATCCTCTGGAAACGTTGCTTAAAAGACACATTATGTATGGAAATCTTGGCTAAATAGTCCAGCGATATCTCTAAAAATTTAAAGAAGAAGAACCTGGAAATGTTTTGTCCCTCGTTATTATACCTCGGTAAAGAATTTTTTTTTTCCTTTGTCCGCAATCACGATGAGGCACTTCATCGCACCTGCCTGTAACGGATGAGCTGGTTAACCAAACACGCTGTCAGATGAACAATGTTAATCCAGGCACTTCCTCTACGCCGAACCTCACAATGCAGCCACGTGCCTTCGACTTTTATTTTCATTGTGATCGGTCCAGGAGTTTTTTACGATTTCAGGGGGGGAATTCACTGTTCTGTTGTTTTCGTGTTCAGGCAGGTTCTTGGTTTGAAGCGTACCGTGAAAAAAATGCTGTTTGTATTCTTCTGAAGCATGGCATGTTTAGTGTGCTGGACACACACTCGCACTCTCACACACATACACACAGGACCCCTGGGAAAACTGCAGTTTGCAGCATTTGCTATCTGAGTGTCAATGAGGCTTTCATATCGTGTTTATACAGTCGTTGCATGAGAGAGAGAGAGAGATGATTGTAATATGATGGAGAAAAATGAATATGAACTTTCCTGTTATGTTTATATAACATTTAACCTGTGAAATCTTGACAATTTACCTCATGATGTGATAAGTCTTTCACAAATCACCATTGTTATCTGATGGAGTGTTTCATTGTTGTCTTTGTTATTTTTCACATTTTTGCAGCTTGGTGACTTTTATTTGGAGCTTCACTGGGATTTTCAAAGCTGGGGTAAGTTTAGGTCTTCATTCCTACATTCCTGAAACGTACCTGGTGACCATTGTTTTAACAAAACCTGCAAAAGAGCAGTGATTTATTTATTTATTGTGTGTGTGTGCGCGTGCGCGGCTTTCAATAGGGGTTTTAAATTTTATAGACAGTGGTTGTAGCTCAGGACAGTAGTCGAGTGTGTTAGATTGGGGAAAGTGCAGCGTTGCAGAGCGGGATTACATCAGAGAGGACAGCGATGGCCAGCTGGATTACAGCAGAGAGAAAAAGAGAGAGCGAGAGAGAGGGATGGGTGGGGAAGGGAAGGGAGGAGAGAAAATACACGGAGGGAGTGGCGTGGCCGTGTGAGTTTAATTTTGCACCTCCTGGTGGTCAGCTTGTGTCACTGCAGCACGTCAACACTTCAGTCTATTTAAAACCCAGTACGAATATGCTTCTAACAAGGATGGGGTGTTTAGAAAGTTTTGGGAATAGTATTTATATTCGAGTCTAGAAGGCCATCGATGGCTCAGTGGTAGGTTTCAGGTTCCATTCCCACCCAATGCCAATGGATGCGGTGCCGGTCGCAGCCCCTCGCCGGGAGCAGCCGAAAGACTAACAACAACAACATTCATAATCGAGTCTATCATGGTGATTTATTTTATGTACACGTTTAATTTAATCAGCGCTGTTAATAATCTTTATCAATTTCAGTGACCTACTGAAGCAGGTCCTTTATTTAAACTGCGATCCTTTCGTCCTAGATGTGCTGTAAAAGGAAATGACAAGGTTCATTCTCTCACTAAAGGAGGCTTTTGTTTTTCCCAACAGTGCCTTTACTCTCTAGAATTTTGCCCTCGGACGCTTGCAAGATCTACAAGCAGGGAATCAACATCAGGTTAGTATCATGATAAAGGGTTTTTGTGAAGGCGTCTTGATTTTTTTCTTCTTAAAATTACCAAATAGATTAAAGGTTCAAATGTTGTTTTCATTCTTCAACCACAAAAGGTTTTAATATTTTCTAGCGCAGTGCCGCGAGTGTGCTAAAGTGTTAAATCACACTACGCTGCTCTGAATATTTTTCAAAATGTTTGAAAGGAAGTATGAAATCACGGGGAGCAAAAGAAATTCTAGTAGAAAAACTAGTAGGCAAAGGTATTTGGACGCTCGGATCAGCACATACGTTTGAGCTTGTCGAACATACCGATGTAGATTTCTTCCCTTTTGCTGTTATAATAATGCACTCCATATTTCTGGGAAGACTTTTCAGTAGATGTGTGGATCTGTGATCACTCGGGCTCACTGATGCCAGGATGCCGAGAAGGCTCCAGTACCTGTTCGGCCCGACGGCGTGCAGTTAACACTTTAACGCGTCATGTCTTCACGGAGCTCACTTTGTGCACGGGAGTATTGTCGTGCTGGAACAGGTTTGGGCGCATCCAGGAACAGATTTTTCTAAGAATATAGATGAAAAAAAAAATCAAAGCTTAAAAGAGTTCCATTGAACACAGACAACGTATCGAGCGTTTGATCAACAGACTGGAGTCTGAAACCGCTCGACCTGCCTCATCATGTTTGTATTGTAGGACTCTACAGCAGTGCTACTGGAGTAAAGAGCCTGTCTGATTTGGCAGGGTGTCTCTTCAGCCTGATCGTCCTTGAGATAGACAGTTGAAATGTGAGAAAAATAGTTCAGGTGTGATCCAGCAAAAAATCGGGCAATTATTCCTCACAAACCTGATGATGATTGATGTACTGGTCATGAAATTACCAGGAACAGGCTCAACGTTATACGGTCTTTATTTCAGTTATCAGTTTTTATGACATGCTCCAGCATGACTAATGATAAGTGCCGTCAACCGGAGTGTGAAATCACCGGCGTGTGTCGGAGAGGGCTGAAGTGGAAAATGACTCAGTAACTCCGTGTCGATCCATTACCCAGAACACCCCTCTTCAAACGGTGACACTAAACGTACCGTTTCTCTGTACGCCGCTCCAGGGAGGCCTGAACCGAGCCTTCACCTCTCCCTCATTTCTTCACATTTCGCTTCCAAAGATCCAGGCTTTGTTGCATCTCCAGGCTTCCTGAATGACTTCTTTGACTTTCATTTTAGTCCAGTCTCTGTACCCGAGCAGTTTCAGAGGAATGTGTTTTGTTTGTTGAGCCGCACAATGACCTATGAACCATTTCAAGCAAAAAAACAAAAAACAAAAAAAAACATCTAACTGAATGCATGAACCAGTGAGAATCGGGTGCAGATGATGACAGATGATCAGGTCAGTGATTGGTGTACTGCGGACGCTGGAGGCTGAGAGGTTTGAACGGACGAGAGGGGAAATGAGGTCGCTGCTGAGGGTGTAACATAAACAACCAGTTTTTAAATAATATCTTTAGGCACTTTTGGCCCGTCACAGTAAAACATTTGTTCCTGTTTCTTTCGTTTGAAACTTTTTCATTTAGTATGAAGAACTGTATTTAGAGCACATTTGTGTGATCTTTATAAAATCCATCTCTACCAAGTGTGCCAATAATTCTAAAAGCCGACCGTATCGTAAGTAGAGATAAAAATGTAGGATGAATTTAGGATTCAAGCTCACTTTCCTGGAGAGAAAAAGAAAGAGATTTTTATATGTGGTTCTTGGGTTACTTAAAATATATCAATAGAAAAATAATGAAGGTGTTAAGACAAGTATGTTTCTGATAAACCGCTGAGCGTTGAAATGAATCGGAATAAAAAATACAAAACCGAAATGACTTGGGAGGAATTTCACAGACCTATGTGCTTTCACGTGATTTCTTGGGATGGAAATCTGTATTTTTTTTTTTTTTTTGGGGATTTTTCCCCGATTTTCTCCCTAATTTAGTCGTGTCCAATTCCTCCCCGTCACTAGGGGGCTCCCACATTAAGGCTACTACTACCACTCAGCCGGGAGGGCCGAAGACTATCACGTGTTTCCTCCGAACCACGTGACGCCAGCCGACCGCATCTTTTCGCGCACCGTTGGGGGCGGCGTAACACACTCGGAGGACAGCGCTATCCACTCCCTCCGTTGCGCGAGCTCACAGACGCCCCTGATTGGCTGTAGAGCCGTGATTAATGTGGGAGCACCAAGTACCTCTCATCCCTCCCCTCTGAGAGAGCTCGGCCAATCAGCTCTCTCTAGACCTCCGGCTGTGAGAGGTTACAGCACCACCCGGGATTCGAACTAGCGATCTCCGGATGATAGGGCGAGCGCTTTAACCACTGCGCCACTCGGAGGCCCCCGAAATCTGTATTTATTGAAAGAGGAAAAAAGGTGTTTAAACATAAATGAGGTAAAATCGTTTTTTAAATATATTTATTTTTTATCTGTTCTCTGATGGTTTGTTATTCCTAGATCCCTTCTTTTTATATAGCTTAATCTACTGTTCTACAGATCCTCCAGGTTATTTGTACAAATAAGGAATAAAAATCAGACTCCGTATTTGTTCTAGTCCGTGTGTGTGTGTGTGTGTGATTTCACCCTGCTGCGTCCTCACAGGTTGGACACTACTCTCATCGACTTCACGGATATGAAATGCCAACGAGGAGACCTGAGCTTCATCTTCAACGGCGACGCGGTCCCGTCCGAGTCCTTCGTGGTGCTGGACAACGAGCAGAAAGTGTACCAGCGGATACACCACGAGGTCAGAACCAATCACACGCTTTCACTCATCTTTCAGTGTCGCAGTGAGGGTGTTCTTACGCCATCCTGTCCTGCCGATGCTCGTACTTTAGGAGTCGGAGATGGAGACGGAGGAGGAGGTGGACATTTTGATGAGCAGTGACATTTACTCCGCCACCCTGTCCACCAAATCCATCACCTTCGCCCGAGCACAGAGCGGCTGGCTCTTCCGAGAAGACAAAACCGTGAGTGTCCGAGTTCTGTCGAGTTGCTCGTTTGAGGTCGTTTGGATAAGAGCGTCTGCCAAATGCCTAAATGTAAATGTAAAGGTCACGTTTAATTCCGGTTGCGATCGCAGGAGCGGGTGGGGAATTTCCTGGCGGATTTCTACCTGGTCAACGGCTTGGTCCTGGAGTCGAGGAAACGGAGAGAGCACTTGAGCGAGGAGGATATTCTGAGGAACAAGGCGATCATGGAGAGCCTCAGCAAAGGAGGCAACCTCATCGAGCAGAGCTTCGAGGTGAGCTCGTGTTTTCGGATGAACTGGGAAAAAAAAAATACTGAAAATTGGATTCTGACTTTATGTGAAAGCACCGCATGATATCAGTGTTGTACCAGACACAACATGTGCAGCGCTTCATCGTCTCCTTTGCATATGAACTGCGCTGCTGGCTGTGTTTTTTTTTTTTGTTTGTTTGTTTGTTTTTTTTCTTTCTTCTTCTTCTTCTTTCTGGCACTTCTAAGTGAGAAGTTGGTTTGTCTCTTCTGCTTCAATTTGTTCTCTGTATTCGATTGAGTAACAAGAAAATAATGAAACGCTTACTCATCACCCAAACTGGACTAGACTCTTGCACAAATCTGACCAATGTGTAACAAGATCTAAAGTAGATAATAAAAGATTCCATGGAACGAGTCTCCCCGAAATGTTCCACACGCAAGAAGTTCAGGCGTATCTGACCTGCAGTAACCCCGGCTTAGCAAATTTATCCCTTTTTCTTTCTTACATAAGAAGCTCAGGAAGGTGAAAACATGCAGCTCTAATCTCCCTCCTTTGTCATTATTAACCCAGATCCTGTCTGCGATGTAAAACAGCAGGATCCTCCAGTGCTTTTATATAAAAAAAAAAACTAAACACGCTTGTTATGTGGGAGCGGCGACGTTAGAGCACCGGGAAGTTCAGCGTGTTGTGTGTGAGCACCGATGCAGGGCAGAGATCGTGCAGACTTGCGGGAAGACTTCTCGTCTAACCAAAAATATATATATTTACTTATATTACACAACAAAATCTTTTTTTCTTTTCAACATAAATTCTAATTTTTTAATATCGCTTTCCTTTTTTTCTTTGCTTTTCTTGTGTTCTTTTCCTTCCTTTAGACTTTTCTCTTTTTTTCTTTTGCCGGGTTTTTTTTTTTTTTTTTTAACATTTCTTCGTCTCTGTTCTTTTCTCCTATACCAGAGCGACACAGATCCGTTCTCATACTGGGTGTGGAGCTAACGCCCGCCCAGGTGTCTCTCGTCTCCCCCGATTGTCTATACAGCGGTGTTGCTTAGCGATCGCGCGGGAGCTCCCGCTGATCCGCCTTTCTGGAAATCCGCCGAAGCTGTGACACAATAACCTAAAGGCGCTGCGCAGAGCGTGTTATTTAACAAACAGAATGAATTTGAAATGTTGATCTGATGGAAATTTGGGAGGGGGGTGTGTGTGTGTGTGTGTGTGTGTGTGTGGAGACCCATAAGTATAATTTAGGGAAGGAGCCTCCAGTCCCAGTGCTTTGACTGGAGCGGGAAAACTGTAACTTCATGAACAAGTCCCTTGACTCTCAACTGTCCTGATGTTTAATGAGATAAACCATGTCGGTCTTGATAAGAGCGTCTGCCAAATGCTGTGAATGTAAGCGTAACACTTTTGGTGAGTCATACAGAATTTTATCTGTCTGTCTCCGTCTGTTTTATTTTTTCTTTTAAGCCCGTGAGACGCCAGTCCCTGACGGCTCCAACTCCGAACACTATTTCCTGGGAGGAATACATCACAGCGGAGGCTGGAAAGTGCGTCTGATGTTTGTCTTCCTCTTTTTTTTTTTTCATTAAAAACAGGGCGATTTTAATGCTGTAATTTGTCTAATGCTGTAGCAGTGCTGAAATGCAGCGTTTATAAAAGCCTCCGTCTTCACATGGATGCGTTTTCACTTCGAGATTCCTCACGGCTTCGACATTTCTCTTTCATTCTTCTAGAGCTCCTCATCTCGGAAGAGAACTTGTATGCAAAGAGAGCAAGAAGAACTTTAAAGCCACTGTAGCCATGAGCCAAGACTTTCCTCTCGGCATCGAGTCGTAAGCATGACTGTCCTTTTTCTCTCTCTCTCTCTCTCTCTCTTTTTAACTCCCTAGTGAGAAAGTGATGCATGCAAGTTGCTACCCAGATTCCTTCTAATGTTGGTCACAATCAGTAATTTTGTCTGTGTGCTAACCTGCGTTCTGTCTGTTCACAGGTTGTTGAATGTTTTAGAAGTGATTGCACCCTTCAAGCACTTTAATAAACTCAGAGAATTCGTTCAGATGAAGCTCCCCCCAGGCTTCCCAGTGAAATTAGGTAAGATAACGGTGACAGTGTTGACGACCGATTATAAATAAGTTGTCTACAGTGAGAGGGAAAACAAGTTTAAAAAAGTTTTGGCTCCATGTACTCAAAGAGAACATATTGAGCAAGTTCTGTAAATACAAGCGGCGTTCAAATCAAAGCATCTGGTGAATGAAGGTCGTGAAAACACACTACGGTGACGAGACTCTCGGATGCAATAAAACATCCGAATGTTGCAAACGTTTTAAAGAAGGACACGTACGTCCGTGGATGACGACCCCGGCCAAGTGAACGGTGTCGTTCCTGTGAACGTTCAGCGAGTGGAACGCCTGATCCTTGAAAATCGACGGATTACTTGTCACCAACTTGCACAAGAGACGCATCTGTCCGTAGGAACTGTACACGCAATCATTCAACAACGATTGCGTGTGCAGTTGTACGTTACAGGAACAGGGAGTTATTGCCACATCCCTCGTACAGTCCTGACCTCGCTCCAAGCCATTCCCACATGTTTGGGCCATTAAAGGAGTTCCTGTGAGGCCAGGAGTCGCTTTCAGTCGTATGAGCAAATTTTCTACCTTGATGGTATAGTGAAACTCTGGGATAAGTGCATTAGTGTAACAGGGGATTATATAGAGAAATAAAGAGAGTTTTAATCAAAAGTCCCGGATTGATCTGAACGGCCGTCCATAAGAGCTTTTGGCCATAACATTGCTTCTGATGTTGCAATATCATGAGCCGTTTTAAAGAAGCCATTTGTAAATTTAGTACAGCCCACTAAGAAAGGAGGGGTTTTTTTTTTCTTCTTTTCTCCCAAGCTTGCCAAGTTCGGCTTTTTTAGAAAAAGGTTTAAAGCCGAGTGTCTTTGGTAGAGATTATTTCTGGTCCAGGAAAATGCAAACACACGGGAAAGCCTGCAACAACAAATGTAAACTTTTTTTCTTAGAAATTTGTGAATCCCAGAGTGTTTTCAGATCATGTTATGGAGATGGGTTTTAAATATCACCAAATATGATGATGATGATGATGATGATGATAAGCATAAAAAAATAATCCAAAATATTTCAACCGACAAACAAACAAATGTTCATTGTAAAGATCATAAAGGCTTTCAAGGAAGCTGCATCACTTGGTCCAAATACTGATTTCTTTGATTCATACATATTCTTTACACACCTGCTTTGCGACAGTGACCATTGTTAAAAGTGCTATTCAAATAAAATTGAATTGAATAAAAAAAAAAAAATTTAATGAAACATTTGTGACTCTGAGATAATCACAGTCAGGTGGATCACCCTGACATCTCTGTCTTCCTGTCTCTTCTCCAGACATCCCCGTGTTTCCCACCATCACGGCCACAGTCACGTTTCAAGAGTTCCGCTACGACGAATTCGACGAGTCCATTTTCACCATCCCGAACGACTACAAAGAAGATCCCAGCCGCTTCCCAGATCTCTGATCCTTCACTCCGTTGTTTTATTTCCCCTTTCTCTCTATTTTCTGCTTTAAATCTTCTCTCCTCTGCATCTCCGTCTCTCTCTCTCTCTTTCTGTCCCTCCTCGGATCCGTCTCTCTCTACAGGAAGCAAAAATCATCACGTGACGTTGCCGAGCTCTGTTACGAGACGCCTCGGCTCGGCTATAAACACTTCACGCTTCTTGTAGCGACATCGCAGCGACCTTGAGCTACGAGGACGAAATGAAAAGACTTTTTTCCCCTGAGCGAGGAGCTGACAGGGGAGCGGGACAGAGCGCCACCTTAATGCACTACATGACTCGTCAGAGGCTCCAGCGTGTCGCTCCTGTTCTTCACTCGACCTCCTTCCCACCGCAACGCTTCCATGTTACTCTGGCAGGAAATGTGGCATTACGAGTTCTGTATTTATGTACGTCACCTTTTCATACACATTTGTTACACGACTTACGGCTTGTATCCCTTCACGTTCAGGATGAACAATAGAAGTGGGAGGAACGGATCTCGCGTCAATATAATCTTTATGCGCTTTCTACGGATGATGAGATTCTCTACAGTGTAAATACCTCTGTTTGAGCAGGGCGTGTGACGAGCTCTGCGAACGCGTGTTACTGCTTCTTCTGACCCCCGACTCAAAAATATCCCGCTTCATGATGGTTTTTTTTGTTTGTTTGTTTTTTTTCTCCCCCATGATCTCACACGCGTTAATGACCGTTACGTGTCCGTTGGAATAAAGATTCAGGCATTTCAAGTCGTTTGTAAAATGATGCAGTGTACAGTTTGAGATAAACCTGACACAGCTTTCAGTGGACGACACTCACGTTATTCTCCTGATTTTTATGATAGACAGATGTAGATATATATACAATGTTTTAGATTATATAACATCTATACTGACAAACCTCTTATGATTGTATTATGTGTAAAAAAAATAATAAAAAATTAAAAAAAAAGGAGTTTCAAGGAACAACCCATGAGGTATAGATGGGAAATTAATTAACTGGATGTTTTATTAGGATTTTTTTGTTGTTGTTATTGTTGTTGTTGTTGTGCATCAGAAGTGGAAAGAGAAAAAAAAAAGGAAAAAATGGTCAAATTCACACCAGCAAGTGACATGATTTTATTTATGTAACCCTTGTTTTTTTTTTTGTTTTCTTCTTTTAAATCTACACTGGATTTCTGGATTTGGGCCTCTGAGGGGGTCAGATGTTGTAAATGCTTCCACACCGCACTACTGGTTAGTGTGATGAACCCACGCCTGCTTCGCTTCTACTTCTGCTTTTTTTATTTTATTTTTTTATTTTATTTTATTTCTCTCAGCTTCAGGACTTCTTGTTTTTGTTGTTTAGTTTGCACCTTCATGAACTCTCCAGACCTTCGGACTGGGGAAACCAGTTGTACAGCGGGAACCTTGTATGCTACACTTCCACCCCCCCCCCCATCCCCCCCCCCGTTGCGAGGAATTGTACTTAATAAAACGTCTGCATACCAAAATCGCAGCACATTTGCTTGCACATGTTTTCCTTCCTGAGCGTTCTTTGTATTAATTGCCGTGTTTTGTGTGGTTGATGAGCTCATAAAACAAACTCGTTAAAAGAAAATGATTATGTACAGTTGAATGAGATATTTACATACATTTCAGAAAAAAAAAAAGATTTTGTCTTTAGTGTCAAACTGTTTTAAATTTCATTTAATTTAAAACATTAAATTAAACTTTTTCCTTTTTAGATCAATAAAGATTTACATACTTTTTGCATTTGTTAAATGCCAGAATCGAGAGAGGGAGAATTTATATATATAATCACTTTCATCAAAGTCAGAAGTATGCATACAGTACACCAAGTAAAGTATAATGTGTGGAGTATAATGGGAGGCTGCTTTGCTGCAGAAGGGACTGGTGCACTTCACAAAATAGAGGGCATCATGAGAAAAGAAAATTCTGTGAATATATTGAAGCAACATATTGAAGACATCAGCCAGGAAGTTAAAGCCTTGGTGCAGGTGCGTCTTCCAATTAGTTACAAAGTGGACAACAAAGTCAAAGTATTGGAGCGGCCATCACAAAATCCCCTAGGAAATTTGTGGGTGGCACTGAAAAGGCGAGTGCGTGCAAGAAGGCCTACAAACCTGACCCAGTTACACCAGTTCTGTCAAGAGGGGCGCGCCAAAATTCCAGCAAAGTATTTTTGTGGAAGGATACCCGAAACGTTTGGCCCAAGTGAAACAGTTACTAAGGACGTGTATGTAAATTTTTGACTGATGAAAAAAGTAAAAAAGAAATTGCATAAAATTCTCCCTTGCCCGATTCTGACATTTAACAAATGCAAAGAATATGTTAATATTTACTGATCTAAAACAGAAAAAGTTTACTCTGATTTAATGTTTGACAGTAAAGTAAAAAAAAATGTTTTTGGTCTATGTGTGTTAGCCTAAAAAATGTATAAGGAAAAGAAAAACGTATGAAATCTATTGCTCGTATATACGTTATATATGATAATCAGCGGTGGGTAGAGAAGCTGTACTTCAAAATAATATTACTCTAGTAGAAGTACAAAGTAGTCATCCAAAATATTACTCAAATAAGAGTAAAAAAGTATTCAAGTACTGAGTAACTGTTTCAATCGCGATGTCTGATTTTTAAAATTATTATTATTATTTTTAGAAATTATGTAAGCAAATAAACAAAATAAAATAAAGTCAAAATTCTGGCATTTACAAATAATAAAATAAATGAGTAAAAATAAATATCTTTACAAAAAGCAAATTAAGGAACAAGAAACACAAATCTCACTTTTTTCACAACATAAAGCTTTTGAAACAAATACCTACTATAGGTAACATGTTTGAACAGTGCAGACTACTTCCTGTGTAAGCTGTACTGTATATTCAGTTGCCCTCCAAATGACTCAGCAGAAAGAAAATAACTTGACCACAAACCTCTATCTTATTTGCTAATCCTACTGTATATGCTAACACTGCAACATTAAATGAATCAGCTAAACTAACCACTACAGGTTTCCTCAAGTTAGAAATTGAGTTTTTATATGCTGAAATGTCTGTGGGTTTTGGCAGACAGAGAAGACACTGCAGTATGAAGCTGTTCTTTTGCGCTGTGTGTAAGCGAAACATGCTTTGTATACGAGGCCAGCGGTGTTCATCCTCTTCTGTTGTAGCACTGGAGACAGATTAGCCCCCGCTAATTTTGTGTTTTCAGTCCCTGTCTACTACGGCTGAAGATTCCCTCCCCGCTATGCCGCTACTTTGAGTGTGGTCATGTGACTACATGTGGTCATTGTTATTGCGGCTGATTGGTCAAACAGAGTCATGTGATTATTGTTGCTGCGTCTGATTGGTCAAACTGAATCATGTGATTATTGTTTCTGCAGCTAATTGGTTAAACGCAATCATGTGATTATTGTTGCTGCGTCTGATTGGTGAAACAGTCCCACGGTAGACCCACTGGCTGCATGTGTAGAATAAACGGTTAGGAAAGTAACGAGTAAGAGTAGAACGTAGTAGAAGAGTAGTAAAACGTATGGTGCAGTACAACTACGCATAGAAGTAGAATTTTTTCAAAAAGTTACTCAAGTAAATGTACCTCGACACTACACACATTAAACTTATATTAATATATATATATATATATATATATATATATATATATATATATATATTCTTTATTCATCTCTAAGGAAATTCCTTAGTTATGTTGCAGCCATAGAGACAGTAACACAAAGACATGTTGTTAGATCCAGTAGCCATAGCAACCTCCCCAGCACACCACCGTGTAGAAAAGTATGACCTACATTCATACTGTATGTCTAACATACTGTATAGTCAGTACACACAAGGTAATGTGAGAACTGACCAGAAGTTACTTGTGCAAAGAAAATCTAAGAAAAAAAAAAACTGCAAGATATATAAGGAGTATGTAATTAAGCATATACAACAAAAGTAAAAAAAAAAAAAAAAACAATAAGAGAAATTAGGTTAATTGCAATTCTGCCATGATATGTACTGTATATGTGGCAAAGTGACAACAGTGCAAACAGAATCAACTGCAAAAAACCTAAGTAATTGTGCAAAGAGCAGCATGAAAGTGACGATGACATTTACTGTGTGTAAATGGCAAAGTATGCAAAATTTAGAGTAACTGAGCAGAACCTGAAGCTAACAGATGGGAATTATGCATTTAACACCGTCATGTAAATAGCAGACAAGCCTAGCCTAGGTCCCCCAGTCCGCAATTCCCACTGGGGACAAAGGATTTTCTAAGTCTGTTCGTAGCATTTTGTTAAGTGTCCTCTTCTCTACCACTTCCTCGAGAGAGTCCAGCTCCAGACCAACCACCGAACCAGCTCACCTGACCACTTCGTCCAATCGCGTGGCATCCCTGCTTTTGAAACTACCTCCCCAGCAACGATCTTTCTTACACAGATAGTCAGTGTTCACTGACCGGTCCAGTTTGTCATCTAACTGTTGCCCCAGGAATCTGTATGACCTGACCCTCTCCACATCCACTCCCTTGATGGAGACAGGTAGCAGGGGAGACCTGGTTTTGGCCTCGGCTGATGTTGACAGCTGTTTCCCTGCAGTCGCTCGATAGCTCAGGACTGGAATTTCCTACAAGTCTACCTGAGCCCCCAATAACTAACTGGACTCCATATTAACATCAATTAACATCAACTGTTATACTGAACTTCCAGCCTCCTAACACACAGAATGCAGATCGATTCCTGATTTCTTTTTCACCCAAACGACGATGGGTTCTCTGTTGAGTCCGGTTCCTCTCAAGGTTTCTTCCTGTTGCCGTCTCAGGGAGTTTTTCCTTGCCACCGTCGCCCTCGGCTTGCTCATCAGGGAATATGGTACTGTCTGACCATTTTGATTCATACACATTCACATTCACATACAAACGTAAATCATTCCTTTGATTGTGTAAAGCCGCTTTGCGACAATAACAATTGTTAAAAGCGCTGTACAAATAAAAATGAATTGAATTGAATGAATAACTCAAATAAAACAAAAGGCAAATAATTTGTAAACAAATTGTGTCAATGCTTTGGCTAAATCAGTATTTGGGTGAATAATAACCCCAATTTGCAGTTACAGCTTTGATGCGTTTTGGCTCTCCAGCAGTTTTTCACATTGCTGTTGTGTAACTTTATTCCACTCTTTATGCAAAAAAGCAAGCAGCTCAGCTTCACTTGATGGTTTGTGACCATCCATCTTTCTCTTGATGACATCCTAGAAGTTTTCTGGAGTAAATTGCAGTGGACGCTTATTTTTTTTTTCCAGATATAATAATAATAATAATAATAATACTCACTCACTCACTCTCACTCATCGTCTATACCGCTTAATCCTGTATTCAGGGTCACGGGGGCCTGGAGCCTATCCCAGGAGACTTGGGGCACATGGCAGGGTACACCCTGGACAGGGTGCCAATCCATCGCAGGGCACAGACACACACACATACACTCACTCATTCACACACTACGGACAATCTGGGAACGCCAATTAGCCTAACCTACATGTCTTTGGACTGTGGGAGGAAACCGGAGTACCCGGAGGAAACCCACCAAGCACGGGGAGAACATGCAAACTCCATTTGAGTGTTGAGGGTTGAGTCACATTTTCAGTAAAACTTTGTGTACTTATAAATAAATCTGAATCAAGGGCGGGGTTGTGCACAAGCCCAGTTTATGAAGTCACAAGCGTGCTCTGGGGCTTAACCCAATCCTTGATCTCTGTGCAAATTAGTAGAGGATTAGAGTTTAGAAACATGGCCTCAGATCCTCCGTGCTGCACAGCCCGCTCGCTAATTAGGGTCTTAACGAAGAGCAAAAAACTGACGGCTTTCACTGCTGTTCAATAAAGCGCTAAATCACACGATGCCACAAATCGAGACTCCGGTCCTGAAATCCCCCTTGGATTAATATTTAATAAGGATTATCGTTCAGAGATTTGTCTAGGCCACTTCAGTGCTTCAGTAGTCTCTTGTGCAATAAATACCGATTTTAAAAGGAACTCTATTATTCCACATTGATATTTGTTTTCTTTTTACATCTCTTTCTCGTCTGGAGAAGATAAAACAGTGTCGACGTCTTTTTCATTAACGGCGATTGACAGAATGTCCACAAACTGCCAGTTTGTTGTATCTTCACCAGGTCTTGGTCTCGATGCGACGAATTTGTCTTGAAGTTACACTTTGTAATTTAATCAAGCTCTAAAGAAGCATCTGAAGCCCATGGAGTCCCAAAAGTCTCAAAAGGTGTGAAAGCCCTGGGGGTACGTAGCATTTACTCATCAACACTTTGATGATTTCCGAAGTATACTTCGAACAGGGTGGCCTTCCTTTCTTTGTTGAAACAGTTCGTTTGCTTTTGGTTAAAAGGTGAGCTGCAGTGCACTAGATATAATTGTTACAAAATTATTCCCACAATAAACATTCCTTGCTCCAACAAGATAGCTTGTTTCCATACGTCAATAACCTTTCAGAAGATAAATGACTTGTTCCAACTACATAACTAAAGAAATAATCTTATGATAACTTGATAACAAAATATTAGTGTGGAAACAAGTTATTTTGTAGATAGAACTTGTACAAATCCATTTATCCTGTGGAAACTAAATATTAGAAACAGTGTAGAAACAAGTCAAATTGTTAAACTGTTTTGTTGTGATTTATCTTGTGGAAGCTAATTATCTTGTGGGAACAAGTAATTTATCTTGTGACATGTTATTTATCTGGTGGAAATATATTTTCACCAGTTCATTTATTTGTTGTGCCACAATAATAATTACTTGTATCTACAGAATAAATAGCCTGTTCCCATAAGATAAATAATAATAATAATACACAGTTTCCTACTTTAGGGGCTCAGTAGAACCCTGAAGCATGTTAGATATGGATTAAACTATTCAGAACTATTCAAAAACCCCTTTTATTAGCCTAAAATACCAAATTGTCCATTTCAGTCCTGGAGTCCAGCATAGTTTGCTGAATTTCTGCGTCAGGAGGCTGGAAATATTCACAGTCACAGTAACTCACAGGATTTCTTCTGCACACAAACCCACTGGGTCACATCACCCCAACTGGGGTCAATCAGCACTCAGTACTGGGTTTATACCAGACATGTGCTACACCTGTACAATTTGAACCACCATCACCATCACCACAAATAAACACTAAAATAATAAATCACAAGACTTCAAGTTTTATTTTCAACTTTCACAACACTGCAAATAATAATAATAATAATAATCATCATCATAATTAACCAGTAAAAAAAAAAAAAAACTACAATCTGGGAATAAGAAAAAAAAAAGCATGGCTGTTCAATAAAAACCCAAAAAAAACAAAGAAAACAAAACAAAAAACAAAACAAATGATTGAATTTTTTGACTGACACGCCTATCTCCATCCATACTCAGAAATATTAGCATGCATCCTTCTCCTAAAATTGTGGAAAAGTTTTTGCTCCCTGTCCCTACTGTGTGTAGAACAATAACAGTTTGTATACACTTCAATCGTTCAACGCAACGTCTTTTAAATGGTAATTTTCAAGCAGGAACAAAAATCCATAACAACCCCTCTGATCAGTGTTATTCACAGTAAAATTAACCTTATGTCATTTTAAATTAAATCAGATCTTTTTTATTTTTAAGAGAGCCAAGTGTAGTGTCCCCCCCCCCCCCAACTCAAGTGTCACACGTCAGCTTTCGTGTGAAACAAAGCGTGTAGGTTTTGTTTAATAACTCATCAGCACAAATTTTGCAAAGATACATTTTTACACTGAAAAAAACAAAATAAAAAACATATTGAATGATTGATGGCAGGAAATTAAACGAATATATAAAAAACATTTTATGGAGGGAGATGTAATCATGTAAAAAAAAAACAAAAACGAAAGAATTCTACTAAACGTGACAAGAGAATATCCTCACTATTTTAACAACAGTTCTGCAGCGAATAACCTTAAAGAGATAGCTGTGACGTTTTAACGTAACGTTTTATTTCAAATGTAGCCGATCAGCCAGACGTCTGAGCATTTGAATCGCCTCTCTTTCACACGCACATAGAAACACACGCACACACACACAACTTGAAACGCCTCGTTTGTCTCATTCCAGTAGAAAACTAAAGGAGCAAACCGTGGACACCGAACACGTCTGGTCTAACGGACGACATTTGCTTTAAGAGAAAAATGAAATCAATTTTGGCCAAACTATATCACTTTTCATTTAAGAATCATAAATGTTACATGAGCAGGTTTCTAAAAGGTTATGTGACAGGATCACGTGCCGCTCCTGTGCATGCCTTCAGTCACTCATGTCCATGTCTTCGTCCTGCTGCTGATCGTCGCTGTGCTGGTCTGACCCTCCTCTCCTAGTGTTGTCGGTGCGCGGAGACGGCGCCGTATCCGGGCTCCTTTCCCGTTCTTCCTCGTGTTCGCTGTCGTAGCCTTGCTCTTCTTCATCGTAATCCCGAATCACCTGCGGAAAAGAATTTTGAGTCAGAATTAAGCTCGGTGTTAAGCACGTCTTAAGTCAGAGGTCCGACAACTGAAACATTACTAGGACCTTCACGTCGCTCTTCTCGCCGTCTGGCTTCCTGTCTCGCTCCTTCTCCTTGTCTTTGCTCTTCTTGCTGGTGGAACGTTCTCTCTTGTCCTGGTTCTGGTCTTCTTTTCTGTCCCGCTCTCTTTCCCGTTCCTTGTCCTTCTTCTTTTCCTTCTTATGCCTGAAACAGACATTAAATTATATCTTAAATTACATTATTGCTACTATTCAATTATTACTGCTTTGCCTGTTGGATGTTCGCTATTTTTGTCTGCAGTCTATTTCATCAGAATGTCTTGGTTTTTTGTAGTAACAGAAGCTCTCAGTAGAATCCGTATTCATTTTAAATCCATATAAAGGAGTCTCCAGGTTCAGAACGTCACCAAGCGGGACTTCCGGTGGCTAAGACGTAGCTCTCGTGTCGGCAAAAAGAAAACCTCACTTTTTAAAAGTTTAACTCAAGAAAATAACCAATAAGAAAACGAATAATGAGGACATAAATAGAACAGTGAAACTCGCTCTCTACACGGAACAACACGGAACAAGAAACGAATAAAGGAACAAACGCTCTTTTTGCATTGCTGATAAGGAAATGAAAACGGTGATGTTAGATAACGGGCCTACGCCAGCTACTCTTATTTCTGTCCGCAAAGTGGGCAGTGAAGTGGTAACCGAGAGCATGAGGAATATCAAATTAGAACTGAAAAAAGAACTGACGCAAGTGCGGCGGCATAGTTTCCGAGAAGATATGAAAACACAACTGGGTGAGTTATCACCGAAGATTTACCAGCAAATCAAGGCAATCAGAGGTCAGATGAGATAACCGAGCGACGAGTGGAGAAGAAAGAACTTGACATTGGAGTTAAGAACACTCTCATCCAGTTCCTTAATAACCAAAAGTCACTCCAGGTCGAGTCCAAAAACAGGTCGAGGAAAAGCAAAATTGTGCTGTTATACATTACTTTCCTTTAACAGCAAGTGTATTTTCTTCCTAAAAATATATGTTAAAAATGTAATATTTTTAAAATGTTTTTTTTTGCTCTTCAGATATACTATAAAGATGCGTTCGAAAAAAACATTAATTACAATCATACTGATGGCCAGGTCAAGAAGCTGTCATATGGTTATTATAAAATTTTACAGAAAACATGGAATGAACAACGGTAACCATGCAGAGCTTATTATTTGAATAAATTGTTTCTTATTAAACAAAATAAATTATATTAGTTTTACAATTTTTTTAATTTATTTATAAAAACATCATATAATACGCACACCGCAATTGGATGAAAACGTGTCCCTAAAGTAAGTCGGCCAATCATGAAATGTGCAGGTTCAAATAGCCGTCAGTCAACGATGATGTCTTTTTTTGTCAGATTAAACAGTGTCAGTTCAATGCTGTTGATTATTTTTCTGATACAGCACATCCCCCTTGCTTTCATCCCAAATCTTGTTTCTACCACAGCCACATTTTGGCATTTTAAAATCGAGGCTGTAATATCGTTTGCTGCTCAGAAGGCATAGATTGTAGGGACGGGAAGAATCACCAGGGACCAACCAACACGAATTTATCACGATATTGATATTATTTTGTATTGTCAAACAAACATGGCATCAATGAGTTAAAATCAAACCAGGACTTAAGGGGAATAACTGTGCAGAATAACAGAACACAGTTTGGAAAGTAAAAATGTCTTTATATAATCCCCTGCTACACTAAAGCACTCATCTCAGCGCTTCTCTAGTGTCTAGGATACCATCGAGTTCTCAGTACACCAGAGCCATGATCGGACTGTCAGCTTCGCATCTGAAACGCTGGCCTCCCAGGAACTCTCTTAATGTTCCAAACATGTGGAAATGACTGGGAGCGAGGTCAGGACCGTACAGGGGATGTTCCTGTACTGTACGAATGATTGTGTGTACAGTTCCCACAGACAGATGCATTGAATACAAGTTTTTTTTTTCCAGGATCAGACGTTCCACTCGCTAAATGTTCATGGGAAAGATTGCAGTCGGCTCTGAGCCACCTTTGCCAGGATTGTCTTTCAGGCTTCTTTTAAAATGTTTGCATCGTTCAAATGTTTTACTGTGGCTGAGAGTCTCATCACCATACTGCGCTTGAAGCTTCTATAAATTCAATCAGGTTTTACACTTTTATTCATGAGAAGTCCCGGATTGACTTCAACAAGCCACGTAAAAATGTATATTTAAAATATATATATATATTAAAAAAAAAACACAAATAACAGAGAAAATCACATATGTACTTAAAAGCACTTTGTTCAACTTTTATTTGATTTTGCTTTGTAACTGTACGGCTCTAATGACCTCAAGTCCTCCAGCTTGATAGTGAAGGGCTACATTCCAGAGTGTTTAGACAGACAGTCAGGTATCGGGTATGAATTAATCCTTGGTGTCTCCGTATAAGACAGTAATACATTTATTTGTACTATTATTTCTAGTACAGATCATAGGACTTTTTTCTTTTTGTTTGTTTTTCCTGAATCGCTGAGCTGTACCTCCTGGGAGAAGGGGACCTAGAGAGCCTTCGCTTTGGAGATCTGGACTTTTTCGGCGAGTGGGAGGCGCTGCGGCTCCTCCTGTGGCGCTTGCTGAGGGAAAAGGGAAGAGAAAAATAGAGAGAGAAAAAAAACATTTACCCGAGTGTAGGTTTATGTTTGGAGATTTTTCTTCAGTAACCCCTCCAAGGCAGAAACAAACAGATTAACACTAACGAACTTCTCGATCACTGTGTGAAAGGAATTATATAAATCAAGCCAAAAAAAAAAAAAAAAAAAAGAGAAAAGAAAAGAATAATGTCCCACATGCTGCGAGGTTTCCTGGAACCTACCGGCTGCTGCTGCGGGAGCGTCTGCTGCTGCTGTAGCTCTTTGGCGGAGTTTTCGAGCGCTTCCTCCGATCCCTACCCCAAGAAAAGTAACATGATACTCATTGACAAGAGCAACGTTCCATATGGTGGACAGAGAATTAAAAAACATTTAACTTGTCTGGATTTGGTTTGGTAAGTGACATTATTTACGTATATCCTTCTGTGGTCTGATCTCTTTTAGCATAACCTTAAGTTAACCCACCTCGACCTGGAGCGCCTCCGTTTATCTTTAGAATGAGATCTCCTCCTGCGAGGGCTCTTGGACCTCCTCTTGCTCTTGGAGCGAGACCGTCGCCGTGACCGGCTCTTGGAACGCCTGCAACAAGAGCACGTGTTTGCAGAACTGTACCGACATCGCATTATGTCATCGAAAGTGTTTTCTCAAACCTGTATTTGGAGCGAGACCTGGATCTCTTCTTCCGTGATCTCGAACTTGACCTTGAATGTTTCCTCTTGTCATCCTTCTTATCTGAAATATAAAATTGGATAAAATGTTGCAATACGGTTAAAATGCTTTGTTAAATGCTTTGTCTCTACATACAAACTTTGCTTTTAATAGTTAAATACTGCAGGTTAAATGGCAATCGTGATACAATTAGTCCTCAACTTCCAGGAGCATGTTCGTAAGTCGGATTTGTTCTTAAGTCTGACAAAGTGAGTCTTGTACGCTTTTGACATGAATACACAATGTAAAGCATACCAATCCACTTGACTAAATCTGTCTCCTTTCCCCATACTGCCATCATGTGGCAAAAAACCATAACGATGCCTAAGGAAATGAATCTCACACATCAGATGTAACAGTGTTGTCTCTGCGGCTTTAAATCACGAGGGAAATCCCGGATGCTATTTTGTCTCAAAGCTGTTTTACACTGTATTGGACTGTGAATTCTGTTTCTTCTGAAATTAGGATTATTCGCCATCAGGACAGATTTACAGGACAGCCATTTTCTATCATTGTGCTCCCGGACTGATTAATTGAAACCGGTGAAACCGACTCTTTTCCACCCCCACACATACAATACACTGGACTTTAGACATTTTATACATTCACTTAGACACTGAAAATAGTGTATACAATTGTAAATATTGTTATCTGGTGCACTGCAGTGTCTACTGTTTGTGATTTGTTCGCATCTACGGATGTTCACAGAACCGCGGTCCGTTTGTATCTGAGGAAATTCGTAACTCGAATGTTCGTAAGTCAGGCACTACCTATATGTGTGAAAAACTTTTTTTTTTTTTTTCCAATGAAATAATGCAGTCGTGAATAATGTTTAATAATAACACTGTGCTAGCACTCACTTCCGGGCTCGATGGCAGCAGAGATCAGAGACTGAGCCTCTCTCACCCTCTTCATGGCTTCCTCAATCTCCTTGTTGGATGCATCCGCCTTGAGTCCGGCGTTAAGGTTTAATCCAGCAGCCAAGGGATTTAACCTGTAACAAAACGGCGACACGGTTAAGCGTGACTCAGTCACCTGTGACTTAAAGGACACCATGCACAGTTTAGAGCTAAAAACAGCTTCAGTATGAGGCCAAATTGCTTTACTTCTCAGGTTTAGTTTGATCTACACTACCAATGAAAAGCTTGTATACACCTTCTAATTCTTATTTCTTTCTACACTGTAAAACAATGTTGAAGGCAAAATATGCAATAATCTCCTTTAAACAGCTGATATTGAGATGCGTGTGCTGCTTATGCGCTGTATACCCTTCATAACGGCACTAATCTGTGGTGCTGGTTGTTAATTGGTGATTTCTGAGACTGGCAACTCTAAATGAACTGCTCCTCTGCAGCAGAGGTAAGTTTTAGTCTTGGATTGAGATGGATGAATTATATAGAAAAATAGGTGATAAATATGTGTAGATCATGAAGATGGGTTTGTTTTTCCCTAAATATTTAATTTAACATCCTTGATATTTGTACAGTACATCAGGACTCGGAGCTCATCCCAGACTTACTTGGGATCCATTGACGCCATGAGTTTCATAATCTGCTCCGCAGACAACGACTAAAAAAAAAATCATAAAAAATACACAGACATTTTGAGTTACGTGTATACATAAAATATCTAAAACTATTATATTCAAGAGATTTAAAAAGAACTGTATCTGACCTGAGGGTTCATATTGGGTCCAGGAATGCCTAAAGCTGCCATAGCGTCCATGCCAGGTCCAGCCAGAGAGCCAAGAGGAACTCCACCAATCTGTAAGTCACATGAGACATTAGGATGGATAAAACATGTTACCAGTATATCAGAAGATGGGAGAAGAAAGAGTAACGCTTACAGACGGCACCGGAGTGGGTGTGGGAAGAAGTCCGCCACCTGGCAACATTCCTGCCACAGCGTTGGCTGGAGCCATCAGCGAAAGAGCTTTGGACTCATCAGGGATCACTCCTGCAGGCCAGAGACAGAAAACAATCACTCCGTTACGTCTGTCTCATAAAACAGACTCAGAAGCCTTAATCGATTTTTTTTTTTTGTCCGTGCAAAAGTCTACATTTGCACTTACATCAAGGCTCGATTTTCAGAGGACCTTTTACAAAATTGCATGATACTATTACAAAAACAAAAAAAAAAGTCACTAGACACACTGCCAAGATTTTATCACCTGAACTTTTCTAAGTCATGAACCAAATGTAAGCAAGCACACAGCCGGTTGTCCAGGGGATGCTGCTTTCAATTTTCATTAGCTGTTTTATGAACAAGCGACTCGCGTCGACCGCTTCGCTACAAAGCACACAGAAACATCAAAATAGACAAAACAGAGTTTATGATTTCGGGATCAACATCAAAGGACACTTGCATTTTAAATGAACTGGCTTACACTAGGTACTGGAAATGACAAAAATAAAGGTGACTTTTGTTTCATAAGGGGCTTTTGCTGACATCCATATAATAGCTACTTGAAATGACTTATGTGTGTAGATGTGTGTGAGAAGCAGTGAGAAACACCAGCAGGAGAGGAATATAAGCATGAGAGTGACCTGCCAGCAAAAGCCCACTTTTTATAATAATGAGAAAGAAAGAAAATAACGAAATAGTGGATGTTGTGTGAGAATCCAGGGGGTGAATCTGTAATCAACATTTTATTGAAAGAGAAAGAAAGAAAGAGACAGAGAGAGAAAATAAAGGACGGGCTGCAGAGAATAAAATTGTTGGATGGCATTTTCGGCTGGATCTGGTTTATAGCACTGGGAGAATCAGGGACAAACAACTGGAAAACACAACAACAAAGAAACAAAAGAACAGAAAACCACCATTAATATGGATCTCAGGTTTTTGGGATTCTTCTGGAAAGGATATATAAAACATTTCAAACTAAAAATCAGAAATCTTTCCAACTTGCAAAGCAAAATGAACAGATTCGTATGTAGTGACCTTGAAAAATCAATTAGCTGAATTCTGTAAAACAGCTGAATATTAAATTATTATTATTATTTTTTAATCTGGTCAAAACCTTTTTTTTCCCCCCCTAGTAGTTTTTCTACTAAAAATATACAGTCAGATGCATACGTATTTCCATATTTTTTACTTCGTACATCACCACCATGTATGGAAAATAAGCCAATTAAGCTCTAACTGAAGTGTAGACCATGAGCTTTAATTAAAGGTTTTTAACAGAAATATTGCTTTAACCAGTCAGAAATTACAGGCTCGAAAGTAATTGGATGATTTGACTGAGAACATACTTTAGGAGGCCAAACTAATATGTTTTCAGTTTCTTAAAAAGAAGAGGGGAGCTAAGATGCTGGATTGTTGATCATAACGTCACTGGTTCGAGCCCCCAGTGTTGCAGAGCTGCCACTGTTGGGCCTTTGACCCTAAAAAGAATAAATGCCCTGCCATGCTTGGCAACAACAAAAAGCCTGGAAGACCACGGGAGACAACTAAAGTGGATGTCAGCAGAATGTTTCCCGTGGTGAAGAAAAACACAAAAAAATTACACACACTTTAGGAAAAGAAAAATTTGTATAAATACTTTAATACTCAATTTATTGCTATACGTTATATATTGATATACAGTACATGATAATATTATGAATAATATCTTAATATAATATACACCATACTAGTTTTCTTTTACTGAAGTGTGTATACATTTTTTGCCTGACTCTGTATATATAGGAAAATGTCAAATGTATATGGCAAATAAAGGCTTCTTCAAAAAGCCTGTCCTGTTATGGGAAGATGAACTTGTATGGAAATGATTGGAAAAGGAGAATATGGAGAAGGAAACTAAGAGCCCATGTCACATCACATCATCTGTCACACACGGTGCAGTCATAAGTGTGTATGGCTGCCAGTGGAACTGTCTCGCTGGTGTTTACTGATGATGCGACTGCTGAGTAAAGTAACAGGATGAATTCTAGTAAATAGTGTAAACAGCTCTACTTGTTGTTTAGTCTGTAAAGGCTGCAATACTAATGGAATGGTGCTTCACAGTACCACAAAAGCAACCCAAGGCAAAGAAATGCATTTTCTTAAATGGCAGAATCAGTCACATGACCTCATCCAAAATGAGCTGCTTTTCACTTACTGAAGATGAAACTGAAACCATCAAGCAGCAGTAAAGCACCTGGTCTAAGTGATTCAGGTGACTGATGGTCACAGAGTGCAAAAGTTCTGGCATCCAAGTATTAAGAAAATATTTATATTTTATATATTTATGATTGTTAGTTTGTCCAATTCCTTTTGATCCTGTGAAAATGGAGGAAAATGGCTGTAATTCCTAAACAGTTAATGCAATATTCTTTGTTAAACTCCTTGAATTAAACATGGAAGTCTGCACTTTATTCTTATCTTGACTGCTTAATTTTAAATCCATTGTGGTGATTCTTAGTACTGCACTAAGAGGAAACACACTAAATGTAAATAAATACAGTATGTCATTCTCAATCATTCTCACAAAGCTTCATCCCTTTCTGATCAGCTTATTCCCTACCCAAATATTTCTTTTCTGATCACTGAATACTTACAACAAAAATAAATCTGTTGGACATAATTGTTGTGAGGATAGACACAAACCTTCAGCAAAGGGGACGACGATCAAGGCTCTGTCCACGAAGACCGTGTTCGTCAGATGCTGCGAAACGCCAACTGATTCAGATTCGAGGAACTTTACAAAACAGACACGGGAAGTCACAGGCAAGGGAGAATCACTGGAAGAAAATATAAAGGCTTTTGCAAGACGTACGTATAACGATTTGACACACCTTCTCCCATCAAGCCATCTGAAAATCTTGTACTTTTCAGTATGGTTTATATCCCAAATAACTCACAGTCGCTCCGTGTCTACACATCCTACCTGAACTGCAGTGCAGCCCGGTGTTTTTGTACAGGCGGAAACGACAAAAAAAAATTAAATAAATAAATACAAGTTAGCTAAATTATTATTATTATATATTATAAATTATAATAAGGGGAAGAATGAGGGCTATATTTTGTTAAGTTTGTGAGCTATATGGAAACATTCAAAATTATTCTATGTACACTAAAAGGAACATATTTACCTTAAAAAATATATACATATTGGAATAGGGCTTTTAAGAAACATTTTTTATGTATAATGCTTTTTATCATATACACAGCACTTTTCCTAGTTTAAATATTTCTTTAGATTTAAGATTAAAGCTGTCATTTTTTTTATTAAGCTTTAAATTAGAAGACATTAAATTTTAGTAATATATAATTAAACAATTAAAAGATGAAAAAAGACGGTTGCAAAAAAAAACAAAACAAGTAAGCATATAAGTAAATAAGCAAATAAATCAGTCAGTAGTTAAGTAAATAAATAACTAAAAGACTATATGTAAAAGCATACAAAAAGTAAATAAGTAAAAATATCGAAGTAAAATAAATTAGCACAACAGATTAAATATGTAATAAATGAGTATGTAAAATTTTAAAAAGTAAGTCAGTCAGGTACTAAGTAAGAAATGTCAGAATAAACAACTGTATACAAGTTAGAAAAAGAATTTGTAAGTAAGTAAATTAAATAGAAAAAAGGTGAGTAAATGAATAAGAAAGTAAATAGATAGATAAATAGATAGATTTGTTAATAAATAAATAGGTAAGTAAATAAATAAAGACGTAAATAGAGAGATAGATATCTATAAATAAATACATACGTTAATTACACAAATGAGTAAAATAAATCAGGTAAATTGTTAGATAGGCAGTTATATAACTGTACTGTAAATATGCAATTAAAAAAGTTAAATAAAATAAATTAATTAATAAGCTAAAAGTGCGCAAATAAACAAACAAACAAGACGTTAAAAGTTGATTAAATGAATAAGGACGTAGGTAGACAGATAGTTCAGTAAGTTAAATAAAATAAGATAAGCTAGTTAAGTTAGATAAGCAGGCTATATAACTATGTATTCATTTTCACTAATTTTATTAGGGTTTTCGTTTTTAAATAATTTTACAGTCTATCATCAACATATGTCTTTTTGTCGAAAACTAAAATAAACGTGTATAAATTCGCTCTACTCGTAATTAATCAGTGTTTTTGACTAGTCCTAGCTCACTCACTGCGCTAACACCGAGACCTAGCTGTGTGCTAACACAGACTCGGGCCGCATTGTAAATCACGCGCTGATCCCTACCGAGTGTACTTCATAGTACGTTTAAAGGAACAGAACTCGTGCGCCGTATTTAGGGCACTCTTTTTGTATCAGGCTTTTTGTATCTGGATTTGGTATTCCGCCGTTACAGCGACGTTTGTAGAAGGCTGTAGCGCTGAGTACTCACTCTGGAGGGAAGAGTCTGAGCTCGTCGATGTTTCCCAAGAAGCCGAACAGAGTCCTCATCTGCTCCGAAGTGGCGCTCGGAGACACGTTGGTCACCTGGACCACTTTAGTGCTGGAGCTCATACTCTTAATGCTAGTATTGGTATTCCTACTAGTGTTAGCTCGGCAGCTAATAGTAGCGCTAGCTAGCTAACTAGCCCTAGCTCGCGAGAGCTTGAAATTTTAAACAGCTCGCGCTGTAAACGGTCAGGTCATGCGCGTTCAAATGTGTCTCGCGCACGCTGCAATGCGCTAAACTGAGATCCAAGATTTTTCAATGCAGTTTCCTTTTATTATTATTATTTTTTACAAATATATTTATATGCACACGACTTGACGCTCTAGAAATGTTCCTGTTTTCACCAGGATCTCCTTAAAGCGAAGACTGAAAGTTTAATCAATGCATTTCAACATAATAGTCCTGTACGCTTATGAAAAAAAAAATCTATAAAATTTTAAATCCTGAGATACAGACAATGTGATCAGAAAGTGTTGTTTGGCAATGATTAAATATTTCACTCATGCTTTTATATGAGGATAATTAATTTCAATGCAGTAACAGTAACTCAACTTTATTACACCACCTCACTGTTGATTATTTTCCTATAACTGTAAGTCTTTGAAGTCTTTAAAATTATGAATAATTATTTAACAATGTAACTGCTTGGAATAATTGTATACAGAAAATGTGTGTGTATAATATCACAGTCTGTAGTGTTGTCAGTTTTTCAAAGGGTTGCCTACATCAGCTCATTCAATCCACACTCACAACTTGGCACAGATTTTATGCCAGATAACCTTTCTGATGCAACCCTCCTGTTTTATCTGGGTTTGGGATTGGCACTGTGGGTCTAATGGCTGGGGAAGTAGTGGGAATTGAACAGCATGGCAAAAGCTATCACTGAGCCACCAATGCCACCAACAGTGCAGTCTGGAGTGTGTTATAAAGTTGTTATTCATGACGGCATGTATGTTCTTGAATTTATGAGAATTATACATTTATGTCATTTATGTTTTATCTAAAATAGGTGGTTTACATTTTTTTGTATTTATGACATCTTCATGATCCCCATCAAACATTCTGACTTCCACAGACAGATTTTACTCTCCTGGCAAAAATTGGTTTAACAATAACATCATCCTATGGACAATTACTTAAACCCAATGGCCTCTGCTTATTACATTCCTGTATCTGCAAACGATTTCTTCATTGTGTTTGATGCCATTTCTGCAGGTGTGGTCACACTGTTGAGAGGGTTTTCTTTCTCAGCCCCTCTTATTAAAAAAATTCCAAACAACTGTAGACAAAATAAGTTTTCCAGCTGCTCCTCACAACAATAAAACAAACAGAGCACTTTTTACTCCTTGACTTAGTCTTGACTTTACTTTATGAATATATTCTAATTAACTTGTTTTGGATGTGTGATTATACAGAAGAATTTTGGTCTGATATTTTTGTTTTTATTCAAAGTTTATTTCCTGATTTTTGTTTTTCGTTCCAATGTTCTTTTTGGGTTCTTTGACTAAAAGAAGAAGGAGAAGAAAAATTTATTTATAATACATTTAAACGTTATAAGTGCAAAGTTAGATGGCACCGTGGCTCGCACCTCCAGGGTTGAGCATTCGATTCCCGCCTCGGATCTGTGTGCATTGAGTCTGCAGGTTTCCTCTGGGTACTCCAGTTTCCCGCGATAATCCAAAGACATGCAGATTAGGTTAATTGGGATTCCCAAATTGTTTGTGTGCACTGCGATGGATTGGCACCTTTGTGCCCTAAGTCTCCAGGGATGGGCCTCCAGTGACCCTGTATACAAGCGGTGTACTGTAGACAATGAGTGATAATTGTAACATATTTTGAAAATAGTAAGTTTAAAAAAAATCCAAACTGTATATAAACACTTTTAAATAATATATATTTTGGTACATTCTTGGGGGATCAAGCGTGCCGGGAAATGGACATTCCCGTATACCGTGGTGGTATATCCATTGTTTCTGTGGCAGTTACTTAAGGGGTCGAGTTGCCAGCTCGATGCCCGATTGTCATTCACACACTATGGGCAATTTGGGACTGTGGGAGGAAACCGAAGTACCTGGAGGAAACCCACCAAGCACAGGCAGAACATGCAAACTCCACACACAGATCCGAGAAGGGGATTCGAAACTGGAACCTGGAGGTGTGAGGCCACAGTGCTAAATAATACGCTACCATGCCACTATATTCCTTTATTTATTTTTTTATCTATTGTTATGTGCTATTTACTGCTTCTTTTATCCTCCCTGGCTGTGTTGTTTTGATATTTTGTGCGAAAAAATAGAAAAGAGAGAAAGATGACAAAGAAGAAAGTATCAGATGAAAGAGCATTTAAACTGAAAGGATGATGAGGGCCAGTATGACCAGTAGGCGGCGGTAATGCAACTGCTGTAAAACAAGAGCAGGACTGAAGAGTTATACTGTATCTGATTTCACTTCGTCCCCAGGGACTACCATCCATGGGATTCATGTCCATACCACGTGATCGAGTGACGTAATGGCCTGTTTGAAATCCGATTTGAGAATCGGGACCGAGGGACATCTTTAGGATTGGAATCTGATTTCAGAAATGTGGTTAAAAATCAGGATTTCAAATAAATAATTTAAAATATATGATATAAATATGTAAATTAATAAGATAAACATAAATAAAATATTTATTTCTGATGCCAATCTGGATAAAGACGTGTTGTCCGACTTTTATTTTGAAATGTCAGCTTTCTTCCGGTTTGTATCGGGAATAATGAAAGAAGTAGCAAATATGGAGGCACAAACAGAGCAAGTTGGGCTTTCTCGAGCAGAGAGAAAAGCTCTCGAAAAGGCTAAACTCATTCAGAAAGAGACTCAGAGAAATAACTTTAAACTGGTAAGTAGACCAGAGAGGTTGTAAACTTGTTTGTTTACTCAATTCCGAAATGTTTAATCTTATTTTAATCAGTATTCGCTGTGAGCAATTATGGTTACCCGGCAACGCAATGTGTTAATCCTGCTATAAGATCAGATCAATAGATTGAATTAAGTTCATGTTTTCTTCGGCATTCTTATGTTAGATTCAATGTTTGTAACCGACTGGTTTCTTGGATCCTGATTAAAGGAGTATTTCGACCACAAATGAAACTTAAACAGCTGCCCCTGGTACACCAGATGGTTAAATCTTTATGGACATCAAAACATCACATTACCTTGCAAGCATCCAATTGTATAGGATGTTACTATAAGCTGTAGCTTTACAATTTCCGTTCCCTGAAACCAAGAAACCCGACCCGGTTCCAGCATCACAAAGCCAGCTTCATGAACGGCATCTATCTCGGAACCTCTGTAGTCCAACTAGAGACCATAGAGGCCAGCTGTGGTAATCATTGTGTTTATTCCCATTTTTACAACTATGGTCGGATCTCTGGTCAACATTCACACACACTCGCACACTACGGGACAATTTGAGAAAAAAATTTAGGCTAATCTGCATGTCTTTGGGCTGTGGGAGGAAACCGGAGTACCCGGAGGAAACCCACCAAGCACAAGGCGAAACTCCACGCACACAGATCCGAGGCAAGAATCAAACCCAGAACCTGGAGGTATGACGCCGTTAAAGGAGTTCCTGGGAGGCCAGGCGTTTTCAGCTTACTGAGAAAACATTCTATCACTAGTGAAATGCATCAGTGCTGCAGGGGATTATATAGAGAAATGTGTTCTGTTATTCCGCGCAATTAAAAGTCCTGGTTCGACTTGAATGCACCTTATACATTCAATTATTCATTAGTACAAGTATAGGGACCCTTCATCTTTGCGTACTGATTAAATCAGGTGGCCGGGATATTAAAGAAGGCTGAATGCGAGCAAACTGAAGAGGAGCGAGTTTTACTACAAAGGCATCAGGACACCGTCCAAGAGCTGAGCAAACGGCAGGCTCGGAGGAACACTCTGAAACGGAAACAGGAAGAGGTGAGTCGGATAGGTTTTAACGTTGTGTGTTGCTACAGCTGGAAATCCTTTTTAATATTGTTCTGAATTGATCATCTGTTAAACACAGTTTGTGCTTTGTGACTTTTTTAGCTCTATGATGGAGAGGAGGATCTGAGGACCAAGGTGAAGCAGCTGGCCGAAGCGATGCGTCAGGCTCGCCACGTCGTTGTCTACACAGGAGCCGGGATCAGCACGGTACCAACGGCTTTTACTTCCTGTATTTCTGACTATAACATCGATTGCACCCTTAATGACGGTTCTTTTAATGTTTGCCAGGCTGCTTCGATCCCGGATTACCGCGGGCCTAACGGAGTGTGGACTCAGCTACAAAAGGGGCGCGCCGTCAGGTAAGTCAGCGCAAAACTGAGCTCCAGCTTTCATTCAGCTTGGACATATCGCTCACTAATCCGCTCTCTGTCCAACAGGCACACAGATCTCAGTGACGCTGACCCGACTTTGACACACATGTGTATCCAAATGTTACACAAGGTCAAAATGGTGAGTGTGCAAAAATCTTCAGCGCAGCTCAGCGGCTAAGTTTTCTTGGACAGGAGTCTTGAAAGTTGTTGAAATCTGATCGGTTGTTCAGCCTTTCACGTACTTTCTTAGGCAACAAATAAAAAGAAAAAAATGACTATCATGTATTAAAAATGAAATCTATTTGGATGCTGTGAGCTTTTTAAATACATTTTATATAATTATGGTCACAAGCTTCAGAAGTGTTCTGGGTAAGAATTACGAATATGCCCTATTTACAATACCAACCTTTGGGGCATTTTAATTTAGTCTTTTCATCTGCCAGAATATTTCAGATGATGTAGCATGTCTATCTGTTAGGCCACTGTGCCACTTGTAAACCTAAAGTACATTTATATTTCTTACCTGTAAAACCTTTGTGTGTGTGTGTGATCATACCCAGGTTCAACATGTGGTATCTCAGAACTGTGACGGTCTCCACTTGCGCAGTGGGCTTCCCAGACCCGCCTTGTCGGAGCTGCATGGGAACATGTTCATTGAGGTGGGACTCCATATCCTGCGCTTTAAAGTCGTCTAAAGCGTGATTATCGGTTAATACACCTCATCATATATTAAACCTGCAATATCCATTTTCTCAACCTTCTCATTTGCTTCAGGTGTGTGTATCGTGCTCTCCGGTTCGTGAAGTGATCCGTCTTTTCGACGTGACGGAACGCACTGCACTGCACAGGCACGCTACAGGCCGGCGATGTCCCCAGTGCAGAGGGGAGCTGAGGGACACCATAGTACACTTCGGTGAGAGAGGCACACTGGAGCAGCCGTTAAACTGGAAAGGTGCGGCTGAGGCCGCAGAGCAGGCCGATCTCATCCTCTGTCTCGGCTCCAGCCTGAAGGTCAGACAACTTGTTACAAACAACTTGTTAGATTTAAAAACATTTTCTATGTAGCTGCTCTGATCCTTGGCTTTGCACTAACAGGTTCTGAAGAAGTATGCATGCTTGTGGTGTATGAAAAAAACAGCTGCTAAGAGACCGAAGCTCTACATCGTTAACCTTCAGGTAAAGTCATCACATCTCTGTTATGTTGTTGTTATGTGTTTAGTGTTGTAAATACAGATTTTATTTTGTAGTGGACACCTAAAGATGACTCGGCTACTCTGAAAATAAATGGGAAGTGTGACGATGTGATGCGACTCCTGATGGAAGAGTTGGGAGTTGAAATTCCGTCTTACAACAGGTAAGGATGTTCTCTATGTCCAATTTTTCAGGTCCATGACTTCAGGCACAGTATGGTGATGAGACCCTTAGCAGTAGTAAAACATTTGAATGGTGCAAAGATTTTTAAAAAAGAAAAAAAAGCTGTACCATTTTGAATGACCTTCCTAGCTAAGGTGGCTCAGAGCCCAATGCAGGCATTCCCGTGAACATTTAGTGGGTGGAACACCTGATCCTTGAATTCAACAGATAACTTGTCACCAACTTGTGGAAGAGACACATCTGACACATTACAGAAACTTGGCTGGGAGTTATAGTCACATCCCCTGTTATAGTCCTGACCTTGCTCCAGACCATCTCCACATGTTTGGGACATTTAAAGGAGTTCCAGGGATGTGAACCAGGCAAGTACGATCATGGCTCCGGCCTACTGAGAGAACTTTCTACCTTGATTGTATCCAAGCACTAGGTAAACTCTGAGATAAGTGCATTAGTGTAGCAGGGCATTATATAAAGAACTAAAGGGAGTTTTTACTCTTGTTCTGCTATTAAAATGTCTCAGCCTGACTTGAAAACCTGGAACATTCATCATACAAGAGCACATTAATATAAACCTGTGGTTTATGCCTTGCAGTTAGAACTAGTACTACTTAAAAAAAAAAAAAAACATTCCCTGATTTTCTCCCTAGATTAGTCGTATCCAATTCCTCCCCGTCACTAGGGGGCTCCCATATTAAGGCTACTACTACCATTCAGCCGGGAGGGCCGAAGACTATCGCGTGGTTCCACTGAACCACGTGACGCCAGCCGACCGCATCTTTTCGAACTGCTCACTCACACACCGTTGGGGGTGGAGTAACACACTCGGAAGACAGCGCTATCCGCCCCTTCCGCTTGATTGAGCTCAGAGATGCCCCTGATTTGCTGTAGAGCCACGATTAATGTAGGGAGCACTAAGTACCTCTCATCCCTCCCCTCTGAGAGAGCTTGGCCAATCAGCTCTCTCGAGACCTCCGGCTGCGAGAGGTTACAGCATCACCCGGGAATCGAACTAGCGATCTCCGGATGATTGAACTAGTACTACTTTTAATCAATGCCTTCTGACCAATCAGACTTTTATTACTCCGGTGGTTTAATTTTATTTACTTAGATGTTGTTTTCAATTATTAGATCTGACGACCCAATCTTCAGCTTTGCCATTCCTCTCAGACCGGATGAAGAGGACGGTCACAGCCGTAAAACTTTAATGCCCCTAGCTGATCTGGAGCATCCAGAGACTGATTCAGTGAATCAAGCTGAAGAAACAGAAGTACAGGGTGGATGGTTTGGACGTGGTTACTCCAAAGCAAGAAAGAAAAGAAAATCATTATAGTCATATAAGTACTTAATAATTTATGAATATACAGCAAATCAAGCTACCTTGGTTTATTATTATTATTATTATTATTATTATTATTATTATTATTAGGAGACAATTCAGTCACCTGTATAACAAAAAATTCTTTACTAAGCTACACAGATTTATTCTATAAGAACAAATAGTGAGGTTTCTACTCAAACTGCCAAAGGAATGAAGGGTAAAAGAAATGGGTTAAAAGCTTATCAGGTCTAGTAGGTGTATCCTTATATTCCGATTAGTATTTGATGGAAGGATATTGTATTTTGCAATTGACTTTTTTTTTGGAAATGAATCTCCAACATTTTATAGGAGGACAGAAAAAAAAACATTCAGGTAAAATAATTAAACCAGTCTAGACCTCAGTATAAAGGTTTTTCTGCTGTAAATAATTACCATTTTAATGCTGTGTGGAACGTTTCTGCAAAATATTAATTGCATTAGGACTGTGCCATTTTTTCAGTATTAGTCATTTGCACCTTACGTTCTCAGGTATTTAGAAAAACTTGACATATTCAATTCTGCTAAGAATCAATGTTGAGAAGTTAAACAAAGTCTGTTTGTCTGACTTCTGTGTGGTGGAGTTTTGTTTTACATGTTGCACCACATCTAGACTGTGCAAGGTTAGAAAATTAAAGAAATCTGTAGTGCAGATTTTATAAAAGTAGCTTGCTACCTAGTACAAAGCTATGAATAATGTATAGCAGTGGTTGGTTGTTGGGGTGCTTTTCTTTTTCTTTTTCGTTAACCACTTGAGCACACATGCAGCTCAAATTCTCTTCATGTTCGGCTTCCTAAGCTACAGCAAAGTCAAACCACCTCCTAATCACCTCAATACTCAAGTAAAACTTTTTCATTTACATTACTAATAATCTATTCTAGCCAGGACAGGTTAGACTTACCAGCTAGTATTGGCTAACTGGTAAAAGTTATTGTATATGGTTATATTTGTATCACGTTGTGTGAGCTGTTTTTTAGAAAAAAAAAAAAAACTTGAAATGTGCAAAGCACCCTTGCAGTTGGCATTATATCACAATCTTAACACTATTTATGGGAGCAGACCAACGTTCATGGAAATTATTATTTCTGAACATTTAATTTACAGACAACTAATAATAAAATTTTTTAGAGCAGGATTTCTTGTAGCTTTCTGTAGAATATTATTGCCTTATACAGTCAATGTAATTCAGTATATACTGCATGTACAGCTTAACAGCTATCAAGATGTGTATATGATTTTTATCTTAAAGGAACTTCACAAACATCCGTCTAGCAACTTAACAGTGACTCCATCATGTCTCATAACACTATGTTTACATGCTGAGTTAATGGCAAAGTCTTAAATTACTGTGGAAATGTACTGATCCTCAGAGAAACCAGAATTATGTTTAGAGACTAACATGTCTCCTATGTTTATATTACATTTGCCTTAATATAACTTTTTTTTTTAAGATTGTTAATAATAATTTTAAGATGTAAATCATGTTGAGAGTTAGTTTTTTGTATTTGTAAAGACAGAACCACTAAGTGTTTACTGTATCTGTAACTTGAACTTTTTTGAAGTGTCAGAAATAAAAAAGAAACGTTTGTCAGTGTATTGCTGCTTCTTTTTGAGTTTATGGGCAGTTGGTACTGTTCTGCCATCTACTGGACTGGAGTTTGGAGCAGAAGATTGGCAGGAAATAAAGATTATGGCTTTAATGTAATGCGCTAGGTCATTTTAACCATCAACAACACAACAAATACTGCAACCAAATGCTTATTAGATACTTTTAATAGTTTTAATATTTTAAACCTGTAAGAAACTTGATTTATTAGCTGCTTGAAATAAATCAGACCATATTCAGTAAAGTAGTAAATAAAATTAATTGCTATTGAAGTGAATCGAAAATCACAATACCCGAAAAATCGAATGGAACTGACTATATAACTAAAATTCACAGCTCTAGTATCTAGATAAATGAAATGGCTTCATTGAAAAGTAAGGGACCAAAATATCCCTTTTTTTCAGACATTTTATTAAACAAGGAAAATGTGGGGAAAAAACAAACGTTTAAATCTTTTAGTCAAGTAAATTATAATAAAAAGAGAATGACCTTTACTTGCAAGTTGAAAAAAACACCCGTTTTCTGGTGTATTCTTGTCAGACAAACAAAATTTAATTTAACTTCAGGGTTTGATTCCTGTTATTTGATTGGATTTGTAAAAAAAAAAAAAAAAAAATCACTAAAGCCATCACGACTGGATAAAGTTAATAGCTTTATCCAGCCGTGATCAGTCTCTGTACAGCACTGATCAGTTCTGGGAAATGCGTGTTCTGAAAATGTCCACGGTCTGTATATTTATGAAGCTCCGCCTTCAATCCATCAGCTACTTCCTGCTGCTCCTCCCACGGTAGGAAAGGGTCGTCCGTGGAGCCGAACTGAATGATGTGTTTTACGTTAGCTCTGATCTTCTCCCACTCCCATGGACGGCTGAAATACCCTGGGTGAGTCGAAAAAGAGAAAAACATTTAGTTATCTTATATCCAAAAACCAAATGTTACACTTAGGATTTTGCAAAGCGCTAACACTCAAGACTTCTTTCACGAATGATAAATAAGCATCACCTTATAGAAACTTCACCATGTCAATGATCAGACGGATTTGTTACATAACTAATAATTACTGCTCAAATCCATTTATGAGATCTGTGAAGGTCTGCTTACATTAACCAAGAATGATTGATAAGGAGCTAGAACAAATGTCAAGGCTGCAACAAGTAATCAACACCAGTGTGAAATACATAAGGAAAAAACACACCACTCGCTCTCTCATTCTCGTCTCCCAGGTCAGAGGTGTAGGCGCCCACTAGAATGATGCCGAATACCTTGTGGGTCTCACTGTACCTGAGACGCAGGTAGAGGAGGGGGAAAATGTGCAAGCCATTACACACAGGTTCATCATTTATCAAAACAAAAACGTAATCATTTAGTCATCAGAGCTATACTGGGTGACACAATAGTCTTTATACATAGGGGAATTAACACTTCTTAAGCCAGCCATGGGAATGATTTCAGTAGGTTTGTAAAAGTAACAGTATTTACAACATATGAGTATGCATACAGTGTAGTTTTAAACAAAACACAACATAAAAATAAATCATGAATAAAATCATGAGGATACACATTACTTCTTGTTAGGATCATATGGATCAGATCATGGTTGCCAGATTGTGCTATTTCTGCTCGGACTGGTGCATATGTCATGCGTTCTGTCTGTCTGCTTGACAAGGGTACCAAAATATTCACTCAAGTGTTTTACACCACAGCAGTTTGCCAATTATTAAATGAGAGTATTTATTACTCAACACCACACTAAGCCGGTTAACAATTTCCCCCACATTTAACGTTGCACAACATGTGCAGAAATCATTCTTCGTGTCCTTCACCAAGTTCTCTTTTTCAAGTGAATAAGAAGAAAAAAAGCAGCTTGTTATTTTATTGAAAACTCAGAAAACTTCTCTGTCCTTAAGGGATTTCTATGATGGATAATGTTACAAAGCACTAAAACTGGAGACTCCTTCCATAAATAATTTTCTAAATAATATCTGTTTATTATTATTATTATTATTATTGGATTATACAGATATCTGCCATAAAAGCAGCTGTGAAGCTGTTCCTATAGAAACGGTACATACTGAAAGGAGTACATTAATATAAACCTGTTAGCTCCATTTGTCCAAACAGCTGTTACATCTGGTCTTCAAACCAAACAGATTTAGGAAAACAATCTCTCTTTTTTTAAATTCTACTCTACCTTTCTTCTGAAAAGCTTCCTCATTCAGGTAGCATCCTTTGACATGCAAATGCCTCAGAAAATTCAGTGACTGTGGAACAGGGAGTGCCGCTCTTTAAACAAAAGAACAACAGAAACCAGCCCGCTCATCACGTCCGCTACCTCATAGCAGCAGCGGCTCCTGAGCTGTGGCCGATGATCACCGTGTCCTCGTCACACCGCAGCTCTTTCTCCATGAACGGCAGCCAAATGCTCTCTCTGGCCGTCACTGTTACACCAATCAGAGGGGAACCAATCGACAGATCAGTGCGTTTTAAAGAACTGAAATCATGTATCTCTGTGTTCATGTATCTTTATGTACTGTACCTGGGTCTGGCATGTTCCTCAGCTCACTGCACACTCCTGGGATCTGCACAATGACAAGTAGACAGACACATAGCTATATATATATATATATATACACACTGTATACACACAGTATATACACACAGATACAGTATATAGATAGATAGATAAATAGATAGATAGATACAGAGCCGTTCACAATATGAGATTCATTGATCCTTATACGCCCGCGACCTACTTTGGACAATTTCCCAACTTTGTGAGAACAGTCTGGGGACGGCCCGTTCCTGTTCCAACATGACTGTGCACCAGTGAACAAAGCAAAGTTCATAAAGACATGCATGAGTGAGTTTGGTGTGGAAGAATCTGACTGGCCTGCACAGAGTCCTGAACTCAACCTCATAGATCACCTTTGAGATCAGTTAGAGCGGAGATTGTGAGCCAGGCCTTCTCGTCCAACATCACTGCCTGACCTCACAAAAGTGCTTCTGTAAAAATGGTCAAACAATCCCATAAACCCACTCTTAAACCTTGTGGAATGCCTTCCCAGAAGAGTTGAAGCTGTTATAGCTGCAAAGAGTGGGCCAACATCACATAGGTAGATCAGACAGATAGACAGGCAGACAGACAGATACAAACATAGACAGACAGACAGACACATACATAGACAGACAGACACATACATAGACAGAGAGACAGATACATACATAGACAGACAGATACATACATAGATAGACAGATAGACAGACAGACATACAGACACATACATAGAGAGATAGTTTCTATATACACAGACAGACAAGCAGATAGATGCAGTACATAGACAGACATATAGTTTCTATATAGACAGACAGATATACACATAGACAGACACACAGAAGATACAGACAGACAGATAGATAGACAGATAAATACCTTATTGGTGATTTTATTGCTCCAGCCGTACCAGTTACTGTGCTGAACATCTCCTGCTCCGTTCCCCGGGACTATCACTACTCTCTTTACAGGCATGACTGCTGCTCCAGAGTTACAGTGTAGTACAGCATTACACTTTATCACCAACTCACACAAGCGGTTCTTCTTCTGCTCCTTCTGCCTCTCATAGAGAGTGAGAGTATACCGCCACCTGCTGGAGCAATGATACAATCAGAGCAGTGTTAACATTCAGAACAGACCTGATAGATTGCAGGGAACACAGCCTGGGCCATAAGTTTTGAAAATTACATTCTTATAATTTTTTTACCAGGTCGTATAATTACAAGTTTGTCCGCTAAGGTCTGGGGAGTTTCCTGGCCATGGACCCAAAATGTCGATGTATTGTTCCCCGAACCACTTAGTTATCACTTTTGCCCTATGGCAAGGTGCTCCATCATCTTGGAAAAGGCAATGTTCATCACCAAACTGTTCTTGAACTCATGACTGTGTTCTTAGGCAAAAGGGTGTGCCCACTGCCGTGGCTGAGAAGCAACTCCACAATGAATGGTCTCAGGATGCTTTACTATTGGCATGACACAGGACTGGCGTTAGCGTCACCTTTTCTTCTATAATGTAATGTTCTTGTATACTATTTTATTTTATGTAATTTTATTTTATAGTCTTTTTTCTTATCGTCACATAATAATATATTATAAAAAAAACTTTAAAATAATTTATAGAATTTGATTACATTAAATTTTATTTATTTAACATAATTAGGGAGGATAAAAGGAGCAGTAAATAACACATAAAAGATTACAAAATAAAGAATAACACACCTGGGAAAAAGAAAAAGAAAACCCCACTGGAAAGGAGCACCTGATGTCAGTTTTGTAAAATTAATTTTTTTATCATATACAGTATATCTCACATGAATGTAAAATTCTAACAGTTCTGGAGTTTTATAAGAACTTAATGCTTTCTAAATATTTTACAATGTCATTTATGAATACAAAAAAGGAGAAATATACTATAATTACATTTACATTTAGGAATAAAAAAAATAGCAATTATAAAGATTTTAAAATATTTATGCTATATATATATATATATATACAAAGTCATCCATCCATATATCCACATGTGTTATTTTATTTGTTTATTTGTATGCTTTATTTCTGCAGGTAACATTTTATTGTATTGTATTGTCATGTGACATTTTCAGAACACCACGTGAGGGTCACAATAACATAATACAGTACGTGATAAGCATAGTCAGGTGAGGGGTTGCATTTTATTCCATTTGATGATTAAAGGGCAAAGAGACCATGAGACAAAACAATGACATTCCTCTGAATTTTATTCAGCGGAATTTAATTGAAGGTGACAGTTGCAGCGGGTCACCACGTGGCGGCGTGACGAGCGCGTACTTGGTTGAGTCACGTGATCACGAACCCGGAAGCTGGACTCAAGAACCGACGTTTAATCTAAAAAGAGGTATAGAAAAAAAAATTTTTTTTTGGTGTCATTTATTAATACTGTTATTTTGCTAATATTTAATATTTCTGCTGTACAACGGGTCATATAGGGGTAGTGTTACCGTCAGCAGAATGCTGTAATGTGCACTATTATACTGCAATGCGATATAATATGATATGAGAGCTGTGTGTGTGTGTGTGTGTGTGTGTGTGTGGTGTAAACAGAGGAGCTTTAGTGAAGCGGCTCAGAGGCGGATATCAGATAAACATCACGCTTTAACCGTCTTATTGTGACACTTTCCATTTGCAGTTTGGTTTCAGTGGTAATCTGGAAACCTACAATCTATAACCAAGTGACAGCAGGTGCTCTGGTAAGTTATTTACTTCATTATTGCCTTAATACATTTATAGTAAATGTAGCTTTTGTAGTCATAGACTTATTATCCTACATTGCTCTAACATTTACTACTGGGATAAAACTTCAGCATTACAACTGGGAAATCTGACCTCTCTTTACTTCATCTACTCAGTTACTAGCTGGTTCAACTAGTTTAATCAGTCCAGTGTGCCAGTGATTTGTTAGCCAGCCAGTCTAAATGGGATGTTTTGACAGGGAGCCAAAACTTATTTCAACAAAATTGTGTAGCCCTTAAAACTCTTTAGCCATTAAAAAAATCATAAAAGAAAAATAAATATATAGGGCTCAGGATAGTACAGTATAGAGCGACATCATTATGATTATGATGGCAATATGATGAACTCAATTTAATAAAAAAATGGCAAAGAAAGAGGCAAAGAAATGGCACATATACACATGATCATGTGCTTTCCGATTGTTTTTGCCTCTTTCTATGGCCAAAACATAATAATAATATGCTAATTTTGAGCGTTCTACATTTTTTGCAACGTCATTCCCATATTCCGGTAGTGGTAAAATTTATGCCTTTTAAAAGTAATGATACATTTTGTTATTGAAATGAGCATCTGGCCGATTTACATGAATACATTTGCAGAAATTTTCATACTTGACTAAACCAAAGGTAAAAGCCTTCTTGAATGATGTTAGAGGTGAGCTTTTTATTTCAGTGCATGTTGCTCTGAAATACCCGAATACAAGCAGCCGAAATCGGTTTTCTCATAAGGGCTTTTCTCTTAGAGATACTGTAGGATGAGAAGCTCGGTCATCCGTGAGAAACTCAGAGTAGAGCCGCTGCTCCTTTGCGTGGAAAGGAGTCAGTTCAGGTGGATCGGGCTTCTAGTAAGGATGTCACCAGGACGCCTCCCTAGGGAGGTGTTCTTGGCACGTCCAGCTGGAAGGAGCCCAGAGAGCAGACCAAGGACTAGGTGGAGAGATTATATATATATATATATATATAAATCATATCTCCACACTGACCTGGGAGCATATCAGGATCGTCCCAGTCAGAGTTAGCTGAGGAGGCTTGGGAAAGGTAAGTTTGGGATTCTTTCTGGAACTGCGACCCGATTTTGGAAAAGTGGTTGAGGATGGATGGATGGATGGAGAAATTCTCTCAAGTTCTCTTTTTTTTTTGCAGAATTGCAGAACAGCTATATATATATATATATATATATATATATATATATATATATATATATATATATACACACACACACACACACACACACACACACATATATATATATATATATATATATATATATATATATATATATATATATATATATTTTTTTTTTTTTTTTTAATCTAACAAATTGAAAAATTCTTATGTAACATCCTTTTAATTAGGAATTTCATTTTCCCTCTTCTTCCCATTCGTTGTTGTTTAGCGGCTCCAGTAGGTTATTAGTTACCGGCAACTACTCCCTCAACTTCCCAGCCTCTTCAAAGCCGATTTTTCAGACCAGCCTTCCTTAAAAAAAACAAACAAACAAAAAACAACATCTAATGCATTCTTCCATGATCTTGTTTTGACTTGTTCCCTTGAACAAGTTTTTAACTCTTTGTTTGCTTTATCTGGTATTTCCATACACTCTTTCTTCTTGACATGTTTCCTCTCTCTGCGCCTTTAGGTGCAGTTCTGCAATTTGCATGACTGCCACCTATAGCCACTCTCCTCAACTTCCATGTCTGTTAAAGCCAACTTTCCAGTCCTGTCTTCCTTAATTTTTATTCATGGAGCTTAAAAAAAAAACATCTCTTGTTTCTCAATATAGAAAAAGCTGATTTGGAGGAAAATAGTGGTAAAAATTCAGCGAGGTGTAATGCGTGATTTCAAAGAAACACTCAAAAAGCTCTCATAAATCTCTCTCTCGCTTTCTCTCTATTCCATTTCATAAAACACATTTCAGATTATCCAGAAAGCAAAAAAATCCATCAAATATTTTTTAAAATGTTTTAAGGCACAATAGTAGTGAAGACGTGCAGTCCAGGTGTCTTACGTTTGATATCAATTGGTTTTATTTCCACAGATCTGCATTTAACCGAGATGACTTACACGTTCAGCCTTGGTGCGGCTCTTTTCGTAGCTTTTATTGTGTCCGCGAGCAGCTCGGAACCAGCCGTGGACCCGAATGTGGTCAAAGCGGCCAACTTTGCCATCGAGTCACGCAATCGAATGACGAACTGTATTTATTTGTATAAAGTCGTGGACATCCTGTCTCACTCTGCTGAGGTTAGTGCTGCGTACCTACCATGTACATCATCTTAAAACATTTGCTGAATACATGTAATAAAAACAGTGAAGCTAATAGGAAATGTGTTTATTATTAGGTGCTACAGTGTGTAACACTGAGCAATTGGGCAATTGCTGTGAAATAAAATGCATGCTGTTATTGGAAAATAATCATTTTTGAGTGATGGTTATAACCCTTTCTCACTTTCATTCTGTAGTTGATTATTTTCCCTGAAACAGCATGCTTGCAAGTCTTTTGTTCTTTCTTTAAGAATTGTTCTGCCAGTGGCAGTGGAGAATTTAAATCAATTGCTATATTGAAAAAAGATTTAAATTTAATCCAGTGGCTTTGTTTTATTCGCTTGTACGAGTGATTATTATCAAGAATTATGTATGGTAATTTACTTTTAAACGTGATTATAAATTTTACAATTAAAAACGTTTACAATAATTTTTTTTACTTTTCTTGTAATTGTCAGCTTGTTGTCCACCTGCAGTACCATCACTGCTCACTAGGGGCCGCAGCTCACTTTTTGTTGAAACTGCACTAAAAGTTTTATATTTGAGATTATTTCTACAGTTCTACACTTTATCTTGAGATTATGGTTATCCTCTCATAAGACTCGGCAGGATTTGGCAGGTTGTCCCTCATCAGGTGCTCAGATTTTAATAGATCCAGTCATTGCATCAGAATAATCAAACGTTCTTTCACCGTCTTGTTATCGTGTTGTCCTGAGACCGGGCTTAGGACGTGAGGTCACATGATCAGCTTTTTCTGCATTTAACTAAAGCTCATAACTTGGCTTTCTGACTAGGAAAAAAACAGGAAGTGCTATTTTATATTCTGAATGACTCTACTGTGATGACTGTGTGGTAACTACAGTATACGCCCCAGTCACTGGTTATAATAAGCAGAGCAGGTTATTGACACTTGAAAAGTTTGAAAATTATATGATGTAAGTTGAATGCAGCATGAATGGAGTTTAAATATCAGAAAAAGAAAAACCGGTATCAGTATTGGAGTAGAATGCTATGCTAGCTTTGTTTACATTACCAGCTTGAGAAGGGACTCAAATAAGGGATTCTTTTTACTCTAATGTGCAACAGATCTGATTTTTAGAGCACACACAAAAAAAGATGCTGTTGTCATGAGTCCGCCTCGGGAGCTCGGGGATTTCATTTCAACAATGGAGGACAGTCGAGCTGCAGTCACTGCAAAATCACAAGGATATTTTTTTATAAAATCGCATGCACTGTTTGAAATTAGTGAGTGCTCGTACAAATATGCCGTGTTTTAACCAAGATGGCACGAGCAAAGACGTATGGATGTGCTTCAGATAAAAGTCGCTCGTGATTATTGATGTGACCCATCGTGTTGTGAAAATCCCCCCCAAATAAATCTGAATTGAACAATAGTTTATGAGTGGGATCATTTGCTGTAAAAATGAAAGTACAAGGGATGTTCAAGTCAAAACAGGACTTAATTAAAAATGTAGAGGGAGAAAAATTGCCATCATTTGAATATCTGAGTAACTACATGTCCTAGGCAAAAGAAATTAAAGAGGCATCTTGGTGAACGATAAAAGATTTATTTACCAAAATTCCAACAACATATTAAATAGATCTAGATTTTATAACTGATTTCACAAAGCTTCACGAGTGTTGAATTTGCGCACCGACCTGTGACACGACACACGTCAAGTCGGTAGTCCTCAATGATTCTCTGCTTGAGTTTCTCTAGACTTGTAGGAAGAGGGGGATAAAGACCAGTCATTTCCTCCAGGTTTTCCAGTTTCCTCTCAAAGTCCAAAGACATGCAGATTACCTAAGTTTTTTATATATAGGTTTTATAGATCTGTATATATGTTTATATTGCACTGCTAACTTGCACTTCTGGTTAGATGCTAACTGCATGTTGTTGCCTTGTAACTATGTGCAATGACAATAAAGTTGAATCTAATCTAATCTAATTGGCAACCTAAGTTGGTTATCTGCCGTCAATAGGTTTAACGCCTTTATCGGTTAAACGCGTTTAACTTCCTGCTTCCTTTTGAACGCCGCTTATATTTTTACATAAATGTGAAATAAAAAAAGTGTGGTTTGGAAAAGTAGATGAGACTTTTAAACATCTTGCTGTGTGTGTCTCAGATGATCCCCCCAGCCTATGTGAAGTACACCATACAAGTGCGAGCTGCTCAGACGACCTGCAGGAACAACGGCAGCATGAACCCGGAGGACTGCAGCGTCGCAGATAACGCACAGGCAAGGGACTGTGTTTCATTTCCTGTCTCTGGTATCCTCCGGTTCATAGGTTTACCTTGTTTACCATGGAAACTGTACACACTTCTGTACAGCACATGTGCACTACCACTGTATATTATACACATTCCGTGATAGCTGATAGTGATTTTTTTATTTATTTATTTTTTTAACAGGTGATGATCTGCGACTTTGTGGTTCGGGCAGTTCCAGGAGACAACACGGTTCCTCAGTCGGTTTTGTCACAACGCTGTGACTGATGCAGGCACGACTAACTGCAAGCAGTGTAGCTGATTCAGTGATATCTGTTTTCTGTTTCCTTAAGAAGCTACATACTGAACGAAACACTAATTGGCATACTGTTGTAGGAAAATAATCAACAACAAGATGACATAATGCATCATAAAGTGAAGCAGTGTTCCTGTTCCCACGCTGTAGTTGATTATTTTTCTATAAAAGGACGTCTTCATGTAGTTTATTCCTCTTTTACCACAGCAGTTTGCGATAGTTCTTTATTCATTAAAGATTGATTTTATCCCCTTCTAGTTAAATGAAATGTTATGGAACAAGAAATCCATATATGAATCAAAATGAATGAAGAACCTCCTGACCAATCGGATTCGAGAATTCTAATTCAGCAGTGCTGTGGTAAAAATGTCTTACAGTAGCTTCATTTCAATGTTAGAAAGGAGGAGTAATAGCACTTTTAAGCACTTTTCTTCTTTGTCTAAATGAGCTCAGAATTATTATGTACTATTAGTTTTAGTGTTAGTGATATGTTTTAAATTAATATATAAATGAACCATAGTAAGTTGTGGAGGAGGGGGCTATTACTTTATACCTAGAGGTGTTTGCATTATAAAGTTCTCAAACCCTGCAAAGAGAGCAATGTGTGTCACTACAGCGCAATTATTAATGCCTGACCTTCAGTTTGAAAGCAGAAACATCTAGTTGCAGGAAGAAACCTGCTTGAGGGGCCACAGTAGATCATTCACATGCTTTTATACACATCTGCCAAAACATTAACACCACTGCCAGGTGAACTGAAGGACATCATATACCAGTAAATCATGGGCTCATTTCCACATACAGGGACCAAACGCCAGCCCATCTGGTTTGATCCAACTGAAAAACCAGTTTAGCACAAATTGCTGTAGAAAAGTCATTGCTGGCCTTAATAGAAAGGTATCAGAAGCCTCAGTCCACCACACGGGGTCCATCAGGCAAAGAGCACAAGGTTGTTGATCCGGCCATCAAATTTTCAGAATCTTTCACCGGACGAACAAGTCCGATCCACCTCGCTACCCACAGCACCCAAAAGGGTCCACTGCCAATGTCCTGGTGCCAGACACCACAGCACACCCCCAGAGGCCCTGCAGAGCCACGCCCCGCGGGGCGAGAGCCACCCCAGTAACACGAGGGGAAACCCAAAGCCTAGGTGGTTTTAATGTTATGGCTGATCTGTGTGTGTAGAAATGCTAATTGTGTAGAAGGTAAATGATCGGATTTGTGTGGGCATTTAAACAACACCACTGCTTATATTATTGCAGATACAATAAATACAATAAACCTGAATTAAGTAGGAGAATTTTTTTCTGTGTCTCTTGTCCTTTGAGCCAGTCTACAAATTTCATCTTGTGGAGACGTTTATTAAAAAAATATATATATATATAAATAAAACTACACTACAATACTAAATATAAAAAAAAATCTGAACTTACCAAAGAAATATACTAATATGAAAAACACAAAAGTACAAAAGAAAGGTAAAATAATTAATATAAATTCTAATTAAATTTATTTAAAGGGGGGAAGAAGAAAGACTCCTAAATAAAAATGAAAGCAAAGGGTAAAGAATTATAAAAGCGGGAAGGGAAATTATTAAAAGAAGCAAAAATAAAACAACTTTCCTGAAGGAAAAATGACTAAGGGAAAGTATTGAATAAAATTTCTAATGGAAAATTTTTAAAAGGCAAAAAAAAAAAAAAAAAGAGGAAAGAACAAAGGAAATAAAAAAGAAAATGTTTAAAAAATGTAAGTAATAATTTGTAAAAGAAGAGTTCATAGTGTATGTGTTAAATATATAAATGATTATATATAATTTTAATATATTTATACATAATTCGAAATTGGATCACAAAGAAAACATTTTTAAAAAATACAACAAGTATTAAAGAGACTGTAGTAAAAAGAAAAATGATCATTTTCACGCTAGTCTCTGTGGACTTGTCCCTAGATAGCGTGTAAGTCATGCCCTATACCCTCTGTAGTGCACTTCATCGTGTGGGATTTAGAGGGATCCGTTACGGAACCGGAAGACGCCAACTTTGACCTATGACGTTGCAGAAGTTTCGGAGTCGCTTCTGTTTTGGCAAAGAGTAGCTTTGTTATTGAACCGTTAGCGAACGGCGTTGCGGGAAATAATGACAAAACCACAACTTAAATAAACTGCTTGCTGTCGACTGACATTTTTATTACGAACTGGAACATGATGGAGCTGAGCTCAGCGCTCAGTCAAGAGGGCTGGTGAGTATTTAAAACAAGCTATCTTAAAAGACTAGCATAGGCGCTTTGGTTAGCGCGCTGTTGTCATAGCAGCACCCGTAATACGTGAAATCCCGCCTCCTGTGCTAGGATTGGTTGGAAGTTCGCTCTTGCTTGTGTCTTATTAGCAGACTGTTTGTAAGTGTGGCGTGTTAGCCAATCCTGGCACAGGAGACGAGATGGTTCTAGCCAATTAGAGCGCGGCGGCTGAATACGGATGGGAAGAAAACAAAGGGTTAAGCTTAGCTAGCTATGTAACATTACACAAGGGTTCAGATAACCTTAATAAATTAATCAAGTGAGGAAGAGAGGCTGTTGGAACATTGATGTTTCGATAATTTATGCGAGCCACAATTAGCTGAATAACAGTGGTTTAAAGAAGCAAGTCTGCTAACTAGCACGCTAATTTTAGCTAGTAGTTAGCAATGTCAGCTAGATTACTAGTGCTGCTATTGGTAATCTACCCGTTTTTTGGCAGACATCATTTCAGGCGCATGTCCAGTTTATTATCTGAAATTACCTCCTTTATATATTTTTAAATTTTTATATTTTCAATAATATAAAACTTATGTAGGTTGCATAAAAATTCGTCCCCTGTTGTATCAGTATTGGCTGCAGTTACAGCTTTTAGTCATCTCTAACATTTCCCTATCAGCTATACACATCTGGATCCTTATGTTTTTGCTCCTGCTGATGGTTCGCTTCTGACCAGCTTCTTTCAGTGGAGCTGTCAATCGCTCATCCTGCCCCAGAATCATCTCCAAGTTCACGAAATCGCAAAAAGGACTCATATTGACCAGAACGCTCAGTAAAACCTAACAGCTGCTTTACTTACAGCAGAAGTACATAAAACAACAAAAAGGCCATAAGCAGAGATGCCTTTAAAACATTTCTACATGAAAGAAACCTCTAAATCAGCCACTGAAGAGTAATAAATTAAACAAAGTCAATATTTTGTGTGAAAACTCGTTGCTTGAAAAAAATCAGTAGTGTTAGATACAGATGTGTGAGTTTTATCAGTGAAACAGCTGTTAGGTTTTATTGAGCGTGCTGGACAATATGCCAACTTTCTCCTGCTAGCTTTGTCACAACTTTTTTCTTCTTTTTTTTTTTGACTAAAGGAAATTTCTCAATGAAAAATGTCTAGTGAAGAATTAACAAAAGGCTAAAAAAAGTTAAGTTAAATTAAAGTTAAAACTGCATAGTAAATATTGTTGAAGGAAAAGTTAATTAAAGAAAATCTTACAAAAATGATTAAATGGCCTAAAAAATGGCAAGGAATCAAAAGAACAAAATAAGATTAAACTAAATGAAAGTAAAAATTACTGACGAAAAGTTCTTGAAAGGAAAGTTAATTAAAAATGTATAGAAGGATAAGATGAATAATTGAGAGAGTTTATTTTTCTATTTTTCCCCTTTATGGTTGTTAGAATTACATTTATTAGTTATATCTAACAACCAGAAAAGGAAAAATAGAAAAAAGCGTTCTCAATTATTCATCTTTTATACCGCTTTATCCTGTATACATGGTCGCATGGGGGACTGGGGCCTATTCCAGGAGACTTGGGACACGAGGCATGGTACACTCTGGACAGGTTGGCAACCCATCTCAGGATTCACAAACGCTCACACTTAAGATTCAAGTATCAAAGAATTTTATTAATCCCAGAGGGAAATTGCTTATTTCTTGGTTAGAGTTGTTTACAGTGGCTTTCTGGGAGGAAAGAGGAAAAAGTAATAAATTAGACAAGGAAGAGGGGGCAGGGACAGGTCTTAAAACAGTAAATGTAAAACTAAAACTAAACATTTTTTTTTTTTTTTTGAATTTTTCCCCGATTTTCTCCCTAATTTAGTCGTGTCCAATTCCTCCCCGTCACTAGGGGGCTCCCACATTAAGGCTACTACTACCACTCAGCCGGGAGGGCCGAAGACTATCACGTGTTTCCTCCGAACCACGTGACGCCAGCCGACCGCATCTTTTCGAACTGCTCGCTCGCGCACCGTTGTGGGCGGCGTAACACACTCGGAGGACAGCGCTATCCGCTCCCTCCGTTGCGCGAGCTCACAGACGCCCCTGACTGGCTGTAGAGCCGTGATTAATGTGGGAGCACTATGTACCTCTCATCCCTCCCCTCTGAGAGAGCTCGGCCAATCAGCTCTCTCTAGACCTCCGGCTGCGAGAGGTTACAGCACCACCCGGGATTCGAACTAGCGATCTCCGGATGATAGGGCGAGCGCTTTAACCACTGCGCCACTCGGAGGCCCTCAAACTAAACATTTTTAAATGTGTTATTGCAAATTAAACATAATTTAGTATACAGATATTGCACATGGGAGGGAAAAAGAAAAAGGTATTGAACAAATTATACAGGTTGCTATCCCTATAGTGTACACATTACAAAAAGAGCTATATAATTTCATTGCCATTCGGAGAAAAGCTCTACAGAGCACCACGGGAGATCATTTAGTGGTAATCGGTCTCTGGCTGAATTTTCTTCTCTGGTCAGAGAGCACACTGTATAGCAGGTGAGAAGGATTGTTCAAGATGGATTGTATTTTGGACAGAATCCTCCTCTTCACTACCATGTCCACAGAGTCAAGCTTCGTGCCTAGCACAGATCCAGCCCTGTTAATTACCTTGTCCAGATTATACTGCGTGTTTTAGGACTGTGGGAGGAAACCCACCAAGCACGTGGAGAACATACAAACTACACACAAGCATTTTGCCCCTCGACCCTGAAGGTGTGAGGGGCAAAATGCTAACCATTACATCACCATGACGACTATATGTACAGGGGTGGATTGACGCTAGGACTGTAAATTTTGTAGCCCATTTCCTAAAGACGTCTGTTTATGGTGGCTCTTAATTCACTGACTCTAGCCTCGCTCCACCCTTGTTAAGATCACCCAAGTGCTTCAATCAACTTTGCTTGATCATCTTTTTAAGGCCGCTCTCATCCCTATTGTGTAGGCACCTTTTTCCTTCCACACTTTGCCTTCCAGTCAACGTTTTCATGAATATGCTTTTACTACAGGATCTTCTATGACTTAAACTCCTTGTGGAGGGTGTAATGATCATCTTTTCGAGAACCTTTAGTCAGCAGTTTTCTTCATGTGTGTCCTGAGCTAGACCGAGAGATATATGATGTTTATACTGCATGAATAGTAATTTACTCAAACTAGAAATTAAATATTCTAATATTTTGAGATACTGGATAAAAAAAATTACGTGCTTTAAACTGTAATCCGTTTTTGTTAAGATTCTGTGTACATTTTGTGAATGGTTTAAAGGCTATCACCTGTAGGAAATGCAAACATGCATAAGTTAAACACAAAATAATTCCAATATGTAATTGAAAATATATTTCCTCCTTCTCTACTGACTGTAATTCACTGTTGAATTATCATGTGACCTACTTCAGATCTGATACTGATACTGGACGGTCTGTACCAGCATACGACATAATGGCCCTAAAAGTTAAATGAAGCCAACCTGAAACACATGCGCTGTTGTATGAGCTGTTTTTTCTGAAATTTTCTTTCTTTCTTTTTATTAGGTATCTAACGGACGAAGGAATAGACGAGTGCAAAAGCTCTCCAGAGAAAGAGCAGGCAGTCCTCAATGACATCATCAATGTAGCATTGAATGTAAGTGTGTGCTTATAAAAAGTCAGTAATAGAGTAAGTAACTGTAACGCATCAAAAACAAGATCCTGTTCTCGCTTTCAGTATGAACAGATTTCTAAATCACTAGAGTTAAACGCATATTGTTCTGCTTCTCCTTGTTTACAGACTGATCTGAGATCTATCGGAAAAGGTTTTTTACCTGCTGATATCAACAGCGGCAGAACGGAGGAGGTAACTATGTGTGTGTGCGTGTGTGTGCGTGCGCGTGTGTGCGTGTGTGCACGCGTGTGTGTAAGAGGTCATGTGGTTTGCAGTATTGGTCTGGCACTTGCGCCACATGTCCACTAGGTGTCCCTATTGGAAGGTGTATAAAGTAGGGTGTGAATTATTATTCATTTTAAGCTTTCTTTCTTCCTCGACGGAGTGAAATTAAAGATTATGGTCACGTCACTCCACGTACAGGTATCAACGAGACCCTGGCCAAAAGAGGGGTCTTTTGAAAGGGAACGCTGTTTGTTCCTGTAATTTGTTTGTGTGTTGAATTAAAAAGAAAAAAAAAAAAACTTGAGTTGCTTTAGGAATATCTGTCCTGCAGAAGGAATCGATCAGGTTTTCTAAAGAAAGAAAGAAAACAGTGTACTGAAAAAAGAATTTGTTTGCGGTTTGTGCAGCAGGTCGAACTGTCACGATTTTATCATTTTTTTTGTTGCCAGAAAGCATTTAGTGTGATTTCGAGTTTCCGTAATATTAAACCTGTGCAGGCTTTGATATGTTAAGTAATCATTAAGAACTGAAAAGAAAATTGTGTGGGCGTGAGAACGCAGCAGTTGATGATTTGGCAAACGTTTATCACGATCCGAAATCTTGCATTCCTGATTCCGAGCCAAGGTAGTGTAACCTTATGCTAAAAACAAGAGACGCGTTTCCGCGAGACAACATGAAGTGTGATTGCTCAACAGCAGCAGAGGACACTGCACAGCTGGCAGGTTGAGGAACATCAGAGTTGGCAGCATTTGTTGCAATGGCGGGAAAATGTTGGAGAAATAACTTGAACAGTTAGCACTAGACAGGAAGAAAGATAATCGTAAGAGTGTAATGTCCTGAGGCAGAAAAAAAACAGGTGTGCAGTTAACAGAAAACTACAAGCTGTGTTCAAATCAAACTAAGATTTTTGATTTACACGGTAATGAGAGTCTCAAGTCCCTGTTTGACTCGAACAGGCTTTGTAATTAACAGTTCGTCAGTGTTGTAGCGTGATCAGTGTTAACGTCATCAGTTTTGCTTCATGAATCTTGCCTGCTCCATGTTATTCAATGTGTAATGACTCCATTATAACCTCCTTTTCTCTTCAGTTGAAGGGCCCGTGTGTCCTTCAGGTGCTAAAGATACGCAATGTCACCGCCCCGAAAGAACACGAGGAGTCCCAGACTGCTCCCAGAATGCTCCGCCTCCAAATGACTGATGGACAGATCACATGCACAGGCCTGGAGTTTAAACATTTGTCAAAAATTAGGTAAGACCTTCACATCTGAAATACATTGCAACACCCGTCGACGCCCACAATGTTCATTAGTGATGTTAAAGTTTACAAAAGTAATTATTTTGTTGAAATTTGTGCTAAATTCATAGTGATCTGCAAATCCCAAATTAAAATGCACATTTGAAAGGATGTCGAATTGTAATCTTGGTTATCATAATCTTTACCATGCTCAGCATCTACAGTCTGGTGCATAAGTATTCTCCCCTTTCGACTCCAATTCTCACCACTTGGTTAAGCTTTATGTGTAAAAGTTTTGTTTTTCCAAAATCGTCATAATTTTCTTCTTCTTTTTCCGTGTTTCTTTTTTTCTTGTTTCCCCCCACTTTCAAACTCTTTTTTTTTTTTTTCTTTCTTTCTTTTTTTTCCCCACCAAATCAGGATTAAAAACTTTTGTCCATGACTTGTTTCGATAACTCTCTGGTCTTCATGATGTGTGTTGCAGAATTAGGAACATGTACAGTATGCTGGTAAAAATCTAATTAAACATGCCACTGGATAAGGGAAGTGATGTACTAGCTTAAGCTTTAGAAAATACAGTTAGGTATACAGTTAGAGGGTCTGTTGGCACATTTTGTAATATCTGGCAACCTTTCTTAACCTTATTTGAGGAAATTAACGCAGGCAATATGCTACTGTAAAGAAAGACTGTGGGGAATATTATTTATGCTATTATTATTTTTATGGGTATTTGGAGGATGGGAAATTTGGTTTTGTGTTTTTTTTTTTCTTTGCTGTGTTTTTTTTTTTTTTTTTTGAAAACTAATAAAATAACTTTGATAAAAAAAATCTAATTAAACAAGAGTCAGATCAGGATTGGACATTGAATGAATTTATTTGCAGGACAATTTCTTATGGAAACACATTTTGTCATTTGTGTATAAGGAGTATCGCTAATGTTAACCTTGATTGGTCAGTTAAAAATATTAATTTAATATAAATGAATTATCCCAAGCATAATTGGGAATGAGTTACTTATTTTTGTATGCAGATTATTCTGTAAAGTTTAAATCCCTTATTTATTTTAACTGGATACAAATTACAAATTTTACAATGATTTGATACAAATGGAATCGTTTCTCAGAGGTTCTTCCCCTCTAAGTATGTTAATGTTTCAGCTGAACTAACCCTCAAATAATTATTTTTTTTATTCCTCGAACTCTCTCCATATCACTTCTTATCTGAACATGCCATTTCAGTGTCTTTGTAAATGAGCTACTGCTTAGCCGCGCCCCTACAGAAAACCATGTCATTTGGTATTTGTTTGCCTTCATGTTGATGATCTCTAAAAACACACCTTTCACAGGTTATTCATCATGAGGTCAAGTGACATTTTAATTGCACATAGCTAGACTACATCCTACTAATTATGTGGCTTCTAAGGACAGCTAGTTTTACCAGAACTAATTTAAGGTTTTTGAAGTGACAGATTGAATACTTGTGTTGTCAAACTTTTTTTATTAGTATTTTTTTTATTATTATTTTTATTTTTTAATGAATTACTATTATTTGTGTTTGTGGGGGTAAATGATATAGCAAAAAAAAAAGACAATAAAAGATATTCTATTCTCTGTGTAAAATGCTGAGGAGGTGATATGCATAGATCTAGTTCTTTAGCAGGAGGATAGAGAAGCTTATTTTAGATCTGACATGTCAGTTGTTGGAGTTCTGCATCATCACAATGCCTAAAGGAGCAAAGCAGCAAAGCAACCCTTGTTGTTGTTTTTTTTTCTTCTTTCCTTCCCTACGTTCTCATTTTGAACCTTGTAGCTCTCAGACATGCGTACAAAATAACCTGACAACAAAAGTGCTGCATAAAAATCTCTTCTGGAATCATAGACACGTTATGTGCGTTGCCACAGAGACGACCCTGACAATCGTTATGCAAGTTCAATTTGAATGAATCCTATATATACACAGTATTTCTCAACTTAACATTAGTGAATTCTTCCTGCGACACTAAGTCTTAATTAATTATCACAAAGACACAACCTCTGACCGAGATCCAAATCAATTTAACGCTTATTCTCTCGTGTAATTAATTTGATGATGTCATTAATCGCGCAGGAAATTAAAGAGCTATCAAGTACATGAACAAATGTCATGTAAGCTGTACATAGTCGTGATTATTACATTAAATGGTAATTAGCTTAATTATATCCTTAGGGAAAAATGCTATGGATGTGGATCTGGAGAGATTGAATAAGTCTGTTAGCTCAGGACAGATAATTATACAAATCGCTGAGCACTGAAGTACAGATGTTGACACGTTAACTAAGGAATGTCCATCAAGCTGTGTAGGTTTTATAAAAAATAAAAAAAAAAAGATTAAATAAGTCTGTTTTAGACAAGATTTAATTGTTTCTCAGACATCTTTAACAAAACAATTTGTAATAGCCACAGAAAGAAATTGGAACCCAATATATGCAGTTTTACCATGTTTTCAATTTCGTCAAAGGGTGCCAATAATTTTGAAGCGCACCCTGGTCTCAAAGGCGGGTCTATAATCAGGTCTATCAGCACAGCTTATGCAAGATATGTTGCATGTAAATAAACCGGTGTTGAGTTCTTTGCAAGCAGAGTGCAAAATGCAAAAATATTGGCACCCTTTGTAGAAAGAAGAAAGTTGTTTATATGATCAAATTTATGGGAAGTATGTGTGTGTATATATATATATATATATATATATAAAAACAGTAATAATTCTGGTTAAATTAGTACACACGTCTTTAATTGTGGGCTGTGAGATGATGTTAAGATGTTTTATTGCAGTTGAGTGCAAAAGTTACATCCCTTTAGAAGACATACCTTTTTAAATTTATTGTAACAAGATATTTATTGCTGCGGATTGTAAGGATCTTGACACCAGTCCATAAGTAATTATTTTTCCAAAATTCTTATTCCTTACTTGATGACAGATTATTGCGTATTTTGCACCGGTTTTAAAATGTTGTCTTGTCGTGGATGCTGTTTGTTTAAATATCAATAGGGTTGATCCAGATATGATGATAAATTATAAATGCAGCTCTGTTCCCTGACATTTTGATGTTCGGTTTTCCTGTCTGCATGAGGGACAGCCTTGTTATTCAGATCTCAATAGATGTGAGAACAGTTTAACAGAAGGAAATCTGAGATCAGAATGCAAGACATAGCTGCCTAACACCAACGACAGTGACCCTCTTGCCTCTGCTCACATCGCTTTCGTTTAACTCGTTTCACCCCTTTTTCCACTAGCTTAATCCTCCTCCATTTCCCCCCGTCTTATTTACCGCTGCGTCCTGGCACCAGCCGGCGACGTGGATCCATTCCAGCCGGTACAGGTGGAGACTCGAGCACTGCTCTGCCACGCTTGTCTGAGGAACAGACTTCTCTTTATGCATGTACTCCTCCTCTCTCACTCTCCATCCATCCCTGTCTCTATCCTCAGCGCCAGGAGATAATACGTCCTACTGTTCTCCTCCCCAGTGTTATAGCTGGCCTTTTTTTTTTTTTTCTTTTTTCCTCGAGAGAGAGAGAGAGACTGGAGGGGATTTTTGAGCTGTGAATTCCATTGAAATCATACTCTCAACATTTACGATCTGCAACTCGTACCATTGAACTTTTTAAGTTTATTTTCAGAGAATGTGAAGTGTGTTGCATAATTAGGAACAGGTACAGTATATTGGTGAAAATCTAATTACACAATAATCAAATCAGAATGACTATTTATCAAGAGAGAAATTTAATGAACGTATTTGCAGTTCATTTGCAGGAGAATTGACAATTTGGTACTTAAAAAAAATCTAGTTCCTAACCTCGATTGGGAAGTTAAAAATCTTTTTCAATTGGCAATGTATTACTGTGAGGTTTTGTATACAGATTACACTGTTAAGTGTTTAAATCTCTTATTTATTTTAACTACTTGTACATCCACAGTATAGACTGCATATTTTTGCTATCTCTTTAACAAATTAGCACAGGTCTCAGAACTCCTCCAAAGTGTGTATGGTAATGTTCCAGCTGAAATATCCCTAAGATAATTTTTTCTCTCAAACTTCCTTTATTTCACTCCTTCTCCAAGTGGGCAATTTCAGTATCTATATACAGTATATGAGCTACTGCTGAGCCACGCCCGTCCAGCGAACAGAACAGCTGAGCCTGAGGAGGGTCTCTTCTTACAGTTCATGAGGTCACATTAGGGGGAAAATCTAGTTGGCATTAGTCAATAAAAAATGGGGAATGAAATCGACAAAATTCTGGAAATTTCTTGTATATGGAGTTTTATGGGCTGAACTAAATGTTAACGCGCCGTTGACTTAGGAATGCTAAGCATTTATTATTATGCAAAAGTTAGTATGGAAAAAGTCAGCATTACCTCAGTTTTTTTTTTCAGTCTGACAGGAACCTTTAAAAAACATTAAAAATATATTTTTCTTGCTTGTATTGATATAGGGGTAAAATTCTGTAAAATAATCTACCATGCTGAGAATGCTCTTTTACATTGCTGTAAGTATTGGATTAGCCAAACAAACCAGTCAAACTCCCTTCCCTAACACTTTTTTTTTCTTTTGGTTTCGTTTCCGTGCCACAGCCTGAAATGCCCGAGGTAAACGGCTCTAATTGGAGTACTAGCGTCACACATCAGAGAATCAAACCCTGCCCCAGCCCTCGTTTCTAACGAACACATTCAGAAGAGCTGAACCTGATCATCGACAATTCGCATAAACGAAGGAGGGAAAGATTTGAGCCTGAGTGCTTTCATAAGTGCAGCCATGTCACACTAAAATTTAGCAGCGAGATCCATTTGAGAGAATGCGAAAAAAATGTTTTTTTTGCATAATCACTACACCCTCTCATCATCTCCTCAGGCTTATATCTTATTGGTATGCTTGTGAGGGGGAAATTGAGTTCCTCTCTTTCTCTCTCTCTCTCTCCCTCTCTCTCTCTCTCTCTTTCCCCGATAAGTTCACTTTAATTAAAATCAGACTGCTGGCTTTGAATCTAAACTTGCACAGCTGATGTGAAATTTAGAAAGAGGGCTGAAGGGATAGGGGTTGGTTTACTTTTTAGAACAGGCAATAAAAGGAAATGCGGCCGGGATCTGGCATCTAAATGTGTTCCCCCCCCCCCCCCCCCCCCCCTCTCTCGCTCTCTCTCTCTCTCTCTCTCTCTCTCTCTCTCTCTGCCCCTCCACTCCCCCTCTTTTTTATTTTTATAATCATGGGAATCACTGTTATTTGTCCGCAAAGGGTACCATTAATTTTGGAACACACTGCAGTTGCAAAGAATAAAAACATTATTAAACACAATCTCATTAAACACAATGCAGTCATAATACACTGCTTTGACCACATTGTTTTTCTAAACCGGTGACACATTCTTTCTTTGCGACCATAGTATGTTTAAGATGTATTGGCACCCTTTTTTTTTTCGAAAGCAACCATGCTTTATATGATGATACTGTGTGTGTGTTTTTTATTAATTTTTTTCCCCTAGCTGAATAATTTCGGAAATGTTGTATATCATCCTTTGAATATTTTCCCGATGCATTTCGAAAATAGTGTCTTTTTTCCCCATGGTAAACACTTGATCCACACTCTCACTATTAATATTTAATGAAGCCTCATGTCCCCCGGAGAGAATAACAGCACTGAGCCTCTTCCTGTGATGTCTAACAAGCTTAGAGTCTGGCGTGACATGCACAAGAGTTCAGACTCCTTGATATTCTTAAAGTTGTGCGATGTAGACAGTCTATTCAGTACAGGTTTTCATCTGGGTCACTTCTGTAGACTGAGATAGTCATAATGTTGATCCAGTGCCCATTACTATGTCGATATTGATCCTCGTGTGGTTTATTATGTCATTGAAAGATCCGGCTGAGGGAAGTTCTTTACCACCTGGCATTAAGAGCTCCCAAACCACCAGCCCCAAAGCATTGATAATCTACGGCTAGTGCAGTTTACAGAGTAAGAGTTCAGGAGCTTTATTTAATTTGATACTTTTCTTAGGAAAAGCCGCACACCATTGAAAACTAATTGTTTTTTAAGCTGGACAATATAAGGAGCATTGTGCTTTAGACACTTTAATTTGTCTTTAAGCATATTAAGTGTCCAGAGATCACAAGTACAAGAGAGTAAAGTTGTACTGTATTCGGTGGGTGGGAGTGGCCTACTCTCTTATATCTGTCAGTTAAAGTTACACTAGACAATTGTAAGCGTCTGTAAACACATGTATGTGGAAGAGGGCAGACGGTGTCGTTTTGTGTAGAAATCCTTCGTTTTTTTTTTTTTTTTTTTTCCCCACTGTAAAATTTTCCATGTTGATGGATCAGAGCAATTTTTAATCAGTGCATCGTCATACACAACACAAACTGGAAAGGTTTCCTAGAAATTGAGAGCAATCAATCTATATATATATATATATATATTATATATATATATATATATATGAGAGAGAGAGAGTTTTTGCCCTTTTTGTCACCTGTTTATAAAGGAACAAAATCCATATATTCGCATTTGAATTGTAATTAATATTATTTATTCCAATAAGTTTGTTATTGTGTAATAAATCCAAAAACATTTGGCAGAGGTGTGCTGTGATTTTTCCGATTCCAGTCTGAACACTCCACCTGGAACCAAAGTGAAACTTCTGGGTACGGTGCTGGTGAAAAACGGCTTGTTGCTGTTGGACGATTCCAAGATCGCAGTCCTCGGGGGAGAGGTGTATCATCTGATTGAGAAATGGGAGCTGCAAAGGGTGAGCTTCTGGAAATTGCCACATGCTATGAGTAATAAATTATGCACTTTTTTATTTTTTAATTCATAATTAAGTAAAATGAGTAAAGCCTTCAGAAAATAGCTGAAGAGTTGTTGTTACTGCATTGAATTGAATTCTTTTTAAAATCAACAGAGTCTGGCGAGGCACAGCAGGTCTAATATAGGGGCGGAGGGTGGCCCACCTCCATTTGTGCCCTTCGGACAGGTAAGACGCGCTTATAAATGTTGTGATTACTGGTGTGATCTGAATACGTAGACCTTTTTTTTTTTTTTTTTTAAATCTTTTTTTTTTGCAGACTATTTTATTATACAAATTGAGCAAACGTCTCATCAGTGTTTTTCTATCCTTAGAAATGTGTCCGTAAGGACGAGGTGGACAGTAAAACCCTGGACCAGAAGAAAACCCTACAGAGCAGCAATGTTTCCAAAGCTACAAATGAAAATGATGAGTTTGAGAAGCAGAGGATCGCCGCGATTGCTGAAGTAGCCAAAAGCAAAGAGGTGGGAAAAGTAGAAAATAATCAGCAGGGTGTTGAATCACACTCGTACTATATCCTGAGTAATTTTTAGTGAAATCCTGCATGGTCTTAAGCCCAGTTTTTGCAAAGTATTGCTACGAATTAAAAAATTGTGATGACTTGTGGGTAGTCTCATGGCTTACCGGGAAATGCTGTGGTGATCGGTAGTAAACTGTAGGAAAGCATAATCAGCCAAGGGCTGCCAAAACCCAGAGGCACCTACGGCCAGGCCAGGGTGAACAGGATGTGAACACAAAAGTAGAAAATTAAAGTCTCTGGTAAAAACAAAGTCAAAACTATCATTCCTCCAGTTATAATAGGTGTCTCTGTAGGGACCCACAGTCCCTCATAGCATGTCATATTTATTTAGTAAGGACAGGAATCACTAGGGGCCAGCCAATATAATATTATCATCCTACTAAGGTGCCAATTCTATTTGTATTGCGATTTTGTTAATATTGCGATTTTATAAATATCCTGATTCAATATTCAATGTTTTTTTGCTTTGGAGTCATCGTGGAGATACATGAGTTGCCACACAAAAGAATCACTATACAGTACTGAATCGATTTTCCCCCCCGTCTCTTATGAAATGGATCAAATGAAGAATGTGTTTAACTTAACATGCTAATTGCTATGAGGAGAACAAACCAGGATTCAGGATATGCTTTTATTGGTTTATATATATTTTATTTTATATTGATATTTTCCTAGACTTTAGGGTATTTTGTGCTACATTTCTCACCTCTAAGGGGCAGAGTTAGTGTTTATCCCCGATCTCATGACAAACAAATCTCATAAAATCTAACCGTATCACGCTTTATTTGAATGGGTAGAAATCAGGTAAATATTGTCATATATATATATTCTTTTTTCCCATGGAAAGTAATCAACTACATGATTAATTTTATGAAGTACGTTCGCTTGATAAATAGTGCTTATAGTTTCACTGTGAGTTTGCATACATTAGAGCACTTTAGCGAGCATTGCAGTAGAGTTTTATTTTAATTGCAGCATGAATATTTTATGCAGCCTCGACGACTCGTTACTCTGACTCGGGCTGTCTGAAATCTTTCTGCAATGTGGAAATATGAAAACTGCTCCTCGGTCTAATTCATTTACTTGCTGAGATTTTTTTTGCGGCCATTTTTGCAGCCCAAAATGTATTAATGTAATAAGTAATTGGGTGGTCTATTCGTATAATTTCACCCTTAGGCTTTGAACGAGAGTAATGATTCTCAGACAGGACCAAAAAAAAAAAAAAAAAATATATATATATATATATATATATATATATATATATATATATATCGATTTGAAATGAATAATGAAAAATTTAATTTCCTATGTTAGGGCAATGAATGATTATTCTGCTCTACCATCCATCACTTTATTAATTTTTTAGATGCTAAAATATCTTATGATGTTTTATACAGATATGTCTGCTTGCTCTATTGAGAAATATCATTTTAACTACAAATCTACAATCTTTTGATATAGATCCACATGATTTTGTTTGTTTGTTTATTTATTTTTAAACCTGTGCTTGTGTGCAGACACGGACGTTTGGCGGTGGAGGCAATGCAGGGAGCAACCTCACCAATCCAGGTTCCACTTACAAGAACCGAGACACGTTCCAGAGGAAAAGAGAAGAACGAGATAAGGCCGGGACGGAGAGCAAGCCAGAGGGAGTTTATCGAGAACTGGTAAGCGTTGCTCTTTCTCACCTTTATCTCAAATACAACGTATAGCTTGCAGTGTTTCCCACAGATCTGAAATATACTAGCGGTGGGACCCAGCGGAACGGGCCGGCATTACCTTCCAGCCGAAAAAGTGGTTTACTACACACAACAAATGCATATGTTCTTTAACACTCTATACCGCTTTATCATGTATTCAGGGTCGCGGGGGGCGTGGAGCGTATCCCAGGAGACATAGGGCACGAGGCGGGGTACACCCTGGACAGGGTGCCAATCCATCGCAGGGCACACACATACACTTACTCTCACACACTACAGGCAATTTAGGAACGCCAATAAACCTAACCTACATATCTTTGGAATGTGGGAGGAAACCGGAGTACCCGGAGAAAATCCACCAATCACATGCAAACTCCATGCACACAGAGACAGGAATCGAGCCTGGCCGGGAATCGAACCCGGACCCTGGAGGTGCAAGGCGACAGTGCTAACCACTACACCACCACCATCTTTAACACAATCATTTTTATTTATTTGATATTTTAGGACAACAAGGTAGGTTTATATGTAATATTAACTAAAAACCATTATGAACTAAACACTTTGGTGTAGAAAAATGACAATGTTCATCACAACACGTAACCCTTAAAAACCATAGCATCTTAGCCCCTTTTTTTGCATCACTGTTTTAATAAATATATATATATGGGTCTGGATTATGCAATATAGAGTGACGTATCCTTTTTTTCCCAGTACACCAAAGCACTGTGATAAACTGAATTTTATTTCCTTTTGACCAACTGTACAAACATGGCTGAGCAAAAAAGATTTTTAAATGGGTCACATGAGCAAAGAAAGCATAGCACAGATACATAAGATCACTTATTGCCACTGTCGCCGTTGCCCTCGGCTCACTCATCATCCACGATCTTATCATTTTGATTCATACATTTCATACCAACCATAATTTCTTTTGATTGTGTAAAGCTGCTTTGCGACAATGACAATTGTTAAAAGCGCTATACACATAAAATTGAATTGAATTGAGTTGAAGTGAAAATGACATGTTTTTACGGTTCTTTTTGGCGATGTCATTCCCATATTCCAGTAGCAGCAAAATTTACATGTTTTTACAGTAAAAAAAAAAAACATTAAAAAGATACATCAGAAAACCCAAATGCACAGTTGTGTTTGTCCTTTTTTTCCTCTTTTAAATAGAAATCAGTCATTGACTAATGCTGTGTTGTCAACACAGGTTTAGCGTTTTTTTTAAGCATTTTTTATTATTTGTTTTAAAGAAAAGCCCGTTCCGTTCCTCTGAAGACCCTGTGCGACTGTCAGCGCATACTTCTTAATCATTTTGTCTCTCTGTACACCCTCTCATGGTAGCAGAATAAACATGTACAGCTACTGCTGTAGCTGGGAACTGTCCACTACTAGTTAATAGTACCCTATTGTAGTGTGCTCGTGCTTTTCCTTGACGTATAGGAGCAAAGATTTCTGAGTAAATTTATTGTTAAATATGTTCAGATATTTAAAAGATTAAGTTCCAGTAAACTGAAGACACTCAGGTTGTGTAATATTCCGTACATAATATGTATGTACTGTAATATACTCTGTACATTGGTTGCAGGATCTAATACACAGTATCCCCCCGCCTGACCATCATAGCTTTGCTTTTGTGTTCTATATAATTCCAGGTGGACGAGCGGGCTCTAAGGGACATCATGGAGATGGGTTTCAGTAAAGAAGCCGCCAGACAGGCACTACTGGATAACAACAATAACGTCGAACCAGCACTTAACTCCCTGCTCACAGGAGCCAACCAGGCCAGAGCAGCCCCCGTGGAGCCGAGTCGCCCACCCCCCAGAGGTAGGACCATCGTAGAGTTCTCCTCGGATAAGAGCGTTCTTCTTGCACGAGTGGCCTAATCTGCTTGCCGTGGTATTTCTGGAAATGTGGAATTTTATAGAGTCAAACTAATATCATTTTTGTGTGCGTGTGTGGTCTGATGGTTGTATGGGTGGGATTCTGTCCATCAGGCAAGGGCAGAGGGCGAGGAAGATCCAGGCAGGATGATGACGAGGGTGGTGGAGCGAGACCCTCAGGGCCGAGCACGCTCTTCGACTTCCTGGAGTCGAAAATGGGAGCATTCTCTATTGATGGTAAATGGAATGTGTGCTAATAATAACCAGTCTAGTAACATCGCATTTATGACACTGACGTCTTTTATTTATTGTCTCTCTTCAGCTTCTCATTCTGTTTTTATTTGAATAAACAAACCCTGTTATGTCATAATGCCTTTTCTGCTGGATAGCTGTTTTGTTTCCTGGATTAGACAAAGATTTGATTAAGGGATCCAAGTGCTAAGGATTCTAGATCTTTTGTAAAGAATAAAACCCAGCTTATTAAAAAAATATCACATCCCTTACTCTCCATAACGCCTCTGCACTATTGCATAACACGTCACTGTAAATGTCATTGTAGCCCAGGTTTAGCATGAACATGTGACATCTGTGGTAATTTTTTTAAGCCACTTAAAATCATTTAATTAAACCTCTAGAGACGAAGAAACAGCCACCACAGAAAGCACAGGAACATCTGAGCAGGACAAGCATTCAAAATCCTGATCACGTCCCCCGAGAAGCCTCTCAGAACAAGCCGCCCAGTCGAAATGAGGGACGGGTGCAAAGGAACGACCGACCCCCGCGCTTCCAGAGGGACAGCGACTTCTCCAAACCCAGCACTGCTGAATCATCTCTCGTACTCTCCTCGCAGCCTGGAGAGAAAAGAGGGAGAGGAGGAGTAGATCAGTGGAAAGACGAAAGGCGAGATGCAAAACCCGGAAACATGAATTCTGCCTCCACAGGAAACCAGAGGTCAAAAGGTCAACAGGGTCAGTCTGCGAACTTTTACCAGGGCTCTAAACGAGACCGGGGTCCGAGAGAGATGGATCACGTGAGTGGATCCGATCAATCGAAAAAGATCCAAGCGAACGGCCCCAAACCATTAGAAACAGCTGTGACGGACAGACCCGAACCCCACAGCAAGAGGAAAGGTAGGCCAGACAGACCTAACTCCGCCCACTTCGATCGGGACGCAACAGGCAACTGGAACTCTGCCCATGTTCCCACGATGAAGGACCCTACCCTTATTCACGACTTGGGGCAGACGCACTTCGCTAAAGGAGGCGGTAACCCCAACCCGAACCCGCTGCTCCAAAATGGCAATTCGGAACCCAGACGTACGGGTCCCATCAAACCACAGACTTCAGGCGCAAGTCACAAGAACAACAGCTTTTACAACTCCGCCCCCAAGAAGAGGTCTGGACCAATCAAAGGGCACAGAGGCGCAGAGATGGGTTATCAGGCGGATAGTAGTAACCATGGAAACTGGAAATCCGGCGACCAGTGCCTTGCACTTTACTGGGAGGACAACAAGGTAGGTTGATTGTCAGTATAATGTAACTCTACTACGATTATCACGACATAACGCATATTAAAGTATTCAAAATTCATAATGAAAAGCCGTAATGGGAACGATTACGCACAACACAGAGATTTTGATCCAATAATTGTTTAAAAAAATAATCAGATTTTGAGGGACATTCATTTACAGATTATGTGGAAAATCAGCAACTGCTTTGCTGAGATTTTGATTTAAAAAAACTATTAAACATTTCACTATTAAACATTTCAGTGTAGTAACTGACTGTCAAATCTATTTTTCCTAAAACACTCAGTTGAAGGCAGGACACCTTCCTGTCACTCAGTGGTGACCTTCTGAAAGCCATAAAGTGCAGGTTAATGGCTGATAGAGTAAAATTTAAAAGCTTTAAATGGTTTAAATGTTTAGTTTTTTTTTTATTTTTTTTTTTTTTACCAATTTGTGTGTTTCATCATTTTTATTTTATCTCTATGTTAACCTCCGTTAACCTGCTCATGGTTGCCGTTGTTGTTCCTCCATGCGGCAGTTCTACAGGGCTGTGATCGACGCAGTGCATCCCTCAGGCTCTACGGCTGTGGTCGTGTTCAGTGACTACGGCAACTGCGAGGAGGTCCTGCTTCAAAATATCAAACCTGTCCACATGGACACATGGGTGAGCACCTGATGGTGATGATGATAACAATGATTTACATTTCTTAGGTTTTAAAGGTTTTAAAATATGGAGGTGTGAAAGAAGCTGATCCAGTTAACAGTCATGTTTATCTGATTCAGTTGCATACAGACATGTCCTTACAGGTAGCTGTTGCCTGTTGGCAGCTGTCGATCTGCAAATGACTGTTATTTAACCCGGTGTCTTTTACAAAAAAAAAAAAAAAAAAAGGACGAGGATGACATTTACTACGAGACTTCTCTGGAATTTCGACGCGGAGGAGACGGCCAGCCCAGACGCACTCGACCTACGCAGCAGTATTATCAGCCTCCCAGAGCAAGGGACTGATGTTTGGTGAGAGCGCACACACGCACACACACGCACACGAACTGTCGGTGCACTTTGGAGCGCTTAAATGTCTAAAAATTGCATTATCATTTAAATTAAAGGGTTTAATCATTCATATAAATTTGAATATCAACTAACGTGCCTTTCTTAAGAAGAAAAAAAATGAAAGGAGTCAAAATATATATATTTTTAAATAAAACATTCAATTTCCTTTTATTTCTGTACAGACTACAAAATTTGACATTTCGTTTCCTTTGAATCCTAAATGGCATCATGTTCACTGTATATGCGCACTACATGATGTATAACCTAAGAGCATTGCAGAAACAATATAGTGCTGTTTAGTTTTAGATCATATATAAAATGTCATTTTACTTAGCTACAGAATTATTTGTTTTTAATTTAGCATATTTTTAATGCATTTTTGTTCCTGAAGCTACAAAGAAACCCCTAAAACACTTACACTTAGAATTGTACTCTACTCCCTTGTGCTACTGTAATACGTCGAACACTCAAACTTGTAAACACAATATGACATTTAGTCTAAAACTGACCATGTGTCCTTATAACAAACTTGTTCTCTTGTGCTCGTCTCTCTTATTTTGACCTGTTGGTGAATCGACTAATCATACCCTCTAGTTTTTTTAATCGGAGCCTGAAAGTTTTTAAAGGTTTTTAGGTTTAAGTCACATATTGTGCAGATGAAATCTACATCTTTATATTTCTAATTTATTGGCTATAAATTAGATAATTATTAATCAAGTCAGTTATTTATATATGAACGTCTCCTCTGCAGCAGGGGTACGTTTTAGTCTCGCTTTCTTGTGATGGTCTTCCTGAGAGCCAGTTTCATTATGGTGCTTGATGGGTTTTGCAAGCCAACTTGGCAATACTGTTTTTGCAAGAACTATTCCAGAACAGCTGATCTCTGTGTCTTAAAATAACAACTGACTTTTGCTGTTGTTACTTAATTCTATTAATACTGCTAATGCCATATGAGTTATTTAATAGATTTAAAAATCTCCAGTATTGTATAATGTAGAAGAAAAAACACCAAACAACTGTTACTAGTACTGTGTGTATATAAAACGATCTCAGTCAGTGGCCTTTTTTTCCATATAACAATTGTATCTTTGACAATCTGAGTCTCCAAACAGTTGGAAGAAATGTGTTTTTTATTGTAGGCAAAATGCCAGGTGCCATGTGATTTCCAAAATAGTGTCTTTCTCTGTAAAGAGTGTTTCACGTTCCATAGTATAAAAACGATGATGGGGCGCATACAAGAAAGCAGGTTTTTATATTAAAATTAACTAAACAAACGAACACGGTGGACATGATTTTTTTTTTTCTTTTCTGTATTGGTGTGCACTAGGCCTGAGTCTGACTAAAGAATTTGGACTTTAGGGTGTAGCTACTACTGATTGATGTACATTCAAGGGTTTTTGTAGATACCTGCGTGTCCAGCGTCACACCACATTATCAAGTCTGCTTGCAAAAAACTAACATCATCACAAAGCTGTTTGATGTGAATGTTTGACGATTTAACTACATTAGCCTTGTAACTCCAGTGCAAAACAAAAAGTCTTTACTGTTGGACTGTATCAGGGACTTAGTGTTTGATTCATGATCCGTGATCACTTCATGGAGACAGGTTAACGTATCAGCCATCTCATGTGTTTCTTTGTATGTTCCCTCAGGCTCCCTTTGGAGAGGAACATGGTTGATCTGATCATCGAGCTAATCTCATTTGAAATCATCTGAACCACCCCTTATGGAAGACGAACTCCATCGTCTCTCTCTCTCTCTCTCTCTCTCTCTCTCTATCTATCCATCTCTCTCTCTCTTTGTGAAATGTAGAAGAGAGCTGAAAGGGCTTGCTGTTCTAGTTCCATCCACACACACGCGTCCGCGTGTTAATGTGGTAATGCAAAAGTCTGCTGTACATGTTGACGGTTTTTATCGTACGTGGTTATAATAATAATAATTATAAAAACATTGCAACCGTATTTCTACAGCGTCGTCTGTCATTTAATTATTATATGTGATGCACATGATTGTTGTGTGGGGTAACAGTTAATTTGAGTCCTGTACAGGTTACCTGTAAGTCCAAATAAGGAGGTGTGGGTGGAGCTAGAAGCAGTGCAACGGGCACAATGATCAGATAACCACTTGACATTACTTCAAAAAGTGTTAAAAAAAAAAAATTTTATTGCTAAAAATACATTTGCGCTTAATAGGTTTCTCAAACTGTAACTGTTTTTTTTCGCACCCTAGTCTTAGTAGAGGCCAAAAAAATCTACCAAAACAAGCCATATCAGCTTTTTTAAAATTATTTTTTTTTTTACCACATCCAGGAAATCAATTAGAGAGTTCAGTTTCCACTTCTCGACTTAGCTGCTGAAAAGCACACACAGACCCTTTACCAGGATATTTGCTTTAGTAACTGGTCCACGCTGTACACCATTGTCCAGAAGGGGGAAAAAGCTCTAAATTTGTGTAGCAGCAAACACCTGATGCTTGATCACCTGTCAGCTACAGTCGTGTTTTTGTGTAAGTGCTTAGCTGCTGAGCTCTGAACACCGGTTAATATTCAACAAGGCTCAAATCTGCCCTGCGCCAGCCATCTGTCGCGCTCATCCCAATGTTAAAAGCGGAGCACCATGATCCTGATCACTCGCGCTCGACTTGCATGACAAACCAGCTGCAGTAAGAATGTAGGATCAGTGTTACTGATTGGGTTGTTCTTATTAGGACCGTACTCAGAGATGTATGGTACTGTGCAAAAGTCAGCAAGGCACTTGCAAATAATTGCTGTAGAGTGAGTTGAAAAAGCAGGGGGGGGGGGAGCAATAAAGCCCACATCAGTCAGTCTTTGGTGTGAACACTTTTAATTGCATTAGCTACTCAGTTTAATGAGCGTCCTGCAGAATCCAGCAGCTTCCATTTAGTTTTATATACAGTACAGACCAAAAGTTTGGACACACCTTCTCATTCAAAGAGTTTTCTTTATTGTGTTCTTTAGCCCAAACGCGTCTCTTCTGCTTGTTGCCTGTCCTTAGCAGTGGTTTCCTAGCAGATATTCTAGCATGAAGGCCTGATTCACACAGTCTCCTCTTAACAGTTGTTCTAGAGATGTGTCTGCTGCTAGAACTCTGTGTGGCATTGACCTGCTCTCTGATCTGAGCTGCTGTTAACCTGCCATTTCTGAGGCTGGTGACTCGGATGAACTTATCCTCCGCAGCAGTGGTGACTCTCGGTCTTCCTTTCCTGGGGCGGTCCGCATGCGAGCCAGTTTCTTTGTAGCGCTTGATGGTTTTTGTGACTGCACTTGGGGACACTTTCAAAGTTTTCCCAATTTTTTCGGACTGACTGACCTTCATTTCTTAAAGTAATGATGGCCGCTCGTTTTTTCTTTACTTAGCTGCTTGTTTCTTGCCATAATACAAATTCAACCTCTTTGAATGAGAAGGTGTGTGTGTGTGCTGTTTCCTTTTCTGGCACACATATTTTCTCTAACTTTTGATTTTGTGGTGGAAAACTTGTTTAAAAATCGGAAATATTTTTGTAGTACCTCAATTACCTCAAGTCTTAAAACAAAATCCAAAATGAAATTCTGTAGTTAAAATGTACACAAGGTGCCTTAGACTTTTGTACAGTACTGTAGAGAAGAGTTTATAGAGTGCAATGCTATACGTATAGATTATTACAGGTAATAACGTTGATGGCCTGCTCTCGTGCTCGTGTTGTATGTCTTTTGTTTATCAGTGACCATCTGAGGCTTGCAGCAGTTCATTCGCCAAATTCGGTGAAGCGCGTTCCCCTCACGTAAGTCGATCGCGTCCGTCGGAAATGGAGAACCTCTCTGTCGAGGAGAGATCGTTTTTCACGTTACAAAAGGCATTATGGGCAGCTTCTCGACCATGGATGGCACTCGGCCAGGACTGATTGGGTTTTCGCACAGCGTGGCATATTTCACATCCAGATTGCATCTGAGGTGGCATACGAACTAAAGACAGATAAAGAAAGTACAGTACATATGATGATCTTGGGGGATGGGGCAGTTTATATAGTCACTATGTCGCGTGCCTAAATTATTGACGTGTTGTAATATGGACACTGTGCGGACCGATTAGCAACGACAAATTAGAGCAGGGTTTCCCATCTCATCTGACTGAATCAAGCTTCTGAAGAACTCCACTTTAACACACCATTCCACAGAAAGTGGAACAGTAAAAATGAAAAGTGAAGCCATTCGAATCTTATTGGTTTTGAGCTGAACAATTTTTTTTTTTTTTTTTTTTACCATAAACTAAATCAAGCCACCGTACTGCTTATTAGAGTCAGATGTTTGATGTTGATTCTGCGGATTTATAATGACATCATTCCTAAAGCTTTGAACTCATTTTATATATACACACATACAGCTCCCTCCACAATATTGGCACCCCTTGTTAAGATGTGTTCCTAGGCTTCTAATAAGTAATCTTTTTTATTTAAACAGTATAGAACCACAATGCAAAAGAGAAAAATTCAACCTTTTAATTGAAGTACAATTGTTCAGTGGAAAAAAATCCCACATTAAGAAATATATATTTTTTTACATGAAATCATGTGTGCAACAATTATTGGCACCCATGATGTCAATACTTTGTATAACCCCATTTTGCCAACGAGACAGCATTTTTTTCTACAGCAAGATTGTAGAGTACAGGTAGAGGGATCTTTGACCATTCATCCAGAGTGCTTCACAGTGGGCATGAGGTGCTTTTCCTCATACTCATCTTTAGTTTTTTTTTTTTTTACATCAGACCCATTTAGAGTGTTTGTTGCCAAAAAGCTCTATCTTAGTCTCATCTGACCACAGCACATGGTCCCAGTTGAAGTCTCAGTATCGCTTAGCAAACTCCAGACCTTTATGTTTGTGATTGCAGCTGAGAAAAGGCTTTTTCCTTACATGACTCCCAAACAGCTTGTTGGCATGTAGATAGCGTCTGATGGTTGTTTGGAGACTTTGTGACCCCAAGATGTCACCTTTTGATGCAGTTCTCAAACAGTGAGCTTTGGTGATTTTTATTTATTTATTTATTTTTACATCTGTTACCATCCTCCGCACTGAGTGCGATGTCAAGATTAACTCGGGTCCTCGTCCAGCCTTGTTTGTCACTGTTCTAGTTGTTTTAAACTTCTTAATGATTTCTCTAACTGTAGATATCTGCGAGATTAGGTGAGTGGCTAATTTCTTGCAACCATTGCCTGACTTATGAAGGTCAACACACATCTGCCTTACTTGAATAGGAGAAATAAGCCTCTGTGTCACATCATATTTATCCCACATGGAAACAGGAAGTCGTGAATTTAAAGATTTCTAGATACTCTGATCAACTGCAGTAAAAATTTACAAAAATGCTTCAATTACATTTATTTTATCTGAATTGTTAGGGGTGCCAATAATTGTGGAACAGGTGATTTTATAATTAAAAAAAATACTCAAGTGAATTGACATTGATTTAAAAAATTTTGAGTTAACAGTTAGATTTTCCTACAATTTTCAGTGAGATTATGCTTCCACATCTTAACCAGGGGAGCCAACAATTGTGGAGGGCGCTGTGTATGTGTATATAAAGTATAAATGCTTATGTATATAAATAATTATTTACAAAAATCTGAAGAGGGGGAAAAAATTAAGATTCATTATGATCTGTAATAAATATATTTTGGGGTTTGGCACAGTTTGAAAAATAGTCCAACAAACTGATTAATTGAAAAAAAAATGAAGGAATTATTAAAATATTAACGCACGCACGCACACTGAGATAATCATGTCTGACTTTTTCTACCCTCAGTCTTAAATTACAGTGTATACAAATAAAGGTCATGCGAATTAATCAGCATTAATCAAATACTGGGAAAAAGTTTTAGGGGAAAAACAAAGGAAAAACCTTACTGCAAGCGCTGTTCAAATAAAACCAGGACTTTTGACGAAATGTCTGGTGAACAAAGGCATTAAACCGATGGATTTGACACTTACAAAAGACTTCGAGCACAGTATGGTGATGAGGCTCTTAGCCTGCAAACGTTTAAAAGAAGGCCGTACGTCCGTGAAAGATGGTCCCGGCCGAGGTGGCCCTGAGCCCACTGCATTCGTTCCTAAGAACATTCAGCGAGTGGGACGTCCGATCAAGCGTGAAGCAGGCAGGCAGATCATCGCTCTGGTGTACTGAGAAAATTTTCTACCTTGATGGTATTTAAGCACTAGTGATGTGCTTAATTTTATTTAAAAATAAAAATGATTTCTCATATGCCTGTGTTCTGTTATTCTGCATACTCAAAAGTCCCGGTTTGATTTAAACACCCCTGAGAACGTAACTTTGACTAAGACCTTATTGAAGCTTCTTTTGATTGCATTACACTCCTCAGTGCTTTGAGGTAAAAGTCTGGTGCAAATCTTGACCTGGCCATATTTAGAATATTTGCAGAAACATTCTAGATCGCAGCTCGCACCAAGACAAAGATTTTTAGTTGGATTCAAGTTTCTAGTGTTAATACGGTGCTGAAATTCTTCAGTTTACTAGCAGACCCCTGAATGTCAAAATCATCTCTTGACTCTTGCTCCTGTAGCGACTGAAAAAAAAAAAAAAAAAAAAACCCAGACCTAATGCATGATTCCACCACCACCATGCTTCACTTTACCTTTTAAACCTGTAATCTCTTCACATTACATGGATTTGCAGAGTGATTTACTTGGGTTAGGCTTTTCGTGTGAAAGGGCTTCCATCTTTAGCCCAAACATGTGAAGAATGAGAGACTGTTGTCACATGCAGAGAGTAATCAGTACTTGTCAGATATTCCTGCAGCTCCTTTAATGTCACCGCAGGTCTCTTGGCAGCCCACCTGGTAAGAATTTGTCTTTTGTCTTTTTGTAAAAAATTTTTATTTGTTCTTGATAATGTCGCTGTGGTACCCCATTTTCTGCACTTGTTAATGATGGCCTTTAGCGTGTTCCATAGTAAAGCTAATACTTTAGAAATTCTACTCTAGAAATCATCTCTTTTGATCAGTCAGATATCTAATCTCTTTGCCAACCATAGCATCATCAGGCAAATGAAACTAAACGTTAAATGTTACAGAAACAGCTTGTCTTTATTTGGGGTAAATGAGAATCATTTAATGGATGAGTGCTGTATAATTATTATTACTTTTGAACATGAGCTTGATTGTGATTGGACCATTTTGGGCGGCACAAGTGGCTTAGTTGTTAGCACTGTTGTCTCGCATCTCCAGGGTCCGGGTTCGATTCCCACCTCGTGGTCTGTGTGCATGCATGGAGTTTGCATGTTCTCCGCATGCTAGGTGGGTTTCCTCCGGGTTCCCTGGTTTCCTCCAACAATCCAAAGACATGCAGATTAGGCAGATTGGTGTTCCCAAGTTGCCCGTAATGTGTGAATGAGCATGTGTGTGTGTTTATGTATGTGTGTGCTCCCTGTGAAGGATTGCCACTCTGTCCAGGGTGTACCCCGCCTCGTGCACAAAGTCTCCTGGGATAGGCTCCAGGCTCTCACGACCCTGTACACAAGATAAAGTCGTATAGACAATAAGTGAGTGAGTGGTTCATTTTGAACCTAGCCACTCTCCCTGTTATCAAAGGGTGTACTACCAAGTTATGGCAGTTAGTTAGTTAAGTTGCAGTAAATTTGTGCAACCAGACTATTATAAGTTTTCTCTCCCCTATTTTCCTCTAAAACATTCCTGATTGTTTTGTCCACTTAATTTTTACACTCTGAAGAAGGAAAAAAAAAAAAAAAAACGGGTTTTTTTTTTAACCGCACAAAAACATGCCATTTTATCAGGGGTGTGTAAACTTTTTATAACCGCATAACAAGCGCTACTGGAAAGCGTTTTCTGGACTCAAAATCGTAGATGAGCCGCAAAGTAATTTCCGTCCACTTGTGCTTCCTCTGACACAATCCCATTAACTGCAAAGTGTGTGTGTGTGTGTGTGTGTGTGTGTGTGTGTGTGCGCGCTGTATGCTGGGTCTAATCGCCTCTCATTAACTTCATGCCTAGTCGATGGCACAGTGGCACCTGATTCAGCCTGATTATATTAGTTGATCTGAAAAAGCCTGGACACGCTGTAAAAATGAGACACGACTGGACTTGAGCAGCGGTTCTGCTTTTATAAATGGCGCTAATGGTGACATTTATATCCTAAAATCTGACCTGAATGCTTTTGTGAACATTTTGTTCTTCTTGCATGTCTTTTTTTTTTTTTTTTTTGTGAGTAAGAGCATTGTGACTCATCTTTATTTAAATACTTAATTCCCTACACACTTTATGCTTCATACAGTTGAACTGATCAGACACTTTCTCTAAAATTGTGCTTCATGTTCTTCTTAAAGCGACGAGGCATCCATGTTTCAATACGAAGCGGTAAGACTCCTCTTGCTTTGCTTTTCCTTCCTTTTTCATTTTCATTCATTGTAGGAAGAATGACGGCCTTTTATTTTTGTTCTCGCGTTTTGGTTTGGGCAACGGATCCAAATTCCTCTCATTCTCATACCAGAACTCTCGGGGAAGTGAGTGTGAAATACGGAGCGGTCGAAAAGTCTGAGAGCTCGAGTGAAAGTGCTGGTATTTTGCTTTCCTTTCTAACGTAAGGTGACAAGCTTTTATTACAAATTGTTTGACTGAAAAGTAGAATCCTAGAAATATTTACATGAATTTGAGAATGTATTAGTATTTGATATGTTCCCCCCTTTTTTTTTTTTTTTTTTTTTGCTTTAATTTGTTTTGGCATAGAAGTCACAAGTTTGTGAGAAACCTTGTCATACTGTACGTTTTCGATCAAATCCATCAGAGAGTCGTTTAAACACTAAAGCAATAGAAATCATTAAGCATGAGGGGAATCTGACCTTTTTTGGACAAATGAAACGGTCCATTTATCAAATTCGCTTCCATTTAAATACAGGGCATTTGGGACACACGGTGGGGCACACCCTGGATACAGTGCCAATCCATTGCAGGTAACACAAGCAGACACAGTCTTTGGACTTTGGGAGAAAGCTGGAATATCTGGAGGAAACCCAATAAGCACTGGGAGAACATGCAAACCCCGCACACACACACACACACACACACACAAATAAAACTATAAAGCAGAGTTACACTTACTCTAATACCTCTTGTAACACAGCAGTTTGTCCTTTTTTTATTGGTTAAAGAATTGCAAATCGCCTTAGAGTTTTAATTTATAGTCAGATTAGTTCCTGTTACAACACAAAAACACACAGCTTGTGAAAGCAACACGTTCCATTTGCAACAAAAAAACATCTCTTCACAGAAAGCTTCCTTATTCTTTGTAAAATGAGATCAAAGGCTCCTTATCGTTCTTAACTTTTTGTTGTGTGACTGCTTTCCATACGAGTCCCTGTGAATGATCTGTTACTATGGAAACCATACCGTGTTAAATGCTTGGATGTGATTTGCTCATGCTGCGCCTAATCAGCGCCTCTGACTAATCAGAGTTCAACGAATTAGCAGAGCTGTGGAATAAAATATGATTCAAACCTATTAAAAATATGAAACATATTGGAACACATTTTATCACCATCTCTGTCTCTTTCTCTCTCTGTTCCTCTCTATCATACACACACACACACACACACACAGACAGAGCTCCCTCAGTCTCGCCCTTCTCTCTCTCTCTCTCTCTCTCTCTCTCTCTCTTTCCCATGCCTCTTTCCTTCCCAGTGCCCTACTGGAACCTGATCAGGTGCAGTAACAGGAGGAGAACTGCTTCCCTCGTACACTCTCCTCCTCGTTCCTTTTGGTAAACATCGCAGTGATATATGAACCATGTGGGTCCGGGCTGTGATGTCTTTTTTTTTTTGTTTGTTTTCCCAGGGGAACGTCAGCGTATAGAGGAGCTTTAAGAAGCCGACCGAGTGGGGCATATGGTACATGGAGCAAATTACACCTCCAACAATAGATATGCAAGAGTCAGCTTCGAGTCGTGGTTTGGGGACGGGAATGGGGATGGAGACGGCGAGGGCGAGCCAACTAGACTAAGTTTTTATTTTTTATCCTTTGAGCTTCTGTGGTGCAAATGAATGAAAAAGGGTCTAAAGTTCTGAGTATTCCAAATGTAAAACCCCTGTAGACTCTCGACAGAGTTTGAGCGTCAGATTTGGTCGTGTAGAAAACAGACGTCGGTTCTACGAACATTGGATTATAAAGAGAATTTATTTTAAGAGATAAGCTCATGACCTAGTTTTGCTTTAGAACCGTTTTTCATGGGCGGTGGAATGAAGATTTAGACGTTTTGCGTTTGTATAATTATTTATTTAATCGTTCCAGAGTTATACTTGGTAACATGTTACAATAACTAATATCTAGATTAGTTCAAATAAAAAATGGTTAAATCATGAATGTCAGCAGTAACACACATGTATCTAACTTCTGTATTCATTCATTCATTCATTCATTCATTCATTTTCTATAGCGCTTATCCTGTACGGGGTGGCCGGAGCCTTTCCCTGGAGACTTTGGGTATGAGGCAGGGTACACCCTGGATGGGGTGCCAATCATTTACATTTATGGTATGTTACAAACACCCTTATTCAGAGCAACATCAGAAGCGTTAAGTGCCTTGAAGCCCAACAGTAGTGAACCTTCCACTTCCTGGATGTGCGAGGTGACAGTGTTAACCAGTGCCCCCGTGCCGCTTATTCAGTAATAAAATAAAAAAAGCCAAATAATCAACACCCACATTACCTAATCCTCATATCCCATAATGACCACCATGGACAGCAGCAACATATTTAAACCCCTTAAATGTAGAGGTGGCTCAAGTGGCTAATGCTCTAGATTTGTTGTTTTGTTGATCTGAGGATCTGGGTTCGAGCCCCACTGATGGGTTACCACACCCCCATACTACCCAGCCACCGCATGGATTGCTGGTCTCAAGCCCTGTTAGAAAATAAAACCGGCGTAAAACCTGTGCCAAGTTGTGTGTGGACCGGCTGGTCCACTGGAGCAGCAGAAAAAAAAGTTTAAACTTAAACTTTTTCATTTAAATATCTTATTGAGGTTGTTCTCAATTATTTATCAATCAAATATATTCCATTGGTGATTACGTGAAGTTTCCCCCCTCAACAGTTTGTCCTCATTTTGCACTTTCTTTCACCTTATATGGCGCCATATTGGGTGTCGCCAAATGCAGATGAGCTGTTGCATGCACACACCCTTTGCATTACAAAACTGGTGTCCATCAATGTGAATAAAAAAAAAAAAAGTGGAGGGATTTTTCTTTTTAACTTACAAAAACATGATCTGAAACTTGACTGAAAAATGTAATAATGAGGCACGATGAGGCTCATACTGTATTTCAGCCTTTAACAATACTGCGCTTGACACACCTCGGTCTCACTATTACACAATACTGTAAGCTGAAAATAAAGTCGTTCTTGCCGCAGGTAAACACACTTCTGCCTCGGGCGCATTTTTCATTAAACCTCATTTGATTGTTGAACTGAACTTATGAACTCTTAACAAATCTTATAATCCCGCAGCAGCTGATATGCGAAGCCGTTTCCTGTATGGGATCTGCTAGCTTTTATGCTAATCTGCTAGAGATCGCTTTCTGCTCCGTTTTATGGAAATGTCGCCATGCTCTTCAAATCTGCTTCATTAGAATATAAAGTAATGAGCAGAATTGATGTGCTGCGGTGTCGGACTGGACGGCTTTGCTCTGTGTGTGTGTGTGTGTGTGTGTGTGTGATGGAGAACCTGACTTGAATCTTTTCTCCAGCTAGTGGCAGAGCTTTAAAGAGGCCATGAAGAGATTCTGTTCACTGAAGATAAACGTGTTTGCTGCGTGAGGACGGCCATGCTGGGCTTGAGGGAGCTGTTTACCGTTTACGATCCTGGCCTTCTTACCACTGTGTGTGTGTGTGTGTGTGTGTGTGAGAGAGTGAGAGTGTGAGAGAGACATAATGTACGGTTACTGCCGATGAAGGAAGGAAAGAAGACATTCACATTTCAGATTTTTGAAGCAGGAGAGAAACCAGGAAGTGATCAGCATGAGAAAGCAGATAACTTTGATCTTTTTCCTTTCTTCACTATCTGTTTTGAACATTCGAGTCATGCACCGCGGCTTGTTTGTTTCATCGTAATGACCGATGCTCGCCTTGAGTGTCCGGTGAGTTTATTAGAGGAGGACGCGTGCTCCATCATGTCCTGGATTCTTAACTGTGACGTAGAAGCCTCATCATAAGGTTTAGAATTCTCCATAAAGCACAGGTTTAATTAGCATTGAAGCCTCCAAGTCTTGGCCCAGTTTTGAGTTCCTGACTAGCGCCATCGTCGTGCCAGACGCAGTGTTTGCTCTGCACGCTGGATGAAAATGAGCCAGACGTTATCACAGTGAGCTCTTCCCGGCACCAAAGTTTGCATGAGTGACTAAATCTAATTTTCACTTCTGATTTAGTGTTTACGCACCTATTAGCTGTTCAGCAGACCGTCCAAACCAGCAACAGTCTCTATTAAGTCCGTACCACAACGCTAGCTAAATGTTCCTAGCTGTATTATGAGTTTAAGTGGGCGTGGCTAGACCTTTTGATTTTATACTCAATATCGACCCCTCAACCAAATATATAATAGGACAATAATGGAGAACCCCGAGGAACAGATCATGAGGTCGGCATGGTGGGTGAATTCTGGCTCCGACAACTACGCTGTCATTTTTTTATCAATTATTTTTGGGCATAATATTTTTTTGTTCTCTTGCTCACAATACTCATAATCTATTCATAATCGAATTCAAACTGTTGTGACTGTGACCAGGCCAATAGTAAGGATGAGTGAATGAACATTTCACCCTGGTCTTTGTTTTGCATTCAAGCATCCTACTGTCCACTCGCTCACTCCTATATCAAATAACCCCGCCTCACCCATACACACCCACCCACTGGGGCAATCATTTTTTCATAACCAACTGCCACGTGAACCTTTCTGGCAACATTTCAGTTACATGGTCACTTTTTACAAAAATTTCCAGATATTTGAGGATATCTGATGGCAGAGTGGATTCACAGTTACCACGGTCATTTTGGATGTCCAGGAGGTTTGAGGTTCGAATATTTCCTCTAGGACGTGTGCCTTTTTTTTTTGTTTTATTTTCGTCCCACTGTCCAAAATATTATAAGTTTAATAAATTGGGTGTCTCATCCAAGGTTTGTCCTGGATGTCCTTCTACATGTCCAGAAATATTAGCACCCTTGGTGGTATTAAGCTTCATATGCCCAGTCTAGACCCTAAAAGGATATGGGTGAGGGGGGAAAAATGGGTGGGGGGAAAGGAAAAAAAAGTGGACCTCCAAGGAGTTTGGAGTTCAAATATTGACTCCGGTTATGTCCGTGGAGTTTGCATTTTCTTTTTGGTCTCGGTGGGTTTTCCCCGCACCATCCAAAATATTCTCATTTGCATTTCTAAATTACCTGTAGCATGTTAGTTGGAGTGTGAGAGTATGTGTATGTGTGTGTGTGTGTGTGTGTGTACTGTAGGTCCTCATCAACATAACTTTCCCCTTATAGTACAGCAATGATCATTCATTGGCGTGAAGTTGTAGGTCACTGAAACCATTCAACATTCACCAATGACTTGTTAAATAAACGAACAATGATGGAATTGGAGGTTCATTCGTCTTCAGTAAGCTTTTTTTTATCTGGGTCAAGGTTGTAGTGGATCTGAAGCCTGTCCAGGATAAACCTTGGATGAGACACCCAACTTTTCAAAGGGCACCCTGAACATGTACACACTTGTGTTACATTTAGGGTCATCAATCAATCTACATGTTTGAGGAAGGTGAAAGGAAAGCGGAGAACGTGGAAGCGACCCAAAACAAACATGGAAAGAATATGCACTGAGAGACGCTGAGCTCAGGCTCAAACCCTGGAGCTGTGAAGTTCCAAAATCCCCAATGGTGTCCTACTGGTTGAGCATGAAAGCAAAAAAACAATCTACACTGAAATAATGGATAGTCCAGAATCATCACTTTTAAGAATGGGAAAAAAACATCACTAATGGCTCCAGTTAAAACTCTTCTTGTTTGAAAAACAGTTGCGTTTGCCCACATCCTTCTGTTCTTATAATAAAGAATGAAGCCCAAAAGCTTGGATCGTAACCAGGAGTTAACAACATGGAGTGTTTGCAAGGGCTTGAGCTGTTGCTTCATCCAAACACTTAACAAAGATCCTTAATGAAACGGATGTGGCTGGCCTGTTCCTAAAAACCAGCTGCTGGATTTAATTACACTTGGGCTTCTTGTTTTTTTTTCAGTGAAAGGAGGACGAAGAAAAGTGCCAGCACAAAGCTTCTATTTGTTTGCAGTAGTTCATGTCTGCGAACTTTTTTCTCTTTCTCCAAGGACTTCATTAAAAACCAGAGTTATGGAGAGTGAGAAATGAAATCATTTCTTTCTTTCTTGTCTGTTCTCTCTCCCTCCAGTCCTCAGTGCTCATGTTACAGTTTCCAAGCTGATCTCAGATACATCACTTTTACATTATTTGTTTTGCATCAGTGTCCAACGTTCATAGCAACCCTATAGTTAAGCATTTAATCAACGTATCTCATTATGGATATAATTGCCTTTCTTTTTTTTCTTTTTTATTTCGTTACTTACGGCCGATTTGCAGTTCAGAAGCTGGCTGTTTTGTTAGCACGCTGCCGTTTATCAACTCCATGAGCTTAATGAATATGAAATGGAGCGCGAGCCTCGTGGCAGAGACGGAAGACGTGTATTTTTCGCACGTTTATGCACAAAGGGAGTAAAGCTGCTCTTTAAAGATTAGCATTATTTCAGTTTGGGAAGTTTCCCAAGCTGATTGTTTACAGTCTTCAGGTGTTCGTCAGGCTCCTGAGCGATTTTCCAGCGTGACTGTTTTTTCTTCTTCTTTTTTTTCGTCCCCGTGTCTGATGAGAATGTAAAGGAGGCAGACTGCATGTGAACGTGACTCCGAGTGACCTACGCTTTACACTCAGGACGCGTTCAGACCCGGCTTGAGCGGTAGCTCAACTACCAAACCCGTACAATTTTTCAAATCTGGTGGACTTCAGGGTACAAAGGAGCTTTTGTCCTGAGTACTCGCGTCTTCCCAGTCAGCCCTGGACCGTGCGAAATGGGTGATGTGTTCTGGAGCAATTTGTGTTTCTTTCTTGGAGTCTTGACAAAGTCACTCTTGGGAGTTCAAAGCATTTTTTAGATGACAGTGAAATGCGACAGGGAGGGATGACAGTGAACGGCTGAGTGCAGATGCACCTTTGACACCAGTGAGTCACAAATCTCTCGAGGCAACAAAGCCTGTCAAGAGACGGACTGTTTAAAAAAAAAAAAAAAAAGCATCCGCAACTCAAACACCCCAAGATACAATGCTTGTATTAAAATTTTACATTATGCCATCTTATGGTCAACATTCGGATGTTTTGATGTCGTTCTGCATGTCCAGAAGTCCTAGCGCCCTTAGTGCTATTAACCTTTCATTGAAGGAAAGTGCATGTTCTAATAAAATAAATAAATAAATAAATAAATAAATAAATAAATGCCCAGTCTAGAGGCTCTAGATCCTAAAAGGACATGGTTGAAAATTAGTGGGAGGGAAAAAATTACGTAAAAAGATGAAGAATGAAATGAAGGGGGGAAAAAATGTTTTTGTTGGGGGGGGGGGGAATCATGGGCGGGAAAAATCTCTCTCTCATTCACTCATCGTCTATATCGCTTTATCCTCTATACAGGTCCCCTAAAGGCGATGTCAATGGTGCCAATCCATCAGAGTTCACACAAACATACACTACGAGCAATTTGGGAATGGCGAGTAACCTAATCTGCATGTTTTGGACTGTGGGAGGAAACCAGTGGAAATCCACCAAGCACAGGGAGAACAAGCAACCTCCATGCACACAGTCGCCGAGGTGGGAATCGAACCCGGAACCTGGAGGTGCAAGGCGTCAGTGCTGATCACTAAGCCACTGTGCCATCTGCGTGAAAATCAGTAGAAGGGGGATAAAAATGAAAAAAAAGAAGAAAAAAAAAACATCATGTGACTCATACTTTCAGAACCTGACATGCTTGACATTCCTGTGTCTCCCTCATGGTTTGGCGTGTTATGCGTTCTGAGCTGGTTATTCAAATGACCATAGAGTTCCTTGAATTTGAACCAGTTCTCGGCCATTCTCTTCGGACTTCTTTCATTGACACGACATTTCCTCCTGCAGAACATGATGCTTTTTGTTTATCAAACCATCCTGAATAAACTCAAAATTCAGCAGTTCCTGAAACATTCAAAGTATATGAATACTATATGAATAATGCCTGCCTGGCACGAACACCATGTCGCGTTGTCAAACGCTAAATGTCAAACCTTTTAACATTTAGGGTCACTAGAAGTTCTTGATCACAGCCCATATTAAATACAGTACACACAGAATCCAGGAGGTGAAGGAACTGCAGTGCACTTCAGCAATAATCACAGAAGAAGTAAAAGTCAAGTGCGGCACACAAAGTTACAGGAGACGCAGCTGTAAAAGTTGAGCTGCTCCCGAGGCTGAGAACCAGTAGATATTCAAAACGTTTGATGAATGGCTTATGTCAATACATGACCTTCGTTCAATGCGATTCTGACAGTCTAGATGAATGATCTACATTCTCATGCTAATGATTTTTTAACAAAGTCAAACCGTGTGTCAGAGTTATTGGCACCCCTGCCTTTAATGCTTTGTACAAGAATGCTACTGTAACATTACGTAACCGCACTCTGTCCTTCTCTGTTATGGGATTGTAAGTATTGAACCCAAGCTCTGAGACGTACAGAATCATGCCAGGGTATGTGGTTTGCCCTTATCGATTCTCCTGTTCAGCTGGGTTTGGGTGTATGTTTTGGATCACCGCCCTACTGGACGATCCAACCAGAAGCTGATTTTCCTTTTTTAATAAAAATCTCTTCACGGTGTGATTCCTGGTGTTTATGATGCTGTGTATGATGCTAACGTGTTTCCCAGGTCAAGGAACACAGCTCTCCAGCACCACATATACTTATCACACAAAAATAATTCATTCATCGTCTCATAGAATTCAGTTCCAGTTAAAGGTCCAGTTCTGGTGAAATCCAGGTGCTGCATTTGTGATCTAATAAAAGTCAAGCCTTTCTTCTGGCGCTAAAGATTCTAAATATTTCTAATCTTCCCCATCTTGAATTAATAGATGTAAATAAGATAAGGTTAAGATTTCTTGCTTGTGCCAGTAATTCTGCGGCCGACTGCATAACCAGACAAAAAACCCTCACGGCTTTGTTTAGCTCCATTATCTGAGCGAAGGTCAGTGCGGGTTGTTTAAACCATAAAATCCATGCTCATGACAAAATATTTACTCAAACGCCTTTGGGTGAGCGAGAATTGCAATGACGAATGATCTGTGCGGCGAGTCGTCGAAGCCGAGCGAGACGTTTTAGCACGACCGTGTGTAAAGATCCTGGACATCACCACCTGTTACTCGGTGGATTTACAGCATGTTAATGATAAAAGAAAGCCTTAATGGGCCCTGAAGTGCATACGAGGTCCGAGAGCCCGGTTTACGGCTTTTCTTTTTTTTTTTATGTACTTGCACTTACCGGCTGTAGGCCGGGGGTTGTTGGTGGTAAATGTTTAAGCTTGAAAATCAGGCCTCATTTATCAAGTTATTAATAAAGTTATGTGTAATATTTTTTGTAGGCTATGCTGTAAATGCACCCAGTGTGCTCATGGAACAGATTTATATTTAATCATGTGCGTAATACTCCATATTTTGTATATATATATAGTAGTTCACAGAGAGAAAAGAAAGTAGTTCCAATAGTGAAGCTCAGCTACTGCAGTGCATCAGCTAGCAAAGACGCACTAAGGCTGCTGACGGATTGGCTACACAGTGCAAACCAATACGCCGCCATGCCGCAAAGGGGCGGCGCGGTGGCGTATCGGTTTGCACTGTCGAGTTCAGGTTCGATTCCCATCTCGGGGTCTGTGTGAATGGAATTTGCTTGTTCTCCTCATACTTGGTGGGTTTCCTCAGAGTACTCCGGTTTATTCTCACAGTCCAAAGACATGCAGGTTAGACTAATTGCCGTTCCCAAATTGCCAGTAGTGTGCGAGTGTATGTGTGTGGAGTGTCCAGGGTGTTCCCCGTCTCATGCCCTAAGGCTCCTGGGATAGGCTTCAGGCCCCCCATTACCCTTTATACAGGATAAAGTGGTATAGATGATGAGTGAGACGATAGTGTGAAGGTCGACATCCTTGTACTCTACTCCTTCTTTGTGTTTATTGAAAAAGCACAAGTCAGCTGTATCTCAGTGGCTAAGGCATTGAACATATGATCAGTAGGTCCCAGGTTCAAACCCCAGCACCACCTTGCTGGCATCGTTGGGCCCTTGAGCAAGGCCCTTAACCTTCAACTGCTCAGACGTATAATGAGGTAAAATGTAAGACTCTCTGGATAAATGCTGTAAATGAAAATATGTTGCTGTATCTGAGAACGTAGATACACTAGTGTACTTAGGTAATGAACAGCATTATAGGTGGGCGAGTGTGTGTGTGTGTGTGGGGCGAGAGAGGAATCGGTGCCATTACATTTGTGTTAATTCTTAAAATCTTATTGTTTTTAATTTACGGATTTGTTTTCTTTTATGTTATTGAGTTTCCCAAACCTTTCCTCGGGGGTTAGGGTTAGGGTTAGGGTTAGGGTTAACCCTATCTCTAATGCTTAACGTGTCTGTTGCACCATGGTACGCCTACTTGCCAGCTCTGGCACGCTTGCCACCCGGGAGAGAAACACACACACACACACATGTACATGATGGAGTATTGAATGTTCTTTAGTTTATTATTATTTTTTTTGTTCTCAGCTATTTTCTCAGTACATACGTGATGCATCCATCAGGTGCTACATCAAAAGAGCATGAGTCATTTGCATGTTCTATGGAAATCCCAGGAAACAAAAGAGAGGGAAACGAACCATGAGAAGTACTGCCTTATAAGGAATGAGGAGGAAGAGGGGGAACAAAGAAGGCTTCTCTTTCTTTGTTGCCCCTCTTCTTCCTCAAGCCCGGGAAAGTTCCCGTAATCAAAGGAACATGTCAGGAAACCTACTCACGCTACTTTTTACAGTTTTTGCTACAGATTGTTACCCACAGCTGTGGGTAGCTGTGTAGTAAGATGGTGTAGATCAGACCTATGGCTTCCTCTCACTTATAGTTCTACTGTATGTTTCTTTTTCCATAAGCCTTTCTATGGTCAGTCGTAGGCAGCTCGAGCAATGCCGTTTCACATGATGTCCAGGAATGAATGATTAATGATTTTAAGTCATAGCATTGCATGTCAAATATTTATATATAATCTGACCGGGATTTGCAACATAAAAATTGCAAATAGGAAAAAAAAAAACAGAAAAAAAGCCAAAAGTTGAAAAAAAAAAAAGTTTAAATTTTGCAAAAAAATGTAGTATTTTATAATTTTCCGCCTCATAATATTCAGTCAGCACAAAAAAAAATACTATGATCTATATTATATTAATATAATATTAATAACATTATCATGATATTATCATACAGTATATATAAATGTAGTATTCTGGGCAGTACAGAGTCTTTGTAACGTGCACGTGGTGTTGGTGAATGACATACTGCCTTCTTTAAAATGTTTGCACCATTCATATGTTTTACTGCGGCTAAGAGTCTCATCAGTGTGCTGTGTTTGAAGTGACATGATTCATTTATGATCAATTTCATCGCAAGTCCCGGTTTGACTTGAATGCCCCAAAATATGGCTCATTAAGTAAGAAATGAAATATTGTAGCTGACGACATCTTAATATATACTATAAGAAGAATGAAACACTTTGGTGTGTGCTGGTTTCCCCCCCCCATACCAGCAGGCCTGTAGTATTTTATTCTTTATATATTACATGTTTTAAGAAGTGCTGATTAGGTTCGTAGTCACATGCATCAAGGTAAAACATAATAAGGACAAGACCTCTCTGTTCAAACCACTCACTAAACCATTAACTGTTTTCTACTACACTCATATCATCTAGTCTTCTTTAACTACACAATCGGATAGAGAGCTGCGTGACCGCAGTGCCACACACCCCTTAGTCGTTATAACATAAACAAATCTCTCACATTTGTTCTTACATACCTAGGAGTTTCTTGCGCTGTTACCTGATATGAAGGCATGTCAAAACTTCAAAGCTATTTGAAAAGTTTGTCAAACAGGGAGTTTATACTGTATGTCCACCAACACATTCTAAAAGGGTGTGTGTGTGTGTGTGTGTGTGTGTGTGTGTGTGTGTGTGTGTGTGTGTGTGTGTGTGTGTGTGTGTTTTGTGATGCCCCCATGATGATAAAATGTAGAAACACTGGTGAGGGAAAAACTGGTTATAGCTTCAATAACAAGTACCAAGTTGTTCCCTGGCATTTCCACAACATTGAATACAATATGGGGCGTTCAAGTCAAACCGGGACTTGTGATGAAAGGCCTAAAACCAGTTGACGTTTAGAGTCGACTACAAGCATAGTACGCTGATGAGACTCTTAGCCGCAGTAAAACATCTGAATGGCGGAAATGTTTTTAAAAAAAAGCCATACATCCATGAACGACAATCCTGGCAGTCGAGGCTCTGAGCCAACTGCACTCGTTCTCATTAACATTTAGCGAATGGAATGTAAGGATCACTCCAACGACGCAAGCTTCAAAGCACTTTTGTCAGTGCTTAAATGTAAACGATCCTTGATGAGTGAGTTATTGCTACATCTGCTGTACAGTCCTGACCTCTCTTCAAGCCATTTCCACATGTTTGGGAGTTCCTGGGAGGCCGGTGTTTCAGACGTGAAGCAGGAAGTCAGATCATGGTTTCGGAGTACTGAGTAAACGTTCTACCTTGATGGCGTCCAAGCACGAGTGAGACAATGGGATAAGTGCATTAGTGTATCAGGGGATTATATAGAAAAATAAAGGGAGTTTTTAGTCATATACAGTAACTGTGTTCTGTTATTACCGCCAAAGGTATGAAAGGAATGGTGCATATTTGTTTTTATTTCATTTTATCATTGTCACACCATGTCTGCGTGTGTTTCATTTCTCAGCTCTTAATCTTTTTAACACACGAACAGGACTTATTCTCTAACATTGTGCAGGCAGCTGGTAATGAGAACATTCCGGCCTGTGTTAATAAATGAACGGTAAAGACCTTGGAGGTGTATTCCAGACGTTTTATTTGTAGTGGCTTTCGGCCAGGCGGAACGTGTCCTTGACGTCTTTTGCATATCCACCTTTTGTCGTGCGAAGACCAGGTCACCTTCACACTAGAACACGGGTGTCACCCAGCTGGCTCTGATAACCATCTTCATCTGACGCTCCTCGTGGCGTGTGAATCATAATCTTGGCCAAAACAGACCGGCACAATGTTACACCACTTCTGAGTCACAGATCCTTACACAAACAAACGAAACTCGAAACCTATGACGGATTAATTAGCTGCCACTGACTTTTCTTTTCTAACTGTAGCTCTTTGAAGCTGTATAAGTGGAGCAGATTCAGTCCTGAGGTTCCGGTTGGGCTTGATCACGAGCCACCATATTTAGCTGCAGAACCTGTACATCAAGGCAAATCATAAACGAGAATAGAGTTTTGTGTATTTAAATATTCCTGTTCTGTAGTATGCGTTAATCATCTAGTCTTAAATTCTTTAAATACACAATCAGATAACGAGGCGTGCGGCTACCGCACAGACCTTAGTGATTGTCACATGAACAGATTTCTAGCATTTTTTTCTAGCACACAGCTAGGGCTTTTCCTTAGATATCTGAGTAGGACACCAGGCCAAAACTTTCTCACAAGATGCTGAAATTTACTTACTAAACACATATACACATGCTGTAGGACGTACTCAGAGGAAGCGAGAATAAAAGTGTATGTCCTGTATATGTGGCTTGTTTTTAGTTTTTTCTTTCTCTGTATCCAAATGCCCCCGTCATGATAAGACGATGATAACAGTTTGACCTTGTGCAAATGTTTGGTTTCAGATAGGATCGTTTATTATGGCCCAGATCTGGCCCACATACCAGATGGAATGATCTCCCAAAAGCCGTCCACTCCTGGTTCCCAAATGCCAAAGGTACATCTAAAAAAACTGTTGCACATTCTACACTTTTCAATAAGCAGAGAAGTGTGCAAACAATGTATTATTACACACATTTATTACACACATCATTACCTGGACAAATGAACTTTTGTGGGGAAAACAAAAGCAAGCATGTCTTTGTAGTCTAGTTTAACCTGTTTAAATTTGTGTTGTTTCATTTCTATTATTATTATTATTATTATTATTATTATTACCAGTGGCACAAGCAGGCCAACAGAGCCATATCTTTGCCAGACGTGGACCACAATCAGGCGTTATCTAAATCTGGTTTTAGCACTGTCGCCTTGCACCTCCAGGGTCCGGGTTCGATTCCCTTCTCTGTGTGCATGGAGTTTGCATCCTCTCCCCATGTTTGGTGGGTTTCCTCCGGGTACTCCGGATTCCTCCCACAGTCCAAAGACATGCAGATTAGGCTAATTGGCGTTCCCAGATTGCCCCTAGTGTGTGAATGAGTGTGTGTATAAGTGTGTGTATGTGTGTGTGTGCCCTGTGATGGATTGGAACCCAGTCCAGGGTGTACCCCGCCCCATCCCCTAAACCTCCTGGGATAGGCTCCAGGCCCCCGCAACCCTTAATACAGGATTAAGCGGTATAGACGATGAGTGAGTGAGAGAGTGAGGCCCTTTCAAGTTTTCCACATTTTATATTTTATGTTTTACAGTCATCTTTCCCTTTGAATTAAGTGCATTTTGATAACTCAAGAACTACATTTGGTATGAATTACAATTGTATTTTTCCATGGTTTGTTGAAATAAATGTGCCTTTAACTTTATTTGTAACATGATTTTAACTATTAAAAAAAAAAAAAAGTCTTCCAAAAAGTCTTAACATTTCAATGGATTTCAAGATATTTCAAGTATTTCATATTATTTTGTCCTCATTCTACACACAGTAGCAAATTACAAAGTAAAAACAGGTGTTTGGAGTGTTTTGAAACAAATAAAGACTGAAATATCCCATTTACATGCATATTCATCAGCTCATTAATACCATCCCAACAGTCAAACACGGTGGTGGCAGCGTCATGCTGTGGGATGTTTTTCTGTGACTGAGACTGGCAGCTTAGTGAGTATAGAGGAAGCATAATGGAGGCAGACAAATAAAGAGCTACCCTGAATTAAAGCGTTCTCCAGAGTGCTCAGGATTTCAGTTTACTGTATATTTCAATAACACATTGACCTGAAGCGTACTGTACCACCAAGACAGCACATGGAACGGCTCTGTGAAAGTCCTGCAGCGGCTCAGCCGGAGTCTGGACCGGAACCCAATAGAGCATCTTCATCAGAGACAAGAGCTGTGCCGATGCAACCTGGTTGGATTCTGCCAAGAAGAATGGAAGAAATTTCCAAAAGAGGGCCTCCGAGTGGCGCAGTGGTTAAAGCGCTCGCCCTATCATCCGGAGATCACTAGTTCGAATCCCGGGTGATGCTGTAACCTCTTGCAGCCGGAGGCCTAGAGAGAGCTGATTGGCCGAGCTCTCTCAGAAGGGAGGGATGAGAGGTACTTAGGTACTTCAGGGGCGTCTGTGAGCTCGCGCAACAGAGGGAGCGGATAGCGCTGTCCTCCGAGTGTGTTACGCCGCCCCCAACGGTGCGCGAGCGAGCAGTTCGAAAAGATGCGGTCGGCTGGCGTCACGTGGTTCGGAGGAAACGCGTGATAGTCTTCGGCCCTCCCGGCTGAGTGGTAGTAGTAGCCTTAATGTGGGAGCCCCCTAGTGACGGGGAGGAATTGGACACGAGTTGGACATGGAGAAAATCGGGGGAAAATCCAAAAAAATAAATAACTAAATAAATAAATTCCAAAAGAAAGCAGTGCCAAGCTTGTAGCATCATTCCCAAACAGACTGTCACTGCTGCCAAAGGTGCTTTAACCAACTTAAAGCTAAGTGACGGGTCTGAATACTAATGTAAATGGGTAAAATCTTTATTATTAGAGGAGCGTTAAACAAAGTGTGGAAAAGCGTCTGAAAACTTTCCGTCGGGTACTGTAGTCCTCTAAAATTCCATTTAGCATTTTATAATTACATTAAAACAGTAAGATAAGACAAGACAAGACAAGACAAGACAAGATAAGATAAGATATACCTTTATTCGTCCCACAGTGGGGAAATTTCAGCAGCAAAGGACAATGTGCAAACATAAAGTAGTGACAGTTCCATGTATAAAGACAAAATGAAAAAAATCAAAAAAAGACAATCAAAAATAAATAAATAAATTATACACAGTACAGTATATAAATAAATACAAAGGAAGGGGAAACTGCTATACCAAACAGTATTTACACTTTCAATCAAATCAAATTGCACAAGGTAATATAATATTGCACAGATATCATGATTATAATATAGCTATTATTTAGGATATTGTAACTATATTGTAAGATATAAATTTAAGGTATTGCACCTGTCACGCGGCGTCGACTATGTCGCGCAGGCTTGGGGAACCCAAAAGCAGACACAACAGATAGGACTTAGTTTAACTGATTTTAATGAAAAAATGAGAAGGATAGAAAAGAGGGAGAGGCAAAAGCAGAGAAGCAATACTTGGGGTGCTGTCTGAGGTGGGCAGTGGCGTAGCTTGGCGGTGGCCGTAGAGGGGGTTAAGGGATTTGGGTGATGCAGAGTGAGTGCCGTGGCCAACCTGCAGAGTGAGCGCGGCTGTGCGGGGAGATCAGACCTGCAGCACGCATGCAATGTTTAACGCACAGAAAGAGCGTGGTAGTGTGATGGATCAGTGCTGTGGCGCGTGTGCTGAATCCGACGCGCAGATTGAGAGAGAGAGCAGCTGTGTCAGGAGATCGGGGTTGTGGATTGAGGAGCTGGTCTGAAATCATGTGATCAGCATTGCAGGTATCCTGGGGGGATAAGGCAGAGTCAAAGTCAGAAATGAAAACAAAGGGTCAAAACCAGGTAATCAGTCAACGTAGCAGACAACTCCAAATCGTAAGGCAAAGAGACGTAACAGGGGATCAAAAAATGGGTCAGCAACATGAAACACAACAAAGTTTTCTAGGTAAGCAAAGTATACTAGGCGAGAAAAACACAGAGCTTGGGGCACGCAATAATTCGGCAATGAGTGGTTGCTTGGACAAGACTTATATAGAGCGAGGTGATGAAATGAAAATATGGAGCAGGTGTGCTTGAGCTGATGAATGAGGAGGCAAAACCAAAGCTGCGGGACGGAATGTGGAGAGGAGTCATGGGTGATCAAAGTTTGGCTCGAGGCGTGGGCGTGACCTGGCGTACCGTGACAGTACCCCCCCTCCTATGGGCGCCACCGGGCGTCCTAGCTGGTGCCTGAGGGTGTTGTCGGTGGAAGTCGGAGATAAGGGTTGGGTCGACAATGAACCTGGCGGGGACCCAACTTCTCTCTTCTGGGCCATATCCCTCCCAATCAACAAGGTACTGTAAGCCTCGCCCTCTGCGTCGAGCTCTTAGCAGTCTGCGCACTGTGAAAACTTCACCCCCGTCGATGAGTCGAGGGGGAGGAGGCGGAGGACGGGGGGGTGGGGATAATGGGCAGTGTACCAGACGTCTGAGCTGTGAGACGTGAAAAGTTGGGTTGATGCGGCGCATAGAGAGGGGTAGGGAAAGCCTGACAGAAACAGGATTAATTACCTTGGTGATTGTAAAGGGTCCAACAAATCTAGGTGACAATTTGGGCGAGGTCGTTTTGATGGGGATGTTTCGGGTGGAGAGCATCACCCTTTGACCAACTCTGTACCTGGGAGCTGCGGAGCGATGTCGGTCTGCTTGTCGTTTAAAAATGCTGACAGTGTGTAGGAGGCGGTTCCTGGCCTGGGTCCAAACCCTCTTGCAACGGTGTATGAAAGACTGAGCTGAAGGTACCATTACCTCCTCTTCTTGGGATGGGAACAAGGGTGGCTGATAGCCCAAGCAGCATTGGAAGGGAGAAAGACCTGTTGAGGAAGTTGGCAAAGAGTTGTGCGCATACTCTATCCAGGGGAGGTTCCTGCTCCAAGTGGTCGAGTCTCGTGATGCCAAGCATCTTAGGGCTGTTTCTAGCTCCTGATTATGTCTCTCGGTCTGCCCGTTAGACTGAGGATGATAGCCCAACGAAAGGCTGGGTGTCGCGCCGATTAGCCTGCAAAATGCCTTCCAAAACTGTGCAGAGAACTGAGGTCCGCGGTCTGAGACAATGTCGGAGGGGAGACCGTGCAGACGGAAGACGTGGAGAATCATTAATTCGGCGGTTTCTTTGGCTGATGGAAGCTTTGGCAGAGGGACGAATTGGGCAGATTTAGAGAAGCGATCCACTATGGTTAGAATGCAGGTGTTGCCGTTAGAGTCTGGGAGGCCGGTGACGAAGTCCAGGGAAATATGTGACCAAGGGCGACCGGGAACTGGGAGAGGCCTCAAAAGACCAGCAGGGGGCTTATTGCTTGATTTACTTCTAACACAGACATCACAGGCCGCCACAAACCCCAAGACGTCATCCCTCATGGAAGGCCACCAGAATCGTCGCTGGAGAAGGGCCAGGGTACGGGTTCCACCAGGATGGCAGGCAACTTGAGAGCTATGTCCCCATTCCAGTACTTGAGATCGGACAGAGGCCGGGACGAAAAGCAGACCAGGGGGGACATTGCTGGGGCCTGGTTCCTGATCAAGTGCTCTCTTAACCTGTGTTTCAATATCCAGGAGAGCAGCTGCCACAATGCAATGAGCAGGAAGGATTGGTTCAGTCGGGGATGGTTCCTGGGTTGTGGAAAACTGTCGAGACAGGGCGTCGGGTTTGACGTTTCTGGAGCCAGGGCGATACGAAAGAGTGAAGTTAAACCGTGAGAAGAAGAGCGTCCATCTGGCCTGATGGGCATTGAGTCTCTTGGCTGATCTGAGGTACTCAAGATTCTTATGATTCGTCCAGACTAAGAATGGGGAGGCTGTCCCCTCCAGCCAGTGTCTCCACTCCTCGAGGGCAAGTTTTACCGCTAACAACTCCCGATCCCCTATGTCATAATTTCTCTCTGAAGGGGTGAGACGACGGGAGAAGAAAGAGCATGGGTGTAATTTATTATCCTTGGGTGACCTTTGTGATAAAACAGCCCCGACCCCTGACTCAGAGGCGTCCGCCTCCACAATAAACTGAAGAGAAGGATCTGGGATGGTTAGGATAGGTGCGGAAGTGAATCTGCGCTTGAGGTCGGAGAATGCATCCTCTGCCTGTTTGTTCCAGAGGAAGGGGGCCTTTGTGGAGGTTAGAGCGGTAAGGGGAGCTGCCACTGAACTGTAATTCCTGATAAAGCATCTGTAAAAGTTTGCAAACCCCAGGAACTGTTGAAGGCCTCGCCTTGAAGTGGGAGTGGGCCAGTCAGTGACAGCCGTTAACTTGGACGGCTCCATCTGCAGGCTAGACGGGGAGATGATGAAACCAAGGAAGGATACAGAGTCTCGGTGGAATTCACATTTCTCCGCTTTGACGTAAAGTTTATTTTCAAGAAGCCTTTGCAAGACCTGTCGGACATGCAGCTGGTGCTCCTCCAAAGAACGAGAAAATATTAAAATATCGTCCAGATAAACAAAGACAGAGATATTTAGGAAGTCTCTCAGGACGTCATTGACCAGAGCTTGAAAAACAGCAGGGGCGTTAGTCAGCCCAAAGGGGACCACTAGGTACTCGTAGTGGCCTGTGGGGGTGTTGAATGCAGTCTTCCATTCATCCCCCTCCTTTATTCTCACCAGATGATACGCATTCCGCAAGTCCAGTTTAGTAAACATACATGCTCCTTGCAAAAGTTCAAAGGCAGTTGACATGAGGGGAAGGGGATAGCGGTTTTTGATCGTGATGGCGTTCAGTCCACGGTAGTCAATGCAGGGACGAAGAGACTTGTCCTTCTTGTCCACAAAAAAGAAACCGGCTCCAGCCGGCGAGGAGGAAGGTCGAATGATCCCTGCTGCCAGAGATTCGGTGATGTACTTATCCATGGTCTCCCTCTCAGGGATGGAAAGGGAGTACAAGCATCCCCTTGGGGGGGCTGTACCTGGGAGGAGGTCGATGGAGCAGTCGTAGGGTCTGTGGGGTGGCAGAGAGAGAGCACGTGTCTTGCTGAAGACTTGCCGGAGGTCACTGTAGACAGATGGAACGTTGGAAAGATCTGGGAACTCCTCCTCAATAACAGGGTGTGACGAGTGGGCTCTAGCAGAGTGGAGGCATGAAGACAGACAGGCAGGGCTCCAATCGAGGATGAGTTTCTTGGCCCAGTCAATGTTAGGGTTATGCCTGACCAGCCAAGAAGTCCCAAGGACAATAGGGGCATGCGAGCCATCCATGATGAAGAAAGAGATAGTCTCAACATGGTTGCCTGAGATCCTCAGGGTGACTTGGGGTATGCGGTGGGTGATGGGTGGTAGTGAACTTCCGTCAAGGGCCTGCACACACAGGGAGGTGTCTAAGGGCAGAAAAGGGATTCTTAATTCCTTTGCTGTGGCGGCACAGATAAGGTTTTGGTCAGATCCAGAGTCGATAAGTGCCTTGAGTGGTTGGGCATTGTTATTATAAATGATCATGACAGGTAACAATGGACGTTGGCCTGAGAGGTTTCGGTGAGATAGGCCCTCCAGGACTCCCAGTTTCATTAGAGGGCCTTTTGTTTTAACGGGCACTGAAGACGGAAATGGCCTATCTGGCCACAGTAGAAGCAGGCCTCCTTGTCCCGACGACGGTTGGCGTTCCTCGGGAGAGATTCGGGTCCGGTCAACCTGCATGGGCTCGGCAGGGGGATTGATACTCTGTGGAGGAGCGGCTGGTCTCGTCTTTACCAGGGATTGGGTGCCTTCTTGGCGTCTGTGCCAGAGGCGTGCGTCAATACGACCTGCAAGATCCATGAGGCCATTTAGGTCTGAAGGAAGCTCTCGAGAAGTCAACTCATCCTTCACAGTCTCGGACAGTCCGTTAAAAAACACATCAAACATGGCACATTCATTCCATCCACAAGAGGCCGCCAGGGTGCGAAACTCAATGGCATAATCATAGGCTGAACGTGTGCCCTGGTGGAGCCTCAGCATCTGCCCGGCTGCCTCCCTGCCAGATAGAGACCGGTCAAAGACTCTTCTCATCTCACTGGTGAAGGCGTTATAGTTAGTGCAGCATGGATCATCGGCATCCCATAGCGCCGTTCCCCACTCACGTGCTCTTCCAGAGAGAAGAGTGATGATATAAGCTATTTTTGAACGTTCAGTGGGAAATGTTGAGGCTTGCAATTCAAGAGATAGTGAGCATTGAGAGAGGAAAGATCGGTAGGTACCAGGTTCTCCACTGTAGGACTGAGGGGGCGGCAGGCGAGGTTCTCGGATAGGAGGAGGTGGGGATTGAACTGGAGTCGGGCGTGATGTGAACTGAAGCTGTTCGATCCGGGAAGTTAGTGCAGTGAGGGCATCCGCCATAGTCTTAAGATTTTGGTTGACCTGAAGAATTTCCCCTTGGTGTGTGCCAAGGAGGTTGCCCTGTGCCTCCAAGGCGGCTCTGAGTTGTCCTAAGTCCGCTGGGTCCATGTTGGCCGAATTATTCTGTCACGCGGCGTCGACTATGTCGCGCAGGCTTGGGGAACCCAAAAGCAGACACAACAGATAGGACTTAGTTTAACTGATTTTAATGAAAAAATGAGAAGGATAGAAAAGAGGGAGAGGCAAAAGCAGAGAAGCAATACTTGGGGTGCTGTCTGAGGTGGGCAGTGGCGTAGCTTGGCGGTGGCCGTAGAGGGGGTTAAGGGATTTGGGTGATGCAGAGTGAGTGCCGTGGCCAACCTGCAGAGTGAGCGCGGCTGTGCGGGGAGATCAGACCTGCAGCACGCATGCAATGTTTAACGCACAGAAAGAGCGTGGTAGTGTGATGGATCAGTGCTGTGGCGCGTGTGCTGAATCCGACGCGCAGATTGAGAGAGAGAGCAGCTGTGTCAGGAGATCGGGGTTGTGGATTGAGGAGCTGGTCTGAAATCATGTGATCAGCATTGCAGGTATCCTGGGGGGATAAGGCAGAGTCAAAGTCAGAAATGAAAACAAAGGGTCAAAACCAGGTAATCAGTCAACGTAGCAGACAACTCCAAATCGTAAGGCAAAGAGACGTAACAGGGGATCAAAAAATGGGTCAGCAACATGAAACACAACAAAGTTTTCTAGGCAAGCAAAGTATACTAGGCGAGAAAAACACAGAGCTTGGGGCACGCAATAATTCGGCAATGAGTGGTTGCTTGGACAAGACTTATATAGAGCGAGGTGATGAAATGAAAATATGGAGCAGGTGTGCTTGAGCTGATGAATGAGGAGGCAAAACCAAAGCTGCGGGACGGAATGTGGAGAGGAGTCACGGGTGATCAAAGTTTTGCTCGAGGCGTGGTCGTGACCTGGCGTACCGTGACAGCACCAACAGTATATGACAGTAATAACGACAGTATGCGGTGAGTGGTTTACTGGGAGCAGCTCTGATTGTACAGTCTAATAGCAGCAGGGATAAGACGTTCGATATCGCTTAGGATGTAACAGCCTGTCGATGATGGAGCTGCTGAGCGATGAAACGGTTTCATACAGGAGGTGAGAGTTATTCTCCAGCAGTCTAATGCATGTGAATAATAATTACCTCAACATTATGCACCGCAGTAAGAGCGAACTTTAGCAAAAGTGCTCCAAATCACAAATAACTAATATAAATATAAATATTTCTCACTGATATCTGTCCGCTTATATGCACTGCATTTTCTTACTATACACAATAAAACCACTTATAGAAATGAAATAATTTATAACTGCACTATCCGGTGTAACCCATACACACGAGGATGGGTTTCCTCTGGAATCTGTCTCCTTGTCAGCTTTCTTCCTCTTGTTGTCTTGATCATTAATGATGAATCTTTAAAGCTGCTTTGTCACAACATCCACTGTTGTAACTGCTATATAAGAATAATTTAATTGTTTTGAACTTGTACAGGGAGGCACTATTAGCTAGCCATGTACAAGAGATGTTCAAATCAAAGTTGGACGTTTGATTGCGCAAAATAACAGAACACTGTTATGAGAGTAAAAATACCCTTTATATCTCTATATGCACACGTGGACAAAATTGTTGGTACCCTTCGGTCAATGAAAGAAAAACTCACAGTCACATAAATAACTTTAATCTGACAAAAGTAATAATTAAAAAAGATTCTATGAATGTTAACCAATGAAAGTCAGACATTGCTTTTCAACCATGCTTCAACAGAATTATATAAAAAAAAAGAACTCATGGAACAGGCCTGGACAAAAATGATGGTACCCCTAACTTAATAGTTTGTTGCACAACCTTTTGAGGCAATCACTGCAATCAAACGATTTCTGTAACTGTCAATGAGACTTCTGCACCTCTCTGCAGGTATTTTGGCCCACTCCTCATGAGCAAGCTGCTCCAGTTGTTTCCGGTTTGAAGGGTGCCTTTTCCAGACGGCATGTTTCAGCTCCTTCCAAAGATGCTCAATAGGATTGAGGTCAGGGCTCATAGAAGGCCACTTTAGAATAGTCCAATGTTTTCCTCTTAGCCATTCTTGGGTGTTTTTAGCTGTGTGTTTTGGCTCATTGTAATCCCCGTCTACACTAATGCACTTATCTCAGTGTTTCACTAGTGCTTGGACACCATCAAGGTAGAAAGTTTCCTCAGTTGTTGGTGAATTATTGTGTGTACAGTTCACAGAGACAGATGTGTCTTTTCTGCAAGTTGGTGACAAGTTATTCTTTCATTGATTTTCAAAGATCAGGTGTTCTACACAATGAGTGTTCATGATAACGACTGCAGTAGGCTCCGAGCCCATTGTCCATTCACGGACAGACGGCATTCTGTAAAATGTTTGCATCATTCAAAAAGAGACTCATCACTGTACTGTGCTTGAACTCTTCTATAAATGTCAATCAATTTTTTTGTTTGACTTAACATTATTATTATTATTTATTTATTTATTTATTTAATAAGATAATCAGTGTGGTGGGGCGTCCATTATATTCAAGTTGAACTAATAGCCTTTTGTTACCACACTGATTATCTTATAAAAAAATAAATAAATAAATAAATAAATAAATAAATAAACAAACAATAAATAAATAAATAATAAATAAAATAATAAATAAACAGATAAATAAATAAATAATAATAATAATAATAATAATAATATTATTATTATAATATTATTATAATAATAATAATATTATTATTATTATTATTATAAATTATTATTATTATATTATAAATAATAATAATAATAATAATAATAATAATAATATTATTATTATTATTATTATTATTTTAGTAAAAACTAATGCTAATTTTGTTGTTTGTGTTCTTTCCAAAAGACCAAAAAACTGGACAGTTAACAAGTTGCTCATATGATATCATAAGCATCATTACCAAAGATGTGATTTCAGCCAACTGAAGAGTTCTGTCATCTATAACGTCAAGCTGAATCATCTGTTTGTCCCATGTCACTCTTATATGTCTGTTTTTAGCATTCCTCTTACTTTTATGTTGTGATGGGATCAATAAAATAAATCAGCCGATTTTGTCCATTTGAATATATGAACACTGGATAGGAATATTTTAGGAATGTTTAATAGCATAATGATTGATGCTTCAAAGTAAAAATCTTTGCAAAATCCTCATCGCCAAAAATATTACTATATAGATATTGATTTCAAGGTAAAAAGAAATGTAGAAAAAAAACATGATTTTTGAAAACATGGTTAGTGATCACCTAATTATTTGTAATATTATTAATATATTAGTGTGTGGCATGTAATTAAAGCTGCCCGTTTGCGTGGTGTGCATTCGTCATCGGGGGAGCAGCAAAAAAAATAAACCTGCATCATCACTTATTATGATTCAATAATTCATATTCCCATCACTCATCATTTTTTTTTTTTTCAAACAGATTAATTTCTCTTCTCCACAGAGAGGCGATGAGCTTTTAGTGAACTCAGCTTTGTGTCTCTGAATGCTAATGTGTGTATATACTTTGCTGACATTCATCCTGCTCTTCATTCAGCTTATTTCAGCAACATTATTTTCTCGGATGCTCTTGTGTGCAGAATGATCTGATCTAATATTAAATTAAACCAAAGTATTGAAGATGGGGCTTTGACCTACTGTATGCTGGCTAATGAAACTGTTTTAAACGCCAGATGAGTGTGTGGTAAGACCCAGGAGGAAGGACATGCTGAGGTATCGCAGCCGTTTCTGGCTCTGTGGATGTAACCCTGTGCCAGAAGATTACAAGGAGAAGGTCGTTCCTATCACTGCGCACTGCGTTTTAGCTAATGAGAGAATTAACAGGGTTAAGAAGTCACTTACTCTGTGTGTGTGTTTGTCTGTGTGTACGCTTTTGAGATGGACTCCAGGCGGCTTGAAATCATATAATTACAACGAATTATGAATTTTATATTGGAATATCTCACTCAATGTCTATACCACTTAACCCTGTACATGTCTTTGGACTGTGGGAGGAAACCCACCAATCATGGGAGAACATACAAACTCCATGCGCACAGAGAAGGGAATCAAACCCAGACCCCTGTAGGTGCGAGGCGACAGGGCTAACTAACCACAAAGCCACCGTGCCGCCTGCTGTGAAACATAAATGGTTTATTTATTTCACACAATTTAAATGAATATTTTGTGAAATTTAATATTCACAACTTGACAGAGAGCAAAGCCATAAATTAAGATAACTACAATTAGTTGTTCAATGAGTATGAAAGTACTAGCATGGGATAAAAGGAGGAGGACCTCGTGTGTTACTGTGGTAGCTGAAGCGCTGCAGTAGCCGAGCTGCATTTATGAAAGGTTTAACACACACTGAATGCACTCGGCAGTTTTTCTTCTAGTATTTAATCACATATTTTTTTACCTCCAGCTCCCTTTGTGGGAGTCACTAAATGTTAATAGCTGTGCGTATGTGTGAATATATTTGCTTATTTAGGGCTGACCAGCGTAAGAACCCAATAGGCGTAAACTATCGCGTTGATTGGATCTGTTGAGAGACGCATCTAGCCACACCCACCTCAAAGGCAAACGCGCTAAATGAGAAAAAGAAACTGTCACATAATCTAGTGCAAAACAGCTCATAACTTCCCTTCTACTCAACATTTTTTTTTTTTTTTTTTTGATTTTCCCCCGATTTTCTCCCTAATTTAGTCGTGTCCAATTCCTCCCCGTCACTAGGGGGCTCCCACATTAAGGCTACTACTACCACTCAGCCGGGAGGGCCGAAGACTATCACGTGTTTCCTCTGAACCACGTGACGCCAGCCAACCGCATCTTTTCAAACTGCTCGCTCGCGCACCGTTGGGGGCGGTTTAACACACTCGGAGGACAGCGCTATCCACTCCCTCCGTTGCGTGAGCTCACAGACGCCCCTGACTGGCTGTAGAGCCGTGATTAATGTGGGAGCACTAAGTACCTCTCATCCCTCCCCTCTGAGAGAGCTCGGCCAATCAGCTCTCTCTAGACCTCCGGCTGCGAGAGGTTACAGCACCACCCGGGATTCGAACTAGCGATCTCCGGATGATAGGGCGAGCGCTTTAACCACTGCGCCACTCGGAGGCACTACTCAACATTTTGATTCAATTCATGGCGCAGGTTTAACTTCAGGCAAATACCTTACTACTGGCAAAGTTTCAGTAAATGTCCTGCCAGTTTTGTGTGATGCTATGACATAATCTGGCTAGACCGACATACAGACAGACAGAGAAAAAAAATTCTGAGACTGATTTCGTGTCCTTCAATGAATGAAATGTAACGATTTCATTGGAAGAGCGAGTTCTGACCAATGTACAGACAAAACCTTTCTTTTATATATAAACATTAGCTGTTTTTTTTTTCTTCTCCAGCATCTTATATGTATGCAAGTATGAAGAAAATCATTATTACTGAAACCTTTGAAAAAGGCAACGTTTTTGTGCAGTTTGTCCAATTAAAACAATTAAAACGCAATACGACTTAAACCAGGCTCATAAATTTTGGAGCAAAGCTAAGTTTTTTTGGCATTTGGCCAATACATTGAATTCGAAAGGGAACACTCAATTAAGGTGTTTGAAAAAACACCCCATTATCCATTCAGAAATGAATTCATCACCCATTTCGTGGGGGTCATAAATAATGGAACAAACGACTGACAAGTTGCATGGCCAGGTGTGGCCTGTTCCCTCATCAATCCATTACTAATCAAGCAGTTAAAAGACCAGGAGGAGGTTCTGAGTGTTACATTTGATAGCTGTTCACTTGAACTCTCAACATGAGGTCCAAAGAAATGTCTATGCAAGTGAAGGTGGCCATCATTGGCTGAAAAAACAACATAAACCCAGCAGAGAGATAGCAAAAACATCAGGAGTGGCCGATATAATTATCTGGAACGTTCTTAAATCTTGACTTTGTGAGTGTTTCATTTCAAATTCAGTGTGCTGGTGTACGTAGACCAAATGGTGAAACTTTACCCTCTTCCAAAAATCACCTGTTCAAGCTACTGAACATGTAATAGATAAACATTATTAAAGTAGGAAATATCTAAACTACTAAAAAGCATATTTACTAGATGCTAACTTTGACCCTGAGCAATATACTACTAAATAGTTGGCTCTACTAGATACTAAATCCAGCACTGTGCACTAAACAGTACACTTTACCACATTTACAGAGTGTGGCAATTGATCTTATCCAGAGCGACTTCTGTTTTTATCTCATTATATATCTGATTTGAGGGTTAGAGGGTTAGAGAACTTGCTCAAGAGCGCAACAGTGGCAACATGTTACTGCTGAGGTTTGAACCTGGAACCTTCTAATCAAAATCAAACTGAGCCTACTGAGCTACGCGCTTCCCCAAACAGACGCTGTTGTGTAACGTGGTGTCTATCACCGAAGTGATTGGCAGGTTCACATATACTGGAGTAACAGGTATCCCAATCGCTGTTAATGGGTGAAAAATCATAGCAGGTCTTGATGTTCACTCACTCCTTCTCTATACCACTTATCCCATACAGGGTTTCAGGAGGTCCGGGTCCTATCCCAGGGGACTATGGACTTATTCGGGGTGCCAATCCATCACAGGGCACCAGCACGAACACACACAAGAGGCAATTTGGAAACGGCAATTAGCCTAATCTATATGTCTTTGGACTATGGGAGGAAACCGGAGTCCCTAAAGAAACATGCAAACTCCAAAATCATGCAAACTCCACACACGCAGACACGCAGACCCAACAGCAGGTCCTGGACCTTTGCACCTCGAGGGTCCAAATGTTACACCTCACTGCTGCTTGAGTTGAAATCTTTAATCTGAATTTAAAATGAACGTCATGGACCTTGTGTTTTTAACATCTTTGTTCCGTTTATGGGCGACACTGGAGCATTTCTTGGAATTAATACCGAACCTGCCAGAGCTGAAATTAGCGCTTGAGCGCAGAAAGATGTTTCGTTAACAAAATTGGCAAAAATAGGCAGCCAATAAAGGAAAATGTTTTCATTTACATTTTTCCTGTCACTAGTGCTGTATGTATATATATATATATATATTGGCCATAAGAGAGAGTTGATAGCCCATTGCTGACGTTCATCTCAAAGCAATCAGCCACATCCTTACAAGAACACACACACACACACACATGCACACACACACACTGACACACCAGACAGGCTGTAAATGCATCAGTGGCTGGAATTAACAAGGAGCCCAGTCACTGAGTAGGTCACTAATTCAATCTGAAGTCCTCGATTTCTCCATGACCATATAAGGTCCCTTTAGTGCCTGAGTTAGTGATTTAGTGTCTGAGAACAAGAGAGGAACAAAGTGAGAGGGTCAGAGTTAGCTGACGGCCCTGGGGAACAAAGGGAATTGGAATATACGGCCAGACAAAAGTGCTGCCAAGTCCAAAATTCGAAAGGCGGGCGTATATTGAGTTAATGGCGCGCACACTGATGCGGCCTGAATAAAACTTTTTGCACCAAAACTAGAATACAAGACAGATTTAAGAGTGTATTGAGCCTGAAATGTCTTACATTGTTCCACGTGGAAACAGGATATTGGATACCACTTTAAGTGAACATTATGTCTATGTCATAAACCTGTCGTAGCTGCATATCCAGCACACCAGTGTTGTTTTAGCGGTGTATAAAAGATATACAGTGTTAATCAATGTTAAAATGGATACTTCAAGACACTCCACTTGAATCCCGCATCACAGTCAAGTCTAGCTAAGTCTTAGACATATTACGAAAAGATGTTAGTATTGTCACAAACTGTCGTGTCAGATTATGTCCAGCAGCATCAGAGTGTCCCGTTACTGTACCTTTAGTAATTATTCTAACAGCTGGCCCAATGTTTGAGTCTTGTACTCACAAGAGCATCATTAATGACTTTGAATTGTCATTAATCATGATCACGGTTGTAATGCAGCGTTAATACATATGTCATAAAACATTCTACTTGTTTATACAATTAGTACCATGGTATTTTTTTTAACAATACGATGGTTCTTTCCACACTCTGGTACATGGTTCTGCCATAGTACTGTACATACATACTTCAAAACGAAGGTACACATACTATAGCATGTTACATAGTTCTACCATATACATGTTACTGCAATATACTATACTAAACTATCTAACAAGGTACAATGTGTCCAAACATACTATATTAGATACCTGCTGAACTTTGTTAAGCACTGTGGTACCCAATAAGTATCATAATATTCGCCAAAGTATTGTGGTACCCATTTAAGTGCCACAGTAAGTGCCCTGGTACTCTAAAATGTCTGAAGTACCTCACTAATACCATGGTATATTATGGCATGTACTTTAATTTACCATAGTAAACTACAGCACATACCACAGTAAAATTATGCGTACGGACAATTACAGGTATGTGTGTGTTGTGGTGTTTACTATTAATGCAATTTATATATGAGGTATATTCCTATACCAGTTATTATTTATTTCATTCCTATTAAGTCTCCGGATCGAAAAGAGTTCATGATGCTTGACTTAATCTGTAATTGTTTAGTGCAAAACGTAAGGTTTAGCATGCTCAAGATAAATGCTAATTGTAAATATAAAGTGTCTCAGGAAATCGGAAAGAAAAGAAAATATGGATCACGCAAAGGAAAGGAAACATCTTGTTTTTTGGTACGAGGGCAATTCAGTGACGAGCGAAAGTTTATCTCGGGGAGAAGTGTAGTAACAAATGCATTGGTGTTTTCTTCAGTAGCTGATTTACACCAATCAACATCACCTCCAGGCAGACTGAACAACATTGATCACTAATTATACACCAGTAAACTGGTGACAGGATCACAATAACCCAAGGCTCCAACCAAGGCGCCAAAGTTTAGCCTACTTGGTCCGTTCCCCACAGAAAAGCCAACACAGCACAAACTTCAGTTTACCATACAGTAGGTTAACATGCACAAGGTCAACTAGGCAAAGAGCCCAAGGGTGACCCGGTGGCCTTAATGAAGCTTTCAGTACACACTGCCGGCCCGAGAGCTTAACAGTACTCAGGAAAAACCTGTCCATTTCTGCCTGAGTGCTTATTATTAGCAATGACAGATGGTTGGAGGCTGACCCGGCCTCCAAACTCCCCAGATACCAATCTGGTTGAACGACCATTGGATACATTGCAGTGGTTAGCGCTGTCGCCTTGCACCTCCAGGGTCTGGGTTCAATTCCCACCTCGGGTCTGTGTGCATGGAGTTTGCATGTTCTCCCCCTGCTTGGTGGGTTTCCTCCGGATATTCCAGTTTCCTCCCCAGACAGGCAGATTAGCTTAATTGATGTTCCCAAATTGCCCGTAGTGTGTGAATGAGTGTGTGTTCCCAGCAATGGCTTGACACTCAATCCAGGTGTCTACCCCGCCTCATGCTCTGAGTCTCCTGGGATTGACTCCAGGCCCGTTTGATGATATGGTGTAGATGATGAGTGAGTGTGAGTGGATGCACTTGTGGACAAACAAGTCCAATCCACAGAGGATCCGCTGCCTGACACATCCTGGTGCCAGACACTACAGCACACCCCTAGAGGCCCTTCAGAGTGATGCCCCAAGGGGGCAGAGCTGTCACAATGGCAAAAGGGAAACCCAAAACCTAGATGGTTTTAATGTTAATAGTTTTAATGTTATGGCTGTTCGTTGGATAAATTCATAGTAATATGTATAACTAGGAGTTGTGACCTCGCCTACGTAGATATTAATAAACGCATTGTTATGGCTACAAAATTATTGTCATGGCTACTTCTCAGAGAATGTTTTCTTTCTCTCTTTCTTTCTCTCTCCTGCATCACAGGAGTCCTGATATAATATCAGTACTGACACCTACAATGCAATAGAAGCCAATCAGAAACAAGTATCTGGCTAAAGATCAAGCCATAGCATCAACGTTAATCATGTAGTTAGTATGCGACATGACCTGTCATAGCATCAAACATGACGTTTTTCGACATCATTCCACGGCATCATGCGTGAAAATCATCAAGTGGTTTTGTCATCAATATGGAGTTGATCTAAACCGTGTTTCAGTGTATCAGTGCTCAGATCTACTTTGTGCTGCGTAGCTAGTTCTGCCTCACCACAGCTCACTTAATAGTGCTAGCAATTGTCACAGCCAAAGCTCTTGAGCTCTGACGGCCTGTCATCTCCAACGTCACGCTCCTTCGGAAAGGCACTAAGCCCTCTCAATCAGTGCTGGCCTTAATGAAGCTCTCAGTACACACTGCCGGCCCGAGAGCTTAACAGTACCCGGGGAACACCTGTCCATTTCTGCCTGACATTTATTAAGTCCTTATTATTAGCATTGACATATGATCACAGAATTATTTATTATTTTTATTAACCTAGGGGATTAGACTACAAAGTGATGCCTGGTGTGTCGTCTTTTTTCTTTTTTTGATATGCTAATCAAATGATTTTGCCTTTGAAGTGCAAAAACAATGCATGGGTGCGGGCTCGGGATCAAAATCTCATTTCATATATCATCAAAGTACCGGAGCCTGAAAAAGTTTAGTGATTATAGGTGTTTTTAACCTGGCCTCATATAATATGCTCTTTGTTTGGAGCATCTTTATAGGAAAGGCAGGGTAATAAGAGTTTACTGCCAGGGTTCGTTGTATTCCAGCGAATGTGAACAGACGTCAGAGAGAAATTTGCATCGATTCACTCCAGTTGAGGCAGAATCGCAAAAAAAAAAAAGAAGGCCCTCTATGCAAACGATGCAACTTTATTCTTAGACATGTCTCACATAGACGTTGTTTATGTGGAATTTATGTACGTTCATTCTATTTATTCTTCTTTCACTGAAAGTCAAGTATTAATATTAAATTGGATGGCACTTTGAAGTGCTGTTCAACAAACAACAAGCGTGGTATAAACAGGAACAATTCAGTAGTAGTAATGTACCTAAGTGGTGTTCAAGTCAAATAGGGACTTTTGATAGTGCAGAATGGCACTATCAAAAGTATCCCCTGCTATTCGGATATTATCAAGGTACAGAGTTTTCTCAGTATGCCTGAGCCCTGATCAGACTGCCTATTTCACTTCATGTCTGAAACGCTGGTCTCCCAGGAACTCCTTTAATGCCCCAAACATGTGGAAATGGCTTGGAGCGACGTCTGGACTGTATGGGGGATATGGCACGTGTACTGTATGTGCACATGGTGTTGGTGAGTGATTGTGTGTACAGTTCCCACAGACAGATTCAGCTGTTCACGGGAACAACTGCAGGGGGCTCTGAGCCCGAGTCCCTGTTTGACATGAACGCCCATCGTATCTACAGTATGTCAGTCTTCGAGATTCGTGATTATTCAGAAGGAAAACTGCAACTCTCTCCTTCATGGTCTGTTCTTCTTCAGTTTTCTAAGACTAGTTTCTATCTGAGTGAACAGTTCTGTAAAAGTATCATGATTAAATTAGGTCCAATCAGGATCAAGGATGAGCGTTAACATTCAGATAGGGGTGCTATTTTTTATGAGCAAGGACCATCATGTAGGGGCTGCATTCAAAATCTCTCTAGAATGTATTTTATTAACCTACCATCAACAATTGTATTTTTTAAAAAGTCTCCCACAAATTCATGCAATTAATAAATAAATCAACCGTAAAACCGTTTGTAACCATGACAACGAGTCTCAGGACCATATTTGTGGTCAAAAACTCAAAAACGATCTTTAGGGAGAATGTAAGCGAGTGCGTGTGACTGTGTGTGTGTGAGTGTGTATGCGTGTGTGTGAGATAGAAAAGAGGTGGAAAAGTCTCTTGAGAAGATGCAGAAAAATAGTCCCATTATCATTCCTACTTTGTAGCTGATGAGCAAAAATTAATGGCTTTGGTTAGAAAAACAAAAAAAACAAAGAACACACACAGCCTTTAATTAGTGAGCTTAAGACGTGACCGTTCATGTTTTTCTTAACTTAACTTTTGAACTCCTTAAAACTAGTAAGACTGGTCATGTTATGCTGGCATTTTAAACGCTGAGAGCACCAGGCCGAGGGAACAATAACTGTGTGCATGTTAATTGATAATTAATGTTCATTTATACTTGGCACAACTTGAAATGTTTGTTCTAGATTTCTGTTCTGCTGCTTGAAAAAGTCTGGATGCTTTATCAAAGCTATTGCACAACTTTATAAAATTTTTTTTTATTTTTTTTTATTTAAACTGTAAATTGAAAATGATTTAACTACTTAAGTGCAAAATGACCTCATGGTAGTTTGATTGCATAGCTGTTAACTATTATCTGAGGTGTCTTTTTTTTTCTTTTTTAAAATTCTTTCAAAAGTACTATTTTAAAAAAGATTAAATAATTTCTAGATAAATTTAATAGTAGCTCATTGATCCTTTAAACTACTCAGTGAAGTGCTGTGATCAATGACCTACAGTAATATCGACTTGAGAGATTTTGGCACCCTTCATGTAAAATGGCCATGGATGATTATAGAAATTGAACAAAACCGTTCAGTGAATAAAATTTCCTGGTTAAATACATGCAAATTGTTTAAATGTTACAGCAGCACACTAGTTTTTAATATCCTTAAAAAAAAAAAAAACAACAACAACAAAAACATTGTTTTATACACGTCTGGAATTCTATAATTATAGTCATTCTTACAAGCATTTTTAAACTAACTTTTTAATTTGTGTTTTATTACAACCTTGGATATTTTTTGCCTTGATGATGGATTTTTGCCTTGAGTGGTTTTTTTTTTAATTTTATTTAAATGCAATGTTATTTACAATATTCTTTCAAGTGCCAATATGTTTTCTTTTTTTTCACCATTTTTTCAACTATATTTAGAAATATATTTTTTTCCTTTTGGTTAGATATGAAGTAATTGGATTAAATTATTTGATCTTTAGAATATTTTTAAAATTTATCTTACAATTGTATACAATTATACAAAACTTCATTCATAAAGGGACTGTATATACTAATTATGAATTTTATATTTATTCTACTCTAGAGAATAAAAATTTGTTGTATTCAATTTTTTTAAAAATGCACATTTCTTTTTTAACAAATACAAATTTTGAGCCAGAGACCAGATGCACCACAGAACAAATTCTGTCATGTTGTTTCTGTACGTTGTCTGCTCTGTACGTTGTCTCCTCCTCTTCTGCTGAGTTGTTCATCAGGCTGCAGGTTATGGCAGGTCACAACACACCTTATTTGTTCTTTAACCGTAATTCATCATCCAGATTGTTTTTGCACTTATGAAATAAGTCACGACAATGCAGACTTACTGCCACTGTCAGAAGAGGATTATTTTTCTACATCAACATGTGACAGGCTTTGTCATTAAAGTTTCTCTGGTCAGAACAAAATCGCTAATTTGTTCAATATGATCTTTGGTCAGTATTAGATTTTAAAAGTCCATGTGAATGAGCTGTTTCTACAGAAATCATAATGTTAAATCATAATCAAACCTGTGATTACTTTCTGAAAAATATCAATTTAAAGTACAAATTTATATATTTATAAAAATCTGATCTCAACTTCCTGACCAATCAAAAGCAAGAATTTAAAACAGGTGTGGTTTAAACATAGTTATTTGCAATCCACATTTCCCACTAGGCAAGTATGTATTATGTAATTATGTCTAGCTAACACTAAGAGTTTCTTTTGGGTCAAATTTTTTTTTTTTTAACTCCAAACACTCTGCACTTGAAATAATTGGAAATTCAAATGTAAAAAATTTTTAAGACTTTTTTTTTTTTTTTTTGTCATCTAGGGTAACATTTTCCAAATAGTGTGTGTGTGCAAATGTATTAAGTACCACTTTACAGTACCTTTAGTGCATTTTTTAAATATACATGTTTATCATATCTGCATTATTACATACAAAACTTATATTAGTTCCAAACATAACTTAAAAATGAATAAATAATTGACATTATTTATTATAAAAGTATATTTGCATGCCTGTCAAAAAAAGGATGAGAGACCAGTTTTCTCCAGGGAGAGGTAAAGAAGAGAAGAGAAGAAAGATAAGAACTCATACTTTCTAGCACTCTCGGTAAAACCTAACAACTGTTTTACTTACAGTACTGTGCAAAAGTCTTGGCTACAAATAGAAAAATACCATAAGCAAAGATGGCTTTGAAAACATTTTAACATAAAAGAAAGTTTTATTAAAAAGTAATAAAAAAGTGGTGGCACGGTGGTAGCCCCGGCCAGGCTCGATTCCCGTCTCTGTGTGCATGGAGTTTGCATGTTCTCCCTGTGCTTGGTGGCTTTCCTTCAGGTACTCCGGTTTCCTCCCACATTCCAAAGACATGTAGGTAAGGCTAATTGGCGTTCCCAAATTGCCCGTAGTGTGTGACTGAGTGTGTGAGTGTGTTTATGTCTGTGTGCCCTGTGATGGATTGTGGCACCCTGTCCAGGGTGTTTCCTGCCTCGTGCCCTAAGTCTCCTGGGATAGGCTCCAGGCCCCCCGTAGGAAAATTGATGACAAATCAAAGAGACGGATAATCCGAATGGTAACAAAAGAGCCCAGAAAGACTTGTAAAGAGATCCAAGGTGAACTTCATGCTCAAGGAACATCAGTGTCAGATCGCACCATCCGTCGTTGTTTGAGCCAAAGTGGACTACATGGGAGACGACCAAGGAGGACACCATTGTTGAAAACAAATCATAAAAAAGCCAGACTGGAATATGCCAAACTACATGTTGACAAGCCACAAAGCTTCTGGGAGAATGTCCTATGGACAGATGAGACAAAAATGGAACTTTTTGCCAAGGCACATCAGCTCTATGTTCACAGACGGGAAAAATGAAGCATATCAGGAAAAGAACACTGTCCCTACTGTGAAACATGGAGGAGGCTCTGTTATGTTCTGGGGTTGCTTTGCTGCATCTGGCACAGGGTGTCTTGAATCTGTGCAGGGTACAATGAAATCTCAAGACTATCAAGGGATTCTAGAGAGAAATGTGCTGGCCAGTGTCAGAAAGCTGGGTCTCAGTCGCAGGTCATGGGTCTTGCAACAGGACAATGACCCAAAACACACAGCTAAAAACACCCAAGAATGGCTAAGAGGAAAACATTGGACTATTCTAAAGTGGCCTTCTATGAGCCCTGACCTCAATCCTATTGAGCATCTTTGGAAGGAGCTGAAACATGCTGTCTGGAAAAGGCACCCTTCAAACCGGAAACAACTGGAGCAGCTTGCTCATGAGGAGTGGGCCAAAATACCTGCAGAGAGGTACAGAAGTCTCATTGACAGTTACAGGAATCGTTTGATTGCAGGTGATTGCCTCAAAAGGTTGTGCAACAAACTATTAAGTTAGGGGTACCATCATTTTTGTCCAGGCCTGTTCCATGAGTTCATTAAAAAAAATAATAATACCGTTGAAGCATGGTTGAAAAGCAATGTCTGACTTTCATTGGTTAACATTCATAGAATTCTTATTTATTATTACTTTTGTCAGATTAAAGTTATTTCTGTGACCATTGTGAAGTTTTCTTTCATTGACCGAAGGGTACCAACAATTTTGTCCACGTGTGTACATGCTGCGACCCTACTGTACAAGTCCATACTGGAGGCGCAATCCATTTTCATTATCTGTATCTGTTATACAGATCAGCACTTATAAAGCTCCAGATGCAGGAATGTCATCACTGGCATGTGAGTTTTAATGAATTATAACAGTTCCTCAACCTCAGCTTTATCACTCCAATTCATAACTAGGTGGAACTAGAGATGTGTGCAAGATTGCTTATGAAATGCAGATGCTTGTGCATTTATAATTTTATTAAATTATTTTGTGTTATATTAAAATAATTTTTGATTATGATGCGATAAATGTGTAAGTTTTTCTTATTTTCTTACTTTTAGCCATTGACAACCTCCTGTTTTAAGGTGGAAAGCTAGTTGTTAATTCATCAGCCAATTCATATTCGTATAGTGTTTGGCCAGCCTGAATTGTTTTGTTCTAATAACTTAACTTTTCATTATTTGTCAAAAAAACTAAACAAAAAAAACAACAACAACAGAAAAACAGAAAAAGAATATAAATTTTAGATAGTTGGATAGACAGTCCTGCTATTCGCCGACTTCCGGTTGCACCCGTGACTGCAGTGAATGCTTTTCTCTTTTACGCGCTGGAAGTCGCAATGTCGGGTCTCCATGGATCGGACTTGTTTGTTTCATTTTTTTTCATGGATGTTCAAGCGGGTTGAGATCTGGGAGATTTGAAGGCCAGATCGACATCCTTGTGCGCCGTACACAGCAAGATATGATGTACCAGATGTTCTGATATGTCCTTTCTGGTATGTCCTTTCCATCAAAGCCAGCTATAACCTTTTTCAGCAATTTGGGATCAGAACTGATAGGAGAGCCTTTGCTCCATACAGGCATGTTCATGTTAGCATGCATGGTCTTTGTTTGTTTCTCCTGTAAAGTTCATATCTGACCCACATTACACAATCACACATCTCATACATCTCTTGTTTATCTTTCTAATTTATTAAAAAATGTGAATAATCTGCCTTGCATGCATATGTGTGTTAGTATATGTTAAGGGTATGCATTTCTTCATTCAAAATATTCATATTCAGTTAAGTTGATATTTTTTTTAGCTAAGCTAATATCGACGATTTAGGCATAAAAAACTGCCACAAGGGCTTGTTTGGGATTAAATTCTCACATTTACATTTACAGTCACATCTTTTGTTATTGTAGCTTTCTAAACAGAAGCTATAATACTGAACTTGCTCAGATTATGCATACCATTTTGGTTCATGTATTGGTACAGTAACAAACACTCATTTCTTATCACTGTAGACAAAGTGTATCAAGTACAGAAGAAAATATGCATAAGGGCACGAATGATAAGAGAGTCTACAGCAAACCTATCCTCGGAATGTCTGGTGCTGATAATAGAGGCAGATACAAGTGCAGATCATTTGTCCTGGGTAGTAAAACCGGAACAAATGGAACGGTGAAAACAAGTTCTACTGTACTTATGTACATGAACTTTCAATTTTTTTTCCTTTGAGTCCTCAAAAAAAAAAAAAAAAAAAAACTCTATGCAAACAAGAATAACGTTTTATGCTCTACTGTGTAAAATCACTGAAGTGCATCGAGAAGGATATCATTTTACATCTAAGGTATCGTTACTCTATTTAGACAATTATTTACTTTACAATGTTCTTAAGAAAGAGGTAAGGAGCATTGCACAAAGGCTTGTGCATTTTTTTTTCTTTCTTTGACTAAAGTTTACAGTTACAGTTTGATTTCTACTTTTTGGTCATGATTGAGAATCTCCAAGCTCTCTGTTTGTTTTTTAATTTTTTATTCACTATTTTTATTTAATTACATCTATAGCAATTGGCAGATGGCCTCATCCATAGTGACTTACATTTTTTAGTTATCTCATTGTACATTTGAGCATTTGAGCGAAGGGGTTAAGGGCCTTGGTCAAGGGTCCAACAGTGGCGACTTGGTAGCAGGACCTTATGGTAAATAGTCTGAAGCCTTAACCACTAAGCTAGTCCCAATGAGTTCCCATTAGAATGGTCCCCCTAATACTACAAGTGTGTTTAAAACAAGTTTGAATCACTATAATACCTACAGTATAGCTACACTTTATTTGAAAAACCCTGAAAAAACAAACTGTTTTTGCAATAATGTGTGAATCGATCAATCATACATATTCATGACTCCTCCTTTACCCAAAGCATTATGAGAAAATTTTTTTTTTTTTTTTTTTTTTAGATTTTTAAACTCAAAACCTTACGTTACTTCAATGCATTCATCTCTTTGAAAAAATTTGACTATTCCAAAGTCACATGCTTCAAGTGACATGAGTCACATGCGTCAAAAAGTTGCATCATCCACATTTTTTACTTATTGACTGCTACGCAAACCAGAGATTGTGCTGGACTTCTAAAGGAACACAGTAGGTAAAAAACAAACGAGGAAACAATTCTTTCCCCTGTTGTTTTGTAAAATTTTTGTAAGATTATCCATGGACAATATTACTTCTACATGATTTAACTTATTCGGATTAGACATTCCAACTCAACTGTTTACATGGACGCTCATCTGATGAGATGGACGTTTACATGCTCAAAGCATTTCATCAGAATATAACTTTTCTGACATGCAAAAAGTGGTTCTGCCCACTGTTACTGAGATGTTCAAGTCAAACCAGGGCTTGTGATGAAATTTCTGTTGAATGAAGGTATAAATCCGGTTGACATTTAAAGAAGACTTCAGGCACAGTACGGTGCACACTCTAAGCTGCGGCAGAACATTTGAACATTTGAATGGTGCAAAAAAGGGAAAAGCTGCACATCCGTGAAGAACAATCCTGTCTGAATTGGCTCAGAGCCTCCTGCAGTCGTTTGCATAAACATTCAGCGAGTGGAACACCTGATCCTTGAAAATCAACGGATAACTTGTCGGCAACTTGCAGAAGAGATGCATCTGTCTGTATGAACGGTACACACACTCATTCACCAACACCACCTGCACATTACAGGAACTCGGCTGGGAGTTTTTGCCACGTCCCCCGTACAGTCCTGACCTCGCGCCAAGCCATTTCCACATGTTTGGGGAATTAAAGGAGTTCCTGGGAGGCCAGCGTTTCAGAGTGAAGCATGACTCCTGCTTAATGAGGAAACGTGATGGTAGACAGTCTAGTGAGATGCTCGGATAAGTGCATTAGTGTAGCAGGGGATTATATAGGTAACTGTGTTTTGTTATTATGCACATTCAAAAGTCTCGGTTTGACTTGAACACACTGTGTAGGTCTTTATGAGAACATAGCCGTGTGAATTAAATATGATATTTGTAATTCTTAGTTTGTTGTCATACATACAGCAAGCGTCATCTGGTCCCTCTGAAAAACCTGACAAATAACTTATACATTGAAAAGAATCAGGAAGCTGTTCAGAGTGTGAGACATTAATCCTTGTGGTTACCTCCAATAATATGCCACAAGCTTAATTATAAGTTAATTTCAAGCATTTTGTATATTAGTTTTTAATCTTCTTTCCTGTCATGGAAATGCAATTGAACAGTCCTAGTAATTTAGTTCAATGCAATAAAACTCTTTTAATTAAGAGCCATGCTCCAAGAAATCAAGAGCTCCATCAAAACAAGCTTGAACCCTTGCCCGAGCAGTTATCCATTACACTGCACCAGCAGTAGATCATTAGTCGGAGTTCTGTAGAGACAGGACGGAGATTCACCTTGCACAGAGATCTTAGTTTTCGTGGTTGCTACTTACAGGCTATTAAATATTAGTTTGGTATATCACAATACGTAAAGATCTTTTTAAACATCTGCCCAACATATTAAAGAGAGACCTTCTGCTCTGATCCTCTTATCACGCTATCAGCTTTATCTCTAAACCCCATCCAGTGATCTAAATCTCACATGTGTTCAGCACGAGTGTGATATTTAACCATCCGCTTCACCAGGCATATTATAAAACGCACTCCTAGTGGCATACTGGAGCCATGTGGCCCAGCCAAAACAACAGATGCCTAATTTATGTCGAATGGCTCCAAGGAGAACACAGACGACAATAGTGATGCTGTTTAGAGTAATGCACGAGACAGATTTAGAACACATGAACAATGGTGGGAGAAGTGGGTCAAGCCAGTGGCTCATTAATTGAGAGAATCATGGGTGGAACTGCGGCCTTGACGGGTTACTCAACTCGAAAATGGCTGACTCATGTGGTTCAAACGGGATGTGTTCGGCTCATGGGCGAGAGGGAGGATAATGCATCTTAGTCAGTTTAACAAAACGCACCAAGCGAAAATACACTGTTTTCTCTGGTTTATGGATGTTTTACGTTTTTTTCTTTCTTTTGCAAAATAAACTTACAATTATGTCAATGCAATTCCACGTGCATGTCTGATATTTAATATCTAATCCTTTCAGATTTTATATTGTGTATTTCAATATGTGTGTTTCCTCGTGGTTTCACTAATTAACCTCAGTCTTTTTTCATTTTTTTCATAACCACTACCAAAGGTGCCAATAATTCTGAAGCTGACACTAAATACCATTTTTTCCCCCCTGTCTTTTATATACCTCTGGTTAATGGCTGGATATATTGCAGTTTCATTTGAGTGGGATTTGCTGGGGGTTTTTCACTCTCAAGGGCCAAACTGAACACACACACACACACACACACACACACACACACACACACACACACACACACACACACACACACACACACACACACACACAAAATAGAAGTCTCTCTCGAGCCCACAGCCCACGTTCGTAAAAAGAGTTGAGAGAAAGAGAGAGAGAAAAGAAATAAGTAACATAATCCAACAGCGGATCAAAGGGCTCGGATTAGATTATTTTCTATTGCATCACTGGCCTGAATGACCCATCAGATCAAAGGCTGAGATTTTTGGGAGGCGAATAATATCTGAATGCATTATTGAAGCGCTCAGAACGGGAGTGAGAAGATGGAGGAGGATTTGGTGTCATAACGGCGTAGCAGGGGGGACAGCGGTGTGGCCGATGACGCCGTAACCCAAGCCGCGGCTGCATTGTGGCATGGCATTTGTTCGAATTCAAGGCATGGCGAAGAACAATAAGGGCAATCTGGAAATGGGATCGGCCCATGACTGATAGTAATTACTTGCTGTCTACTGCATTAATAATTTACCGTAATTTCAGATCCAGCACTTTCCAGAGGCAGAGAATTGAGCCTGCACTCTAACACACATGCACACACCTATACAGCAACACACACATACTGTGGTGCCTAGTGTAAAATAAAAGGAGTACTGCTCAGGTAACACTGTCGAGTGAATAAACATTCATGCACGTTTCAGGCATGATATGTTAAATGGATTCACACATTTCTTTGTGAATGTTTTTCTAAAGTATTTTAATGACCATTTTTGAGTTCAAGGAGATGTATGTCTCAAAATATTCAAATAAATGCTTTATAAAGACACAAAGGACACAAAGGATCGCTGGTTATGAAAAGAATTGAACTTGAAATGTACAGTCTGCGGTTTCACCCTGAACAGGTGTGTGCGTGTGCGTGTGCGTGTGTGTGTGTGCGTGTGTGTGTGTGTGTGACTGGTAATTTCCTGTGCCTGGGGGTTAATGGACGTAACTCAAATAAAATTGGTCTACATATGCTTAATAGTCAGATAGGACTATTAAAATGATGTTTTATTGCTGATCGATAATATGTAGTGATTCATTTGGATTCAATTTACTCGTGACCTATTAATAATAATAATAATAATAATCACCATCATCATCATCATCATCATCATTATTATTATTATAATAGTTATTTCAGCTTTAACTTTACACAAAAAGTTTTGCTAACAAGCAATTTTTAGCACTTTCCAGCAGTTTATACAACTGCGCTCTGGACTAATGCTTCCAATTGACCAAATTTGTTCCCAGACAATAATTCTATAGACTACTATATATAATTTAAAAAAAAAAAAATTTCCCCCCAGATTTTTCTCCCTAATTTAGTCGTGTCCAATTCCTCCCCGTCACTAGGGGGCTCCCACATTAAGGCTACTACTACCACTCAGCCGAGAGGGCCGAAGACGATCACGTGTTTCCTCCACGACGCCAGCCAACCGCATCTTTTCGAACTGCTCGCTCGCGCACCGTTGGGGGCGGCGTAACACACTCGGAGGACAGCGCTATCCGCTCCCTCCGTTGCGCGAGCTCACAGACGCCCCTGACTGGCTGTAGAGCCGTGATTAATGTGGGAGCACTAAGTACCTCTCATCCCTCCCCTCTGAGAGAGCTCGGCCAATCAGCTCTCTCTGGACCTCCGGCTGCGAGAGGTTACAGCACCACCCGGGATTCGATCTCCGGATTATAGGGCGAGCGCTTTAACCACTGCGCCACTCGGAGGCCCCCTATATATAATTAAAAAAAAAAAGATTCTAGAAACAAATTTAGTGTCTTTCTGTTCACTGATCAGCATTGTTCTAAACAATCATTTGCTGACGCCAGGGTTGTTTCAGTGACCAAGCATTGATCACAATGTCACTTTTCTAATAAACCAGGTCCCTAGGACAAATTAATGATCACCACTGTTTCCTCTTCAACCAATTATTTATCGCCTTGGTCTCTGACTAATCCTAGATCACTACTGTTCCCCAATAACCAACATTTTTTTTACTTTTGTTTGCAACCACCAATCCCTGGTCACTCCGGTCCTTATGACCAACCACTGATGAACACACTGATTTCCTAATGCCTAATCACTGATCACTATTTCCCCACAACCAATCACTTCTTCACAACCAATCACTTTCCCAAAGCCAGTCACTGTTGTTTCTCAATGACTGATCACTGATCACCCTTTTTCCTATATACTATCACCGATAATCTCTGATCTGAATGTCACATCACAGTTCAAGCAATATTACCAAAGGTCAAATGACAATCATCATTGTTTCCTAATGAATAATCTCTACTTATGATCATTTTTCCAATTACCTGTCACTGAAACTGGTAAACTAATAACTTCTACAAAGCCAATCACTGTTATTTCCCAAAGACTGATCATGGTTCAGCAGTATTTCCAATGGCCAGTCAGTGATCACCATGGTTTCCCAAATGATCAACCACTGATCACTATTGTTTCCCAATCATCAAACCATCGTCACTATTATTCCTAATGACCAATCACTAATGACTAATCCCCTTTATTACCAAATAACCATATAACCATGACTCCAAGGACAATCACTGATCGTGATCATATCCCAATGACCAATCACTGATCATAATTTTCTAAAGGTCGATCCCTATTTTCCCAATGACTAATCACAGTTTAGCAATCACTGATTACCATGGTTACCAATAAGCAATCACTATTCATCACTCATTACCGCTGTTTCCCAATGACCAATCACTGATGACTAACATTTCCCCACAACCAATCACTTCCCCAGAGCCAGTCACTCTTGTTTCTCAATGACTGATCATTGATCCACATATTTCCCATATACTATCACTGGTCACTGCTGATCCCAATGACAAATCATAGTTCAAGCAATATTAACAAAGGTCAAACACCAGTCACCATTGTTTCCCAATTACCAATCACTAATTATGAAAATGTATCCAATTACCTGTCACTGATTACTATTGATTCCCAATGACAAATCACTTCCCCAAAATTTCTCCAAAGCCAATCACTATTGATTCCCAATGACTAATCATAGTTCAGCAATATTCTCAATGGCCAATCAGTAATCACCATCATTTTCCAATTACCAATCACTGATCACCAATGACTATTGTTCCTCAATCACTGATCCATCATCACTATTATTCGCAGTGACCAATCACTATATATAAAATTTGGTAATCCCCTTTATTACCAAATAACCGATCATAGTTCAAACATCTTCCCAATGTGCAATCATTGATCCCAAAGGCCATAAACTGATCACTATCAATCACTTGATTGTGATCTTATCTTGATGACCAATCACTAATCGAATCACCACTTTCGCTAAACTGTGACTAGTCACAGTTTAGCAATCATTGATTACTATTGTTTCCCAATAATCAATTACTATTCTATTCTATTTTAAGTGTCTTCAGAAAATCTTTTTTCATGCTCTGACATGCAAACGATTATGATGATTCAATGAATATGTAAATTACTGCATAATCAATTATCTGATGACTTCTGGTGACTTAAGCCTGACCTGATTCCCCCTGAAAAGATTCGTCAGCTTTGCTCCGGACCATGTTGAATAATTCTGTCATCATTTAGACATATTCACTGAATACAAATGTCAAAAAAAAAAAAATTCTAGGCTTTATTTCAGACTCGAGTTCTACAACCTGCAAATCTCCACAACCTGATTTGCAAAACGTTTGCATAGTCTCTTTCAGAACTGGTTGCATTCAAGCTCAAAACCAAATGAGCAGGAGTGGAAAGCAGTGGTCTGAGGGACAAATGCTATACTGGATTACGTTCAAAGCCCAGTGTTGGAGAGACAAAGAAAAATCCCCAGCTGGTGTTCTGGGAATTCTGGAAGTTTACTTTGAAGACTTCATTATTAAAAAAAAAAAATCTAAAGGATAAAGCTTAAAAAATGCATTCAGTTATGTTAAATGCTGATTCAGCACTACTTGTTTGTTAACATGTTTATCTCTCTTAAAACCATTTTGCTTTTACCACTTTTTTTTTGCCCCAGAATGTACAGTATAATATATTGTATTGTAAATAAGGTCCTGATTTGGCCACTATTTAAGACTCGAGCTATAGATAAGCAGTGGCGGTTTTAGGTATGGACGAACTGGGCAGCCGCCCAGGGCGGCATTTTTTCACGACTCCAGGGGGGCGGCACTTGGGGGGGAAATGCGCCGGCGTACCGCTAAAGGTTTTTTTTTTTTTTATATGACTTTGGCGCGGCGGCGCCCCTGTGCACGTTTGCTGAAAAGCTGTGAGAAGTGGAAAGGGGAGCGGAGGTGAGGGGGCGCGGAGGAAAGTTCACCTCTCCCAAAAGGAGGGGAAATCCATCCAGTGGTGGGCTAAACACCTTGAGCGCCCAGAGGCGGTCTCGCCCAGGGAGTAAATCAGTGTAGAACCGCCACTGTAGATAAGACAATGGATTCCCTCACTGATTCAATAAAGGCCGAAAGGTACAGTATATCCCAGGCATGTCCAGGAAAAAACAAAAAAAACAAACAAACAATATACATAAAAAAGGTAAGGACCTGATAACAGACCTGATAAACAAATATTTAATAGTGCTAGGATTTTAGCTCTTATTTCCTGGTTCCTCTTAAGTACAGTGTATTATTACATTCCACACCCATTTCTTACCATCTCCAGCTGAAAGAAAAGTACGTCTACCTGCACGACTTCAGCGAAAGGTAGTTTGCATGTTGGTGGTGTAGACGTTTTGCTTCTTTAGTCGCCCTCGTCACTGTGCATGGTAGTAAAATACACTCAGGATTCAGGCAGGTTTGTAACAGCCATTTGTTTCTAAGCTGCTTAATCATTGCTCTAACAGTTGTGGAACATTTCTGTGGGTGCCAACAATTTTGACATATTTTTGATCATTTATCAAAATTCATTTAATGAAAGGCATATCTGTCTATTCCCGTCTTCATTAGTCTCATATAGAAACCATTTTTATCATATTTTTTATTCCATCTTCACTAGGGGTGTTAATAATTTTGCAACTGACTTTAAAGTATATGCGTTTCTTTTTTACCCACCAAGTGTTTTGGGTTCCCTTGCATACGCATACAGATTTCTGAAAAAACAAATTATATATATATATATATACATTTATATCCAAAGAAAGCTTAATCAGTGTTAAATCATCCTTGTAAGCAATTGTTCTTACAAATCCCCTGCAACTGATATTGTGCGAGGTGTTACCTTGAGTGCTCGTGTTACCCGATCATGTGACTGTAATACATTTGTGTACACGTCTTTTCTCTCCCTGTGCTCCTGACCACTACATTTGATTACAAAATCTGCAACACTGAGCGCAAAGCCATAACCCGGCTCAGCCCCAGAGCCGGTGGTCAGGATTTGGCTGAAAAGTCAAATCCGAGTTAGCAGCTTTTCCTCTGAAGCTGATCCATCATGCAAACAGACCCTTCAGAGTTTGTGGGACTGGAAGAACGAAAAAAAAAAAAAAAAAAAAAAGCAAAACAGTACATAGTGTCAATACGGTGATGTCAGATCTGTAGTAATTCAAAACCTAATTACATTTAAAGGGGGTTTCAAGATTCACGCCATCCTCCAGCACTGCGCCACAGATGAAGAACAGCTCTCATGGATTGAATTAATCAGGCGGGAAGTTTGTTGTTTCACGCGCCGACCCTCCATCATGGCTGTGTGTGTGTGTAATCAGGCCGCAGGCTGTTTGTGTTGGTCTGCACTGGGAGAACGATCGGAGGAGTAACAATGTAACTGGAAAGATGATCGAATGCACACACTCACACTAAGCTGTGGACATGAATGATTACCATAGCTGAAAATCCAACACTTAAAATTGCGGTAATAAATGGGCAGAGGATATACCGAAGAACAGACCTGGAATTTTTAGGGTTTTTTTTTTTTTTTTTGTTTTGCATCTGACAGTTTGCTTTTTTCTCACGTTTCCCCAAATGTTTTCTTTCACAGAAGCTGCTCTTATTGCTATAATAAATTACAGTCATGTGAACTCCGTAATTTACAGTTTTACTGTTGCAAACAGCTGACAATGGAGACTCCTTCCGACACTCCAGACCTCCTTTCAATGCTTTCTTCTGAATCCGATACCAGTAACTTTCATGATAAGAGGAAGTTTAAGGATAACGGAAAACATCAAGGATACACGGCTTTTTAAGCTGCTTATGTGGATCGTCTGCTTTAAAAGTCTCTGTGAATTATAGTGCAAAGTAATAACCTAAATTAGAATGTCCCCATTAATGTAAACCCAGGATTTGCCTTGTAGCTGGGAATAACAGTCAGACTATATACTGTATAAAATATACAACACATTTTTAAATACAAGTATTTTCTTACATACAATATACTGTATATATATATATATATATATATATATATATGACTAATAATGTATGAGAAGAAACACCATTTTCATTAGTTTAATATTTATTACCCCAAAATTTTAGACTATAACAAGGATAGCCCCAAATAACAAAACTTGACAATGTCATTGGCGGGTGTTTCCAATATTTGCTGCAATGACAGCTTGACAGCGACGTCTCATGCTCCTCACTAGCCTCAAGATGTTGTTCTCAGAGGGGGTGTTACCATTAGGCAAAAGTAGGCGAGCGCCTAGAGCCCCAAACTGCCAGGGCCCCATAACTTAAGCCTAACTAAATAGTTTTAGCCAGCTAACATTTAAAAATTATTAAAATCCGCTTGGTGAAATAGCATTAGAATATCATTACGCCGCGCGAGTTGCGTTGAAGCGTTTTAGTCCCCCCCCCCCCCCCCAAAAACACGCACTACAATGGTGCATTCCGTGTGACGAAGGCGGAAAGTTATTCACTGCAGTTTGATTGAGGAGCGGGAGACTTCCATCTACAGCCATGAAACGAAGTTACCCAAGTGGTGCAGAAATAACGGAAATAACGGGAGGAGAACTGGAAATTAATAGGACCTTTGGCAAAAGTAACACCATTGTTCACACCTGTGCATAGTCACCTCAGGTCAACAATGTCACAGGAGAGGCTGTCTGCACGTGCTATTCTCTCCATTGAGCAAGTCAGAAAATCAGTGGATATGGAGTCAGCAATAACAAAGTTTGTTGAAGCCAAAACTTGCAAGGCCAGATTTGAGTGTCTAGGCCTACACTATTCACCCCAGTCATGCAGACAATAAGACAAATTATTTAAAATATCCTTTTAATTAACATTATTTTCATATTCTTTTTAATCCAACACCCAAATATTCGTATGTTTTTCCCACCCACTAAAGCTCATTTGATGAAAGAAGCTATTTAAAACAAAGTAAATAATTGAAAAAAAAAAAAAAAAAACTGGGAGAAACAATACAAGCTAGAGAAATACAGTGCCAAAAGGGGAGAAGAGCCGGAAATGTATGAAAATAACATTTGAGGAGGAGAAAGCAAAAAGACGAGTGAGAGAGAGACAGACAGAGAGAGAGCGAGAGAGAGATCCAAATCAAATAAGATCAATAAAGGAGAAGGAGAGAGATGCAGAAACAAGATGAAACAAAAAAAGAGGAAAGTAAATACAGTGATGAAGAGAAACAGTAAAATGCATTTAAAAGGACTGGAAGGAGAAAAAGAAGTCAAGTAGCAGGAGAAATACATAAAATGCAAAGCATTAAAGGGACAGAAGAAGACAGACAGACAGACAGAGTGAAGAAGAGTAAGACAAAGACGGGAAGGCAAGAGGTAATTATTTTAATAAGGATTCTTTCTTATTTGTGTCACTCCATTGACCTGTCATGGGTTTTCAGATATTCAGATATATAAACTGACAATGAGTTACATTCTATTTGTAGAAAATTGTTTGTGCATTAGTTAACCTGTTAATGTTTTGTTTTTGTTTTTTCTTCTACAGAGCTGTTCTAGGCATCTGGATAGGATTGCTGTAGGATGGCGAGTGAAGGGAAGTTTAAGGTAAGACTTGAAAAAGCACTGAATCCACATCTAGGCATTTGGCAGACACCCTTATCTAGAGCGACTTACATTTTTTTTTTTATCTCATTATACATCTGAGCAGTTGGGGTTAAGGGCCTTGCTCAAGGGCCCAACAGGGACAACTTGGTGGTCGTGGGACTTGAACCTGGGACCTTCCGAACCGTAGTCCAATGCCTTATCCACTGAGCTACCCCTGACCCCATGCCAGAACCTATGTCAGAATCCATGTTTGTCTTGAGACCCCAAATTGCTAAATCCGCCACTGGTTGTTCTGAGGCAATGCGTTCCACTCTTCCACAAGTGCTACACACAGTTCTAACATGGGGGTGGGGTACGATCATCCAGTCTCTGCTTCCACTGGTCCCAGTCGTGCTCTATGGGGTTCAGGTCAGGGGACATCGATAGCCATACCATATGAGGCACTCCAACTTCCTGAAGTAGAGCTGTGACAATTCTGCCACGATGTGGTGGAGCATTTTCATCCATGAACAGAAAGTTGGGGGCGTGCTGGTGGAATTGGGAGATGATGATGGGTTCTATGATGTCTCTGAGGTAAGAACGTGCAGTGACTGAGCCATGGTGATGCCTGCCCAGACTGTTGCACCTCCTCCACCAATGCAAACCCTGGGGACCACGTTGACCTTAGCGTATCGCTCACCTCGCCTTCTCCAGCAACGCTGACCCGACACTCATCAGTGAACAGGATGGTAGACCACTGCTGCATTGTCCAGGTCACATCTTGTCTTGTGCCCACCGCAAACGTTCACGGCGGTGTCTTGGTGTCAGTGGAGTCACCTGCAACGGTTGTCTGGCATTCAAGCCAAAGCGGTGGAGGTTGCGAATAGTTTGTCTGGAATACCCTCACATCTCGTAAACAGGCCTGCAGCTGTGTGGCAGTTGCATAACGATGTCTGAGTGCATAGGTCCTTAGGTGCTGGTCATCGTTGTGGTCTCCACTCCTGGGTCTGTCATGAACTCTGCCAGTAGTTCTGTGTCTTGATGCAAGTCTGCTGATGACACTTTGAGACACACCAAGTTCATGAGCAACATCTGACTGCCTGCCACCGACCCGAAGGCACGCCATGGCCAGGTGGCGCTGCTCGTCCGTTAAGTGACATCATGTGTTCGTGGCTGTTTGAATGATGAACTTGGAATGACTTACTGCCAATACCATCTTTTTATCCCCACAGAATGTTGAAATTGATGCCACATTGAAAAGGGTTGTCTTTTGGTATTGGCCCCAGTATAAGACACACCTGTACACAATGAGACCATTACATGGAAAACACAAAATGAGGCGTGTCTATCACCCCAATGCAATTGCCTCCCGATCCCAAAACTGTCTGAAGTGAAAACAAACACTGTATGTACGACATCACTGAGTCTCACACAATATCCCTAACTTATTGTGAGTAGTGTATATTAATATTGTATATTTACAATCCTTTGGTGCATACATATAACTGTATACCTTGTAAAATATTATATACAATAATATTTGATAATGATAAAGAAAACGTTTGGTATACGCTTAATTTATAGCTTAATTGAAATCTCTGTACTAAAACAGGCTTTATCATGTAACCCAGCATGACCATGTGTTTTCAAGAACACAGTATGATAAAAGGTTCTGGTTCCTTTAGAAGGATGCAGCTTTGATCCTTTTCATGGTGGAAGCATGGCTGCACTATAAAAGAGAGATTCCACTTAGCATGTCTGCGATCATGGTGTCTGAAGACGATCCTGGTTTAACGCTCGGTGATGATGAGATTTGTGCCTGCAGACGGTCGAGAGATTTTTACAAAACACACTTGACCTGACCATGAACGCTAAGGGCACATTTAAGGCAAAAGCAGGATGTTTGCTTTAGCTATCTACGGGTAAATCTAACCACATGTTGCTGGCGCCATTGTAAGCTGCTTAGCTGCTGAAACCGACCCAAACCACAAGGCCGCACTTGCGAATTGCGAATCCTCTCTGTGGGCACAGATGCATTATCTCCTTTTCAGTGGGTTTAAATGTCTCCCTGGGAATGTACGGGATTGGGTGTACGGCAGAGAAAGAAAATTGAAAAATGATACCTGACTGGTTTGGGGAAGAATGTAGCTGTCGAGTGGCAAGTTGAGCAAGATGAAAAGCTAATGACACGCATGAGGCATGACCTCTGCACCTGAAACACTCAAAGGTGAACGGGATGGCTCTCTGTCACAATAAGTGCAAAGAGAAAGCGCGTCTAAAACTATAAAAAAAAATAAATAAATAAATAAAATATATATATATATATATATATATATATATATATATATATAAAGAACACTTACAGAGAACAAAATAATTATAGAGCTGGATGTGAAGTCAGCGTGATGAGCCCATTTTGTTTTATTCACTACTTTGAAAGAGGAGAGAATTCAATGAATGTGCTTCTAGCAATAATAAGTGTAATTATAATGTACAATTAGTGATTTAGCGATTTTTCTTTTTCTTTTACTACGCCATAAAGGTGTCTGTAGGAAATGGGAATCCAAAAGATTTTAGACGCCATAATAATGGAGAACACCATAAAGGAAGTTGGAGAGGTTTTCAGTCATGTGACCTGATGTTGCCACGCTGCTAGCTACGTATGGCTATGTTCACTTTACAAGCCACATTGCTTACTGTAGTTCAGTTTTTTTTTTTTAGTCAGGAATGTGTGAGTGCATCTGCACACTCTGTGAGCTGACGACTTCAGCAGGAAACCACTTCACTCCAGGAAGGACAGACCGATTTTCTGCAAATGGGACAGGGGATTGGGCTGCTCAGGAGTGGGGTGAAATATTTTTCTCTGATGAATCCCCTGTCTGATTGTTCCGGAATAGAAGAAAAGGTGAGCGCTACCATCAGTCCTGTGTCGTGCCAACAGTATCCCAGGCATCCTGAGACCGTTCATGTGTGGGGCACACAATTTTGCTTAACAACACAGCCACGAATAAAGAATGGTAAAAAAAAACATCCTCCAGAAGCGACTTCTCCCAAACATCCAAGAACAAGTTTGGTGATGAACAATGCCTTTTCCACCATGATGGAGCACCTTCACACAGGGCAAAGTGATCAAATAGGAACCAAACAGCTAAATTTTGCATCCATAACCAGGAAACTCGAATCCAAACAGTCCTCAAGAGGCGGGTGGACAAACAAAAACCCACAAATTCTGAGCATGAATGGGCTGCCATCAGTCAGGATGTGGCCCAGGAGTTGATTGACAGCATGTCAGCACTGCTACAGTATGAAATCCCTGCGCTGTTGGTGCTGACGGCGACCGACACGTGCACAGAAGCACAAAGTCTCGTGAATTCTGATCTGACTGTTCTTATTCAAGTTGCATCACCGAGTATTGGCTGTATATCCAATCTAGACCATAAGGAACCATGAATAGGTAGGTGTCACGAACGCTTTAATTGTTTTGGAACGTTCCTTATTCAGCTTTATCCTTCATAAGGGTCTGGGTAGCACATGTGACCCAGCACTAGCTCATTTTAAAATGCTTATGTTAAATACAATTACAGTGGAACCTCGGATTGCGAGTAAAGTGGTTTACGAGTGTTCCACAAACCGAGCAAAGATTTTTAATAATTTTTTATTCGGAAACCGAGCAAGTATTAGTTTACGAGCGCCGAGTATCATGCTTCACACATGCGACTCTTATTTTGACACCGAGCGTCACTCTCTCACCTTCCCTTTTCCCGTTAAAATGGTATTTCCGTTGTGTGTGTGTGTTTGTTGTGAATCTTAAAAAGTGAGTGTTACTGTGTAAAACGAGGCGAGGGAAGGGGCTAATTCCACACACACACACACACACACACACAGGGCGCCTGCGCGCACCAACGGAAACACTTATCTGTCAGGATTTATTTGTACTTTTTTTAAAGGTAAAGTGCAGATTCATTTGTTTTATTTTTATTTTATAGATTGTATTAATTATTTTTATGTATTTATTTTTGGGGGCTGTGGAACGAATAATTTGAGTTTACATTATTTCTTATGGGAAATTATGATTTGGTTTAAGAGTGTTTTGGAATACGAGCCCACTTCCGGAACAAATAATGGTCGTAATCCAAGGTTCCACTGTATAATGATTTAATAAGATCTCTTATTTTATATTTAATCTGCTCTGGCTGCATTTCCTGAACAAATGAATACATTCTTTAATGCATTCCATGTGGTCTGTTTGGTTTGTGTTGTATCCACCATAATGTCCCTTAAAGGAAAAATGGATCTAGGCTGTTCCAGGATAAAAACATCCGATTTGTGCTTTAAGATGGCCCAAAAATATTAGATTTATCTCATATTAAGGTTTTTTTTAAAAAAAGGAATTGAGTCAGTTCAGGCTGATAATGTGATGGTTATGGTAATGTCTAGTCACCAGGATTTAGCACTGAAACTACCACAGTTTTGAAACTATAATCCTCTGCCTTGTTTTAATGTGAAAAAAAAAGGAATGTGTGGATTTGGAAACAAAAGAGCAGGCTGGCAGATTTAACCTGTTCATTAGACACTACAGAAAACAAAGAGACCATTTTACATTCCTAACCTTTGTTTTTTGCATTCATTTACAATATAAGAACAGGTTTTATCAAATCTTTCCACTGTGGTGAATGTGCAGATGATTAAAATATAAGAGCTGAAACACATTAAAAGCACATATTCCAGGAGATAAACCAGTATAGAACCTTCAGTTAGACATATTGAGCAGACCGAGCTAATAATGTATAATTCTGTATAGATTACAGTAGAAGTACAAATGAAGGTTTTTTTTTTCTTTGTCCATCTGTTGGAAACGCAACACTTTTCCAGCTAGCAATACAACAAATAAAACGATCCCGAACACACCGGACTGCTGAAAATGGACCTAGGTCAACATTGACATCAAATGCAAGCAATGTCAGAATCAGCATGTCAGAATGGGGTATGCAAGTTTTTGATATCTGAAATCTGGAGTTCCATAACAACAAACAGTAACCATTTTTGTCACTTTAAGAATAATGAAAATTGAACATCTGTTCAGTAATGAATAAGCCCCTTGGTGGTTTGCTGTTACTTTCCTAAATTTTGCAATAACAGAGCATCTGAGGCATTTTATTCAATTTGCAAACAACTATAGGTTTACATATGGCCAGAACATGGTGTTGGTGCTAAAAAGTGTCCCACCTACAGTAGGTGAAGAAAATTTTCAGATAGGATTGTATAACACCATTTCTCGTAATACTTAATGCTTCTTAACCAGCGATCTGCGCTTCTTTCTGTAAATATGCATACACATTTATATTTTCATCAGATAAAACAAAACACATTTGTTAAATACAATTTCATGCCCTTTTGTCTGTTTTTTATTTTTTATTATTCAAATCTTTCAATGCTCTTAACTGTCATTCGGATGAGAAACGTGGCCAATTTAGATTTCACATGAAAAGACACAAACCTGAAAAAACATTTTAAAAATATTGCACTTGACGCACACATGTTCTGTATTATATGTATAACAAAAAAAATTAATCAGCACAGATACTGCGCACACCCTGGTGTAAGCCCTGGATCACAGACCGGAATGGACATACAACAGCGACGCTGTCTTTTTTTTTTAAGAACCTCAAGCCCTTTAATGCATGCGAACCAGTTTGTCCAGCTGGTTGTAGGGTTCGTGAATGGCGATCCCGACCAAGGTGGCTCAGGGAACCCTGCCCTCATTCCCGTCAACGTTCAGCGAGCCGCATGCCTGACCTTTAAAAATCAACTGTTAATTTGTTGCCACATTGTTGCGGAACATCAGTCTGTAGGAACTGTACACATTATCATTCACCAACACTACCTGCACATTACCTTGACCTCGCTCCAAGCCATTTCCACATGTTTGGGCCATTTAAGGAGTTCCTGAGAGGCCAGAGTTTCCTGCCTCGAAGCTGGCGGTCTGATCATGGTTTTAACGTACAGTACGGAGAAAACCTTCTACCTACCCAGCTCTAGTGAAATGCTGGGATAAGGGCATTAGTGTAGCAGGGGATTATATAGAGAAATAAAGGACATTTTTTACCCTCATCTCTGTGTTTTCTTATTCTGCACAACCAAAAGTCCTGCTTTGACTTGCACATTATCCAAGTACTGGTACCGTAATTTGTGTTTTCTATGCATAGTCTGTGTCTTTGTAATTTCTGTTCTTTATTTTCCCCCTAAGGGATCAATAACATTCTTGGAACCTGTTAGAGAAAAAAAAACAAAAAACATTTAGTCATAACACTGATTACTTATGGTATGCATCTACTGGCTGTGATGAAAGAAAGATTGAGGAAGTAGAGGAATTCTTGTGATTATAGCCTGCATACATCCAGCTTAACAAGCCTGCACCTTGTCACTCAACAGATGCTGATGGAGCTCTAAGATTTTAAAAATGAAGTAGAACATGTACTTTTCTATTCCAGGCTACTGTGCACACAATTCACTTGACTTCTCTGTTTAACTTGCATGTTAACACACAATAGAAGATTATGAAAATGAATATCAGTGACAGACTGAAAAACTGATTTTGTTTGTCCATATCACTTGTTAGTTTGTTCCCAAGGGCAGATAGTTAAAGTGATAAAACTTACAGCATCAGATAAGATAACAACTGCAACTCCTGGACTGTTTCTGTGTTTGTATGGAAATTGTGTGTATTTTTTCCCCCTGAAAGCTTTAACAGACTAAGCACTTTCCACTGCATGTTTATTTAGAAGAAGAGCTTACACTGCAAAAAATGACATCCGGTTAAATTCTTAAATTTGGCCAAACATTTCTATAATTTCTTAAAATATGTTTACAGCAACCAAACGTACAGTACGTTTATTGAGCTTGTTTCTTGTCAAATGTTACTTAAATTAGTAAAATGAGTAAATCAAGACATTTGACTGGAAATAGGATTAATAATCTTAATTTGATTTGATTGTAATCTTATTTTCAAAAAGTTTAGATCTAACTAGTTTTTAAATCTAACTATTTTCAAATTTTCAATTCAAGGTTTCAATTTCTACTATATCAGTTTTTGCAGTGTAGCAGATCTAGGGTTAGGGTTAGACCTAACCCTAGATCTAGATATTGACCAGGAGTTATGGAAAAAGGATGGAAATAACAGCTTTGGTAAGAAAATAAAGCACTTTAATATGCATGTACACTTTACTTACACACCACAAGTTTGTGAGGTTTTGGAATAAATCGTCGGCTGCGTTCACATGCAATGGTTTTAGTCAATCTGAATGAAATTCTTTCCGAATGCAGATTCTCAACAAACAGTCCATACGACTAAATGTCCGCAACTGACATTTCCATCAATATTAACATTTGTGGAACCAAATTCATGTACAACAGCAATGGGAAGAAGAAGTGAACAGGAAGCTAATGTTAGTTCCCTATCCTAATCATGCTCTCTTTTAATATATTTTACATTTCATAATGGAATTTGGTTTCTTAGCCAGTGTAGCACAAAGACACACAATCTTTTCACCGGTTCCCAGTTCAATGTATTCACAAACATTCACATATCGTAAATTTTTCAATTCAATCTTTCAATCAGATAGAAATTCAAACAGATTGACCTCAGTTGAATTAAATTCCAATTAAGCTATTGGTCACAATGTGCACTGCATGTAAACGTAGACATTTCTTAATTCCAATTAAGCTATTGGTCACAATGTGCACTGCATGTAAACGTAGACATTTCTTAAATGTCTTTGGTAGAGAAGGATAAAGAATCTTTGAAATTTTCATTACAAACTTCTTTCGATCAAGGTGTCCTTGAAAACCCAGATTTTCATTCGACCTGCAGTAAATACTTAGTACATAAGAGTCTACTAGGAACGTATCCTTTATCCCTCACAGAATTCATGAAATATATTTACTAATGAATCGAATGTGGCAGTGGTATACGGGTTTTTGCTCATCACTGTGCAGTGATACGTCCATTTTTTCATATTCGATATTCATACAACACAATTTTGTGCTGAACAAAAAGGGAGGTTTGACACGTTGCAGAGGGCACTGCTTATTAAAGAGTAATAAATTACAGTGTCATACACTCAAGCATTTGAGAAAATGTAGGTTTGCAAAACTAGACACACTTTTGATGTAACATTTTAAGCATTTTTTAAATATATTTTGTCCTTTATGTCATAAAATTACAAAAACATCAAATATACAATATATACAATTTTCGCAGTTTATACTCCACATGTTTGTCTGGAGAAGCTGCACGATTTACATTTGTAGACAGTTTGTTGATGTGGGCCATGGTCATATGTTAGAAATTTCCATAAGCTTCCTGTCCATGGCTTGTCTGTCACTATCTATTTTTAAAGGGATCTCGACTTCTAATCTCTTCTTTTTATGATTTTCTTGCTTCTTACAGCATATGTATACGGTCAGTGACACCACTATAAGGAGTAGCCCCATACAGGTGGTGCTAAGGGCAATAAGTAGTAGCTTGCAGGGGAAGAGTTCACTGTACTCTGGCCCCTGGGCAAGCCTGATTGGTGGCCTGACCTCCTCAATCCCGATATCTGCCTCTCTTGTAAGGAGGCTCTGAATGTATGTCTCGTTGCTGATGGTTTCATTGACAAACAGGTTCACCATTACAGTGGAGTGAAGTGGTTCAGGTTGGCCATGGTCACTGACTTTGACCAGCAGGCTGTACAGGCCCCGGTCACTCAAGACCTTCCTGAGGGTGATGTTTCCAGTATCCGGGTCTATGTCAAACGAGCCTGGTTCGCCGCCCCTACGCTTGATGATGCTGTAGGCAATGACGGCATTCATGCCAGTGTCCTTATCCACAGCGTAGACCTCTGTGATGGATGTCCCAGGAAGTGTATTGGGAAGAACCAGCAAGAAGGACTGGTTGGACTGGGGAAACAGCACCATCGGTGGGTTGTCGTTGACGTCCAAGAGCAAAACAGTAACCATGGTGACGGACGAGAGTGCAGGCTTACCCCCGTCCACTGCTTCAATCCAGAGATAATATGTTCCTTGCTGCTCCCGGTCTAATGTGGTTTTCGCTCTCAGTGCTCCCCGTCCTGTGTCAATAACAAATATTTCGCTTCCGTTGATGATTGATAGTGCCACCCAGCCATTTTCACCGGCATCCGCATCTGTCACAGAGAGGACTCCAATTTCCCCATATCCTGGGAAGTTCTCTGGGACGAAGAAGGTGAAATCTTTGTTGATGAAACGAGGACAGTTGTCGTTGCGGTCCAGGATGGTGATTGAAACCGTAGCGATTGACTCCTTCCTTGGGGTGCCACCATCAACTGCTCGGACTATAAACCGGTAGGTCTCTTTCTCCTCTCTGTCAAGAGATGTGGTCACGGTCAAGACACCAGTCAACCGGTCAAGGTGGAAGATTGGGGGAGCATCTGACCCAAGAAGATAGAGTATCTCACCCCTGTTACCACTGTCCTCATCAGTGGCTTGGAATTTAGCGAGAAATGTGTCTGGAGCATTGTTCTCCTCAATCTTGAGTTCAATAACTGACTGTTTAAATATGGGAGCATTGTCATTGTCATCCAATATGTGCACCTTCACCTGTGTCTCAACAACTTCTCCATCTGCGTTTCTGACCACCACAGTGAGTTCATAATATATCTGCTCTTCATAATCCAGTTGAGCAGTAGTCTCCAGCAAGAACTCGTTTTTCAAATTTTTATATGGCAAAAGCCTGAAGGGTCCATGACCTTGCAAAATACATGTCGCCTTCTTCCTTGGGTCTGCATTCTTTATGGTGAAGAAAGCAATTGGTGTAAAGGGTGGCTCTGATTCACTCAGAGAAACCACACCATCTTTCTCTGAAGCAATGTAACGGGGTATGAGGGCCGGTGGTCCTGAAGCCTGTTTAACAACCTTCACAGTAACGGTAGCAATATCAGGTATGCAAGCTGGCCCGTTTGCCAGCACAACCATCTTGTACAGCTTTCCAGTGTCCGAATCGATCTTTTCAGCTAGCTTGATGACCCCTGTGATTTCATCCAAGTGAAACAGGTTCCTAGTTTCTCGAGTGACCCGTTTACTGAAAGAGTAAGTAATCTGAGCATTGGTACCATGATCTGGGTCAAAGGCAAAGAGACGGGCCAACTGTGAGCCCTTTGTGGTGTTTTCAGAAAGTGTCACATTTACCTGAGTCTCTGCAAATTTGGGGCAGTTGTCATTTACATCTGTGATGATAATTCTAAGAGTGGTACTGCCCAAAAAAGGTGGCGATCCCCCGTCCTCAGCGATGAATTCCGTTAAATATTCCGCTTTCGTTTCCCTGTCCAAAGGTCCAGTAATAATCAGGAATGGAGTCAGTTCTCCTCCTTCGTTTTGCTCAACGTCCAGCGTGAAAACTCCAAAGTCATTAGCCAGCCAGTATGTCTGAACCCCATAAATGCCTATATCTGGGTCTACAGCGGATTGCTCTACCACAAACCGAGCATTGACTTGTGCATTTTCTGGCACAGACACCCTGATCTCGTCCACTGGGAAATGTGGCTTATTGTCATTAATGTCTTCGATGATGATTTTGATCTTAACTAGCTGGAAATACTGCTGTGGCAGAATGATCACGTCCAGAGAAATAGTGCATCCTTGACCCTCATAGGAATCTGCACATAGAGTCTCTCGGTCAATCTCCACAGCAGAAGTGAAAAGCTCCCCGGTTGTATAACTTAGATTAACATACTGAGAATTGCTCTGCCTTAACTCCAGATGGAACAAACGCGGGGGGTCGACGGAGAAATCCAACTTTAAATCTTCTCCAATGGACCCGATGAGAATCCCCTTGGGTAAGCCTTCCTTTATCTTATAGACAAGATGGCTGAACTTTGAAAAGCAGGATAGAGGACTTGTGTAGAGCAGGAGAATCCAAAAACCCTAAAACCAACAGAAAAAGACACAGGTTAATTATTTTACTTTTTTTGAAAAAAAAAAAAAAAAAAAGGATTTTATGGAGCGTACACTCCAGTGGAGGCGCAGGGCGAGAGGTAGCATTAGTGCTGTGAAACAAACGACTAGCTTGGCGCTGGTGACTGGCAGGTAAATCCACGCAGAAATGTAAAGCCTTACTTAGATACAGTAGGTTAGCTACCCAGTGTTTTTAATAATCATCCGTTCAATCTGATTCAATTAGGAGTGATCATGAGTCGGATACGCTCTTGTTGTACAGTCATGCATTTCCATCAAAATGATTATACAGTACGTACTATGACATACACTATGAAGTAGTGAGCAATTTCATTTCAAGATTAATAATAAATATATAATAAGGCAGTTAAAAAAGAGATAAGAATTTATTTAATCTTAAAAAATAAATATTAAAAAAATAACTGTTGTGATGATTTCAATTTTAAATAAATTTTCGTTAACATACAGGTATAAACCGGCTGATCGAGTTGGTAAAATACAATTAAGGATGTAGGCTAGAGATCAGTATTTCCACCCTATACAACGATTAAACCTGATAGGAAGGAATGTCAGATATTTAGAAAAGCACAAACGGTTTCTGGAAAATATAAATAATAAATAAAAGCATTCATATACTAATCTTGCTAATGGGTAGAATCCAGGATCCTTAAAATGCTGAAGGGAAACACAATGCTGAAACTTTTTTTTTTTTTTTGCAAAAAAAAAAATGTTTGAGACCAGTTCAACAAACACGTGCGTGTTTTAGGTTTTTAAATCGCACCATTAATGCATATTCCATTAAATGATAATAATAATAATAATAATAATCTGGGGAAGAAAAAAAAAAAAAAAACTTACCCAGAACTTTCCTTCCCTAGCGAGGCAGAAACCTTTGCGTGTCTTGCACATGTTTCCAGCGGTTTAGTCCGGAGGCTCAGTGCTACGCGGCAGCTCCGGTGCGCATGCTGAGCGCGGAGGAGATCCGTCAGCTTCAGCGCGTCACGCGCGTCTGCGCCGCTCCGTCCATTCATCTCTCTCACAGAAGCGCAACGAGGACACCCCCACTTTTATGTTAATCACGCTCCGGCTTTGACCAATGAGCTCGCAAAGCTGCCTTTATATTTGCGTATTTAAACGAGACCGTCGGAACGTCGTGCGCGCGCCGGTCAAGTAAAAAAAAAAAAAAAAATTCAAATAAAACTGTTAATTTAATGATTAAATTATTTATTAAAAAAAACCTGATGCTTCAATGTGAAACAATGTGTGTTGTGAGGGTGTGTGGATATGAGTGATTGTGTGAGTAGTGTGAGGCAGCTCTGAATTATGAGTTTTATATCGCAAAATGAGGCAGTACGATGGAGTAGTGATTAGCAGTGTGGGCTTGCACCACCAGGGTCAAGGGTTCGATTCCCTCCTCGAGTCTGTGTGCATAGAGTTTTCATGTTCTCCCCGTGCTTCTTGGGTTTCCTCTGGGTACTCTGTTTCTTCCCACAATCCAAAGACATGTTGATTGGCGTTCCCAAATTGCCTGTAGTGTGTGTGAACCCTGTAATGGATTGGCTTCCTGCCCAGGGTGTCCCACGCCTCATGGCCAAAGTCTCCTGGGATAGGCTCCAGGCCCCTCACAACCCTGTACACAGGATAAGCAAGATGAATTAATGAATATAGCAAAATTATCTCTATTTTAGATTTTTAAAATTAGTCACCTTTTTTTTTTTTTTTTTTTTTTTTAAAAGAAGAAGGGCAATAATATACAAAGCTGTCATCAAGACAAATGGTGGCTATTTTAAAGAATCTAAAGTATGACAAAATATTTTGTTTCCTCTTATAAACATATTTTTTTCTACACTATAATTACTATCATTTTTAATAAATAAGTGTTATTTTATCATGTTGATGTCTTGTGTATTGTTCTAAAACACAGGAAATAGTCCCAACAAAGAAAAAATGCTTGACTGTACTGTAGGTGTGTCCCAACTTTTGACTTCTATCATGATTTCATGCTCATGCTTTCATGCTCATCTTTGGGATCAGATCATGGTTTCTATGAATGTGGCGCGGTGAATCCGGAGCCTGTGATCACTTAGCACATATACACATTTGCAGCTAGGACCCAATAACCAATCCGGGCATGTTTTTTTTTTTTGAGAGGTGAGAGGAAACCAGAGACCCTGAATAAAAGACATGGACACAGAGAACATGTTGAATTCCACATAGCAACGCTATCTTGTGCAGCATCGTGTTGCCCAAATACCAAAAGACGGTATGCAGAAAATGTTAAAACCCTTTCATTCACTCACTCATCATCTATACCGCTTAATCCTGTATTCAGGGTCACGGGGGGCCTGGAGCCTATCCCAGGAGACTTGGGGCACGTGGCAGGGCACACCCTGGACAGGGTGCCAATCCATCACAGGGCACAGACACACACATACACTCACTCATTCACACACTACAGGCAATTTGGGAACGCCAATTAGCCTAACCTACATGTCTTTGGACTGTGGGAGGAAACCCACCAAGCACGGGGAGAACATGCAAACTCCATGGGAATCGAGCCTGGCCGGGGATCGAACCCGAACCCTGGCGGTGCAAGGCGACAGTGCTAACCACTACACCACCGCCCCTTTCATTCAATCTCCTAAAAAATAAATATAATAATCCTACCAAATCTGTCTACATACATTACATGCATAACAAAAATGTAATCTTTAAACGTGACCCTCAAACGACAGACTTTATCGCTCTGTCCCGTTTTTTTTTTCTTCAAATCTGATTCGATCTGAACAGCTTTCATTCTTGATTATAGGTGACCTTTGATCTATTACTCGCGTGAAATATTTGTGCCTTCCACCCTGATGCGACCCACATGGACACAATCATGCCTCATGCATGACCCACATGTGGAATGTTCTGAACAACAACAAAAAAACCTGTTTCTGAAACAACTTATAATTGCAAGAGTGGTGGCACTAAAAAAACATATTAGAACATACCTAAAATAGAAGATGATCTTTTCTAAGGTGTCATGCTTACATGACTATATCTAAAATACAACCGGTCGCCAAAAAATAACAGCATTTAATGTTCCCGATGTTCTTTTTTTCCACTATGCATCAAACATCTAAACACTAGTGCTGGCTGTGTTACAGGATGATTTCCTGCCACTATAAGAGCTGTATAAATAGCAACCACAAAGCATCTGGACTTCTTTTTGGATTTCGTACCCTAATCATGAACAGCTGAGAAGCTGCTAGTCAACGTCGAGATCAAATAAGATGATGAGATGAAAATTGTGCTGCCAATTCTTTCATTTCACTACTGGGTTGATGGATGGTCTGTAATGTAGTTGTAAAAAAAACAACAACATTTTGCTGCAATTTCCTGGTAAACGTCACTGATGTAATGACTTATACAACAGTCCCATCTGAACACATGAGGTAGAATACAACTGACAATGCATTCAACCATTGGATTTGATGATGATGATGATAATGAGGGTTATGACGATGCTGCGCAATAACATAATAATGTCATTTTAACATCTCAACATAACCTTGTATTTTTATTATGCTAAAACCTACACTGAGAAGAACATCTGCACACCTGCAGAAAATCATGCAAAAGCTCCAATTAATCTGTAATGTTCATCATCATCAACATCAGAATTGCGGAAAATTGCGTGATATCTGTTCATTTAATAGTGGAATGCTTGTTGGTTCATAAACGTTTGATTTATTGGGATTTTCCACACACGAGCCCTTGTCCTGATATATGATTGGCTGATACAACAAGTATCTGGAACATATTTATAAAAAATATATCTGATGTATAAAAGGTGATTTCTTTCCTTTCTTCTTAGTTTCACTTAGTTTCACACTTTTTGTCTGCACAGCAGTAAAGTCTATTCTCATTCCTATTCTCGTTGATTAGTTAAGACCTGACACTTTTGAGACATAAAGTGTCAACTATTTATGAGAATTATTTGATAGTTTAATGCCAATGTGGTAAATTATAATAACTGTTTTTGGGGTGGTTTGTTACACGTCTAGTTTAGTCTATCACTGCTGTCTTTAGAATTGTGCTTTTCATTTTAAAGGGGACTAATTATGCAAAATTTACTTATTTTTCAACCATTTCTGACAGTCACATAGATCTCTATTATGTGGGTACATGCAATCTTCTTTAAATTAACTTTTTCAAGATTAAAAAAAAAAGAAGGGGGAAAAAAAATCATCACTTTTCAGGTTCTTCTTTCCTCATGACGTCTATGCAATGCTCCTGGGAGATAACAAGGTGGTAAGACACTTCTCCAACTCAGGGCTCAGCGTTGCCCAGGAGTCACCATTTCATATTTTATTCTGCATGATGCAACATATGTTAAGATTTCTGGTGAATTAACACATAAAACTAAAGATTTCAAGCATAGATCGGTGATGAGAATCTTAGCTGAAGTAAAATCTTCAAATGGTGCAAAGGTTTTAAAGAAGCCTGCCATTAAAGGAGCCCTTTAGACCTGTCTGACTCGTCCTGGTGTCCTGCTTCTGCCTTGACATCTCGACGCATGGATGTCCCGTGTGGTCTGCCTGGGACAGTCCTGGCCTTGGCTGATGCTAACAGCTGTTCTCTGAGAAATCACGACTGCAGTTGTTCTATAGTTCAGGACTGGACCTGAGCCTCCAGTAATGAACTGGACTCCATATTAACTTAAACACATCTCCTGTTATACTGAACTTCCAGCCTCCTAACACACATCAGTTCCTGTTATCTGTTATCACCCAAATGAGGATGGGTTCCCTGTTGAGTCTGGTTTCTCGCAAGGTTTCCTCCTACTGCCATCTCAGGGAGTTTTTCCTTGCCACTGTCGCCGTCGTCCTCGGCTTGCTCATCGGGGATCATTTTGATTCATACACATTCACATTTCATACAAACGTACATAATTCCTTTGATTGTGTAAAGCTGCTTTGCGACAATGACAATTGCTAAAAGCTCTATAGAAATAAAATTAAATGAAACATTGAATTAAATATATGGAGAAAATGACCAAATATGCATGCAGTGCTTGGCATAAACTTTTTTTTTCATACTCATAATTTATTCCTTCATGATCTTGCAGCTTAATATTAATGTGCTAGATCACTTAATGTGAACAGAGCTGAAGATCCACAGTCCCAGTCGGCAAAGGGTCATCCACAGATATATGAATCCTGCTATAATTACTGGCATCGATGCACTGCTCCAGCTCGCCACTCATTTTATCAGCTTCTACACCTACAGGTTTTGGAGTGGCGATCTCTGGTCGGCCTTAAAATCCATCCACGTCATCAGCTTTCCAGCGTGCTCTCCCGGACAGCTTCTCGGCATGTTGATGGAAGGTGTTTGACCGTAAGCTTTATGAGAATAATCCTTATCAGGCTATGGCAGGAGACTGAGGAACATTGTGATGGTGCTAGTGAAACCGTGTGCCAGGCTTGAACGTGCTCTGCTGAAACGTTGAGCTCCAGGTGGAAAAATAAAGACTGGAAGGAGCTTGCAGCAAAGTGGATTTGATGAAATTTTCGGGAAGAGAGAGAACTTTTGTTTTAAGAAGATTCTTTTTCTTTTAACTAAATACATGTCTTATCTATGATTTTGCTTTATTGGGAGATTTTCTTTTAATCAAAAGAGTCACATGTAAGCATATGCTTCTTCCATGATGTTAGAAAGAAAATATTCCTCTATTTTCACTTTCACTCACTCATTCTCACCATTTTTCCAGTACAAGGTCACAGGAGGACTATCCCACTCGGCAGCGTACACCCTGGATGGGGTGCCAACCCATCTCAGGGCACAAACACCATGGACAATTTGGAAATTTTGCCATTTTGCTACGGGAAAATTGCCCGTAGTGTGTGAATGTTGACCTCCAGTCCTACCAAAGTCTTAGAAATGGATGGATTCATTGGATGGATGAATGGATGGATGGATGGATGGATTAGGCCACCTACTGTACCTTCCAGAAAATGCAATATTGCCGTTTCCAGAAACAAGAAAGAGCTTCTTAGCCACCAGATCTTATCTGAAGAGGCTGTGTATTTGACATCTGGGAACGTTTGAAAGAACAGAAGACGGAGCTTATAGGAAGAACGTCTGTGTGGTTTTAGCAAGCTGAATATTACAAATGAGCAGATCCAAACTCTGCTCAGCGGATATGAAAAACCTACCACGTCTTGTTTCTTTAAATTACATTTCTTTCTTTTCTTAGATTTGTCCTAAGGGTACACAAACTTTTGCATTTGCTGTGAAATAAACTTCTGAAATATTAGTGTCACAAAGCATGAGTTAAACACTAAATATTGTAATTGTACCTCGTGGATGCCTTGTGGCAGTTGGACAGGATATGGTGTGTGTGTGTGTGTGTGTGTGTGTGTGTGTGTGTGTGTGTGTGTGTGTGTGTGTCATTTAGACATGACTTTGTCATGGAGTTTTCCAGATGCAGCAAAAATACACTAAATCTGAGTGGTGAGAGAAATAAGCGGAGGAGAGGAGAGAGGGATAAGAGGATGGAGAGAAGAGGCATAAGAAATAAGAAGAGAGAGGCGTGAAGTGAGAGAGAAAGGAGTAAGAGGAGGAGAGAAAGAAGGAATGAGCGGAAGCAGAAAAAGGGGCGTAGGAGGAGAGAACGAAGGGATGAGGAAGAATAGAGCTGGGTGGAGGGGAGAGAAAGAGTCGAGAGAGATGGGATTGGTGAAGGGGAAGAGAGGAGAGAGGAGAGATAGAGATACAAGAAGAATGGAGAGTGGTGAGAGAAAAAAGGGATGGGAGGAGAGAGGGAAAATTCAATTCAATTCAATTTTATTTGTATGATACTTTTAACATTCGTCATTGTCGCGAATAGTCCCTGATGAGCAAACCGAGGGCTACAGTGGCAAGGAAAAAATCCCTGAGACGGCAAAAGGAAGAAACCTTGAGAGGAACCGGACTCAACAGGGAACCCATCGTCATTTGGGTGAAACAGAAAGCAGGAATTGATCTGCAGTTCAGTATAACAGTTGATGTTAATTGATGTTAATTTGGAGTCCAGGTAGTCATTGGAGGCTCAGGTAGACTTGTAGGAAATTCCAGTCCTGAACTATCGAGCGACTGAGCGGCAGAGGGAGTCTGGATTAATGGCAGCTAAGGAACGACATGTGTACTGTAGCTCGACAGAAAGAGGGAAAGAGAGAGAGGGGGAGAGAGAATAGGAGAGGGGAGAGCAGAAGAGGAGCGATAACAGTTAGGTATGGTCACAGTCACATAATGTACTGTATAAGGTGAAAGTATATTTAGAGTAGAGTGCAAGCAGGGACTCCAGCAGGACTAACTACAGTATAACAGCATAACTAAAAGGGAGAGGCAGAAGGAAACACAGACATGAGGGGGAACTGAGATGTAAAGCAACCAATCACCTCACCGTCAACAAACCTGAGTGATCAATGAGAGTGGGGAGGACAGCATCTAAACATACCAGTTCACCAGAATACTCTACGTCCATGAGTCCCCCAGATCTGCGCTTTTACCTAAGGCATGGCTAAATAAATAGGTTTTTAGCCTAGACTTAAACACTGAGACTGTGTTTGAGTCCTGAACACTAGTTGGTAGGCTATTCCATAACTTTGCTGCTTTGTAAGAAAAAGCTCCGCCCCCTGCTGTAGTTTTAATAATACGCGGTACTGACAAACAGCCTGCATCCTTTGATCGAAGTAGGCGTGGCGGATCGTAAGACACTAGCAGTTCACTCAGATACTGCGGCATGAGACCAATTAATGCTTTATAATGTCAAAAGTAGTACAGTGGAACCTCGGATTGCGAGTAACGTGGTTTACGAGTGTTCTGCAAACTGAGCAAAGATTTGTAATAAATTTTTAATCAGAAACCGAGCATGTATTAGTTTACGAGCGCCGATTATCATGTATCACGCATGCGACTCTTATTTTGACACCGAGCGTCACTCTCTCACCTTTTCACCAACCAACCCCCCCCCCACGGCTTCGCAAACACACAGAAACTCTGCTCATCTCTTATGCGTGTGCGCGCGTAATCTTCCACCGACACACACACACACACACACACACACACGCACAGACGCTCTCTTGCCTTTTCACCCCCTCCCCGGCTTCACCAACACACAGAAACTCTGCTCTGTCACGATTCTTTTCAAAGGTAAGGTGCTGGTTCATTTTTTTTTTTACTTTACAGCAGTGATTCCCTTAGTATGCGCTCACGCTAGGTCAGAGAGATTTCTTTTTTCCCTGTTAAAACGGTGTTTCCGTTGTGTGTGTGTTTGTTGTGAAACTTAAAAAGTGATTCCCTTAGTTTGCGCTCATGTCAGTCTCAGATAGATGTATTTTTTCCTTTTCCGTTAAAATGGTGTTTCCGCTGTGTTTATGTGTTTGTTGTGAAACTTAAAAAGTGATTCCGTTAATATGCGCTCATGCCAGTCTCAAAGAGATTTATTTTTTTCCTATTAAAACAGTGTTTCCATTGTGTGTGTGTGTGTGTGTGTGTGTGTGTGTGTGTGTTTTTGTTTTGTTGTGAAACTTAAAAAGCGAGGTGGGGAGAGGGAGGAGGAGTGTTACTGTGTAAAACGAGGTGAGGGAAGGGGCTAATTCCACAAACACACACTCACACACGGCGCCTGCGCGCACCAACAGAAACACTTATCTGTCAGGATTTATTTGTACTTTTTTTTAAAAGGTAAACTGCAGATTAATTTGTTTTATTTTCATTTTATATATTGTGTTAATTATTTTTATGTATTTATTTTTTGGGGCTGTGGAATGAATAATTTGAGTTTTCATTATTTCTTATGGGAAATGATGATTTGGTTTACGAGTGTTTTGGAACACGAGCCCACTTCCAGAACGAATTATGCTTGTAATCCAAGATTTCACTGTATTTTAAAATCAATGCGAAATTTCACAGGGAGCCAATGAAGTAAAGATACGATAGGGGTGATGTGCTCGTATCTTCTGGTTTTAGTGAGGACTCTCGCTGCTGCATTCTGAACTAACTGAAGCTTATTTAGGCACCTAGTTGAACAACCAGAAAGAAAGGCATTACAATAGTCCAACCTAGGGGTGATAAAAGCATGAACTAGTTTTTCTGCATCGTTTAGTGACAATGTATTCCTTAACTTGGCAATATTTCTGAGGTGAAAGAATGCTATCCTGGTGATATTATCCACATGAGCTTCAAATGAAAGACTAGAATCTATAAGCACACCAAGGTCTTTTACTGTTGCACTAGATAGAACAGAAAGGCTATCTAAAATTATAGTGTGATCTAAAATCTTGCTTCTAGCTGCATGCCTATCCTTTACACATTGCTCAACTTTAGCAAGCTGGTTTTTCTCATCTGGTTTTGCTGAGACGCATAACTGTGTGTCGTCAGCATAACACTGAAAACTAATACCATGCTTACAGATTACTGTATGTTGCCCCAAGGAAGTATGTAAAGGGGAAAAATGCAGTGGGCCTAAAACCGAACCCTGTGGAACACCAAATTCCACTAGAGAACATGCAGAATAATCACCATTTAAATCTACATACTGATAACAATCAGTCAAATTGGATCTGAGTCAGAAGACGGCTGTTACCTTAATTCCCACTACATTTTCTAATCTGTAAAAGAGAATACTATGATCAATGGTGTCAAAAGTTTCACTGAGGTTGAGTAACCCGAGCATAGTGACGCAACCCTGATCAGAGGCCGATAGGAGGTCATTTACTACTTTAAGGAGTGCTGTCTCGTGACATGCTGTCAGCATGTATCACTATCTTAGAGAACCTATGCTGTCCTAGAGCCCTAAGATTACCTGCTATGTCCGGTGCACTGGCTCCTGGGATACACCTAACCACTGCCGCTGACACCCCTAAAGGGGAAAAGGGGTGAGAGGGGATGAGAGGAGAGAGGGATGAGTGTGATGAGAGGAGAGGTGGAGCTCTCTGTATAACCTTCACTATATCAAAGTCTTTCCTAATCTCCATGCGTGTAAACCACAGCAGCTGGCAGCGGAGATTGGACCATACTGCCTGTGTGATTGTCTGTGAGGTGCTGTTTGTGCTGAGTTGCACGCACGCACACACACACACACACACACACACACACACACACACACACACACACACACACACACACACACACACACACACATTGAGTGTCTGAGACTGATTGAATTTGATACAGACCTTTAAAATCACAGTCCTTCATTCCTCTTTGTAGCTTGAGGGCTTTCTATCTTTATGACAGACACAGAGTCAGATGCATCATCTGAAATCTCCATCTCCATTTCACTTCTTTAAACCATTCAAAGAAAGAAAGAAGGAAAGTTATAGTTTGTGTATTTTGTATGTTTAAATAAGACAAGCCCAGATAAATGAGTCAAGAAAGAAAGAAAGAAAGTTTCACTCTTTGTGTCATTGTTTTAAATATTAAAGTCTGAATTCTTCTTCTATATTTCTTTCAATAAATCTTTTTCTTTCAATAAAAAAGGAGAGAAAAAAAAGGAAAAGAAAACAGATCTTTGTATACTCAGGGGTAGATGGCTCACCTGCCATTTGGAAGGCCCAGGTTCGATACCCTGCTACTGGATTCAGGGGGTCATTAGTGCCGGTCCCAAGCTCGTGTCGCCTCAGGAAGGGTATCTGGTGTATAAATCTGTGCCAAGTCAAATGTGCAGATCAGATCTGACATTTCATCTGTTTAAATGATTTCATGCTTTGTTAGATTTCTCTCAATGCTGATCAGCTCCTGTGTTTCTACATTCTTTCTCACTCTAAGAGCAGATAAGAGCATCTTTAAAAGCTTCACCACATGACCACAGACACACTGCTTACAGTGAGATGCTATTTTTGATACTGATCGAAATATGTATTTTTACTTTACTTCATTGGGAGCCCTCAAATGTGTTTCCTTTTGGCTCTCCCTTTTAGTTACACTGTCACAAAAAAATATACATTCATCAGCAATTGCTTCCCCTTCTTGCCCTTCGGACCTGTCCATGTGTTCTGCTTGGGATAAGTGTGGTAACCGGGAACAGTTCCACTTAACCATTAAGATGGTCTTGGACTCGCCTGATGCAGGCAGCTATTCCCTGGTGACTTGTGACTGCATTTGCTAAATTGGTTAGGACTGCAATTCCCACCAACCTGAGTCTCCAACAACAAAAGTGGACTTTATATTAACATGAACACCTCTCCCATTATACTAAACTGTCCGCCTCGTAGCAGACAGTATAACAGCAGATCAATTCCTGCTATATATTTTTGATATCATCCAAATGCAATGCCCAAACCCCAGCCACTGGATGCAGTGCCGGTCCCAAGCCCGGATAAAAATGAGAGGGTTGCGTCAGGAAGAGCGTCCAGCGTAAAAACCTGTGCCAAGCTTATGTGCAGATCAGATGGTTCACTGTGGCAACAACAATAATGACAACAAATAAGGAAGAGTTCCCTGTTAAGTCTGGTTCCCCTATTGCCATCTTAGGAAGTTTTTCCATGCCACCATCATCCTCAGCTAGTTTTTCATGGACTCTCTGATAAGCACTCTTCCATAATAACTTGTCCATATTTTTTTTTTTTAAATGTTTTTGTAAAGGTGCTTTGCAACAATGAATAGAATAGAATAGAATAGAATAGAATAGAATAGAGCTATTCCCTTAACACCTAAAACGTTTTCTAATCTATCAAGGAGAATACTCTGATCAATGGTGTCAAAAGCTGCACCAAGGTCAAGTAGCACAAGCAAGGAGACATGACCCTGATCAGAGTCCAGTAGTAGGTGATTTACCATTTTAACCAGTGGTGTCTCTGTGCTATGATAAGGCCTGAATCCTGACTGTTATTCCGATGTAGGCTTGCACACAACTGCTGTGCTACAACTTTGATCAGGAGTGTGGTGAGAGAGCAGTAGGTATAATGATGTGAACAAGGTGGATTAATGGAGGATCACTGTGGAATTTAAATATAAATTCCACCGTGGCTCTCTGAAATGCGATTTCAGGACAAGGCTTATTTCCAGGGTGACAGCTCAACTACCGTGCCAGGCATTTAGCTAAAATTAAATGCACAACATTTTTATATGATAACCAAGAGCTTGGTTGCGCAAACACATTTGAAGCAGCAGATGAATCCCCTGGCTAAAGTGCATTATGAAATATCTTGTCATTTGTCATTAGCCTATAATGAACAGACAGGCGCTTTTAAAGGACGGATTTAAATCATATGTGCAGCCTGTCAATCAAACCTGTTACATTGTGCATTAATTAATTCATTTATTTATTTCATTTTAATTCTTTATATTTTTACACCTGAATTATTTTCAGAATATGCAATAACAAATACATTTATTTTATCTGATTTTTTTAACCCCCAATACATTTATTTTGGCGGCACGGTGGTGTAGTGGTCAGCACTGTCAGTGCCTTGCACCGCCAGGGTCCGGGTTCGATCCCCGGCCAGGCTCGATTCCTGTCTCTGTGTGCATGGAGTTTGCATGTTCTCCCCGTGCTTGGTGGGTTTCCTCCTGGTACTCTGGTTTCCTCCCACATTCCAAAGACATGTAGGTTAGGCTAATTGGCATTCCCAAATTGCCTGTAGTGTGTGAATGAGTTAGGATAGACTCCAGGCCACCATGACCCTGAATACAGGATTAAGTGGTGTAGATGATATAGATGAGTGAGTGAGTGAGAGAATACATTTATTTTAGATGTACTTTGAACATGATTATTTTTTATACAATTACTATTATTTTTTGTCATAAGCACAATTTATGGAAGTCCCCCCAAAATGTCTTTTTTGCCAAATGGGTGGAAATCTCTCTGTTTAAGAAGAGTCACTAAAATTACATTTATGTATTGGTAGTTTTAAAGGTATTATTTTTTGTTTAATCGTTGTAAGATCAAATTAAAAAATAACAATTGTTAGTCTGTTCAAAGAAGGAAAGGTTACGTGAGGTTGGTTATACTTCTTTTTCTAACAAAGCCTGCTTTCTGTGTTATTGTATAATTAGTCTCCGTCTCATCTACGGTTGGTTAGTTTTCTAACGCTATGTCATGACCAGTGTTGGGTGTAACGTGTTACAAAGTATGTATATGCGAGGGCCCACGCGCGGAAACATGGAAACCTAATCACGGCGCCAAAACCCGTGGCGAATCATGATGAACTGTATTTACGGCAACCGCGCAAAACCGCGTAGGTGAAATAGGGCTATTAGTAGTTAACAGATTATGGGCCAAACTTCGCTCAGTGATGATGGTAGAATACTTATAAAGTTCTTGACTAAAACAACATGCATGATGAAGCACAAAGAAGATTTCGTTTTCTGCAATGGAAAAGTACTCGAACTAGTTACTTTTATCAGAAAGTAATGCAGTAAAGTAACTGATTACTTTTTGAAAACAATAATTTTGTAATGTAATTAGTTACTTTAAAAGGTAACGTCCCCCAACACTGGTCATGACTAATTGTTAATTATTAAATCTCAGGGTCAGTGTCAGTCTACAACACATTGACCTATCATTTTAGGTTATTTTTCATGAAGTGAATCCGGGATTCCCTGGTTTTCCCAGTATGCTAGAGCCATAGTACAGATCGTACTGCCTGCTTCATGTCTGAAACCCCGGCCTCCCAGGAACTCCTTTAATGGCCCTAACATCTGGACTGTACGGGGGATGTGTGGAGGAATAACTCCCACTGTGAGTTCCTATAGAAAGTGGTGTTGGTGAGTCTTTGTGCCTTCACAAGTCCTGGTTTGACTAGAGCGGCACTCGTAAATAAGACTGCTGTTAATTCTGAGGATTATTTAGGCTGGTGTAACAGCTTATCTAGCAACTGAAGAATAACCCAGAAGTATATGAGT